>CM034312.1:6748407-8135235 GCA_019925795.1 Dendrobium chrysotoxum
GGTAGCGCCGGCATTTTTAAGACCAAAGGGCATCACTTTATAACAAAAGATGCCTATAGGGGTCCTGAATGCAGTATTTCTCTCATCTTCTGGGGCCATCCTGATTTGATTGTAACCAGAGAAGCCATCCATAAAGGAGAAAACAGCATGCGAGGAGGCAATATCTACCATAGCTCGGGTATGGGTAAAGGAAATTCATCCTTGGGACATGCCTTATTCAGATCCCTATAGTCGACACAGATCCGGATTTGACCATTTTTCTTTCGAACCGGCACGACGCTAGCTACCCAAGAAGGGTATTGTTCTTCTCGAATAAAGCCAGCCTCAGCCAGTTTCTTAATCTCAGAAATGACTTGTTGCTCGATCTCTAAACGCATGCGTCTAGGGGCTTGCTTGACAGGAATGGCATCGTGTCGAATTCAAGTTTATGAACTGCTACCTCGGCGGGTAGACCGGCATTTCATCATATGTCCAGGCAAAACAATTCCTAAACTCAAAAAGGAGTTGTATTAGATCCTGAGACTCATCCTCACTTAGCAAAGCACTTATAAAAGTAGGGCGAGGGTCGTTGTCAGTTCCTAGGTTGATTTCTTTTAGCTCGTCGACCGTCGATTTAATCTCTTCCTCAAATTCAGGGGGTGCATCCCGAACTTGAGGCTCACTGGGATCGTCTAAAGTCTCCAGACAAAGCCCGTCAAGGGGACTGACGGCTTCAGTAGGGACATTTTGAGATTCAAGATGATAAGTTATCATTAAGCAGTATTCGTCGTCATCAAACGAACTAACGGTACCAAAGCCGATACCACATGTTGAATTTTATTGACCTTTGTTTTCCAAATATTTTCGTGGTATCTAGCTTGACCCTTAGTCCATCGATACGGTACGGGACCTTTAGAAAAAGTGTTCTTTACACAAACAGGAAAGTAGCCAAAAGGTAATTCCATTAATTCATTGAAATCTGCCTCCTCGAGGGTTACATCACCTTCATCCCTTGAGGAGGAGGAGCCAGGGAAGAATTTTCGGGCTTTCCTTATCTCACCGCTTAGGTTAGGGGCCTCTTTAATCTCTAACCCTGCAACTCTGCCAGCCGACAGCGGGGTCAAGGATAGGGCCTCAATTCTCCTACTAAGCTTTTCATACATTGTCAATTCAGGCTCGTCACTTTCAATCTTTGGGACATCAACCTCGGGGTCACTATCCTGATCTAAAGTGAGATCAAACTTTGGAGAAATATTTTTATTTTGATAATCAAAAGGAATTTCAATCCCCCGTTTTTCAGCTCTTCATCGGAGCTTGACTCCGGATTAGCATACACCGGGGTTGTTCTTCTTTCGAGTGAAACACGACCTCGGCCCCGTGCCCTTTGAGCCATCCTCCCACCTCTTTGAGGTAACATGTTCGGAGGCCTAAGGACAACGATGTCGAGCTCGCTTTCACTATCAGATTCTTGTATCTTTTGATCTTTTTCCTTTTCTTTTTCTTTTTCTTTTCCTTTTGATTCTTGATTTTGATTGGAGCTTTGCTCACTTTTGTGTTCCTCAATTTTGATCTCAACTTTAGAATAAGGGGAGGACCCTTTTGGTATGAAATATGCAGCATCCTCGTAGATCCCTATCTCTTGAATCGAGAATGGTTGCAAATCACCCCTAATTACATGTTCAATGCCATCTCGTTGGTACTTGACGCATTGATGTAGGGTAGATGGAACCATTCTGTATTCATGAATCCAAGGCCTACCTAGAAGTGCATTAAAGGACGTTGCCGAATCAATAATATGAAACTTTGCTTCGGTTTTCAATTATCCTATCTCTAACAAGAGGGTAATCGAACCCAAAGCCCTCTCACCTTTCTCGTTGAACCCACGTAGCACCAACCTGTCAGTGGCGAGTTTACTGGTATCAACTCTAAGGTAGGCGAGGGTTTTCACATTCATCACGTTGACCGATGCACCCGGATCAACAAGGACTCTTGATAACTTAAAATTCCCTACATCAACGGTAATGTAGAGAGGACGATTATGATCAGCAGTTCCCAATAGTAGGTCTTCATCTGAGAATGTTACTCCTGGAACTTCTTTGAAGTAGAGGGCTTCATCTTTTGAGGTTGAAGCCAGTTGAGCAAGGCAAATCTCAGGGTCGAGAAGTGCCTTGATTAAAGACTCTCTCATTTCCTTAGACAAAATGAGGGCATCATAAATGCTCAACTTGGCTGGCAACTTCCTAAGATGGGCTAGGACATTGTAATCAACCTTAGGAGCGACAGACTCAAAACCCGGTGGAATCAATGGAAAATCAGGATGATGAGGAGAATCTGGAATTGGATTGCTAGAGACAACTCGCTTGCCTTTTTCCTGAGGAGGAAGCCTAGGGGGTAAGACTTTGCCACCACGAAGTTGTACCTCTATGATTGAATCGGGAGGACAAACTGTGGGGGAGTCTACACTCTCCATAGGCTGCACATCGTCGCTATCTGAAGAGGAGTCAGAATCTAAAAGTTCTATCACGATAGGTTTCCCAGTGAAATTAATTTCAGGGAGGTCGCTATCTGATAAGATCTCAAGCTCGACATCCCCTATAGAAGTCAAATCTGGAAGATCAAATTTTTGAGGCTTTGGATCGATCTCAATAGAATTTTGAACTTCTTTGGAAGAATTATCAATTTGCATTTCACTCTCATGGTTAATCATCAAATTGAAGCAGAAGGATGTTTTTTATTAGACTTACGACCCTTTGCCTTTGATGGGGCAAAGTAAAAGTCAGATAACAAGAGTGGGGATGGGGCTTTAATGCCACCATCAGCCGCTCGAATACATCTCTCATCAATATACTTCCTCTCTACAATAAGATCTCTCTTTTCTTTTTCATTCAATACAGTAGTTCCTACGACTACTGGAGAGGGAAGTAGCTCAACATCCTCCTGCGAAGCATCCAGGTCAACCTCCCAAATCGGGCCCTGGGCTGTCGTGGGCATCTGTTGAGAAAGATGATAAGACTTGTTAATCGACCTTTTAAGTGCCCGGGATAAAGCAATATCCAACCATCTTCAATTGAAAGAGAAGGGTTAGAATTGTTACCTGAAATTACCTTGACGGACCCTTGTTCCGGATTGACCAAATACTCTTTTGGAAGCACAATATTACCTTGTTTGATATTCCTTTCAAGCCAATCTTTGAAAACAATGCAGTCCTCGATGGAGTGGCTGACCATGCGGTGGTAAGGACAGTAGTTTGGATCATCCTTTCTCTTTATGTCATCTGGCCGCCTCGCTTCTGGCAATTGAAAATCTGACTTCTTCGAGAGACTCTTAAAGATTTTTCCTATCACCTCCCTCTTGAATAGGTAAGGTTTTGTCAACCTTTCTTTGAAGGGAATGAAAGAGGAATCTCTTGTAGGTTGTGAGGTCACTTGAAAAGGTTGTTTCTGAGCTAACTGTGGTGAAGGAACACTAGGCTGGCTAACAACTGGTTGTTTCCCCTTATCAACTGCTGAAACTGTAGCTCTCTTTTCAAATGATTTGATCGGCTTATCAACCTTCTTTTCTCCAGAAAGATCCTTCAAGAATGGCATCCTAGGAGCCTCTTCCTGTAGGTTACTAGCTTTGTTTAGAAGTTTTTCAAAAGTTTTTATAGTGAAACCCTTCAGAAGAAAAGCAACAGGGCCGTGGATATTCTTCAAAAGAATTTCCACTGCATGTTGCTCTTGCAGCTGGGGTTCACACTTCATCGAAAGGTTTCGCCACCTTAAGATGTACTCAACCAGAGACTCTCCCGGCTTTTGTTTTTCAACGACCAGATCGCCCACAGTAGTGCGCTGCTGTGCTCCTGAAAATCTCTTTAAGAATAGATTTTCAAGTTCAGTAAAGGTTCTTACTGAACCGTTGGGCAAATCTGCGTACCATTCAAAAGCTATGCCGGAAAGACTACTAACAAATTGGCGAAATAGTAGAGCATCCGACCCCCCGGCATTGCAACAGCTTGCACGAAAGTGGGCCAGATGCTGTCTCGGGTTTTCAATTCCAGTAAAGATTTTAAAAGATGGTGGCACGAAGCCCTTAGGGTAAGGAACCAAATCATATTCCTCAGGGTAAGGTCTACCCTTTGGAATAGATGTAGCTCCTTGCGATTGGGCTAAGGCCTCCCTTACCTGATCCTCAATTAGTTGCTTAATATCTTTTTGAGCTGGTGCTGGAGGAATGATCGGAGGGACTGAAGAGGCTGTCGGCTGAACTGGGGGATCCAGTAACACTGGCTGCTGGACAGGTGGAAGCACTGAAGCAGACTCTGGGATTTTATAACTGGCTTCTGCCCTTTTTGCTCTATCGGTGGCTTCCAAAGCAGATTTTTGTAACTCAAGAGAAGTCTCATGGGACTTGTCCAATCGTTGCTGCATTTCTTTAACCTGTAGCAACATTTCTGTCACTTGTGCTTCCAGGTTCTTGATGTGTTGTTCATCTCTAGCTCTCACTGACTCATCTGAATCTGAATCAATGGCTGCTGAACCCTCCTCTTTGCCAGATCGGCGTTTACTTGGTTCAGTTTCTTTAACGGACCCTCTAGTTTCAACCATGTAAATATCACTAACAGGGAGATCCTCATCTATCAACATATCATCCAATTCTGGGTCAAATGCTTCGTCAAGTTCCTTTCTTTTCAAGATATCTTTAATTTCTTGTACCACCTCATCGACTGGCCGACTTCCTATCTCCTCAGGGCCTATGGGTAGGTAACCTTTGTATTCTACCATATCATAAAGCTCATCCTGCTGTAGGCTAGAGATAATGGCCTGTAACTTAAGCTCATTTGCTGTTGGAGGTTCAGCTATTAACTGCTCAATCATCGCATGATCTTCATCTTGAACTGGTTCTTCCCCTTCGACTGTATTAGAGTCGGTAGTCAGAAGGGTGGCATCCTCTACCAGGTGAGAGACATCTACCTCAATAGATGGTGTAGGAGTTTGGAGGGTGAAAGTTCCTACATCAGGTAGGGTAGAGTCCTCAGACCTCCGAGTAGGGAGCTCAGGGGTAACAGGTAGGAACTTGGAGCTATCAACTAAGGTATCAACTGGATCCGCAACTGAGATATCTGAACTGGCAATCAAACCAACTGGGGTCTGGGTAGCACTGGTCGGAAATCGTGGTAACTCGACTGGGGACTGGAGTAATCTAGCTGACGGAGGAGGAACATCAACTCTACTGATCTTCTTAGGAGTATATCTCTTTTCTGGAGACTGAGGCCTCTTTCCGTTGACATGAATTATTCTGTTAATTTCAGGGTCTTGTTTGGTCTTGACTATCACTGAGGCCAACTTCTTAAACTTTGGGGAAGGGACCGGCGGCCTATTGGTAGGATGGCGACCTTTCTCGGACCCGGTAAGTACAATACCCTCCATTTAGAGGATGGAGGGCGTGGCACCCAATGATAACCATCAACTAATACTGATGTAGCAGGCTGTCGGATAAACTTCTTGTTCCCCCTAATGGGTTGAGGAGTCAAATTCTTAGCTTCAGATGCCTCTTCTTTTAAGATTTCTTTCTGGAAACGGTGGGAGATAACTCCTTTCAATTGTTTCATGTACTCCTCTTTTGTTTGCCCTGATTGAGCAGCACAAGTGTGGATTATATTTCTCAATGTCCTCGTTCTTTGGAGATGCTTTTCTTTAAGGGTTCTCTTGGTTGAGTAGTCGACCGGGCATGGCGGGGAGCTAGCTATCCTGGCTGCCCTCTCTTCCCCTTCTGCAGCAGAAAGGGGGTGAAAACGACTCCCTTTAAGGAGTGGGGAGGAAGCAGGAATAGACATGTCCTCGACAGCCTCAGGCTCTACTTGGCTCAAAGTCTGGACCCCCACAGCCTTCCTTGACTTGGCTATTTTCTTCCTTACTCGTCTCAGGTAATTCTTTTTCTGATTCTTACTAGTAAATGGGATCCCTGAACTCGATCCCTCCTCAAAAATAGACTTGACAGGAGTGGGGGATTCAACAGTTAGCTTGGGTTCTTTCTCCTCATCACTGAAAACAAGGGGACCTGGTCCTGTCCCTATGATCAACTCTACTGCAGGGGGATTGTTCTTAGTAGCATCCAAATCAAGTATCTTATGTCCATCCATCGACAGCTCAAGGGTGTTGAATCCTACCCCAAACAGTATGTTGCTTCCTAAGTCAATCTGCTCACAGACAAGGTCTTTGTCGAAGGAAAAGATCAACTTACCAACCATTGTTGTGGAGTTTGAATTTCTGAAATTGAAGCAAAAGGATCAGAATTAGAATTTTCTCGAAATTGAAAATTTTTTGAGAGAGAATCATAACGAAATCTATATTTCATATCACATATCGAGCTATAGGACCTATAACCCGATGTATGATAATAAAATATAAGGATTTGTTATGACAAAAAGAAGATTTAAATTCCCACGACACATGCCAGACTACAACATTGCGTCATAAAGTAGCATATGCCGGTGTTAATTCAAGATTGAATTTTAGGAGCGTAACAGAATTTTAAGGAATTGATGAATTTCTTTAGACTTTGAAACTCAACAAGTCAAGTTTTCACTCAACCTAGAAGCTCACAAAATCATTAGGAAAATTCAAAAAGGCTTTGATTGCTTGACTCCTCCACATTACCAATCTGCTTGGGGGTAGAGGGTCAAAGCTAAGAATTTGGAAGATTGAAAAGTTTTGAGAGTTGAGAGAGCTATTTTTTACTTTAAAACTCAACATATTGATGGAAGACTCAATAGTCAAAATTCGTAGAGTTTGAGAGTGAGGCTCTCAAGAGATAGACCCGACACTATCGCTCCACCAATTGACTTGGGGGCAGAAGGTCAGGGTCTAATATATGTATATTTTTATGGAGGTTATACCTCTCTTTTCGACATGTCTTTTCTCTTTTATGTTGGTCACACTCACCCAAGGGAGAAATAGGTAGAGGGACCAACGGAGAAAGATAGTCAAAACTACCGATGCAACAAATTTTGCCATTATTAAAGATGGAAAGAGAGATTTAGTCCCACCGTGGTCGCCATTTTTTTGTTGGTGTTTGAAAGCGGGTTTTGAAAAATTTAGTCTTCTTTGGAAAATTTAATTGATGTTAAAATTTTTTTTAATTCTAAAATTGAACATCCCATAGAAAAAGTATACCGCCTCGAGAGGTGGAAATAAAATTTCAGGATGGGGTTCAGATTTAGAATTAAGAATTCTATCTTGAATATCGTACCAGATTTAAGAGAGAATTTTGTATGGCCCTGAAGGGTCAAAATAAAATTCAGTCAAATATCAAGCTACGATAGTTAAGAGGAACGATCGTTAATTTTATATTCGAATTCATATTGACAAAAGATATGTCTCCTCGAAGGGAGAAGACATCATTTGTTAATAATCGTTCAACATAACGATAACGATCGTTAGTGATTTAATTTTTCCCAAAGATAACTAATCGAATTTTAAAATTAGTTTTGAAAAATTAGATGTGGGTTCTAAATCTCCTACGAGCGCAAGCCCTCGTAGTTAATTACATCGTGGGAGGCCGGAGTCCCCTACGAAAACTTTCGATTAAAATAATGACAGAAATTTTGTTTAGAGATTTCTAGGAGTGATGCCAAAGAGGTGAATTTGGATTTTGAAAGGGGATTGGAGCAAGATTGAACACTTATTTTGGAATCAAATGAGGAAGGGTAGGGGACACTTTAGGATTCTGAAATAATTCAGAAGTGCCCCGATCTAAGCTAAGTGTTGGGCTTTAAATTTTGGATTGAAAGAATATTTAATTTGAGTTGAGCATTTTATTAGAAATTTGGGATTATATTCCCGGAGGTTGGGGTCTTATGATTCAAAAAGAGACCTGCCCCAGATCTTAGATCTAAATTTGGACACTGGAACACAGTAGTCCGAACCTAACTAATGCAGTGCAAAATCTGGACTTACCCCGGCCTGGATTGGGGAGCCAGCTAAACCACCTAAACGCTTCAAAACCATGAGTCCGGTCTTTTGATGCAGAGTGATCAGGGACGTTATTTAAGATTGGTTTAAGAAGTTGGGGTCGACATCTAGAGCAGATTCCTAATTGACCCCTTGACTTATGTCGGGTGGGATGCTTAGACTAAAATGCAATTAAAATTTTAATTTAATAAGTTTCTAATGCGATGCATGCTGGTTAAAGTATCCAAATCTGGTATGCATGAAATTTTAAAAAAGGCTTATAAAATAATTTTTTTGAAAAGACTAGACTTCCCCAGATCCAGCACCTCATCCTCATAGGTCGGATTATCTGGACTCTACCCACGGGCGGGGAAGTGTCTTATAGCAAGGAGAGAGAAGTGCAATAATATGCATGCGACCCCGGACAATTCCGGCTATTCCCTAGGTCGTTAAGTTTTTATGTTATTTAAATCTTAAAATTTTAAGTATTAATTATAAGTAGAAATAGTTTTCGTCCTTAAAGAGCCTAACGAAGTCCAGGCTAAAATAAAAATGACATGCAAGCGCTAAAGAACTAGGAAAAACAGGCAATCCTATACGCAATCAAATTAAATCACAACATATTAAATAATCAAATTAATTAAGTAAATGTCCATAGGCAAATTGCCTTGCTTATTACAACCCAGATTTACATAAATTAAAAGTGGCCGGGCACCACTGACAACAACCCGGATTCTAATCCTAATACAGACGCAAGTGACTTTGAGCGGGATACTCTATGTCTTCAACTCCTCGATCTCCTCCTCGAGCTCCTTGGATTCTTTGCGATCGGAAACCCAAATGAAAAGAGAACTCTTCCCTTTAGGGGAAGGTTACTCTTTCCACTTTGGGTAATGAATTGATCCAAATTTGGAATTCCAAATGGATAAGGACTATCCCCCAAAGGGGTATCCTTTCCTCTTTGGAATCCAATCTTTGGATCTATGTATCCCAAACTCAAAGTGCCACTTTCACAACTCAATACTCAGATGAATTACATAAATATGAAAATGAAAATTCTAGACTCGATCCTGCAAGGTTACCCTAAGCATTTAAATATTAAAATACATCCCAAGCAGTTATATGTATATACGTGCAGAAAAGTAAACACACTTGGCCACGCTCTTTTTATTTGGGGGCTAAGTAGCTGAAGCACCTGTAGCATTTATATTTATGATTTATTTAGCCCCCTTTATTGCCCTGCACGAGCGTGGCCACCTGCAGAAAATCCAGTGAGCATCCAGATCGTTCCTAACCTAAGGGTAATCTAATCGCCCATCACATCAATCCACAGAGTGCAGTAAAAGTAAACAAACACATCAACCAATTTCAATCACAACATGCAATGAAAACTCAAGAAACCCGGCACACAGCAGAAAAGTAAACACCGGCCTAGCCTAGATCTAGAGTCGGTTGTCCTAGCAAACCATCTAAAGTGTGTGTAGTAGGTCGTGTGGCTGGGGTAGATCCTAAGCTGGGTAATCTGTTGAAGTTGTTTAATGTTCTGATTAGTTGAGAGGCTTAAGGGAGATTTTAATTGAAGTTTAAGTCTTAATGGTTTAAATTTGATTTTAAAACTGATTTTAATTATTTATTGAATACCACCTTTGTTTCACACCGAGGCCATGAAGTTTATTTCACCTTCCTTGGGGCTAATTTAATAGCCTCGTAGGCCTGGGTTACCCAGTGGTACCCGATATAATTAAGTGATTTGAGTTTGATTAAAGTTTAAAGATTGATTAATTTTTAATTAAACTGATTGGTTGCTGGTTTTAAAATAAAATTGATGTTTTCTGGAATTTTGAATGATTTATTGAATTTTAGAATTTTATGGATTATTTTAATTAGTTAATTAAGGGGTCCAAAGTTGACTTTTCAAATTAAAACTAATTTTATAAGTTTCAGATTTTTAATAAATATTAGACCTTATGACGAGTTGTTAGACTATTAGTACACTCAATTTGGAGTTTTCTATGAAAAGTTATGATTTTTCGAAGTCCGAGCCTAGTTTTGAACTACGGTTGACTGAAAAGTTGACTTTTTGACTTTGACCAGATTTTGGAGATTTGACATTTTTAGAAAATACTAGACCTTAATTGGAGTTGATTGACACTAAGTTTGTTCAATTTGGATTTTTCTGTAATTAGTTATGCATTTTCAAAGTTTCCTTAATTATTGAATTTTTAAAATTGCTTAATTAGGAAGGTTTTGATCATTTTGATCCAAACTTATCCCAAACTGCATGGAATCAATCCCAAAGGTCAGGAATGACCCATGGGAGTGTTTCCAAGTGTTTGGAAATTATTTTGGATTTTTAATAATTTTTAATTAATTAATATAATTAATTATTGATTTTCATTAAAAGTCAAATTAAAGTTAAATTAGGAATCCAGTCAAGGGGCTTTTATTTTTCCTAGGTAGAGGACTAAGTTCTGGTCAATTTGAGGTATTATTTGTAATTTTTGGAGTTAATTTGGATTTATTGCATTTTTTTGAATTTTCTGGGTCCTTAAATAGGCTGAAACTTTGGGTAATTAATTTTCTGACCTAATGATCTCCAAATTCAGTGAAATTTTAACCTAAGGTACATGATGTCTCTAAGTTTACTGTATTCAAATTTCACCCCTATTGGGTGTGTGTACAATCCCTAGGAATTTCTAAGTTTTCTAGACTTTTCCCTAAATATTTTCCCTAGGTGTTTCTATTGTTCAAATGGGCTTGAAATTTGGTGTGACTAACCCTGACCCAAATGCACACACACAGCACAAAACATGCAGCCTAATTCTACACAGGAAGGGAGTTATGAATTTTCAAAGTTTTGGGTCCAAATTGGACCCATAACCTTAAAAATTCACATCACAGAAAACTATTAAGCATCTGACCCTAAAAAAATTATGGAACATGCCTAAGATGCTTAAAAACATTCCACCAAAATTTGGGGTCCATTTGACCCCTGGATTGCAAGAAAATTGAGAAAAATGATAAACAAACAACTGCAGTTTTCTCTCAATCCAAAGATCAAAACAACTCAAATTTAATTTTAATAAATTCTACACTTAATTACCTTTCCAACGAGCCCAAAAACATCAAATTTGGTGGAAAAATGAAATTTCTGTGAATTTTGGAAGTTTCTGGACATTTTTTGAATTAATTTGACTCGAATCCAATCATTGGATCGGCGGCGGCAATGATTGCGCCGCCGCCGCGCCATTTTGACACGTGTTTGACACGTGGCGCGCAACAGCGCGCCACTTAAACACGTCGGACGCAGATCGGACCGTCCGATCCACAGCGGGAAAATGGACGGTCCAGATCGCGCCACGTATGCGCGCGTGGTTTGGAGGCCGTCCGGGTTCGAATCCCAGGTCTGCGCGCGGTCGAGCCGGCTGGCGTGGCCAATTCTGGGCCGTCCGATCGCGCCTGAAGGCGCGATCGGACGGCTCTGGTTGAACCAGAACCAAAAATATTCAAACGTCTATAACTTTCAAAATACTCGACGAAATTCAACGAAATTTGAACTGTAGCTAGGGGGCAACATGATCTTGCAATGCCTGGAGTTTGGAGGCTCCATGCATTGTAAAATTTGTACAGTTTTAAATTGAAATTCTACCTAAAAGTTGAGATATCTTACAATCTACCCGGTGGATTTTTGTGTTCTTGGCTCTCTGAACTTGTAGTTTGTCCACGCTCAAGTTTGCAGAAGACCCCAACAGATTTTGACGGCTGGATTTGAAGATATCGAAGAGAGAAGGTATTTCTCTCTTTTCTCTCTCCTTTTCCACTAAAATGGAGGTTTTAATGGTGGAAATGGTGGGGGAAGGCTTGGAATGGCCTTGGGAGGTGCTGGAGAGTGTGGGGAGCTGCTGGAGAGTCTTGGGGAAGCTGGAGTTTGGGACTTAGGCCAAGAAATCAACAATATGAGGGTTAGGGCAAAATTTTTCCACTTAACCCTCATCACTTGAAATGAATGGCTTAGATCTTACCATGGGTGCCTTGGATGCTTGCCAAGTGTCCCATGAGCAGCCCAAGATTAGGAAAAGGCTGGTGGATTGAGAGGGATTGCCTTGAGCCAAGAGGGGGGGGACCACACCTCTTTTCCCTCATTTGGCTAAACCAAGCCTAAGCAAGGTTTAGGGAGCTGGTTTGTGGCCTCTTAGGGAGGGAAATTAGTCCCTTTTGAGCAGGTGAGAGCAGGTTTTGGGAGAGGGGAAAGGCTTGCCCATGTGGCATGGTCAAAAGCCCATGATTTTGCCTCATTTCAACATAACTTGACCCATTGACTTGTTGACTAGTCAATGATGACTAGGATGTGCAAGGGAGGAGTCAAATGTGCTGTAAGAGTCAATATCAAGGGACATGGGGCCATGGTGTTGAGACTCTAAGTGAATACATAAAATTGGAGAGGGTTTTGACCTCTCCAAATGGGTTGACCAAGTCAACCCAAGGGAGGATTGACTTGGAAATCTTTGGACATGTCATGAGTGTCCAAACAAGTGTTTTTGAAGCATTAAATTGGTTTGAGATGGATTCAAATGTTGAAAATAACAATAGTTGGCTTAAAGGTGGATTTGGTCAACCATAGTTGACTTGGTCAAACAGGTCAAACCAAGGAGTGGGTTTGATTTCAATGGGTCTCAAATATCATAAAACATTCATTGGAAGGGGTTTCAAAAGTTTAAAATGTTGAACGATGTTAAATTTTGGTCAAAAGTCCAAAAACCCCTTTAAAGGGTATTTTGGTCATTTTGACCCCGGATGAACCCTGGGTCGAGATGGGTCCAAAAAGATGTAGATTAATGTTAAACACATCAATATCAATGGTCTGGAGGTGATTAGGGGGTTTGGGGGAAATTCCAAGGTCAAATTTCCCAAAATAATGGGTCCAGTGGCACAGGCCGTAAATATTTGAAGGTTTTACAGCCTTTGGATTTAAATTTAGTTTCTGGGGTTAGAGACTCCAAAATGGGCTCAAACTTGGAGGTTTGCCTCTAGAGACGTATCAAATCAGTATGCAACTGACAGATCATGAATCGGAGGTCATTTGACTGGGGTTTGAAATGTTTGAAAATTCCCTGAAAAAGGCTTTTAGGACTCAGGTCTTTGGCCTTGAATTCTGGATTTGGAAATCCGGATTTGACATAGATTTTGGGTTTAAATATCTGGATTTGAATCATCTCAATCATTCATGATCACTTGGAGTGATCATAAGTATTTGGAAATGATTTGAACTAAATCAAAGGCAGGATCAAGATTTGAACTAGAGTTTGAATCCTGGACTTGGCTGAAGTCTGGGTTTTAATTGAGGTCTGAACTGAATCAAGGTTTAGATTGACTTAGGTTCAGGATTGATTCGAAGTCTGGATTAGGCTCTAATGACCTCATATAAAAATGAGGTCAACAAATGGACCCCCAATATGTGTGATAGAATGAAATTCTATTGCACATATTGGCGTTGACCGAATTAAAAGGTGAAGTCTAGAACTTTGATCCTAAGGAAAGGAGGGAAACCTTAACCTTAGAGGACCAGGTAGAAGGTAGAACTAGTATGGTGCCACGGAGGGCTTCTCCAACACTAGTGATTCTAATCCTAAGGAAAGGCAGCACCTATCCTAAAGGAAGAGAAGAAAAGGTAGAACTAGGATGGTGCCACAAAGGGCGTTATCCACCACTAACGGATGATCATATGGGGAGGAAGCATGCTCCACACAGAGGATCAGAACTGGATTAAAACTAGGATGGTGCCACGAAGGGCGTTATCCACCACTAGTAGATGATCATGTGGGGAGGAAGCTTGCTCCACACAGAGGATCAGAACTGGATTAAAACTAGGATGGTGCCACGAAGGGCGTTATCCACCACTAGTAGATGATCATGTGGGGAGGAAGCTAGCTCCACACAGAGGATCAGAACTGGATTAAAACTAGGATGGTGCCACGAAGGGCGTTATCCACCACTAGTAGATGATCATGTGGGGAGGAAGCTTGCTCCACACAGAGGATCAGAACTGGATTAAAACTAGGATGGTGCCACGAAGGGCGTTATCCACCACTAGTAGATGATCATGTGGGGAGGAAGCTTGCTCCACACAGAGGATCAGAACTGGATTAAAACTAGGATGGTGCCACGAAGGGCGTTATCCACCACTAGCGGATGATCATGTGGGGAGGAAGCTTGCTCCACACAGAGGATCAGAACTGGATTAAAACTAGGATGGTGCCACGAAGGGCGTTATCCACCACTAGTAGATGATCATGTGGGGAGGAAGCTTGCTCCACACAGAGGATCAGAATTGGATTAAAACTAGGATGGTGCCACGAAGGGCGTTATCCACCACTAGTAGATGATCATGTGGGGAGGAAGCTTGCTCCACACAGAGGATCAGAATTGGATTAAAACTAGGATGGTGCCACGAAGGGCGTTATCCACCACTAGTAGATGATCATGTGGGGAGGAAGCTTGCTCCACACAGAGGATCAGAACTGGATTAAAACTAGGATGGTGCCACGAAGGGCGTTATCCACCACTAGTAGATGATCATGTGGGGAGGAAGCTTGCTCCACACAGAGGATCAGAACTGGATTAAAACTAGGATGGTGCCACGAAGGGCGTTATCCACCACTAGTAGATGATCATGTGGGGAGGAAGCTTGCTCCACACAGAGGATCAGAACTGGATTAAAACTAGGATGGTGCCACGAAGGGCGTTATCCACCACTAGTAGATGATCATGTGGGGAGGAAGCTTGCTCCACACAGAGGATCAGAACTGGATTAAAACTAGGATGGTGCCACGAAGGGCGTTATCCACCACTAGTAGATGATCATGTGGGGAGGAAGCTTGCTCCACACAGAGGATCAGAACTGGATTAAAACTAGGATGGTGCCACGAAGGGCGTTATCCACCACTAGTAGATGATCATGTGGGGAGGAAGCTTGCTCCACACAGAGGATCAGAACTGGAGGGAAACTAGGATGGTGCCACAAAGGGCGTTATCCACCACTAGTGAACGTGATCCTAAGGAAAGGAGGAATCCTATCCTAAAGGAGAAGGTGAGCAAGCGTAAAATCTGAAAGATATATAGACATAAAACACACTTGATTCAAACTGGCATATATTTTATTGATTGGGTCCGAGCTACATCAAGCATAGTACTTCTTAAGGAAACGCCCGTTAACAGGTAACATCGGGTGGTTTCCCTTACAATCGACTAGCTGATACGAGCCCCCTTCATAGACTATCTCTATAACGAAGGGTCCTTCCCAGGTTGGTTCAAACTTCCCACCGATCTTTCGATGGGCTAAGATAGGCCTCCGAAGAACCAAGACCAAGTCTCCTACTTGGAAAGTTCTAGGTCGCACTAACTTATCATGGGCTTGAACCATTCGGGCCTTATATAACTCTAAATTTTGTTGGGCTTGGAGACGACGTTCCTCGAGGCCTTCAAGCTCTTCAAGTCGAAGCTTTGCATTCTGCTCAGTTGTAATTTGATTTTGAATGGAAATTCTGAGCGAGGGAATTTGCACTTCCAAAGGGAGTACGGCCTCGGACCCATATACCAGTGCAAATGGTGTGGATTGGGTCGGTGTTCTATAAGTGGTCCGATAGGCCCACAGAGCTTCCACCAACCTCTCATCCCATTGGCGCTTATTATCATCGAGGGTCTTTTTAATAATTTGCACCAAAGTCTTGTTGAAGGCCTCGGCCAACCCATTAGCCCGAGGGTAGTAGATTGTCGAGTATCTCCAATCAATGTTATGGCGTCTTACAAAACTGTTGATTTTTGTAGACTTGAATGCGGACCCATTATCAGATATGATTCTGCGGGGCACGCCGAATCGATATACGATATGGTCACGAAAGAAATTTAGAACATGGTGTGATGTTACATTACGTAAGGGGATCGCTTCCGCCCATTTTGAAAAATAATCAGTCGCGGCTAGTATAAAGCGATGACCCTTCGAAGAAGGAGGGTCAATCGGCCCGATAATATCTGTGCCCCAACTTTCGAAGGGCCACGAAGCTATCGTGGGGTGCAATACATTAGGCGGCTGATGTAAGATCACACCATGAACTTGGCATTGATGGCAACATTTTGCAACATTCATGCAATCGTCAATCATCGTAGGCCAGTAGTATCCAAGTCTTTTAATCTTCAACTTCATTTTTGGACCCGATTGATGGGCACCGCATAGTCCGGAATGGACTTCATTAACGACCTTCAGGGCTTCCTGTTTATCTAAACAACGTAGCCACATCTGATCGAACGAGCAGCGGTATAGCGCATTGTTGACTAAAGTGTAGGATAGGGCACGTTTCTTGATCTGGTTGGCGAGGGACTTGTCCTGGGGAAGTTTGCCACCTTCGAGATAGTCGATTAATGGTTGTCTCCAATCGCCCTCTTCCTTAATCTCTGAAGAGGCAGAAAGGACTTGAGATGACTGTTTGTTAATGTGCTCTAAGTCTATGGGAGATAGGACCTTACGACCCTGAATCTCTATAGGAATTGAGTCTTCTTCCGGGCACGCAAATTCCTTTGCAAGCTTTGCTAGGGCATCGGCCGCAGAATTACTTCCACGTGGAACCCTATACAAAGTTACTACAGGGATCTGCTCAAGTAGGTGATTAGTGTATTGATGGTACTTGAGGAGATTAGGATTCAAAACCTTATAGGTTCCTGCGACCTGGTTGATCACCAGTTGGGAATCACCAAAGATTTTAATCTCTTTAAGCTCCATCAAGATTGCAAGTTCCAAGCCAGTTATCAGAGCCTCATATTCAGCCTCATTATTTGTGCACGGTTCTGACAAATGGTAGGAAAAGTGCATCATCCCTTTCCCTGGTGTTATGAAAATTAGGCCAATGCCAGCTTTCCCGGGGATAGTAGATTTTTGGGTTTTGTCCCGTCGAGAAGAAGCCGCACCATCAAAATACAACTCCCAGACAGGATCATTGGATTCCCTTAAACTCATGATTTGTTCGTCTGGCAAATCATCATTCAAAGGAGAATCTGCCGGCAGCGGGTGTGCTGCGAGGAAGTCGGCCACGGCCTGCCCTTTCACTACACGTAGGGGAATGAATGTAATTTCAAATTGAAGCAATATCATGGACCAGCGAGCCAAGCGTCCAGACAACGTTGGCCGGGTCATAAGATATTGTAAAGGGTTAACCTTAGAAATCAAACAAACTGAATGAGACAGCATATAATGTCTTAGTTTTTGGGCTGCAAAAACTAGAGCAAGGCAATGCTTCTCGATTGAAGGATATCGAATTTCTGTAGGAAGAAGCCTCCGACTAAGGTAATAGAGAGCGTTCTCCTTCCCTTCATCATTGACCTGAGCTAACAGGGCACCTAAAGACTCATCTAGGGCCGCCGTGTAGAGGATCAAAGGTTTCCCCGGGATAGGGGCTGCCAAAACTGGTGGATTTGTAAGGTATTCCTTGATATTGTCAAAAGCACTTTGGCACTTCTCATTCCAAATGAATTTGACATCTTTCTTAGCAAGGGCCGAGAAAGGTTGACATCTCCCAGAGAGATTAGATATGAATCTTCTTATATATGCCAACCTACCTTGAAGAGACCTTAATTGAGTAAGGCTCTTAGGAGGTGGCATATCTAAGATGGCTTCAATTTTCAAAGGATCAATCTCAATCCCACGGTGCCTCACTACGAACCCTAGGAATTTCCCCGATGTGACACCGAAAGCACACTTCAGGGGATTCATTTTAAGGTCATAGCGGCGCAACCGTTCGAAAACAACTCTCAAGTCATAAAGGTGAGACTCTTTGACTTTACTCTTGACAACTAGATCATCAATATAGCACTCGATTTGATTATGGATTAAGTCGTCAAAGATGTAGGTCATGGCCCGCTGGTAGGTTGCGCCGGCATTTTTAAGACCAAAGGGCATCACTTTATAACAAAAGATGCCTATAGGGGTCCTGAATGCAGTATTTCTCTCATCTTCTGGGGCCATCCTGATTTGATTGTAACCAGAGAAGCCATCCATAAAGGAGAAAACAGCATGCGAGGAGGCAATATCTACCATAAGCTCGGGTATGGGTAAAGGAAATTCATCCTTGGGACATGCCTTATTCAGATCCCTATAGTCGACACAGATCCGGATTTGACCATTTTTCTTTCGAACCGGCACGACGCTAGCTACCCAAGAAGGGTATTGTTCTTCTCGAATAAAGCCAGCCTCAGCCAGTTTCTTAATCTCAGAAATGACTTGTTGCTCGATCTCTAAACGCATGCGTCTAGGGGCTTGCTTGACAGGAATGGCATCGTGTCGAATTCCAAGTTTATGAACTGCTACCTCGGCGGGTAGACCTGGCATTTCATCATATGTCCAGGCAAAACAATTCCTAAACTCAAAAAGGAGTTGTATTAGATCCTGAGACTCATCCTCACTTAGCAAAGCACTTATAAAAGTAGGGCGAGGGTCGTTGTCAGTTCCTAGGTTGATTTCTTTTAGCTCGTCGACCGTCGATTTAATCTCTTCCTCAAATTCAGGGGGTGCATCCCGAACTTGAGGCTCACTGGGATCGTCTAAAGTCTCCAGACAAAGCCCGTCAAGGGGACTGACGGCTTCAGTAGGGACATTTTGAGATTCAAGATGATAAGTTATCATTAAGCAGTATTCGTCGTCATCAAACGAACTAACGGTACCAAAGCCGATACCACATGTTGAATTTTTATTGACCTTTGTTTTCCAAATATTTTCGTGGTATCTAGCTTGACCCTTAGTCCATTGATACGGTACGGGACCTTTAGAAAAAGTGTTCTTTACACAAACAGGAAAGTAGCCAAAAGGTAATTCCATTAATTCATTGAAATCTGCCTCCTCGAGGGTTACATCACCTTCATCCCTTGAGGAGGAGGAGCCAGGGAAGAATTTTCGGGCTTTCCTTATCTCACCGCTTAGGTTAGGGGCCTCTTTAATCTCTAACCCTGCAACTCTGCCAGCCGACAGCGGGGTCAAGGATAGGGCCTCAATTCTCCTACTAAGCTTTTCATACATTGTCAATTCAGGCTCGTCACTTTCAATCTTTGGGACATCAACCTCGGGGTCACTATCCTGATCTAAAGTGAGATCAAACTTTGGAGAAATATTTTTATTTTGATAATCAAAAGGAATTTCAATCCCCCGTTTTTTCAGCTCTTCATCGGAGCTTGACTCCGGATTAGCATACACCGGGGTTGTTCTTCTTTCGAGTGAAACACGACCTCGGCCCCGTGCCCTTTGAGCCATCCTCCCACCTCTTTGAGGTAACATGTTCGGAGGCCTAAGGACAACGATGTCGAGCTCGCTTTCACTATCAGATTCTTGTATCTTTTGATCTTTTTCCTTTTCTTTTTCTTTTTCTTTTCCTTTTGATTCTTGATTTTGATTGGAGCTTTGCTCACTTTTGTGTTCCTCAATTTTGATCTCAACTTTAGAATAAGGGGAGGACCCTTTTGGTATGAAATATGCAGCATCCTCGTAGATCCCTATCTCTTGAATCGAGAATGGTTGCAAATCACCCCTAATTACATGTTCAATGCCATCTCGTTGGTACTTGACGCATTGATGTAGGGTAGATGGAACCATTCTGTATTCATGAATCCAAGGCCTACCTAGAAGTGCATTAAAGGACGTTGCCGAATCAATAATATGAAACTTTGCTTCGGTTTTCAATTATCCTATCTCTAACAAGAGGGTAATCGAACCCAAAGCCCTCTCACCTTTCTCGTTGAACCCACGTAGCACCAACCTGTCAGTGGCGAGTTTACTGGTATCAACTCTAAGGTAGGCGAGGGTTTTCACATTCATCACGTTGACCGATGCACCCGGATCAACAAGGACTCTTGATAACTTAAAATTCCCTACATCAACGGTAATGTAGAGAGGACGATTATGATCAGCAGTTCCCAATAGTAGGTCTTCATCTGAGAATGTTACTCCTGGAACTTCTTTGAAGTAGAGGGCTTCATCTTTTGAGGTTGAAGCCAGTTGAGCAAGGCAAATCTCAAGGTCGAGAAGTGCCTTGATTAAAGACTCTCTCATTTCCTTAGACAAAATGAGGGCATCATAAATGCTCAACTTGGCTAGCAACTTCCTAAGATGGGCTAGGACATTGTAATCAACCTTAGGAGCGACAGACTCAAAACCCGGTGGAATCAATGGAAAATCAGGATGATGAGGAGAATCTGGAATTGGATTGCTAGAGACAACTCGCTTGCCTTTTTCCTGAGGAGGAAGCCTAGGGGGTAAGACTTTGCCACCACGAAGTTGTACCTCTATGATTGAATCGGGAGGACAAACTGTGGGGGAGTCTACACTCTCCATAGGCTGCACATCGTCGCTATCTGAAGAGGAGTCAGAATCTAAAAGTTCTATCACGATAGGTTTCCCAGTGAAATTAATTTCAGGGAGGTCGCTATCTGATAAGATCTCAAGCTCGACATCCCCTATAGAAGTCAAATCTGGAAGATCAAATTTTTGAGGCTTTGGATCGATCTCAATAGAATTTTGAACTTCTTTGGAAGAATTATCAATTTGCATTTCACTCTCATGGTTAATCATCAAAATTGAAGCAGAAGGATGTTTTTTATTAGACTTATGACCCTTTGCCTTTGATGGGGCAAAGTAAAAGTCAGATAACAAGAGTGGGGATGGGGCTTTAATGCCACCATCAGCCGCTCGAATACATCTCTCATCAATATACTTCCTCTCTACAATAAGATCTCTCTTTTCTTTTTCATTCAATACAGTAGTTCCTATGACTACTGGAGAGGGAAGTAGCTCAACATCCTCCTGCGAAGCATCCAGGTCAACCTCCCAAATCGGGCCCTGGGCTGTCGTGGGCATCTGTTGAGAAAGATGATAAGACTTGTTAATCGACCTTTTAAGTGCCCGGGATAAAGCAATATCCCAACCATCTTCAATTGAAAGAGAAGGGTTAGAATTGTTACCTGAAATTACCTTGACGGACCCTTGTTCCGGATTGACCAAATACTCTTTTGGAAGCACAATATTACCTTGTTTGATATTCCTTTCAAGCCAATCTTTGAAAACAATGCAGTCCTCGATGGAGTGGCTGACCATGCGGTGGTAAGGACAGTAGTTTGGATCATCCTTTCTCTTTATGTCATCTGGCCGCCTCGCTTCTGGCAATTGAAAATCTGACTTCTTCGAGAGACTCTTAAAGATTTTTCCTATCACCTCCCTCTTGAATAGGTAAGGTTTTGTCAACCTTTCTTTGAAGGGAATGAAAGAGGAATCTCTTGTAGGTTGTGAGGTCACTTGAAAAGGTTGTTTCTGAGCTAACTGTGGTAAAGGAACACTAGGCTGGCTAACAACTGGTTGTTTCCCCTTATCAACTGCTGAAACTGTAGCTCTCTTTTCAAATGATTTGATCGGCTTATCAACCTTCTTTTCTCCAGAAAGATCCTTCAAGAATGGCATCCTAGGAGCCTCTTCCTGTAGGTTACTAGCTTTGTTTAGAAGTTTTTCAAAAGTTTTTATAGTGAAACCCTTCAGAAGAAAAGCAACAGGGCCGTGGATATTCTTCAAAAGAATTTCCACTGCATGTTGCTCTTGCAGCTGGGGTTCACACTTCATCGAAAGGTTTCGCCACCTTAAGATGTACTCAACCAGAGACTCTCCCGGCTTTTGTTTTTCAACGACCAGATCGCCCACAGTAGTGCGCTGCTGTGCTCCTGAAAATCTCTTTAAGAATAGATTTTCAAGTTCAGTAAAGGTTCTTACTGAACCGTTGGGCAAATCTGCGTACCATTCAAAAGCTATGCCGGAAAGACTACTAACAAATTGGCGAAATAGTAGAGCATCCGACCCCCCGGCATTGCAACAGCTTGCACGAAAGTGGGCCAGATGCTGTCTCGGGTTTTCAATTCCAGTAAAGATTTTAAAAGATGGTGGCACGAAGCCCTTAGGGTAAGGAACCAAATCATATTCCTCAGGGTAAGGTCTACCCTTTGGAATAGATGTAGCTCCTTGCGATTGGGCTAAGGCCTCCCTTACCTGATCCTCAATTAGTTGCTTAATATCTTTTTGAGCTGGTGCTGGAGGAATGATCGGAGGGACTGAAGAGGCTGTCGGTTGAACTGGGGGATCCAGTAACACTGGCTGCTGGACAGGTGGAAGCACTGAAGCAGACTCTGGGATTTTATAACTGGCTTCTGCCCTTTTTGCTCTATCGGTGGCTTCCAAAGCAGATTTTTGTAACTCAAGAGAAGTCTCATGGGACTTGTCCAATCGTTGCTGCATTTCTTTAACCTGTAGCAACATTTCTGTCACTTGTGCTTCCAGGTTCTTGATGTGTTGTTCATCTCTAGCTCTCACTGACTCATCTGAATCTGAATCAATGGCTGCTGAACCCTCCTCTTTGCCAGATCGGCGTTTACTTGGTTCAGTTTCTTTAACGGACCCTCTAGTTTCAACCATGTAAATATCACTAACAGGGAGATCCTCATCTATCAACATATCATCCAATTCTGGGTCAAATGCTTCGTCAAGTTCCTTTCTTTTCAAGATATCTTTAATTTCTTGTACCACCTCATCGACTGGCCGACTTCCTATCTCCTCAGGGCCTATGGGTAGGTAACCTTTGTATTCTACCATATCATAAAGCTCATCCTGCTGTAGGCTAGAGATAATGGCCTGTAACTTAAGCTCATTTGCTGTTGGAGGTTCAGCTATTAACTGCTCAATCATCGCATGATCTTCATCTTGAACTGGTTCTTCCCCTTCGACTGTATTAGAGTCGGTAGTCAGAAGGGTGGCATCCTCTACCAGGTGAGAGACATCTACCTCAATAGATGGTGTAGGAGTTTGGAGGGTGAAAGTTCCTACATCAGGTAGGGTAGAGTCCTCAGACCTCCGAGTAGGGAGCTCAGGGGTAACAGGTAGGAACTTGGAGCTATCAACTAAGGTATCAACTGGATCCGCAACTGAGATATCTGAACTGGCAATCAAACCAACTGGGGTCTGGGTAGCACTGGTCGGAAATCGTGGTAACTCGACTGGGGACTGGAGTAATCTAGCTGACGGAGGAGGAACATCAACTCTACTGATCTTCTTAGGAGTATATCTCTTTTCTGGAGACTGAGGCCTCTTTCCGTTGACATGAATTATTCTGTTAATTTCAGGGTCTTGTTTGGTCTTGACTATCACTGAGGCCAACTTCTTAAACTTTGGGGAAGGGACCGGCGGCCTATTGGTAGGATGGCGACCTTTCTCGGACCCGGTAAGTACAATACCCTCCATTTTAGAGGATGGAGGGCGTGGCACCCAATGATAACCATCAACTAATACTGATGTAGCAGGCTGTCGGATAAACTTCTTGTTCCCCCTAATGGGTTGAGGAGTCAAATTCTTAGCTTCAGATGCCTCTTCTTTTAAGATTTCTTTCTGGAAACGGTGGGAGATAACTCCTTTCAATTGTTTCATGTACTCCTCTTTTGTTTGCCCTGATTGAGCAGCACAAGTGTGGATTATATTTCTCAATGTCCTCGTTCTTTGGAGATGCTTTTCTTTAAGGGTTCTCTTGGTTGAGTAGTCGACCGGGCATGGCGGGGAGCTAGCTATCCTAGCTGCCCTCTCTTCCCCTTCTGCAGCAGAAAGGGGGTGAAAACGACTCCCTTTAAGGAGTGGGGAGGAAGCAGGAATAGACATGTCCTCGACAGCCTCAGGCTCTACTTGGCTCAAAGTCTGGACCCCCACAGCCTTCCTTGACTTGGCTATTTTCTTCCTTACTCGTCTCAGGTAATTCTTTTTCTGATTCTTACTAGTAAATGGGATCCCTGAACTCGATCCCTCCTCAAAAATAGACTTGACAGGAGTGGGGGATTCAACAGTTAGCTTGGGTTCTTTCTCCTCATCACTGAAAACAAGGGGACCTGGTCCTGTCCCTATGATCAACTCTACTGCAGGGGGATTGTTCTTAGTAGCATCCAAATCAAGTATCTTATGTCCATCCATCGACAGCTCAAGGGTGTTGAATCCTACCCCAAACAGTATGTTGCTTCCTAAGTCAATCTGCTCACAGACAAGGTCTTTGTCGAAGGAAAAGATCAACTTACCAACCATTGTTGTGGAGTTTGAATTTCTGAAATTGAAGCAAAAGGATCAGAATTAGAATTTTCTCGAAATTGAAAATTTTTTGAGAGAGAATCATAACGAAATCTATATTTCATATCACATATCGAGCTATAGGACCTATAACCCGATGTATGATAATAAAATATAAGGATTTGTTATGACAAAAAGAAGATTTAAATTCCCACGACACATGCCAGACTACAACATTGCGTCATAAAGTAGCATATGCCGGTGTTAATTCAAGATTGAATTTTAGGAGCGTAACAGAATTTTAAGGAATTGATGAATTTTCTTTAGACTTTGAAACTCAACAAGTCAAGTTTTCACTCAACCTAGAAGCTCACAAAATCATTAGGAAAATTCAAAAAGGCTTTGATTGCTTGACTCCTCCACATTACCAATCTGCTTGGGGGTAGAGGGTCAAAGCTAAGAATTTGGAAGATTGAAAAGTTTTGAGAGTTGAGAGAGCTATTTTTTACTTTAAAACTCAACATATTGATGGAAGACTCAATAGTCAAAATTCGTAGAGTTTGAGAGTGAGGCTCTCAAGAGATAGACCCGACACTATCGCTCCACCAATTGACTTGGGGGCAGAAGGTCAGGGTCTAATATATGTATATTTTAATGGAGGTTATACCTCTCTTTTCGACATGTCTTTTCTCTTTTATGTTGGTCACACTCACCCAAGGGAGAAATAGGTAGAGGGACCAACGGAAGAAAGATAGTCAAAACTACCGATGCAACAAAATTTTGCCATTATTAAAGATGGAAAGAGAGATTTAGTCCCACCGTGGTCGCCATTTTTTTGTTGGTGTTTGAAAGCGGGTTTTGAAAAATTTAGTCTTCTTTGGAAAAATTTAAATTGATGTTAAAAAATTTTTTTTAATTCTAAAATTGAACATCCCATTAGAAAAAGTATACCGCCTCGAGAGGTGGAAATAAAATTTCAGGATGGGGTTCAGATTTAGAATTAAGAATTCTATCTTGAATATCGTAACCAGATTTAAGAGAGAATTTTGTATGGCCCTGAAGGGTCAAAATAAAATTCAGTCAAATATCAAGCTACGATAGTTAAGAGGAACGATCGTTAATTTTATATTCGAATTCATATTGACAAAAGATATGTCTCCTCGAAGGGAGAAGACATCATTTGTTAATAATCGTTCAAACATAACGATAACGATCGTTAGTGATTTAATTTTTCCCAAAGATAACTAATCGAATTTTAAAAATTAGTTTTGAAAAATTAGATGTGGGTTCTAAATCTCCTACGAGCGCAAGCCCTCGTAGTTAATTACATCGTGGGAGGCCGGAGTCCCCTACGAAAACTTTCGATTAAAATAATGACAGAAATTTTGTTTAGAGATTTCTAGGAGTGATGCCAAAGAGGTGAATTTGGATTTTGAAAGGGGATTGGAGCAAGATTGAACACTTATTTTGGAATCAAATGAGGAAGGGTAGGGGACACTTTAGGATTCTGAAATAATTCAGAAGTGCCCCGATCTAAGCTAAGTGTTGGGCTTTAAATTTTGGATTGAAAGAATATTTAATTTGAGTTGAGCATTTTATTAGAAATTTGGGATTATATTCC
This sequence comes from Dendrobium chrysotoxum, assembly GCA_019925795.1. NCBI lineage: Eukaryota > Viridiplantae > Streptophyta > Magnoliopsida > Asparagales > Orchidaceae > Dendrobium > Dendrobium chrysotoxum. The sequence continues at coordinate 6,774,050 of CM034312.1, forward strand.
CGGAGGTTGGGGTCTTATGATTCAAAAAGAGACCTGCCCCAGATCTTAGATCTAAATTTGGACACTGGAACACAGTAGTCCGAACCTAACTAATGCAGTGCAAAATCTGGACTTACCCCGGCCTGGATTGGGGAGCCAGCTAAACCACCTAAACGCTTCAAAACCATGAGTCCGGTCTTTTGATGCAGAGTGATCAGGGACGTTATTTAAGATTGGTTTAAGAAGTTGGGGTCGACATCTAGAGCAGATTCCTAATTGACCCCTTGACTTATGTCGGGTGGGATGCTTAGACTAAAATGCAATTAAAATTTTAATTTAATAAGTTTCTAATGCGATGCATGCTGGTTAAAGTATCCAAATCTGGTATGCATGAAATTTTAAAAAAGGCTTATAAAATAATTTTTTTGAAAAGACTAGACTTCCCCAGATCCAGCACCTCATCCTCATAGGTCGGATTATCTGGACTCTACCCACGGGCGGGGAAGTGTCTTATAGCAAGGAGAGAGAAGTGCAATAATATGCATGCGACCCCGGACAATTCCGGCTATTCCCTAGGTCGTTAAGTTTTTATGTTATTTAAATCTTAAAATTTTAAGTATTAATTATAAGTAGAAATAGTTTTCGTCCTTAAAGAGCCTAACGAAGTCCATGCTAAAATAAAAATGACATGCAAGCGCTAAAGAACTAGGAAAAACAGGCAATCCTATACGCAATCAAATTAAATCACAACATATTAAATAATCAAATTAATTAAGTAAATGTCCATAGGCAAATTGCCTTGCTTATTACAACCCAGATTTACATAAATTAAAAGTGGCCGGGCACCACTGACAACAACCCGGATTCTAATCCTAATACAGACGCAAGTGACTTTGAGCGGGATACTCTATGTCTTCAACTCCTCGATCTCCTCCTCGAGCTCCTTGGATTCTTTGCGATCGGAAACCCAAATGAAAAAGAGAACTCTTCCCTTTAGGGGAAGGTTACTCTTTCCACTTTGGGTAATGAATTGATCCAAATTTGGAATTCCAAATGGATAAGGACTATCCCCCAAAGGGGTATCCTTTCCTCTTTGGAATCCAATCTTTGGATCTATGTATCCCAAACTCAAAGTGCCACTTTCACAACTCAATACTCAGATGAATTACATAAATATGAAAATGAAAATTCTAGACTCGATCCTGCAAGGTTACCCTAAGCATTTAAATATTAAAATACATCCCAAGCAGTTATATGTATATACGTGCAGAAAAGTAAACACACTTGGCCACGCTCTTTTTATTTGGGGGCTAAGTAGCTGAAGCACCTGTAGCATTTATATTTATGATTTATTTAGCCCCCTTTATTGCCCTGCACGAGCGTGGCCACCTGCAGAAAATCCAGTGAGCATCCAGATCGTTCCTAACCTAAGGGTAATCTAATCGCCCATCACATCAATCCACAGAGTACAGTAAAAGTAAACAAACACATCAACCAATTTCAATCACAACATGCAATGAAAACTCAAGAAACCCGGCACACAGCAGAAAAGTAAACACCGGCCTAGCCTAGATCTAGAGTCGGTTGTCCTAGCAAACCATCTAAAGTGTGTGTAGTAGGTCGTGTGGCTGGGGTAGATCCTAAGCTGGGTAATCTGTTGAAGTTGTTTAATGTTCTGATTAGTTGAGAGGCTTAAGGGAGATTTTAATTGAAGTTTAAGTCTTAATGGTTTAAATTTGATTTTAAAACTGATTTTAATTATTTATTGAATACCACCTTTGTTTCACACCGAGGCCATGAAGTTTATTTCACCTTCCTTGGGGCTAATTTAATAGCCTCGTAGGCCTGGGTTACCCAGTGGTACCCGATATAATTAAGTGATTTGAGTTTGATTAAAGTTTGAAGATTGATTAATTTTTAATTAAACTGATTGGTTGCTGGTTTTAAAATAAAATTGATGTTTTCTGGAATTTTGAATGATTTATTGAATTTTAGAATTTTATGGATTATTTTAATTAGTTAATTAAGGGGTCCAAAGTTGACTTTTCAAATTAAAACTAATTTTATAAGTTTCAGATTTTTAATAAATATTAGACCTTATGACGAGTTGTTAGACTATTAGTACACTCAATTTGGAGTTTTCTATGAAAAGTTATGATTTTTCGAAGTCCGAGCCTAGTTTTGAACTACGGTTGACTGAAAAGTTGACTTTTTGACTTTGACCAGATTTTGGAGATTTGACATTTTTAGAAAATACTAGACCTTAATTGGAGTTGATTGACACTAAGTTTGTTCAATTTGGATTTTTCTGTAATTAGTTATGCATTTTCAAAGTTTCCTTAATTATTGAATTTTTAAAATTGCTTAATTAGGAAGGTTTTGATCATTTTGATCCAAACTTATCCCAAACTGCATGGAATCAATCCCAAAGGTCAGGAATGACCCATGGGAGTGTTTCCAAGTGTTTGGAAATTATTTTGGATTTTTAATAATTTTTAATTAATTAATATAATTAATTATTGATTTTCATTAAAAGTCAAATTAAAGTTAAATTAGGAATCCAGTCAAGGGGCTTTTATTTTTCCTAGGTAGAGGACTAAGTTCTGGTCAATTTGAGGTATTATTTGTAATTTTTGGAGTTAATTTGGATTTATTGCATTTTTTTGAATTTTCTGGGTCCTTAAATAGGCTGAAACTTTGGGTAATTAATTTTCTGACCTAATGATCTCCAAATTCAGTGAAATTTTAACCTAAGGTACATGATGTCTCTAAGTTTACTGTATTCAAATTTCACCCCTATTGGGTGTGTGTACAATCCCCTAGGAATTTTCTAAGTTTTCTAGACTTTTCCCTAAATATTTTCCCTAGGTGTTTCTATTGTTCAAATGGGCTTGAAATTTGGTGTGACTAACCCTGACCCAAATGCACACACACAGCACAAAACATGCAGCCTAATTCTACACAGGAAGGGAGTTATGAATTTTCAAAGTTTTGGGTCCAAATTGGACCCATAACCTTAAAAATTCACATCACAGAAAACTATTAAGCATCTGACCCTAAAAAAATTATGGAACATGCCTAAGATGCTTAAAAACATTCCACCAAAATTTGGGGTCCATTTGACCCCTGGATTGCAAGAAAATTGAGAAAAATGATAAACAAACAACTGCAGTTTTCTCTCAATCCAAAGATCAAAACAACTCAAATTTAATTTTAATAAATTCTACACTTAATTACCTTTCCAACGAGCCCAAAAACATCAAATTTGGTGGAAAAATGAAATTTCTGTGAATTTTGGAAGTTTCTGGACATTTTTTGAATTAATTTGACTCGAATCCAATCATTGGATCGGCGGCGGCAATGATTGCGCCGCCGCCGCGCCATTTTGACACGTGTTTGACACGTGGCGCGCAACAGCGCGCCACTTAAACACGTCGGACGCAGATCGGACCGTCCGATCCACAGCGGGAAAATGGACGGTCCAGATCGCGCCACGTATGCGCGCGTGGTTTGGAGGCCGTCCGGGTTCGAATCCCAGGTCTGCGCGCGGTCGAGCCGGCTGGCGTGGCCAATTCTGGGCCGTCCGATCGCGCCTGAAGGCGCGATCGGACGGCTCTGGTTGAACCAGAACCAAAAATATTCAAACGTCTATAACTTTCAAAATACTCGACGAAATTCAACGAAATTTGAACTGTAGCTAGGGGGCAACATGATCTTGCAATGCCTGGAGTTTGGAGGCTCCATGCATTGTAAAATTTGTACAGTTTTAAATTGAAATTCTACCTAAAAGTTGAGATATCTTACAATCTACCCGGTGGATTTTTGTGTTCTTTGGCTCTCTGAACTTGTAGTTTGTCCACGCTCAAGTTTGCAGAAGACCCCAACAGATTTTGACGGCTGGATTTGAAGATATCGAAGAGAGAAGGTATTTCTCTCTTTTCTCTCTCCTTTTCCACTAAAATGGAGGTTTTAATGGTGGAAATGGTGGGGGAAGGCTTGGAATGGCCTTGGGAGGTGCTGGAGAGTGTGGGGAGCTGCTGGAGAGTCTTGGGGAAGCTGGAGTTTGGGACTTAGGCCAAGAAATCAACAATATGAGGGTTAGGGCAAAATTTTTCCACTTAACCCTCATCACTTGAAATGAATGGCTTAGATCTTACCATGGGTGCCTTGGATGCTTGCCAAGTGTCCCATGAGCAGCCCAAGATTAGGAAAAGGCTGGTGGATTGAGAGGGATTGCCTTGAGCCAAGAGGGGGGGGGACCACACCTCTTTTCCCTCATTTGGCTAAACCAAGCCTAAGCAAGGTTTAGGGAGCTGGTTTGTGGCCTCTTAGGGAGGGAAATTAGTCCCTTTTGAGCAGGTGAGAGCAGGTTTTGGGAGAGGGGAAAGGCTTGCCCATGTGGCATGGTCAAAAGCCCATGATTTTGCCTCATTTCAACATAACTTGACCCATTGACTTGTTGACTAGTCAATGATGACTAGGATGTGCAAGGGAGGAGTCAAATGTGCTGTAAGAGTCAATATCAAGGGACATGGGGCCATGGTGTTGAGACTCTAAGTGAATACATAAAATTGGAGAGGGTTTTGACCTCTCCAAATGGGTTGACCAAGTCAACCCAAGGGAGGATTGACTTGGAAATCTTTGGACATGTCATGAGTGTCCAAACAAGTGTTTTTGAAGCATTAAATTGGTTTGAGATGGATTCAAATGTTGAAAATAACAATAGTTGGCTTAAAGGTGGATTTGGTCAACCATAGTTGACTTGGTCAAACAGGTCAAACCAAGGAGTGGGTTTGATTTCAATGGGTCTCAAATATCATAAAACATTCATTGGAAGGGGTTTCAAAAGTTTAAAATGTTGAACGATGTTAAATTTTGGTCAAAAGTCCAAAAACCCCTTTAAAGGGTATTTTGGTCATTTTGACCCCGGATGAACCCTGGGTCGAGATGGGTCCAAAAAGATGTAGATTAATGTTAAACACATCAATATCAATGGTCTGGAGGTGATTAGGGGGTTTGGGGGAAATTCCAAGGTCAAATTTCCCAAAATAATGGGTCCAGTGGCACAGGCCGTAAATATTTGAAGGTTTTACAGCCTTTGGATTTAAATTTAGTTTCTGGGGTTAGAGACTCCAAAATGGGCTCAAACTTGGAGGTTTGCCTCTAGAGACGTATCAAATCAGTATGCAACTGACAGATCATGAATCGGAGGTCATTTGACTGGGGTTTGAAATGTTTGAAAATTCCCTGAAAAAGGCTTTTAGGACTCAGGTCTTTGGCCTTGAATTCTGGATTTGGAAATCCGGATTTGACATAGATTTTGGGTTTAAATATCTGGATTTGAATCATCTCAATCATTCATGATCACTTGGAGTGATCATAAGTATTTGGAAATGATTTGAACTAAATCAAAGGCAGGATCAAGATTTGAACTAGAGTTTGAATCCTGGACTTGGCTGAAGTCTGGGTTTTAATTGAGGTCTGAACTGAATCAAGGTTTAGATTGACTTAGGTTCAGGATTGATTCGAAGTCTGGATTAGGCTCTAATGACCTCATATAAAAATGAGGTCAACAGTGTGGCGACGCTTCTTGCGATGTATCTGTTTGATATGCAAAAGCATTGCTGCCCCATTGCAGGCCAACTGATTCCAATATTATGTTGATAGTCCTGCCTCTAATGACCCTTGCCCCCCATCATGGTAGGAAATCATGCAGCGAACTGTGATGGCACAACGTACTCTCCAGACCCCACATATATTAACTGTCTCGATGGTTTATATCCTGCTCTCTCCAATCAACCTTGTAGGAGCATTTGACGTAAATCACCTTGACCTCTAAGCCTCATAACGACCTCTGTTGGACCGTTGTCTCCCATGATCCTCAATGGAATCAAGTGAGTTGTAGTAAATGAATAAAGATGCATCCAACTTGAAATATAGCTCATCAACATCGTGAAGTGCCTGCTGCATCGAACTTGCACTTTCCCCGTGATGACCGATGAAAGGGTGTGTAATATGTCTGCTACGTCTAATATAATCAGCCTATTTTTAGATAGTGCAATGTTACATTGAGTTCAAATTAGGTGCGTACAAACCTATCAAGTTGGAAGAGGATGTCGGGTCATCATAACACATATGACCAGGGGTACTAAGACATATGTCACATCTTCACAGTTGCGTAATTTGAACATAAATAATCTAAATACGTCTTCAAGCTTCATTAAGAATGAACTTACTAACCTCATTGTCCGTGACTTGAATTGCTATGTAACCTTTGTTATTCAGAAGACGACATACAAGTTCAACACTACATGTCTCACTATCTTACATTTAACTGTTCAAGTGTAAGATTCCCTTTTATTTCGATTGGATGGGTCCTTCCACCGTTGTATGAAGAGATTAAATCCTCCATAACTTTCAAATCACCATTGTAATACAGTATGAAATGTGACATTATACGTGATATGATCTTCTTATCCTCTTTAAAAAAACACATAAGTGCTTGTTGTCAACCAACAAATCATTTAAATATTTATGTTATGATATAGAATAACATATTCAATGTTATACAAAATTAAAACTTAGATAATTAAAATAGTAATTAAAATAGTTTTGAACAAATTTAATCAAATCCATTTTCAGCAGAAAAATTAGATAAACTATTTCTCTTTTGCATGCTCTTCGAATTATTAGTCTTTTACCGTCAAACCAATCTTAAAGAATTTAATTTTTCTAATAACTAAATTACTTTTACTTTTATAACAATTAGTAAATAAATTAATTTTATAAATATTCCTAACTTAATAAGTAAATATTCATAGCTTAATTACAAATTATAATAACTAAATTACAATAATAGTTTGAACCTTCCTAATGCATTTCAGGTCTTTGATTTGGACAAATTTTGGCTTAGATTGAGTCAAGTTTGGTATCGTTGGGTTCATTTTTTCGAGACGTTCAGTTCGACTATAAGTTTGCTGAAATCAGAGTTAGAACGACCCCAAATTTAATTTTAGAAGCTTCCAATGCGCCTGTGCCTCAAGATTTGTGCTTGATCAAGATAAATTTTTGATGATATATCAATATTATATGTCATTGGCATTTATAAGCTGTTAAATTAAATAAATTTAAATTTGTGTCATGGGCTGTTATAGAATGCATAAAATATCTAAAAAATTACAGTAATCAAACCAATATGACAAAAAAAGCTTTTTTTTTTTTTTAAATCTTTATCAACTTATTCACCTATGAGCTGCCAAATGGACTGTGCATCCAAACACAAGCTGCAATACAGTAAGAACTTGGTTTTTATTTTATTTTATTTTAATTACATGAAATATTTAAATAATGTAATTCTTTATTTTTTATACAATAATCACATAAGCAAAAATACAAGCATGCATAAAATCTCCAAAATTTATAATTTTAATAAGGCCTCATTTGGTTGTTTGAGGTTAGAAAAAAAGTTTTTTTAGAAAAATATTAATTTTTAACTTCAAATGCTTTCTTAGTTCTCAAAAAAATAAAAAAAATAAAATATCAAATTCAAAATAAATAAAATAAATTTCTTTTTCTTAATATATATTTTTCATCTATAAATTACCAAGTGAGCCAAAAAAAATCAAAGCATTACTTCCAAATCATTCAAGCACATAGGGAATTATGTAAATTATTTTTAGATATAAACAGATAAATACAAATTAGATAATAAATTATTATGGGAGTTAATATATTTTTTTTCTTAGAAATACTATAAAGCCCAAAATAAAATATATCATTATTTTGAAGCTTCATTATCATTTGATTAAAGTTGACCAATACAAAAACTTCTTAAATAAAAATTTATAATATATATATATATATATATATATATATATATATATATATATATATATATATATATATATATATATATATATATATATATATGATTATTTCAAAAATATTTTTATATTATTATTATTATTATGATTATTTCGGCTTTGGGGGTCGTTAAAAACGATCAGGTTTCAAGCAGGTAGCATATGGGTATCAGAATCTGAAATAACCCGCGACCGTTGAGGCTTTGCTTCCCTACCTGTTTAGATCTTGTTTGTTTTGTTGATAAAGAAAACATAGTATGCTTGCCCTGAGGCTTCCCAAAAAGCTGGGTTTCCTTCCAAACGGTTCGTGTTGCTTCCGCCCTTATGATTTCCCTCTCGCAATTCTACTTTATTCCCCTGTTATTGGAGGAATTGGGAATTTTCATCTGGATTTGAAGTTTTATTGGTTTATTCTGCGGAAAAGTTTTCTGAGTTAGTTGCAGAACTTACTTTCGAATTCTGATTAAGAATGGTTTTTGCTATTGTAGGGCATATTAGTTTTACTTACATTTAGCAGCAAGGATTTAATTAAGGCTTGAATAGTTTTCTTCTGGAGTGCAGCAGCTATTGGTGCCTGTTTTTCCCCCAAGTTTTGATAAATTATAGTAGTAGGCTGATTCTTGATGTACTCGGATGTATTTAATGCCCAGTTAAAAGCTATTTGTTGCTCAATTTGTTATCACTAGTGTTTTTCTTTAAACATGGAATAAATCTGGATGCGTTGTTAGCTGTCATCTGGTTCTATGCGCTTGGCTGTTGTAGGTTTTCTTGTTTATTTCTTTTAGTTATGGAAGCGCTGTTAGTTTTTCTGCATAATTCTGAAGGAGTTCTGCAATGTGTTTTCTTTAAGTTTTTTCGAAGTTGTTCATTTTATGTTTATATAATTTCCATCAGTAATTCTTGAAGATGCTTCCATGTTGTATATTATTTGTGTTTTTATTAATGTTGATTATGCGTAAATTCAGTTCCATTACTCCTGAAATATTGTTGATCTGTTTTACTTGTTTAATTTTCAATAAATAATCAAGTTCAATGCAACTGGTGTAGTTTCTGTGATGATTTTTTTTCCTATAGGCTGTAATTGATTTGGCTATGGTTTTTTTATGACTGATTCGTTGTTTCTTTAGTAGAATTGGGGTGATAGTTTCTGTGGTGGATTCAACTATTGAACCATCAGATCCTTTTTTGCCTCCATTCCCATGCCATTTACTGATTTCCTTCTAACCTTGACTGGCTTGGTTCTGATTTTCTGGGTAATATAACTGGCTTGAAAGCAATAAAGTCTACTGGAAGTTTTGTAATCATGAACCAGGTGATTCAGGAAATATGTTGATTTATTTTTTTATTTTTGAATGCGTGGATTGCTTCCCTTATATCATATGTCCCTTCACATTATTTTTCTTTCTGACTCATGCATTCTTTTATTTTCTTCTAGTTTTACAGATAGTGAGAATCACGTCCTCTCTTTGCCTGGTAAAGAAAATTGGTAATCACCAATGCTTCACTGAGATAGCATGTCTGAACAACAAGAATATGCTCGTGAAAGCTCCAGCTCAAGTCAGGACCGTGAGCATGAGATGACAATTGCCCAAATCTTATCAGATGAAAATCACAAAGTCAATAGAAGCCTTGGGAAGCGTTTATCTCACTTGAATTCCATCAAAGTAGGATTCTCTGCTTGTATTAACCAAACCTCCATATAAACAACACTTAAATTCTTATTGCTGCGTATCTTTATAATAACATTGCTTCAGTTATCTCATTTTGAATTTGATAATGGCAAAGATTCCTTTTGTTCTTGTTTTTTTATTTCACTTAGGCGTTTTCTTTAATATCCATTTTACGTTACTTTTTAGTTGTATTTGTTTCTTTATTTCCATTGCAATCATGGGATATTTGTCTTCATATGCATCCTTTAAGTTGTATTTTAATTTCTTCCGAACCTTTAGTTTAAGGGACATACTCTATCTAGTTAAATTGTAAAGTCAATTATATTTCATTACTTTGTCATTAGTTGTTGAAAAAAATAAATAATAAATTACCCTTTTTAATGTCAATTTTGGTATAATGGTATGGATTCCGGTACTAAAAGTTTTTAAAAACATTATGTTTCAAGTTATATGGTTGGGGAGTTGGATCAGACATAAGGATGCATGTAAGCAAACATTGATTTTGATCAATTGATTAATTTTATTGGTAAGCGACTTTAGCAATTCTGTTGTAATAAACCCACCGATATTAAAGATAAGTGGTGGTTGAGATAGCTTTTAGGGCTTTATCTTTAAGCTTGTTTTTTTTTATTGCAATTATGATGATATAATTTTGACGTCTCATTCTTTTGTCATGCTTTCCTATTAACTATAATATTTGTGTAGACATGCCAGATAAACATTTCAGGAAATACAAGCATTTGCAAATAAACATCTCCTTTGAACTGTTTATGGGGTTTTTTTTCATTCTTTTCTACTTTAGGCCATTATAGGTGATTCAACACTGTTGTGTAGTGTTACTTATGAATGTTGTGTTAGCCACCTAGCCACGTGGCCCGCTCTCATTAGCTCTACTTTCTTATAACTGTATTCGTCATCTATATATACGCATACTGTATCTCATTATTAAAACAAGAAAACAAAATTCATTTTCTCTGCTCTCCGTTTTCCCTCTCTGTATCTTTCTACATGGTATCAACAGTCTTGATCCTATTCTCCTCTTAATGTCTCCTTCGAACGCCATGTCCACCGCCGACCAAGATGACAACCTTCCTCCTGACGACACGTTCTTCTCTCCCCAAATACCTTCTTCACTCAAATTCTTGATCAGCAACGTCAAAAACATTATCACTCATCCGCTTACAACAGACAACCACTCCATCTGGAGGTCTCAAGTCCTCAAGATCTTCCGTGCTAACGGATTTGAAGGCTTCTTGGATGGCTCAGCACCATGTCCGTCTTCCTCTCTTCCCTGACACGTGACATGGATCTTGATCGATCAAAACCTCGCTGCCGCTCTCTATTCCGTCATCTCTCCGGCCATCCTACCTTACGTCCTCTCCGCCGATCACTTCACCGAAATATGGGCAATTCTTGACCGTCGGCTTCAATCATCTACACGCTCAAGAATCACTCAACTGAAAAACGAACTCCACTTTCTTTCCATGAAAGACAGATCAATGACACAGTATCTCCTCGACGTCAAATCCAAAGTAGACACTCTTGCAGCAGCCGGAGCCCCGTCGACGTTGAAGACGTCATTCACTATACCCTCAACGGCCTCCCCAATACTTATCAAGCTTTTAAAACAGCCATACGCACAAACCTTCGCCCCGTCAGTCTTGACGAACTGTATACGCTTCTCTGTAACGAGGAGCTCAACCTTGCGCACGAAGCCACAAAAGAACTTCAATCCCTCCAACTCTCCGGAACTCCCACAGCTCTTACCGCTAGTCGTGGACGTGGTCGTGGACGAACGTCGTATAACAGAGGTTGCAACTCCAACAGATAATCCAATTATGCACCCACAAGCCGTGGGGGTAAACCCTCTCTTTCGGCGATCCAATGCCAGATCTGTGGCAAAATGGGTCACTCCGCAATCAAGTGTTGGCATAGACATGATGACCAATACAATATCGAGCTTAACTCCGCACTCTTCTCTTCTCTGTCCCAGTCTCCGGCCGCCGACTGGTTTCTTGATTTCGGGGCGTCCACACATCTAACTTCTGACCCAAGCCAAGTGCAACATTCTCATCCCTACATCGGCTCTAGCCAAGTCGTTCTTGGCAATGGGCATCACCTCCCGATCTAAAACACAGGTAAAGGGATTCTTCCCACACCCACAGGTAGCCTCAAATTAGACAAGCTAAATCTCGTTCCCAATTTATCTTTTAATCTTCTGTCTGTTCATAAACTCACCACCGATAACAATTGCGTTATCACATTCTCTTCTCATGGCTACGAAACACAGGATTGGACGACCCATCACCGTCTTCTCACGGGTCCGTGTATTAACGGACTATACCCGCTCTCCACCCGGCCATCTACATTCCACAACACCTCTCAGCTTGCTCTTCTCTCCATCCAACAAGTTCCGGCACTTTGGCATAGACGTCTGGGTCATCCCTCCGTGCAAACTCTCACCACCATCGCTAAACGTCACAAAGACGTTCGCATACCCAATAAAATGCCCATGTGCAATGCTTGTAAAATGGCTAAAAGCCATTGTTTACCTCATGTTAGCTCTCTCAATGTAACTACCGTACCCTTCTACTTAGTTCATTCCGACACATGGGGTCCTTTTCCTATTATTTCTAACTACGGTTACCGCTATTACGTCTCCTTTATAGACGATTTTTCTAAATTCACTTGGGTGTATCCGCTTGTTCATAAATTTGAAGTCGTTGCTAAATTTCTTGAATTTCAACAACTCATAACTCGGCAATTTAACCGCTCTATTCATATACTTCGTACTGACAATGGCGGAGAATTTATCAACAACAAATTCATAACTATCTGTCGATCCAATGGCATTCTTCACCAGCACACCTGTCCTCACTCACCAGCTCAAAACTGTGTCGCCGAGCGTAAGCATCGACACTTAATCGAGACAACTCGCACTCTTCTCATCGAAGCCTCTCTACCACAACATCTCTGGGTAGGTACTTTCTTAACCACCACCTACCTCATCAACATCATGCCTTCTTCCAACACTCATCACAAGTCCCCTTATGAAATTCTCTTTGGTAAACCACCTCAATACAACAGGCTACGGGTATTCGGATGCCTGTGCTATCCCTGGCTACGACCATATTCCAACAATAAGCTCTCTCCGCTTTCTCATCTGTGTGTTTTCATAGGATACTCATCAAATCAAAAAGGATATAAATGTCTGGATACCGCCTCAAACAAAGTCTATACGTCTTGCCATGTTATTTTTAACGAGAATGTCTTCCCTTACTCAAACCAAACCTTTCACTCATCCACTGATCAACCCTCTTCGACTTCCACACCTCCCCTTCTTCTAATTCCCACCACTACCTTACCCTCCTCTATACTCAATACCTCCACACCTCACGCTCCTCAATCCCAACAGCCCAGCCACCTCATCGAGACCCTACCTCCCGCTAACTCATCTACCTCTCCGAACTCTCAACACCAAGGATCAGGCACTCTCAATCTTGCAACTTCTTCCTCTTCCATCTCGTGGCAAGTTAAGAAATAAACCACGACAGCCAGGTCCTCTACCGAGGCCGAGTACCGTGCGTTAGCAGCTGAAGCTTCAGAGATTTTATGGCTACGACGCCTCTTAGCAAATTTCCATACACCGCAACCCTCTCCCATCATAGTCTACTGCGACAACACATCTGCCATTGCGTTAGCTAACAACCTCGTCCTTCATGCCCGAACCAAGCACATCGACGTCGATTGCCACTTTATCAGGGACTGTATTCGGAAAAATGACATCTCTGTTCATGACATATGCACTAATGATCAGCTAGCTGACCTCTTCACCAAGCCACTAGCTACTCACCGGTTCAGGGATCTCTCCAGCAAACTCACTGCTGCTTCCTAGCCACGAGTTTGAGGGGGCCTGTTAGCCACCTAGCCACGTGGCCCGCTCTCATTTGCTCTACTTTCTTATAACTGTATTCATCATCTATATATACGCATACTGTATCTCATTATTAAAACAAGAAAACAAAATTCATTTTCTCTGCTCTCCGTTTTCCCTCTCTGTATCTTTCTACATGTTGATGTTCTTTTAGCACTAATCTACACTTATCTTGTTTTGAATACTGATACCTAGAGATTGCAACTTTGCAGCTTACTCCTCGAGTTAATGGAAAAATCCCAGACATTAATAATGCAACCTTGGACCATGAGAGGCTCTCCGAGAGGTAATCAAAATTTTTGTTGGTTAATTTTTGTCCCTTACATTATGTTTTTAGTTCTTCAGTTGGCATTAGCTAACTTAAAGTGCATAGCAGCGATACATGTGCAAACAACATCTCTAGAGAGCAAGATGCAGAATGTAATCTTCCGTTGTATGAGCAAAAATTAAGTTTGCAATAGAGTGACGAAACTGTATTCTTCAGTTGGCATTAGCTAACTTAAAGTGCATAGCATCACAACTTCAATTATGATATATGTGCAAATGACATCTCTAGAGAGCAAGATGCAGAATGTAATCTTCAGTTGTATGAGCAAAATTAAGTTTGCCATAGAGTGACGAAACTGTATAGCTAATTAGAAGAAATTTCTTTGATGATGAGGTTCTGTAATAGACACGGTTCAATGACGATCAACTAAATGCAGGAATGTTAATTTTCATGATAGTTTGCCAAATTCCGGAGTGGTTATTTTCAATGCTTTCATTTTATAATTTATAAGAACTCAGGATACTAAATTTCAATAACCTTGATCTATTAGTTTTTCTTAAGTTAATTTTACTTTAGCATCGACTCAATTGATTGGTGTATTGTCTATAAATTTTATCTTCATTTGTATTTTAGCCTAGTTCGTTGGTTTTAAAAAGGGAAGATTGAACTTAATAATACTAGATTACATGGTAGTTGTAGCAAGTGACTTTGAGAGGGGGAGGGGACTACCCAGGTATAACAGCCGAAACTCTTAAATATCGAGATATTGTCCTCTTTGGCCTAAGGGCCTCACGATTTTGTCCTATTGGTGTACTTCCTATGAGGTCACTCATCCCAGGATTTCTCTAGGATGAACATGATTAACTGCGGAGTTTTTTAAATGAAATTTCAACCATTATACCAAAAGACATCTCGATGTTTAAGAGTTTAGCTTCTTTTATTTAAGGGGTTTCACATTAGGTACTAGTTGATGATCCCACCAAATTGGGTTTGTGGAGGAATTGGTGTACCTATATGTCACAATGCAGATAACTTGACGAGTGACTTGAAGGATATTGACGATGTATGGACGTGACATTACACAAAGTCATATGAACTTCGTCTGTTCGTGAGATGAACTACATCGTTACTTCTTGAATGTCAAAATTAACTACAAAGGGCATTAAGATTGCCTTGGTCGCCGCACTAGTCAAAATGTGATATTTGTCTAATTGTCTTCATGTGAGGCTACAACATGCAAATCGAGATGCACTTGAAATGAAAAATTATGCGAGGGGTCGATTCACATCCTTTTTGTTCTTTTTATTTAAATAAAAAAATAAAACTATATATATATATATATATATATATATATATATATATATATATAATCTCAAAATAAAAGAATATATATCCTAACTTATCGTTGCCCTCAATTATGACACAATTGCCCTTATGTCCCATCTATTTTTAATAATAATAATAATACCATAGTAATATTAATAATGATACCCTAATCTATACCTCCCTCCTTGTTTAGATTAAAAGAAATCACGCGCAACACTTGCTCCTCTCCCTTCCCTCTTTGCAAACACCCCAAGCCTTAACCACCTGGCACCCTCTCCTTCTCTCCCTCGCATGAGCTTGCACCGATGCAGACCATCGCTGCCCTGGATTTCCATTCTCTCTTAAAACTTTCTCTTACACACACACACACACACACTCTCTCTCTCTATATATGTACTAAATATACTAAAAAAAGGAAGAAGCGAAAAAAAATCTGAAGAAGAAAAAAAGAAATATTTGTAAATACATTGTATTTCATCGCCATGTTAATTTCCTCGTCATCGTGTTATTGTCATTACCTACCGCAAGTGTATAACTCCAAAATATCAAAATTAAGTGTTTGCGTGCGTTTTTCCTATGCAGCATGAAAATTTGTGAAATAAGTACTCATGTGTTTTTCCAATGCGGCCAGAAATTTGCGAAATATTTATTTGTGCACATTATTCCATCATGATGAGGAAATTTGTGCTTTCTCTCATGCAGGTGATGAAGACCTAGTGCGTTTTTTTAAACAAGTTGGGGTAAATGACCTCTTGGCCATAGTGTCACACGACATTGAATATCCAACTTCTTTCCAAGCATGGTGGGTAGGCTTAACACCTCCAATGAGGTCTCCTACATGGGGGAAACGTCGAGAGATTGTCGAAATTTAGTTTGAATGAACCCTTATGGAACAAAATGCCAATAACATAATAAGAAAAATGCAACTAAAACAACAACAACAACAACAACAACAATAGTGAGCCCTTATCCCACCACGTGGGGTCAGCTACATGACTTTCATTCTCAATTTAAGAGTCATTTTCATTTTTTTTCTTTTAAAAAAATAAAATGAAATTTTTGGCAATTAAAAAAAAAATGAGAAGATGCTAATATAACACATTTAATCGGATCCACAATATACACTCGTAAGCGAATGAAGAAATTCTTTGAAATTAAGAAAAGAAAGAAATTTTGTGCGCATCTGTCGCTTAAATGTGGAATATTTAAAATATTGCATGTATTTTAATGACAAATGCCTATGCAAACAATAAAAAAGTTATATTTTAAAGATCGCATATGCATTAAAATGTAATTTTTAAATTTAAGCACATAACCTCAAGAAGCATGTAGTAGTTTCAAGAAGCATGTTAATGACATGAAAAGTATGTAATGGTTCAAAAAGCATGCCATTATCTTATGAAGTGTGTCATTGCTTCAGGAAGCGTGTCATTGCCTTGTGAAGCATGTAGTTGGCTTGAGAAGTACGCACTAGCTTGAGAAATATGTTGTAACCTCGAGAAATGTGACACCATCTCAAAAAGCATGTTGTCACCTCGAGAAATATTTCATTGTCTCGAAAAGCATGCAAGTGTCTCGACAAGCTTGTAATTATGTCGAAAAACATACTATTATTTTGAAATAAAAAAATGTATATTGCAAAATATGCGAATATGTTAGGAAAATGCATAAAAAAGTAGGGAAGTGTCTCACGCGAGCACATAAAAAAGCATGAATATACATTGAAAGCGGACAAATACATTATACAAATGCAACAAAAAAACGTTCAAGCACATCACATGAGCATATTGAAAAACATGCAAATATATTGAAAACATGTGAACGCACTGTGCAAATACAACGAATTGTAAGTGAATTATGTAAATTCATCGAAAATAATTAAGAACCCCCTTATATTCTTGACAAACGTGCTAAACGCTTTAATAAAAAGTTTGAGAATACTGTGCTGGGTGAAAAACAAGTTGAACTGCATTGCTCTTTTTTAAATTGAACTTAAAGTTCTCGTATGTGCTTCGACCAAATACATTAAACTCCTAAACTCGAGCTTTGAGATTGCTGCGCGAGCGCATATTAGACTCGATCCTCAGCCTACTAACACAGTTGAAAAAGTCGAAAATATCAGAGTGAAAATATTTAAATTCTCAGATGATGACCGTATTGAAAGTAAATCTTAATCGAAAGGATCAATTCTCAACATTTATTTTTCACGTTGCAAATATAAATATTTTTAAGTGACTTCAATGTAATCTTAATGATGGTCGTACTAAAAGTGAATATTGTGGACCTCCGAGAGGACTAATGAACACCGCCTCCCGACGAGGGGAGACATTATTTGTTGCCAATGGAAGGGCAGATTCGATCACACATACGATTAGCCATTGAGGATAGTGGCTCTCACCAGCGCACCCCGATGGATAACAATATGTACGACCTAATCACAACGGGTTTCCCCCACCCGATATATTAGCTCGAATGAGGTTTATTTGAGAGTGGGATGCGGTTTCCCACGGGCGCAAGCCCCCGTGGTTAATTACATATCAAGCCGGGGCCTGAGAATACTCTCGATTAAAGATTCTATATTATTCTTTCTAAATTGGGATCGGCACAAGGGGATAAGACTAGGAAATCCTACTCGAAGGGGAAGAAATGTTCAACTAGGCTTAGTCAACATGCACGGCTTAGATCAGTATCCGGAGGGACTAAGGTAGTGAGAAGAAACTGGGAAAAATAAATAAATCATGCACTCAAAGCATACAGGAGAGAAAGATGGAGGTGGCGTCATCCGTGTGGCGCGGATATGTAGGACTTATGATCTCTGGAAGACAGAAGACCTACCTACTGATGAGACGTACTACGAAATAATAGTAGCCTTGAATCCTAAACCTAATGGGTTTAGTGTTCTACGCAACACTAACACCCGTGTCCTAACTAATGCAATGCAAAATCTGGACTTACCCCGGCCTGGATTGGGGAGCCAGCTAACCACCTAGTCGCTTCAAAACCATGCTGTCCAATCATTTAATGAAAGATGGGTGGGTAGGTTATAGTTCTCGGAAGTAGGGCCGACGTCTAGAGGATTTCCTAATTGGCCCCGGACTGATGTTGGGTGAATGCTCCTATGACTAATGCAATTAAAATTTTGATTTAGTTGATTTCTAATGCAATACATGCTGGTTAAAGTATCCAAATCAGATATGCACAGAATTTTAAAAAGGCTTATAAAAATAATTTTTAGAATTAGACTGGGCTTCCCCAGATCCGGCACCTCATCCTCATAGGTCAGATTATCCGGACTCTACCCGCAGGCGGGGAAGTGTGCGGGGAAGTGTCTTATAGAAGGAGAGAAGAAATGCATTAATATGCATGCGACCCCGAACGATTCCGGCAATTTCCTAGGTCGTTAAGTTTCTAAATTGCTTAAACCTTAAAATTTTAAATATTAATTGCGAGTAGAAAAAGTTTTAGTCCTTAGAGAGCCTAACGAAATCCAGGCTAAAATAAAAGCGGCATGCAGATCGTCAATAAACTATGAAAAGCATACAACCTATACGCAATCATCATCAAATCAAACATAATACATAATTAAACAAATCAATTAAATGTCCATAGGCCAACTGCCCTTAATTACAACCCAGGGTCTGTAGAAAATTAAAGTGGCCGGGCACCACTGCCAACAACCCGAATTTCTAATCCTAAGACTGACGCAAGTTATTTTGAGTGGGATACTCTTGCTCTTCATCTCCTTGGTCTTCTCTTCCTTGGACTCCTCGGATCTCAGCTTCGTTGGACCCCTTGGATCTCAGCTTCCTTGGACTCCTCGGGTAGTAGAATGATCCAAATTTGGATTCCCAAATAGAAAAGGACTATCCTCATATTGGGTGTCCTTTTCTCTTTGGGCATCCAACCTTTGGATTTCAGCATCCCCACTCAAAATAGACTTTCACAACTCAATACCAAGTTACAAATAATTTACATTAAATAAAAGCAGCAAATCTAGACTCCCCTGCAAGGTTATCCTAATAAAATCATCCCAAACAGTTTATACATCATCCCAAGCAGTTTATATGAAGATAAAAATATTCATCGCAGCCACACTTGGCCATGCTCTTAGTTATTTTGAGGGCTAAGCAAGCTCTGGAGCACCTGTAGCAATTTATAATGATTTATTATTTTAGCCCTCATTTATTTAGGGGGGCTGAGCAATTTCTGAAGCACCTGTATAAAACAGCATTAATATTTAAATCATGATTATTGCCCCCTTATATTTAGCGCTGCATGAGCATGGCCACCTGCAGAAAATATTATTAGTATCAAAATCGATCCTAACCTATGGGTAGTCTATCGTGCAATCGCATCAAATCCCAGAGTACAGTAAAAGTAAGCAAACACATCAATAGTTCAATCACAACATGCAATGAAATCCGGAAAAACTCGGCACGCAGCAGAAAAGTAAACACCGGCCTAACCTAAGTCTAGAAGTGGTGCCCTAGCAAAAAATTCTACAGTGTGTGTAGAGGCCTGTGTGGCTGTGGTAGATCCTAAGCTAGGTAGTTAGTTACAGTTGCCTACTGCCCAGGTTTGTTGTAGGTCTGAAAAGGAATTTTATTTAAAGTTCAAATATTAGTGTATTAAGATCCATTTTAATTAATTTAGTGTGTGGACCTGTTTTAATGCTTAGGGTGATGATATTTGAAGTTTAAATTGGCTTAGTGAATTTCAGGAGGTTCGGGGTCCCTACCTACTGAGCTAGGGGGTCCAAAATGTCACTAGGAGAATTAAGCTAGGTTTGGGATTCCTAACATTTTAGTTAAATATTAGACCTTAGTATGAGTAATTAGACAGTTAGTTTGCTAGATTTGGAGTTTCCTACGCAAAGTTATGAATTTTAGATGTTTCGGGCCCTAGATTGTAGGTTGCAATTGACCGAAAAGTTAACTTTTTATTTTAGGCTGATTTCTGGACACCTAATATTTTTAATAAATACTAGACCTTAATGTGAGTTGAATGCCTTTTAGTTTGCCCATTTTAGAGTTTTCTGTAATTAGTTATGATTTTTAGAAGTTTGGGCAATTAATTAAATTATCGAAATTACCTAATTAGGGGGTAGTTTGAGGGTTTTGGCCCAAATCGCCTCCAAACTGATTGTAATCACCCCAAAGGTCAAAAATGACCTAAGAAGGTGTTCCCAAATGTTTGGGGAGGATTTGGGATTTTTAATAATTTTTAATGAATTATTAAAGGCAAAAAGGTGATTTTTGATTAAAGTTTAATTAAGGTCCAGATTAATATCCAATTAAGGGGCCCTAATTATCTAAGATTGGGGACTGAATTCTGGAGAGTTTGAGGTATTATGGGTATTTTTCTAGTTTAAAATGGATTTATTAGATTTTTCTGAAGTTTCTAAGGCTTAATTAACGGGTAAATTAGGGTTTGCTAATTAAGTATTTTAATGAGTCCAGAAAATTCCTAGAAAATTCTAGGGGGTTCCAGATGTCACTAAGCACTAGTGTTTAAACTCTCATAGCAATCTGGGATCTATCCTAGTTCCTAGAAATATTTTAAGTTCGCTAGACGATCCTTAATTGTTGTCCTTGAGGTGTCACTACGTTACATAGGAATAAAATGAAGTAACTAACCCTTAGGCACAACATAGAGGGTAAATGCAGCAAATATGAACACACCAATCAAGTCCTTAGATCTAGGAGAGCCTAGGCTATGTGCTTGTGCACCTACACATGCAAGGACTACGAAAATACTAAATAAAGAAGCCTAATGAAGTGATTAGTGAATGATTGGGACACAATCATTCACTAATCCTTCTCCCACATGAATGCTGCTTACATATAGTCTAGGTTTAAAATTTCAAAGAGGTAGACCTCCCAAAATTAGGGGATATAAATAATATCTAAGATTAAAATAATTTTAAAATAACTAAATATTATAAATATATAATAATATGGGTTTAAAAATAAGATAATTGAAATTAGTTCAATTCATAGGCATGGGAAGCCTACCAGCCACCAAGGGGGTTTTAAAATAATTAATTATATTAATTAAATAATATTTAAATAGGTAAATGACATAGTAATACAGAAAAGATAGAATCAGATACAGGAAATAATTTTAAATTAAAATTCACTTTTTTCTGAAAAGTTCAAGGTATTGTGCGTCAAAATCCGATTTAAAATGAGAGAGATATGAATTTTTGAAGTTAAATAGGTTTAAAAATAATTTTATAATAATTTAAAATAGTTAATATTTAAAAATAATGGATAAATTTAAAATAAAATCTCTGAATTTTAAAATAAGTAATAAGTAATAATAATAAAATAAAAAAAAGGTTTAAAAAAAATATTAATAATAATATAATAATAGTTAAAAATAGTTTTAAAGTATTAACAATAAAATAATAATATTAAAATAATAATATTATTATTAATATAATAATATTAAAACAATGTTAATAATAATAATAAACTATTAATATTATAATAATAAAAATATTAATCATAATAATATTATTATTAAAAGAAAATAATATTATTAATTATAATATTAATATTATAATAATACTAATAATAATAATAATAATTAATATTATAATAATAAAAATATTATTCATAATAATAATATTATTAAAATAATAATATTATTAATTATAATATTAATATTATAATAATACTAATAATGATAATAATTAATATAATAATAATAAAAATATTAGTCATAATAATAATATTTATTAATTATAATATTAATATTATAATAATACTAATAATAATAATAAATATTATAATAATAATAATATTAGTCATAATAATAATATTATTAAAATAATAATAATAATAATAATAATAATAATAATAATTATGAGTATAATTATGATTATAATAATTATTAGAATAATTAAAATTTAAATAATAATTAAAATACAATTTTCTGGATTTAAAATGGATTAAAAATAATTAATAAAACTAATTTTTAAATAAAATAAAATATAAAAAACGGTGGCGGCGGCGGAAGCCACGTGGCGGCCCGGGACTGGTCCCGCGGTCCCGGGTGATGATTGGAGAGAGGTTCTCCTCGGCGGCGGCTTAGTGGCCACGTGGCAGAGCCGGAGTGGCCAGAGCAAACCGCGGCCGCGGTTTTGGCAATGATTGCGGCGGCGCTGAATCCCAAGCCAGACGACTTAACCACATCGGCGAGAAACAGCGGCCGTTGGATCTCCGCGGTTCGAAATGAACGGGCCAGATCTCGCCATACGGACGTGGTGACCATCAACGGTCCGAAAGTCGTACACCAGGCGTACGTTACGAAAACGCCCTAAAAGGGGTTTTTCATCTCGTACGCTCGATCGGGTACACCAAACACGATGAAATTTTAAACATATGATCTATGTGTGTACAGAAATCATGTGGGAGCGTTCGTTTGGCTTAATACGCGCTAAACAAAAACCTAATTAACCCTAAGTGTATTGACCTAGGTTAAGGGTTTTCGAGTGATTTTACCGTTGGATCTTTGAAGTTTTGATTCGGTTGCACTTGTAGATTGTCCTCGTATGATTTCCTAGTTGAAGTCGCGATCAAACAAGCTACGGATTGGTCGGATCGAAGCCTTGAGCGTCCGAGGCTTGTGGCCGCCGGAAACTTGCCGCCGGCGGGTCTGACCGGTGGTCTTTGGGTCGAGGAAGGTAGGTAGGAACGAAGAGAGCTCCAACCTCAAAGATCTCGGCTTGGGGGGCCTTCGAGTGAGAGCCAAGTCAAAAAGCCCTTCCAACAAACCCTAAAAGGCTTATATATAGTCTTAATCCTATTAAGGACGGCTGAGATTGTATCTAGGGCTTGATTAGGAGGTAATTAAGGTCCTTAGGCCGTGGCTTGAGTGGAGACTCAATATGCAAGGTGTTTAATGTATTTAATGGGTTCAAATTGACCCAAATAGGTCAATTTGACCCATTCAAGACTTGGGTTGACTAGGTCAACCTAGTCAAATAGACTCAAGTGAGGGGTGGGTTAGGCCCTGGGTAGGTTTGAATTTGATTCGAATTATTTTTACCCATTAAAGGGCCTGATGGGTCAACCTGGGTTGACCAGGTCAACCAGGTTGACCCAGGACTTAGGTCTAGGCTCAGCAGACCTGGCTTGACTCCCTGAACCCATTAGGATGGGTTCTGGGGTCTAGCCTGGTCAAATTTGACCAGGTCAACTCTTTGACCTAGGTCTAGGGGAAAATCAGGGTCAACAAATATCAACCATAGATGTCACTTTTTTAAAATAACTTTTTTATCGCCAATAGAAATATTTTTAAATGATTTCAATGTTACCCTGATGATGATCATATCGACAGAAAATCTCACCTGGAGGAGATTACATGATTTTCAAAATGCTACCAAATTCCAAAGTTAATACCTCGGGGCTTAAATTCCAATAAAATTTAAAATTTCAACTTTTATCAAAATTCAAAATATTTCATATAAAATTTATTCCCTTAAAGTTTAAAGAAAAAAATATTCTATATTTTGCAACCGTTTGTCGAGGGTGATAAAATTAAGAATAATCTTAGCTTAAAAAGAGCAAATATCTTATTAAGCGTATTGCTAAGATTCATTTTTAAATAATCTCTCATGAATTAAGGACGTGATATGTGCCATCTAACTGGTGGTTTTGTCGCTAAATGACATAACATGTAAATGGTTATGATCGGGACCCTCTGAATGGGTGATTTTGTCGTGGAAATGCACTATTAAAGTACATTCATGACCAGAGCCCACAAGTTCCTCAATGGCTAAAGATTTTTTAGTGAAACATAGAATATACGTGATAGGGCATCTTCTGTTAGTTAAGATTGGTTTAAATTTGTCCTGTTAGACAAACACTCATTCTAGGTCTACAATATACGCTTAAACGAAGCAACTCACGACTGTCGATAAGGATTCTTCGGTCATGTTGGACCGACTATCTCCTCTTATTAAGTAGATTAGGGACTATAGTATTCTGGAACGATGAAATCATAAAATCTTGATCACGTTTGTCATCATTCTCCCCTCCATCCAGTTTAAGTGCATGGTGGGAAATTCTGAATCCAATACTATTTTTTTGTTACTATATGCTCAATATTTAGTGTTTATCTAATGACTAACTTTAATCAAAAGTATTCTCTCATTATCGAGAGAGGTAATTAACCATAGGAGTTTGCACCTATGTAAAACCTAAATTCAAATTATAAAGTCTTCATGAAATGAGAGCAAAATCTAATTTGACTTTGCACATCCGTTAAAACTCTTCCAATGCGGAAAAATTGGCGCATGAATTTTCGGGGCCCACAATTTTTTTGTCTTTAATATATCTATTGTACCTTGAATTTATCAGCTATAGTAGAAGCTGATAAAATATGATGCTACAATGATTTCATGATTGAGTTCTGCACCTTATAGAACAAAGTGAATTTAAGGGAAAGTTCAGGCATTCTTTTTCTTTCCGTGCTTATCGTCTTTGGCTGCTGGCATATTAAAGTTGAATCTTGAGAAGGGTGCAGAAAAAGCTTGGGAGGCTTCTCTTATCACACATATACTTTTTTTATGTTCTATCCGTATGCATCCTTGTTAGGATATTTCATATATATGTGACATGTAGCTATTGTCTACCTTTCTCTTAGAACGAATCATGTTTTCTAATGCCCTTGGACCTGATTCTTTTTTCTGGTTTAACTTTTTCAGACTAGCAACATATGGTTTAGCTGAATTACGAGTGGAAGGAGATGGAAATTGCCAGGTTTATTCACGGCTTCATGCTTTTGTCAATAATATTTAGCTTTCATCTTCACAATCTTTGTTTGTACATTTAATAAACCTGCAGCTAAGTTATCAATATTATCTTATTTGCACTCTACCTAATATTTGTAGCTATTTTCATGTATTATTGTGGTTAATGCAGTTTAGAGCTTTAGCAGACCAGCTTTTCCGTAATCCTGATTATCACAAGCATGTGAGGAAGGAGGTTGTGAAGCAGGTATTATTTTCGTAAACTATTTCCTGCTTATGTCTTGCAGGTGCCAAATTATTGAAGTTGTGGAAAAACATGCAAGCTGGTTACATCAATAGGGTTTAATGCGCTCTTCATAGTTTTTTAATAGCTTGAAAAAAGTGGTATCCAATGCAGTTCTTCCATCAATCTTTTTAAAATTAGCAAATTTTTAGGAAACTCGTAAAGATTACACTTTCTTAGGTAGGTGTGCTGATTAATGACTGCAGCATGACAAGAAGGATTTTGCTGGTTATTTACTTGGGTTTCATTTGGGGCTTTTTTTATGATCGTACTTGGAGTTTGCATGGCTTTGAAATTAATATCAATTAAGGGGAACATTTTTCCCAACAAAAAGCCTGCATCTGGTAAATGGTTATCTAATGTGGCACTACGGTTTTGTTGGATTATCTTTTCTGCTGTTAAGATCATAGTCAGTTCATGAAAATGTTGAACCTGGCAAATTTTTTTTTTTTCCAGCTTAAACATTTCCAGAAGCTTTATGAAAGTTATGTTCCAATGGATTATAAAACATACCTGAAATATATGAAAAGGTTTTCCTTCTCAGCTTGTCTTTTCATGTCACCTGAATTAAGTAAAAAATTATACTTATAAACTTTTGTCATTTTCCCCTGAAAATTATTGCCTGATTGCAGATCTGGGGAATGGGGAGATCATGTAACACTGCAAGCAACAGCAGATCGGGTATGCTTCATATTGCGTTTATTATACTTTTGTGATTAGCTTGCATGCATGGATGCATGCCTGAGTTTATTTTCCCTTGAATAGATGCACAACTTTGTAACTTTTTTCATTATGCCCTCATGTTTGTGTGTTTTGTTCAACTGCCTGTTATCAAAGATCCCAACCAAAAGAACAAGATATGCTTCCTTCAAGATCGATCAATATGATTCGTTTTGATTGCCATAAGCCCTATCCACTGCATTTAGGAATCCTTATTTACCATGCGCTCTCTAGTGTTTGTTGTGTTGATTCAAGTTTCAATTCGTCCTATTTTGCGCAATTTCTAATTGTATTATCATTAGTCCATCCATTTTTATTCTTTTCCCTTCACAATTATTTTATTTCCTTGTGCCATGGTACATCTACTTACCATTTTACGTGCCTAAAACATGTAAGGCTTCATTTAATTGCTTTAAGTTAGAAAACTTATTTTTGAAAATAATAAAACTTGTTATATCCATTATTTGGTTAGGTGTAGCTAGAAATAAGCAATGACTTCGTGCTTCACAAAACTTCTCAAAATTTTCTCACAATGAACATCATTTCATAGAAAATAGATGAGCAGCATTTTCTATCCACAAGCAACAAAACAAGTCCCAAGTCAATTTTATTTGACAATTTTCTTAACTAGGTTACTTATGCACTCTATATATTATTATTTTGTTGTCTTCTAACCCTTTTTTGTTTTTTTTAGTTGTCTATTCATCCTAATTTTATCATTCATATATCTAAGCATTATTATTTTTATAATGTCAAATTACTTGTTTGTGACTTTGTTGATGCTAAGCACTCGTTTCTTAATTAAACTCCCATCTCATCATTTGCTTCACTCACAATTTTATCGTAGGTATTAATCACAAAGTCAGATACGAAAGAAATAAATAAACAAAATGTTTGGATTAAGAATTTGATACACCCTACCCAGATCAACCCAATTAAAGCGGCCCAGCCCAGCCGGCCGGTCGGCCCAACCCAGGCCGAACTAGCCATGTAGTTGGGTGGAATCAGGGGCAGCGTGAGGGGAAGTTTGGCCCCGTTGTAGGGCCTAGGGGAGCTATTATTCATTATGTAAGAAGGAGGAATCAAGGGGGAGTTGTTTAGAAAGGTTTTAATTTAGGAAAAGATGCTGATTTGAATTAGGAAAGATTTTATTTAGAGAAAGAAGGCTGATTTGAATTTATATTTGGGAGGGAAGTAGGAAGGATTATATTAGGGTTAATTGGGTTGTTTTACTTTCATTATGAGATTGTGTTTGCTATTGTTCCTAGTGATGACTAGGGTTCCAAGATTTGACTGTGATTCCCTTGGCCGAACCTGAGGGAAAGGAGATCGGACGGGAGGAGTTCAACGAGGAGAGTTTCTTTCATCAAGAGCCACATTTTAGTGCTCTGATAAGGGACATATTAGAGAGCGACTGGTGGTGGTCTTGGTGGATAGCGGGGCTACTCATAACTTCATCTCAAATCGGGTCGTGGATTAGTTGGAATTGAAGTTGGTGGATATATGAAGCTTTGGAGTCATGATTGGGACATGGAAGGTGGAGAAGAGTAGGGGAATTTGTAGGGGGTTGGTACTGATACTCCAGGGCTTACAGATAATGCAGAATTTTCTTCCTTTGGATTTGGCGAGCACTAATGTGATCCTAGGGATGAAGTGGTTACAGATGATTGGGGAGATGAAGATGGACTGAAAATCTTTGACTATGATGATCCAGGTGGAGGGGAAGAGGGTGGTGCTGCAAGGAGATGACAGCCTATGCAAAACCATGGTTTCATTTAAAACCATGGTCAAGGAGATATAGGGAGTAGGGCTAGGATACTTGGTGGAGTTGTAGAGCCTAGATGAGGTGTAAGATTCGGAGCGGACTTAGGTCCTTGAGTGTGTACATCAACTTCTACAGTAGTTTCCTGAGATTTTTCAGCATGCTAGCGGATTACCGCCACCTAAAGAGCATGAGCACGTCATTACCTTGAAGGTGGGAGCTTCTCCTATCAATGTTTAATCGTACCGATACCCGTAGATTCAGAAGGATGAGATAGAGAGGCTCATTAGAGAGATGCTTGAGCAGGGATTATCAGGCCCAGTGTGAGCCCCTTTTCCAGCCTAATTTTACTAGTGAAAAAGAATGACGACAGTTGGAGGTTTTGTGTGGACTATAGGGCCCTAAACAAGGAAATTGTGTTGGACAAATTTCTTATCCCTATTATTGATGAGCTGCTGGATGAACTGTTTGGGGCCGTCATCTTCTCAAAGATTGACCTAAAGTCGGAGTACTACCAGATCAGAATCAAGTCGGGAGGTGTGCACAAGACAGCTTTCAGGACTCATGAGGGTCATTACGATTTTTTGGTAATGCCTTTTGGCCTTACCATTGCTCCATCCACTTTTTCAGTATCTCATGAACCGAGTTTTTTAACCCTACCTCAGGAAGTTCATCTTGGTATTCTTTGATGACATTCTAATCTACAGTCGTATGGATGCAAAGCATGTGGGTCACTTGGGGACTGTACTGGAGACTTTGAGGGTGCACCAGCTGTATGCCAATCTGAAGAAATGTTCCTTTGCACAGCCACAGGTGGAGTACTTAGGACATGTGGTGAGCAGAGTAGGGGTAGCAACATACCAGTCCAAAATTGAGGTTATATTAGATTGGCGTTTACTTAAGAACCTGAAAGAGTTGAGAGGGTTTTTAGGTCTCACCAGATACTATCAAAAGTTTGTGCGAGCGTATGGCACGATAATATGACCACTGATTGAGCAGCTGAAAAAATACAATTTTAATTGGGTGGAAGCAACAACATAGGCATTCATGTAGCTGAAGAAAGTCATGACCAACGTGCTACTATTAGCACTTCCTGACTTCAGCAAACCATTTGTGGTGGAGACGGATGCATCAGGATATGAACTAGGGGCAATACTCATGCATGATCATCGACCCATTGCTTATTTCAGCCAGGTCCTCATGATCAGGGCGATGCTCAAGTCCGTATATGAGCGGGAGTTGATGACGATTGTCTTAGTCATCCAAAAGTGACGACCTTATTTGTTGGGGCGAGACTTTACGTCACGACAGATCAGAGGAGTCTGAAATTTTTGGTGGAGTAGAGGATGGTGACTGAAGAGTATTAGAGGTGATTATCCAAGTTACTTGGATATAATTTTGAGATCCAGTACCGCCCAGGACTGGAGAACAAGGTCGCAGATGCACTATCAAGGAAGACGGACGAACCACAGTTGACAGCTCTATCAATACTTATGGTCCTAGACTGAGAAGCCCTGAGGCAAGAAAGCGAACAAGATGAGGGTCTAAGGAAGATTAGAGCTGAGTTATTGCAGGACCTAGACAGTTATCCTGGTTACACGTTGAGGGGGCCCTAGCTGCTACATCAGGGGTGATTTGTCTTGTCGAGGACATCGGGGTATATTCCCAAGCTATTGTAGGAGTTTCATGGAAGCACAGTTGGAGGACACTCAAGAGTTCAAAAAATCTATAGTCAGCTGTCCGCAGAGTTATACTAGGTGGCGATGCATCGAGATGTAGAGGACTGGGTGGCGAGATGTGGTGTGTGCCAGCAGCACAAGTACTTGGCCATGACACCAGGAGGATTAATAACCACTAGCTCTGTCGGAGAGGGTGTGGGAAGAAGTGATGATGGACTTCATTGAGGGGTTGTCGCGTTCGGAGGAATTTTCTATGATACTGTTAGTAGTGGATCGTTTGAGCAAGTATGCACACTTCATCCCTCTGAAGCACGTTTACACCGCGGTCTCTGTGGCTACTGCTTTCATACGAGAGGTGGTGTGTTTACATGAATTTTTAGAATCCATTGTGTCAGATAAAGACAAAGTGTTCCTCAGTCATTTTTGGAAGGAGTTGTTCCGTTTACATGGGATAGTTTTGAAAAGGAGCGCGGCATACCATCCTCAGACAGATGGCCAGACAGAGGTGGTCAACAGAAGCGTGAAGACCTATTTGCCATGCTTTCTATTGGATATGCCAAAGAGTTGGGCAAAGTAGATTGCTTGGGCTGAGTATTCGTACAACACTTCGTGCCATTCAGTAACACAGACCACCCATTTCAGGATTCTCTATGAGAGAGATCCATATCATTTGATACATTATGGGCATATCATTACACCAGTATCCTTTGTACACTATTTCTTAGAGGAGAGGGACATGATATTTAATAGAGCTTATGGGGCATATGTTAAGGGCCCAACAAATCATGAAGAGGAAGGCTGATGAACACATGAGAAAAGTACACTTTGAGCCATCAGACATGGTTTACTTGAAGCTGAGACCCTACTGACAGAAGACACTGGCCAGGATGATGAATGAGAAATTGTCCTCATGATATTTTGGGTCTTATAAGATTTTGGAGCATATTGGAGCAGTGGCTTATCGATTGGGATTATCACCTTCATCAGCATTGCACCCAGTATTTCATGTCTCACAGCTGAGGCGTGCAATCGGAGATCACACACCATCTTCACTACCCCTGACTTTGACAGAAGGCATGTTGGTCAATTTGGAACCCTTGGAAGTAGAAGGGGTGCGTCGAGGGGAAA
Organism: Dendrobium chrysotoxum; assembly: GCA_019925795.1. Taxonomy (NCBI): domain Eukaryota; kingdom Viridiplantae; phylum Streptophyta; class Magnoliopsida; order Asparagales; family Orchidaceae; genus Dendrobium; species Dendrobium chrysotoxum. The sequence goes on from CM034312.1 coordinate 6,804,421, forward strand.
CATGAGCACATGAGGTGCTAATCAAGTAAAAGAATTTTCCAGAGTACAAAGCCACATGGGAGACATACAAGATTATTAGGAGGCAGTTTTCATCATTCCATGTGTGGTGGGGGGAGGTATTGATATGCCCGGTCTAGATCAACCAACCCAACCCAGGTCGAATAGCCATGTGGCTGGGCAGAACCAGGGGCAGCAAGAGGGGGAAGTTCGGCCCCTCTCTTGTGGGGCCCAGGAGAGCTAGTATTCATTATATAAGCAGGAATCAAGGGGGGTTGTTTAGGAAGGTTTTAGTTTAGGAAAAGAGGGCTGATTTGAATTAGGGAATGTTTTATTTAGGGAAAGCGGGTTGATTTGAATTCAGATTTGGACGGGAAGTAGGAAGGATTATATTAGGATTAATTGGATTGTTTTACTTTCATTATGAGATTGTGTTTGTTATAGTTCTTTTTAAAGTTGTTCCTAACAGCTGCTAGGGTTTATGAGAGAGCCGATCTACCTCTCGAATAGTAGATCAATTGTATCTTTCATTATAGTTGGAGTAATAAAAAATCATCCACCATACTTGTGTTCATGTAATTTCTTCTTATCTAATTTACTGTTTTTGCTTCCAAGTCGCATCAGAATTAAAAAAAATGCTTATCTTATACTAGCTTCACAATTATCTTTATAAAAATACTGCAGCTGCCCCAAATTGACCCTTAGTCTTTTGAAACTCTTATTATTTAGCTCTTTTTATTAACCACATATAGGTCTCGCTCCTTCACGTGTCCATAATAGCTCATTCGCAAGATCAGAGATGCATAACAAGTACTTCCTTCGTATGTAACTAAACATTGATGCCCTAATTGTCAACCCAAAGTCAGGAAATTTGAGCACGATGGCTAGACTTCTTGATATACCCCTGCCGCCAATACCTTTTCTACCCACATTCCTCACACGGGATAGAAAACCTCAAAATTGGACTCAGCTTCCTTGAAAGAAATGTTGATAAATATGTAATTTTTCCATTCATAAAGTGAGGGTTTTTTTTTTTTTTGTTGAGAAAGGAGTCTTTCATAGGTGATAAAACATACGCGACGGAAGAGATTAAAGAAATATACATCTAATTTTCATTACAATTAGCTTTAGTTGACACTTGACAGAAGAATTCCCCAGGGATGCTCTACCTGACTCAGCATTGTCAATGCTTGAACCAACTTCTTTGATCTAGTTCATGAAACTCGGCTGGATAAGAAGATTTGAGGAGAAAAAGTCCCTGAGGAAAAAAGTCCTCATTTTGTTTTTTTCTTTCCATTATCTGATTTCTGATTGCATAGTTGGTATACCCTGGCCACCTAGGAGCACCAAAGAGCAGCGAATGGGAGGAAAAATGTGAAAGGGATTGAATATGTTTGAACATTTTGAATCATCGTCTAACCATTTGATTTTTTTCATAATCCATTAGTTACATTGATGGTGTTCATTTTCATTACAGTTTGCTGCCAAAATTTGCTTGCTTACATCATTCAAGGATAACTGTCTTATTGAAATTGTTCCCAAGGAAAAAAGTCCTTCTAAAGGTACGCCATAATTTATCATTTACAAGAAATCCTCACTTTGTTTTCTTAGCAACATCATCATTAGCCTTATCCCAACTATTTGGGTAGGCTTAATCTTTGGGGAAAAACATTGGGTCAGAATATATGATCAAAACTTTTGTTAGGAGGGGTCTCAAAATGATTATACTTTCTTTGAGATAAGTGCGTTGCATGGGAAATTAATCAATATTTATTTTGCACTCATCTCCAAATAAATCTAATGATTTTGAGATCTCTTCTAATCCTTAATTTTTTTCCAAATTTTGTTCTTATAGAATCTAAAATTTAAAGCAGAGGTGATAGGATTCACATTGGGTTTCCTTCTCTTTATTGAACAGTATGGAATGAACATTCTTATGGCCATGATTCATTGGAAGTTGAATGAACTGAAGTTAACAAAAAGGCTAAATGGTAAAAGTTTTTAGTACTTCCCAGAAGCTTAGTTGTGAATGGTGATAATACTTGAACACTAATCAAAATCTTTGTTCTGTGGGAATAATAAGAGTCTTCAGAGCCAGAAGCACTCAGCAGATCAGAGATGGAATAAGATGCTAGTGCTCAGGCTAAATTTCCGCAGTTACTTGAGTTCCTGCCCTCTTCTCCATTATTTATAGTCTACACAATATGGGAATGAGGCACTTAAAACTATATATTAGATGATGATAAAACAATATCGTGAATTTACCTTTGATAGAATTAATTTAATATCTCCATTCAAAATACAAACAACATATACTTTTATCTTCTATTTATTGAACATCTGTGAAAAAGGGTTGTTGGGTAATCTTTTAAACTTAATGTATTTTTGCTCGCTTTGAAAGCCAAGGCGGCCTTCCGATGACCCGGTTAGGAAAGTAGATGTATTAGATTTAACTTATATTAAGAAAGGTAGAGGTAGACCTAAAAAGACTTGGTTAGAAAATATTAAAAATGACATTTCTTTATTAGATTTAGATGAGAATTTGACTCTTAACAGGATACAATGAAGAAAATGATTCATGTAGCTAACCCCACATAGTGGGATAAAGGCTTATGTTGTTATTGTTGTTGAAATCCAAGGCTAGAGGCAGCCAGTGTTTTGGTGCAACTGTTAAGTAGTGGAGCGTAAGTTTTGTCATACAAAGAAGACATGCTACTCAAATTTAATCATGGAGCTTAGCTATCAATGAATAAACTTTATTAACTTTTGTGTGTTATTACTCACTGGCCTTCTTTTATTATTATTATTATTATTATTTTGCTCTCTATTTTTGAATTAGATTTCAATTTCATTTGGGACAGTTTTATTACTATTTTTTAAAGCAGTTTTTTATTACAAAAAAATTTTTGTACTAAAAAACTGATTTAGGCTTTGTTTGGGACATCTTTCCTATTGCTTCTTAAAGCAGCTTTTTAGTATAAAAAATAAAACTTTTGAACTAGAAAGCTGCTTTAAGAAGTAATGAGAAAGCCGTCCCAAACGAAGCCTTAGAAAATAGTAATTAAATTGTCCCAAACGAAGTCTTCATCTATTTCCCAATAACAATAACATATCCGACCCATGGTGCAAAGGACTGGAGATTTTCTTCTGATAACTGCAATTTGCAAGTTTCCTAGGAAGGGCGCAACAACTGAACATCATGGCCAACCAAAGAACTCAAGTAACCACCAATATTTCGTTTAATAACAACAAAATCACATGTTCCACTTAACTTACCTATTGCTCCCTATTTGCTTTTCCTCTTGTAATTGTTCACTTGTTCATACCTTCACTAGTTGTAAGTTTTCTCCTTAACCTTTGTTACAGAGCTCTGGTTGAGCTTCTGGAGCGAAGTGCATTATAATTCCTTATATGGAACCGATGGTAAGGATGAAGGACTCTATTTGTTTGGATTTCACTGCCCTTCCTTTGAATAATTGTACTAAATGAATTTATTGTAATTGTGCAGATTTGCCTGGTAGGATAACCAAGAGAAAGCACTGGCTTTTTTAATAAGTCCTCAAAACCTAAAGAGTCAAAGGACCTGTGGTTATCTTGAAAAAAACAAGAGAAATTTTTGGATGCATAAGAGCTTGATGATAAAAAAATAATTATGTCCAAATGTTTTATATAAATTATATCAAGATGAGTTTAAAAGTTATTGAATTTAATTTGAGATTAGTACAATATAAATTTCTTATATTATATAGCACTAATCTCAAAACAAATTCAATTATTATCAATGAAATCTAGCGATATCCAGACAACTTTTTTTCCATTAAAGTTGGATTCAACCGATGATCCAGCTCTACCGGTTTATCGGTGCAAGCTAGCTTGACCTCATGATCTTTTGGTTCAAATCTCACAAGTATAGGCAATTTAGTTGTTGTATAGAATGATGAATGGTGTGCATAAGTGTTTACTAGTAGAGGCTTCTCAACATTTGCCCAAAGTGTCATATGTTTTTGTGTGCTCTTACAATTGTTGATCATAGCTATAATGGCCTATAATGAATTCCTCATGGTGAATTTCTTTCAATGTCTTGAAATGTAGCCTAGGTTTTAGAAGATTTGAGCATCCTCTGACTTAAACATGAGATTAGTTAATTAATTAATTGTGTCTGAATTTGAGTTCAATTTTGTGAGATTCAGTTGGCTTGTAAGACAGCTCGTTTTATGACAAGGAGAAGATAATGTTAGTTGAAGGATTTGTAGCAATGAAATTAGGAAAAACTTGAGAAATTGAAATATAAATAATGAGGAAAAAAATCAAGATAAAGGATGATAATTAGGATTTTTAGATTTTTAAAGAATTTAAATTTAAGCCCTTAATTATTTTAAGGTATGTTTCATAGGTAGTTAGAAAAGCTGAGTTAAAAGTTGTTCAAATTTGATTTGTTAGCTCATCAAATTTAATTATGAAGTTGGTTCATAAAATGGTTAGGCTTAATAACATTTTTAACTTAAAGGTTTCTTTGAGATATTTTTTTTACTGCTTTGTTTTTCAGAATGCAATCACAATTTCTATTTTGTTGTTATTTCTTTGATGTTTTTTTAAAAAATTTGTGATAGAAAATTGTTTTCTCTAATAGTTTTAAAAAAGTTATTTTCTATAGTAATTTTATAAATCAATAAGAAAGTTGTCCGAAACAAAACCTTAATCAATCATATATATCCTCATATATACTTTTTTAGCAAGCATGGCTAAAGCTAAAGTTGGGTTCAATGGCATTTTTCAATTAATCACTTTTTTTTTATTCTCTCATTTCTCCAAGATGAGGTTGGATAGGAAGTAGAGGTGATTATTTGCTTGTTAAAATGACACATTTAAGATTTCGTTGGGGGCGACTTTTTTATTGCTTCTTAAAATAGCTTTTTAGTTCAAAAGTTTAAGTTTTATACTAGGAAGCTGCTTTAAGAAGCAATCTAAAAGTTGTCCCAAACTAGGACTTTTTTTGGAATAGCTTTTTTTTTTTTTCTAAAACAATTTTTTAGAATAAATTTTTAGTTAAAAAAATTTTTGTACTGAAAATTTTCTTAAAAAATAACAAGAAAGTTATCCCAATCGAAATCTTAGTTTGAGTTCTAGTGGGATTGAAAATAAATTCACATAAAAATAGTATTGAACTCCATTTTACTTAGGAGGATCATTTAAGGTGACGAGGATTCCATGCACTTCTATTTATGAGAATATTGATTGATCTGCTTAAGCAAAGTAATAATAATCATATTTATTTTTGTACATTTACATCAAAATAGTACTAATTAGGTTCATAATTTGGAATTTTTTTTTTTTGTAATCAAAGAACTAAATAAATATTTATGAAGAACTACAAGAGTTTAGGTGCAATTCTCCAATTTTTTAATTCCTTTCTAAAAAACAAAATAAAAAATAAATCATTCCTTTCTTTTCCTAGCAGTACCTAACTCGATGAATTATTGTGGCCAAAGCAAATGATGCAGGCAAAACCAGCAGCTTTCCGCTCACACCCCTCCACATGCCTAATCGATAGCAATGGCCGTGAAGGCCTGGGTCCCACAGTTAGGCCACCTTCTCCCTCTTCTTATATTCAATTATTATTATTTTTTTTTTCAAAATTCAAACAATTTAAATTCGAATAGTTGATAATAAATTTTCTAAAAAAAATATTTTAATTTACTTATTTTGTTCTTTTAGAAATAATGAGTGCCAAATTCAAACTGAGCATAATCTTTCATTTGCTGATCTCTTCATACAATGAGACAATATTTTTATTATTTTTTAAAATAATTTTTAAGTTAAAAAATATTTAGTTAAAAAACTTTTGCATCAAAAAAATATTTTAAAAAGAAGTAAAAAAATTATCTCAAATAAAATCTAACAATTTTTTAATAAATAAATTTTTAGTTAAATTTTTTTTTACAAAAAAATTATTTTTGAAAATTGTTCCAAGCCAAAGGCCTTCAAAAGTTATTTATGTTGGAAATAAATTAAAGTAGCAATAATTTCTCATTTTGTGTTACTGAAATAGTTGTTGTATAATTGTGCTACCCACGCTTGCAAAGTCGTGGAAGCGGTGGACTGAATTTTGAAGGTGAAATATTTAATTTTTTTTGTGATTTTCATACATTTTTATGTATTTATATATATAATATCTAAAATTTTAAAACATCATAAATTCTTAATTATATTTAAATATTATTAATATTAATTTATGTAAAATAAAGTATGTATTATTAATGGATATATTTTGATATTATTTAGGCATTAATGTGTTCTGTAAATAAATGTAATTATTTAGACACTGACACTAGATATATAAATATTTATGAATTTTGTGGTATGGATATAAATTCCCTTTTTTGCATTTAATCCAAAACAATCTGAAAAAAAGAAGAAGAGCTTTTGGTACAGTAACTTTCCGTCAACTAATACATATTCTTTTGTGTTGCGTGCTATATTCATTGCCGTCCCATTCTTAGTAATGCGTATAATAATAATAATAATAATAATAATAATTATTATTATTATTATTATTGATATATCATCAAAAATTATCGAATCTCGGCAAATTTAAGCTAAAAATCTTCAAAATTAATTTTGGGACCATCCGAGCTCCAATTTTAGCAAATTTATAGTCAAAGTGAATGTCTCGAAGAGACAAACCCAACAAGACCAAAAATGGTCCTATTCGAGCCCAAATGGGTCCAAACTGAGGGCCCAAAGCGTATTTGGAAAGTTCAAAGCATAAATTAAATGACAAAAGAATATCCAAATATAGCATGCTTATAGTAGAATCGAGTGGCTCGATGAGACGAATACAACGAGCCCAAGATCGCTGAATTCTGATATCATTAAGGCGCATAAATGCTCGAAAAATGTTCTATGAGCGAGAGGATCAATACAAGTCATTTGATGGAGCACTCCCCATCTATCTCCGATCTTCTCCATATTTATGGGGCCGCCGACAGTCGCCGGTCTACCCCCCGACCATTGTCGGACCACCGCTCGGTCGTTGACCGCCGTCAGACTCCCACTAGATCACCAACCGTCGTTGAACTCCCGTTCGACTATCATCAGTAGGGCTGCAAACGAACTGAGCAGAGCCGAGTATGTGAGTGTTCATGTTTGAGTTCATTTAATATCAGCTTGTTCAAGTTTGGTTCGTGTTTGTTCGAGCTTTATTATTTGTGTTCATGTTTGGTTCATTTAAATTAATGAGTATTCATGTTCGGTTCATGTTCAGTTCATGTTCGGTTCGTTTAGCGCTTATCGAGCTTTAAACAAACGAGCTCTACTTTTAGATGTTCATTAACTTAACAAACGAGCTTTATCGAGCTTCCTAACAAACGATTACATCGAGCATGTTCGTGAACATATTTAACGAATTTTTTTAAACAATCAAACAAACACGTTCATGAATATATCTATGAACAAACACATTTATAATAAAAGTAATTGTCTATGTAAAATAAAAATAATATTAATCAATATGAACATATAATATAATATTTATTTACTTTAAATTTTATTATTTAACAATAATTATATCATTATATTATAATAAACTTATATTGTTGTTAATTATAAATTAAATAATTGTTATTAGTAAATAAATGATAAGTAATAATATTAGTGAGAATTAATTAATTAATATCAATTAATATATAATAATAGCTTATTTATTAAATATAATAATAATAATAATGAGAATTAATCGATCTTGATGTCAAATATCAAATATTAATCGAGTTCTTTGTTCACGAGCTTCATATCGAGCTTCATATCGAGTATGTTCATGAGCTTTAAACGATCATGTTCACGAACCTAATCGAGCCAAACACATTGTTGTTCAAAATTGTTTATTAACACATCGAGTATTTAAGAAACTGTTCAAGCTTGTTCAACTAACTAATTGAACGATCATGAACGAGCTCTTATCGAGCCGAGCTTCGAGCAGCTTGTCGAACGCTCAGTTCGCTTGCAGCCCTAATCATCAGACCACCGCCCGGCCTCGCTCGCTGCTAGAATTCTACCCGACCGCCCTTGAACTTTCTCCTAATTCTCTAAACTATTGTAATATCACCGCCTCTAAGTCAAGAGATTGGTCAAACTTTGTAACTTGGTCGAATCTAGTGGAATCTTTTCACTTGGGCGAATCCCCGTGGTTTTTCTCTCTTTGGGCTTTCCACGTAAAAATTTTTGGTGTTTTTTCTGCCCTTCAATAATCTATTATTGTGTTGGATATCCGTACATTGCTAAGATGAAAAATTCACTCACTCTATTGTCGCGAATGTTCTAGGCCATAATAATAATAATAATAATAATAATAATAATAATAATAATAATAATAATAATAAATGTAAACTGCAAATATAATGATAATTTATTGCTTAACACAACTGTAATAATGCAATATATTTAATGTTCAAAATGAACTTACGAATTGACATTTCTGTGAAATAAATCTATACACAAATGGCCCCTATAAGATTACATATGAGTAAATGCAACTTCATCTTTGAAATTAGGTATATGATGTGTTGTATTGCATACGCCCTATAATAATCATTATAAATAAGATGTAGAGCACTCATCAGTCAATATATGCAATAAATATTTCAAATGTGATTATTTTTTTATTAACTTATCAGAGGACTTATCTTATGGTAGTCTTAGGAATCTCATTTATAGTGGTTCTATTTCACATCCAAGGAGATTTGGAAGAGATTAGTACATGTCTGTTGTCAAATAATCCTGGTAGTTGAAGCAACCTAAGAAAAAACATAAAAAAAGAATTTAGTATTGACTGCGAAGTCTGCATCTTGGTGTAAAAGGGGTTACAATCATATCCAATTACAGTGCATTCGGTTGGGGTATTCTTCGTCACTACATTTGCCTCATACTGCACAATGTCTCTCTTCAGCTTTTATATCATGACATCCTATTCCAAGGATATCTAAATAATGCACCGTCATCTTTGACTATGAGACCCATTTCAGTGAAAACAATATTGTGCTTGTTATGATTAAGAATAACACAATCAACAAAGAAGCACAACCTAAGCTAAATCATCTTTGTTAGTGCGTACCTTGAAAACTTTCAAGGCATGTATTCTTGAAATTATCTTTATCAACCCATTGAAGTAGCCCCGAATATCCTGTTACTTCTGTCATCCTTTCGAACTTAATATAATGTAGGAACTCTTGAAAGCTCAACCTTATCACTAAAGTAAACTTGATAATCAGGAGATCACATTCTTCCCTCAAATATTGAGCAAATGGAGTTCTTACTATTTTCTTAATAATCAATAAGCCTCAACATAATTGATGATTGTGGACATCAGAGAACGACATATCAAGATATCTGAAGAAGGGCAAGAAAAGAGAGATACCTTAGCCTGGGCAATGAGGTAATTAGCCTCAAATTTCCTAAATAGCTTTTTCATAACCTACCCCCCAACATAGGTTGAGTTCTATTTATGACTAAGCCAAGCAAGTAATGCTCTTGAATTGATAGGAGAACAACTCAAATTATTAAATCTTAAAATATCATCAAATTTATTTAGTTATATGTGAATCAACTTCAACGTATTTTAGCATTATTTAAGTCTAATTCAAACTCTTGACCAAAATTATATTTGACTTTTGATCAATGAAACACTTCTTGAAGAAGGTCGAATATAGCTTCGATCAAGAGTTCAAATAAGTTCAAATAAGGCTAAAACGGGTCAATAATTTTAAAAACGATTGAAGAAATTTCACTGATATTTTGAAGATTGTCGAGATTGGTCGATGATGATTTAATTATTATTCTAATGATAAATATGATTGGAAGATGGCTATAAAATGACAGTTAGCACATATATTGAAGTCAAACAGCCATGGTATTTATGATTTAGAGTGCGAATCATATTTTCAATTCTAAAGATAAATTGAAAAATATCACTAAAAATTATATATATATATATATATATATATATATATATATATATATATATATATATATATATATATATACTTTCAAATATATGCATAATTTTTTATTAATATATTTCATTATAAAAAATCATTAAATATATTTAATAAATTCTATAGTAGAATAATAAAAATATTATGTACGATCGTGCCCCGAGTCGGAAGGGTCGCAACTAAAAAGCTTGGGTCGCACGAGAAATAGAATCGAACGTATTCCCCTTTGTGACCCGATCCGATCGGAGGGTACGGCGGATAAGATTCGGATTTGATTTACCAAAATTAAACCCGATAAATTTACATACATAAAGTTATAGCGCAAATAAAAATTTTGTAGGGTGTTTTATGCAAAGAAATCCTCAAATTTTCCACATTTTCCTATGGTTTCTGGTACTACCATGGCAATGGCTTGCGCACACTTTCGTCTCCACCTGCTCCCACAGAGAAACAGATGGTCCGATCGGAATAAAATTAATTGCTTGTTGGTTAGCTCCGGCGGCTTTTCGACGCCCTAATTTTTTCCGGCAGTCGAAGCCCTATTAATTTGTAAAAGAGGCTTGTTTGAGAAGCTCTGTTTTGCTTTGTCGGTTTCCGCTTTTGATAAGTTGGAACTGAAACAGGTTGGATTCTCGCTTTTTTTTTTTTTCATGGAGATGAGGGGGCCCGGTGATCTCAGCTTGTTGTTTACGATGGTTGCTTCTTCGTGGAGGATTCCGGCAGTTTTGTTGGATTTTTTTTTGGTTTGGAGCGCCGGAAGATTCGGCTTCTGATTGCAAGGAAACTGAAATCGAGTGAAATTGTTAGTTTTATGTGGTTTTTGTATTTTTTGTGTTAGTAGGAGACTTCTTGCTTTCGTCTATTTTTTAATTTTGGCGGAAGATCTATATTGACTTTTTTTTTTGGTTGCAGAAAGGCATTAAATTGGGAAATAAATGGTGAAGAAGTTTTCAAGGAGTTGAGATTGCATATGGAATACATTTTTGCGTTTCAATCTGATGGGCTTCTTATGAAGTTTCATCAATGGAGCATACATTTTTTAGTTCATGATTGAAGTACCCAGAGCCATGCCTGTAACGACGTCTCCAAGGAAAAATAAGTTATTTCATTTTTAGATTTTCCTTATTTTAGTATTTTGAGCGCAGGATAATTATAGGTGGCTGGCTACCTAGCTCTTTTTAGGCAGTTTATTTGGGTGTTATAAGGGCAAGCTTTTCTCTTAATGGAGGAATCTGCTCATTGTAGTGATCTGAATCTGGAAAATTGTGGTGTTGATGAAGAATTTTGGAGTTGCTGGGAGGAAGATGAGGATTGGCAAGATGCAGAAGAATCTTTTTCTGAAGGACAGGAGGAAGGCAAAGAAGAGGTTCCTTTGAGGATATATGATGGGCAAGAAGAAGGTGATCGATCCTCATTAAGAATATCTGAACCGCTCCAAGAAGATGTTGAGTCATCGTTAAGTTTGCTTACGGAGTTTGGAGAAGATTTAGAGAAGTCGGCAGCCTTTTCTCATGGACTTGAAGAAATTGTTTCGGAGTGCTCACTTAGATTGCTTGAAGGAAATGATCAAGAAGTTGTTCCTGAGTGCTTAAGTAGTCAGTCTAAAGTCCATGATGAAGATGTTTCGGAGTGCTCCCTCAGATTGTGTGAAGGTCATGAAGATGTTTCAGTGTGCTCACTAGGACTGTCTGAAGACCATGAGGAAGATGTTTCAGAGTGTTTACTAAGATTGTCTGAAGGTGTGGAAGAAGGTGTTTTGGATTGCGAACTAAGATTGTCTGACGGCCATGATGATGATATTCTGGAGTCCTCACTAAGATTTTGTGAATCCCATGGAGGCGATGTCTCAGTGAGTTCATCTCAATTGTCTGAAGATGATGAAGATATCTCAGAATGTTCGTTTATATTTTCTGAGGATCATGAAAATGATATTTTAAAGTGCTCAGTAATATTGTTTGAAAATCATGATGAAGATGACGAGTTTTTAGTAAGGGTCTTCTCCAAGGGTGTTTCAGTTTCTGAGAATTGTGATTTAGGTTCTAGAATCTCTGGAATTGGTGTGGTTATGGAAAAGCCTCATGGGGTTCCTTTTCTTCAAGTGCAGAAAAAGCTGGATTTCTTTGTGGAGGAATTAATAGCCGAGCACTTAGCTTTGATGGATGGCCTGCTTGAGGCCCTGCGCAATGGTTTTCGTAAGGTTTTAGCATTTACAGATTCAAACAAATTTTATGGTTTGGTGAGTACTTGTTTGTTTATGGTGATTATATTGTTTAATATTACCAGAGGCATGAATTGATTATAATACTATGTTAATCTGGATTATAAATGGTTTTATGTGACAAATAGATTAACATTATTTCTTTGTTCATCTTATTAATGTGCAAAGTTAGCTTATATCAGAAAATTTTGTTAATGGCCAAACTGATTCTGTGCATTCAATAAGAAAATCGTTTTCTGTAGATTTTCTAGTCTAATTTAATTTTCCAATGTCCTGAATTTTGTATTGAAGTTGTAGTGTATTATACTTTTGCTTCATCAACTGCAGTAGAAGTTTGATTAATGTTATTTATTGAATGGTTTTACATTGAATATATCGCTTGCCACAATTAATCGCCATGGAATGCAAGTTATTGATAAATATCAATATTTAAAATTAACAGATTACGCGAGGTGATACGGTTGAGGACCAGCTTTTGATAGCCTTACGAGAAAGAATTCAAGAACTTGCTGATAAGTTTGAATCATTTGTTCTTAGACTGGCTCCTAGATCTGAGCTTATGAAGCCATTGCTGTTGGCTCAAGAAGCAACTGGAATTCTTTGCCAGTTGATTGAGTGCTCTACATGTGGCGAGGAAAAGCATCTATCTAGAATGATAGAGATGGACTGCTCCCATAACCTTTGTTTTGATTGCATGTGCATCTATGTTAGAAGTAAAGTGCGGAGCTCATGGATCCCTGTGAAGTGCCCCCAACTGAGATGCAAAAATTACATTTCAAACAGTGTGTGTAGATCCTTTCTTCCATCTACTTCATTTGAATCTTTAGAAGGAGCCCTTACAGAAACTGAGGCAAGAAACTTGTGGAGATTTTACTGCCCATTTCCTGATTGCTCAATGTTACTTCACACCCATCATTCTTCATCTTCTAGGGAGACCTCTTTGATACAATCCAATAGATATTGCATTGAGTGCCCTGACTGTTGTAGACATGTCTGCTCTAGGTGTCAGGTGCCATGGCATTCCTCTATGAGTTGTGAGGAGTATCAAAACTTGCCTTTAGATGAGAGAAATATTGGAGATATAACATTGCATCAATTGGCACAGCGCAACAGCTGGAGACGCTGTCAGCAATGCAGGCAAATGATTGAGCTTGCAGAAGGCTGCTACCATGTGTCCTGCTGGTATGATAACGATGCTTTCATTGATTCTTGAAATTCATTCTTGAAATGATTGGTTCAATGATACCTCCAATTCACCAAGGCGTATTAGTAATTTTATGAGTTTTTGAACTGGAAGCTACACTGTCCATTTCACGCATAAATTGCAACAACATTTTCTCACATGCATGTTTTTTCCTTGATGATGTTATATGGATATATTTGTTTGACAGGAAAATCTATGATACTTGTTAGAATGCAAATTTCTGTGATTCTTAGGCATAGTTGATGTTTGTGCAAGTGGGTGAAGTAATAGTGGCAACAGTTGCAAGAAAAAAAAAAGAACAAACAAAGATAAGAAAAATAAGATTAAAAAAAAACAAAGGTTGCTTCATATGATCTGCCGGAAGTTGGATGTTGGATGTGCAAGAAAGAACTTTTTCTAAGGAAATCTTTTTGATTTTGTTTGATGCGAAACTTATGATGAACCGCATACCCAGCTTCATTAGCCAAAGGGTTGAAAATGACAGCAAATCTAATAAAAATGTAGAACTACTTGGTGAGTTTTAATTTCTAATGTGTCTGTTGTTTAGCTTTGATATTTGATAGGAAAAATAGTGAGTGTATCTATTGCATTTTTTTAAATAATGGCTGTGCCATTTTTCTCTGTGTAAGACACTAAGACCTTAAAGATGCTTTTTTGGTTAACTTCTTTATTGAACTATTCATTTTTTTTCAATGTTAGACTTTTGTTTTCCTTTTTCTGCTATTGATATTTTGCATTAATAAATTCTTATGCATTGTTTTCTGTACTCAATCATTACCATATCAGGATGTGGCACGGGCAATATCAACTTCATTGGGTCCCACAGGGTTAACTTAGCCAATTCAGCATGACTGGGAAGCCTGAAGACCTAACTCTCATTAACATCAGTTTATGCTTGCCATCCATATCCCAAGCATTGCTTTATAATTCTATGAAACTTGAGGATGTCATCACCTATTAACCGGTGCCCTTATGCCACTCATCGCTTGTCTTCTCATACTCATCCCCTTTTGAATGATGTTAGGTCATCATCGCTTGAAAGCCGTTACTCATTGCTTGATACATAATCACTTGTAAAGATTTATCGGTCTATACAATCAAGTCATTGAATTATCCCATACTCTGACAAATGTCTAATATCTACCACCTTTGTTTAGGCAAACCACCCTTTTCTTCTTGCTCCTTTGAAGTTCTCTGCCTTACTTGGTCGCCTCTTCTAGCTTTTCATTGATTATGCTCTCAAGGCAACGTGGAGGACTGGATACCTTCATTTTTTTGTTGCAATATGGTGTCACCGTTGTTGTTGTGATCCTTTCTCTTAGTGCTTTGACTTCTCTAGCACCAATTTGTGGGGCACAGATGCTTTAGTTGCATGGCATCTTTCTTGCCACCCTAGTTGCTCATTATTATTGCTACATTAGAGGGTAAGAGATGACATAGATTTGGGATCATAGTGGGTTACCTAGCTTTGTAGATATTGAGGCTGACCATCCACTATTGAGGCAAACTGAGAGTTGTGCTCCCATATCTTCATTTAATTCAAAAGGCTCCCAGGTCTCGATGAATGACAAGTTCTTCATTGACAAGCATGCAAAATCATCGTTATTTGGGCATGATCTAAAGAGCAGTAATATTTTGTCTGTAGTTCTAAACAAACAACTGTATCGTGCTACACAAAGCTGCGTATGCGTTTGACAGTAATTGGGCATGGACGAGATCGTTAAGTCAACAAGAAATCCACCATCTCCAAACAAAAATTTTGTCAGAGCCCATACTCGAAATAGTTAATGAAGAAACACAAGTCCTCTATTAAGATGGTGTTGCAGCTTTAGATTGACAGTGAGAGAGCTTTCTTAAGGCATTGGCTAAGCCAACCCTTTCACTGGCAACAATAAAAGAGCTCGTTGACATAGCTTGAATGCAATATATATATATATATATATAGTGAATCAAAACATAGATTAAAAAGCATGGAGTATAAGTCACTTACCGATCCTAGATGTGAAATCATTAAAATATTTTAGATTTGACAATACTTGATGTGACAACTTGGTTGCCACATCTGGGATGGTGTGGCATGCAACCAGTAAGCTTCTCAAGCAAGTGGCTTCTCCATATTCTTTCCTCAATTTATTTGACTATTTCATTATTACTATAGTTGTCAATTTATTGAGGCCAATGCCTATGTACTAATGACCTTATCAATTTTCCGATCTCATTAGCCTAAAGCCCAAATGAGCTTCCCAACCAAATTTGCCATTCGGTCTAGCATCAATGATTGGAATTCAACATGCATATATGGCTATAACAAACCGACTCAAATTAAGGCTCACCAAACAAGAACAAGAATGCAGATAAAAGATATGTAGCAAGTACTTTTATCTCAAAATTTCAAATTTATTTTACATAAAGATTGAGTTTCATCATTAGCGTAAAGGGTATGAGATAGCCCTTGATGAGTTTCTTTGATCGATTGTTCCACCCAAGGGCGTTGAGCCAATCTACAAATATTTATATCGTTGAACCAAGGGAATATTCTTAACAAATTGTTCACTTTGATGCCTCCCTCTTCATAGAAGAGTTGGCACCCCATGAAAAGCTAACGATTAAATATGACTCCAAGCCATCCAATACCAAATGTCCTCCATGCAAGCAGAGAGCTTGTTGAGGAAAGCCTAGCTAATCAATGCCAACCTTGGTAAATGTAAGCAAGTTGTTGCCATAAAACCTAGCTCGATGTCATCATTCCTCAACTTGGTTGTTACATTTAAATCCTTTGTGTTAGAGGGCTAGAGATTTCCCTCAATGCATGAACACAAGCCCCTTTAACTTCCTTCGAGGTCTTCTTGAGAGGCAGATGCTTGGCTAGCTCCATTTGCTTGATAGAATTTATCAACTAGACAATTTTGTTCTTATATTGCTTGTTGTATGTTCAACACCCTCTAAGACACTATCACAAATATGATATCCATATTATCTCCTCTAATATTACTAACAATGGTGCTATATCATCCCACTTTTTTTAATGGCTCTAAGTCGAACTGCTGTTTGATCATTGTTGCAAACCATGGATTTCATTGTCTCAACATCATCACCCCTCTCCTGTTAGCACTACATCCATCTGCAAAATGATCATTTCTTCCATTTGAAGGGTTTGCGGGTCCTTTTTTTTTGGAGGGGGGGGGGGGGGTAACTCTATTGATGGGTGGGTCAATATTCTTGTAATTATTATTGCCATATCTTTGGGTCATCTCAAAGTCATTCACTGACTTGTTACTCTCATGATAAACTCATAGATAGTTTCAATGCTTGCTAAATCATATTAAAAAAAAAAAGAAAAGAAAAGATCGCATTGCTAAGAGTCGTTGAGTTAGTAGGTGCAATTAGTAGTTTTGAGAATTTTCAAAACCAAAAAAGAGTAGTTTTGAGGAGGGGTGGGGTAAATTGCTTAGGAAACACAACCGACATTGAAGTGACTGTCAGAGATAACTCTATTGATAGATGAGCCGATATTCTTATAATTATTATTGCCTCCATATCTTTGGTGGGGGGTAATTGCTTAGGAAACACAACCGATATTGAAGTGATGTCAGGGATAACTCTATTGATAAATGAGCCGATATTCTTATAACTATTATTGCCTCCATATCTTTGGTTCGTCTCTAAGTCATTCACTGACTTGTTACTCCCCTGGTGTACTCACTGATAGCTTCAATAACCGCTAAATCATATTATCAAAAAACAAAAAAAAGAAGGATCGCATAGTTAAGAGCCATTGAGTTAGTAGATGTAATTTTTAGTCATCTTTGACATTATTTACTACATCTTATTTTTTGCACTCAGTCGTGGCCATATATGTATCAAGATGATGGTAGACCCCCAAAATAATCAATTTCATTTTGTACCACCATTTCAACTTAGCCTATAAGCATGCTTGGGAAGCCCAATGACTGATGCCCATTACCATCAATTTGTTTCCCTCGCCCATATCTATAGTGTACTTTATAATCTGATGGCACCTAAAGGTCCCTTCGCCTATGTGTCAGTGCCTTTACTTCTCCCATCTTCTCATAGTCATCATATTCCTAATGACACCATCTCATTAGTAAACTATAGCAAGGTTGTGAAAACAAGACCCGACAACGAACCAGAGGGAGAGGTTCACGGTTTGATGGTTCGACCGAAGTCGAACTAAATGACATAATAAATACTTATTTTATTAAAAAATAATAAAATTAACATAATAGTGATGTAATCATTTCAAATTTGTGACAAAAAATTAAACAACAACAATAACATCAAGCCTTTATCCCATTATGTGGGGTTTGCTACAAGAATATTTTTTTCTCCATTGTGTCATGTTAAGAGTTAAATTCTCATTTAAATCTAATAAAAAAAGGTCATTTCTAATATTTTCTAACCAAGTCTTTTTAGGTCTACCTCTACCTTTCTTAACATAAGTCAAATCTAATACATCTACTTTCCTAATCGGGTCATCGGAAGGCCGCCGTTTTATGTGACCAAATCATTTAAGGCGACTCTATTTAATCTTATCTTCTATTGGAGCTACTCCAACCTTTTCACGTATATGCTCATTTCGTATCCTGTCTCTAAGAGTAAAGCCACTCATCCACCCGAGCATCCTCATCTCTGTAACACTTAACTTAATATTATGCTTCTCTTTTAATGGCCAACATTCTACACCATAAAGCATTGCAGGTCTAACCACCATCTTATAGAATTTTCCCTTAAGTTTGAGACGGACTTTTCTATCACACAAGCCCGTTGCATTCCTCCATTTCAACTATCCAACTTGAATTTTACAAATAATATCCCCATCTATTTCACCATCACTCTGAACAATAGACCCAATATATTGAAAACGTGAACTCTTATTAATGACTTGATCACCCAAAGTCACAATCCCTCCACTAGATTTATTATTACTAAAATAACACTCAATATATTCAGTTTTAGATTTACTCAAATGAAAGCCTTTAGACTCTAAGGTTGACCTCCATAATTCAAGTTTAGTGGCTTAACAAAAAAATTAAATGGAATAAAAAATTATGAAGCATAAAACTTACACTATTAATTAAACGAATTCTTTTGAAAGAGCAAAATCTTTTGTCATACGAAGTCTAAATAGGATGACTGATAATAAGTAAGCATGCTTGGGCTCTGGAAGAAACAAAAAAATTCTGAGGACACAACAACCCTAATATTCATAAACTCTTTGCAATATTTGGACAGTCAGTTACATTTGCAAAGAAAATTGAAAATAAAAAATGTCTAATTAAACAATACATGCATCACATTTGAAATGAAATTCAATCAACTACATTTGAAGTGAAAATACAAAATTAATATTTGGTCAATCAGCTACATTTTCAGTGAAAATTCAAAGTTAATGATGTCTAATTAAGCAAAATACATGTAAAAAACTAGGGTTTCTCCAATTTTTTTGCAAACTGTTCAAGAGAAACGAACCAATTAAGGCCAGTTCATCAGACTTTACTATTCATACACATATAATTATATATATAAAAAATCATTCATTATACATAAAACAATACCTAAAAAATTAGGGGTTCCAAAAAATCTTAAATCTCATGGTGAACCGACGTTGTTTGAAGAACACGGAAGAATGAAGTGCGATGCCGGAGAGGAAGACTACCTGCGTTGGGGAGGTGCCTTTGTCACGGTTGTAGCCCTCACATACACGTTGAGTTCGCGACAGGGATGGAGACGCCAAATGGAGTCGAAACCTGTTCATGCGAACGAAAAAATGAGAAGAAATTTAGGTTTTTTAATCTTATTAATATTTCTAATGGAGTGTTTGATATAAAATCAACGGCTGAAATTGCATCTTATTTGAATCGCCTGATTTTTGAAAAATTGAACCCGTTTCCCAGTTCAGCTGTCTGACCGGTGGTTCGAGGAGGTTTGGCCGGTTTGCTTCGAATCCGTTTCTATGAGAGAATCCAACTGGCCGGTCCGATCTGATTTTTAAAACCATGATCGATAGTTTATATTTGTCGACCATATCTTGTTGACCAATGCACTAGAGCTTAATTGGTTTAATTAGTAAAGTCATTGATTTATTCCTACTCTAACAGATTGTTGGTATTTACCATCTCATCCTATCGCTCTTGTTGTACTATCATGTCAAATTTAACCACTGATGCCGCTGAATCAATCAATACTAACAGGCTACGTATCTCTTGAAGAAATAATTTTGACATTCCTTGAACATTCCTATTGTTCTTTGACAAAAGTAATGTCATTGCCATATGATAGCACACCATTTTTAGGCCTTATTCAGCTAGCAGCTAGCATCCCAACTACCTCCCACAACTAATAGGATTGAACGAAGAAGCCTAGAAATGTGTAACACTTGGATATTCAAAGGAGCCAAAAAATTAGGGATTAGATGCTTGTTAAACTAAACTCTAATTGTTATGAAATCTCTCTCTTCTACCCTACAAGGAGAAGTGGACCCTCCCTATGCTGTGGGCTCCGAAAATTCGGCCCCAGCCTCCGCCCGACTTTTGCTTTCTGCTCGGGAGGAGTTTTACCGATTTAAGTTCCGAGGTAAATTTTGGAAGGCAGATGAGATAGTAGATAAGACACTACCCAGAGATTTCGCCCTCATTTAGCGAGGACTTTATGATCTGAGTTCTGGTTTCCTATAGGCGCAAGCCCCTATAGTTAATTACCCCTCCTGGTAACGAGAGAGAACTTTCGATTAAGGCTAGTCGTCAATCAGATACGTAGAGATACGTGGATCTGGCATATAGTAGCAGCAATAGGTTGGGAATGTTAAAATTTGGAGTTATTTGGGAATTCGGAAGATTGGGAGATTTGGAGATTTAATATTTAAAATTGGAAATTGCACCATCCTGCACTTAAAGCGGATGGTGGGGGAATGGATGATAGACCCGATCAAGATCCCATGGTTCCGTCATCCCGGGCCATCGTGATCCCTGGTCTACTTAGTCAGAGGAGGTAGTCGACCCAACCTGACAGAAGGATCCTTGTCGGCAGCCATGGGTTGCTTCGTCCAAGGGTACCTTATAGACCTGGGGTGGGTATTTGTCTAAGGGGACAAATTTGAATCCACCTTAGCTAACAGAGGGCTTTATGCCCTATCAATCATATCCTATTGATTCATATCTCAAGGATTTGATGCCATTGGGGAGCATACGGGCTCTGGCCATAACCATAATATAATGGTGCCATTTGGCGGCGACCACCTGGTTCAGAGGGCCCCGAGTCATAACCGTTTATCCTGCAGTGCCATTTGGCGGCGAAACTGCCGGTTAGAGGACTCGTACCACGTCCTTGCTGGCAGGAGATTGTTTGAGAATGGATCCTAGTGATATTTTCGACTAGGCGTTAGCTCTATGTGAGCTGAAGTATTTTTCATATTTGTCCACCTCGGCAAACTGTTGCGGAGGGTGGATGGATTTGCTTTATGTGATTGATGATTGGATTTCAGTTTTAAATATTTTGGGATTTGGGATTTTGAATGATTCTTGGAGTTTTGGTTATTTGTGGAAGTTTGTGAGGCATTTGAAAGTGTTTGTGAACCCCTCCGGTTGAGATCTTCTGTCAACGAGCCATCATCGGGGTGTATGGGGTCACTCATATTTTTGTGTTTTGAACCTTGTCGACTCTGTCTAGTGATTGACAGAGGATCGGGTTTCGTAGGCTTTATGCCCTTGTTAGTGAATTCTCTTGATTATAGGTCTTGAAGGCCTAATATGAACTATAAAATAAATATTCCGGTCGATCTCACGACCGCATATTTATTTAATGGTTCGAGCCGTGTCGACTCCTATCTACCCGTATAGGAGGATCGGGCTCGAACTGGAATTCACTTATTAACCCGCGCAGCATCCCTAGACGTCACGTGTGTACCAATAACACGCTCGCCGGGGCCCATGCGGGTGTTTGGGGGGGGGGGGGGGCATTTTATAGTTATTTATTGAACCTTGTCAACTCCTGTTTACTTGCTTTAGGAGGATCGGGTTCAAATTTATTGACCCGCGCAGCATCCCTAGACGTCACGTGTGTTCCTACAGCACGCTCGCCGGGGCCCATGCGGGTTTATAATACATCCCCTTATGTGTACCTAAGTGTATACAAATTAAGGTGCACGTGCGGGGGTATTCTTGGAATATTTGTGCACGCCTTCTGTCCGCTTGCATGAAAGTTGCGGATTCGGTGGCATGGCGTCGTTTGGGGATTTGTACGCCTTCTGTCTGCTTGTATGAGTGTTGCAGATCCGGTGGCGTTTTGCAGCAGCTTGGGGATTGAGTTGTTTGCTGCCCTGTACAGGCAGATTGTCGTGCACTACTTGTTGCTTTCTGCAAGTAGATCGTAGTGCACTAACGAATCTCCTGCTTTTGTAGAAACTCGTGGGGACTTATACTTGTTGTAGCCTTTAGACGTCCCGCTCGTAGATGATACTTTTCATACATGAGAGGCTTCTTACGACGGTTAGTAAGAATTTGGATTTGTTGTAACCTCGTATATTTGCTTGCATAGAATATGTGCACTCGTGTCCACAGAGGATTTGCTGCACTTACTACCTATCCACTGGTGTTATCCACAAATGATTTTTTTTATCATCGTAGCTCACATGGAATGGCTATATTTGTCTACGAATGAACCGACCTCAACTGTAGGGATATCACAACCTTGGCCGCATACCACCTGAGTGTATTTGTCTTGTATTGGATAGTTGTTAGCTGTAGAGATGCTACGGCATCCTTGCTAAAACAATTTGTATGTGCTTTGCATATGAGAGATTTCCTATACTGACTCGCAGGAGTTCCCATCTGTCGTCTATCTCTCCCAACATATTGACTGTGAGCACATTATTTCATGCTAATCATCATAGCTTACTGAGATTTGATATACTTACTTGTACCTCTTCTAATTCCTGTAGCAATCGTCGCTCGTAGGTAGACTACTGTAGACGATGTGTTATGCGTGTTGCAGACCTTCTGCCATTACTTTGGTAAGCAAATCACAAAGGATATAGGTTTAAGCTATTGCTTGTGAGCTCGCCGTCACATCTCTTATTCTGATCTTTGCTCATCCACTAGGGATTCTTGCATGTTCACTTGCATATTGACCATTGAATTGTCAACTGATTCAGGACAAAGTGTGTGGCATTTGTAATTCTTTGTATGGCGTAAGCTTTATGTTCCTTAATGGATATTCATTTGAATGCTTTGGGTCATCTGCCATTCGTTGCAAGTATTTACACTCAATACGTTCTGATGTCTTGGCTCATAGATGATATGTTATATACATTGTAGTCTTCTGTCTCAACATGTATATTAAGTCATTGTGTTCATTGTATACCAGCCCCACCTCACTTGTAAGGGTTCGATACATTGGTTTGCATGTTGACTTGTGTTGGCCATGAAAGAGCCACACTTCAACTTTAACTTGGTACCTCATTTGTTGCATGTCTCCTTTTGAACATGTCATTACCTCTACCATAATCTTCTTGCATATGTTCGTGGGATGGTGATTGATGCTACTACAAGTCTCTGATTTTCACTTACAAGAAGAACGATTGTACTACAAGTTCTTTCCTCTTGCTCATAGCTTGATTGATTGAACATGACAATTTACTCTAGTTTCATCGTTTATGAACAGATCATCACATACATTGAGAGTTTGCTCGTCACTTATCTCAAACTCATTTATTGATTTTTCAATTGAATGATCCAAGTTTATAATTTAGCATGTATATCTTCATTATAATTGTACACTTATCAAGTTAAAGTTTAGTTTCTTGTAGCTCTGTTGAGTTCAAATCCTCTTGCATCAAGTCTCCTATGGTCCTTGAAAGTTCAATTTCTTGTTTGAGCTCAAGTAACAAGCTCAAGTTCTGTGTCCTCTGTGGTCCAAACCAAGTTCAGTTTGAGTCTAGAGTACATGTCCAAGTTCTTGTCCAAGTCCCCTGTGGTCCAACTCAAGTATTTGCTTGAGTTCAAATGTTCAAGTTATATTCATTTGATGTTCGAATTAAATTCAAGTTCAATTCATGTCAATTATTTGAGTTTTGAATTAAGTCCATTTGATGTTCAAATATAGTCCTTGTATGCCCAAATTTTGTTCAAGTTAGGTCCACGGTCCACTGAAAAATTCGGCAGCCTCCCGGCGTCTCCCCCGTTTAGGGGAAAAATCAAGAGGCTGCCTTCCCCTCCACGCGACGTGCGCGCTTCATGTAGATGACCGTAGACACCACGGCAGCAAAATTTTCTTCAATCCCCGCCCGCTACATGAGCGTTTAGGGGTCTTGGGCATCTGTTGCAAAGAAACACAGGAATTTCCCCACATGTGGGTACTTAATTTTGTTCCCCCTCACGCTACATGAGCGGTCCGGGGATTACCCACCTCGTCGCGAGCGCCGCACCGGTTTCCCGCCCTACTACGCTACGTGAGCGCGTAGGGGGTTTGCCGGCTCGTCGCAAGCGTCGAGGACGAGGTTTAAGGCGATTGCCCGCCTCGTCGTAGGTGTCGCGCTAGTTTCCCTCCCCACTACGCTACGTGAGCGCGTGGGGGGTTCGCCAACGACGAGAAGGGAATCTAGGTTTAGAAATCATACCTTTGCAAGTGGACGGCGGTACGGGCTCGTGGACCGAGGCAAGAGGAGAAGAGCCTCTTGCATTTTCTTTTTGCATTTCTCTTTTTATTATTAATTATAAATAATTATATTGAATAATAATGAATCATAATTTAAAAATAATTAATTATAATTAACGATTAATCATAATTAATTATAATTAATAATAATTAATTTAAATTAAAATAAATAATTATAATTAATTTTAAGTCATTATAGTTAATTATTGATAATAATTAACTATAATAATAATAAAAACTAATTACACTTTATTTTAATTAAAATTAATCATTATTAATAATGATTAAATATAATTAAATGTTTAATTATAATTAATTTTAATTAAATATGATTAATTATTATTAGTAATAATTATTTATAATTAAAAAAAAGAGAAATTAATTTTAATTTTAAAAGAAGATATGCATGATTTGAGCAGAGTTAGAACAAAATTAGAGTAGGATTAGGAGCTGTTAGATCCCCGGCAAGTTAAACCTCCCTCCTTATAGTAAATCTCGGTTTTACTGAATCCTATAGTTCAGTGGATTTGCGGGATATGGCCAAAGAAACGAACGAAAGGGGGATAGTTACCTTTACAGCAAGCGGCTCCCTTCCCTTCCTCCAATAAAAATGTCGTAACTCCCGATTTCACAGGAAGAAGAGGTCGTCGAAGGGGCGAAGTCGGACAAGGAAAAGGGAGGCGGAAGCTTGCGGTAGGGCTAGGGCTTGTGAAGGAGGTAAGGGAAATCTCTCTCTCTCTCTCTCTCTCTCTCTCTCTCTCTCTCTCTCTCTCCGTCGACGCAGCAAGGAGGTCGGGCAAAGATTGGAAGAGATGAGGGCTTCGGCTGGAGGATGCTTCGGCCGAGAGGAGGGAGTCGGGTGAGGGGGAAGTTGACGGGAGCTTGCTGGATGGAGGATTGCGAGCGGGAGTTTTTGCGTGTGAGAAGGCTTGCGATCGGGAGGGAGGAAGAGCTGAGGAGTTCGGAGATCAGAAGTGGGAAGAAGCTGAGAACTCGGATTTCTGCTGATTTCCTGGGTTTATGCAGAGGATTTGAGTTTTCTTCCTCTCTTTTTTTTTTGTTTCTGTTGGATAATGCTTAGAGGTCAACATATGCTTAAAGGCTTATGTTGGAAATCGACCTTTACATTGCACAGCTGACATAGGTTACAATGCCAAGCCATTTAAATTTTCTCTTGCTTGTATGATATGCCTCCTACTGCCATCCTCCTCACTGTACCTAATCCCTTTGCATGAAGTAGCTTACTTGATGACTTGGTCTCACTTGTTGGACATAATCCCATCCACAAGTCGCCCATTGGTGTAATGACAATGTTCGGCAATTCTCAATGACACTGTTGTATGTATGGCTTGAGTGAAATTAAATTCTTGGACTGTCTTATCTAATAGCTATTGCGTTGCACTGATATAGTAGTAACTGGAGGAAAGAACTGAGAGCTGGAAATCAACTTTTTCATATCTTATAAATCTTATGGAAAAAGGGCATGTAATCTTTTTCTGATGATGATTACATTTTTTTTTCTATTTTCTTAGAAAAAGAATAGAAGTTTGGTGAAAGCAAAGGTTGATTTATGATATCAGTTTAAGTTTTAGCAGTTGTGTTGGGCCATAGCAATAACGTGGGGATTTCTAACTTTACATAAAAGTTAGGGGTCAGGGGAGTGGCCATGTTCATGAGATGAATTATGCTTCCATTGAAATGAGTAGGCTGGAAGTTCTGGCTGAGAAATAGAATTTTACTGTGGGGTATAATGCCAATAGATAGAAGGATTTGCTTTCCTTCTCAAATGAGAAATATTGTTATACTCTTTTGAATCTTATAATATGTTTCAGTGATGGCAAGTATTAATATACTCTTTTGAATCTTATAATATGTTTGAGTGATGGCAAGAATTACACGGGACAATTCCTGGATGGTAGAATAGTAGTTCTTTCTACTTTGGTCGAGGAAGGGTGGCATTTTCCATTCAATTGGATAATTGTTGAATAATACTACTTAGTAGGAGAGCTAGAACACCAACT
Source organism: Dendrobium chrysotoxum (assembly GCA_019925795.1). Classification (NCBI taxonomy): domain Eukaryota; kingdom Viridiplantae; phylum Streptophyta; class Magnoliopsida; order Asparagales; family Orchidaceae; genus Dendrobium; species Dendrobium chrysotoxum. Next base: position 6,830,521 of record CM034312.1, read on the forward strand.
ATAATACTCTCACTGCTACTGCCACTTCTACTTGGCTTCTAAGCACATTTAAAATGTTCCCATTTATTGCCCTGTAATTGCATTAAGATAGTTTGCAAACACTCATGTTTGGATTTATATGATAATCAATTCTTGTAAGTGTTACTTAAAATTACCTAATCAGTCCTAAAGAACTAACCGATCTCTTCTGCAAGGATGTGTGCTTAATTTTTTGTGCATGACACTTAGGACTTCTAGCATGAGCATGGATTTAATTTGTATGTCTTGGACAAAATAGTTTAGATGACAATCATTTCTGATGCTTTCATTAAATTTCAAGTTTATTTTGATACATATATTTGGTCTCATCACCAATGAGAGTACTTAATTGTAGCACAACACAATATTTTTTTCTTTATGTTTGTCTCTTGTGCTGGTAATATTTTTTTTTTTTGATTAAGATGCTTTTGATTACCAACAAGCTCATGCCATGCCTTCATTTTTGCAAGCCTTGGCCTCAATTAGTAATCATCATACCACTGTCGTCCTAGCAAACTGATGGTTGTGAAACATCTCTTTGACAAATTGATTGTATTGCATTCATGAAAATTAATGGATCTTGCTGCAAATCCCAACAAAATGAGGCCTAATCACAGTTAGTGTTGGCCTTCTTAATTCTTGTTCGCTAGTTATTCTGATTAAGTGTTGCATGTAGAGAGGAAAACTAGTTTATTAGGTTAATGTTGGAGAATCACTAAATAATTATGTATGATGTGTTTTTTAATGTTAATCTAGTATATTGAAGAGTAGTTGTGTAAATGATGATGATATAACTTAGTTAAAATTGGTTGGTCCTATGGAGAACCTTGGGTGCAAAGAATTTTAGAAAGATTTTGGGGATCCTTGCAATAAAAAAAATATCATAGACTTAAATCGTTTTAAAAAATATTTGCCATGTATGAATTAGAATATTGATGAAAAATGTCACTAACAATCAAAGAGCGCAGTTGAATGAGAATATAAGTTTGAATATATTGTGAGACTAATAAGAGTAGAATGTAAGATAATAATAAAAGAGTGATTATTGGAGTAGCGCCTAGTGAAGTTAGAAGAGCATCACTAATACTAGGAGATATAATAGGTAGGAAATGAGATTTATTAACTATTATATAATTAAAAGTTGTAAAAAAAGGTTTGTGCGCTTTTGTATCACCCGGCTCAAGAATAAATACATACACATTCTTCACGTAATAGTGCCTTCATCAAGCATAAAGAGAACAACGTTAACCAAACCTTATTGCAAGTAAAACAAAATACTATTAGGAGATACGCTTACAATATAATTTAAGAGAAAAAGAATTAATGACCTTGCTATAAAGTGAAAGTGAATAGAGACAAGTTAATCTCTTAGCATTCTACACACTTAACAACATAAAGCATTAGAGTCCAAAACCTATACAATAGCAACTCTGGTTATAAAAGAATAAATAAACGAAAGAACTGAAATAAAAGCTACACTAGCATCACTGCATACATACATAACCTCAAGCTGCAAGCTCCTTACCTGAAATCATTTAAACCATGAAATGAGCGAATAGGCCACCAAGTGATCATACCACTGTCGTCCTAGCAAACTGATGATTGAAACTTCTTTTTAACAAATTGATTGTATTGCATTCATGAAAACTAATGGATATTGCTTCAAATCCCAACAAAATGAGGCCTAATCACATTTAGTGTTGGCCTCCTTAATTCTTTTTCGCTAATTATTCTGATTAAGTGTTGCATATAGAGAGGAAAACTAGTTTATTAGGTTAATGTTGGAGAATCACTAAATAATTATATATGATGGGTTTTTTAATGTTAATCTAGTATATTGAAGAGTAGTTGTGTAAATGATGATGATATAACTTAGTTAAAATTGGTTGGTTAAATGGAGAACCTTGGGTGCTAAGAATTTTAGAAAGATTTTGGGGCCCTTATGATAAAAAAAATATCATAGACTTGAAACATTTTTAAAAATATTTGTCATGTATGAATTAGAATATTGATGAAAAATATCACTAACAATTAAAGAGGGCAGTTGAATGAGAATATAAGTTTAAATCTATTGTGAGACTAATAAGAGTAGAATTTAAGATAATAATAAAAGAGTGATTATTGGAGTAGCGCCTAGTGAAGAATTTTAGAAGAGCATCACTAATACTAGGAGATAGAATAGGTAGGAAACGAGATTAATTAACTATTATATAATTAGAAATTGTAAAAAAAAGTTTGTGCAAACTACACTTAGTAAAGTTTGCAGCACTCATCGTAAATAACTGTTTAAAAACCATTTATGAAGCTTATTGTAAAGGGTTAGGATAACAGTGATCAAGTTGATGATGGTTTGTTGCAAATATTGCTTCAAATTAAACTGATCTCTTTTTGACATACTATGTTGCATGTGCTTTTGGATAAATTACCAACACTTTGCATTAGTTAATTCAAGCTGGATTAGAATCCTCTATTTTGATGGCATTTTTACGGCTGCAATTATATCTAATCCAGTGGACTGCAGTTTCTATAAAATCAATCTCGGCCATCCAAAATGAATTTGAAGGCTGGAAGTAAGTAGTAATTGCACCAGCAATTACTATTCTAATCGGAGAGAATCCAAATCCTATTCATGCCAGAGAAACATGTAACTTGACCTAATATTAGGTTTTCCATGAAAGCTGCAGCATTGCTCATACCATCGGTAAATTGCTTAGCACTCATCTAACCCTGTTTAGTAATTCCTGTAACTATGAATGAAAAGAGTAACCTGCTTCTGTTTTCTTTTCATTACTTTACGTTCCTTAATCTAAATGTATTCCTTATCCTTGCTTTATCCCCCAATTAAACTTGGATGCAGCAATGAAGATTGAAAAATCCTGGTCTTCAAATACGAAAACCTTCCCACTTCTAAAACTATTAATCTGTCTGACCTAACAGGTGTGGCCATGAGTTCTGCTTCTCCTGTGGCGCGGAGTATCGATATGGAAGTCAGACATGCCAATGTGAATTCCATGATGTAAACTCTGAGTCATCTCCAGCACCATCTGAACATGAAATTGAGCTTTGGAGATGGGATTGTTTCAATCCCCTGCCATCAACTATTGATGGTTACACAGAGCAAGAGAAGACTCAGCTTGCTCTGATCCAAAGGTTTCTTGCTGGTGGAATCAGCCTGGACAACCACAATCCCTGTCAATCTCCACCTCGCTCGTCTGACTCATACCTCGACACTATCAAGGATCTTAATCAGCTGCCATGGCTTGAGAGCTTCATTTCAGTCATTGGTGATAGCTACCAGGAAGATCACATCTACTAAAACTCCTTTGCTAACGTGCTGTCTTACATTTTATGTTTTTGTTAAATAATCTGCCTCAAATCCCTAGGCTCCAGGTTTTGGTTGAAATGAGTGAAGTTTCCATTGATCATGTATGCAGAACATTGGGTGTGATTCGAAGAACAGTTAAAAGGTTTGATCACATTTGTGTCTTTAAAGTTGCTAGCCAACAAATTAGTGCCGTTGAAGTTTGATGTGGTATCTTTATTATACAATCGTGAGTTATGTTATGGAAGCAGGCTAGCAGCCACCATCTAAATAAAGGAATAAGGCCTCTTGTATTGATGGGAGTTCTCTGTGTCAGGTATGCCCTTTTTATGCAATAGTGAGTTAATGTTCATATTCGGTTGGTGGATGGTGATGAGGAACCAAAATCATTTCGCAGAACTGTTGATGAAATTGAGAAACTGCTTAATGCTATGCTAATCAGTTTTATTTGTGCTCTTAGTATTGATTTGAGATAGCTTTTTCGTTGTTGTGCTTTTCAGATCATAATCACTATTTTTGTTTGACTGCTATTTTTTTTTTGGAAGCAACCAGAGTTGTTAATACGGGATATTTTTAAGAAAGTAGCAATTCGACTTTCTAATAACTTCAGAACTATCTTTATAAAATGTTGCAGTCGTCTTAGGTTGTTAATCATTTTTATTTATCATTCTATGAATTTACCATAATTGAGGGACATTGTTATCCTTGTTTTATGAATGCTTGTGATACTATAAATTAGTGCTGTTAAATTGACTTGAAGGAAGAAGATCATTTGAAAATTTAATTTATATTTTGGTTGAATTGAGTGACTAATGAGAATGTTGGTTTGGATCAAATCTGTATTGAGTCATTTTGATCTGTTGGTTGAGATTTTTTGGTTACTAATCTGATCAAGAGGTTTTGAGTTTGAAATTTATTTATATGATGTGTGTATAAATCTGTCTTAATAGGCTCAAATGTCAAAAAAATAAAAAAACCCGAATCGAGCTGCGCTTTGTTTGAATCAAACTAGCTCGAGATTAGATCAAAATATGTAAGAATGTTAAAAAGTTTTATGTTATATATAGATAAATATGTTCAAGTAGGACACTTCATGTTCTTAATAAATGTAGATTCCCTCCAGCTGGTTGTCTTGCCAAGCAATGAGTAGCCAGAGAACGTAAACGAGTTTCCATATTTTAATCACACGAGCAGAAATTAATTTCCCAATAATTCCAACCTTGAAATTTCTACTCTCTTGCACCATTGACATTATGTTGTACCAAGACATCCCTTTTATCTTACCCATTGCATGCACGGAACATGTTTGATAAAATTCCTCAGAGGTGTGTTAGCTGTCTACGGGACTTGTAAAGCCTTATCCTGTAATTAGTTCAATTTAATTGTTCTTAAGCAAATTTTAAATTAAATTAATAATTAAACCGCATATGTAGTTATGAAATAGTTGTGACTTATGGAGTTTAAGTTTAATCCATCTTTAATTTTATTTGATTTAATTATTAAATATTTATGTACCGGTGGAGGAATATTTAATGTTAAAAATAAGCCAATATGATTTTGTAATTTCTTGCGATAATTGAGTTTATTTTTATTTTCTATTAAGCTTTATAACTTTTTAATATAACATTTTATTAATAATAGAATGCTAAGGCTGTAAATTTTAAAAAATTAATTAATAATAATAATAATGTATGTATTGAATCTTTTTTATTTTTAAGCACATGCATCGAGGTACTTGTTTTACTGAAATAATGTTAGGTTGAATTTCAAGTTTATGGACCATTATATTTGGAGATAATTTGGGCATCTTGTATAACTCCAAGCAAAATAATCCTTAGCTTGGAAAGCAAATTAACCAAGTCATTAACTTCTTCATGATTCAATACAGGACTAACGAAGGTCGACAAAGATTTTCTTTAGTACTAAGGTTGATTTCTTTGAGTTCATTAATGGCTGCGTTATGCTTCGTTAGTGACGACTTTCTTACTTCTTAAAGTAACTTTTTTGTGTTAGAAAGTTGTTTTAAGAAGCACTAAGGTTTTGTTTGGGATGGCTTTTTTCCTGCTTCTTAAAGCTGCTTTCATGTACAAAAATTAAAATTTTTGTACTAAAAAACCGTTTTAAGAAGCAGTAAGAAAGCCGTCCCAAACGAAGCTTAAGAAAACTGTCCGATACAAAGCCTTAAGATTCGTTTGGGACAGTTTTATAAAGTAGCTTTCTAGTACAAAATAAAAAAGCTGCCTTAAAGTAGCTTTTTGGTATTAAAAAGTTGTTTTAAAAAGCAATAAAAAAGTTATTCCAAATGATGCTTTAATCTCCTCTTCAAATTTAGGAAGCGCATCCCTAATTTGAGAGTCTATATATTGAATCTCTTAAGAAAAGCTTTTAATAAAAGTTAACGTTATATATGGCTATAAATTTTCACAGAACTTGAGTGATAATATAAAATTATGCAATAATTTTTTTATGAAAAAATCAATTTCTTACGGAGTGATGGACGGCGTGCGTTCAATGAATTTCTCTTGAGGTCGGCGCCTATTTTTTGAAATGAAAAGAGGAATGGATGTGGCGATTCAGAATAAATAAAAAAAGAAATAATGTGATGAATGTGGCTAAAAGAATTCCTCCACGTTCATTCCTTGAACAATTCCCAACCTTTTTTTATTTTAATTTATTACAAAATTAATAATCATATAACTTCAATTTAGTTACACTTATATTGATGTCATATTTTTGTTATAATATAAAATAAATTATTATATTTCTTAGCCGGGGCGGATCTAACTTTTTTTTTTTTAGGATGGATAAAATTTTAATTAATTAAAAAAATAAAAAATAAGAATAAAATAAAATAAAATAAATAATAATAATAATAATAACATCAAATAGTAATAATAATAAAATAATTTTTTTAAAAAATTTTAACCAATCTAATGCTATCAAATTTATAAAAGGACATTTTTATTATTTATTCACGAAGAGGAAATGTTCAGAACTTCGGATGAACGGGCAAACAATACGAGATGGGTCATATTAGGGCAAAAATTTTTTATGAAGGGGGTATAATTCCAAAATTACCCCTCTTATACATTAATTTTTTTTTAGGGTCACATGAGTGGGGATCTACCCATATTTTTTAGATTCAAGAAACAAAATGAAAAAAAGTCAAATTGTCATAATTTTTTTGGGGATATTTTGACCAATTAATACAAACTCATACACACAAGATCTCTTGATAATAGTCAAAGCTCCCAACGAACAGATCAAATTGAGTTACATAATTCTTTTTTAAAATTTGAGTGTATTAAATCATAAACTCACACACACCTCGCAATGTCATACAAACCTCGAATCCAAAGACTTTTTAGTTGACAATCTCATCATCTAACCAACAAGCTAAGATGAGCCGCATAAAATGCATAAATCTTACTATGATGCATCTTGTTGGAGCATTGGTAGCCAACAAGAATTCTCAAAAGAATGATTTGGGTTGCCTTCCAAACTAAAAAAACAAATTTATTCACAATTTTCATAAATGACATTTGCTTTATATATATAAAACATCTCTTTGTTATTAATAATCAATGGTGTAAATGAATGTCACATGATTATTATTATTATTTGGGACATTTAGATCAATTAAGACAAACTCACACATAAGACTTCGAACCTAAACCTTCTTGGTTGATAGTGAAAGCTTCCGACCACTAAATCAAGATGAGTTGCGTGTCCCATGATTGTGACCAATAGCTTCTTGAAAAGTTAATTAGTTGAAATTGGTTATATGAAGCTAGCTTAATTTAATTATTCCTACCTTTACACATTAATTACTTCTCCTGATTTGAATTGATTTTGACTTTCTTATGAGCATAAAATCATATATATCCACATTCTTTGTTTACTCCTCATGTCGAAAAGGAGAAGAAGCCACTTCATTGACTCCTTAGAATACACTGTGTGAACAGCCATACTTTTCCAGAAAGTATTTCTGTTCAAACTTTTCGATGTCTGTGTCATATTTTTGACAATATCTACACACATCTGGTCAAATAAGCTTACAATTCCAGTAAATAAAGCTAAAAGCTGCTCAGAAGTTATATAGGAAGCCAACTTTGTAACCCTTTTTTTCTGACAAATACCGATCGGACAACAGCTTTCTGCAATATATAGAAGAGTTAGATTAGAGGAGAAAGAAGGTTAAGCTAGCTGAAGAAGATTGGCGATGGCGAATATTTATGAGAAGAGGAGAAGTAGGAGGCCATACAACAGATCAGAAAATCCCAGGATTAGATGGAGCAGCCAACTGCACCTCTGCTTTGTAGATGCTGTAAATTCTCTCGGTGGACAGACAAGTAAGTTTGCTGTTTATACGTAAATAAAGATCTTCAAGTGATGATGATCAAAAGTTTAAAACTTCAACTCAATGCTGCAACACATGAATAAGCTTTTGTTTGAGAAGACTTTTTTATAGCTTTTTAAAGCAGCTTTTTAGCATAAAAATTTCTTAAACTAGAAAATTTTGTATTAGAAAACTACTTTAGAAAGCAATAAAAAAACTACCCAAAAAAATCTAAATCATTTTTCATATAGAGATTTGAATGAATATTTCAATAGTCTTATGATGTTTTTTTTTTTTGGGTTGTTGTTGAATATGCTATTAGGAACTTAATTAGTGCTATTATGTTGATAAAGTATGAACTACAATGTTTATGTATAGATATGAATAAGATAAATGTATTAAGAAAGAAAATAAATGAGAGAATTAATATAATCAGAGAGGAATAAATATATTTCTTCTCAAAATATATAAATCATTGAGCAATTTTTTAATGATTTTGTTAATTTTCTACTTTGTTGTTTATTGATAGTGAAATTATTGTTATTATAATGAAGATGGATTGATTTAAGAAACAACTCAAAAACAAAGCCACAAATATATAAGAATGGTTGTCTTCTAGTTTAATTTGTCCCATATTTCTCACATAAATTCATATGAGAAATGTTTGATTTGAACTAAAAGAAATGCAGAACAAAATTTTGAATTATTTAGAATTCATCGTTCAATTCAATTTTGATATATTTGAAAATAATTAGAGTTGACCGATTTTCAAATACACTATAAATTCTCTGTGAACAATGACGTCTACCTCCCCGCCGCAAAACTTAGAGTTGACCGATTTTTTTAATATTCCAATATTTGGAAAGCCATTATATATGACTCATCTTCTTGCTAAAAACTCTGCAGAAGCTACTCCAAAGCGCATTCTTGGATTGATGGGTGTGAAAGATCTAAACATATCTCATGTCAAAAGTCATCTTCAGGTAATTGTTGAAGCTCAATGCTCAATTCAATTGGACTTCTTCTAGTTCTAGAAGCCAAGATTGAATGATTGAGGCTTTGTTTGGGACAGCTTTTTTGCTGCTTTCTAAAACGACTTTCTAGTTAAAAAATTTTTAATTCATGAAATTTTTGTACTAAAAAGCTGTTTTGGAAAGCAACAAAAAAGCTAGCTGATCCAAACAAAACCTAAAAATGTTATATTGCATGTTAGAAAATTTATGATGATAAAGATATAATTTTTTACGTACGTCTAATTAGTTTTTTACGAATATCCAACAGAAACAGATAACTAAAAAGAATACAATATATATCAGAATTTTCACGTGAAAATACTAAGAACAAAAAAAAACTACGAAACCTTTTAAATAAAAAAAAAATTCAAGAATATATGATTAGGATGAAGAATTAAACTTTTACACAATAGAAATCATTTGGTTTAATTGATCATTTAGAAGCTACATCTCAGATGTACAGAAGCACGAAAAATAAAGCATGGAACTTTCACGATTCAGAGCAACATAAGCCAAAGCAACGACGTAGAGAAGCTTATTGCAAGACGACCAAATTCATTCCTCACAACAGCATTACCACCACATCGTAAGTGCAATATTTTGATGAAGTTATATTACATATTTACCTTTTTTTTTCCAAAATAAGTATTATGATCGTATTAACTTCCTCGGATATATAATAAAGATTTGCATCCACTCAAAAGAAATAATTAAAAAATTACGCATATACCAATCGAAATTAATTATTTATAAATTTGACATCTAACAATTTCTTATATTTTCGTATGTCTCAATAATTAGGTGATCATTTTGTAAATAAATATAATTACATGTTAGCTTTGTAAATAGTCAAATTAATTTCAAATGTTATGCAAAAAAATTTGCTCCTACTTAAATTTTTACGTAAATTTTATTATGCAAATGATCAACATAATAGGATTAATTTCTTCTGTCAAAAATCATTAATCTAAATGAGATGCTATATATTACATTATTAAATTAAATAATCTATGATCAGGTCACCATTTGATGGAGCATATACAAATCAAGTATCATATAGTGGAGCTTTCAACTCTCCATTGAGAGAAGGCAGCCAATTTAAGCAGGTTTTTCTTTTTATTTTTTCTTTAATATTTTGGTTATTTAAGTACTTGTATGATTGCCATCTAAAAGGAAATATTGATTATCTTCATTATAAGATTATTGGTTTAAAGGAAATTTGTCATAAATGATAGATTTCAGCTTGTAAATATAGCCCAAAATTCTTTCAATATCGCTCATTCTAATCTTGATCTTTGTAAATGAGTATGGGTGGAACCAGCCTTAATTTTGGCGGGGGGGGGGGGGGGGGGGGGGGGAGGCGGGGGCAAACTTATGAGTAAAAGTGTAGAGATTTTTTTTTCCATAAATATCTTCACAACTAAAATTTGTTCCGGAGGTGCTGCCCCTCGACCCCTATTTATTCATATTCTTGATTGTTGTACACTTCGCAGATATGTCGGGGGTCCAAGGGGGCAGCGCCCCCTTGCGGGGTTCGACCTGTCCGGTCAGGTCGCGGGGTCAAGGGGCAGCGCCCCTGCGGGGGTTTCCGGGGGCAATTGCCTTACAATTTTTGGTTGTAAGGATATTTTTGAATTTTCTTTACTATTTCTCTTTGTATTTGGTTCATCGTTCCCTAACAATAATATCTCTACATAATGTGTTTAATTATGTTGGGGCAATTGCCTAAAGACTATAGTATTTTAAAATTTTTAGGGGGGGCAATTGCCTAAAAACCCTTGTAATAAACACTAAAAATTAGCTGGAAGGGGACAAATTACCTAAAGAATCATATAATTTTTTATTTTTTTTGGGGGGGGGGGGGGGGCCATGATGGAGAGATATATTTCTATTCATATTAGTTTTCTTATTTTGCAGCAGCAATGGGGAGAGATAGACTGTGAGCTAACACTCTCTTCATCTGACAACAAAGTGCGAACGGAAAGCAAAGAAGTAGGAGAATGGAGCTCAAGCCATGAGCAAGATGAATGTGAGAAGTCTCCAATGTCTCTAAACAAAAGAATGTTTGATGTCACAAGCAATAAAAGCCTGGTTCAAAAGAATGAAACCAACTTAGAGCTCACAATATCATCAATATATTGCTCATAAATAAATATTTCCTCTTATTGACTATAGCTTTGTTTGGGGGCAGCTTTTTATTGCTTTTTAAAATGATTTTTTTAACACACAATTTTTTTGAATTGAAATTTTTTGTACTAAAAAATTGTTTTAAAAAACAGTAATAAAACTGCCCCAAACGAAGCTTATATATTCTTCCAACTTCAAGATTGATCTTTGTAAATGAGTATTCCTGATTCTCTTTACTCCAACCAATTTCAGATTTTCAGTTATTCTGTTTCCTTTTCCTATATAAATCTTATCCTTGTATACATTAGATTGATCACACGCTTATTTCTATTCATTTCATTTGGTTTATATTTTTAACTTTTCATAATTAATGGTGGAAAGGTCATTTTCCTCTATATCTTTTTGTAATAAATTAACATTCTTCTTTAGAGCAAGTAATGGAGTTGGAAGGAGACGTTTTGCTTCGTTTGGAATAACTTTCTTACTGTTTTACTTTTCAGATCGTAATCATAATTTTTATTTGATCACTGTTTCCTAAAAGATTAGTAAGAAAGTGTATAAAAGAAAAGATTGTCCAATTCAATCTTTAGCTTGTACAGCTCATTCAAAATCTTTTGTTATTGTTATTATGAATGCCTTAATTTGGAATATAGGGAGAATTGGTAATTGGTATTCTATTAATCATACTAGAAATTTATGTAGAATTTCTAATAATTATTTTTAATTATTCTTGAATCCTTTTTGGATAGTGATAAGCTTTTTAGTACTAAAAGATATTGACTTTAGGAATTCTTGTTATAATATATCTAGTAAATTTTAGTGTTTTTGGAATGAGAATATTTTTGTTAATCTATTTATATTGGCATTTCTAATCATTAATTTTTGTTGCACTTGTTTGGTTGTTTGTGCTTTTAGTCTTAGAATTGGTAGACTTTTCTTTGGAATCAACTTACTAATTATCTAATATTTTGAATAGTCTTTGGATGGTTGAGAGAGATTTTAATGTTAATTTATTGAATTCTAAGAGATTTTGGAGGGGTAACTCCTTTCACTTAGGTTATTGAGAATTTTTCAAATGTTAATCTTGATTGTGATCTCACTAATGTTGGTTTCCTTGAATCTTCCTTCACTTCAAGAAATTCATCTTTTTACGCAGAAATAATCTGCTGCAAAACAAGAGAAATCCGTCGCAAATCCTGGTTTGCTGGGGATTAACCAGGATTTGCGACGGATTTGATTATGCTGTTAAAATCCACATCCAAAAAGTATTTGCGACAGAACAGGTCCGTCACAAATATTTTGCAGCTGATTTGCGACGGATGTGCGATGGAAACTCGGCCGCAAATTGCGATGGAATATCTGTCGTACATTGTGACGGAAAATCCATCGCAAAGCCGCTGCCATTTGTGGCGAATATTTCTGTGGCAAACAGCAATACTAGATAGCCGTATCAACGTTTGCGACATAAATTTTGCCGCAAATCCGCCAAAAACTTATAGCATAAATTTAAAAAAAAAAGCTATTGCTATCTATTATTGAGCTTTCCAACAGTATGAATCCAAATAGTTTAAAAGCAATAATTAGATGTAGTAATAAAAAGCAATAACAATCTAACAGTAACATTCTAATATCTCAAATAAACAACCACATTCCATAAAATTCTACAATTGTTATAAGACTATTAAATTTTCAATAATTCTTATAAATCAAAAGAAATAAAATGCATCAAAAATATTTTTACAGACACTCTAGGCAGAATCTGTATCCTCACTCTCATGCTCAGTCGATGTAGGCGCAGGTTGATTTCTGCCAATCTTCTCTCTCAAACTTGTAAGCTCATCTAGTATATGAATGTTCATGTCTGCCAGCATTTTTTGGACATTTTCTAACTCCGCTGTCAAGTTAACTACCTGTTGGCTATATAAACTCTCATGGCTGCCTGCGGAGTAACTGGTAGCAGAAAAGGATTGTACCTCATACGCGTAAGCTTACAATTCTAATCTATAAGCCCGTCCCTTATGCATTCCACCTATTGCTTGTGACCAAGTGTGGTAGTTAAAAACTACTTCAGATCCCCCAGAGGAACTCTCACTTGCTATAGCCTAGCTCTCTCGAAGCCATATATACTCATCATACAAAATATAACATAAGATTTATAATCGTTTAATCATGACTTACAATATTTATGTAAGTATAATATTCTTATATACTAACATATGCTCTCCTAGCTCGCTCATCCACCCATTGTTGGTCCTCCTGTCGCTTATGAGTGTGACTGTGTAACTCAACTGCAATGGGTTCTCTACCAAGCATCTCCTTCTCTAATGTACTTAGATTAGCATGTATAAATAAAAAAATTATTAAAATCTATTAAAATTCTTACCAATAATCGTTTATGCTCAATATGTGGAATTGAGCCCCAGTATGGAGGGAGCTACCCAGGCCCTCGACGTTAGAAGCTTGGTTCTGTTTGTTATTCCCCCTCCTCGCTGTAAAATTTTGGTTGCCCCAAGCACTATTGAGCTCTGCCTATACACCCTCTTCAATTCAAAGCAGTCGCTCGCCTATCCTCCTAATACGAGTTAACATGTCTATCAAACGAGTTACTCTGTGTTTCTTAAAATTTATTATGAGTCGAGTATCATGCTCAGGCAACCAATAGAAATCTTGTTGTATACAATAAATTAGAAAAAAAATTATTCTTTATTAGCATACTAAGATATGAAGAGATGTTAATAATATTGCAACTTACTAACCTCAAACTTCCAAAATCACATGTTGCGCACTTCCTTTAGGATTTTCATCCAAGAGACATATGAAGAATCAAATCTGCTCCGTATGATATACTGTATCTTGTACGTGGGTTGCTTTTATGGATAAAACCTGCACAAAATATTTAGTTGAAGAATATTATTTCTCAAATATATTCATAATATAAAATCTACACGTTTACGTACGTGTCACTCTCAGGCTTAATCAGCATGCGTCCATTTACAGTTGGTGCTGTAGCAGCCTGTATGGAAAGTCCAGCCATACTCGGGGTGGAAGTTCCAGCTGCATAAGGCTGAGGGTGTGGTGGGTAGTAAAATGGCGAAACGTATGGTGGATAGGAATAAGTAGTAGGGAATCCCTGAGAAGATGGTGGGGGTAGTACGGGTAAAAGGCAGTCGTCTACATAGGATCTAGTGATAGAAAGCGGGGGTCTACAGAGTAAAATGAAGGACTCCCTGTAAGAGGTGTAGGTAAAGGTGGGCTAGGTTGCGTATGAGTGGCAGGCTGTGAAGAGGAGGCCCCCTTAGTACCTCTACCCATATTGGATCCTCCATTGGTATTCTTTATGTGCCTAAAAATATTTGTGATCGACCGCCTATGGGACTCATCACCTCTAGAAGACATCTACAAAAAATAAAAGAAATAATTTGCTATAATTTGTATATTTATAAAAATACAAAAAAAGAAACTATTGTATGTACGCTAACATGTAAAAAAAATCTACTGTAAGTATACTACCATATAAAAAAAGAAACTAATATATGTATGCTAACATGTTAAAAAAATTTACTGTATGTATACTAACATGTAAAAAAAAGAACTACTTTATGTATACTAACATATAAAAAAATTACTAGATGATTCACATCTACCTCCTAACTATTAATCACTAGGGGATTCACTTTCATCAGACAAGACCACATCCTCACTACTAACATCTTTAATGTTCTCCTCAATGTCTAAGTCTATCTCCTTTAACTACAACTCGATTTCATTAGCCACAATTTGATTATATACATCATTAGCAGACTCTTTAAAGTTTAGCATACACTCTTCTTGATATGCTGCTGGTATTGATGCAATATTCTCAATAACCCCCTAGGTTTAGTATTGATGACTACAAGCTAATCTTGCTTACCATGCAGTCTACCTGGATAGTTAGCCAAGAATACTTGGGTAGTCTGGCTAGCAAAGAGAAATGGGTTATATTTTTCATATCTTCTACCTCACTTTACTTCTGTAATACCATAAAGTGGATACACCATTGTTCCTCTATTTTGCATCGGATCAAATCAATCACAATAAAAAAGATATAAGTTGTTCCCTTCACCAGGATATTTTAACTGTAATACTTCTTATAAGACCCCATAATACTCACAATCATCACCTGTATGATTATTCTCTTTCACACATATACCATAATTTTTTTTATTTTCCAACCTTCACACCTCTGAAATTTATAATCATTGATAATAAAAATTGGCCAATATTTTAATGCTCTCATATATAGGTCCCCAAGATGGATTCATTAGTCCTTGCCTTTGCAAATTTTTTGCTTCATTGTAGACCTGATTGGTGTAGAAAGTGTAGCTATGTTATTATCATTTCAACTAAGTTAATTGATTATATATAAGGTTTAAGTGGCTTGTCAAAATATACACCGTTTCTTTGAATCAATTTAGAATTCAAATTCCACTCTCTTTTCCTAATATAATAGTGATGTCATAGTCAGACCATTAACAAACTTCATGCAAAAGTTTTGAATTTAGGGTCTCTATGTATGAGTCTATAAAATTTATATAATTTTAACTTAAACTTACTCGAGATGTGACTCGACTTCAGCATAATTAATAAGTGTCTACAACGACGCAACTCTCATCTCCTTATCTGTCAAAATAGCGCACAGTATAAGCACCTACTGCCTCGCTACATCCGTTGAATATTGATATATTATTGGTAGATGGACATATATCTGGATTACCCAAATTTTGAGGTACATTATTCCTTGTTGATTGTAACTCTATGTCAAAGTAGTATGAGCAAAATTGAGTAGTCCCATACATCAAATAAGCTTCACATATTAATCCTTTGGAACGTGCTTTATTCTTTACAGTCTTCTTAAGTTTATTTAAGTACCTGAATGATGTATGATTATGAATTTAAAATTTATTAATAATATTTGATATATTATGTTTTCACAAAATTACCTCTCAAGAGGATACATCCACCGATATTGAATAGGTCTACCAACTCTAGTCTCATATGGTAAATGCACGAATAGATGCTCCATGGAGTCAAAAAATCTTTGAGGGAATATCTTCTCAAGCTTGCACAGAATGAAATGAATATTATGCTCAATATGGAACAATGCTTCTTCATTAAGTCTTGATGAGCATAAGTCCTTGAAGAAGATACTTAATTCGGTCAAGAGATTTAAGATTGAATCTGAAAGAGAACTAAAAGAAATGGGCAGTAAATATTTAATGAAGATGTAACATTCATATCTTTTCAATCCAAATAACCTCCCCGATCTCATGTCATCACATATATTGAGGTTGGAAGCATATCCATCAGGTAGCTTTAAGCTTTACACCCATTCACAAACTGCTCACCTTTGCTCTAAAGTGAAGAATGAAGCTTTTGGCTTTAGAAGTTTACCATTTTCACATTCCTTCAACTCAAGCATTTTCCTCTTGCAAATATGCTTCAAATCCATCCTAGCTTTTACATTATCTTTAATTTTCCCTTGATGTCCATCATTGTATTGAACACATTATCAAAAATATTCTTTTATATATGTAACACATCTAAATTATATCTGATCAAATTTATTCTCCAATATGATAAAGACCAAAAAATACTCTTCTTTGTCCAATTGTGAGCAACTCCATACCTAAGCACTTTGCGAACAGCTAATAATGGAGAATCAATTATCTTGGGTATTAAATTTACTCTTTTAAATATTACCTCACTACTTAATCTTGGTGGAAGTTGTGTCATCTCCACTTAATTTTTAGTGAAAGCATTCTTATTTCACATGAATGGATAGCTTGTAGGTAAGAACATGGACAGTCAAACCAAGTGTTTTTTCCTCCATGCTTCAAAGGGAACCATTTAGTATTTTTCATGCAATATAGCTTGCGTGCAATGCTTCAACCAGAAAGCATACCATATGCTAGAAAGTCACCAATTGTCCAAAGTAATGTTGCACTTAATGTAAAATTTTATTTGGTGGAGATATCGTATATGGTAACTTCTTCATTTCATAATAAATTTAAGTCATGAGTAAATATTGCAAGAACACATTTATCTTTATCTTTGGATTGTGTGAGCCTGGAATGATAAGTGTCTCAAACATATAGGGTGTATTCATACATAACTTTTGAGGAAGATTGCAGAGGGTGAGTATCATGCCAGTATGAGTAAGGTGAGAAAAATTGGCTAAATTGAGTAAAACCATCTACAGATAAACATAATCTTATATTCTTTTATTCTGCGGCGAAGGTTGGATGTATACGGTCAAAATGTTTTATGGCTTCAACTTTCTAACGGATGTGTTAGTACACCTACTTGTGAGCTGTATTCCTTATGACATATCATAAGTACATCAGAGCTCATATATGCATATAAACATTGCAATCTGTGAATGATAAGTAAGTAGAACAATCGATTGACTGGCACATCCTTTTGCTTTCTTTTTTTTTTCAAAAATTCGTTTAAACCTTAGCGCGTTATAATGGTGACATGCAATCTCTGACAAATTATCCCTGTAATACAACATGCATCTGTTAACATAGCAATCTATTTCTATAGCTATCAAATCAAATTTGGAAACTAATTTTTTAGTCTGGTATAAATATGTTGGAATTATATTATCTGTCAGGTTGGTCTCCTTAAGTAGACCAATGAATTGATTAAAGTATTATCTGGGTACATTATATTTTACCTTTATACTTAACATCTTTACAACTACAGATAACTCTGAGTGAGTAGTGCACCCATTCCAAAGTGGTTATTACATAGTGTGCAACAAATTATAAAAGTTTTATGCCTCCTTATTTAGAGATTCTTTTGTGTATTGTTGAAATTGTGGCACAGTTGTATCATAAATCAAGTCCTCAAATGTCCTAACTCTGCCTTCATGTTTGATTGAAAAATATATTTTTGAAAAAGGTTAATTATCTTTGAGAATAATTCAAAATTGATTTTTGAGTTTGAATTCTAAAATTGAACATCCATTAGTGATAATATACTATCTCGAAAGGTAGAAATAAAATCTCTTAATGATTTCAAATTTAGAATCACAAACTTGATCCTGAATGTCGTAGTCAGATTCAGGGAGAAACCACATATGATCCCAAAGGATCAAAATGAAGTTCAATCAAATATCCGGCCACGATAATCTAGATAAATTATCGTTAATTTCACATTCAAAGTTATATCAATAGATGATATATCATCCCAAAGAAAGAAAATATCATTCATTGTTAATTGCTTGAATATGACGATAACGATCGCCATTTTTTTGTTTTGATTTCCCAAAGATAATTAATTAAAGGTTTTGAAAAAGCTTGATTTTGAAATCCGGTCTGGGTTTCTAAATCTCCTACGAGCGCAAGCCCTCGTAGTTAATTACATCGTAGGAAACCAGAAATTTCCTACGAATACTCTCGATTAAAATAGCGATACGAATTTTATTAAAGAATTCAAAGATCGATATCAAAGAAGGTTAAGGACTTGGATTTTCAAGTGGGATTGGTTCAATGTTGAACATTTATTTCTGGAGTCAAAGGAAGAAGAGTAGGAGGTGCTTTAAGATTCTGAATCACTTCAGAAACACCTCAAACTATCCTAAGGGTTGGGCTTGAATTTGATTGAAAGATATTTTAATGTTTAAGTGGTCAATTTTATTAGAAGATGGGAATCAGATTCCCGGAAGATTGAGGTCTTAAGATTGAAGACATGCCTCAGAACCTAAGTCTAAAATGGGTACTGAGAACCAGTAACCCGAAACTTAACTAATGCAATGCAATCTGGACTTATCCCGGCCTGGATTGGGGATCCAGCTAAACCACCTAAATGCTTCAAAACCATGAGTCAAAGTCTTTATGTAAGAGTGGTAGAAACATTGATTAAGATTGGTTTAAAGAATTGGGGTCGACATCTAGAGCAAATCCTAATTGACCCCTTAACATATGATGGGTTAAATGCTTAAGCTAGAAATGCAATTAAGATTTAGACTCAATTTTAATTTGTATCTAATGCAATGTATGCTAGTTGACTTGATAAAATGCTTAAATCAGAATGAAGCAATTTTAAAATTAGGCTTAAAAAATAGATTTTATCCTAGAGATTGCACAACATCCCCTTGGACAGAACTGCACCCTAATAGGTCAGGTGGTCTGCCAGAACCCGCAGGCGGGGAGGTGCCTAACAAGGTAGAGAAAAGTTAATATGAATGCATGAAAAACTCCCGGCGAGTATGGGTTTACTTCTTAAGAGCGTTAGAGTTTCTATCTGAGCTTAAAATTTTTAAATTTTAGTTAAAATAGAAATAGTTAATGATCGTACCCTCACGAGCCTCCGATCGGGTTCCATGCTAAATCAAATCGACATGCAAGAGCGCCAAATAAACTACTAAAAGCATGCTGGTCCTTAATCGCAATCAACACATCAATCAAATTAATTAAATAATTAAATAAATATTCAAAATGAAAGTCCATAGGCAAGTGCCCTTAATTATACAACCCAGGGTCTGCAGGAAAGTAAAGTGGCCGGGTACCACTGACTACAACCCGGATTCTACTCCTAAGACTCAAGTGACTTTGAGATTTGAGATTCTTCTCGTTCTTCACTTCTTCGTCTTCTTAGAACTCCTTGGATCGTCGGGTCTGGATATTCAAATGAAAAGAAACTCCCCCTGAATAGGGGTGTTATCTTTTCTCTTTGGATATTGTAAATTTATCCTAATTTGGATCTCCAAATGGATAGGAACTCTCCCCTAAGGGATGTTCCTTCCTCTTTGGATTCTAAATTGGATTTTTAAATATCTCAATCTCAAATTACTTTAAACAATACAACTTAAAATCATATCAAATTATATTAATCAAAATTAAAAATCTAGACTCGATCCTGCAGGGTTATCATAATAATCAGTAGTTTATATTTGACATCCCAAGCAGTTAATATATATTTGAAATTAAAAATGCTCAAACCAGCCACGCTTGGCTATGCTCTTTTAATTTTAAAGGGGGTCTTAGCAGTTTTCTGGAGCACCTGTGCAATTTAATAATTATGATTTTGCCCCCTTTATTTTTTAAATGCCCTGTATGAGCATGGCCACCTACATAAGATTGAATTAGTATAAATCGTTCCTAACCTAAGGGTAGGTCTAACGTACAATCAAATCAACACAGAGTGCGGTAAATAAATAAACAATCACATCAACATCAATTACTTAAATCTAACAACCAGCATGCAATGAAAACCACGAAAAACTCGGCACACGCAAGTAGCAGAAAAGTAAACACTGGCCTAGCCTAAGACTAGAGTTGGTTGTCCTAGCAAACCATCTAAAGTGTGTGTAAAGGTTGTGTGGTTTTGATATGTCCTAGATAGGCACTTGATTGAAGTTGCTTGAGATTCTGGTTGGTTGAATGCTTAAGGGAGATTTAATTTGAATTTAAATATTAATGACTTGAAATTGATTTTAAATTTGATTTTAATTGTTTGTTGGATACCACCTTTGTTGCACACCGAGGCCGTGAAGTTATTTCACCTTCCTTGGGGCTAAATTAATAGCCTCGTAGGCCTGGGTTACCTAGTGGTACCCGATATAAGTAATTTGAGTTTGATTAAGGTTTAAAGGTGGATTAATTTTAATTAGAATTAGTTGGTTGCTGGTTTTAAGTTCAAATTAATGTTTTCTGGAATTTTTGATAATTATTGAATTTTGGGATTTTCTGGATTATTTTAATGATTTAATTAAGGGGTTAAAAGTTGACTTTTTAATTTAAAGGGTTTTCTAGAAATTTAATATTTTATTAAAATACTAGACCTTAATACGATCAGTTAGACAGTAAGTGCATTGAAATTAGATTTTTCTACATTTTATTATGAAGGTTTGAAGTTTTGACTTGAATTTGAACTAAGTTTGACCAAAAGTTGACTTTTTCAAAATTGATTGATTTCTGGAAACTTAACATTTTTGAAAAATATAAGACCTTAAGGTGAGTTGAATGCTTTTGAGTTTGCTCAATTTGGAGTTCATTTGAATTAGTTATGAATTTTTGAAGTTTTGAGTATTTAATGAATTATTTAAATTGTTTAATTAGAGACCCTTTTTGTGATTTGAATCCAAATGACCTCCAAACTTCTTGAAATTAACTCCAAAGGTCAGGAATGACCTAAGGAGTGATTTCCAAGTGTTTGCAAATTTTCTGGAATTTTTAATTATTTTTAATTAATTAAATTAATTAAATTTCAGATTTCAATTAAACTTAATTTTGATGTCCAGTCAAGGGGCTTTTATTTTTAATTGATTAGGGGTTTAATACTGGTCAGTTACAGGGGTTATGTGTAATTTTTGGATTTAAATTTGATTTATTATAATTTATGGAAGGTTTAATAGCTTAATTAAGGTTTAAACTTGATTAGGTTAATTAAGGGGCTTAATGATTTCAAAATTCAGTGAGAAAATTTCCTAGGGCTTAAAGTGTCACTGAGTTTAAGTGTTCAAGGTTTCAAGCCAAAATGAGGTGTATCCTAATTATGGAAAATATTCTAAGTTCTCTAAATCAAGTCCTTAATTATTGTCCTTAATGATGTCACTAAGTTTGAATAGGTTTGAATCAATGTCCAACTAACCCTTGACATACATATGAATAGCATGCACAAATAACCACAATCAATTCCTAAGTCTAGGAGAGCCCTAAGACTAAGTGGTGTGTGCATCCTAAGCATGCAAAGATTAATACTAATTAAATATTCTTAATTAGATTAATAAATGATTAGAGCACAATCATTCATTAATATTCCCACATGATTTTTATTCAAATATGTTAATCTATGTTTAAAATTCCAAAGTAAATCTCTCAACCCAAAGGATTTAGATACATATATATTATTTTAAAGTAATTTCAAATATATGTATAATATACATGGAATTATACATATATAAACATAAATCTTAAACTTAAAATATTTGAAAATATGGTTTGGGTAAGTTGAATATCTAAATAAGAGATCTACTAATCTACCAAGGTCATTTGAAAAATAAGTTTTTAATTTTCAAAGTAATTAACATAGTATTTAATTAGATATTAATTAAATACTAAAATAATTAAGTAATTAAAATAACTTTAAAATTAATCAAGTTTTGATCTCTGAAGTTAATTTTAAATTGAAGTGCTTAATTTTCTAAAAATTTTGATATATTATACTTAATTTGCTGACTTAAAATGAATTTATTATAAATTTTTGAAGTTTAAATCAATTAAAAGGAATTTTTAAATAATTTTAAATTAATTAAAGACTAAAAATAATTAAAAAAAAAGTTAATTTAAAACTTAAGAATTTTCTGAAATTTTAAATTTATTTAAATATATATACATATATATACATATTAATTTTCAAAAATATATACATATATATACATATTATTTGATGAGTGGCTTTACCCTTAGAGATAGGATACGAAATGAGCATATTCGTGAAAAGGTTGGAGTAGCTCCAGTGGAAGATAAGATTAGAGAGAGTCGCCTTAGATGGTTTGGTCACGTAAAACGGCGGCCTCCCGATGACCCGGTTAGGAAAGTAGAGGTCTTAGATTTGACTTATGTTAAGAAAGGTAGAGGTAGACCTAAAAAGACTTGGTTAGAAAATATTAGAAATGATCTTTCTTTATTAGATTTAAACGAGAATTTGACTTTTAATAGGACACAATGGAGAAAAAGGATTCATGTAGCCGACCCCACGTAGTGGGATAAAGGCTTGATGTTGTTGTTGTTGTTGTATTTAAATTGTTAATCATTAATTAATATTAATTAATAATTAAATATTTAATTAATGGAAGCATAAGATATAGTTTAAATTAATTTAATTTCAAAATTAAAATAAATTAAAAGGAAATAATTAATTAATTATTTAATATTAATTAATTAAATCATTGAAAATTAATTGATTATTTATTAAAATATTTAAAATCATTTAAATAATATTAAATAATTTAATATTAATTGAGATTTTAAAATCATTTAATATTTAACTAAAATTGTAAAATACTTAATATTAATTAAAATATTAAACAATTTAATTATTAATTAAAATTGTAAATCATTTGATATTAATTAATATTATAAATTATTTATATTAATTAAAATGTTAAGTGATTTTAAAATTAATTAAAATTTTAAAAATAATTTAGTATTAATCAAAAGTATAAAATATTTTATGTTAATTATAATATTAAATGACTTAATATTAATTAAAATTTTAAAATTATTTAATATTAATTAATATTATAAAGTGTTTAATATTACTTAAAATATTAAATAATTTAATTATAAGTTAAAGTTATAATATCATTTAATATTAATTCTTAATATTTAATATTTAATAATTAAGATTAAAACAAAATATTTAATATTTAAATACTAAATATAAGTTTATAATGATTAATAATTAATATTAATATAATTTCAAAGTATAATTATAAAATTAAATTAATAGTAATTTGAAATTAAGATTATTTAATCTCTAAAATATATTTTAATATATAATATATATTATTATTTAATATTTATTTAATATTTATTTAAAAGAAAATTAGAATTAAAATGATTTTAAAAAAAATTTAAAATCATTTAAAAAAAAATTCGGCGGGTTGACCACGTGGCGGCCCCTGATTGGCTGCTTCAAACCGTGGCCAATCATTGGCAATGATTGCGCCACCGCGCAATCATTGCCAATGATTGTAGCGGCGGCGGCGGCTGACTTAACCACGTCAGCGACGCGGATCAACCGTTGGATCATCCGCGGTTGAGTTTGACGGCTCTGATCGAGCCGGACAGAGCGCGGAACCACAGATCTCACCACGCGGTCGAACGAAACCGCGGAAGGCCTTGATCTGGACCGTTGATCGCACGATCAACGGTCCAGAAAATGCACAGTTGAACTTAGTTCAACCGAAACCCTAGAATGGGTTTTTTGCTTCGTGTGCTCGATCCGGTTAACTAAATTAGATAAAATTTTAAACCTAGATCGTCTATATGAACAGAAATGATGTGGATGGTTTGGTTCGACTTAAAATGAGCTTAAAAGAAAGCTAATTAACCCTAAGCTAAGTGACCTAGGGCTAGAGTTTTTAGGGACTTTTACCGTTGGATTTACGGGAAAATGGATTGGTTGCACTTGTAGACTGTCCACACTCACTTTACTAGTTGAAATCCCAGCTCGAAATGTCCTGGATCGTCTGCTACAAGCCTTGGACGTGATAAGCCTCGGTTCACCGGGATCTGCTCGCCGGCGAGCTTTGACCGGTGGGGCTTTGGTCGGGAAGGTTGGGGAAACTCCTGGAAAGTCCAATGGAATGGGGGTTTGGGTTGGAGAAGCTGAAGACTAGTGAGAGAATGAGAGGGTTCGAATGAGACCCTTTCTAAGGGTTTTCCCCTATTCAAACTGCTCCAGATCAAATGGAAGGTTGGGATTAGATTAGCTGGACTCCAGATGAATGCCAAGTGTCCCTAGGGTGGTTGGGAGCAGGAGGCAAGGACAAGGGAAGGACATCTTAGGTGGAAAGGGGGTTTTGTCACCTTGCAAGCATGTGGAAATGATCCAAGCCATTGGATCTTGATCTGAAGGCTGAGGGTAGTCCTAGGAATGTTTTAGAGCACCCTAAAGATGCTGGAGTGATTTGAGCTGGAGTGGATTAGGCCTAACATGGGTCTTGACAAAGTTTGATCCATTTGAACCCTTAGTTTGACCATTTGACTGGTCCCCATGCCACATGGCAGCTTAGGTGGCATGAGAGGGAGGTTTGAGAGCTGAAGTGATGGGTTAGAGGGGTTTAAATGGAATAGATTAAGTTCAAGGGGTGTTTTGACCACATTTAATCCATTCACTTGACTTGTTGACCATATTGACTGGTCAAACAGTCAAGGGTACTGCTGAGGTGGACTAGAGGAGGTCTTGGGAGCTGCTTGAAAGACATTTGAGAGCTTGATTTAAAATACATGGGTATTTGATTAAAGATTTAGGAATTTGACCAAAACTAATATGTTGACTTTGGTCAAAATTCCTAAGATTTGATGGGCCAAGCATTAGGACATACCAAGGGCATGATTTGAAATGAATCTAATGGCTTGACAGTAATGCTTTGATAGAGTGAGTTGATCTAATCCAAATAGACTAGATTTGACTAAACTTAGTTTAGTTTACCAAGTCAACTAGTGACTTGGTCAAGGGTCCCATCAAGTCCTAATTGTTGAGGGATGTGTTCAAAGGGTCTTAATGGGGTTTTGAACGAAGTTGGAAATGCATTTGAGGCTTGATTGGGTTCAAAATGGCTTAAGGGTTTAAAATGGTCAATCTGAGTTGACCTGGTCAACTAGGTTGACCCAGGGCCAGGGTCTGGATTGGAATGATTTGAAATGATGAATGGGGTCTGGTAGAGGTGGTTTCAGGGTTTAAATGGGTCATCTAGATCAAATGATCTGTTTAGGCCCTTAATGGGCCTAATGGGTCAACTAGGTTGACTTGGTCAACCAGGTTGACCCAGGGTCAGGGATTGGGTTCAAACAATTCAGAATAATATTCTGAGTCTACTGGTGGTGGTCCCAAGGTTTAGGGAAGTCATTTGGTCAAAATGACCTATTTGGGCCCTTAATGGGACTTTTAGGTCAACCCTGGTTGACTTGGTCAACCAGGTGGATCCAGGGTCTGAAAATGGGTTCAACAGATTTGAAATGATATTTGGAGACCAATGGAGGTGGTCCCAAGGTCTGGGGAGGTCATTTGGTCAGAATGACCTGTTTTGACCCTAAAGGGGCCTTCTAGGTCAACTAGGTTGACTTGGTCAACCAGGTTGACCCAGGGGCTGGTTCTGGGTTCAATGGGTTTAGTTTGACATTTAAAATTTGCTGGAAGTGACTGCATTTAATTTGGAGGTCATTTGGTTCAAGTGACCAGTTACACCCCATAGGGGTATTTTGGTCATTTTGACCCTTGGTCAACTGGGGGTCAAATTGAGTCCAACAAAATACAGTTTATTGCTCCATGGGTCATAATCAAGGGTCTGGAGGTGATTGGAGGCTTTGAAGAAAGCTCCAGGGTCAAAATCCATTGGGTGGTAGGTCCAGTGGCATGGACTGTAAATATTTGAAGGTTTTACAGCCTTTGGATTTCAATTCAGTTTCTGGGGTTAGAGACCTCAGAATGAGCTCAAATTTGGAGGGTTGCCTCTAGAGACATGTCACATAAGTGTGGAACTGATAGATCTTGAATCATAGGTCATTTGATAGGGTTTTGAGGTGTTCAAAAATTTGCTGGAAAAGGCTTTCAGGACTCAGACCTTTTGCCTTGGATTTGAATCTGAAAATCTGGTTTTGAATTGGATTTTGAGCTTGAATGATAGGATTTGAATTAAGTTTAGATTGAATTGAAACTTGGATTGATCTAGAAGAATCCTAGGGTTTAGAATAGGTCCTAGGGTCCAAATCAGGTTAAGGGAATCCTAGGGTCTAGAATAGATCCTAGGGACTGGACTCTGGGAAGATCCTAGAATCTAGAAGTCCTAGGGAAATCCTAGGATCTGGGGTCTGGAAGAATCCTATAATCTAGAAGAATCCTAAGATCTATGAATCCTAAGATTCAAGATCTAGAAGGATCTTAGGATCTAGAGTAGATCCTAAAGTTTGATTTCTAGGAAGATCTTAGGGTTTGGAAGTCCTAGGGCCTGGGATCTAGAATAGTCTTAGGATCTAGAAGAATCCTAAGCTCTAGATAGATCTAGGAGAATCCTAAGGTCTAAGAGGAGTCTTAGGATCTAAAAGAATCCTAAGATCTAGGTTCTAGGGGGGGTCCTAAGGTCTAGAGTGATCCTAAGATCTAAAATCTAGGAAAGATCCTAAGATCTAGAATAGTCTGGAGATTTGATTGATCTGAGATCAGGATTGATTTGAGTCTAGATTGAACTAAAATCAGATTGATCCTAGGGTCAAGATTAAATCCTAAGGATTGGAAAGATCCTAAGGTCTGGATTGGTCATGCTAACCTCATACAAAAATGAGGTCAACACTTCCTCAACTATGTTGGAACTTATAGACGGGTCGTACTAAGAGTAGAAATGAGGCTCGTACTCACCATGTGAAGTCCAATATTAATATTCTGGCATGAATCCTCTGCGATATAGATCAACAGTAATCTCATCTAGTGTGAGGTATGCTTAATTTTTGTGTTTGAAATATGGACAACGAAACCTACCCTCTTATATAAATGATGGTAATTGGCAGTCTGCCTGAATGAAATAATTCACTCCGTTAAGAAATTCATCTATTAATATCTTGAGTCCGAGCAACATTTAGTTATACATCCAACTTCTATACTTTCGAATATCCATAACATACTTAGACTATAAATTCCTACAACCAAACAATGAGATTTGTATCAATTAAAAAAATAAATAATTAAAAAAAATAAAAATAGTGATAATTTTAGGAGTTTGCATCGACAGTTGTGTGCCTCCATCACACATTCATTGTATATTGGGCAATAGAAGAATGTGTATGAATTAGTGCAACACACTAATACATCTAGTTTCCCAACTAAGTCATCGGAAGGTCGTTGTTTTATGTGACCAAACCATCTAAGGTGACTCTCTCTAATCTTATCTTCCATTGGAGCTACTCCAACCTTTTCATGTCTATGCTCATTTCGTATCCTGTCTCTAAGAGTAAAGCCACTCATCCAGCTATGCATCCTCATCTCTGCAACACTTAACTTAATATTATATATTTCTTTTAATGGCCAACATTCTACACAATAATAAATCATTACAAATCCCACCACCATTTTTTAAAATTTTCCCTTAAGTTTGAGGGGAACTTATCTATCATACAATAAACCAGATGCATTCCTCTATTTCAACTATCCAACATGAATTCTGCTAATAATATCTCCATCCATTACAACATCACTACGAATAATAGACTCTAAGAGTGAAGCCTCTCATCCACCTAAGCATCCTCATCTCTGCAACACTTAACTTAATATTATGATTCTCTTTTAATGGCCAATATTCTACACCAAAAAGAATTGCAGGTTTCACCACCATCTTATAAAAATTTTCCTAAAGTTTGAGGGAAACTGTTCTATCACACAAAAGCCCTAAATTATGAACAATCTCCATGCATCTCCTAATTAAACCTAAAGTATGAATAATAGACTCATGAAATGGAAGGAAGATTAACTTCTCAATGAGAGCCGATCAGATGCAACAGGAAGAACGCTGTGGCAGGAGACGGCGGGGAGGAAGTGTCCAAGGGGAACAGCAGATGCGACTGGAAGGGACGTCATCGAAGGAGGCGACATGAAGGAACGTCGTCGAAGGAGGCGACTGGAAGGAGCTTCGTTAAAGGAGGCAAGCAACTCGCAGTGAGAGAGGAGACGGCAGCTTCGAAGACGAAGAAATGCGAGGAAGTGTGACGAAGAATGACAAGGAATTAAAGGAATATCGTCGAAGGAGATGATGGCACAGGGGAACGTCGTTGAAGGAATGTCGCGGCACGGTCCAGCAGAACAAAACGAGAACGAGCGAATGAAAGAAATTGTCAAATTTTCAATTTAGATAGAGGCGTTTGTGACGGATTTGCAGCGGGTTTGTGATGGATTTGTGGCAAAAAATCCATCACAAATTTATGGCAAACGCTCCGCCTCAAAACCATCACAAAATAAACGACGAAAATTTCCGTCGCAAATCCCCCACAATTTTAAAGAAAAATTTTTCTGTTACAAAGTCCATCACAAATTGCTGACTTTCCTATAGTGCTTGCTCTAATCATCCCCCTTTAGGAGATATTTGACCGAATTTTATTTAAAAATAAATGGTTGAAACTTTATTCTAATCCTGTTTTTGACATCTTAGGAGTTGTTTAGGATGATTACAGTATTTTATAAAATTAATTTTGAAGTTACTACGAAGAAAATAACTTTGTCACAATAATTGAAAAAAATAGCATACCATCACAAAAATATCTAAGAAGTACAGAGAAAACAAAAACAAAAAAAACATTACTCAAACATAATTGTGAATCTGTGATTGCTATCTAAAAAATAAAGTAGGCAAAAAATTATCACAAACAAACCTTTAATCATATATCTCTTGTGATCATGCTCATTTGCTGGTTTCTATTAAACATATTTGTTCTATTGAGGCTCCTTTTTTATTTGAAACATTCGGTGTGAGCATCCCTTTTTTTAATATTATTTAAAATAATTGGTCGGTTTCTCTCATCCCTCATTTCTACGCGTAGGGGATGGTGGTTAAAATTTAGATTAAGTTGAAAAGACTTAGAAAATTTTTAAATTGGTGGAATAAGCATCATTTTGGTAACTTATTCCAAAACATTAGTTTACACATTAATGTTTGTACATCAAATCATCAAATATTAATTTTATATCTTCTTTGTGTTTCGTCATATGTCAAACAGAATTGGTTGGTTTGGGAAAATAAGCGTCAGCACACAGCTGCAGGCCACCAACATCAAGAAATGCTTTATTTATTCTGTGCGGATTCCGGACGTCATCTGGAGGCGAATCACAGCGCACCACGTCACCCATTTGCTGGGTATCGGTGCTCGGTACCGTTGTGTCTCAGGTGACAGCGCTGTGATTCACCTCCAGATGATTTAGAATCCGCACAGACTAATTTCTCCTAGAAATGACAATGGACAACAAATGGAGAAAAAGTTAAGACAGATGAATCTAACAATAATTAAAGATTAATAATAATATATAAATCATCAATTATAATTTATGTTGAACTCATCTAAGAGTAAATACAACAAATTTGAAGCACAAAAAAGATAAAAATAAAAAGAAATCGCATCTCTTAATCTGAAAAGAGATACAATTGCAATAAGAAAATATTAGATATCTTTGTAGAAACCTGTATGACAATCCTAAAATAATATCATCATCATTGGCCTTCCTCAATTCATTGAAAGATCCCCATTACATTTTAACTCCCATCATCTTTACAGAATATCATCTTGCCTCAGATAATAACCTCATAAGATAATCACAACTGAAATACAATAAAAAAACTATGACATTAAAGCATCTTAATTAATTTATTGCTAATACAGTAAAGAGAAATTCTTGGAATATATACAGGATCTTCAATGAAGCATAGGTAATATAAAAATAAAAAAATTAAATAAAATAAACCAAAATTTACAAGCTAAAAACTCCTGAAAATCCAGCAATCTCTATTTTATCACTACCAACTTGTGAAGGTTGGAGCTAGACAGAATATAGATGACAGCCTGATGCTTCTGAAGCTTATTTCTGTGAAGAAGTTAAGTTGCATGAGGTCCCATGTTCAATTGAGCAAATAAAATAAACACCACGTTTCTAAAACTTTCCCCTTTATATACAGCATAAGACCTTCCATTTATGTCTCGCGTTTTGTGTTCCTACCTGTTGATAAGCAGCAAACCATACTAAAAAAACTGGAGAACAGTGAAATTATTTCAAATTCCGCAAGATTTTTTTCCTTCTTTTATGAAGAAATACTGGAAGGCATAGCATGAGATTACCAGATGTTGCAGATAAGATGAAAGATAAAATAAACAAAAGATAGCCTATAATGGCGGTAGAATCAAAAAGGGTCTGGGATGGCTCTGGACTTCTGAATTTAAGAAAAAAATTCTATACAACCACACATATTATTAAAATTTTACTCTATATATACTGTATATATTATAAAAGTTGTCTCCGCTTAAATTTAAATTTGAACTCTTTAATCCTTTCTCATTTAAAATTTTAATTCTACCATTATTTATAGATTTAACTCATCATAGAACTCACCTCATAGAAAATCCCAAACAGGAATATTACAATGTCCTTGGTCACTCCCTTGGTGGTCAAGCTGAGGATTGCTACCAACGAATTGAAGAGCATGCATTTCTGGGGTAGGGTAACCTGGCACAGTGGGCTGGAAAGAAAAAGAAAAAAAAAAACATTTTTTAAACATACATAGAAGAAAGGTGACAAAGAGCTTTAGGGAAGACATGTAAATTTTCATATAACCCCAAATCATTCAGATCCAGCAATCTCATACAGTATACCATTGCATGAATCAAGGTTTAAAATTGCGCAATTGGGTATTGAGGCGTTTTTCGTTCGTGAGGCGAGGCGTAAGCCTCAAGGCATTTTGAGGCGTAAGCCTCAAAATCTAAAAATTGCGTAAAGTCAAAATAAAAGTTAAAAATACCTTTTTATATAATATCAAAATAATATGTTAAAAGATGACATATTAACTTTTTATTGAACTATGAAGTAACAAATTTACATACATATGAAATAAATACTTGTATAAGATGTAAAGTGTCAAGTGATAAATTATGTGAAATAGAATTGAAATCCAAATATTACAGGAACAAAACAACATAAAATATATGAATTGCATAAAAGTATCATATAACATTAAGTTCAACTCTATTTTTTCCTTTCTCAGTTGCCTACTCATCTACCTTTAATTCCTAAAGAAAGTTGAAATAATTGGCAACAACTCAGAAATGATTTGTACTATCATTACTAAGGGAATTTTTATTTGAGTCTCTGTCATAACAAATTGGTCTCTTTCCTATCTCATTCTATAGGGCCCAATACCTCTCAATCTGCTTCTTCATTTATTTCAGTCATCTTTATCTTTTATAAATATTTGTCATCAACATAAAGATAATACTCCAAAATTTTAAGAGGAAATGGTGATAACGTGCGGCTTTCTAGTGATCCCCTGTGGCGGCTACGACGGTGGTGGCTACGGTCAAGGCGGTGAGCTAGAGGTCGAGGCAATTGAGAGGAAGTTGTTGTGGCTTAGGGGTGCAAGAAGGCATGATTTTTTTGGGGCTTTTTTATAGGATTTAGGTAAGTTTTAAATTAAAAAAATACATAAATAGAGTGAGGCGTACGCCTCATGCCAGCGAGGCGAGGCGCAACTCAAGGCGGACATCTTCCAAGATGAGGCGTAAGCCTCATAAAAAAAGCTTGAGGCGTAAGCCTTGAGGCATTTTTTACTGGAATTGCGCTGAGGCGGGCCTCAAGGCGAGCCTCATATTGCGCAATTTTAAACAATGGCATGAATTCAGGATTGAACATCTCAAATATTGAATCATTTCATTGCTAAGTTATCAAACGATATTCAAGGTACAACAAATTCGAGAAATATGATTGCAATGTTGCCATTACAGACTAAGTGAGATTACTTCTAAATACATATAAGGGCATTTGGGACAGTTTATTAGTAGCTTTAATTTATACATATTTGTTTGGCTATAAAATTTGATTGCTTCCAAAAAATATTGCGATGAGGAGCTTGTCACAAACAGAACTGCTAGGGTGTAAAGCTGTAAGAACGATTATGTTTAACGTTTTCTTAGAGAACCTATAAAACAACAACAATTTTTAAAATAATATTTTTCCCATAATTATTTCATAGCTAATTTTACTAATATAGCTGCAGCCATCCTAATGGTTCCTTAGCTTCAAACAGCAACGAACACTACAAAAGTATTAGCAAAGTGAAGGCCACTGTCAGAATAAGGGTTAATGATAAGTAGAGGCGGTCGGAGCCATTCAAACCCAGACAATTCAAAAACTTTTTAAAATTATCAAGGTTAGACTGAGTTTCAATCCAAGGGGTTCACAAAATGTAAATGGGTTTTACAAATTACTTCGTGGCCTAAGCCTATTTAAGAAACTAATGAGAAAATTCAACATACAAATACACTATAGCAACAACTTTTTTAAAACTTCTATTTATTTAAATATTACGAATTTACACTGCGTATGCCCTTAAATGTTATTTTCCCTAAGAAAAACCTAACAATTTCAGCAAGTTAGTTTATGCATTTACAAGATGAATAATTTGGAAAAAATAATTATGACAAGAAAAGAAAGTTATATTTTTAACTCTATACATTTACGGCTAAAGACTATACATAAAATAGCAAGATCACCTAATCATTCCTGGGAAATAGCATCATCTTATATAATTCCACTGAATGTTTATACAGAAAATAGCAAGGTTACCTAATTATTTCTGAGAACAGCAACATCATCTGCACCATCTCTACCCTCAAACTCATGGCATGATCAAGAACACGTGAAGTCATTTTATTTTAGAAACTTCAACATATTAAAAAAATATTTTTATTTTTTTAATATACTTTGTGGATAATAAAAGTCCTTAATATTTTTTTTTTCAACTGTTTTTGAGAGTTTCTGCCAAAACTGAAGAAAGTTTTAGTTGAGTTTCAGCAAGTTTCAGATGAAAATCAAGAATTCAACAAAAACTTTTTTTACGGAAACTTCATTGTACTCCCAGAAGAATTCTATTACTAAAGTTCCATTAAATTTTATGTATAATATAATCATAACCCTAATTAAATAATTTCCTTCATTTCAAATTTTAATTTTGTTTTTGTCATATTTTATAGTTTAAAAAATAATAAAAACCACAACTAAAACTAAGTCTCAGAACCGTCAAAACTATCGGTTTAATTTTGTGATTTTAGACGAATTTCAATATTTCAGCAGTTTCAGTCTGCTTTGGACAATTTCTAACCAAAACAATTAAAACTGATCAAACAGAAAATTTTCAAACAGACAGACTTTGATAGAAATCAATTGATAGTTTATGATCCTTTCAACTCAAAATTAAAACCAGCAGTCAAATAAATGTTTGGATGATATTTAAATTACAGGTAGGATTTAGAATCAAAGCTTCCAAAATAATTAGCTTTTTATGGGTTAAGAAAATTAAATTAGACTCACCAAATGTCCATGTGTTTTGTACACCCTCCACAAGTTTTCCTGATATCAAATGAAGTTGAAACTAATCCAAAAACTCTTTAATATTTTTGGTTTCAACTAGCTTCAAGAGTCTTGGCTGGAACGGGAAAGCTTCAGTTGAGTTTCGGGTGAAGCCAAAGGGTTTCACTCAAAATTCATATATTTTTACGAAATTTCAATAACACTCTTGAGTAGTTGCCAATATTCTATTAGAATTCTATCACTAAGATTCCATTAAACTTCATAACCCAAACTAAAAAATTCATTTTGCTTTAAACTTTTAAAATTCTGTCTGTTTTAAAATTTTTAAAATAAAACCAATGATAGAATCCACATATGAAACCAAGAATCAAAACCAACAGAAACAACCAGTTGATTTTTGTGATTTTAGCCGAAATTTTCAACATTTTTGGGGATTTTAGCTTAAGTTCATCAATTTTGAGCCGAAAAATTTGAAGCTAGTCAAAACCAAAAATTTCAAACAAATGCTTGGATGACATTTGAATTAACGGAAAGATTTATTGCCAACTTCCAAAATAATTAGTTTTCATGGGTTTAGAAAATAAAAATAAGACGAATGGTCAAAAAAAATGTTTGGATGTTATTTGAATTAACGGTAGGATATATTGTCAACGTTTAAAATAATTAGTTAAGAATACCCCAGCCCGTCCCCCGTGCAAAAAAATAAAAAAAATTCCTAAATTAAAAGTTCTGATCTAATCACTCATGTACTCTCACCCGCTAAAAATTTTCCAATACCAAGTTATTCCCCCAACCCACCCAAACTCCCCATGCCAGCCTCAGGGAACTTTCAATAAGCACATAGAAGAGAGACCATAGTGAGAGCATGACATGGTTGCCGCTAGCTCTAGCGATACTCCCTTTCCTCTAATACCATGTCAATGCAGTTGCTTCTGCCAAACTTTTCCCAACCTAGCCATCCCATGTGCCACCACGGATGACATATGAACTATCCCGTCATCAAGAACAGCACGCGACAGCCAAATTTGGCAACTCTAAAAGGATTAAATACCTTGACATTCTCCTCGAGCAAGTTTATTAGATTAGGCTTTTTGCTGCAGCCCTTGATAGACTTTAAAATGATTTTTATAACCCATGATGGGCTAGCCCGATGGGCTGTTGATGACCCAACCCAATTTACACCACTAATGATAACAACGTTAAGTAGCAACAGCTACGAGGTAACAGTTAATAATCACCTGGTTTAAATGAGAGTTTCCGTGAAATGGCTGTTGTAAAACAGAAGCAGAGTCCTGCATGAACAGATTCAATAAACGTTGAAGACTTAATGACGTTAAAACTTGTTCGAGAATTCACACTTACCTGACCAAACTGAGTCATGGCATGAAAGCCTTGCGCGGTGGCAAGTCCAAAGTGATGGCTAGTAACATAAGGCCCCTGTACCAATGAACTCAGTAAGAAATAAGTCTTCTGATTTATTCGGAAAGCTACTATGCGGGTTTATACTTGGTAATCATATGCAAAATAAACGTAAACCTGCATAAAGTGACTTTGGGCAATGAATTGATTGGAAGAACTTATTTGAGGAATAACATCTGTTGTTGACAAAGGCGGTTCAAGGTCTCTTGCTGCAACATTACACTCTTCAGCTTGCCCTGTAAAACATAATCCGTAAGTTAAACTGACAGCAATAATGTACCTGTTGATAAGACATGAGAGTAGTACACACCTTTATTCAGTGTAGGTCTCTTATTCACCTGCAATACAGCTTGCTGTCTGCGTCGTACAACTGCCTCTTTCCTCTTTTTGCAGTTAACCTTTAGGGGTTCACTGTTGTCATCAAGAGAAATTTGGATTTCAGC
Source organism: Dendrobium chrysotoxum (assembly GCA_019925795.1). Taxonomy (NCBI): domain Eukaryota; kingdom Viridiplantae; phylum Streptophyta; class Magnoliopsida; order Asparagales; family Orchidaceae; genus Dendrobium; species Dendrobium chrysotoxum. The sequence continues at coordinate 6,866,029 of CM034312.1, forward strand.
AGGATTTTGCACCTGACCCTTCAGGGCATTGTTAAGAGGAGGTTTCTCGAGCAGTTTTGTCTGCAAAATTCGTTCCACTTGTTCAATGAGCTGATCTGACTGGCCGGCCATTACTGTAAATGTATCCATATTTTCTGCTGCTCGTTCTGCAATTCTATATAATATTCGACACAAAGAGTTGTAACGCTTTGTCATGGTTGAATTTGGGTCCTCTTCAAGTACAAGCCCTTGATTGTCCCTTAAGCTTCCAGACTTCGCATCCTTCCTCCACCTCTTTAAGATAAACTGTTGTGGGAGCTCTTTGATATCCCTGAAATCAAGTACTTTAAGTACATGACAGCACTGAATCCCAACAAAAAAAAACTTTTTGCAGCTACATATGACTGTGCCATCCAACGAGTCAAATCTTACAAAGTGAGCTCTCGTTTTCCCCTTAAGAGTAACCTCATACTCAGAGAATGTGCCAATCTCACCACAGCTGCAAACAACACAATTCATGAACAATTCAAATTCACTTCTAAAGATCTCAAACATTGCAGGCGTATACATATTGGCTGCTTGCCAAAGCATCCGCAAAGGAGGTATCCTTGGTATGCCTTGATTCGCATGATAATCAGCTTGCAGTTCTGCATAGCGTTTCTCCTCCAGAAGTTTTTCATATTGCCTAAAGAAATAAGATAGATCCGCTTCCTGGTTCAACCATTCTTTTAGAATGTCATTCAAGCATTCACTACGTAAAGTAGTTGGCAGGTCAGCACAAAATGTATCTCTGCTATAAGCAGGAGCCCATTTTTCTTTCTTCTCATATATTTTTTGCAGCCATTCATTTTCTTTAAGATTGTATTTCTCAAGCATTACCGACCATGCAGCCATAAACTCCTCTTCCTCCTCAAAATCAAAGATGCATCTGCAGAAATCATGCACAAAGCCTTCTGAGGTTTGGAAGAATTCACCTAGATGTTTAAAAGCATGCTGGTATAGTTGCCAAGGGCAGAGTCGCTGACTGGTGCCTGGCCAAATAGCAGCTATTGCATCATCAATCTCTCTGCATTGATCCATGAAGATGGTCTTTGGTTGCTTACCAGCCACTGCAGTCTGGAAAGTCTCAAATAACCACTTAAAAGTTTCTACTGTCTCGTCATATACAAATGCTGAACCAAATATAACAGTTTGCTTGTGATGATTTACACCTATGAATAAAGCAAGAGGCCTATCACAGGCATTTGTTTTATAAGGCGTATGAAAACATACAACATCACCGAAGTAGTAGTAATCCATAATTGATCTGGCATCTGCCCAGAATACATTGGTCATTTTATCATCTTCATCAACCTGAATGGCATAGTAGAAAGATGGATTACATCCTTTCATCTTTTGCAAGTATTCCAATATAGTTCCTGCATCTCCCACCTTCATGCTCCTTATTCTCTTCGCCCGTACATAGTTCTTATAATGAGCAGGAATAAGATCAGCATTTTGCTGATTTTTATGCTGAGCATTGGATAAAAGCTTCTGTGATTTCAACATCTGAATATTTAAGGGTAACGCAAGCTGATGACTGTGGTCTGCTACAAATTCAGTCACACGGTACCTACCAAAAGAAGTAGCTTTGATGGCCATCCTTGCACAACAACCAGTTCTTGTTTCTGGCCGTGACTTCTTCGCCTCACTAGCTGCATTTTTTGGTCGAAATCCCCCTCTTGAACAAACATAAACCCTTGATCTAGTAACATTTTTAGCAGATTTATCCGACAAACCTTTTCGTACACTAAATCCTATATTTGCAGCATAGGTGGCATAGTACTCGTATGCCTTATCTTCAGACTCGAAGCCCATACCCACCATAGGCACACCTCCAGCCTTTGCAACCACTTCAGGAGGAACCTCTGGGTCTTCGTCAATTGTTTCCTGTGGCTTATTAAGGGCCTAAAAAAAACATGGATCAAACTTTGTGAAGAACCATATAAGCTACAATCAAAAAACCATATTACAAGAACAAACTATTCAACTAAAGAGGCTATATGCAAGAAAAGTCCTGCCAATTTCCCATGAAAATCATCAAGGACATTCACGAGAAAACAGCATCACAGAGATAGCATGAACAGATGATTACTTGAGAGTATTCATAGATTCCGAAAACAACAGCATCATAGAGATAGCATAAACTAATGATTACTTGAGAGTATTCATATATTCAGAAAACAACAAAAGCAGCTCCAAAAAAAAAATAGCCTAACATGTAAAATACAGGGAAAAAAAAGAAGCATTAGGTATCAGGGGATTGGGGATTCCCATTCTTAGTAGGACATAGAAAACAGTGCAGTGATAAAAGTTTTTAATTCAGGTTGATAATTTTCCAAATCAGTTCTCAATCACGACCAAACAACCTATCGCAAGTTACATTTTAGATCAAGATAAATATCATCTGATCTATACGACCAAGTAGCACAGTAGAAGGTCAAGTCCCCTTCTCCTGTTCCCCAAATTTATAACATGAACCTCTATGCAGACCAGAAATACTCCATAGGACTGTTGAATCCTCTACAGATTCAACCAGCATGCAATCAAAACACTTCATATTCAAACAACATCACCTAAAAGGCTAAAACCCATCCTAAAGTATGGATTACATAGCTTATTATGGCTTAAGGTAAGGATAGTAGCATGTCCCTTTCACATCATACAATGGCCGATCTATAGTTAAAAGACATTTAAAAAATAAAGCTCACATAAAACTGACAAGCTGCTTAGCATCATTTAACTTTTAAAGTGAGGCACTCAAGTTACACCTTTATATGCAGACAACATCATGGCATTAACAAAGGATAATTTCATGTGTAACATCTAAATCTAGCCTATTTATACAATTACCACCCTCCAACCTCCATTCATCAAATCCCCAACCAAATATCAAAACTCACCAAAAAAAAAAACACAATCATTATTTTTGTGATCATCAGATTCACAATAGTTTGATTGTAGCACACATAAATGCATGAGTCTGATAACTCTTTTTCAGAGGTAGGCATTAGAACTATAGAAATGCAAGTTAAGAAATATGTGCATAATTTACCCACAAAAAGAAACAAATATAAGATGAGAGAAGTCCTCACATTTTTTAAATAAGGCTCTCTCAAATTTCAGGTAAAAAAATAGCAAGGAACCTTTTTTTTTTTTAAATTATTGGCATGTTCAGCATATTCAAAATAAAAATGAATGGTCTTGCAAAATCTAAACAACTCATTGCCAAGCACTTGCGAGGAATCAAGATGATATTTTGACAAGCAAATTTGATACCAAATAAATCACTATAAAAAGATTTTACTCTCATAAATAATTTTATATTCTCAGTTCGAGGAAGCTCTCATGGTTAATTACCATCTCGACCACAACATAAAACTTTCAATCAAGATTAATTTGTACATTAATGATTGTTTGCTATAATGGCTTCTCGTTTGGTCTAACCTACTGCAATAGAGGAGAAAAAAATCAGCTTCAAGGAGGTGATGGGGTGGTGACAAACATGATTGAAATCCCATGATTTAGCTGTCTTAAGTCATCATGGATCTTAATCTAGCTTAAATTAAATAGTTGACTCAAATTTGTCGAGTTATCCTTCTTAGCATTCATGTGTTACTTTGTCAAAGGAGACATAAAATCTCCAATGTAATATAGGAGGGTAATTTTTTATATTTTTTTGGAGAAAAAAGATATATTGATATTAGCTCCAAGGAGATGATGGGGTAATGCCAAACATGATTGAGATCCAATGATTTAGCTCTCCTAAGTTATCATGAATTGTTGACGTTTATTTTTGAGTCAAGCTCGAATTAGCCTGCAAATTAAATTCAAATTAGACCTAAATTGACTCAAATTAAACCCAATTTAATCAAATTAAAGTCAAACTGATCGATTTGACCCAAAATCAGTACAAATCTAACCTAATTGGACCTCATCGAGCCTTGTCGAACAAAATTTGACGCAATTTGGGCCGATTCGAGCCCAATTTCACAAAATTGGCTCGATCGAACCCAATCAGACCCGAATCGACCCAAATTGGGTTGAATCAAGTCTGATTCGAGCTCAATTTCAGCCAAATCAGTTAAATTCAGGTTGAATTGGACTTTTTGGCCTTTTCTAATCATTCCCTGAGATCAGAAATTAGATCCAAGGGTTGAGATTCAAAGATCGCTGCTACAGTGTCTTTTCCCATTGAATCACATCTGATTCGAGCGGCGACAGCAGGATATCACGGCAGAAGATCTCCTCGGGCGGCCCATGTCTTCGTTTCGTGAGAGATAAAGGGAGCGGGAGATGAAGAAAAAGGCATTTGACAGGCTTTGCTTCGTGCGTTCCAACAGAGCGAAAGAAAGGGAGATCAACTATTTTGGGCTTTTCTTCTTCCTGTGTGTGTCTAACCTAGCCGAACGGGAGGGAGGAAGAGAGAGTCGAGCGGCTCTATCTTGCTTACGCGCGTCCAGCCGAAGGGAAGAAGAGGGTCGGCCGACCCTCTGCTTGCGTATAGGAGACCCGTGTGTGCCAGGGATTCGCGAGCAGGGAGCTTTGTCGGTTTGGCCCGAGCAAAGAGACCAATCTTAAGTCTCGTGCGTGCGCCCAGGTGCTGACTCCGGTCCAGACATGCTGAACGGTCCAAGCCACTAATTCGTGGCTGTCGTTTCCTTCTTTCTTAGGCTAAGAGAGAGAAATACCTCATCATCTTTGTTGACCTTGTTTTCACCCCACACCCAGGTCCTGGGTCAACCAGGTTGACTAGGTCAACTTGGGTTGACCCAATAGGCCTTAATGGGCCTATTTAAGCTCTAGTCAAATCCAACCCTGATCCAGGGCTCTCCAAGCTTTATTTTCTCCTCCACTGGACTCAGTGGGTCAGGTTTGACCCATTGAGCCCAAGTCTTAGTCCTGGGTCAACCTGGTTGACCAGGTCAACCCAGGTTGACCCATTAGGCCCATAGGGGTCTAAATCAATTCAAACCAAGCCTAAACCAATGTCTGGCTCATACCCCTACCTCCTTGACCCTAATTGACTAGGTTGACCAAGTCAACCCTTGACTTGGTCAACCCAAGTCATTAATGGGCCAATAAGACCCATTAGGACCCATTAAGACCTATTAAGGCCCTTAAACCCTTTCCTAATGAGCTCCCCACTCAAACCACGGCCTAGGCTGATGAATTTCCCTCCTAATTGATCTAGGATTCGATCATAGCCGTTGATCTCAAACCCTAGCCTTTAAATAGACGAATTAGGGTTATTAGAAGGCACTTTTGTCTCTTGCTCTCTCTCTAAGATCCCCCAAGCCGAGATCTTTGAGGTAGGAGCTCCTACAATCTCCTCCCACCTTCCTCCACTCAAAACCACCGTCTGAACCCCGCCGGCGGCGAGATCTCCGGCGAACCGAGACCTAAAGAGTTCCAAGGCGATTTCCGCTCGATTGAAGGCGTTTCGAAGCTCGAGATCAACTAGGAACTTATTCGTGGACAGTCTACAAGCTCAACAAGCCCAAGATCTCCCGAATCCACCCTGTGGATTAGGTAAAAGCTTAACCCTCCCTGTGGATTAGGTAAAAGCTTAACCCTAGTTCACTACACTTAGATCTAAATAACTTTTCTCTAAGCGCGTTTCAGACCACGAAATTACCTCCACACGAATACTCTTCACTATGTCTATCTGTGTTTAAAATTTCATCACATCTTGTTAAGTCGTTTACGAGAACGAAGCGAAAATCGCCCTTAGGGCTCGGTTTACACTTCGTCTACATTACTCTCGATCCGAGCCGTTGATTGCGTGATCAACGGTTCGGATCCTGCCGCTTCGCGGTCCCCTACGACCGCGTGGATCGATCTACGGCCAGATTTCTCGTCCGACTGAATCTCTGTCGTCCATCCCATAACCGCGGAGATCTAATGGCTCCCGCGGCTCGCTGACGTGGCTAAGTCGAAACCGCGTCCGCTGTTTCGATTCGGCAATGATTGCCCTCTGCGGCAATCATTGCCCGCGGCCTTCACGGGACCCAATCCGAGGCCGCCGCCGCCGCTGCACTATCTCTCCAATCATCAGCCGAGGACCGCGGATCCAACCAGACATTGCCACGCGTCTAACCGCCGCCGCCAGGGATTATTTTAATAATATTTAATTTAAAATTTATTTTTAAATATATTTTAAATCAGAAAAATTATATTTTAAAATCTGTTATTATTAATATTATTATAATATTATTATTATTATTATTATTATTATTATTATTATTATTATTATTATTTTAATATTATTATTATTATGTTAATATTTATATTATTATAATATTATTTATTATTATTAATATTATTATAATACTAATATTATTATTATTTTAATAATATTATTATTATGTTAATATTTATGTTATTATAATATTATTTATTATAATTAATATTATTATAATATTAATATTATTATTATTAATAATATTATTATTTTAATAATATTATTATTATGTTAATATTTATATTATATAATATCATTTATTATTATTAATATTAATAATATTATTAATAATATTATTATTATTTTAATAATATTATTTTTATGATCAATATTTATATTATTATAATATCATTTATTATTATTAATACTATTATAATATTAATATTATTATTATAATATTATTATTATGTTAATATTTATATTATTATAATATTAGTTTATTATAATTAGTATTATTATAATATTAATATTATTATTATTTTAATAATAATGTTATTATGTTAATATTTATATTATTATAATATTAGTTTATCATTATTAACATCATTATGATAATATTAATATTATTATTAATAATACTATTATTATTTTAATAATATTATTATTATATCAATATTCATATTATTATAATATTAATATTTTATTATTAACATTATTTGCTATTATCATTATTTTGAAATTAGTATTTTAATTATTAACTATTTCAAATTATTATTACTTTATTATTATTATTTTATTATCATTTATTTATTTCAAAAAAATCAGAAAACTCTTTTATAGTAATTTTAATCTAATTTAATAATTATTTTCAAAAATTAATTAATTAAATTATTTTAAAATTAATTTTAAACCTATTTAACTTAGAAAATTCATAACTAATTCATTTTAAATCGGATTTTGACGCACAATACCTTAAATTTTTCAGAAAAATGTGAACTTTAATTTAAAAATACTTTCTGGATTCAATTCTTCCTTTTCTGATTTATTTTTTGTATCATATGATCATTTGATTATTTAATTATTTTAAAAGCTAGAAAATTATTTTTTAAAACCAAGATATTGAAGCTTATAAAACCAACATGCAAGTACTTACAATATGTAGCCAAACCAGCTCAGTTTATTGCCAAACTTGAAATTTTACATGTGAAAGAAGAAAGGAGAGGATACAAGCTTGCCTTCACATAGGCAGAGAGCACACATAAATAGGCAAACAAAAACCAAACTTAAGCATGAAGTAAAGTAAAAAAAAAAGATACAAATAATTGGTTCCACTTTAACAACCGGTTGGTAACCACTGTCCAACCATTAGTGGAAATCCAATTCCTTCACCCACTCCACTAACGGGACCTTTAAGCAAAGTCGTCGAGAGTTTCTTCTAGTGGAGCTTTGCCAGGACGATGGCTGGGTCCTTCTTCATCTTTTTTGATAGTGGGGTGGTCCCACATGTCTGGAATCGTATCATCTGAGCGTTGAGAAGCGAGGTCTTCGATCAGATGACTCAACTGTTTCCCGACGACGAAGACCTCGCTTCTCAAAGAGTTGTGAAAGTGAAGCTGAGATCCAAGGAGTCCAAGGAAGAGAAGATCAAGAAGATGAAGATCCAGAGTATCCCACTCAAAATAACTTGCGTCTGTTTTAGGATTAGAAATCCGGGTTGTTGGCAGTGGTGCCCGGCCACTTTATTTTTTGCAGACCCTGATTTGTAATTAAAGGGCAGTTGGCCTATAGACATTTATTAATTATTTGGATTATTTTGATGTGCTTTATTTATGATTGTATGCCTCTAGGGTTGCTTGATTTTCTTAGTTTATTGGCGATCTACATGCCGCTTTTGTTTTAGCCTGGATTTCGTTAGGCTCTCTAAGGACTAAAACATTTTCTACTCATAATTAATAAAATTTTAAAATTTAAATAATTTAGCAACCTGACGATCTAGGGAACTGCCGGAATCGTCCGGGATTGCATGCATATTAATACATTTTCTCTCTCCTTTTATAAGACACTTCCCCGCCTGCGGGTAGAGTCCGGATAATCTGACCTATGAGGATGTGGTGCCGGACCTGGGGAAGCTCAGTCTACTTCTAAAAATTATTTTCTATAAGCCTTTTTAAAATTCTATGCATACTTGATTTGGAGACTTTTAATTAGCATGCATTGCATTAGAAATCAACTAAATCAAAATTTTAATTGCATTAACTCTAGAAGCATTCACCCTACATAAGTGTGGGGCCAATTAGGAGACTCTTTAGATGTCGGCCCTGCTTCCAACGAACTATAACCTACCCACCCATCTTTCATAAATGACTAGACAGCATGAATTTTATACGACTAGGTGGTTAGCTGGCTCCCCAATCCAGGCCGAGATAAGTCCAGGTTTTGCATTGCATTAGCTAGGACACGGGTGCTGATGTTGTGCGTAGAACACTAAACCCATTAGACTTAGGATTCAAGGCTACTATTGTTTCGTAGTATGCCTCATCTGTAGGTAAGTCTTCTATCGTCCAGAGACTATAAACCCTACCTATCTGCGTCACACGGATGACGCCACCTACATCTTTCTCTCCTGCATGTTTTGAGTGCATGATCTTCTTTTCTCCAGTTTCTTCTTACAACCTTAGTCCCTCAAGATGCTGATCTGAGCCGTGCATGTTGACTAAGCCTAGTTGAACTTTTCTTCCCCTTCGAGTAGGATTTTTTAGTCTTCGTCTTATGTGCCGATCTCATTTGAGAGTATAATATAGAATCCTTAATCGAGAGTTTTCTCAGGCCCCGGCTTGAGATGTAATTAACCATGGGGGCTTGCGCCCGTGGGAAACCGGATCCCACTTTCAAATAAACTCCACTCGAGCTGATGTATCGGGTGGGAGAAATCCGTTGTGATGATAAGGTCACATATATTGTTACCCATCGAGGTGTGCTGGTGAGAGCCATTATCCTCAATGATTAATCATATGTGTGATCGAATCTGCCCTCCCATTGGCCAGATATTGTCTCCCCTCGCGGGGCAGCGGTGTTTTGTGTCCTTTCGGAGGTCCACAATCTTTCTTCTTTTCTCCAAGTGAAAGAGCATAGACCTGCTCTTTTCTTTCCCTAAAGTAAAAGAGAGAGGGCGGGAGGATAGTGGAGGTATTCATAGGCTTCTCACTCGCTGTAGGAGCTGCTTTTTCCCACCCCGTCATCTTTGGCGACCTCGTAATGATGAAATCAATACTTAGGAGCAATCTTGATGTGAAACAAAATAGGAATTGCTTGAAATCAATAAAAATTTGTTAAGCTTGTTAATTTTAAAGTTAATGTTTCACTAGACTAGATTCTAGGGTTTCTTAGTTGTTGACGTGCTTGGCATGCAGTTACAAACTAGATTAGCAGGGCGAGTTAAAATAACAACAAATTATAGTAAAGCTAAATGCATAAATAACAGAAATCCACAGGTTAACAAATAGAATGTGCACCTTGAGTTCCCCTCACTCTTACTCTTGAGGGTTATTTTAGCGGAAGAACAATCTCAGCAAACCTAATGACACCACTAAAAGACAGAAGACGCCTGCGGTATTGCCCAACGAAAAGTTAGCCGGAGGGGAAGAAGTCGGTGGATGTCCAATAACTCGCAACTGTCCGGAGATTTGGTGCTCGTCAATGGCAGACGTCAAAGTGAAGAGGACACGGTCGCCGTAGTCGTCGACGGTATCGTTGATTTCCAAGTTGAGGTTGAAGAAGGGAGACCGGAGAATATCTACTCATCCTTGAAGATCATACACGAATCCGTGGTCTCTTTCAGGATCAGCCATTCATGGGGGAAGTAGACCGCATAGTAGCGTATCTTCTTCCTTGGATGGTATGTGAAGCAAGAGAGAAAAGAGGTAATGGAGGGAAAAGGGGCTTGGGAATTTCGGCCAAGGCTAAGAGAAGCCCTGTTAATTTCAAATTTAGGGTTAAGGAAGGGAGAGGGAACAAATCCAAAAATATGGAAATGTAATTTCAGATTTTGGAATAGGGAAGGAGGGAAATAGTTTGAATTTGAATTTCCTTTAATTTGGGAGAAGATGGGGCGGCATACTTAAATGGGAAGGGGTTAAATTGGGAGCATTAATGGGGAGCAATAATTAAAAGAGAGGGGAGAAAGGGGGGCTGACCAAGAGAAGGGAAGGGGAGGTTGTCCACATTCATTGAATGTTTCTAGATGCGATGTATGTGAGATTTAGAAATAAATCACAATTAATTTCAGATTGGGAGTGATTTAAGGGGGCTTCTTAAAATAGATTTATTAATTAGGAAAGATTTTGAATTTCAAATATTATTTGAATTCAAATTATGAGACTTTCCAAATTAATAATAGGATAAATTAGGAAGGTGTTTAGAGACAATTTGAATTTGAAATCAAGGCTTATGGAAGATGAGGGGTCGGCGGCTTGGGCTAGGGAGGCCGGCGTCTTTGGAGGAAGGTGGGGTGGAGAACAGCGGGGTTGGCTTGGCCGGTGGGTGTGGGGGAGAAAAGGGGAAGGTTGGCCGGCAGTTGTGGATGGGGGAGGGTGGATAACCGGCAGTATAGGGAGGAGGAGAAGGAAAATACGAAATAGAACGGATACGAACCGCGAGCCCGGCCCCTACCGGCAACTGATAGGTGTTGCTTGGCCCTCTCCTAGAGTTATCTCTTCTCTCAATAGCTCACAACAAAGAATAAGTGCTGAAATTTCATTAATCAATTAACTCATACAATAGGGAGGCCATCATATATAGGCTTCAAATAAAAGAAAAAACACAAAGACTCAAATGCCCTTGGAGCTACAACATAAACTTATTCCACTCAGGAGTACAATGATAAACCAGAACATAAATAAAATAAAATACATAAATGCATCATAAATAAAGACTCTGAATCATAGCCGTCGAACTACGATTCCTACGATGATAGACGCATTGAAATCTCCTGCTGATGTCCTCATCAAATCTACATAGCAAACCAGTACTTTGAAGCGCTTGGACAGTAGTCTTCTTCCTCCATATCTTGCTTTCTCGCCTTTGACAAGGTGAGTGGAGGGTGGTTAGCGCCGTGACAAACCGGCGAGATAAAATCCTTTGAAACTTAGAAGAAGCCCTAAGTCCTCAAGTCATTGATCGTGTGTTTGACATTCCAAAACCTTGGGGACCTAGAAAACCCTTACATTTAATTTCCAAACCTTCAAGAAACCTATTTATTTGTTGTCCTCTTGGTCCAATCATGCAAATCTAGTGATTCTCTTGTGATTACTCTCATATGAGGGTCAAAAGAGGGCAGTGATGAAGCATCGGGCAGTTGGACTCGTGTCTAATGCCCCTACCTTGCATGGAATGCATTCATGTTGTCTCCCTAGCCGTCACCCACAATCAAACCATAGGTTTACATTGTCATTTGCTTCTAAATCAAATGTCGATTGTATATGTTTCAAGTGTAGAAGTTTACATTTGATTGGGCTTTTGCACTTAAGAGCCCTTGTCATTTTGGAGATATTAGAGAGGGATTTAATTAATTTAGAGAACTTGTGTCTCATCATGGATCCTATGTAGACCCTCAAAGGTCTACTTCATGAAGACCATGATAAAGCATTTAATTAAGTTCATCTTTAGTATACACAAAATCTCATTACAAAAAATGGTTATTGAGTTGCTCTAGTCTACCAAAAGTCCTGAAATTTGGAAAGTTCATAAACATGCCTATTTAATTTCAAGCTTCCATGAAGCAAAGTCAGAGTTCATGTGAACTCTCAAAGGTTCACAATTGATGCTCCATCATATATGAAATTGATCAAGCTTGTATATGTCACTCGCTATGATCGTTATATGTCTAAAATTTGCAAAATCATAAATGTGCCCACCAAACTCATGAACGCTTGTAAAGCGAGGGTGGAGTATTTTATGGCTTTCAAGAGTTTATAAATTATACCCCATCACGTATTGAAGTTTGTTAGACATGTTTAGTGTAATTTGCAAGTTGATTGGTTAAGGGCAACGACACATAACCTAAGCACATGATGAAATTTCTAAAATGACAAATCACATGAACTTATTATTCCTAGAATTTCTTTAGATCATAACAAGGTCCTACGCAGAAGCATTCAAGTGATAAATCAACTCTTGCACACCCTTAGGCCCCTCTTAGGTCATGACAAAATTAATCTTTAGGATCCATTTAGAGGCATTTAGATGAACATCTCCTATTCAACATAAAGTCTAAAGCACTCAAATCAAAATAGGAAATTCTCTTTCTCATATGCATCTTCTTCATGCATAATACTTGGAGTTTCCTCAAAACTCCAAGTATTAGATTGCATGAATCTTGTGACTTTAAAATCAAAATCCTATGGCCATTCCACCCCTTGTTTGTTGATATAAAATCAATAAGCAATCTCTCATCCTCCCTTTCATGCATGAATAATTTGGGGCATCTCAACGCTCCAAACACTTCATTGCATGATCAATCAATCCATCCCTTGTTTGTTGATACCTAAACTCAACAAACATCTACCTCGCTATCCCTTCATGCATGACTGTTGGAGCCTCCTCAAGGTTCCAAACATTATACTGCATAAGTCCTTGGATCTTAGAAGCAAAGTCTAAGCCATCCACCCTTTATTTGTTGAACAAAAATCAACAAACATCCACCAATCTTCATGCATGGTATTATGGATTTCCCCTAAAATCCTAAATACATCATGCTCCAACTCTTGAACTATAGAACCAAGCTCTAAGTTCTTTCATTCCATTTATTTGAAACACAAAGTCAACAAATGAGCATGCCCCCCTAGACGTATGACCCAAATCCTAGTCTCTTTTATTTACTTAGCCTAAACTAAGTAAATAGCCACCTCTCTTTGAACATCGAAAGTTCAAAGAAACCTCTTCCAATTTTGCAACTCCTAAGTTACATACTCCTTTCCATTTTCTATAAGTCAAGGTTGTAGAAAATTTGCTCCATTCACTTAGCCTAAATTAAGTGAGTATACATCTTTTTCTTTGAACACCAAATGCTCAAAGAAATTCCTCTGATTTGTAGCTTGCAAGTTGCACATTGCTTTCCATATTTACCCAACAACCAATTGGATAAATAATATCGCTTCATCGACGACAAAATTCAATGAATCATCCCCCAACGTGCAACCCGTGGATTGCATGTTGTTTCTCCCATCCTACAACCCAAAAGTTGCAGGAAAACCACCAAATCCTCCTTCATTTGCATAGCACCGAATGTGGCAAATGAATTGTTTCCTTTGAACATCAATTGTTCAAAGGATACACATGAATTTGCAACTCATAAGTTGCATTTTCTCCTCTTCTTATCTTTCCAACCCAAGTTGGATGAAAGGATTCCCCTCTTTGAACAATCAAAAGTTCAAAGACTCTTCTCCAATGTGCAACATCTAAATTGCATGTTGTTTCTTATATTTACCTAACCACATTAGGTAAATAATCATATCTCATTGAAGGCAAAATTCAATGATTCATACTCCATTCACTTAACCCAAACTAAGTAAATGATCCCCTCTCTTTGAATGTCAAATGTTCAAAGAACATTCATGAAATTTTGTAACTCTCAAGTTACATCTCCTTCTTCCTTCAACCCCAAAGTTGTAGGGAGTTTATCAAATCACTCATTTGTTGAGCCAAAGCCAACAAATAATTTCCCTTCTTTGGACACCTAAAGGTCCGAAGAACTCTCAGGACTCATAGCCTACATCTACATGTCATCATTTCTTATTTGCCTTATCAAGTTAGGCAAATCATCTTGCATTATTGAACATATTGAACACAAAGTTCAATAATTGCTCCATGAATTTGCGACCTATGAGTTACATTTCCTTCTCTCTTTTCTACAAACCAAAATAGTAGAGAAATTCCTCTTTTTCTACAACTTAAAAGTTGTAGGAGAATCATATTCACTCAACCTATGTTGAGCGAAACAAATCTACACCAAATTATTTATTTGTTGAATCTAAATCAACAAATAATTTCATCTCAAGTCATTTATTTGTTGGGTCAAAATCAACAAATATTCCTACCTTCCACTTCATTCTTCCAAACCAAGTTAGATGTATGAATTCCATTCTTTGGACACCTAGAGGTCCAAAGAATCCCTCATGATGTGTAATCAAGCTCACACATCATTTTCCCATATTTGCTTTACCTACATTAAGCAAATAAACCATTCTCTTTAAATACAAAAATTCAAAGGGATTCCTGATGAGGACATCCACACTTGGAAAGTTTATCGTAGACGCGGCCGTCGATCAACGGCCACGATTGAGTCCTTATATTTCTGAGTTTATTATGTTATTTGTTTCTTTTATGATAGTTCACTGTTTTACCCTTACTTAAGGGTAGCATGCTTGTAAGCCCAATGTGGGCATTTGAGTCTTTTCCTTTATTTCCCTTGTTGAGGCTATTATAAGCCACTATTGTATTGTTTGAATTTTAATGAATGATTATTATGAAATTTTCTTGCATTGGTGTTCTCTTTGGATTGAGAGCTTGTGAGTTGTGTGGAAGAGCCTAGGAGAGGCTACGCGTAGTACCCAACAGCGGCCTCCGGGAGCTCTTGGTTCTTTCTCTATTTCCCTCTCTTCTTCCTCCACCGCCGGTTCAAAGCCCCTCCCCTTCCCTTGCACCTGTCGCCCCCCCCCCCCCCCCCCCCCCCCCCCCCCTTTCAAGCCGAGCCCTCATCCCCTCCCTCTCCTCCTAAAACCGAACCCCTAAGTCCCCTCCCCCACCCCACGGCTCCCACCCAATTCCGTCCACCCGCCGGCCACCCAAGCAACCCCCACTTCCAATGCAAGCCGCCGGTTTGCCCCTCCCTCCTCCTTAATTTGGTTTCCTAAATAAGGTTGGTATTTATTTAGAAAGTATTTGAGATTCAAATCCAATTTGAATTTAAACTCAATCCTTTCCTAAATTATCCAATTTATTTAAGGAAAGTTGCTTAAATTGAATCCTATTTGAATTCAAATTTAAATAGGATTAAATCAATTCTTTCCTAATACTATATCCTAAATTAAGTAACCCCAAATCAAGCCCCAATCCCCCTCCCTCCTCATTATTGCCGCCGGCCCACTCCCCTTGCCCGCCCCCTCTCTCTCTCTCCAATTCCCCACCTCCCCTTTCAATTCCTACCCTCTTTAGGAATTAATCCCTAGCTTTCCTTTTCCAATTTCCCTCCCAACCCAAATCTGAAATCAATTTCAGAATTTGGGATCATTCCTCTCCTAAAACCCTAACCCTAGTTTCACAAAATCTGAACCAATCCCTCTTCCCCTCCCCTACCTTGGCCGACCCCCTTCCCCACTTCATCCTCCTTGGATTCTCAAAGCAAACCACCATTATCTTGGGAAGAAAACATCAAGGGCAGCAAAGCTTCATCCCACACTACTTGTTATCCTTCCAACAACATGAATGGAAGTGCCCGCATGGGATTACGGATTGGTACTTGATGAAGACGACAACATTGACATCCTCCGGTCCCCGTTCTTCGACGTCGGTTTTGACTTCGACAACACCGTCGAAGAATACTTCGATCGGATCCACATTACTTTGGTGGATACGATTGACGATCAGAGGAAGAAGGGACGGTGGACCATCCTTGGCCGACTCACGACTGCTTCCCCTCCGGACGCTCCTCAGTTCAGAGAGTATTTCACCCACCTCCTACGCCGCCTCACCTTTGCTATCGGCAAGCAAGTGGCGGCTATCCGACAATGACTCCTCTCCGGTTAAGGTGAACCTTCTTACTTCGTCAATTACTTCGTTTTTTTTTCTCCTAACCTTGTAGGTGATGACGAAATCGTAATGGATCTAAGCCGCTTCTCTTGCTAAAAGCTTAGTAAACATAGGATTACTTGAGTGTTCCTTTATGTTTACTTGTCTTATTGTTAATCGAGGAATTATGCATGAACAACTACTATGTTAGCGTCATTTTGATTCCCTAAAATATTTGTTTGTGCTAGCATTATTATATGTGGTTTAGCTTAAACGCAAGCATCCCTCCCTTGTTTTATTTTATCGTTCGAAATGTTAGTAATTTAATCTACCAATTGCTCTTTAAAATAAACCGTGCAAAATCCAATTTTCATTCAAGCATACTAGTCCTGCATCAATTCCTTTTGATTTGTAGCCCAAAGCTACAAATCTTTTATTAATTCTTTGGATTCCAAAAATCCTACAAAAATCCCCCAACTCTTAGCCTCAAATATATGAGTTTCTTCGTAGCTCTAAAGCTAAGGAGAACCCTCTAATATTTACCCCAAAAGCCATATGTTGGATTCCTACATCCTCCCCTCTTTAGCTTCAAAAGTTAAAGAGGATCTTACAACACTTAGCCCAAAATCTATACGTTGGACATCTTCTTTCCTTTCCTTTAGCCCCAAAGCTAAAGAGAACTCCTTCATACCTTAGCCTCAAAGCTATAGGTTTCATTTCATTTCCTCCAACCTTTAAGTTGTAAGAAATTTTCCTCTTCCTAGCTCCAAAAGCTAAGGATAATCCTCCAACACCTAGCCCAAACGCTACATGTCGGACATACCCCTCCTTAGATCCAAACTCTAAGTAGCATTTCATTTAACCATAATAATTGATCTCTCCTATGACATTTAACACATAATATTTAGATGTCCTTTAGGAGTTTTCTATCTATTGAAGTTCATCCTACTCTATTAGGTAAATTTCACCAAGACCTAAGTATAACCCTTAGGCATGCCTACCTTACCCTATTAGGTAGGTATTTCTCTCTTATCCAAACACTAAGAGAATCCCAAATCACCTAACAGTCACCTAAGTTTCTTTTGACGCAATGATTAATCATCTCCCCCAAAAAGTGAGATGCCTACATCATTGTATCTTAGGATTTATAAGTAGCAGGCTTGCGTAAAAGCAAACAGTGGCTGTTTTATGTGTTCTTTATAACCCTTCTAAATATGAAACCTCTAAAAGCCAAATATGGAAGAGTTGTTAATAGTTTCTTGTTATTGAACAAGCCATAAGAAAATTTGTAGTAATGGATTATATGCTTTGTCAGTCTAATGACAAGCTACCACGTTTCAAACTTATCTAACTTCACAAGTTTGGATCACCTAGACTAGAAAACTTTCTCAACTAGTCAATGGGTCAAGGCAAAATCAAAGAAATGATCTGCATTCAAGAAAACATCCATGCAGTTATGCAAGAGGATTCCCAATTATACAAACACCAAGATCTCAAAAGTAAAAAAAGAATACTCTCAAGTCTGCGAACTTCAACTGACAAGTTGGTAAAGAAAAAATTCCCAATAGTTCAAGTTAGGGCTTGAGCAAGTGATGAATGTCAAACTCAACCAGCCCAAATATGATCAAGTCACTGACAATATCTTTTATTCAACAAGCCATAAAAAAGGATGTAGTAAAAGAGCCCATATTTTGTCAATCTAATTATAAAAGTTGCCAAGTTCCAACCTTATGTAATTTGATAAGTTCAAGTAGTCCAGATTAAAGAGATCTTCTCAATTGACACAAAGATCAAAGCAAAACTAAAGGAAGGATCATCATTCAAAAGGAAGCATCAAGTAGAGTTTGCCATCATCATCAAACTAAAATGTCCAATTCCTTCAACAAGCCTGAAAAAGCATAAAGCAAAGATCGAAAAAGCTTCCCTTCTTCAATAAGTCTAATAGAATAAACTAAGAAAATTTTGTTGTCAATAGGTCCATCAAAACATCAGGCAGTAGAACGACGACTCATCTTATTTGGCCTAATGGTCACTAGCGTGCATCACTCATTAAGTCAATCAAAACATAAAAAATTGGACCGAATGTTTGCTCATTTCTCCTAATAAGTCAATAAAGACAAACCAAGCCAATCATTCACCAAGTCTGCAAAAACATATAGCATAAGAAAGAACTATACAACCAAAATCTCGAAAAAAGGTCAAAATGAAATCACCATCACCAAAGTCCATCAAGCACAAAATGTCGAACCAATGACAACCTCCATTGACTCAACAAGTTACTGCACTCGAGCCAAAAGAACTTCCAATTTCATTCCTAATCTTAGGGTAAGATTCACTCCTACCAAAAAGCATTTATCAAGCTCCCACAAAATTGTTCAAGCTAAAATGAAACATCAAACAAGTGAAAACCTTCTATATAAAAGTCAAACCATAATTTAAAAGTATGATATGCTCACTGTATTGTGTTATGACTTACTCCTATTAATGATTAAAATACACAATTATTTATATAAAGAAATTAAAATGAGTGGATGAGGAGAAAACGTGTATCACAGATACAACACTCCGAGAGAAAAGCATTTATTTAAAACGGTTAAAATATTTTTTGTTAAAATACATTTGGAGTCTTAGTGGCTATTTCAATAAATTGGAAATAGTTAGAAATTTAAGTGAGCAAAATTTTAAATAACCATCAGACCGTCTGTTCCCGCTTTTGTTAATTCAAGCTTTTGGCTCGAAACATGGCACATTTCTTCCTTCTTGCACACCAAATTAATTTGCAATTTCTTCCCAAGATTAACAAAAATACATGAAAATCACTCATT
This sequence comes from Dendrobium chrysotoxum, assembly GCA_019925795.1. Classification (NCBI taxonomy): domain Eukaryota; kingdom Viridiplantae; phylum Streptophyta; class Magnoliopsida; order Asparagales; family Orchidaceae; genus Dendrobium; species Dendrobium chrysotoxum. The sequence continues at coordinate 6,884,839 of CM034312.1, forward strand.
GCACTCTATACATTTTCTTAATTACCATAGCACAAAAATTGCCTCCATAGTGAAGTTTCCTAACATATAACCAAAGGGTTTACCTAGTGCATGAAGCTCCCCTTAATGCAATGATTAAAGAGGGAATGATGCACACAATCTTAACCCTACATTTATAGAGTTTATTTCCATGACTTGAACTTGAGATCTTCATAACACACTAGAGGCAGCTTTACTATTACTCGCTACCAACCTTTCTTACAAGCATAAATCCAAGCTACCCAAAACAACACCTGTTATCCTAGAAACTAATAGAATAATATGCATAACTCAAACCTAACAAGAATGTCCATTATTTAATCTAAGAAATTAAGAGTTTATAACAGCCAGTTAGCCAGCTGCATTTGTATTCCTGATTTGATAAAAAAACCTAATAACAGCATTTATTAATCAATTTCAGAATGTCAGCCCATTGTCATACCGCCCAGTTAGCGCACATTACCTGAGATAGTGTTTCTTCCTTGCTAAGAAATTTTCCTCCAAACCCCCTTTGGCGCCTTTCAGCTAATGCTTGCCGGGAAGGAACCTGTTGAATGTAGAAAGTAATTTGTAAGGGAAGCAATTGACAACAAGAGAAGCTATAATCAAGGTCAGTTTGAGACAGTGATCCAAACAGAGATAAAACAGTAAATGGGGCACACCCACACGTGTGCGGCCCCAGTCACAGCGTGTTATGCAGAGATGGGGCACGCCGCCCGGACCAAACTCTAGCCAGAATTTCAAGATTATCATGATATGCCATATTGTCATTCCTCAAACTGCTATCACGAGTACACTAAAAAATAGAGTTGCAAATTTCAACAGCCCATTTTAGCTTAGACTTCGTTTGGGACGGCTTTCTTACTGCTTCTTAAAGCAGATTTTTATTAGAAAATTTTTTATTTTTCTACTAAAAAGTTGCTTTAAGAAGCGGTAAGAAAGCCGTCCCAAACAAAGCCTTAGACCGGCAGCCAACAGATTTTAAATTCAAGGTTTACATATGTGATGCATTTGAAATTGCAATTTAATTAGCTCAATGTGCAAAAAAGAAAAAAAAAAACTTCCAAAATCACAAATTGCATGAAAAAGAACACGTCATTACCTTCACGGATCTATCCACAACTTGTCTGTTATTCCTCTTCCTCAAGTACCTGAGAATTATATCTCTTCTCTCCTCATGTGTGTACCTGGAAACTCTTATACCAAGCTCTCTTAAAAGCCGAGACTGAGCTGGAATACCACCCAAGGGTACCTTCTGTCCATCCATACCCACAGCAGCAACATTACTTCCCAAATCAGAGTCTGAAACTGACGGCTTTGTCATCCCATCCTTCTCTTGCAAGGTTGCTATTTTCTCAGGCTGACCACTCTGACCATCAATACACATTTCATCACCTGCAACCCCTGCTTTTTCCGCACAAGTCTCACCTCGAAATACCTCAGCCGCGCTGTCCAGATTGCCGTCATTCCCCATATTGGAAGTTCTCTTTCTGTACGGTCCTCTCTTCCTCTTTACCATGCTTTGGCCAGCAGAATTTCCATAGAGAGGGCAGTTTCCCTTGGAGCACAGAAACCTCTGCATCACCAGACTTGGATTACCCCTTGAACGCCGACCAGAGCCTGTCCTGGCCTTGAACCCCATCTTCTCACTGTAGGTGTAGTAGAATGCTTTTGCCATCGAAATGGAATCGAATTCCATGCCAACCGCTGGAACCAGCCTGCCGCCAGCAACAGTACCAGCAGGATCAGGTGGTGGGGTAAGCGAGTGCGCATGCTCCAGAACAACCTTAGACACAAGCCACCGCCCAGTCTCATTCTTCACCACCTCCATCAATGCTCGGCACCAATCGCCGCCGGCTGATACCTCCCCAGATGAGGCAACATCGGCGGTACCCGAGCCTGGCCGCGTGTATAAGTAGCTGCGCATGATGTAAGCCACGCGAAGGGCATACTCATTGTAGGGTGGTTTCCCAGCAGGCATGTCAGCTTCCTTAAGCGAATTCTCTGCCAGTACGGAGCCGCCTTCTACCAAGAGCTCCGCCACTTCGGCGACAGCATTCTGCGAGTCGAGAACTATCCCGCCGTCGCTCCCTCCACCTTCGTCCTCCAATCCATCTCTTTCCTTCAGTTGCGTAACTCCTTCCTTGGAGATCTCGGAGATGAGGACCATGACTGCGTAATTGCAGTAGAACAGAGGTTAGGGTTACATGGATCGGAACCATGGAGGTTTCGTTATCACTCCCAGAGAGGGAGCGGGAAGAAACCCGGCGATTTGATTTGGTTGTTTGATTATTTGAAAGCTAAGATGTTGGAAACTTGGAACCCTAGGGGGAGAGATCTTACCGGGTTCTTTTCCTTTTTGGTGTTCGGGACAGCGAAGGGGATGGATCCCTGGGCGAGGAAGCTCGGCCCCTTTTTCTCTCTCCTGCGACGCTGCGAGGCTTCGAGCAGCGTTGTACCGTTCCTTAGGACTTAAGTCGGATCGGGCCGGGCCGCTACTCCGAAGTCCGAACAAAGAGAATGGAAAGAAGCGAGTAGAAAATCGACACGTATGTAAATATGGAGTCGGGCCCAGTGATGAGTCGGGCCAGAGCGTTTAGGTAGAATTTTTTTTCATATTCCTTTAATGTTTCGTCGTCACACTGCATTCTTCATTAATATCCTTCAGCATATTATTTTTCAGATATCTTTAATATATTTTAATTTAATTGCGGATTAAAAAATTTACAATCGTATAATGAGAAAATTTTATATTTTAATTTTATACAAAGATTTAGTATATAAATAAATAAATAAAATATTATAGATAATTCTAGAAATTTTATGTGGAAATTCTGGATAAAATTTACTATATTAATGCTTATTATAATGATTTACCTATCCCTTAACCTGAACACAATAAGACTATAGGAGTTTGGAGAATAATTATAGCCTCTAAGAAGTTGAAGCATCTCAATTAGAAATTTCAAAGATATTTTTAAATTCTTCTCCATTGTTATAATATTTATAAATATATATTCTCTGTTAAAACTGAAATGCCATTCAACAAAATAACCGCCACATTTTTTATGCTGATAATTATGGAGTTTATAGCTTGATTAACCATCACTAATTCTTGCTTTAAAAACTTTCTTTTATTTTTAAACACCTTATTTTTTAATGTATTTTTTTTAGTTTTATTATATTTATACTTGGTTGTAACACATTTGTGCTTCATAATCTTATATTTTTTATTTTAAAAACAAGTGTATTTTATATTATTTGTGTAGATTTTATTTTTTTAATGTTATTCAATTTTAAAAATCAATCACTTGCATCACGTATATGTGTAATTAAACTAGTATATATAAATTACTTTTTAGAATATTTATAATAATAAAAAAAGAATTTAATGTCTTAAATTTATATGAAGCTATAGCATACATAATAAAATAAGAGAATTGATGTGTGCTAAAATATTTGCAATCATAGAGAGAGATTAATGACTCATCTTTGCGTGAAGATTCAGCACATGTATAAATAAAAGGAGAGTTGTGAGAAATACCAAAGTTCTATATGAAAACCTCAAAGAGGAAAAAAAAATCACGGCGCTTAATCGGTTGAAACGAATCAACTAGCTTTTATCATTCATTACAAGTGATGATTTCCCCTTTTTCAAGAAAATCATAGATATAATATAGTAGATATAAAATAAATAAATAACATGTTTCATTGTGGATATTGAAATAGCCATGTGACATTGGAGATGCATTCAAAAGATCATTTATTATTTGTGTGTTCATTTTTATTCGAAATAGGCAAACTAAAGACTAAGAAGTCTAGCATAAATCTTGGCATTGATCTCGAAAGTCAAAAGTTATTGGCAATGATACATATCAGTCTCATAGCGTGCATCATTGATGTTGGTCAACACAAGAGAAGCCACAAAATCATGTTGCAAACAGCTACATCAAATTTTAGTCTTAGTTGGTCCAAGGGAATAGGCACAACTGAGGGAGCATGCATAACTTTCAATGTGCGACCATGTAGAAGAGTTCACTAATCATTCTATGGTTACTAATCACAATGACTTTCACTACTTACTATTTGATATTGGTTGCATTGATTACATTATTCATAGTGATTGTTGCTATTAATATTGGTATGAATTGAATGATTATACATATATATATATATATATATATTATTTTTATTATCGTGCAGTAGTAATAGTTATAGGTTCTGATAACCTACTAAGTTGTTAGCTCATTCTGTGATCTACATGATTTTAAGGAAATGATAGAGACCCGATGGAGTAAGGTTGATCCAAATTGCTATGATAAGTACTTTTATTCTATTGTTTATTTTTGCAGCTAGAGATGTATTTGAGAAGACCGATAAGAATGAATTGCATTTATGGCTATTGTATATGATTCTTTTGTGATACAGTGCACATGTATAAATTTTGATGATATATGAAATGAAATATTATTTTTATTTATATTATTTAAATGAATTATTAGTGACTCTGGCATGTAACTTGAAGATTAAAAGAGATAATTCTTCCAAAATAAATCTTGGGGCATCACACATATCTGACAAGATATATTTGGCAAGGCATACATATTTGACATGCTCATTTTCTTACAGCTTGTACACATGTTATATTTCATATGTTGAAATTACAAGTATGTGAAAAATAGCCTATTGCATTATCTTATGAATCCCCTTTATATTGATTTACATATCTTTCACCTGCACAATAAATTGATATGATAAATTAAATATTGAGTATATTGTTAAAAACTACTATATTATATGTATGATATACAATGTGTGTGTACAAGAAAGGCTGGCTACTATGATTAATATTGACAAAGATGTGATACCTGCACAAGAAAATGGGTTGATAGACTTTTCTTTAAACATGGAGTTAGTGGTACGAATTCGATACATGAAATAATGGGAGATATAAGAGGACATGATATGATTATGATTGGAGTCTTGAATCCTATATACAATGCCACTTAACTGTTTCACATGATATGATATGATATTGAACTTGATTCACATGACAGGTATGGATGAAATCATCACGTGATATGTTTAGCCAAATTTTTTGATTTGATTAACATTATATGTATATGATGCTATAATGCTAAGATATGATGTTTCACATATGATATGATACTGAACTTGATTCACATGACATGTGTGGATGAAATCATCACGTGATATGTTTAGCCAAATTTTTTGATTTGATTAACATTATATGTATATGATGCTATAATGCTAAGATATGATGTTTCACATGATATAAAATTGTATGATATGATGATGTATAAGAATACACCCTATGATGAGAAATGACTATTTTAAATGTCATGTCTTATATATCATTATATATATGATAATAGTGATGCTATACATGATGATAATTTTAATATAATACGATGCTCCAGAATACCTCACTTATTATATATATATATATATATATGAATGATATGTCGTTATGACACATGATATTATGCACTATCATCAATGATATGTTGATGTCAATACATGTACGTAAGGGTATGCTCTATACATGATGATTTGAATTGATATGCACAATATGAGCCATTGAAATTATATAGATATGATATAATGCCCTAAGTAGAGTATGACTTTAATATGAAAGCCTTGGTCATGATTGCATTGTATATGAAACATGCACCTATGATTCTAACATAATGATCATGAACATGACTTCATTGTATATAATACATCTATAAGAGTAGCATAGAAAAATATTGATTCAACACATGTTTGACTTGTATGATTTAATTAATGATAACATATATATTGTTCTTGTTCCTTGCATTGAATATGATTATAGATCCCATGTAACCTACTAAGTTGTTTACTCACTCTATATGTTCACATTTTTCTAGTAGCGATAAGGCACCGATGGAGTAAACCTAAAGTGTTGTTATTAAAGGTATTTTTAGATGAATTCTTTTGAAATTATAGATCAAGTGTATTTTGCTGGAATGATAAAAGTATCATGATTATTGAATAAAATATTTTGATATAAATATATATGAGATATATATGTTTAAATATTAGATGATAGCTTTCATTTATATTATTTATTAATGAATATGTTACATGGAAAATATAAGGAACTTCCTTCTATTTAGATCTTAGAATATGATATATGTCATGCATCCAACCTAAAATGACCCGTTAGGATACACGGGTTGTGTTGGTTTTGGTCATAACAAATAAGGTTGTTGCAATTGTTGGCAGTGGAAGGAGGATGAACTTGAAGGAGGGAAGGCAGTGAAGATGATTCTAGAGGGGCCTGTGATTTTTGGTTGGATAGATGATAAGGATGAACACAACTGCCAATAAAGAGGCCATAAATGGTGGAGGCTATTATGATGAACAAGAGGAGGGACCAATGACAACCAATGAGGGTGCTGCAACATAGGGAGGGATGGAGACTGTAACAACCATAAAGTTATGAAAATAATTTTAAAATGAAAATCTAAACAATTTGAAAATTTTGAGCTAGAACATTGCGACGCTGGGAAGTGCCAAGAAAGTGTCGTTGTGGCGCTGAGCTCTCTATAATTAGTTATGTCAAAATTGGTATTCGGGTCAGGTTCAGTTCAAACCTGGAATTAAACCATGTCCAATTCAGTTGACCCAAACTCGACCCAATTTTGTAAATGAGTCAAAAATTCAAACCCATACCCAACCTGTCGGGTTACTAGGTTGACCTGACCAGCTAACCGGAACACAGTAGGCGAGACTAGTAATTTCAAGCGTGAGCTGGTATGGGCGAAGCAGGCGAGCGTGCGTCCCAATACTAATGCAAGCGCGAGAGGGTGAGCACAGCAAGTGCGGCCTATGCAGGTGCAGTTACGAATGCGAGGGAGGGAGCGGGGGCTGGTCTGGGTGACGAGCACGGGCACAGGCGCAATGTGGGCTTAGGTCTGGGTGTTGACACAAGTATGAGAGGGCAGACATGAGGGAGGGAGGACAAGTGTGGCCTGCGTGGTCGCGAGAGTTAGAGTGATGTGGGCGATCGTAAGTGTGGGATCAGGGTCATGTGAGATTGATTTCAGGTTTCCACGTCAACCCAAATCTGACCAGTCTGACAAACAGGTTGATTTAAACCCAAATTTTTTTGGGTTGGGTCTGATTTGAGTTTTAGGCCGGTTCAAATATTGACACCCCTATCTAGAATTTCTAAAAATAATTTGGCACAATAACGTTGAGGTGGCACTATGGCATACTGCTATTTTAACTGTAGCGCTGTGATGTTGGGACTTGGAGCATTGCGTCGCTAGGTCATATATATATATATATATATATATATATATATATATATTATATTATATTATGTAGCACTAAGCCTCCTCCTCCCCCATTCTTGTTGGCTTGCCAAGTAAGTGTCATGTCCCATTATCTATTTTAGAAGAATTATTTATTTTATCTTTTTAGTCATTTACGATAGCTTTTATAAATCATCCATATAGCTCAATATCCAACAAAAGCAATTAAATATCATACATCATGAAAATATTTCACTATATTTATTTACCAAAATAATATTTACAATAACTAGGAGATCACTAATTATCATTAGTATATCAATAGCTCCTCACTACAGAAGAATAAAAGAAAATAAATAAATAGTAGAAAAAATATACCTATATTGCTACTGTCAATATTTACATCTTGCCACAAAATTCAAAGTCTAAAAATTATATATATAATAGCAATTATCAGCTACAAAACTATACATATAAGCCAGAAAATTTAAAATAAAATCAAAACATCATTACTATTAAGCCTCAACTGCAGGCTTTTTACCTTTTTTTAAATAATGTAAAAAACTATATAGTGAGCTTATAAAGCCTAACAAGGAACCAAAACTCATCATCTACCTTCCATGCAAGACAAAAGAATCTATATGCATGCTCCAATTTAATTAATAATAAAAATCAATATAATCAATAAAATAATAAATTCTCACTAAAATCTCCCTTTCATGCATGAAATATAATATGAAATACTGAAATCTATAAATCCATAAAAATTTGTATAATAATTGATAACTTCTAAAATCATAACTTTCATTTTAATCGGTGAACTTCAATAATATTACATTTAAAATGTTCATAAAATCTGTGTCTATAATATACAAAACGTTATACGATAAAAGTGTAATAAATCAAGAGAAAATATATTTTTATTGATTTAGGAGAAATTAAATTGGTCAAACTCAAAATCATGAAAACCTGAGTGAGATTCGAGTTACTTTCAAAGATCAAAAGTTTTAATAATAGAAGTGACAGACAAAAATGACCAAAATCCACTTACTCCCTCTTCCCACTCTCCTCTTCCTCTCCCTTTCCTTCTCTTCTTCCACGGCAAGCCACTGAAATGGAGGTAGTCGAGGCACTGGGGGTGCTTTAGTACTTATGATTTTGAATAAAATATTACATTAAAACACTATTAGTGGCCTAGTGTTATAGTGGTCCTACCCAGCTCCACATCACCGTTTGTTGAATCTAGAATTATTGTATAACAAAGGCTTCAATGATGTGATGGCAATTTCTGGCGCCACTATACTTAAAGGTCAATGCCTCAACACTCAAAGGTTAGCACTTAGCACCTCAATACTCGTAATCCTAGCGACATGGCTCTCAAGTTTAAATAAAAATTAAAAAAATTTTAAATAATACTTTTTCATATTTTGGGTTGTTATAGTAAGGAAGAAGAGAATAAGAGAGGAGAGGGAGAGGAGAGGGATAGAGAGAAATACATTTGGGTCATTTTCATTTGCTAGATCTAATATGAGATTTCTTCTAATTGTGGTAGGTAACACAAACCCTACATTTATTTTTAGTGATTTTGAGTTTGGAGGATTTAATATTTCCTAAATAAATAAAAATACATTTCTCCTAATTTATCAAACTTTCATCACGTAAGATATGATTTTTATGAGCATTCTAACTGTAATATTATTGAATTTTATCAGATAAATTGATAGTTATGATTTTCTAAAATAAAAAATAGTGTATAATTTTTTTATATTTCATTAAATGAATGTATTTCATCAAAAATCTGTAGCAAAAATAAAATAAAAAAATAGCACTTCCTCTTATATTTTCTACAACACAAAAAACCTGCATAAACATATACATATATCATATTCATTCAAACGTTGAACATAAAGACATGCTACATGCATATAATAACAGATTTGATCACAACATTTTATTGAAAGTTAATCAAACATTTTAAAACTTAAACTTAAAGTTTGTTTGTTACATAATTTAAAATGGACAATAAAATAAACAAACATATAAATAAAATGTCCAATATATAAAAAAATGTCCTATAATAATAAAAAAATATCTAATTAGAATCAGTCTTCTTCTCTGTTGATGCTGCCTACTTTTCACTAGACCGCTCCCTCAGTTTCTGTAGCTCATCTAACAACTAAGTTTGTTGCATCTACATCTATATTTGCATCTGTCTGTCAGCTTGTGGTTTTCTTACTCACTCTAGCTTGACTATAAGGATAGCTACATATTGGCTATATAATGACTCCTGACTACTTGCTGAGAAGCTGGAGCAACCAGATGTCTGCCCCTCGTATGCATAAGCTTGCAAGCCTAAACCATAAAACACGTCTTTTTTGCATTCCACCTACCATTTGCAACCAAGTGCAGCAGTCAAAATAATCTCCTTATCCCCTAGAAGATCCCTCGCCTACTTCGAGCTGGCTATCTTGAAGCCGTGTATACTTGTCCAACAAAAGTTAATATAAGATCAATCAATTTATTCATGGCACCTAAAATATTAAACTTATGTACTCACGTAGGCTCTCCTTGCTCACTCATAAACCCATTTATCTTATCGCTCGTGAGTATGACTATGCAACTCAATAACGATCGGTTCTCTGCCTAAGACCTCTTTCTGCAATAGACTTACATTAATATTCATATCTAAGTAAATTATCAAAATCTTTTAAAGTTTCATACTAAACATTGCTTATGCTTAGTACGTGGAACTGAGCCCCCAGTATGGAGGGAACTGCATATGCCCCTAATATTAGAAGCCCAATTATGTCTATTCTGGATATTCTCGGTAGACATTTGCATGAGATTGTACCATGGTGTATGCATTTTGTTGATGATATTCTTCTTGTTTATAAGACTAGAAAGGGAGTTCATAGTGGAATAGATGTGAATAATATTAGTAGAATTCAAGTTGGATTGTTAAAATGGAGGAATGTGTTGGGCTTATTATATCATAGAAAATTCCCCTCAAACTTAGAGAAAATTCTTTAAGATGTTTGGCTTTACTCAATATATGACGCTGGACTTATTGTGTGATAGAAAATTCTCCTCAAACTTAGTTGAGGAATGTGTTGGGCTCATGAGTTGCTTAACTCTTAGAGATAAGATACAAAATGAGCATATATGTGAAAAGGTTGGAGAAGCTTCTATGGAAGAAAATAATATAGAGAGTGAGAGAGTCTCCTTAGATGGTTTGGTCACATAAAATGGAGGCCTCTCAATGACCTAGTTAAGAAAGTAGAGGTATTAGATTTGGCTTATGTTAAGAAATGTAGATGTATAAAAAGACTTAGATGTTTGTAACATGGGAAGAGTGCTTCAAAACCATTAGAAAATGAGTGCTTCATAAACAATGAATATTTCTGCACAATTCTACCGATAAATCCTTCAAAAATATCTACGGCGCAAACTGTATTTTCACACAGGTACCCCTTGAAGACCTATACACGCCTTTCTTGGAGTGGTGGGATTAAAAACTATAATCACGATGTCACCCGATACCGACCATGTACTTCTTTTTTAATGTGGTGGGCAGGCTAAGACTCCTTAAAATTTTCCTACTCAGGGGAGATGCTAGGAGACTGTTAGATTTTTCATTAATAGGGGACTTATGTGAAATAATACCATCCGATTTACAAATTAATTTGAATTCAATATATTTTCCTTCAATATATGTTACTTTAATCTCTAATATCATATTATATGTAGGCTAAATTCTTCATATTATGAATATTAAAAATAAAAAAGTTGGATGTATAACTGATTAGCGTAATGATGAAAGATATTAACAGATGAGTTCATTAATGAGTAAATTTTTTCATCCAAATAGTATGCAACTACCTAGCTTCATCTCAGATGGAAAGTTTTGATGCCCATGTTTTAAAAATAAAAATCAAGTGTACCTCAAAGTAGATAATGTAATTTTTAATCTATATCGTAGAGGGTTCATGCCAGAATATTGGTATTGGACTTCTCATGGTGAGTACGAGTCAAATTTTAATTCTCGGTGTGGCTCATCTATAAGTTCTAATATAGCTTAAAAAAAGTATTCGACCTCTTAAGGACTTAGTTTATGATGCAAGTGGGGCACAATTTGAACAATATGTAGAAGAGTCATCAAATAAGGAGGTACATAATTTTTATGATTTATTACATGCTACTCAACAACCAATATAAAAGTGGTGCACCACTCATTCAGAGTTATATGTTGTTGTGAAAATGTTAAGTATCAAGATAGAATATAATATATCCCATGAATATTTTAATCAATTTATTGGACTACTTAAGAAAACCAACTTGGTAGATAACAAAATTCCTAAAAATTTATATCAGATTAAGAAGTTAGTTTTCAAACTTAGTTTGATAAATATAAAAATAGATTGTTATGTCAATAGATGCATGTTATACTATAAAGATTATTTATCAAAAATTGCATATCATCTTTACAATACACAAAAAATTTAAACCAAAGTTTGGGAAGAAAAGAAAGCTAAAGGATATACTTGTCAGTAGGATATTTTACTTACCCATAATTCATAGACTATAATAGTTATATGCATCTATGAGATATGCTGCATATATGAGATGACATAATGAACACATCTCACAAGAAGGTGTTATTACACATCCATCAGAAGTAGAGGCCTAGAAACACTTTGATCATGCATATTTTACCTTCACCGTGTACATAATTAAGAAATGTAAGATTAAGTTTATGCATAGATGATTTTACTCCATTTAGCCAGTCTGTTTCACCTTACTCATGCTGGCCGGTGATACTCACCCCTTACAATCTTCCTCTAGAGTTGTGTAGGACTACACATTACATGTTATTGACGCTGATCATTCTAGGGCCACATAATCTAAAAGTAAAGATCGATATATTCTTGCAACTTTTAATCGATGATTTAAATTTATTATGGTAAGAATGAGTAAGTACATATGATATCTCCATTAAATAAAACTTCATTATGAGGGCATCATTATTTTGGACAATTGGTGACTTTCTTGCATGAGTTGATGAGCGAGTAAGTCGTATGAGGACCAGCAATGGGTTAATGAGCAAGAAAGGAGAGTATACATGAGTACATAAGTTTAATATTATAGGTGTCATGTGTAAATTGATTAATATTGTATTAACTTTTGTGAGACGAGTATACAAGGCTTCGAGAGAGCCAGGATCGAGCATGTGAGGGATCTTCTAGGGGATCAACAGATTATTCTAATCACCATATTTGGTCGCAAGTGGCAGGTAAAATGCATAAAGGCTGAGTTTTTGGTTTAGGCTTGTAAGCCCATGCCTATGAGGGACAGACATCTAGTGGCTCTAGCTTCTCAGCAAGCAGCCATGAGTCGTTGTATAGCCAACATGTAGCTGCCCTTACAGCCAAGCTAGATCAAGTCAGAAAATCATAAGTTGACATGCAGATGCAACAAAGCCAGTTGTTGGATGAGCTACAGAAATTGAGGGAGCAGTTTAGTGGAGAGCAGCAACATTGGTAGAGGAGGAGAGAGATTCTTATTAGTTTTTTTTATTACTAGACATTTATTTCTATGTTGGATATTCTATTTCTGGACATTTCATTATTGAACATTTCAGTTGTTGGATTATTGTTGAACTTTATGTTTAACTTTAATTATTTTGTGAATGTTTAATAAAATGTTGTGATCAAATCTGTTATTAGATCCATGTAACATGTCTTTATGTTCAATGTTTAAATGTGAACAAAGTTTCCAATGCACGTTTTATCATCGATTAAATTTTTCCCAGAAATTCATATTTTTCGGTGGATCTGGGCCACCAATAATGTGAGTTTTTCCTGTAGTGCATCCATCAAACCTTTCATGGCATAGTTGGTTTTCTAAAGAAGAAATGCAAAGTAAACTAGAAAGAAGTGTAAAAGGAATGCAACATATTTAAAATATTTGGAGTTATTTGGATGAGTATAAAGTAAATGTATTTGATTACTTTTTTTTAACTTAAAGTAAAATAAATGCAGTGTAAAACTAAAAAATGATGATGGCTTGTGATCAGTGGTGGTGGTGAAAGGTGGCGAGTTGTAATAACCCTTAAAATTTAAAAGATATGTTTTGACCTACAAAAGTCAAATAATATTTTATGAGTCATTATAAGTCTAATTTGCAAACCGTTTTCACTATATCATAGATATTGTTATGCTATAATTATAAAAATTCCCCCCCCTAATTTCATGGGCAATGTAGATATGAAAACAAAAAGTTTCTTATTTAAATGAAATCCTTTAGAAAATTGGCACATGTCGATAAAAGTGAGTCTTTTGAGATCTTTAGGTGTCCGTTTTGCAAACCGATTTCACTAAAATCTTTTAGGTATGCTTAGCTAACTTATGAATATTTTTAAAAAATTTTTAGGTCCCTAGATTTGAAGATATAAATAGATTTATAAGGATTTGATGTTAAAAATTAAATAATTGACATAATTACATTCGTGACTTAAATATATTTTATTATAAAATTCTTTATCCATTACTTATAATCCATAAATGCTATTTAATTTTTTCATTTTCCTCATTCCTCAAGCTAGAGAAGGAGAAGGGAAAATTGAGAAGAAGGAGAGAGAGGAGGGAGGAGGGAGGAGAGAGGAGAGAGGGTTTGTAGGTCGTCGAGACGTTTTTGCCAGTTGGTCTAGCTAGGACAATTACTCAGATCAAGGTAGGTTATATTTTGTCTATTTTAGTTTTTAATAATTTAATATTTTGAGATTTTTTCAATGATATTCATAATTTAGTTTTACAAAAATACAGTTTTATCGGATTCTAATAACTATTATTTGTGTAACTTTTGATATGTTATCGATATGACTGTAATTATTATTTTAAGTATTTATTTGAGATTTTTTGTCAGATAATTTTGAAAAGCGATGATTTTTATTAATTTAGAAATTCATTTTGACATATAAAAATAGTGTTTCATACAACAATATTGTGATTGTCTCAGCAGTGTAGAATACACTTTATTTTTAGTATTTGTAGTTTAAATATTTGAATTAGTGGCGAGAAAAATTTATGTTATATTATGTATTAGAAATTCTGGAGCATGACTGATATATTTATTAAGAAGGGATTTATTCACGGCGGGATAGGATTCTGTTGGCCGTGAAAACAGATTCTGTTAATTATTAGAAATAGAAAATTAGGGCTTGAGGGACATTTTGATAATTACTATGAAATGCTTGGTTGTATTTCAACCGGCTTCAGTACAATTTCAATGGTTATTTAAATACTTATTAAAATTTAGTATCAATATCCGTTTTAGTTTCAGTTTTTCGTACAGTAATTCAATTTATTAATTTAACAATAATGTGATTATTTCAGTAGTATAGAATGCACTTTATTTTTAGTATTTGTAATTTAAATATTTGAATTAGTGGCGAGAAAAAATTATGTTATATTATGTATTAGAAATTCTGGAGCATTAGGGATATATTTATTAAGAAGGGGTTTGTTCGCAGCAAGAAAGGATTCTGTTGGCGGTGAAAACATATTTTGTTAATTATTAAGTATAGAAAATTAGGGCTTGAGAGACATTCTGATTTACCATGAAATGCTTGGTTGTATTTCAACCGGCTTCAGTACAATTTCAATGGTTATTTAAATACTTATTAAAATTTAGTATCAATATTCGTTTTAGTTTCAGCTTTTCGCACAATACTTCAATTTATTAATTTAGAATCTTTAGTTCTTTTGGTTTGAGTTATTAATTCATGTTTTAGGCTATGATAGCTTACTAAGCAATGCTAGCTCATTTTTGCTTTTTCTTCTATTTTCAGGTCAGAAAAAGAATAAGGAGCGAGCTAAGTAGCTTTGATATCATGCCTTAATCTGTGCTGTAGGTATACCTTTTAGGCTTGTTTCATTTATGCAAGTTTGACTTTTATTTTTTGTTGTATTTTTTTTTTTATCAAGTGATAGAATTCATATTGTACACATATTTTTGTATGATATATAGAAAAATCTTTTTTGAGATTTAACCTTCCATTTTATATTATATTTAGTAGTTACATTGTGTTGTATAAATTAGAAGTTTAGTTTTTCTCAGCACTTCTCCAATCGGATCTTAGGGTCAGTTTCTGATTTTTGCCACGATCGAGCATGAAATAACTTGTGTGGTATCAGATCATATTTGGTCGGTTCGTAACACGGGTGGTAGTGACGATGACGAGTACTCGCAGTAGTAGCCACTAGGATGAATAGTTCATTTTGAGGCATATTTTGAAATTGGATAGAAAATGAATAAATTTAAAACACATCAAGAAATTTAGTTATGAAGAGGATGTTTAGTTTTCCTTGAAAAGGAATGCAGAGTAAAACCAATGTAATATAAAATAAATATAATTTATTTAAAATATATTGGAGTTATTTGGTTGAGTGTAAAATAAATATAGACAGATCCATTGTGGATGAAATGATGAAAAGCTGGTTGTTTTAGTGGCTTAACAGAGCAACAAGTTCGCCAACGAGAAAACCTGCTCTAATTTTTGTAATTCTTCCTTTTAAAGTTATTTATTAATCCATATAAGCCACCAACATCTTTTTCTGGACACACGAAAGCATCAATGGTTCGTTTTTCCCTTTGCTCCTCTCTCACGACTCGTGACTCACGACCTCAAGCACGGCTTTTGTTTTCCCTTTCACTCCTCTCTCGCCCCCAAACGAAGACTGTCCCATGGCAGATGTTTATGTCTTCTAACCTGTAAGGGTCATGTTATTTGCATTCTTAATTTTGATCTTACTGCTCCTCTTGGCTCCGGTAATGAGACGGCAAACGGAACTATTTTGATGTATTCTAGCCTTCCAAATGAGACAACAAACAAAATTATTTTAATTTAGGCCCCCCTCCCCCAAATAAAATTTCTGGCTTCGCCAATGATGATGATGGTCGATGGCTGGTGAAAACTTTGGTGGTGGTGAGTGGCGATGATGATATGTGGATGGCTGGTGAAAACTTTGGTGGTGGTGAGCGGTGGTGATGATATGTGGCACTGTTGGCCAACGACAACAGTAGGTGGCAGTGGTGGTGGGCTGCCGTGGTTGGTCATATTAGGTGGCAGCGACCGGTGGGTGTAGGTGGCGCTAGTAGTAACCAATAGTAGCGGGCAGTAGCTGGCAGCATGTGATGGCAGGTGATGGTTGGGGCAACAACAACAAACAAAATATAATATATTTAGAACTTGGACAAATTTGACGGTTTTCAAATATACTTAAATTGAACTAGAAAGTAAATTTCAAATACTTCAAAATTTTATTCTATATTTTTTAAACTTTTAATCAAACAATAATATTTTCTAAATTAGTACATTAAACAAATTTTATACTCAATTTACTTCGGACCACAAAGCCCCGAGAAAAAAATAAATTCATTAAAAATTTAATCAGCACTCCTTTTTTTTCCTTTCTTCAAACCAAATAACGAATTTCAAAATCCTCGGAATGCTGGGAGATTATTCAGTGCGGACACCGAACGGGAGAACCATCCGGTTATGCTTGGTACCGAGCGGAATACCGAGCGGTACCGTGCTCGGTACAACTCGGTATCCAATTCCCATCGGTATCTAGTACGGTACCGAGTGGTATTATGCTCGGTACAAGTCGGTATCGAGCTCAATACATTTTTTAAATGACGCATTTTTATTTACCTGTAGAGACCGTACGCACCTAATAATTTCCCGGAATGCTTTCCATTTCTGCAAAATTACTCTTTACGAGCGGCCGGGGTGTCGTGCTTTCCCGAATTCTCTTGTCTAACCCTCCGCTGATTCGCAGAATGAAAGGCGACAACGGTTCCATTCCCCAAGTCTCTCTTTAATTTGCTCGATTGAGGTCGAACGCCACGGAAATATAGGAAGTAGAAGTGGAAGGGCAGATGGACCTTGAGGTCAAGGTGGTTGGAGGCATCGAGAGCTGCTTCGTTTCGCTCCCTCTTTCTCTAATACATACCCTACAGTCCACGAGCGGTGGTTTCCTTCCTCCTGTTCTTGCCATAGAGCTTCGATCGTATTCCGGTGCCTCCTGGAGCGTCGCATGGTCGGGCTCCGCCTCAAAGTCCTCCTCAATCGAGGTACTCATTAAATTGTTGCCAGTGTTTGTCGCAAAAGCTCTTCAGCAGCGTGCTTATAGCAATCGAAAGTCTAGAAAGTTAGAAATATGGGTTTGGTATTGCTTTGAATCTTTCACGTTTTTTGCGAATCATTTTGAGTTATGGTTTCGCAGGTTGGCCAGCAAGTTGCTGAATGTATTTCTCTGCCAAATGGAACTAAAGTGCAAGTGAAAGCAAATGGTAATCTGTCCAAAGCTTCACTGGTTAACATAGAACCTAATAGCGAGGATGACTGGGAAATCTTGGAGCTCAACTCACAGGCTGCGGAGGAGGCTATTTTGAAGCAGGTATTGCAAGTAGCTTTCTAATGTTGAGTAGTCTGATATGCTTTTAATCGTCACAGGTGCTTACTATTTATGAACTTACTCATTTCCAGTTAAAAGAAGTGATTGTAAGAAAAAAATCTGTCAAGAAGCCAAAACGCAAAAAAAAAAAAAATGATTGAGGTGGACTATATCAAATTTTGTTGAAACTGAGGTAATGCCAGGAAGAAATATTGTAGGAACCCAAGCCCCAAGAAGTAAAATTGCTATTTACTAGAGAAGGTTAGCAGTTAAGGACCACAAGATAGCAAAAAAATCTACTGCTAAAGAAGCCAACTGGGTCATAGATATTACAACAGTAGGCTCCAAGCCTATGATCAAAGCGTCATTGTGTAGAGTAGAGAATTGTGGTAAGTATTAATACATTGTGTTAATGCTAGGGCATTGCATGGAAGCGACGCACTGTATGACTTGAATACAGTGAGAAGTGTGCAAGAGCCACTACACTGGCGCCCATGTATAATGTTAAATAAGCAAGGGTTCCCGCATCATGGACGGATGTGGGAAAAGAAACTAGTCCATGAAACTAGAATTAGGATAGAAACTTGGAATATAGGTTCACTTACAGGCAAATTAATGAAATTAATAGATATTATGATTTATAGGAAGATAAATATTCTATGCATTCAGGAAACTAAATCAATTAGAAAGAAGACTAAGGAGATTGATTAGTATTTAAACTATGATATTCAGGCAGGAGTCATACTAAAAATGATGTTGGTGTGATTATAGATAAGAATTTGAAGAATAATATTGTAGAAATTAATATAATTGAAGATAAAATTATATTAAAGGAGATTTAAATGAAAATGTTGGTAGAGAGGTAGAAGATTTTAAAAGTATTCATAGTAGGCTATGAGTCTGGAGCGACTAATAAAGGTGGTAGGACCATATTAGATTTTTCTTTAACTTATGATTTTATAATTGCTAAGACCTTATTTAAGAAATCAAGAGCATCTCATCACTTATATAAGAATGGATATAGTAAAATTCAAATTGATTATTTTTTATAAGAAACATAGATCGTTTAGATTGCCAAGATTGTAAAGTTATTTCGAGTGAAAGTTTATGTTCCCAACTCGCTTATTAGTTTTGGACTTTAAGATAAATGGACGGAATATGAAAAATAAAAAAAAAATATTGCCCCAGGATTAGATGGGACATTTAAAGAATGATAACAAAAATATTTTTGAGAGCAAGATTCAGGATCTTAAAATTTTGACTGTACATGAGGAAACTGATGTTATGTGAGAAAAAGTAGCTAATGATATTAAAAATATTGCAAAGGATGTGCTTGGAGCATCAAAAAGAAAATCTTTTAATAGTAAAAATAGTTGTTGGTTGAATCAAAATATGCAAAATAAGATAAAAAAAGATGATTTATTATAAAAATTGATTTAGATGTAAAAATTTGAAAAATTGAGAAATATATAAAGAAGCCCGTAAGTAGTCTAAGAAAGTTATTTGTGATGCAAAGAATTTAGCTATTAATGATTTATATAATAGATTAGATACTAAGGAGGGTAAAGATGTATGCATAAGTTAGCCAATCAAAGAGATAGGAGAAGTAATGATTTAGTTCAAGTGAAGTGCATTAAGATGAAGATAAAAAATGTTTTTATTAGAAGAGGATATTCAACAAAGGTGAATGAAATATTTTGATAAGTTTTTCAATGAAGATTATAAGAATACGATTAACTTTAGTAACCATAGCATCCTAAATAAAAAAAATTTTTATTTTTATTTTTATTGACTCATTAGTAAAACCTAAGTTAGTGAGGCTTTAAAGGAAATGAAGTGTGGAAAAATTGTTTAACCTGATGATATTCCAATAGAGATGTGGAAATGCTTAGGAGACAAATGAGTTTTTTGATTTACAAAACTTTTCAATATTATTTTAAAGACTAAAAAGATGCCAGATGAGTAGAGAAGAAGTGTGTTAATTCCTATTTTTAAGAATAAAGGTGATGCAAGTGTGTGCGGATTATGGAGGAATTAAGTTAATGTGTCATACTTTAAAACTATGAGAGAGGGTTATTGAATATAGGTTTTGACGTGATACTACTGTTTCTCAAAATTAATTTGGATTCATGCCGGGTAGGTATACTATGGAAGCTATACATTTATTGAGAGGTTCGAAGGAGAAGTATAGAGAGAATAAGGAGGATCTACATATAATATTTATTTATTTGGAGAAAGCTTATGATAAAGTTCCAAGAGAAATGCTATAGAGAGTTCTAGAATAGAAAGAGGTTAATAATATTTATATTCAAGTTATTAAGAATATGTATGCATGAGCTATTACTTGTGTTCAAACACAAGGTGGTTTGACCAGGTATTTTGCTATTTTAGTTGGATTACATCAAGGATCAGCTTTAAGCGCATATCTTTTTGCTTTAGTCATGAATGTTCTTACTAGACATTTGTAAGTGGATGTACTTTGGTGTATGCTTTTTGCTGATATTCTTTTTGTTGATAAGACTAGAGAGGGAGTTGAAGATAAAGTTGAATTATGGAGGTCAATCTTAGTATCTAAATATTTTTGTTTCAGTAGATCTAAAATAGAATACATGGAGTGTAATTTTAGTAGTAATAGATCTAGTGGGAGGATTGTGACTTTAGGCGATTAAGTCATAAATAAGAGTACATGTATCTCAGGTCTATTGTCTAGAGTGATGGTGAAATGGATGAGGATATTAGTAGAGTTCAAGTTGGATGGTTGAAGTGGAGGAATGCATCGAGCCTGTTGTGTTATGGAAAAGTACTCCTCAAACTTAAGGGAAAATTCTATAAGATGGTGGTGAGACTTGGAATGCTTTATGGCGTAGAATGTTGGCCATTAAAAGATAAGCATAGAATTAAGTTATGTTTTGTAGAGATAAGGATGCTCAGGTGGATGAGTGACTTTACTCTTAGAGACAAAATGTGAAACAAGCATATACGTGAAAATGTTAGAGTAGGCAGTGACACATAAGATTAGAGAGAGTCGCCTTAGATGGTTTGGTCACATAAAACGTCGGCCTATCGATGATCTAGTTAGGAGAGTAGATGTATTAGATTTGTCTAATGTCAAGAAAGGTAGAGGCAGACCTAAAAAGATTTGGTTAGAATATATTAGAAATGACCTTTTTTATTAGATTTAAATGAGAATTTGACTCTTAACAATACACAACAGAGAAAAAAGATTCGTATAGCTGACCCCACATAGTGGGATAAAGACTTAATGTTGTTGTTGTTGTATTCCACCAAACAAAAGCCAGAGGAATTCGAGCTGCTATGATTAATTCTACCCAACTTGGAAACATTTAATTTTGATAGATTGATTAATTATTTTTCTTTCAATAGATCTAGGTGTATCTCTTGGGTTCCCTATAGAAATATTCATGTGTCTTATATATGAATCTCTTTTTCCATCACACAAAGTACATCTAATGTTTACCATTAGTGGTGAAATGGATTTCGTCTCAAAAAACATCTTCACGAATAAGGTGGGTATGACTGATTGGGTAATATACAAATAACGTTTGGATGTAAATCTTGCAGGAGGAGGTGAAAAGTGAGAATAACTCAAGGTATTGACTATTGGCTCATGCTATAAAGTTAAATAAAACATCAAAAATAGATTAATGCTAGAATTTTTTGGCACTTCTAAATTGTAAGCATTTATCCTTGTTGTTTATATGGGATTCATTTATGAAACTTTTCGAGTTTTGATGAATCCTTATATTATCACCTAATTTTATTTCCTTATATCTCAAATTAAAAATTTTAGTAAACTTATAATTATCATGATTAACAATAAGTTTTTTTTAACAAATGTTCTACAAATTATGCATATGATTAATTGATGATATAATATGATGTGATGCATGTGAAAGGATGCTTAAGTTTATTTTCTAATGAATATATTATAACTTTAGGATTAAAGGAGAAAAAATTGATGAGAATTTAAAGTTTTATGTTTACTAAGTTCCATAATTTTTTTTTTCAAAGAATTTGTAAACCACACAAAAATGCTTAATAAAAAAAACAATATTTATCGTATAGACGAACAATCTCTTTGAAGAAAAAAACAACTCAAATGAGTAAAAGAGTATTCATAATGACTTATACATTTTTGGTTGAAATTCTAATACATTTCACACTTTTGGTAGAAAGCGTCCATGTTGAAAATTGTACAATAAGTTATATGCCTTGAGGCTTGCGTCAAAAAGAGGTGCGTGAAAAGTGGCTTTAGACATTTTTATTGATTAGCTACTTTGAGGGTTATTGAAATGGAAACTTATGAAGAATATGATAGGAAATACTTGGATTCAAGTATTCCTATCGATCCGAATGAGGAGAAAGAGCAGAAATCTGCTGTTTACAGCAGTGGACAGCAGCCAACACGATAAAAACAGAGAAATAACAGTGGAAATCTGAAGGAAAACTCAAACAAACACTTGTATTTCACTAGTAGAGGAACAAAACCAAAGCAAGATACAATGTTCTTCGATTCGAGAGGAAGAACAACTCTCCTAATCTCCGGCAACGCCAAGAGCCCAAGCCACGAAATCCTAGCTCTCAAAAATACAATCAAATTCAAGATAACCCTAATTCTCTCCCAATCCCCTAATTAACAATAAAGGATTATTACAAAATCTCTAAGCAACCCTTCCCATTCAAAATTTCCCTCCAAACAATGTGTTTAAACCCCACTTGGGCCCACCAAGCTTCCGCCCCCTTCCCCTGTGTCCGCGTCCCGCTGGTTCCGCCCGCTATTGGGCCGGCGGGTGTAGAACCGGACCGGTCCCTGCTGGACCGGTCCAAGCCTAACATTACTCCCCTCCCAAAGATTCACCTTCTCCTCAAGGTGAAAATAAGGAAATTGAACTTTCATACTTTCCAAAGGCTCCCACGTCGCATCGAAATCTGGCAGTCCTTTCCACCTAATCAGCACTTCCGTCTTGCCCTCTTTGTCTGATCTTACCCCTGTAAGTTCCAGTGGTTCAAGGGCTACTTCCAGGTCTTCAGTCAGGGTCTCTGGTAAATTTGTACTGGCGGTGTGATCTCCTATCACTCTTCTCAACTGAGAGACATGGAAAACTGGATGTATGGTAGCTGATGGAGGTACGCCACTGCTCCGATCTTGTCCACCACTTCGTAGGGCCCGAAGTACCTTGGTGCCAATTTCTCATTCCTCCTTCTAGCCACTGTCCTCTGCCTGTAGGGTCTTAATTTCAAGAAAACCTTCTCCCCCACTTCAAACTGGATATCCCTTCTGTGTAAATTGCCTGCCTCTTCATGATTTGTTGTGCCCTCAGCAGATGTTTCTTTAATTCCTCCAACACCTTATCCCTGTCTTCCAGGTACTGCTCAATTGAAGAGACTAGCGTATTTTCTTTCCCATAGTGCACTAGGTGTGTCCATATAACACTTTAAAGGGAGTCATCTGCGATGCAGAATGGTACGATGTATTGTACCAGTACTCAGCCCATGGCAGCCACTTTGCCCACACCTTCGGTGTTTCAGAAGCAAAACACCTCAAATAGGTCTCCAAACTTCGGTTTACCACCTCTGTTTGCCCGTCTGTCTGTGGATGGTAAGCTGGTACTTCTTTTGAGGATAGTGCCTTGCATTCTGAACAGCTCTCTCCAAAACTGGCTGAGGAACACTTTATCTCGATCTGACACAATTGATTTAGGAATCCCATATAGTCTTACCACTTCCCTGATAAAAGCTGCTGCTACTGATACAACGGTGTAAGGATGTCGTAGTAAGATGAAGTGTGCATATTTGCTAAGTCTGTCAACTACCACCAAGATAACAGTGAATCCTTCCGATCTTGGTAAGCCGTCGATGAAATCCATGGACACTTCCTCCCAAACTCTGTTTGGGAGTGTTAACGGTTGTAGTAGTCCTCCTGGAGCCATGGCCATGTACTTATTTCTCTGGCACACTTCACACCTCGCCACCATCTCCTCAACATCTTTATGCATTTCCTTCCAGTAGAGCTCGGATGTTAACCTCCTGTATGTCTTCTGAACTCCTGAATGACCCCCGACTGCGCTGCCATGAAACTCCTGCAACAAGTGGGGAATATGTATGGACGTTTGTGGCATCACAAACCTCCCTTGATACAAGAGTCTCTCTCCCTCAAGGTAGTAGCCCGGATGACTGCTCTTATCTTTCCCCAGATCCTCCCTAATCTTCCTCAACTCTTCATTCGATATACTTTCTTCCTTGATGGACCCCCGATCTACCATCAATGGAACTGACAAAGCTAATTCCTGGAGCTCCCCAACATATCTGGATAAGGCGTCGGTTGCTTTATTTGCCAAACCAGGCTTGTATTGGATCTCAAAGTCATAGCCTAGTAATTTGGATAACCACCTCTGATACTCCTCGGTCACCATCCTTTGCTCTAGCAGATATTTTAAACTTCTCTGATCAGTTCTTACAATAAAATGCCTTCCCAACAGATAAGGCCGCCACTTCTGAATAGCCAAGACAATGGCCATTAGCTCCCTCTCATATACTGACTTCAATCTAGCCCTGGCTGACAGCACTTGACTGAAGTATGCAATTGGCCTGCGGTTTTGCATCAACACTGCCCCCAGCCCATATCCTGATGCATCGGTTTCCATGACAAAGACCTGGCTAAAATCGGGAAGTGCTAACACTGGAACTGTAGTCATGGCTTCCTTCAGTTTCTCAAAGGCATGGGTTGCTGCGTCTCCCCATAAAAACCCATCCTTCTTCAGTTGCTCAGTCAGAGGCCAAGCAATCGCACTGTATCCCTTCACGAACCTCCTGTAGTACCCAGTTAACCCCAAAAAACCCCTCAACTCCTTTAAGTTTTTAGGCCTTGGCCATTTCTGCATTGCTTCAATTTTACTCTGATCTGCCGCCACCCCTTCTTGGGAAACAACGTGTCCCAAGTACTCCACGCTAGCCTGGGCAAAGCTGCATTTCTTCAAGTTGGCTTGTAACTGATGATCCTGTAATACTCCCAAAACCACCTTCAAATGTTCCAAATGCTTCCCCTCAGTCTTGCTGTACACCAGAATGTCATCAAAGAATACCAATACGAACTTCCTGAGGTGCGGCTTAAATACCTGGTTCATTAAAGACTGAAAAGTAGCAGGAGCGTTAGTTAATCCAAAGGGCATTACCAGAAACTCATAATGCCCTTCATGTGTTCTGAAAGCTGTCTTGGAAATATTTGCCTCCTTCATTCTGATCTGGTGGTAACCAGACTTCAAGTCCAGCTTAGAAAACATCACTGCCCCAAATAATTCATCCAATAGTTCATCAATCACTGGAATTGGGAACTTGTCTGGTACAGTGCCTTTATTCAGAGCCCTGTAATCCACACAGAATCTCCAACTCCCATCCTTCTTCTTGACCAGGAGGACTAGACTAGAGAAAGGGCTTACACTTGGTCGTATGATCCCCGCCTCCAACATCTCCCGGATCAGCCTCTCAATCTCATCTTTTTGGATCTGAGGGTAGCGGTAAGGGCGAACACTGATAGGTGTCTCCCCTTCCTTCAAAGTAATGGCATGCTCCAGTTCCCTCTGAGGTGGCAGACCCTGTGGAGGTTGAAAAACCTCCCTGAACTGCTGTATGACCGTGTGCACTTCAAGAGGAATGTCTCCCTCTTCCCCCACACTGACTTTCTCCAATCGTTGCAGCTCCACCAAGTATCCACCCCCAACCTCCTGGATGGTTCGGATCATGGACTTGAGAGACACCCCCGTCCTGGACAGGCCGACATCTCCCTGTATCACCATTCTCCTCCCCCCCCCCCCCCCCGCACTACCAATTCCATCCTCAGTTCTCCCAGTTCACCTTGGTCTCCCCCAAAGTTTGCAGCCACCTCATCCCCAAAATCACATAAGTACTTCCCAATTCTAAGGGAAGAAAATCCTCCCTCACCTGTATTCCCTGAATAGCCAGCACCACTCCTCTACAAACTCATCTACCCATTTCTACCTTTCCAGTGCCCATCATCACCCCATAGCCTCCTGTATTCACTAATTTCATTCCAAGCAACTCAACAAGCTGGGTGAAAATGAAATTGTGGGTTGCCCCACTATCTATCAGAACCACCACCTCATGGTCAGCTATCACCCCTTTCACTTTCATAGTGTGACTCGAAGTGAATCCCACTACGGAGTTCAGAGAGACTTCTGCCACATCCAGGTGTAACTTCTCCTCTTCCTCCACTTCGGACCTGCTCCCACCTCCCTCTTCGTCTTCCTCGTCTTCGCAAACAAGGAGAACCTGAAGAGTCCGGTCCTTGCACCTATGGCTTGGCATGTACTTCTCATCACATCTAAAGCACAATCCCTTGGCCCTCTTCTCCTGCATCTCCTTATCAGTAAGCTTTTTAAAAATTTCCCCAGGCCCTCCTCCTCCAGACCTCTCCTTTGGTACCTCCCGTGTACCCCCCGGTGCAGCTCCCTTGGGAGCTAGAAAAGTGGTCGTCATTCTGTAGGATCCCCCTGAGCTGCTGCCTCGAGCCCCTCTCTCCAGATGCTTCTGGTCCTCAACCAGCTGTGCCAACTCCATGGCCTCCCCCAGGTCGTGTGGTCTCATCACTCTAACAGCTGCCCTGATTTCTGGTTTGAGTCCCTTCATGAAGTTCCCCTCAAGCACGGTCTCAGAAAGACGATCCAACCTGCTAGCTAGGTACTCAAACCGGTCCCGGAACTCTGCTACTGTCCCTTCCTGTGTCAGTGCAAAGAACTGCTCGTAGAAGTCTGCTCCCCTGCTGGTTCGGAAACGCTCTAGCAGACAGTTCTTGAACTCTCTCCAACTTCGAATGGGTCGCCTCATGTCGCGCCACTGGTACCATGCCAATGCCTTCCCTTCCAAACATAATCCTGCCGCTGTCAGTTTCTTCTCCTCTATCAACCCGTTGACTGCAAAATACCGTTCCACCTTATAGATCTAGCCATGGCCATCCTCGCCGTCAAAGATGGGCATCTTTAGTTTCCTCACCTTGGGATCTCCTCCATACCCCCGGTATCCTCCAAATCCTCCCATTGCACGAAGGGGAGGTGCTCCCCAAGTATCCCGATCGTCCCTCCGACGATTATATCCGAACCCTTCCTCATATTCCCCTCTTCTCCCTTCAAATTCAGCACCCCGGCGGTGCGTTTCCACCCTACTTCCCAAAAATTCAGCACCCCTTCGTTCGTACCCCTGGCTCATCTCCTCTATAGAAAGCGGTTCTAGAGGCGGCATGTCGTCCTCCCCTTCAAGGATCTCCACCTCCGGATTCCTCCTCCCCCGGATCGGGTTTGGATTTCCTCCTACGCCATGGCCGTCGGTGGTCTCTCTTACTTCCGATGTCGCCGGATTGGTCTTCATCTCCAGAAGTTTCTTCATCATTTCTTCCATAGCCGCGAACCTCCCTTCCAACCTGTCATTGTTGGTGGAGATTTCCAGGAACTTTCCCTCCAGATCTGTCTTCAGTTGTCCGAACTCGCCTTCCAAAACTTCCACCTTCTTTCCGGTCATTTTTTTTCTTCCATGAAAAACCAAAAAAAATTCCTTCGAATCCCTCAAGAACCCCGCTGAAATTCCTGATTTTCAGCCGCCAAAGGTCCCACGACGATGCTCTGATACCAATTTGATAGGAAATACTTGGATTCAAGTATTCCTATCGATCCGGATGAGGTGAAAGAGCAGAAATCTGCTGTTTACAGCAGTGGACAGCAGCCAACACGATAAAAACAGAGAAATAACAGTGGAAATCTGAAGGAAAACTCAAACAAACACTTGTATTTCACTAGTAGAGGAACAAAACCAAAGCAAGATACAATGTTCTTCAATTCGAGAGGAAGAACAACTCTCCTAATCTCCGGCAACGCCAAGAGCCCAAGCCACGAAACCCTAGCTCTCAAAAATACAATCAAATTCAAGATAACCCTAATTCCCTCCCAATCCCCTAATTAACAATAAAGGATTATTACAAAATGTCTAAACAACCATTCCCATTCAAAATTTCCCTCCAAACAATGTGTTTAAACCCCACTTGGGCCCACCAAGCTTCCGCCCCCTTCCCCTGTGTCCGCGTCCCGCTGGTTCGCGTCCTGCTGGTTCCGCCCGCTACTGGGCCGGCGGGTGTAGAACCGGACCGGTCCCTGCTGGACCGGTCTAAGCCTAACAGAATATTGGGTGGTTTTTAATACAAGTGAGGATGCTATCAAGCATGATG
Source organism: Dendrobium chrysotoxum (assembly GCA_019925795.1). NCBI lineage: Eukaryota > Viridiplantae > Streptophyta > Magnoliopsida > Asparagales > Orchidaceae > Dendrobium > Dendrobium chrysotoxum. Next base: position 6,912,867 of record CM034312.1, read on the forward strand.
ATGATTCTAAATTTCTAATAAAGACCCTCTAAGTGATAGGAGTGGGAGAGATTGGAATTCGGAGTACTAAATTATAACTAGTTTATTTTTGGCCATGTTTATTTATTTTTAGACTTTTTGTTTATATTTACTTGTTCATCTTAAACTTTTTGCTTATCATTGAGCATGACTTTTTTATGATGTTAAGTTATGATTGAACACTATTACTCTTAAATGCTTTATTTTTCATAGTTTTAATTTATTTAATGATTTTATTTTGAGTCATACACCTCAAAAGACCTTGAGACTTACTCTTAGCTTCATGACAAAAAAGTGCATCAATAATTCAATACAGGATTGCGTAGTTTTAAACCTTAAAAAGTGTGAACTAAAATCAAGTCGTTAACAACAAGTTGTTACTTTCGATGAAGTCAAAATGATAAAGGAAATAACTTCAAATGAAAGGGCAATGCCTTTTGTACTAGAAATAATGAATTAATTTAGAACCAAGAAAGTTACAAATTACACAATGAGTTGAAATTCTCACATATGTTGAAAATCAAATTTTATTGAATTTGAGTCAAATCAATCACATAACTAAAATTGGCTAGATAAATAGTAGAAAGAGAAAAAAAATCACCAAAAGTAGAAGTAAGCCTGAAGTTTGTGCTAGGAGATAATCTCTCCTGAATAACTTGAAACCTTTCACTTGAACAAGAGAATATTAATTAAACAAATATTTTATTCAAAACAGAATTGATTGTGTTTTGCCTTTGACTCCTATTTATACCCCTTGCCTGTTATCGGAAAATGGGGCAATCCTGATAATAGGGGAAGCGACATAGATCAACCATATAAATGGCTAAAGAAGCTACACCTCAAGAATTTCGATTGACGAAAACAAACATAGATATCTGATGTACACAACAAAAAATAAAGAGGAACACAATCTTTAGAGAAGGAAACTGAATATATTGCTGGAGAAGGGTAACATGCGAAAAAAAGACTACAGAATAATCCATTGCCATTGTAGCCAACCAAGTGATAGGCAAAATTTAACGAACCTCCAGCAGTTGCTGAAGTCTTTGAAGTCACTGATCAAGGAACTGGTTGAAGAGCAAGGAATTGCAGAAAGGATTCCACTAAATAGAAGATGGAGGAAAGGGAGCAGCTTCATATTACTTAGCCTCTTGGTCTTCAACAAATGCTACAACTGATATCTAGGAAGGGTCGTAAAATGCTTCAGCCTTTAGAAGTGGCTTGGCTGATTTGAGGATGTTGGTCCTCTTTCTGATATTAAAAACTACTTTAATGCCTGGTTTTAAATAATATTTTGATGTCATAACATTGTCAATAGTCCTCTGTTCAAAAATCTATTTCTTAAAAAACCAATAATACCCTCTGTTTCCTATGTTCCTTTCTACTGTACATCTATACTTGTATATTTTGTTTTTTCGTCTATATGATATGTGACATATTATAGTTTATATTACCTTAATGCAGGTAGGGATTGTATTTGAAGGGATGAAGTTCCCTTTGTGGTTGCATGGGCACATGGTTGTTGAGTTTATTGTTGTCTCAATTTTTCCTAACAAACCGGTAGGTAAGGGAATCTATTTTACTCCACTGTCTTGCTGCACGATATAAATGGTTTTAAAATGTTAACCATGGGTTTTATATTTTTTTGAACTCCTGCTGTTCCAGTTTTTTCTGCTTATTTTTTGTATCCAGAAAAACTGCAAATGTGTGATTTTAATTTTATCTTCATTAGAAAAATCAGATAAGATTAGAGAGAGTCGCCTTAGATGGTTTGGTCACATAAAACGGCGGCCTTCCGATGACCCGGTTAGGAGAGTAAATGTATTAGATTTGGCTTATGTTAAGAAAGATAGAGGTAGAACTAAAAAGACTTAGTTAGAAAATTTAAAAATGACATTTGTTTATTAGATTTAAATGAGAATTTGACTCTTAATAGGACACAATATAGAAAAAAAGATTTATTTAGCCGACCCCACGTGGGATAGAGACTTGTTGTAGAAAAATCAAATCCTTTGTCAATTTGTCATGCTTAACCTGCTAAGTTCTAATGATGAGCAGCAAGATGGTAAATGTGTATAGAGGCATAAGAATTGCAACCACCTATGGTATGCCTTTATTGATGTTGGTATATATTAGCTAGAAATTTGGCTGCGATTCAATCATATAATTTGAAAGTGGTAGGTTAGCCTTCTTTAATGATATTTCACCTTCAGTAATTGATTAAGCCCACTTTTTTAATAACCCTTATAAGGTTGCTTCAGAAGCAGTGGTTAATGCTTTGACGAATTAGCGAGACGACATGTAGTCCTCTGGCTAATGCTTATTTGATGGCATTTTCTAGCACCATTTCAAACATAGTGAATTAACATTATTAATGAAATCAGTTAATATTATTACGAGTAATGGAATGAAAGTCAAATCCATAAACCATAAACCTAATGAATCCTAAGAGCATGATTTCTGCTACAGTCCTTGCCATATAATGCCTACAACATGGGTAGGGTGGGTAGGTTGCTAAATACAATATTTATGCATATTTATGATGTTTAGCCAGGTATAATGCCAAAATTATTTAATTTTACTAATAAAAAAATTAAATTGAAGACAATAGATTTTGATGATATCATCCTTAAGTGGCATTTGATAATAAGGGAAAAAGTAAATTAATGAGAAGAGTTTTGACAATTATCCTAAAAAAAAGCGAAGTTATGTTTTTAGGAAGAAAATAAGTTTTATCATGCTTAAGTGGTATTTGATGATAAGGGAGAAAATGAATTATTGGGAAATGTCTTGGTAATTACCCTAAAAGCAAAATGTCATATTCAGGGAAAAAAAAACAAAAAACAAAATGTCATATTAATGCATGTTTCTCATGTTCATTATATTTAGTTGGGATTAGTGTCAAAATTATTTAATTTCGTTGATAAAAAAAGTTAAATTAAAGACAAAAGACTTTGAAGATTATCATGCTCAATTGCAATTTGATAATAAGGGAGAAAATAAATTAATGGGAAGAGTCTTGGTAATTATGCTAAAATCAAAATACAACTTTTTCATCTTGGAAGGGCTTTATTGAGGGATGTTACTCTGCAATTAATATCATATGTAGCTTTGAAGTGACCTATCAGTCTCACCCTGATCAGTATAATTGTTGCCTATGTGAGAAGTCGACTAGACTTTGACGTTATTTGGGGTGGTTGTTGTAAAGCTGTTGTGGGTATTAGAAAGATATATATTTTTGATGAGCTTTGTGATAAGCTTTTGTGAGGCCTAGGGGATCTATTATTCATTATGTAAGGAGGAATTAAGGAGAACTAATTAGGAAATGTTTATTTAGGGAATAATGGATGATTTGATTGGTAGGGGATTATGAAATGTTTATTTAGGGAAAGAAGACTGATTTGATTGGGAGGTAAATAAGAAATGTTTATTTAGGGAAATATGGTTGATTTGATTTGGAGGGAATTTTGAAAGGTTTATTTAGGGAAAGATGACTGATTTGAATTCAGATTTGAGAGTGAAGTAGGAAGGTTTATGTTAAGGTTATTTGGGTGGTTTTATTTTCAATATGTGATTGCGTTTGTTGTAGTTTTTCTTTGGAGTTATTCCTAGTGGTGCCTAGGGCTTTTGGGAGAGCTGATCTACCTCTTGAATAATAAATCAATTGTATCTTTCATTATTTGTTGAAGAGATAATAAAAAATCAGCCCCCATACTTCTGTTCATGCAATTTCTTTTTATCTAATTTGCTGTTTTTGCTTCCAAGTCGCATCACTTTGATAGCAACTTTCTTGTAGCTGTACCACACTAGTAGTTGTGGTGGTAAAAATCAGCTTACCACCATAGAAATTTATAAAAAGCCATAAGAAAGTAGTATTCAAACATAAGTGTAGTAGCATTTTAAAAAACAAAGCAATGAGAATGCTACCCCAAATGGGCCCTTAATATTATAAATAGATGCTATATCCTTGCATTTGGAGCCCTAAATATAAACATCTTGATGGGGACATCAGATCATGGAAGGTTTATCAGCGACGTGGCAGATGATCTACGGCTACGATCGAGCCGATCTATTTTTGAGTTTTTATTTTATTTATTTTATTATTATTATTTATTTTTCAGTTTTACCTTTACTTAAGGGCTCGTGTCATGTGTAAGCCCTAGGGGCATTTGTGTCATTTTTCTTTCTACATTGTAAGAGGCTATTTATAAAGCCCCCTGTTGTTATTTTAAAGTTAATGAATGATTATCAAAGAAATTTTCCTGCATACTACTTTCTTGTGAGAGTTTGAGAACCATGGAGAAGGATCCCTAGGAGAGGGAGAATTGTGCATCACCCACCAACTTTGATGAGTCGGGTTCGTGGCTTTAACTTTTCTTTCTTCTTACCTTCCTCCCTCCACCACCCCGGCCCCCTTCCACCTTCCCCTTTCCCCACCCACAGCCCAAGCTCCACCTGAGCCTTGAACCGCCGGCCCCTCCCCTCGCCGCCCCCTTCCCCTTTGCGCACCGGCCCCTCTCACCACCACCACAAATCGCCGGCCCACCCTTCCCACCAAGCCGCCGGTCCCACCCCCATCTTCCCTTCTAAATTATTTCCTAAAGCCTCACTTTTCATATTTAACTCCACTTAATTTTGGGAAGTATTTGAATTTGAAATAAATCAAATTTAGATTTCAAATCTTTCCTATTTCCTCTTAATCCTATTTTTGGAAGGTCCTAATTGAAATTGCAATCAATTAAATTCAGATTTTCATTCTTTTCTTTCTCTTTAATCCTATCTTTGGAAAGGTCCTTATTTAAATCAATCAATCAAATCATGATGGATTGGTTAATTAATGCCTTAAGTCCAAATACATTGCATCTAGACACTTGCCCCACCTCTTCCCCCTTGGCCGAAATTTCCCATGCCCCACCAAATTAATCCCTTTCCAAATTAAAGCCTCCCCCTTTGGAATTAAATCAAACACCTTTCCCTCTCTCCTACCAGCCCCCTCCCTCATCCCTTTTCCCCTTTAATTCCTTCCAATGCTAGGAATTAATTAAGGAAAATTGAACGCCAAGTTTTCTCCCATCACTCACATTTCAAAATCTGAACCTAACTTCCCTCCTCCCTCCTAACCCTAACCCTAAACTCCACCAAAATCTGATCCTAAACTCCCCTAAGCCCCTTACCTTGGCCGGCCACCCTCTCCTTCTTTCCTTTACTTGGATTTTGAGAGAGAAGCCTCTTTCTCTCAAGGGAACCAACAAGGGCAGCAAAAGAACAATCCTCCCCACATTTCAACAAAGCAAGATCAATGCATGGCCGATCCCGACGTTGATTTCGGCATTGTCTACGACGAGCGAGGCTACGTCCACATCCTCCATTCAATCTTCTTTGACGTCAACCCGAGGATCGATACCACCGTCGAAGAATACGTGGAGCACATCCTGGATACCCTCGTCGAAGTCATTGAAGAACAATTGGGCAATGTTCAGTGGCACATTACCCCCAGTTCTCAATAAGGGTGAACTTCTTCCCCCTCTCATTTGTCTCCAAAGTTCACTAGTCCTGTAGGTGATGATCCAGTTGCAAGGAATCGTGCAAAGCCTTCCGCCAATGCTTAGTAAATGTAGGATTTGAGTGTTTTTGACTTTCTCTGTTTCTATTCTTAATGTTAATCTAGGGATTCTACTTGAATAACTACTTTTTTGGCATGATATTGAAATTCTAAATTATTTTGGATGTTTTCAGTTTCTAGCATGTGATTTGGCCTACACGTGGCGACCCTTCATTTGTTTTCCGTCTTCGTTTAAAAGGCTAATGGTTTTAATTATTATTGATCTGATCTAAAATTCGTGCAAAATTCTTATTGCATCCATTGTAATCATACCTAGTCCTACATTACATCTATTTTTGTTTTTTGAATCCATGTCAAATTGCCAACTCAACATAAGGCTTTCCCCCATGTATATCTTGATTTCACCAACCTACCATCATAACTCTTGGAACTGGTTACCCATTAAACCACGTCTCTTGACCGATACCGCCCCTACTTTGAATGTTGCACACATCGATCCTCTCCAAGTTGTAGGTATCCTTCGCATCCATCCTCTGTTATCCCTTTCTCTCAATTTCTCTCTTACTTTTCTTAGCTTTCTCTCACCCTCTCTTTTCTTTACTTTTCTCTCTTATCTTTTTCTTCCTTTATAGGGCATCCATCATTTAAGACTCTTAAGCTTTTGTTTCCTTCTCCATGTAAAGGATTTGATTTTAAAACTTTCTAGTGTGATGTATATGAATTTGTATAACACAAATGTGCATATCTTCCATCAAGCATAAAAGAAGTCTAGTTCATTTTCTCAAATCCTTACTTATATTTAGGGGTCTTTCTAGTATTCTTAATGTTTTTGAAGCATGTTGATTTGCTTCATTTATTGATGATTGCATCGAATTTTCTTGGTTTTTTGTGCTAAAAAGTAAGATTGATTTAAGTTTTGTTCTGAACAAATTTCATATTATGACACAAAATCACTTTGGTGTCAAAATCAAACAGTTTAGGTCCGATAACACGAGGGATTATTTCAACTAGATCTTAAATCCACACTTCCAAAAGAAAGGTATTTTTCATGATTACCATATGTAAACACTCCCAAAAAAATGAACTTGAAAGAAAATAAAGTTATTTCTTTGATACAACTTGAGCATTTTTGTTTCAAAATAATGTGCCTAAATGTTACTAGTTGGAAGCGGTTCTAACAACCACACACCTTATAACTAGGTTACCTTCTAGTGTTTTAAATTTCAAGAATCATAAGGAAATATTGTTCGACTTCTATATTAAACTAAGAACTTCAACTCATCTCATTCTTAAGATTTTTGAGTGTATGTTTTATTCACGTTCATAGTCTAAGTAGGAAAAATCACAATAGAAGTGCTATCATAGTTTTTTTATATATGGTTCTTTAAGTCAAAAGAGATATAAGTGCTAATATAAACCTTCCAAGATGTATTAGAGGTTCCAATAAATGATCTGACCCAGACTTGGCTTGGAAAATCCGTGTTTTGGTTGACCATTCAATAAGCGTGTTGGGTTCGAGTCTAGAATTTCGACCCATTTAATTGATGGGTCGGGTTCAGGTGGCTTGTGAAACCAAATTTGACCCATTTGAATTATTTTTTCCTTAAAAATTTTCACTTGCTGGTATGCTCATATTAGTTTTGATCAATTAATCCAAACTCAATAATTGAAAAGTTAAAAAAATTGATCAAAATGTGTTATCGGGTCGGGTTCAAGTCATCTAGGTTGCCAGCTGGTCGGGTTTAGGTCCACCTTTTCGATCATTTTGTTAAACAATTTGGGTTTGGATAGATTGGATTAAGATCAGGTTAATTTTGAGTTAGACCCTAACTCGGCCCATTACACCAGTTTGACACCCCTAAGAGGTATATCTCAGCTGATGTTACTTTTCCCGAAACATGATCATACTTTTCTATTCCTTATCTTCTAGGGGTGAGTCTAATCATGGAAGAATGTAAGGGTTTCTCTTTTATTGATCTTCCTGCGTAGTGTCTTATGCTATACAAGTGCCTCATTTGGAACATTATGAAGCCATCCTCACAGCTCTTGTGCCTCATGTTGGGCGATTTCCCTAGTTTGATAAAGGGTACTCAAGAAAAAAAGCTTCTATTATTGAACTTACACTGGTCTAGAGATCTAAAAAGAGTTCTCAAAATGTGGTAATAGTCTTATTTCTACTTTGCAGACTCATTTGAGCTACTATCCATATCATAATCTTCCCATTGCCTTTGGGCAGGGAACTTACGAGTACCTCTTATATCCATTTTCTCATATTGCATCATTTAAAATTTTTTCAATATCTCATTGTAGTTCTTTTGCATGCCTAAACAATATACAATTCCTACCAAATTATTTGAGGTTATATCCGGTGAAATTTGGAAACAAGTTATGAATGCAATGATGAAAGCCTTAGAAAATAACATGACATGGGAGTTGATGAATTTAGTTCGAGGAAGAACAATCATGGGATGCAAATATATTTTAGTAAAAGCTCAAAATAGTCTTCTGATTATTGATAAATGTCTAAGTTAGTTTCAGAGTTTCACATTGCTCTATTTTAGTCCCTCGACTTTTAGAAATTGAGTCAATTTAGTTCCAGAGACTAAAATAAGAGTTAAAGTTAACTCCATAGTTAAATAAGAAGAGTATTTTAAGTATTACAAGAGAATATGCGATTATATTGCTCTATTTTATCATTTAATAAATTATAGTATATAGTTAATCTACTGCATAATAAGAGTAAATAAATAGTGAAAAAAATTATATTTTTTTAAAGAAAAATCTAACATACTCTTCTTTATCATATTTTAATATAAAATGAAATTTATTTTAATAATTTTTAATCTACTACATAATCTATAAAATTATTAAATATGGCAAAGAAGAGCAATGTTATGTTTTGCTTCTAAAAAATATAATTTTTTTCACTATTTATTTACCCTTATTATGTACTAAATAAACTATATACTATAATTTATTAAATGATAAATTATAGCAATGTAAGCAATGTAATATTATATTCACTTGTAATACCTAAAATATCTTCATATTTAACTTTGGAGTTAATTTTAACTCTTATTTTGGGATTAAATTGGTTAAATTTCTAATAGTTGAGGGACTAAAATGGGGCAATGAGAAACTCTGGAACTAAATTATATATTTGTCAATAGTCGGGGGACTATTTTGTGCTTTTACTCAAATAAATTTACATTGTGAAATGCCAATCAAATGGATCCTTAGAGAGGTACAAAGCAACGTTATTATCTAAAGAGTATACTCATGTATATGACATATTATTAATAAACATTTACTCCTGGTTGCCAAAATGAATAATGTGAGAGTTCTATTGATGCAAAACTAAATGCCTAAAATGAATGAAATAAGACTCTTGCACAATTTCTTGCTTGGAACATTAACGATACAGTCATTAGCAAGTGAAACGATAAAATAAAACAAGAAAGGGGCGCCTACGCTTAGGCCAAACAACTTGCTAAACACTTGAAAATTCAAATTAATTTAGAAAAGTAACAACATGCGAAGTAAATAGGCTTTCATCCAAAAATCTATAATCTAACAATAAGATTGGAAGCATAGGAGGTTAACTCCGTTCCTACGTTTACTAGGCTTAGCAGACATAGGTGAACAAGATTGTCATGAATCAATTCAAACCACAAGAGTTAGTTAAACGACAAAAACACATGAGTAGGAAGATTAAGAAAACCTTTACTTGATGTAGACAAGGCCGGAATCTTGCTCCGGGTCAGCCATCCTTGCAATAAGTTGCTGCCATCGGCTATAGGAGGGGTTGGACAGCGGGAAAACGCCTTTCTGATGAAGCTACAGTGAAAGGGGGCGGTGGGAGTGGCTGGACAACAGGCAAACCTTCTTGGACAGCAGTTGGAGGCGCTCCCGGTTGAAGAAATTCCCAGGGACAGTAGAGAAATTCCTGGCAGCAGGTTGGGGAGCAGGAAAATCTGAAGTTGGTAGGGTTTGGAGGTAGATTTGGAAGAAGAAAATCAGCCAAGGTGTATGGGGAAGGAAGTGGGAAAGTGAGGGCAGAATTTGGAACTCTTTCCAAGTGAAGGAGGAGGGTTTTTGGAAAGAATTAGGGAGGTGGGGCTGGGGGGAAGTTTCGGCCAAGGAGGGTGGGGCCGGCGGTTTAATGGAGATAGGGAGGAGATTGGGGAATTGATTTAGGTTTCTAAAATTAGGTTTAGGAAATAGGAAAGACTTAATTCAATCCCTTTTATTTGAAAATTCAAATAGGATTTAATTAAGAACCTTTCCTAAAATAGATTTCATAAATTAGGAAGGATTTTGATTTCAAATTAATTTGATTTTGAATTCAAAACCTGTCCTAATTTTACTTAATCTAAATTAGGAAATAAGGCATTGGGGGCAAAAGAGGAGGGAGGTGGAAGGGGAGCCGGCGGAAGGCTTTGGCCGTGGGGTGGTGGAGGGGCCTTATGGTGGGGTGTTGAAACCGGCGGTTGGATGGGGGAAAGCCAAGGAGGCCGGCGGGTGGGGGTTTGGGGAAGCCTATACCGGCGGCTTAGGAGGAAAGCAAAGGAAGGAAAAGTCAACAAAGGGAAAGAACCACGCACCCGACCATCTCCAAGGTTGGTGGGTGATCCAAATTCCCTCTCCTAGTGATCTCTCTCCAAACACTCTCAATATCTCACAAAGAATTTAAGCAAGTGAAAATTTGATTCTTTCTTCATTACATGACAAGAGAACAATGGTCCTATATATAGCCTCATACAATGACTCAAGAAAGTAAAAGACGACAACGCCCTCAGGGCTTACAAACAACCTCCCTTAAGGGGTAAAATGGAAAATACTAAAAGCAAATACCTCATGATATAATAATAAAGAAAATAAATAATACAACTCAAAAACAACTCAGAAATATATCGACTCAATCGTGGCCGTAGATCGACGGCCACGTCTCTGATAGACCTTCCATGTTCTGATGTCCCCATCATCTATATTCTTTGTATGTTAATTATGGCTTGGAATTCCTACAATTTGGTGCCAAAAATGCATTACTACAAGAAGAGTTTGATGAATTGGAAGAAATTATGGTACTAATCAATCTTGCAACCTAAAAAGGCCTTGCATTGGTTGAAGCAATCTCTAAGGGAAAAATTTTGAGGGTTTTGAAAGTTGACGCCATCCATGGAATACAAATAAATTGTGGAGATCATATATTTTTCACCAAGCATTCAAACTCAGGGGGAGTCATTCCCCTTCTAGGGTTGGTTGATGATATAATTATAACTGAGAATGATGAAGACTAAAAATAAGTTTTGCGACAATGTTTTACCAAGGAATTTGAGGTTAATCTCATTAGAAGGTTGCATTGGAATTCACTTCGCAAATTTTAGGCTAAGAATATTTATCTATTAATAGAAGTATGTCATCGACCTATTAAAAGAAATGAAAATAATTATCGTGCAAATTATAATGTACAACAGTATATCTTAATCACAAACTTAGAGAAGTTGGGGAGAATGCTGCAGTGGACAATGAGATGTATCAATACATGATGGAAAGATTTATTTATCTCTCCCACACATATATAGTTTATGCTGTTAGTGTGATCAGCTAGTTTTTGCACAGTGATGTAAGTCAATTATTTCAGTGTTTGAAAGGAACTCCAGACATGGGAATTTTGTACAAAAGATGCACATATTTGGTAATTGAGGCATACAAAATATTACTTATGCTAGGTCTATTGCGGATAAAATATCAATATATGGATATTGCACTTTTCTTTGTGAGAACCTTATAATATACAAAAGTAAGAAACAAAGTTTGGTGACAAGGTCAATGCTGATGAAGCGTTTTGCGCAATGATTTGGGGCGTTTGTAAACTATTGTGGTTGAAATTCATACTAGCGGATTTAAAGATTCAGTGGAACAACACAATGAGACTTTATTGCGACAATAAAATTTCAATTGGCATAGTTCATAATCTAGTGGAATGCATCAAACAAAGCATAGAGTTTGAGCGATTCATTAAAGAATGCTAGTAGTGGTGGCTTGATTTGCACACACTGTCTATCTATTGTTCGATAATTTGTAGATGTGCTTTCCAAGGGATTAAACATTGTAGTGCTTCAAACAAGTTGTATTCAAGCTAGGAATGAAAAATATTTATTCACTAGCTTGAGGTTGAGTGATGGAACTCATAGAATTATGTCAAGGAAGAAAATTAAGATCTTACATAGGAATAAAATTAGGATCCCACGGGTTCATGCTATGGAAGGAAATGAAGATTGTCTTCTAGAAAAGGAAATCTGATTATAGCTAGTTTCCCGTTCTCTTTCTTGACCTCTAAATATTGGGTTGTATTTATTTTGAATGAATAAGATTTTTGTATTGTTCACACAGCCATTTTCTTTCTTTATTTATTTTTATTATTCAGACAATGATATTTTTTCTTTATTTTTTCTAATTATTCTATCTTAAACACATTAACATTGTCTTCTTTACCTTTTTTTATTATTCTACCTTTTATTTTAACATGCTTAGAAGCATATGTAATCTGTTTACTTTAATAACATCCTCTAACTTTAAGTGCTTCCTAGTTCAACTCGTGCCAGGTACTGAGGTTGCTGTTAGACCAAAAAGTCGGAAGAATAGAGTTGGTGCTTGTACCGAGGTACAAAGCCACTGTTCAATAAAAGAAAAAAAGGGGACAAAAGCAATATTACGCATTCAAGCTTCAGAGGGAAATCATGTGCATAAATTAGTGTTCGGAGGTGTTGAGATTGGCGTGGTACTCACTTCTGTTGTTCACTTACACCCAGAAACAGCTAGAAAGCTTTCATTTGATAATCTTCAGTTAGTTGTTATCGAGCCTAGATTACCACATCTTAAGGCAATGAAAAATTTGAAAGATGCTACACAGAAAGGAAGTAATTTTGCCAATAGTGAAGGGAATATCAGAGATTCATCAAATAGTACAAGAAGAGCCCGACACACAATTCTTCGAATTTTATATTCTGATATAGTTGTCAAAGGGCATGTGATTCTTCCAAAGGCTATCCGTCTTTTCCTAAGAGCTGCCATACATTCATGTAAGAGAGAGAACAATTCATTTTCGTTTGTTAATTATTCCAATTAACATGCACCTTTATTTTAATCAACATCACATGTTAACACTACGATAGCTTTATATGTGAAATTGATAAGAGCTTATTCCATTGGGCCTAATGGGCTGCATTGTTTGCTTGTATTGTTACCTATTGTTTAGTTGTTTGAATCATGGAAATGCACATCTAATTGTCTCTAGAAACATTGACAGGAGCCTCATGTAATATGTTCAATCTACATTGTTTTATGTTGTGCTTGATAAGGATAGTTTATAAATGTTTAAGTTGTTTTTATGGACAATAAGTCCCATTTTTTGTGATTGTTGAGCTGATTTTACCATCATAGCTTCTTCTACTGTACTCCTGTCACGTGCAAACTGCTACTTTTAGAGTGCTTAAAAGGAAAACCTTTTTAGATGGGTTGTGGTGCATGTTATCTGCTGGGCACCAAATTATTCTAGCAGGTTGAGTACTAATTTCTTGAGTGAAGACAACTACTTAATAACTTAAATGAGCTGCTACCTTTGAGGCACTTCTGTTATCATGATGTCTCCTGCAATTGGCTTAAAAGGCATTTTTTGGAATCATTTTTTGATGTTATGCTTCAATTCTTTTTTGCTATTTCCTATAAATTTAGCTGGAAAACGATCACTTTGGTGGCTATTTATATTTCGGCTTACCATGTTCTAAGAGACTTTGGTTAAGTTCTTTTTGACAGGGGTCTGCATAAAGAAATATAATTATAATCCAATGAAGGATGTCCCTTTTTTGACCCTTTCCCCTTGCCGGTTTCAACTTATTGGGAAGAATAACAGCATTGATAAGGACGACTTAAATGTATTTGAGAGTCGCCAAAAGTTTAAGATAAATAGCACAGATACTGGGTCATCTTCCTTGATGAATATGAATGTGGCAGACTTGGGGCAACATGAAAATTTTCTTGAATCTCTATTTGACAAAGTTTGTGTGAATGGAGATAAAAAAGGTGTCTCGAGACTGGATACAAAATGGGATCAGAAGTTTCTTATTCAAGCATGGTTTATAGGACAACTAAAAGAGCTTGCATTGCATGCTAACCAAATGGAGCTCACGTCAATTACTTTGCCGAAGGAAACTATACTTCATTTTGAAATCACAAATTATGACTTAAGACCCAAATCTATGAAAATGTTGTTTTCTGAGGGACACTTGGAGAAGCAGAGTGAACAGCGTACATTTGAGCTCCTGTACCTTTTAGTTGCGACATTTGATGAATCTTGTCATGATGAGCTGAAGCAGAGTTATGAACTCACCTTAAATGCTGGAAACAAAGATGTCCATAGCATAAACGATCTGGGGTTAATATCTGAAAAGCTTGAGTTTGGAGATCCTCTTCATCTTGATTCTGTTGTGGAGGGTGGATTTGGCAGAAAGCTGACTTTGACCTTGTCTTCTTTGAGTTGGATGGAGAAAGCTGCCACTGATGCTATTAATAGTAGGTATCCCTTTCAGTTACAATCATGTCTGCCTTAGTCGTTAGTCTAGGTTAAAAGTTCATAATCTTAAATATTTAATGTATTGCTCACAGGGTTGTTAGTGCTCGTGTCTCCGTCTTCTCTAAAATTATTGAACACATTTAATGTACCCCTCCCAGGACATGTGCTGATTTATGGGCCTCCTGTGAGTTTTTTTAATCTATTTTATATGAATTTTTTATCCATTTTATTCTGATTTCAATAGTTTATTTAAGCCATCTTATACTTTAATCCTCCTATGGTATTCTACTCTGAAGTAGTTAATAATATTTGTACTTGGCTGATTGTATTTTGTCCTCTTTTTTATAACAATTGCTGAATCATCCTTAATTTTTTTGAAAGCCTGTTGTTTGACACCTAATTGTATTTTTGGCATACATTCGTTTCATTAAACAACTAGGCTTTGAAGAGGTCGCTTGAACCGTTAAAGGTTAATAGGAGCTTTAGCTGATGGACAATTTACAAGAACTAGGGATTTATTTGGATTCCCATAGCTTCTAGAATCATGAATTGCATTATTGAGTGTTCAACAAGTGCGAAGTTAACAGTTCAGAATTTGCATATTAGTGATGTTTTAGCATCATATGTGGTATTTATTTAGATTTAGAGAGTTATGAGCGTTATTAAAATAGATTGGTTAATAATATTTATAAAAGGATTCAAATGATTAAGATGATGTTGAATTAATGGACAAGAAACATTTTTGTGGAATGAAGCAGATGCTTAAAATTATGGTAACTATAGAGGAATCAAACTTAAACAAACCTTTTAAAATGGGTACCTTTGCTGATCGAACTTAGAATGTGAGCCCCTATGAATAATAGTTAGGAAACACATTTCATTTAACTGACAACTTTTGAATCTGTTTGTGAAATGCTTGATTTGTTCTTGGCCTCTTTCTTATTGTTGTTTTCTCATATCTATTTAATCAATATAAAGTTAATCATTTGATCAAACAAGTTTGAGTCGTGTTTCGATCCAGTGCACTTAGCTTTGTAAATTGATGTTCACCATGTCCTTAAGAGAATGATTAACTTAGATTATAGGGTCAAATGGAATAAAATTACAGATATGCAATAATGCATAAAGAATTTAGATGTGCATTAATTGCAATAAATTATATCAAATGGAACGTCAATTGTAGAAATGACACAAGTTTATTGAGATGAATTTATTAAGTTTATTTTATTGAAAAACTTTTTGATCGAATTAGTTTTCATGTATCATTGTTGAATTTGGAGATAGTTGAAGATTTATTTCTCCGTTTTTCTGGTACTCACCGATGCATGAGGCAAGAGGCAGCTTTGTGGCTAAAAAAATCAAAATAAAAAACTAATTACAATTAAAACTACTTAAATGGCATAAGAGAAATATGAAACAGATGAAGGGAAAGAGATTTGAACCATTCTCCAGAATCTCCCAATATTCTTGATACATCATCAAAAAATTTATCTTGATCAGGCACAAATCTTGAGGCAAAATCAAGTTGGAAGCTTCAAAAATTAAAATTGAGACCATCCGAACTCTGATTTTTGCAAACTTATAGTCGAACTGAGCGTCTCAGAAACACGAACCCAACGACACCAAAATCGACCCAATCTGAGCCCAAATGAGTCCAAATCAAAGACTCGAAGCACTTTTGGAATGGTCAAACCACAATTTGGGTTACCAAACGGTTTCCAATCGTGACATGCTTATAGTCGAATCGAGCGGCTCGACGAGACGAATCCAACGAGCTCAAGATCATCAAATTCTGATATCATTAAGATAGTCAAAGGTCCATTGAACGGTGCATGATCGCCGGAATCAAGATCGACCATCCATCCGAACCACTCCCAATTTACCCTTGATCTTCCACTTATTTACAAGTCATGCCACTCAAGAATTGATGCAAGAAAAAAATTAGGAAAACCCTAATTTTTGCAAGCATAAAAAAGGACTCCTATAAGAGATAAGAAAATACACAAAATAGATAAAATACAACATTTAAACGGAATACAACTTCACTTTTATATTAAACGACTGATGCTTACAAACTTATACCATAAGACACCTAAAACAACACATTTCCATTCATTTGAGAAGAAAGATACAAGTGGCGTCGAACTTGCGGAGAGAAGAAAGAGATCAAAAGCCGAGACGAAGAGAGGAGAAGCTCGCAAGCTTTCCTAGAAGAGGAGAAGGAGAATGGAACAAGCTCGAATGCTTTTCCAACAAAAACCCTCAGGTTTTTAGCTTCCAAAAATTACATCATAATCTCATTTTTTCTATTACAAAACATCACATATTTATAATAGAAAAGGGGGCAGCTAAACAGCCAAAATAGCCTCCAAAAAAACCAATCAGGATAGGGAAATGGAAGGCCAGCAGGCGTCCAGAAACAACAACCAAAAAGCCACACAAAAACTCGGTAAAGCAGCCACGGGAAAAACAGCGAGGGAAGGAACCGAAGGGACAGCACAGAGAACCAGAACCATCAACCAGGGGAACCGAAACAGGCCACGGGAAGGAGAACCGGCCACAGGAAAAGAGGAGACAGGTGGGGGAAACCGAAGAGGCACAGAGAAGGGAAAAGGCCAAGTCCACTCCACATTACTTTTTAAATAAATGAACTAAAACAACAGCTCAAGTAATTATGAGCTAGAACCAAGTAGCTCCCAAAGAACACAGCTCAAAACCAAGCAGCCAAGCCCAAACCGAGAGCAACCAGCAGCCCAAAGTCCATAAAATTTTCATTTTTGTTTTGACCCCCCCTGCCTACATCAAGAATTCTATAAATAGAATCCCATTTCCTCTTGAAAAGGGGGATCGAAGCCAAGAGAGAAGAAGGAAGAAAGTTCCAGCCGCCTAGCTCCTCTTCGACCACCGCCGGAGTTCTGCCGCACCACCGCTGGGTTTTGCCGCACCACCACCGGACCACCAAGGGACGCTGGAGTTCTGTCAAACCACCACCAGACCATCAAAGGACGTCGAAGTGCCTCCCGAAGCCGGATTGCCCCCTTGACACTGAAGTGCCACTGCCGGACCACCGCCTGATACCAAAGTGCTGCCAAACCACCACCTGATACCAAAGTGCTGTTGGACAACCACCTGACGTTGGAGTGACACTGGACTTTTGTGAAACTTTCAGTTGACATTTGTAATCTGGTCGTCTTCAAGGACGAGTCAGACCATTATACTTTACTCAAATTCTAGTGGAATCATTTTCAACTGGGCTAGGCCCCATGATTTTTTCCCTTTCCCGGGTTTTCCATGTAAAAAATATTGTGTTCTTGTGTGTGAGCTGGATATCCGTGCAATGCTAAGACGTAGAATTATAACTCTATCGCCGCGTATATTCTAGCCCGCAACAGTTCTAAAATAAAATTTTTCCCAGTTGAATTTTCATTTTCTTCCATACATGGAAGGGAGATAAATAGATATCCACACTTTCTCTCAAGCTGGGTTATATAGATGTTAATCATCCTAGTTTGGACTTCAAATTTTTAAAGCTGGCAGGTGACAATAACTTTGTAAGATTATCTTTCATTTTAATATTTGTGGATATTTATAAAAGTTTTATGAGCCCTTCTAACTTATCTTTGATGAAATGATAATTGATCTCTACTGTATTCTTTTCGATAGTTATGGCAACATTATTATCACATGACATCTTCATAGATTTTTCAGTTGACATTCCTCGTTTCTCAAGTAGCTTACTTGGTCACATTCCTTCACATAGACATAACTCCTAATCAACTTTTCCCTATTGCCAACTGTTTCATGCTCTGCAAGTAATGCAGTTCTCCCACCCATAAGTATAATACCTTAGAATTGATCTTCAGTATGTTGTTGATTTGGCCCAACAACATCAGTAAATACTTCAATGTCTCTAATTGAAGTCTTCTTCAAGTATTGTCCCTGTCCATGATTTTTTTGTCCCTATCCATGATTTTTTTATGTCCCTATCCATGATTTTTTTTATGTATTGCAAAATTTGATATACAACCCTTTAGTATTCTTTGTGGGTTACGATTGGTAGAACAAAAATTGAGTTCATGCTATGCAATTTTAGTTCCCGGGAAATTAGTAATTCAATTGTCATTCTTGGAAGATGAAGTAATACAAAGGGGTAATAGCTTAAATTTATTAGGTTTTTTTTATACAAAAGGATATAGATGACCTAATTTCTATAGCTAAAGTTTTGTGTTTAATGTTGAGAGGCAGCTTAAGATTACTTGCCATAGGACAATATCTTGTATTTTGAAATTGTTATAAAATTGAGGCGAATGAATGAGTTAATGTAAGAATTAAGAAGAAGAAATGATAGACCAAGGGCAACATGAATTAAAATTGTGGAAAAAAAATAAAAACTAGCACAAGAGTAAAACTTCTCATGTTGCAATGAATGAGAATGAATTAAGAAAAGAGGATGCATAACGAAAACACTAGTAGTTGGGATACGGCTAAAAGATAATGATGAAGATTAGGAGACAATATTAGTAATGGCACAAGGAGAGCTCGTTGCAATCATTTTTTGTCATTTGTCTGATCCTGGGGCCATATCAGCATTCGTGGATGTAAGCTGAAGCCTTTGAAAGCTCCTTTTATGACTCTTTTTGAATGCTATTTTTATGAGCTCTTCATTCTTATCATTCATAAGCAGTTTTTCTGTTTTGTTATAAATATTATGCAAAATAATGTATTCATACGCACAGTCGTAAAAATTCTAGCTGCTGTTTAATAGAGGTTAAGTAAGGTCTATCCTTAACTATTTTTTTCCTGTTTGTCAGGGCTCTGGAAAATCTACATTAATCATGGCTATTGCTAAACATTTGGAAGAGCATGCAGAAATCTTAGCCCATGTGTATGCTTTGAATTATGCTTATTTTGATCTTTGCGTTTTATTAATTTCTTTTGTATGTTTCGATTTATTTTCTTAATGATCAACGAAATAGCTGATAAATTTTCAATTGCAGAGTATTTATTGGCTGCTCAAAACTTGCTCTTGAGAAGAGTCAGACAATTCGGCAAGCAATTGCAGATTATGTTTCTGAAGCTCTAGTTCATTCCCCTTCCATTATCGTTTTTGATGATCTGGATAATATTATTTCGTTCTCATCTGATTCTGAGGGATTACAGACTTCCACTTCTGTCACTAGTTTGGCTAATTATTTGATAGACATTATGGATGAATACAGGGTAAGGAGTTCATTTGAATTTTCCATGAATTAGTCTTCACATGATGTGATATTTACCTCTAAAGTTTTTTCTAGTAAGAAAATTCACCCACATTTTTTTCTTTTTTTAATTTATTTTTGTTAAAATACTAACCGTCCGTTGCCCCTTTATCCCACGGCCAGGATAGTGGGAGGCTCACCTGGATCATGTCGATCTCCTTCCATATTTGGGTGACTGATTTAGGAAGGATTATACTAGGGCAATTATGCATGATTCCGTATTTATTTGTTTCTTTATTAAGATATCTTGTATAGATCTATAAATATGGATAGTTTTGTATATTGAAAAAAAAAACCTTTTCCCTCTCCAATTCTTTGAATTTAATATGGTATTAGAGCAAGGCACTCGGTTCTTCAAAAAACGAGAGCGTGAGAGAAGGAGAGCTGGTTCTTGCGTTCTATTCTTGTTCACGTGCGTCTAGGGCAGCCAAGCAAGTGAGAGGGCTTCCCCTTTGCGGTCTTCTACATGCGGCCCTCGTGTGTGCCTATCTAGGGGCCAAACGAGTGAAGAAGAGGATCAAGAGAATGAGCGAGCAAGAACTGAGGAATACTGATTCCCACCACCAGCCTTCATTACTAGAATTCTGAGAAATAAAGGTTCCCACCACCGACCTTCATTGCCAAAATTCTGAGGAATATTGGTCCTTCCACCAACCTTTATTGCCGAAATTCTAAGGAATATTGGTCCTTTTGCTTCCTTCGTGTGTCCAAGACCGAGGAGAGATCGAGCGGGAGGGTTCCTATTGCATGCAAAGTCCAATGTCAACCGAGCAGAAGTGAGAGAAGTCAAGCACATGACCTCTTATGGAAAGAGCTGAGAGTTCCCTCTCGTAAAGGACTAGGGCTGAGACAAGCAAGAGTGCAATACCTGCACTCATTCCTGCAATCAGCCCAGAGGGATCAAAGGCCTTGCATGCACCTGTACAGGGTCGATTGAATAGGAGTGTTCGGGTGGAGTCTGACGATTGATTTGCATTGGGTTGAAGGCTGGCTCAATCGGACGGGAGGAGATTTGTGTGGCATGTGTTGAGCTGCTTGATACGTGTTTTTCTGCTGCAGTCCTTGAAGCTTGCCACAACCATAAAAACAGATTTTTTTCTACTGCCGTGCCTTCGTTGCTGGCCTTCCCTCGTGGTTGCTATCCTATCTATATAACCAATGTAGCATTCATTGCTACCCTTTTACCACTGCAATGTTTGAAGCTAATTTCTCCCAAAGTTTTGACCAAATGGAGGACTCTATGGTGACTAATTATCAAGCTGGGAATGAGAGATCTGGATTCCCCAGCTTGAGATGGAGTGTTAAAATCCCAACCGTCCCTTGGCCCTTAATCCCACGGCCAGGATGGAGATCCGTGGGAGGCTCACTTGGATCACGCCGATTTTCTTTCATATTTGGGTGGCTGATTTAGGAAGGGTTATATTAGGGCAATTGTGCATGATTCCGTATTTATTTGTTTCTTTATTAAGATAACTTGTATAGATCTACAAATAAAGATGTTTTGTATGATGAAAATTTTTTTTTTCCTCTCCAATTCTCAGAATTTAACAATTTTCTTTAAATCACATGTTTTTTCAATCGTTCTAATCAGGAAAACACTCAGAACTCTTGTGGATATGGCTGCATTGCTTTCGTGGCTTCTGCTCAGTCTCTTGGAAAGCTACCTCACTTATTAACATCTTCTGGTTGATCCTTATGCTCTCATGGTTCCTCTTCTTTTATCTTGCTTCTTATTCAGTGTTTAATAGTTGCATATCATTACCATAGCATTGGTAGACGTTACCAGTTACTCTTTTTCTTTGGATTAATAACCCAATAACACTTTAATTTCAGGGAGGTTCGATTTCCATGTAGAGCTGCCTGCCCCTGCTGTGTCTGAAAGAGGAGCTATACTGAAGCATGAAATCCTGAAGCGGGGTTTACATTGTTCTGAGGATATAATTTCCGAGATTGCTTCCAAATGTGATGGTTTTGACGCATATGACTTGGTATTCTTTTCTCCCAGTGCTAATAATATTTAATGAATTATGCAGGCTTACTGATATTTATATTTGCTGTTAGGATCTTTGTAAGAGTTCTTTATGATTCAACTGAAAGAGATGCCTAGACAGCATGATCAATAGCTTGACTTATACTTGCTCTTATATGGTGTCACCAACAATGATCTCATGGTTTAGTTTTATTTTTAAGCTCTCTTTTTTATTGTTTAAAATTGTGCAATTAAATATGTTCCTCGAGGATTGCCTTAGGGAGAAGTGCATGCAAAGCGCCTTGAGATTATAACCTTATACTGAGAGAAGCATGATAATCCTCAAACAATTGAGGTGCACCTTAAGGCACACATAATGAGGTGCATGCTTCTATTTCAATTTTTGTTGTGTTGGTGTGTTTTTATTTAACATCTCAAAGCCCAACTGGCTTTTTTTTATTAATATAAAACCTATTTTTATGCTACTAAATATTATAAACTGTTGAATATTTGAAAGTTAAAGTTAGGGAATTTATTTTAGGAAAATATTTTCAAGAGTAAAAGGAGAGATCAATTGTGATCTTCTCCTATGATTTTGTTTTTATTTTAGGAAAATATTTTTAGGAATAAAAGGAGAGATCAATTGTGATCTTCTCCTATGATTCTGTTTCTAATTTTAGAAAAGAATCATTCTCTTATGATTCTATTTTCTAAAAATTAGGAGGGAATTAAGCTAGTTAATTATTTCATTTATTAGGTACTCTTTTAGCATATATATAGATGTAGTACCTTTTGAACAAGAAGACTAATCAATTAAGAAATTTTTCATAGTATCAGAGCTAGTTCTTTGAACCCTAATCCCTTTAGGCTGCCTCTCTCTGTGGCAGCTTCGTCCAGGACTTCTTCCTCTATATTTCTAGCAACCTTATGCATTCTTCTCCCTCATCTTCTTCTTTGCAATACAGAACCTCATTACAAACATCTGGTATTACGACACAAGAATTAGGAAGCAGTTTAGAAATTCCAAATTTTGGTGGCAATGGTTCTTCTCCTATTCTCATTATAGGACACAAATTACATGACTGTAATGATTTGCAGTGGTCACAATCGGTGTTGCTGTTCTTTTGTGGTAAGGGAAATGACGAGTATCTCACGAGAGCAGCAATCATGCCAGAGACTATAGATCCCAGGTTTTAGAAAGCAGAAGATTGAAAATAGTATGATCATGTCATATCTTATCAATTCCATGAGCAATGACATAGATTAAAATTTCTTGTTGTTTGGGATTGCAAAAGAAATATGGGATGCAGCTAAAGAGGCTTACTCCAGCTTTGAAAATACTTTAAAGTTGTTTTATGTTGAATCGGTACTTTATGACTTACACCAAGGAGAGCAGTCTGTTACTCAGTATTACAACCCACTCACACGATATAGTCAACAACTTGACTTATTCGAAACTCACTCATGGACATGTCTAGAAGATGTAGTAATGTACAAGCAGATTGTGGAACAAAAAAGTCTGTTCAAGTTTTTCATAGGATTTAACAGGGAATTGGATGATGTTCGAGGTCGAATCATGGGCACTAAAGCACTATCAAATCTTAGGGAGGCTTTCTCAGAGGTTAGGGGTGAAGAAAGTAGAAAGAAAGTGATGATGAGATCTAAGGAACAACCCGCATCAACGTTAGATGTATCTACCCTTGCCATCCGATCATCTAACAATAATAGTGGAGATCGTCAGAAACGGGAAATACCTTAGTGTGATTACTGTAAGAAACCATATCATTATAAGGATACTTGTTGGAAGCTCCACGACAAACTAGCTGATTGGAAACCAATGGCACGGTTTGATAGAGACAACAAAGCACATGCAACTTCCAACTTTGAGAGTGCACCTGTTTTCGAGCCTAGGCCATTTAGCAAAGAGCAGATGGATTTGCTGCAGAAATTGTTTAGTCAATTTGGCAGTGGTAACATTACTAGCACATTTTTGGTTGCTCAAACATATTCACATACTGCCTTCAGTGCTAATAAAGGAGACATTTGTCCATGGATAATCGACACTTATTCTTCTGATCATATGACAGGAGATGTTGCCTTTCTCCAAAATTACAAGCCAAGTTGTGGTCACTCACTCGTCTGTATTGCTGATGGTTCAAAATTTAAAATTGTTGGAACAAGTTCCATCCAACTTACTAAAGAGTTGTATCTCAACTCTATCCTCCATGTTCCAAACTTCAATTGTAATCTTTTGCTCATTAGCAAATTGACTCGTGACCTTCAATGTATTACTAAATTTTATCCAAATATGTGTTTTTTAGTACTTGAAATTGGAGAAGATGATTGGCAGTGCTGAACTGTGCTCCAGGCTCCATCTCCTCTCATGTGACCGATCATTAAACCAAGTTTCTCAAGCAAGTTACATCCAATCTCAGAGTTTGCAGAATCTTTCAATTCTGTCCAATTCTAATATCAATAAAGATAGTAAAATTATATTGTTACACTATCGTCTTTGATGCATTCTTTATTTTTGTAATGTTATTTGAACAATGGTTTTTATTTTATATTTTTTGTTAGCTATCCAATGATGGAAGGCATCCTATGAGCATGGTAGGTTGTGCTTTGGGCTTGGTAGACCTTGGTTTGCTAGCTTGGGTCCTTTGGTGGCTGCTGATTTTCGGTTGGGAGCTGATATTGGAGTTCTGTTTTTGTGAGCTGAAGTTTAGCTCATTAATTCTAAAAGGCATGAAGTATTGGTGAGGCTCATTAATGGTAAAAGGTATGGTGGAGTGTGGCTTTTCTTTTCCCCTTGCTGCCTTCTCGTTTTTCCCCTTGCTACCTCCTCGGTTTCTCCTCTTAACCCTTCGGTTTTGGTGGTTTTTTGCTGTTTCCCATGTGATCTGTTGGGCTTCTTGTGCCTGCTGCCTTGGTTGCTGGTTTGACCCTTCGGCTCCTTCCCACCTGGCTGGTTTCGTGGATTTCTGGGCTGGTTCCGTGGCCTTTTTGGCTGGATTGCTGTGGGCTTTTCTCTTTGTTTCCTGTACCCCTTTATGGCTGCTGTTTGGTGATCTTTGGTCTTTCATTTCCCTAAATCTAATTGGTTTAGTTGGAGGTGCTATGACTGTTTGGTTTCCTTATGGTTTGCCTATATATATAACATGTTTTTGGAAGGAAAAGGTTGTTGAAATTTGCTTGGCATAGCCACCTAAACCTGAGGGTTTCTTCTCTTCTTGGAAAAGCTTGAGAGCTTGTTCCGTTTCCTTCTCTTCTCTATTTCGTCTGGGCTTCTTACCTCTTCTTCTCTCCACAAGTTACATTCCACCTGTACCTTTCTTCTTGAGTGATTGGTGTTATCAGTTGGCTGATTTGGAAGCATTTGCTGGAGGAGTTGGTTGGACGGTTGGACCTTCTTGCTGTGGTGGACCATTTGGTTTGCTAGCCCTAAGCACATACTTTCCTTTACCTACTTTTCGATACATGTGAGGAAACCGTTCCTTCGGTTGTTCTGAGGATAGCACCTTTTATTTTTTCTTTTGTTTCGATTAGTTTTAACTTTTATTTTGTTTGGAAGTTTGGTGGATGATTGCTACTATTTGAATCTAATATAGCAAGTGTTGCCTATTGTTCTCTTTATCTGGCTTTCTCTCTAGTTTGCTTGCATCAGTCTTGGTCATCCTAACTTTGTGTATCTTGCAAAATTATTTTCCAAATTATTTATCAATAAAAATACTCTATCTTTTCATTATGAAACTTGTTAGATTGCAAACATACTTGAACTGTATATTGTCTAATTCCATATAAACCTTCAACTGTATTTTCTTTGATCCATAGTGATGTGTGGGGTCCCTCAACGAAAAAAAAATGTTTTGGGCTCTTGATGGTTTGTGACATTGGTTGATGATCATACAAGGGTAACTTGAGTTTTTTTTATGAAAGAAAAGTCTAAGGTCAGTCAAAATTTTCAAACCTTCAATCTTATGGTTTAAAATCAATTCAGCTCTAGAATTCCACTACTCAAGCCAGACAATATTAGGGAATACTTCACTAGAGTCTTAATACCTACCCTCATAATCATGGGATTATCCACACAAGTTCTTATGTTGATACCCCTTAACAAAATGGAGTGACTGAGTGCAAGAGTAGACATCTCTTGGAGGTTTCCCGGTGTCTTATGTTTTCCTTTAATGTTCCAAATTATTTATGGGGGGAAGCCATTCTCACAACTATCTATTTGATCAATCGTATGCCATTCAGCGTCCATAACTTTCAATCTCCATCGCAACTTCTTCTACAAATGTTCCTCACACCCGTGCACCTTCGTCTGATTTACCACTGAAGGTATTTGGTTGCACGACATTTATTCATGTGTATCCTCAACACTGTAGCAAACTTGATCCTAGAGCTAATAAATGTATTTTTATAGGATGTTCTCCAACTCAAAAATGTTTCAAATGTTATTCTCCAACCAACAAAAGATTATACACCATTGTTGATGTCTTTTTTTTTAATCATGTGTCCTTCTATTCCAAATCTCATGTTTGAGGGGAGAGCATGATGAACATCAAGTTTGGGAGTTTTTTCTCGAGTCTATGCCCTTTTCCCACTCCGAGTCACCAAGTTCTTCTTAACCAGAACTTGTGCCCAAAGACCATACACAAGACTTGTCCACACCCATGCATGTTCAATTATCAATCCAGCCCACAAATACTTCTTCTCTCTTGCCTGTTCAATCTGTGGTTAGAGTACGGATCACAACAAGCATGTGACCAAGCTATTGACTCAATTTCAAGTCCACCTAAAGAAAACATAGGCACGAATAAGGTTGGAGATGTTCCAATTCCGAACATTGATGACTCTAGCATGCCGATTGCACTGAGGAAGGGTGTTAGGAGATGTACAAGTTATCCAATTAGGAATTATGTTATTTATGAAGGGCTATCACCATCTTACAAAGCATTTACTACTTCTCTTGATGATATCTAGGTTTCTAGCACAATACAAGAGGTATTACAAAATTCATAGTGGAAGAAGGCAGTACAATATGAGATTGATGCACTTGAGAAGAATTGAACATGGACTATTGCTGATTTTCTAGCTAGAAAAAGTACCGTCTGGTGCAAGTAGATTTTCACTATAAAGTACAAAGTTGATGGATCAATTGAGAGATCCAAGGCCCGTTGGTAGCTAAAAAATTTACACAATCCTATGTGATAGACTATCAAGAAACTTTTGCTCATGTCGTAAAGCTTAACACTATTATAATTCTTTTCTCATTGGCTGTCAATCAAGATTGGTACCTGCGACAATTGGACATAAAAAATGCCTTTCTAAACGGTGACCTTAAAGAGGAAGTCTACATGGAAATCCCACTTGGTTTTGAAAAAGGTATGGCAAAGAATCAAGTTTGCAAACTCAAGAAGTCTCTGTACAGTCTTAAACAATCTCCCCGAGCCTGATTTGATAGATTCACAAAGGTTGTTTTGAAGCTAGGCTACATACAGGGTCAAGCTGATCATACTCTTTTTGTCAAGAAATCTTATGCTAGAAAAATTGCTATATTGATAGTCTATGTCAATGATATTATTCTATATGAGAATGATGGTGAGGAATTATAAGATTTGAAATAGTATTTGTTAGAAGAGTTTGAAGTTAAAGATCTTGGAAATCTTAAATATTTCCTTGGAATAGAAGTGGCTAGATCAAGAAAGGGCATTGTTGTTTCTCAATCGAAATATATTCTAGATCTTCTTACGGAGACTGATATGCTTGGATGCAAACCTATTGATACTACTATGGACAGTCAGAAGAAACTTGACATCGAGAAAGAAAATACATGTGTAGATAGTGTGAGATATCAGAGACTTGTTGGATGTCTGATCTATCTTTCACACACTCGGCCATATATTATTTTTGCAGTGAGTGTGGTAAGTTAATTCATGCACAGTCCTACCTAGGAACATATGGAAGCAATTTACAGGATTCTTAGATACTTAAAGATTACACCTGGGAAAAGGCCTATTCTTTAGAAAGACAGAATCGTGGCACTGAAGTGTATTCATATATAGATTGCGTAGGAAATGTCATTGACAGACGATCAACTTTTGGGTATTGCTCTTTTGTTTGGGGTAATCTTGTTACTTGGAGTAAGAAGCAGTTAGTGGCAGCCAGAAACAGTGCAGAAGCTGAGTACAGAGCGTTGGCATAGGGAATTTGTGTAGGGATTTGGATAAAAACAGTTCTTAGTGAACTGGGACAAATAAGCTCATCTCCTATTTTGATGATGGGAGCTATCAGCATATCTAAGAATCCCACGTATCATGGTAGGACTAAGCACTTAGAAATTGATAGACACTTCATCACAGAGAAGGTGACTAGTGAAACTGTAAAATTGAAATACATTCCTACTAAGAAATAAATTATAGACATCCTCACGAAAGCTTTAACTAGACCTAACTTTGAAGACTTAATTTGCAAGCTTGGACTATATGATATATATTTTTCAACTTGAGGGGTAGTGTTGAATATTTTAAAGTCAAAGTTAGAGAATTTATTTTAGGAAAATATTTTCAAGGATAAAAGGAGAGATTAATTGTGATATTCTCCTATGATTTTGTTTTTATTTTAAGAAAGTATTTTTAAGAATAAAGGCTTGATGTTATTGAAAGTGTTTTTAAGAATAAAAAGAGAGCTCAATTGTGATCTTCTCCTATGATTCTGTTTCCTAATTTCAGGAAAGAATGATTCTCCTATGATTCTATTTCTTAAAATTTAAGGGAGAATTAAGCTAGGTAATTATTTCCTTTATTAGACACTTTTTTAGCATATTATGTAGATGTATTACCTTTTTGAATAAGAAGAATAATCAAATAAGAAATTCTTCATAAACTAACCATATATCTTAAAAAAACAAAAAACTTGAGGACGAACGTTGCTGTGTAGACCTACGGAGCAACTAAAGCTGAGGGAGCCATTGAGAAGAGAAATTTGTCGACACTATTACAACCTATAAACGTGAAGAAGTTGTTGTGCCATCGCTATTGTAACTGTTAACCTTTTAACTTCTTCCTCATTTCTTTGGTTCTCTTATTTCTCTCTTAGGTTAATGCCATTCTTCTTTTCGTCCTCATTTCATTTATTGATTCTATTTTTAATAGAAAAGATCTATCATGAAAGCATAGTATTTAAGTGCATGAGGGCTCGAAAAATTCGCACCCCAACTCTACTTGAGAGAGTTTAGTGTTCCAGGTGAAATTTTTAGAAAGCAGAATAGGTTGTAGATAAGATACTATCCAGAGATGTCACCTTTATTTTGTGATTTGGTTTTAAGTTTCCTTTAGGTGCAAGTCCCTATCATTAGTTTTCTCTCATGATGACGATAGAGAACTTTTTCTTAAGGCTAGACATTATTAGACAATCACTAAATGAGTAGTGTATAATAGTAGCAATTTTGGTTTATAATTAAAAATTTACCACCGTAAGCTTGAAGTGGATGATGAAGGAAATAATGACAAACTAGATCAAGATCTTAAGATTCCGTCGTCCAAGTTATCATGGTCGTTGATCTACTTAGTAAGTGGAGGTAGTCAATCAAATTTGATCGAAGGATCATTATCAACTGCTAGGGGTTACATCATCCAAGAAAAATCATGTAGACTTGGGGTAGATGTTTGTCTAAGGGGATAAATTTAAATTGACCTTAGTTAATAGAGAGATTTGTGTCATATTATTAACAATTTTATGGTATTTAAGCTATTAGAGAGCCTATGAGTTTTGATCGTGATTGTAATTTAATTGTGTTATTTTGTATCAAAACTATCCAGTTCGAGGGTCTCGGCCATAACCATTTATTTATGGTATCATTTAACGATAAAATCATTGGTCAGAGGACATGTATCACGTTCTTTACTGACGAGAGATCATTTGAGAGTGAATATAGAGATGCACTTGAGAAGATATTGACTCATTGTGAGTTGAGATTATTCTTAAATTTATTATCCTTGACAAATGGTTCCAGATGATGGATAAATTTTTTGCTTTTAGTTATGGGGGAAGATTTCACTTGTGCATTTTTAATTTTATAATTTTTTTAGACACACACACACACACACACACATATATATATATATTGAAAGTAAAGTCCAAAATAAAGTCTGTCATAGGGTTTTGAATGCTAGCATTTTTACTTGTGGCGTGGAAGATGAATTAGAATCTTTCAGGTATTTTATAAAATAATATATTTTCTTTCATATGATTGTAATTTAAGGTGGCAGGCCCCCGCAGGTGATTTTGATTTTCTCCTACGAGTAGGAGGTTTTTTTCACATTAATTAGTTCTTTGCTCTTGCTTAGGAGCTTTAGAAAGCTTTCTGAATGTGCCAAGGAGGTCCTGAGTGTGGGGAGGTTCTATTTCTACCCGTAGGTGAGCTACGTTCATTGTTCATTATTTTTATTGTGTGTAATTGAATTAATTGCAGGGGTTCTCTCTTGGTAATTTTGGTGCTCTGGAGTTATCAACATTATCTGTTTAATGATTGGGTAATGCTCGAGTGATTTTAATCACGGATGAGGCATTTTGACCGTGATTTATGCAAGGTCATATTCGTTCTATGCCACTTTCATTGCCTTCGATCAAATTGCTCATGGCGTTGGTATCTTGATCAACAATGGAATTTTGAGTAGCGGGAAGGCATTTATTTGAAATCATTTATTGTGAGAATGATGTTAAAGGAGATGTTACAAGAATGAAATAACATCTTTTTATTTCTCATTAAAATATTTGCTCTATGTACCAAAGTACCCAAAGAAGTGAAAGAAAAATTTCATGCTTGAATAAAAAACCCAGTCAAAGCATTTTGCACAAAAGGCAGTGTAATGATAGAGCTAATAGTCAAAGCATTTTTGTTGTGTCTAATTGATTTTTGGCAAGGCAAAAAATATCCAATAGAGGTGCTAGAGGACTTATAGATCAATATGTGATAAATGTGGAGGATGAAAGAATAAAAGGGACAACGACAACCTATTAAATGTCTCAACAGAATGTCGAAGAGGCTCATAAGTGTGTTTTTACGGACAAGTCAAAACTAGAGATTAAAATCAATTTTTACCAATGTTTTAAAAACAGGACCGGACCGAACCGGCTCGTTCAGCCGGTTGAACGGTGAAGCGGTCCACTGGCCAGTTCGGAATATTATCAAAACCGCTTTAGGAGAGTTTGATTTTAAGATTGGACCTCCTTGGTTAAAATGTACAATAATGACCCACATCATAGAAGTAAAATATATTTGGAGTTCGTTGCTTTGTACCATTTTTACTCCGCTCGCTTGTAGATGATTGGGTTTATAATTTGCATATTATTAGAGTTCATTAATCACTTAGCGTATTAATGACTTTGCAAGCTCTATCCACATACATAAAGGATTAGGTCTGAATCTTTAAAACTCGCAATTGAGTATTGCATGCGAGATGGTCTCTAGAGTTTTCATTTTGAAATGAATTGTCTTTGATGAATACCTTGAAGGCCTTATGCAAATGTGAATAAAAATAATTTGTGGTCAAGCAGCTAATTTGTGGTGCACGATGCTTCTTATCTTGCTTGATTAGATTGAGATCTGGAATTAAAATCATTCTTTTACTTCCAGGTGCTTTGAATTTGTTGCTTAAATATTTCTTAGGAGAGATAAGTCTTATCGACTCTAGTCCTTGTAATGTGGAGGATCACACTTAGAATAGAGGGACTTATGAACTTGCCTATAGGTAGGTGGCCGATTGAAGAGTGTGTGTGCAATATGTTGATTTGGAATTTAAAAGGGTGTACACATTTTCAAAGTAATTGTGCATCTTTTTATAATAATATAACTTGAGTCAGAACTTTATTGAGGGGCATGCACAATGCTTTACAATACGCTTACATGATTTTAGATTTATTTAGATTTAATTATCTGTATACTTATTGACAAATGCAGTATTATAAAAATGCATGTACAGCTTTTCATTTTGAGCCCATTGCTTGCATTATGTCTGCTTGCATTTGTGTGTTTGCAGATTTGTTTGCAAATATTGCAGATTATAATTTATTGCTTGCTTTAATGGCGTATAATTTGTTTGGATTTTATCTGCATTTTGTCCAAACGGATCCCACTAGGAATAAAAAATTCCCCTATTAATAAGAACATTGCCAAGGTCATTTTCATTCAATTAATTTAGTTTATAGAGTGTCCAGTGAAAATATTTTGTTCACACTTATAGGCGAGCTGCCAACTCTCCTGTAAGTTCGATTTCAATATAATTCTTACACATTGCATTTTGAATGTTCGTTTTGATTTTTATTTTGTAATTTCTAATCGTTGATTTTCAGTTTGCCGCATTGGCGTCCAAAAGAGTCTTCTTATTGTACGTTCCAAGTTCATCTAATGAAATTTTCGATAGCATTCTGACATTACCCTTATGCAGGGGCCATTTGAGGGGATGGTAGATCTACCCACCATTTTTAGAGAAACGTGTATGGTTGGTGTCTAAGACACCATGACTATGACTATGGTCTTTATTCTAGCATGCTTATGAAAGCTTGCGTGGAGCTTTGTCACCTTCTCGTAAAAGTATACATAATAAGATTTTTTTGTTGTTGTGTGAAAGTCACATGTGCAATAGTAGCAAGGTATGGCGACGCTTTTGCCTTGTTTCCTACATTCGTTTTGAGAGGTTTCAACGATTGTTGTGGCGAGACGATGAATTTGATCCAAAATTGCATCAAGCTTGACCAGATTGAATGCACACTTTTTTCCCTTTCTCTCTTCATTTTCTTTTATATTACTTTATTTTTTAAACATAAGGGAAGGAGGGAGGGAGGTATTCTTCTTTGCTTTTATATTTCTTTGTTTTAATACTAAGGGAGTGAGTTGCGGTTTAGTCACCGGACGATGCAAGGTGATGGAGAGTTTGGGGTTTCAGTGAGATGGAGTTATGATGAGGCAAGTGATGTTGCAAGGAGGTGACAATTGGTTTAAATGAGATTAAAGCCATGCAGGTGGAGAGAGATGTAGTAGATTTGTTGAAGGCTTTGGGTGTGGAGCAATTTCGAGTGATGAGGATTAGTTGCCGGCATGTAGCTAAGAGCGATGACATTTAGCGTTTAATTTTTGGGCCGAGTGATGATGGCTTGGGTACCTTGGAGAATGATGGGCTGGTGAGGGGTGAATAGAGAGCTAGAGGTGCGAGTGAACGAGGGCTTCGAGCATGCTGTGTGAGCAGGAGTTGAGCTAGGGTGTGATGTTTTATGAGTGATGGGAGATGATAGGGAGAAAGAGAGAGGAAATATGTTAGAGCTATTGAAGGAGATGGAGATCGACAGAGAGCTGAGAGTGAGTCGGAGGAGAGGACGATGCAAGAGCCATGCGAATGAGAGGGGGAGAGGTTCGAGTGCGAGAGTCTGGAGAGAATAACGAGAGAGATGAGTGTAAGAATTAGTTTTATTTTCTTTTTAAAATAAAACATTATATAATAATAATAATAATAATAATAATAATAGGAAAATTATTTTTTAATAATAATTATAAAAATGTTTATTTAATTAAGTAATAATATTCACGAAAAAACTTTTTATTTGTTATTCATTTTTATTTATTTAAAAAAAATTATATGTTTGTAACTATGTGACTATGTATTGAATCTCTCTTTATAAATATTTTGTTGCATGTTGATATTCATATTCACTTCATACATGGTGTTTGAATAATTTAAACAAAATATATGGTTAAATTCTGGCCAAATGTACAGCATAAAAACCATGTTTCTCCTAGCAAAAGAAGTGGCTAATAATTAAGAAGCCACATTCCAGCTCCTTTCTTGAGCATCAACATCACTCATAATTATAGCATCAAAAGATGAAAGATTTGAGCATGTTAAAGGCTATCATGAATTATCTGCAAAGATAAAGATTTTTTTAAAATTTTTTTTCCAAAGATAAAGATGTTCTTTTCTACATTACTTATTTTTTGGGATGCGAGTTTTATGCCAAGATGGATGAGGATGTCCACATTAACTTACAACAACAACAATAACAACAACAAGCCTTTGTCCCACTACGTGGGGTCGGGTACATGAATTCTTTTTCTCTATTGTGTCTTGTTAAAAGTCAAATTCTCGTTTAAATCTAATAAAGAAAGATCATTTCTAATATTTTCTAACCAAGTCTTTTTAGGTCTACCTCTACCTTTCTTAACATAAATCAAATCTAATACCTCTACTTTCCTAACTGGGTCATCGGAATGCTGCCGTTTTATGTGACCAAACCATCTAAGGCGACTCTTTCTAATCTTATCTTCCACTGGAGCTACTCCAACCTTTTCACGTATATGCTCATTTCGTATCCTATCTCTAAGGGTAAAGCCACTCATCCACCTGAGCATCCTCATCTCTGCAACACTTAACTTAGTATTATGCTTCTCTTTTAATGGCAACATTCGGCACCATAAAACATTGCAGGTCTCACCACCATCTTATAGAATTTTCCCTTAAGTTTGAGGGGGACTTTTCTATCACACAACAAGCCCGATGCATTCCTCCACTTCAACCATCCAACTTGAATTCTGCTGATAATATCCCCATCTATTTCACCATCACTCTGAACAATAGATTCAAGATATCTAAAACCTGTACTCTTATTAATGACTTGATCGCCAAAGTCACAATCCTCTCACTAGGTCTATTACTACTAAAATTACTCCCCATATACTTTATCTAAATAAATAAATATCATATGTAGATCCTTTTTATTCTTTCTATATTTCTCCATCAAACCTCGCAATAAATGTATGGCTTCCATAGTAGACCTATCCGGCATGAATCCAAATTGATTTTGGGAAACATTAGTATCACATCGCAACCTACGCTCCATAACTCGCTCCCATAGTTTTAAAGTATGACACTTTAACTTAAGTCCTCTATAATTTGCACAATCTTGTGCATCACCTTTATTCTTAAAAATATGAATTAACGCACTCATTCTATACTCTTCTGGCATCTTTTTAGTCTTCAAAACAGTATTAAAAAGTTTAGCAAGCCAAGAAATTCCTTCATCTTCTAAGCATTTCCACACCTCTATTGGAATATCATCAGGTCCAACAGCTTTTCCACCCTTCATTTTATTTAAAGCCTCTCTAACTTTGGTTTTACTAATATGCCGATAAAAATAAAAATCTTTATTTTTATTTAGGGTGCTAAGGCCACTAAAGTCAATCGTATTTTCACATTCTTCATTAAAAAGTTTAGCAAAATATCTCATCTACCTTTGTTGAATATCATATTCTAAGAAAAGTACTGTTTGATCTTCATCCTTAATACACTTCTTCTCTTGAACTAAATCCTTATTACTCATATCTCTTTGTTTGACTAACTTATACATATATCTTTCTCTCTCATTAGTATCTAATCTATTATATAAATCATTAAAAGCTAAGATCTTTACGTCACATATTACTTTCTTAGATTCCTTATGTGTCTCTTTATATCTTTCCCAATTATAAAAATTTTTACAATTAAACCAATTTTTTAATCTTCTTATTTTTTTTATCTTTTCTTGCACATTTGGATTCCACGACTAACTATTTTTAATGTTAGGAGCTTTTCTCTTTGAGACTCCGAGCACATCTTTTGCAATATTCTTAATATCAGTAGTCACTTTTTCCCACATAATATTAATATCCTCATGCACAGACAAAATCTTAAGGTCTAAAATCTTACTTTCAAAAATATTTTTGTTAGTATTCTTTAAATGCCCCCATCTAATCCTAGAATATCATTTTACTTTATTTTTTATTTTTTGTCCATTTATCTTAAAGTCCAAAACTAAAAATCGATGTTGGGTATATAAATTTTCACTCGGAATAATTTTACAATTTTTGCAATCTAAACGATCTAATTTTCTTATAAGAAAATAATCAATCTGAGTTGTACTATATTCATTTTTATAAGTGATGAGATGCTTATCTCTTTTCTTAAATAAGATATTAGCAATTAAAAAATTATAAGCTAAAGAAAAATCTAATATGGTCTTACCACTTTCATTTGTGGTTCCAAACCCATGGCCCCCATGAATGCTTTTAAAATCATCTACCTCTCTACCAACATGTTCATTTAAATCTCCTCAAATAAACACTCTTTCTTGAAGAGTTATCTTTTGTATTAATTCTTCTAAGTCATTCTAAAATTTTAATTTTGAACTCATATTCAAACCTACTTGAGGAGCATAAGCACTTATAATATTAATAATCTTAGCATTAACAACAATCTTTAAAGCTATAATTCTATCTCCAATTCTATTAATTTTTATAACATTATCTTTCAAACTCTTATCTATAATCACACCTACACCATTTCTAGTACGACTCCTACCCGAATACCATAGTTTAAATACTAAACTATCAATCTCCTTAGCCTTCTCTCCAACCCATTTAGTTTTCTAAATGCACAGAATGTTTATCTTCCTATGAATCATAATATCTATTAATTCCATCAATTTTCCTGTATGGGAACCTATATTCCAAGTTTCTATCCTAATTTTAGCTTCATGGATTAGCTTCTTTGCCCACATCCGTCCTTGATGTGGGAACTCTTGTCTATTTAACACTGCATCTGGGCACCGGTGCAGCGGCCCTTGCACACCTGTCCCTGTATTCAGGCCATACAACGCGTCCCTTCCAGGGGATGCCCTAGCATTAACACAATTTTTTAAAGGATTCATGTCATGATTATTCGACAAATTTTACGCTGGCTGTCGACTACCTAACGCAATGCTCCATTTTTCTCATCCAGGACTTGGAACCTGACAACGGTAGTGTTAAGGATGTCCATGTTAACTTAATACAGAAAATTAGCATCCGACCCTGACCATAAAGGAGTAGTCCGTCTTTCAATTGCCTCTAAGGTAGAAGCAAAGTTCATATAAAAGAAGGCTAATTCTTCTAAATTTGAACATAGACTCTTTGATACAAATGTTCATCCAAAGCTGAGAGGAATACAAGGATCAGCTTTTGGTGCATTTCTAAGTGAATTTCTAAAGAAAAAAAAGTGTATATTTTTCAGATTCTGTGGAGCTGCAAGCAAACGACAAGTGTGAATTGAGCTGAATTGTTTAATCCAAGTTTCGGTCTATACTCTATTGCTTAATTCATACTAATAAAGAAAATGATATCATTTATACAATTATATCATATAGAACTATTCATGAGGGTAGTGGTCTATATGAGCAGTTCAACGTTTAACTGCATTTAAGGACAATTCATGCAAAGAAATTTATGCCAACAAAGCAAAATCAGTATTGCAAGGCTCTGCATTCAAACCCCTACTCGCAACTGCTCACGAACAGGATGTGGTTAGGATCGCCACTTACAAACTGCTTGTTCAATTCAGAATAAAAGAAGTGAAAGAAGAAAAAAATTTTACGCTTTCAGGTTCCCTCTCCCGATCTCTCTTCTTCGCACTTGTCTCCAAGTCCGATCAGCACATCAACCTTGCTCACAAACAGCCAGCCCGCAAGCCGCCTCCTTCATGCGAACGGAGCCAAGCTCGAGCCTTCAAAGCACATCCTGCCTGGATCCATCTACGGTTTGCATTCGATTGAGCCTAAGGCGATTAGCTTTCCTTTAATCCACTCGGCATTAGGGTCTTTCGACCGGCTTCTCTGCCTTTGTCTGCGACGATGCCCGACCGAGTGAACACCTCCCAATCTGCGAATAGCCTCCACCGTCCACCTCTAGAGGTCCTAATCCTGCAAATCCCTTGTTCTTGTCCAACTTCAATCACGCGAACAACCAGCACCCGGCATCTGCCCCTCTCCTCCTTACTCGAACAAGTCGTACATCAAAGGCCTTCACATCTCAGACACCAATTTCGCCTCCTTCTGTGTCGGAGCTCACTTGATTAAAATGAACAGAGACTAAGTCGGGCCTTTAAGTCCGTTCCACACGCCCGAAACAATCAAAGGAATTTTATGTATATGATTATTATATATGCATACATATAAATAATATATATACAACAATTGATAATAAATAATTATATATATATATATATATATATATATATATATATATATATATAATCAAGAGCAAGAATCATCTCAAACTCCAAATTGAAGGAAGTCCCGGGGTTGATTCGGTCCCCCAAAGCCCTCGGTCGTCGATCTGATCCAGCCGAGTGGATTGTAGACTTGAAGACTATTTCCGGGGTTGGTTCGCTCCCCGAAGTCCTCGCTGTTTATCTGATCCGGCTGAGTCGAGCCAAAAGGGTAAGTGCCCTCCCCTAACCTTCCCTCGCGAGGAGGGGACGCCGGGAGACTATCGAAATTTTGCTAGAAAATTATGGAATGGACCTCGAAAGCTCGCCAAATTTCTTAAGGATTATTGGAGAATAATTAGCCATTAATTTAAAAGCTCACTGAGTTAAATCAACACTGTTTTATGTTTAAACAAAAAAAAACTTAAAATTAGAGAAAACTTAAATTTGCAAATTTTAATTAACTATTTTAATATAAAATATAACTAAAACAGTTAACCTACTAACTAAAAATAAATAAGTAATAAATAAATGGATAAAATCAAACAGATGTACTAACTTTAATAAAGTTTAAAATAAAATCAAAGTTTCTGAATTAACTAACTTAATAAAATTAAATTAATTGAAATTGACTAAATAACCTAACAGTAACTAACATATTGAAATTAAATTCATTAACAGTAACAATTAATTAAGCAATAATTTAATAACCAATTAAAAATACCAATTAAACTATCATTTAATTAGTTAATTAACTTAAAATTAAATTTAAAATTCATATCCAATGTTAAAACCAATTCAATTAATTGATAAATTTAAAAGTTAATTAAAATGATTGATTTAAAATATTTAATTAAAAATAAAAAATTTTAACTTAATTAAAATTAAAACTCAAGTTTAATAACACTTAATCAAAGAGACATTCAATTTAATCTCAACCCTTTAAGATTAATTTAAATAATTGAGCAATCAATTCAATCTAAATGATATAATAATTTTAAAATACAAATTAATTCCAAAATACAACTTAAATTAAATTAAAATCAATTAAGCTTTTAAAAAATAAAAAATGTTAATTAACATTAAACTTTAACCAATTAAATGAGCAAATCAACTTAATTTAAATAATGTCAAAATACATTTAAAATTTAAATTAACAAATCGAGCAATTAAATGTTAATTAAAATATAACCTTTAATTAATTAGCTCAATTAATTAAATAATGCAATTAAATTAAATTTAACTTTTAGCTAATTTGATTAGTTAATGCAATTAAATCAAAATTAAATAAAATTTAGAATTGTGTTCACACTAATTGACACTGTAAAACTCACACTAAAACTCAGACTCCTAAAAACCTAACCAAAAGACAAAACAAAAAGAAAACTCTAAAATCTTAATATAATCTAGCTCCTAGCAAAGCCCAAAGCCCCTGGTAAGCTCCAGCTCCTAACAAAAGCTGCAATTACAAACTCCATCCCTTGCAACTGCGGCCCCTATAGCTGTAAGCTCCAACTATTGTAACAGCTGGCTACGAGCACCTGCTAACAAACAAACAAAAGTCAGCACATCACAAATAAAACTAACGATGAAAAGGGTAAAAACTAGCTACTGCATGTAGGACAAAGTGCTGGAAAACGTGTAAAGAACACACAACAGTGCTAAAGTAGAACAATAAATTGCTGTAGGGAAAACTACGAGCACAAAAGAACAAGACACTGACGCTGGTGTCAAAACCCTGAAGTGTGTCAAACCCTAAACCCCTAACCCTGACATCTGTCAATGAAAGCAGTAAGTCCGACTTTAGAGGAAATCCTTAGGCAAAAATGACCTAAACCTTAATCCCTGATTAACCAACCTGCAAATTCTAATAGAAGTCGTAAGTCCGATTTTTGACGGAAATGTTTAGGTTAACATAACCCTAGACCCCTCACTTAGGCATCCTGGTCTATAGGGCTAGGTTTTAAGACCCACTATATGGGCTACTTAGCTTACAGGGCTATGTCGTAAGACCTATCATCTGGCAACTTCTAAGGAAGCCATAAGATCTATCTGACCAAAACCCCTAGGTTTCTTAGTTTATAGGGTTAAGTTGTAAGACCCGCTATTTGGACCACCTCTAATAGAGGCCGTAAGACCCACTATTAGAGCTACTTTCAAATTAAAGCCGTAAGCCCCTACCTAAATTCAATCACACGGGCAACTTTAAGTAGAGGCGTAAGCCCCAACTCAAACCAAACTAAATTAAAATCCACATTTCTCCACTTCAGTTTACTCGGGATCTCTGAGAGGAGGCAACCCATGGCTGCTAATCAGATTCCCTGTAAACTACAATAAATGGTTGTTAGTGTTGGTAGACTGAAACCCACGGTATACCCGAGACGACGGGACCATGGAATCTTGATCGAGTGTACCTTCATTCCCCCCATAACTAAGATTAAAATACTAAAACACTGTTGCACATTTCCACACTTTGCACAGACTAAATATATTTCATATTTAATTGAGAGTGCTCTTCTAATGCGTTAGGAAGAGTAATTAACTATAAGGACTTGCGCTCATAGGAAGTAGAACCAAAATCTAAATAAACCCTAACAATACTCCCAGGGAAATTCTGGTTAAATGTTAAATTTAATCTACCTCAGGAAAAATAAGGAGACCTTCAGCTTGTGAGAGCGAGGTTTGTGCCTAATTTATTATTTTTCCAGAGCAAACACATGGGTAGATTTTTTTGGTCTTTTCTCACTTAGTGAATTTGATGATTAGGGGGTGGGGTAGGAGGGATGAGGTGTTCTTTTTCTTTTTGATATTTTTGGTATTCCAAACACATTGATGCTATCCCTTTTGTGAGGCAACCGACAGTTGAGTATTCTTACTATGTGCTATTGTTTTGACTTACGTCATTGTCGTTGCACTTGATCGAGTTGATTAGTGGAACACATATTGAGGTCATCAAGAAGAAATTGCTCGAGTACATTAAGGTTAAACTTATTGGTTTACATATTATAATGTATAATAAGATTTTAAAAGATAGAAATTTTAGGAAGAAAGTTTTGGAGGATGATTAAGATCCCTTGGTTATTAATGATGTGTCATCAGATGATAAATGATTTGCAGAGGATTTAAATGGAGTTTCACTGTCATAATTATATGAGCAAGATTCTATTCTTGACTTTTTTGTTGGAGAAAGGAAAAAGAACAACAAAAGTGGACAACAAAGTAACAAAAAGTTATTATAAAATCTTATGCAATCGAAATATTTAAATATCAATATTATCATTGTTTTAAATAATATTCTTATTGGGTTATTGATTAGTGAAGAGTTTGAAGATTGAGATTGAAGATGATGAAGAAGATTGGGAGGATGTTGATACAAGCGAGGATGTTGGAGGAGAGAAAACAATCAACTAAGATCATGATTCTAATGAAGACCAAGTGATGGGAGTGATAGAGCATTATTAACATCATATTCTAAGTCATAACTAGTTTATTTTAGACTTCTTTATTATTATTGTGCACTTCTACGACTTTTATTGATGTTATGCTATGATATAAAACTAGCACTTCCAAATATATTATTATTATTATTATTGTTTAATTTTTTATGCTTTCATCTTAATACACCTTGGAGTTACACCTCATTCCACGAAAAGAAAATATGTTAATGCTCGATTGCAAAATTTTAAACCTTATGTTTTTAGGGCCTTCATGTTTTGTTCTTATATTTGGCATTTGAAGATGATTTCAAAACAATAGCATTCTTTTGTGGTTTGTTAGTTTATGCTTTGTCGACCTCTTGCTGGATGCAAGGATCTTTTTTTTTTTCTTGTTTGCATGCAAACAAGGCATGCTAATTGCCATACTGCCATGATTTGTGATCATGCACTAGATTTTCTGCCTCCACCATCAACCCCACTTCGATCCATGATGTTTCCTGTGGTCTTGAAAGTGGAGGTCTAAGATTTAAATCCTTGCATATCAGAAAAAACTCAATGTCCGTGAGAAGATCAGAATAGATGACTAGAAGAAGCTTTGCAAATCCTTTCTGCCTATTTGCTTTCATTAGTGTGTCCAAAATTGGAAAAAAAGAAATTGTGGTTTGTGGCTGCTGCGGGGCTTTTCTCAACTTCTTGCTCCTCTGTAAGATATTGAGTTAGTCCTGCAGGCTTTGATTGCACGGCTATCTTGCCATGCGTGGGCCTTTCTTCTTGTGAACTTTTGGGTTTGTTTTGTTCAGCTTAAAACTTGATGTTTGTTGGTTTAGTATATGTTACTTTTGAAATCCATTGATGATGTTCATTGATCATGCCCCATTGCTAACTCCATTAATTTGGAGATAGTTTCAACATTTAGTTTGGTAGTACTGCTAACGCATTAATTTGTAGATAGTTTAAATTTTTGATTTGATTACCTCTGATGATCGTCCTTCCTATGATGGATAGGTTTGCAGATGTTGACATTTAAATGCCTTCATCTTTTGCCCGCACAGCTGTGATTTGAAATGATTAAAGGAAATGCACTATTAGGCACATTCGTCAGCTTTTTATTTGCATCATCTGTTTGACGTGCACTTTCTATACACAAGCACACTGCAATGCAGACAATTCCTTTTTTTTCACCTTTTTGTTTTATGTAAGATTGGACAGTAATATGTGATGCAAAGAGTTTAGCTTTTAGTGATTTATATAATAGATTAGATACTAAGGAGGGAGAAAGATATATGTATAAGCTAGCCAAACAAAGAGATAGGAGTAGTAAGGATTTAGTTCAAGTGAAGTGTATTAAGGATGAAGATCAAAAAGTAATTTTTTTAGAAGATGATATTCAACAAAGGTGGATGAGATATTTTGCTAAACTTTTTAATGAAGAATGTGAAAATAAAATTGACTGTAGTGACCTTAGCACCTTAAATGAAAATAAAGATTTCTGTTTTTATCGGCGTATTAGTAAAACCGAAGTTAGAGAGGCTTTAAAGAAAATGAAGGGTGGAAAAGCTGTTGGACCTGATGATATTCCAATAGAGGTGTGGAAATGCTTAGGAGATGAAGGAATTTCTTGGCTTACTAAACTTTTTAATACTGTTTTGAAGACTAAAAAGATGCCAGATGAGTGGAGAATGAGTGTGTTAATCCCTATTTTTAAGAATAAAGGTGATGCACAAGATTGTGCGAATTATAGAGGAATTAAGTTAATGTGTCATACTTTAAAACTATGGGAACGAGTTATGGAGCATAGGTTGCGGCGTGATACTAATGTTTCTCAAAATCAATTTGGATTTATGCCGGGTAGGTCTACTATGGAAGCCATACATTTATTAAGAGGTTTGATGGAGAAATATAGAGAGAATAAGGAGGATTTACATATGATATTTATTGATTTAGAAAAAGCATATGATAAAGTTCCAAGAGAAGTGCTATGGAGAGTTCTTGAAAAGAAAGAAGTTAATAACGCTTATATTCAAATCATTAAAGATATGTATGCAGGAGCTATTACTTGTGTTCAAACACAAGGTGGTTTGACCAAGTATTTTCCTATTTCGGTTGGATTACACCAAGGATCAGCCTTAAGCCCATATCTTTTTGCTTTAGTCATCGATGTTCTCACTAGACATTTGCAAGAGGATGTACCTTGGTGTATGCTTTTTGCTGATGATATTCTTCTTGTTGATAAGACTAGAGAGGGAGTTGAAGGTAAACTAGAATTGTGGAGGTCAACCTTAGAGTCTAAAGGTTTTCGCTTGAGTAGATCTAAAACGGAATATATGGAGTGTAATTTTAGTAATAATAGACCTAGTGAGGGCATTGTGACTTTGGCCGATCAAGTCATTAATAAGAGTACACGTTTTAGATATCTTGGATCTATTGTTCAGAGTGATGGTGATATAGATGGGGATATTATCAGCAGAATCCAAGTTGGATGGTTGAAGTGGAGGAATGCATCGGGCTTATTGTGTGATAGAAAAGTACCCCTCAAACTTAAGGGAAAATTCTATAAGATGGTGGTGAGACCTGCAATGCTTTATGGTGCTGAATGTTGGCCATTAAAAGAGAAGCATAATTCTAAGTTAAGTGTTGCAGAGATGAGGATGCTCAGGTGGATGAGTGGCTTTACCCTTAGAGATAGGATACGAAATGAGCATATTCGTGAAAAGGTTGGAGTAGCTCCAGTGGAAGATAAGATTAGAGAGAGCCGCCTTAGATGGTTTGGTCACGTAAAACGGCGGCCTCCCGATGACCCGGTTAGGAAAGTAGAGGTCTTAGATTTGACTTATGTTAAGAAAGGTAGAGGTAGACCTAAAAAGACTTGGTTAGAAAATATTAGAAATGATCTTTCTTTATTAGATTTAAACGAGAATTTGACTTTTAATAGGACACAATGGAGAAAAAGGATTCATGTAGCCGACCCCACGTAGTGGGATAAAGGCTTGATGTTGTTGTTGTTGTTGTTAAGATTGGACAGTACTAATTGTTAATTATTCTAGGCACAAGAAAATTGTAGCTTCCTTTTCTTTTCTTCTAGGTATACGCAATACAATGTTTATTGCTGTATTTGTTAAAATAATCTGCTGCAGATACTTGTCTCAGTAACTTCAAACCAAGTGCAGATACAATTAAATAAATTTAAAAGGAGCTCTGCAAGAGGCAACTCTCATATATTTTTGGCTGTTTTGTTTATGTTTTCATAATTATCCTCTT
Source organism: Dendrobium chrysotoxum (assembly GCA_019925795.1). Taxonomy (NCBI): domain Eukaryota; kingdom Viridiplantae; phylum Streptophyta; class Magnoliopsida; order Asparagales; family Orchidaceae; genus Dendrobium; species Dendrobium chrysotoxum. The sequence continues at coordinate 6,956,994 of CM034312.1, forward strand.
TACCCCATCTAGCTTGAGTAGTGCTATATTCAAGTTTATATTTAATGTGCTTATTATGAAATCAACTTGGATATTTTGGTCTTGACATTCAACATTTCTAAGTGGTACCGCAAATTCTATTTTTAAGGGCTCAACACACATTTAAACATTTACTGTGAATAATTCAGTATAACTGTAAATGCCATATGCATAAAAAATACATGCTGTCTTTTTTCATCATTGCCTTCTTGATGTAGTGTTGGTAGCTTCATGCACTGGGTACTCAAATGATTTTTTTGCAGGAAATTTTGGTTGATCGTGCTGTGCATGCTGCTATTAGTCATTCATTAGCTTTCCATGATACGGAGCCTGAAAAGCCTGTTTTGATAAAGGATGATTTTTCACAAGCAATGCATGACTTTGTTCCAGTTGCCATGCGTGGGTTAACAAAGGTTGGTGTTGAAGGTGGGCGCAATGGGTGGGAAGATATCGGTGGACTTAGCCACATTCGAACTACCATTCAAGAGGTTTATAAAGTTATCACATTACTATCCTTGAATGTTGTATGGAAAATATCTTCTAGAGAAAGCAGATCTCATAACTTATGAATTGTCAATTTTGTTGTTGTCTTTTTCTAGATCTTTTTTTTATATTGTGATTTTTTAGTGAGAGGATGAGTGGCTTCACTATTAGAGACAATGCGAAATGAGTATATACATGAAAAGGTTGGAGTAGCTCTGGTGACATATAAGATTTGAGAGAGTCGCCTTAGATAATTTGGTCACATAAAACGTCGGCCTTCTAATGACCCGGTTAGGAGTGTAGATGTAGTAGATTTGGCCTATATTAAGAAGGTAGAGGTAGCCCTAGAAAGACTTGGTTAGAAAATATTAGAAATGACCTTTTTTATTATATTTAAATGAGAATTTGATTCTTAGCAGGACACAATTGAAACAAATGATTCATATAGCTGACTCCACGTAGTGGGATAAAGGCTTGATGTTGTTGTTTTTGTTATTGTAGAGTAATGAAATCACTATTGTGTTGTGTTAGTTTTGATGGTTTAAGTTTCCTATCCCTGAAATGACTAGAATTAGCATTGGAATGATTATAATTAGGATCATTTGGGGTAACCTATCACTTGAAGGTGTGGTTGAAATCTACCACCGGAAGAAGTTACATGCAGAAGTTTTAAGTACGGGATTCTTTTGTGCCTTTCCATGTGTATGAGTGCTCTGCGGAGTTAAAACTGATTTATTCTTGGATGGGCAGGATTATGGAAACCTGAATTTTGAATTTTTTCAGCAAGTGGTAATTCATGGTCAGGATTTCAGAAAATCTAGTAAGTGCTTAATATATGGTTTCTTTATTTTCTTATATTTGTTCATTGAAGGTCTCCGTCCTTAACACCATGATGTTTACTGCAAGTTTCTACCATCTCTTTTCTTGAATAAATGCTTGCTAAGCAGAAATGAACTGGATAAGAAAGTGAAAGAGTGCACTTATTGGAAGCACTTTTTTTATTAGTTTGGTTGTTTATTCATTCCTATTGTGCTATTTTTTGTGTGTGCATGCATGCATATATGTGCACATATGGGAGAGGAATCGATGAGGGGGGGGGGGGGGGGGGGGGGGGGAGAGAGAGAGAGAGAGAGAGAGAGGCGCATGTAGCATGTTTCTTAGCCTAATTTCTTTCTTAATTTTGCAGAGATTTAAGTGTCGGTATCTTTTTCTTTATCCCAACTATTTGGGGTTGGCTTTATGAAGATCATTCTTTATATCAAATGCTGTCAAGGGTGTTTAGCTTATTATTCACAAATCATTTTTAGCAATTTTTGTCCGTATAACCTTAGATAGGCCCATTCTCTTTCCTAATGCCCTGATGCTAATTTTATCTACTATTATAATTGTTCATTTTCATACATTGCTTATAATACTTATATTCATGTCATTAAGGATATATATGCAGGAGCTATTATTTGTGTTCTAACACATGGTGGTTTGACTAAATATTTTCTTATTTCGTTTTATCTAGAGGTGACCTAAAAAAACTTGGTTAGAAAATATTAGAAATGACCTTTCTTTATTAGATTTAGATGAGAATTTGATTTTTAATAGGATGCAATAAAGAAAAAAGATTCATGTAGCCGACCCCACATAGTGGGATAAAGGCTTGTTGTTGTTTGAATTACATCAAGGATCAACTTTAAGCTCATATCTTTTTGCTTTAGTTATGGATGTACTTACTAAACATTTGCAAGAGGATGTACCATGATTCTTTTTTTTTTAATTTATGATGTTCTCCTTGTTGATAAGAATAGAGAGGGAGTTGAAGGAAAACTTGAATTAGGGAGGTTAACTTTAGAGTCAAAAGGTTTTCGTTTGAGCAGATCTAAAACTGAATACATGGAGTATAATTTTAGTAGTAATAGATCTAGTGAGATTGTGATTTTGGGCAATAAGTTATAAAAAAGAGTGCACATTTTAGATATCTCGGGTCTATTGTCAGAGTGATAGTGAAATAGATGGGGATATTATGAGTAGAATTTAAGTTGGATGGTTGAAGTGGAAGAATGTATTAGACCTATTGTGTGATAGAAAAGTACACCTCAAACTCAAGGGAAAATTCTATAAGATGGTGGTGAGACCTGTAATGCTTTATGGCGCAGAATGTTGGCCATTAAAATAGAAGCATAAAATTAAGTAAAGTTTTGTAGAGATGAGTATGCTTAGGTGAATGAGTGGCTTTACTTTTAGAGACAGAATGTGAAATGAATATATACATGAAAATGTCGGAGTAGCTCCTATAGCAGATAATATTAGAGAGTCACCTTAGATGGTTTTGTCACATAAAACGTCGGATTTCCGATGACTCGGTTAGGAGAGTAGATGTATTATATCTGGCCTATGTTAAAAAAGGTAGACGTAGTGTCATGACCTGGCCCAGAGATTTGAATTAATGAGGTGGGAACAGACGGTCAGATAGTTAATTCATTTCATTCAAATTCATAAACAGTTAACTAACATCATCCATAAATTAAGAGGCACTAATAAAATTACAAATTTAAACATATGGATAAATCAGTTTTTTTTACCTGTTTTCATTCGATCGCCTTCTTCTGTACACATATTCTTCTCTTTCGGCCATTTCTATTTATCAGCAGATTTACCTGAAAATTTAGTTTAACAATTTGAGTATACATAGTAAATTCAATGAATAATCACACTTGTAGCATAACAATTATACATGCATGAACTAATCATATTCATTTTACTTTCTTTTGCAATTAACATGTATATATATATATAATTTCTATTTCATATGACATAAATCTTTATTATATATTTATCAAATAACATATTCCTTTTCAAGTGACATTTATTCATTTTTCATTTTCTAGTTATTTCTTTTCCTTTTTTTCATTTAGTATAGGAGCGCGCCGTCTAAAAATTTCTACCAATAAAGGTACAATCATTTTCATTTTCATTTCTATTTAATGTGCACGGGTACATTGCGTCCCTAGTCAGTACCATATGTAGGTAAATCCTTTATTTGCATCCATGCACCTTTTTCTTTTTTGAATATTTTCATTTTCATATAGATCATCATTTAGTTTATTTTACTCGTATATATATTATACGATAAACCTCAGTAATTCAGTCATTATCAAGTTTGATGCATATTTAATATTTAACCATATCAAGTATTTAGTCATGTTACAATGTTCTATAATAGGCCATATAGCGATAATTCACATTTTCATTTCCTTTATTCTTCTTAGTTAATTCATTTATAACTCTAACCATTCAGTCAACATAATGCTATAACATGCAATAATTAAAAGGAATTGTAATAACATAAAAGGAAATTGGAATTGCTATAAAACAATTGTAATTACCCACTTGGTTACTTTCGTGCTTCAATTTCCTTCCAAATCTCGAGCTTGATATAGACTTTCAATTACTCTTCTCAGTTCAATTATGAAATCTTTCACTATTTAAAATTACACAATGATATCTTAATTAATACTAGAATCTAATTTGGATGCCTCAAATATCATCAAAAGCAACATTAAATTTTCTTACACTTTTTAAGTTAACACAAATTACTTCGACCATTTCCAAAGAGAACTTTTAACTTATTGAACAATATTACATAATATTGAATGGCTCTAAATCCTCCACAATTTTCATTACACTATCCACCTTACTCTCTAACATAATATGAAATTAAAATTTTCTCAAATCAAAGATAATTACCTCAGTAATCTTTTCCTCCTTCACTGTCAACTCAAGGCTTTGCTTGGATTCTTTCTAACGATAATAATATTTTAGTCCTTCAATTAGAGGAATGAATGTGTATAAATTTCTTATCTAATTTGAACATAAATCAATAAACTAAATCACTTACTCCTTCCTCCGTCATCAGAGATAGAAGAGCCTTTAAACTTTGAATTCGTTCTCTTCCTCTTCCAAATTTTCTTCCTCTATGCGCAAATGAGATATTTACCCCTTTGTTAGATTTAAATCACGGAAGAAATTTCACCAAGATGCACAAATCGGCAACTTACCTTCCTTTTCCTTCTTCCTCTCGGTTAGCCTCTGTTCGCTTTTTTGTTTGTTTGGCTTAACTAGATAAGTGAAACGAAGATATCTCACGTGAGGAGTCGTTTTCACTCCCTCACGTGATTATCCACTTAAATTAGCGATACGACCTGTCCAGGAGATGCACGCACGCACGTGACCCGTTAGGGTCGCTGTTTAGCTCACGGTTATGCTCTCTGCTAGACTGCTACTATAATAGGCCAGTTCAATTGAATCGGTTAGGCCTGGTTCTTATACGTAGACCTAAAAAAAACTGGTTATAAAATATTAGAAATGATTTTCTTAGTAGATTTGAATGAGAATTTGACTCTTAATAGGATACAATGGAGAAAAAGTATTCATGTTCCTGACCTCATGTAGTGGGATAGAGGTTTAATGTTGTTATTATTGTTGTTGCCTCCAATGTTATCGAAAGACTACAACATTTTACAGAGATGTAGAGTATTCTTTAGGACATCTTTAAATTTGATTAGGTCATTGAATTTTATAATAAGATGTGTAAGAAAGGTATTAAGAAAAGTTTTGGTATGACTCTCATTGAGTTCAATAGGTTCGATGATACATGTTTGAATTGTTTGATATGCACAAGAAAAGTTTTGAATAGGTTTGATGATACATGTTTGAATTGTTTGATATGTACAAGAAAAGTTTTGGAACCACATGACTCACCAATTTCAATGGCAGAGGGTGTCCAACTTTAAACTTGGCTACACTGTAGAATCTAGAAAAACTTGTTTGAATTCAGGAATTACCGTTTATTTCTTTGGCTAGTCAGGGCTTGGTTTTACATTTAATTTTCTCGTACAAATCCTTTCAGGGCAATCTGCAAGTGCTATTGATGTTACTTTGTGGCAAAGAAGTAAATGGTAACTGGCATTTTATTTTTTGATAATTGGATACATCAATAATGAATATCCTTTTTATTTGAAGTTATTTTTCGAATTTTCACCGTTTCCATTTTTATCTATAATGTTAAATTTATGTTAATTTTGGATTGCAGATGATCGAATTGCCTTCTAAGTTCCCAAATATCTTTGCTCATTCACCGTTGAGGATGAGATCAAATGTGCTATTGTATGGGCCTCCTGGTTGTGGAAAAACACACATTATAGGTGCTGCTGCAGTTGCTTGCTCTCTTAGATTTATCTCTGTTAAAGGGCCTGAGCTACTCAACAAATACATTGGTGCCTCGGAGCAAGCTGTAAGATATATGAATATATATATATATATATATATATATATATATATATATATATTTTCTTTCACCAGCAGCATAAACCAAATGCCAAAAATTCTTATATTGTCTTTAGGTCTAGGTAAAAAAGCAAGTCATAAATTCTAACAAAATGATTGTTTTGCCTGAATAGTTTATTGGGCTACTGGTCTGTTTGGTTTAGGGCTTTTATGATGTATAATTTAGAATTGTAATAATTGTTGAGGAATCAAACTTATAAAATTTACAATGAATTTTTAGGGGAGAGTAATGGAGCATAGTTTAAAAATGTGGGAAGATCCTCCATGAATGGGATTTTATGCTATGAAAATGGATCGAAAAGTATACAAAGCAACTGAATGATATTCACATATATTTTTATTGATCTTGAGAAGGTATATGATATATAGTTTTGAGAAAATTGATTTAATACATCAAGGAAAATGTGTTAAAGTTATATTGAAGTGATTAATTATAAGTGCGGTGGGGCATTAATTATGCTAGAGTAGTTATTTTATTGTGGATCTCTATTCTGAAACCACAATTTGACATTGAATTTGTCACACCTCGAGTCCGGGAGGTGGTACACCCCTGCAAAATGAGACGCAATGAAGGGATAGAAACACTTGTTTTGTACTCAAGAAGAAAATTATTTATATAAGTGATATAACCAGAACACTTATAAGAGTAAACAATGGAGGAGATTCTAAATATTCATGTTATTAATATGAATTCAAATTACTGTACACCCACACAATAGTACTATTACATATAAAAGACGTCTGAAAAGAACAATACCAGAAAAGAAAACTAAGCAGCCCTCAAAGCAAATATATAATAATCTACTACAAAATATAAAAATATCTACCATACTCTACTGTTGTAGTTCGACTTCTATGGTGACGGTCCACTAAACACTTAGGTAGGATCTGCTATGAACAAAACTAATTACGGGTGAGTTTGATAAATCAAACTCAACAAAAAACTCCTATCCATTAAAGCATCAATGAGAAAAAAAATGGGACATACAGTATGATCAATCAATAGGTATGAGTAGCACCGAAAGTTAACATATCGATGTAACAATGCTACATGTCATGTTTTTGATGATGGATTCTAGTATGCTTATGTTACAAATGTAAATGTCTAGCTACTACCAATACAATATCAGTCAATGTCCAAACATGCAAATACCTTAGGTACCATCGTTCCCAAATATAACCTACAAGTCATTCATCATTTTGAGCTCATGCTTACTGGTTAGCCAATATCCAATAGGGTTCTTCCAACATACATACAAGCATATAGTGTCTATATTTGTTGAAATAAAAAAAAGGTATAATAATAACAATAAACATTAGTGCTCCTAAAGTGACAACTGGGACATTGAGAGCTTGTCCAGGGTCTGCCTGAATCACACATTTAGCTGAAGTTAGTTCATCCAAAACTTGGAAGCTTCCTATCAGTATCAATACAGGAGTTTTTTCCACTTACAAGCGGCAGCAACAACTGCAGTGAAGTTTTTTGAACGGGTATAGTCAATTGATGCTGCTAAAATGATGACGACTGTCAACCCACATTTCTTTGGGAAGTTGGTAGATCTTTATGAAGAAACTCATTAGGCCTGCTGATAAACAAGGAGCTCTAACAGTTTTTTTTTATATACTACACGTCAACTCAATGTTAGGAGGTGATGAAATATAGTTTCTAGAAGAATTAGGCTTTTATTAAGCAAATATTTTTGGAAATGCAAGAACTATATCCATATTCAAAGACAATTGTAGTGTTGAAATAAAAATTATATATTAATGTATAATAAAAAGAATGGGAGGAGACAGAGAAAGGAATAACTGAACCACGCCGTCCATGTCGTGATTGAAACAACCGCTATTCAATTCATATTAAATCACGAAGAAACGAAAGAAAAGGACTTATGCTCGTAGTCGATTGGGGAATCCTCGTCTGTTGCTTCTCTCATGCAATAACGAACCTTGTTCGTCTTCCATCCAAACTCCTCCCATGCGAACAAGACCCGAGCTCATTGATCTCCTGTCCATTCCACTTGCCAACCCACATGCTACCTTCCGTCCGTTCCTCCGTTGCCAACTGCACCATTTCGGACAAACCCCGACAACGAGAGTCTTAGCCGATCTCCTTTTCCCAGCCCTCATGCACAATCAGACCCGCCGAATCGTGCGGACCCCGGTCTCCCTCCAATCCACCTTCCGGTCGCCTCCCGATATTTCGAATCCAAGCACCATCTGATCCCTTTCATCTGCACTGTGCCGCATAAACGAAACCACTCCACCTATCTTGCCATCCGATTCTTGCTCTCGAGCCCGCACACATCAATCTCTCTTCTTTCTTGAAATTGTGAGTGAAGAAGACGAAACTATGCTTATATTTATTATAATAATAATAATAATAATAATAATTCTAAATAATAATAATAATAATAATAATAACGGAGGCGTCGTGATCATCAATTAGAGGAGTCGAAGGCTAATTCGGGGGTTGATTCTTCCCCCGAAGCCCTCGATCGTTGATTTTTATCCGATCGAGCGGATTTGAAATCAGAAAAATTTCAAAACTCGCTCCTCCCTCCCAAGCTCCCCTCGTGGGGAGGGGGGAGCCGAAAGGCTGGCAAAATTTGAAAAAAATGCCAAATTTCAAAACTTTTTTAACAGGTGCTTAATCAGAAAATCGAAGACCAATTCCAGGGCCGATTCTTTCCCTGAAGCCCTCAGCCATTGAATCCTATCCGGCTGGGCGGGTTTGAAAGGGCAAGTGCCCTTCCGACCTCCCTCTCAGGCTGTCAAATTGATGGGGACATCAGTACATGGAAAGTCTATCAAAAACGTGGTCGTCGATCTACGGCCACGATCGAGTCATTATATTTCTGAGATTGTTTTATGTATTTTCTATTTTCATGTCATATGGTATTTTGCTTTATTAGTTCCCGTTGTACCCTTTTATTAAGGGATGTCGTATGTAAGCCCTAGGGGCATTGTCGTCCTTTATTTTGAGAGTCTTTGTATGAGGCTATTTATAGCCCTAGTGTGATCCTTTTCAAGGGAATGATTGAATGAAAAGAAATTTCTGCATTGTGAGTTATTGTGAGAGCTTAAGAGAGGTCGGAGAGATCCCTTGAAGAGGGACGTGGATCACCCACCAATCTTGGAAGAGTCCGGATTCGTGGTTCGTTTCGTAGCACTCTTCTTCCTCCTTCCTCCCTCCTCTTCTAGCCCACGGCCCAAATCTCCCACCCTAAAGCCGCCGGCCACCATCTCAAAGCCCCACCACCGGCCACCAAACACCCCACCCGAGCCCTTGACCCGCCGATCCTCCTCACTGTCTCCTTCGCTCCTCCCCACTAACGGCGCCACCACTACACCAAGCCGCCGGCCCCAACCATAGGCCAAAGCTGCCGGCCCCTTCCTTTGGGTCCTCCTACATTAGTGCTAGTAACCACTTTTCCTAATTGGGTTTTATTATTTTAGGTAACTCAATCAATTTAAATTCAAATCTATTTGAATTTGAAATGTTACTTAAAATACTAATCCTATTTTAGGAAGGTTTCCAAATTTCAGTCCTTTGAATTTCAAATTAATGAGGAATTAATTAAAGCCTTCCTAATTTGATAATCCAATTGAAGAAGGCTTGAATTAATTTCCCAAATCCCTCCCTCTCTTCATTGATGCCGCCGCCCCCCATTGGGTTCCCACCACCTTATTTCTTTCCAAACTTAATTCCCCCCCCCCCCCCCCCCCCCCCCCCCCCTCTCTTAGGAATTAAATGCCTAATCCCTCAACCTTACCCGCCCCCTCTCTCTTCCCCTTAGGCTATTTAAATTCTTTCCAAAGCAAAGGACTTTGAATAGGAAAGTAATTTCAGCCTTCCCTCTCAAAATTCCCCTCCCAATCTTAAATCTAAGTCACAAAAACCTGAACCTAATTTCCCAAGTCTTCCCCTCTTGGCCGACCACCTTCTCTTGCCACTTCCTACTTGGATTCTTGGGAGAAAACCCTCATTCTTTCAAGAAAATGGCAAGGACAGCAAAGATCATGACCATCAACACATCAACGTTTGGAGGAAACTCCTTTCTCTCCAATTGAACCTTCAAAGGAGACCACGACGGATTTCTTCCACATTGTACTTCCGGACTTGGATAAAGGTGAACCACTTCCCCCTTTTCATTACGTTCCTAATCCCCTAATCTTGTAGGTGATGACAAATCATAAAGAACCGTGCTCCACCGTTGCCTAAAGCTTAGTAAACGTAGGATTGAGCATGCCTTCTGTGTTACTAATCTCATTGTTAGATTAGGGATTTTGTTGAAAGCTATTTACTTTGCATGTTGTTGAGCTTCTAATCTGTTTTGATATTCCAAGTACTTAGCATGTAATTTAGCCTAAACAATTGTGACCGCTCTTACGTTTTCTCTTTTCGTCTAAATCGCTAATAGCCTAATCATAATTGTTTTATCAAAATCGTGCAAATTCTTACGCATTCATTCACAAACATCTTAGTCTTGCATCATCTGGTATCAGAGCATGGTATGCTCTAGTTTTGCAAGCTAGACATCATCCTAGGAGTTGTTTTAACTAGTTCTTTACTTTGTTGCATGCATGCTATCATTTAAATGAGTTTAGTTACATGTTATGCTTGCTGTACACTACATTCCTGCACACATTTTGAGGTTGTTAAGCTTGTTTTTCAATTGTTTAAGTACTGTCCTTAACCTAACCGCTTCACTAGTTGTCTAGGTTGCTTAGCCCCTCCTTATAGTTTGTTGTCCAAGCATTTCCTACAGTGTTTTCGTGTCTTTTAGTGAGTCTATCCTTACATCTAGGTGCTGTCCTCCTTCTAGATTCATCCCCTAGTGTCTCCTAGCACCTAGATATGGACCCGGAACAACTTAGTAGGACTTTAGACTTGTTGGTAGGTCAAATGAACAACATTAGCCAACAACTCAAAGAGAACCAAGCCAACCTAACCGAGCTTCGTAGAGACACCACTGAGCGTTTTGATACACTTGAGCGAGCTAGAGAGCATCCCACCCCCTATACCCCTTCTAGACCACCTTCTATGTATGGGGATGACACCTACCCTGATGAGAGTTCCTCACTATGGACATGATCACCACCACAACCCTGATCTACCACTGATGAAAAATATCAAGGTCGATGCACCCACTTTCAATGGTGCCCTCGATCCCCAGCTCTTTCTGGATTGGATCAAAGATATGGATAGTTTCTTTAAGTGGTATAACATCTCCGAGGCTAGGAAGGTCAGTTTTCCCAGTATGAAACTCATTGGTAGGGCTAGTTAGTTTTGGTCAAACTTAGAAAGCCTTAGGGAATCCCGAAATGAGTATCCCATCACTGATTGGTTATCGATGAAGCGAGAGCTTAAGCAGAAGTACCTACCTCCCTCGTACTTCCCTAGGCTCCTAGATAGGTGGCATAGGTTGACTTAGGGTAGTAAACCGGTCAATGATTACATCGCATCCTTTGACGATTACCTCATCCGTTGCAAAGGGGAGACCTCCACTACCCCCGCGCAGATTTTATCTTTGTTCCGTACCGGATTGCGAGAGGATCTTCGCAATGAGCTTTTCGCCCGGAATATCACTACCCTGGAATCTTCTGCCAATAAGTGCAAGACTTGAAGCCAATCTACAACTCATTTTCCAATGGTGATGTAACATCTATTTCAACCTAAAGACGAGAAGTAGTAACATCCACTTGCAAAGTTTTAATTTTTAATGAATTTAAATTTATCCCTAGGCCAGAAAGTTCTTTGCCTTGAGAACCTTGCTTTGGTACCTCTTTTAACTCGTTCAAGATATTAGTTCTTTATAAAGACTGCTTCTCCTGAATGATATTGTCATACGTGTATGTACTGGTAGTATAAGTCATATTCTTGAGTTCCTTAGTGAAGTTCCAGGAATTATTCTATGCTCCTTTTCACTCTTAGAGCTTAAATCTACAAAGTAATATTCTACTCTATTGTTTCAGGTTCGCGATTTGTTCTCAAAAGCAGCTGCAGCAGCACCTTGCCTACTGTTTTTTGATGAGTTTGATTCTATTGCACCAAAGAGGGGTCATGACAACACAGGGGTTACTGATCGTGTTGTTAATCAGGTCAGTTCAGGATTGTAGCTTGTCTCTGTCTCACAAATTTATCTGTGCAATACCTTGTGAACCTTAGGCAAGATTAAGTACTAAATGCCGAGCTGATGGATGATGTTTATCTTTTAAATGATGTTTTATTTGCTGCCTTACCTTTTCTACATAATTGATTTGCAGCTGCTGACTGAGTTAGATGGTGTGGAAGCATTAACAGGGGTTTTTGTTTTTGCTGCAACTAGGTAGGCTTTATAAATTCCACAAACATTGAGTTTGGAGCATGCCTATATGCAATAGACATTTAACCGTATCTTCAGAAGTGAATGTTGATTCAGCTGTTCTGTTAGGAACTGTGTTCTACTGTGTTATTTCTATATCTGCTTACTTGACGTTAAAAAATATATGAAAGATGTTACTGAATTGCCCGAGAAACTCATCGTTCTGTTAAACTTATAACCTTGTGGTTTGATTTTTCTTCTATAATGCATCATTATGATCCATTCTATGTTTTTTTTTTTTTTTGGTGTTGTGTATGAAATTAAGAGGAGCCATTTTGAGATTCTGATCAGAGAGGTCATGATCAAATGCAGTATTGACCCATTTTTAGTGAATTAACTTTTCAGTAGCTAAAGTTGATAAACCTATCTAGTTCATTATCATCCTATATGCAGCATGTTACAACTTAGAATACTTGAAATTATGATAAATTTTTAAAACTACTTGGTCAAAAAACTTATACGTTGCATGTTTTCTAATGACTTTTGTTTCATGAACTGGATGTTTAGTTTAATAATTTTAAGAAATAGTATCTACTTCGATAGCTTGTTGTCCTTTGCATGCTCTAATCTGTGACATTTTGGACAAGGGTTTGGGGGTATAAGCTTGTTGCTGGAGTATGGAGAGATTGAATCAATTAGATGTATTTCTTAGACATGATGAAATTTGTTATGTGGCTGGAGAAATACATTTATTTAAGCAATTTCGTTGTTTAACAGCTAAGAAAAATTAATAATAGTGTTTCTGTTAAAAAAAATCAACTATGATTTTTTAACTCTAGGATTTTAAAGCTAAGTTCACCCGGAATTTCTTCTCACCCCCAAGCAAGGGATAGGAGGTAATGAACCATTGTTTAAGCTGTTATATGAGTTGCTTTGATGAGATTGTCTGTTGTGACTTGCGAGGAAGGGAGTTGCATTCAATGTTTTAGATGGCTATACTTTCTCAAGGTTTTTCCAACCTGTTGAAACTGCTTCATGATGATATCACTATTTTTTTTTTATTACGGAAGGTGCTTATACTCTTCTTTATTTTTAAATTTTATGGATATTTCCCTTTATTTGTTGTCAAACTAATATCACAATAACCTATTTTTGGGCATGAGACTAGAGGAGACATTGACAGCAGTGCTTATTGAAGATATAATTCTGAAACATAGAACTACTTGGAGCGGACTTGTAAAACATGGAGGAAAAGATGCACCAATAAGGTGATGACATATAGTTAATGAAGGGAATAGGATAGAAAATGAGCTATCTAGGGGTAATATGCTTGTAAGTTGCAAGACTCAAATAAATTGAAGTTACAACGAAAGGAGCTTGATATTGTGGTTCCTGTTGTAGTAACACCTATTGAAGATAAAGGCTATAAAAATGAACTTGTTTTGTTTGGGAAAGAGAATCTAAGGGATGGTGGGAATAACTCCCATTGACAATGATATTATATAAAATAGGCTTGAGGTGGTTTGAGGTTGTATAATGGATAGAAAAGATGTGTCCAAAGTGAGATGAAATAGAATTAATGTAATTGAATTTGATGGAAAATTGGTAGATGAGAGGAAATATGGCTGAAAATTTTATAGGATTTGCATAACTAGATTTACAATCATGTGAAAACGCTCAGCAAGAATTAAAAGTTGGCCTAAATAGTTGAGATAAGGTTGATGATGGTTATGATTGGAAATTCATAAATTATTTTTAGATATTTGTTTTTAAAAAGATACTACAAGATTAATGAAATGGGATTTTGAGATTTTATCTACAAATATTGAGGATAAGATGTTTATATAAACATGAATTTTTTTTAGTATTCTGAAGCCTATGGTATGCCTGTGTTAGGGTAAATCCTATAATTTATAATTAGTTTTTTCCTTTCTAATATCATTACCACTATTAAGTTTGCAAGGATTTCATCTATTAGGAAAAAAAAAAAGTTTGCAAGGATTTCATCTATATATCCTTGCTAATAAAAATCTATTAATCAATTAAAAAATAAAATAATATTTTCTACCATTAACCTAGTTCATAATTAAGCAGCTAAAAATCACCTCTCATTTCACATCAACCTTTGCAGCACTCTTACTAGAGGGTAGATATCGATCAAGTGTTAGGTTGCCTTCACTACGATATGGCGGCAACGAATACCAAGGGTACAGTTAGACGGACTGTGGTTTTATTCTTTTCAATTAACATTGCAATTAATTCGACTGAAACATCTTCCAAATTATAAAAATTCATTGAATAATATGTTTAGTTCATGAACAAAGCATATACAAATCAATTCTATTTCATACATCTAAAACAATTAAAATAGAACCAAATATAAACTCTTCTTCTCCTATATACAAATCCTTTTCTGTAACCCTAATTTAGAGGAGCCTTTCTTGAAACATGAGAATTTTATAATGGGTTGAGTCACATAACTTAATAGCTAATTATAGTTCTATAATATAATAATTTTAAATTATAGGAATAAAATGCATGAAAGTTATTATAAGTAATCATTTATCATTTCATTTTAAAGAAATTTAAATAGGTATGGTTGAAATCTATTCAGGTTATGTAAAGCGAATTTTATTTTATAAAACATGAAATTTTGTAAGGAATTTATCATAACTTATCTTTTCAATAAAGCACTTTTCTCAGGAGCATCATATAAAAATATGTACCAATTAAGATATAATCATTTTCATTTACTTTTCCAAACTTTTTTCATTTTATGTGTGTGGGTACTTTATGTCCCAATCTAGCAATAAAATGGGTGAACTCATTCATTCATCATGCACATATATTATCTTTCATTCATTTCATCTTTTATATACATTTTAGTTTGTATATACATGGAGTTTCAATAAAATGCTATTACCTCAACATTTAAAAAAATATGATACTGTTTATACAAACAAAAGAAGTGATCATTTGATCTTTTCTCCTACTGAATTTTTTAGCAATAGTAACAATGTCAAGTGTACATATAGAAGGTTATCTACTATAAGATGAAACATAATCACCCACTTTAACTTTTAGTTCTACGATTGATCTTTAGATGCTGCTTCCCTTAGCTTGTTACTTATAATCATATATATGAGATGTCCTTGGTAATTAATTTATTTCCTTCATCATATCTAAACAACAGCATAAATATCTTGTTTCACAAAGATATATGGTTCTACTAATTACATTGATTAATTTGTAAATTTTTAATTTAAATGCATACCTCAGTTATAACAAGTTGTGAACCCACTTCTTGGTTCTTTCACTCTATTTTACTTCACACCGGCAACCTAAAATATTTTATACTAATAAATTGCTAACATATAGAAAGCACTATTCGACATGTAATGACATTTTCACATTCCATTTTCATCAAATAATTTTTTTAATTTTTGTTTAGGGTGTGTACCTTATTTTACTTTCTTCAACTTTTGCAAAAAACCCAAAACCTTTTCTTAATCTATTTTTCTGTTCTACCACAACTCTCTAAAACAATTCTTTTAAAATTATTTCAAATATCATCAATAAAATTCTGAACATTTCTTGTTGATTTATGCATACATCGAATATCCTTGTACAATCATTTCTTCTGACCTCTTCTTCAATTTTAAAATTCCGACAAAATTATATAGGAAATTAACAACTATATCTATGGTTTATCACTTTGAAAAAAAAAACGATTAAACTTCACCTCTATTTTGGAAGAGAAGAAAATCCTAAATTTTGGTTTCTTACTATACTTGTACTTGACTTGGATTTATCTTTTTTAGTCGATGCTAGTGCTCTTTTCACTAGTCGCACGATCAACCTCACTTGCACATGCGCTTGTCACTAGTCTTGGCCTTCCTTGCTCTGCCACTCCCTACCTTCTACATTCGGTCTTCCCCATTCTCTCTGTTGCAACAACCGTCTCTAGATCTTGCATTGATGGGGGGTGACTTGTAGTGGTTATACCTTTGCTTTGCTCGTAATGCTCATTTATAAGGTTTTATGTAAAATCAGTGGTGAAGGTTCACATTTATCCATTTTTTGTAATGTTTTATCTGGTAAAGCACTACTTAATTTGCCCTTGGTAGTATTTTCCCCCCACTGTTAATCTGCTAACTTCAAATATGCTGCTATCAAGTTGTGATTTTACTAACAACGCTGTGTGGCTCAAATTAGTCGACCAGACTTGCTGGATGCTGCACTTCTGCGTCCTGGAAGACTTGATCGTCTTCTTTTTTGTGATTTTCCATCATGGCATGAGCGCTTGGACATTCTCAAAGTTCTTTCAAGGAAGGTTTGCCTTTCAAATTTTATAGTCACCCTAGTAAAGATTTTTGATCCATTAAACTGTTTATCTATCCTAGTTTTGTTTCATTTATATGCGTAATATAAAAACTTAATGGTCTTCCCAAATTGTGGTATCTCAGCTTCCATTGTCTGCTGATGTCAATTTGGAAGTGATAGCATCCATGACTGAAGGGTTTAGCGGGGCTGATCTTCAAGCTCTTCTGTCAGATGCTCAACTTGCTTCAGTTCACGAGCTTTTGGACAGGGAAGCCATTGGTAAACGGGAAAAAATTCCTATTATTAATGACGTGCTTCTGAAATCTGTTGCTTCAAAGGCAAGACCCTCAGTTTCAGAAACTGAGAAGAGGAGACTGTACGGGATTTATAGCCAATTCCTGGACTCAAAGAAGTCTGTGGCTTCTCAGGTTTCCCTTTTTACCTTCTTCTATGCATTTTCACTCCCAAACTTCAATGCTATTTTCATGTTCTTATTTAGCTTTCCGCTGGAACATAGTTCCTCATCAAATCTCTTAATAATATGCCAGAAAGTCCATACAATAGAGATAACCGCTGTTATGTCCTGAAAATGGATAGTAGTTATGTCCACTTAAGTATTATCTGTATTTAGGGATATTTAATGATGATTTGTACTCTGATTCCTTAAATAATAATGATGTTTTTCTTTGAGCAGCATAATTTTCATCCAAGTATTTGTTAGAGCAAATATGGCAGGTTTGTGACGCCCTCGGATCTAATGTCATGATTGGATTTATTGAAACCTATAATTAGTTACCTCATCTACTAATAACCAGGGCTACTAAATTTCCCAAAAACATAAAAACAGTGTAATCAACTTTCATTTCATTAAAATATAATTACATAATATAGATCATAGAAGTCTATACATCAAATAATTAAATGCTAATTACAAAATCATATCTTAGAAATTCGAATCCCAAAATCCTGTCTATACACCTGATCTACTCAGCAGGACCTTTACTTTTTCATGAAACATTAAAAGAACAAAATAAGTTCAACTAGCTCAATCGACTCCTCCTTCCCCCCTCTTAGATATCAAAACTCAGTTTATACATATTAAAAGTAATTAATTTAAAAGCAGTAAATCAAAGAAAAATATAAAGGCTTTCAAAATACATAAAAGTATAAAACATAAGAAAAACTGAAAAACTGGCATTTACCAGATTCCAGTATGTATACCTAATTTCGGGGCCAACACTTACTTTTATAACCACATAATCACTTTCACAGAAGTTTCCAGATGCCGTACATAATACTTATTTTTAGAGATTCACTTGTATTTCACTTTTACTTTTCATCAGAATTTATACAGAAATTTAGAATTCACTAATTCATGACTCAGAATATTTCATAACTTTATTGTAGAAACTAGAAACATTAACATATAAAATGCCATGACTATAATGCACATGTCATGATGCTTGCTTATATCTCCACTTCCCTTTATACCTCCTTTTATTTCCCACACTTGCTCACAATAAGTGGGGCCAGAATTCCTCCCTTATCTACATCAGTTAAATGGGGCCAAAAGAGTACTTATAGTATTGCTTAACCTCCCACATATGCTTCCTGCAGATGGGGCTAGAACCCCTCCCACATTTGCACCAGACAGATGGGGTCAGAAGAGTATATCCAGGGCCCTATGTAACATAACCGAAAGTGCACTTTTTCGTACGTTAGAGCAGAACTCCTCCAATGCCATGAATGTTGAATGTAAATACAATATAATGGTATTTAATTTAAGTGTTTGATGCAATATACAAAAAATATATAAATTACCAGTAAAAGCCACTTTTCCTGTAGAACAGAATATTCACCAGGCTTTTCTTTTTTCAATTTCTATATTCAGAGGAATTTTTACATGAACATTTCAAGACTTTTATATAACTACTGCAATTGTCATAAATGCTTTAATTCAACTATGTACTTAGAAATTCGTACGACCATTGAAAACTTGATTTCATATATTTAAAACATCCATAATACAGCGTATGATAACATATTAAAAATCACATGGTGAAAATTTCGTAAAATCTGAGAAAAACACTTTTTTGTTCACATTTCTTTTTATAAACTTACAGGAATTGAAATCAAAGACAGGAGTTTAGGAGTTTACTTGGAACTCTACAATTTCCTGAACTGGCCCAACGAACGAATCCCGGACCTTGGCCTCCAAATTCCTTCCCTCTCTTTCTATTTCTCTTTTCCTTCCTCCCTTTTTTGGCAAGCCTGGGGTGGTGGTGAAATGAGCAAGTGAGTTAGAGATATTTTAATATTAAAATTTTCACTATTTTGACCGAGCATCGTGGCGCTCAACTTTCTCAGCGCCACAACTCTCTAGAGAATCTTCTAAATGCTTCTTGAATATGCTCACTTGAGAGCCAGCACCGCGATGGTGAAACGTCGTTGCCGTAGCGTTTGCCAATTTTTTTCTTCTAAATGCTTCTTGAATATGCTCACTTGACAGCCAGCACCGCGATGGTGAAACGCCATTGCCGTAGCGTTTGCCAATTTTTTTCAAAGCCCAGATAGCTCAACGTCGAGGCACCTTATCCCTCGGTGTTGTGGTGCCCACAGAACAAAAAATCTAAACTTGGATTTTCACCTTTTTATTCACAAACCTTGGTTACTTTATATCCCATTAATATTCTAAGGCTCATAAGTATCAATTAATTTAAAATTGATGATTAGTTATAGAAAATTACCTAGATTTGACGAGATATTACAAGGTTGTAGATACTTCTTAGTTGAATAATGTATGCTATAGTTTAGATGCTGAAATATTAGGTAAAACACTTATAATACGAGCGTAGTTGAAGAAACTCAACGCTAATATGGTGGTTTAGTGAAAAAGCTGTTTTTAATCAATTTTGGGTAACAGAACAAGTACATCTTTTAGTGGAGAACAAAATACAAATATGCAGACTCTATTAGATGGGTAGTGTAAGATGGATTCTTCATGGAGGTATGAAGGCAATAATGATGTGGCCACAAACCCTTGGATCATCCAATTTGAGTTCAACTTAAAATTTTTTGAAGGTGATCCAGGTTTTGTTGATAAAGTTGCAAGCTTCTTGCTATTATATTTTTAGAAGCTGTCAAAATACATGTCGTTAAAATTAACTAGATTGAGGAATAAATTTGTAATTTGATAAAGTTAACTTGACCAAAGAATAAATTTGTAGTTGGTTTAAAGCATTCAAAAGTGACAATCCTCACTAATTTTTTTGTATGGTTCAGAAAACTAAGGATTGCTTGAGAAAATATATACAGCCCATATTAACAAATTTAATAAATCTCTATTGGAATTTCATTAACCAATCAATGCATATAAAAAAAGGATCGTTGACATCAAACGCATGTTTGTACAGAATTCAATGTTAGTAATAGCGATGATAGGAACTCCTTCAGTAGCGACGCAAGCCATCATTGTATGGGTGGATCGGGGCATCTGGGGCACGTGCCTCCACCAACTTTGGTATCCTCTATCGAGTTGTCTGGTGGAGCGGCTTGCCTTCATTCCCCTCTATTTACCTATTGAGGATCAAATGATTTACAAAAAAATAAGATCGTAAGAATTGAAACTTCAGAGAGACCATTAGAAAATGCACCAACAACTCAATTGGGTTGGCTGGTGGGGAGGCCGCCTCTAATTTTCTCATCTCCTATATATATATATATATATATATATATATATATATATATATATATATATATCCTTTTGCAATCAACACTTTCTTATTGCAAATTCAAACAGAAAGGGCTTGGCTAGAATATTGTTGAATGATTGTCATCATTTGAATTCTACATTTTTCTTTTCAATATTTTGGAAGGGCTATGTTAAATCCCAGTCGTCCCTTAGCGGATCAATCCCATGGCTAGGATGGGGATCCGTGGGAGGCTCACATGGATCACGCTAATCTGTTAAATCTCAGCCGTTCCTTAGTAGATTAATCCCATGTTTAGGATGAGGATTTGTGGGAGGCTCACCTGGATCATGCTGATCTCTTTCCATTCTTAGGTGGCTGATTTATGAAGGATTATATTAGGGCAATAATGCATGATTCTATAATTTATTTATTAGATATTTTGTATAGATCTATAAATAGGGATAGATTTGTGCAATAAAGTTAAGCATTTTCCCCTCTCCAATTCTTTGAATTTAACATGGTATTAGAGCCACGGTCGGCCTTCGTTGTCGTTACTGTTGCCAGATCTTCGTGAGGGGATAGACAAAGGAAGTAGAGAAGGAGAAAGCGGCCTTCATTGTCGTTGCTAGAAATCGGAGAGTATAATTCCAGGAAACCTTCATTGTTATTCTGGATCTTGTAGATAGCTTTCATTTCTATCATTGGACACCGCAATGTCTGAAATTAATTCTTCCCAGAGCATTGACCAAATTGAGGATTCTATGGTGCACCAAGGAAGAGGAGATCTCTAAAATATGCAACATTCCTATCACTTAAATGGGAAAAATTATTTGAATTAGTCTCAATTTGTGCAAACCTACTTGAAAGAGAAAGGAAAGATACATCACCTCCTCGGAGGAGGACTAAAAGGACATCCTAATTTTTAGGCATGGGATGAAGCGGACTCCATGATTATGTCATGGTTGTTGAATTCCATGACTCCAGAAATTAGTGATACTTATATGTTCCTTTATACTACAAAGAATATATGGGATGTCGCCAGACAAACCTTCTCAAAAGCTCAGGTTGTTGCCCAACTCTTTGAAATTAAGGTCAAGGTGGAAAAGCACAAAACAAGGAAGCAAGACTGTGACGGAATATGCCACTCTCCTTCAAAACTTGTGGCAAGAACTTGATCACTACAGATGCATAGTGACTAAGTGTCCAGAAGATGCTGCTATCCTAAAAAACTTTACTGAGAAAGATAGTGTATGACTTTCTTGCAAGACTAAATGTGGAGTTGATCATGTTAGAGTTCAGATCCTTGGCAAAGAGGAGACACCTTCATTAAATGAGAACATTTCTCTTATTCGTGCTGAAGAAAGCCGACGAGGGGTAATGCTGGAGCCAAAGGCTATTGAAGGTTCAACAATGATGACAACCAAAGAGGCACCATGGAAGAAAAAATGTAAGGACTCCTTAAAATATAAAGATAAAAACTCCCTTTGGTGTAGCTGTTGCAAAAAATCAAGACATACAAAGGAGACATGCTGGAAGATACATGGAAAGCCCAGTAAAATGTGGAATCAAAGAAGTGGACAAAATAACACATCACAAGCTAACACTATAAGAAGTCAGCCCACGTCTGAAAAGCAAGAAAGTGGGGTTGGCAACTTCGGTGACCTGGGCTTCGAAAGAGTACATGAGGTGAGGCTTTGGATGCATCAGAAGAGTAAGAACTTGGCAATGCTAGGAGTCTAATTGGGTCAAGTCGGCTTTGGTTCAAGTTGATATATACCTCGTGAGCCGGACTTGATGAGCTAACGAGTCAAGTTTGAAATATCTCCCACTCGACATGTTAGCTCATTAGTGACTTTTTTAATAAATGTTTTATAAAATACATGTAAAAGATATTATAATTCAAGAATATAAGTATAAAGTTGTTAAAAAATATTTTAAAATGATATATCATTTTTATATATTTTGTGATATCTTATTATTTCTCAATTAATGTTTTTATTCTTTTTATCATTTTATTGTAATAAATGTTCAATCTATTTTTTTCCTTTTTTCATAATAAATGAATCGTTCAGAGGTGACTCGAGTTTGGTTGAACTCATTTACACACCTATAGCAACGACTGTGAGGTTTAAGAATTTGGCTTTGCATGGAGGTGCAAGTTGTGTGCAAAGCTGGTGGCTTGAGGGAGTTTGCCAATGTTATGGGTTGTTGGAGACTCTAAGGTGTGGATGAAGTGGGGAAAAGGCAAATGCTAGGTTCAGGAGCGGGCTGTGGAGGAGGTAGCTACTGTGTTTCCTAAGTTTGTGCTTGTATTTTTAATGGCTTGGGATACCAGTGACCTGGTAGAAGAATGTAGAACAAGAGGAGGTTTGTCATTATGCGCTAAATTGAGAAAGAGAGAGTGAAAACTTATGATGAGTTTTTTTAAGATATTTTTATATATTATGTTTTGTTAGTGCTATTATTTTGCTTGTGTCAAATTTTTGTTCTCGAGTCTTGCATGGGTAACTTTTTTATATATCTTTATTTGAAAATGTGACATGGGGGTATATCTTGTGTAATTTTGATGTTCTGGATGTCTAGCATAGCCCATTTTGTGCAACAGATGATGTTCGAGTGTTTTTTTATGTGGAAAAGATGTTTTGACTGGTCTCATGCGGCGCTGCATCTGCCTTCCATCATTGTCACATTCGATCGTGTAGTTTTGTGAGATAGATATGGAGGTCAATGATACTTTGATTGTTACCCTTGCCGCTTCAATATGTTATGGTTTTTTTTCAATAAAGACTACTTGATGCAGGACTAAGTATGCTTTCAATAAATGCGACAAGAGCTTGCACAACTTAGATAAGAGCAAAGAACAATTAAGACTATTAGCCGCTAAACAATAGTAGAAAACGTGAGAGGGGTAGCTACGTTTAGGACAAATCACATGCTATGAACTTGAATCATCAAGACAATTTAGAAATTCAACAACATACGAATTAAGTAGTCATTCAACAAAAATCCCTACACTAACAATGAGATTAGAAATATAGAAAGTACAACTCAATTCCTACGATTACTAAGCTTGGCAAAGATAGGTGAGCAAGACCTTCATGAATCAATTCAAACCACAATAGAGAACTAAACTGCGAGGATACAAGAGTAGGAAGATTGGAAGACTTTTGTCACGGCTTGGTCGTAATCCACCATTGAACGACACCCAACTGCTCTTTTATGGCTTCGGAGAGAGTATCTAAGATGCGTTCCACGTATTCCTCGACTGTGTTATCGATCTCTGGGTTGACGTCAAAGAAAGTTGAGTGAAGGATGTGGACGAACCCTTGTTCGTCGTAGACAATGCCGAAGTCAAGATCGGGATCGGCCGTGCATCGCTTCCGTTGATGAAGTATTGTAGGCGACGTCTCCCAATTTCCCTAGGTTTTCTTGAAAGAAGTTTCTCTAAAAAAAACCAAGTAGAAGGAGGGGTGGGAAGGTTCGGCCAAGGGAGGGAAGGAGCCAACTAAGAAACTAGGGTTATGTTTGAGAGAGAGGAATAATGAAATTCTGAAGTTTGAATTTCAGATTTAATTTTGGGGGATTTGGGGATTTGGAATTTGAAATTAATTCCAAAAGGGAAAGGGGGAATTAATGGGAGGAGGGGGAGAGTTGGGAGAGAGAGGGGGTGGCGGATAGGAGAGAGGGGCCGACGGCTTTAATGAGAGAGAGGGGATTGGGGAATTAAATCAAGAGTTGCTTGATTTAGAATTCTAAATTAGGAGGGAAATAATTAAATCCCATCTAATTTAAAATTCAAAAAGGTTTGAATTTGGAAACTTTCCTAAAATAGATTACTATGTTTAGAAAGCTTTGAAATCTGAAATTGATTTGAATACTTGGAATTAAGACATTCCAAATAGGATTGGGTGAAGTATGGTAGGAGTTGATGATGGATCTTGAAAATTGGAGGCAAAGGGGCTAGGGCCGGCGGCTTAGACTAGGGTTTGGGTAATGGGGGCCGGCGGATTGTGGGCTTGACCGTGGATGGTGGTGGAGGGAGATGGAATTGTATGGAAGGTGGGGGTTTGGGTGCTAGCCAACGGGAAGGGTGGGGTAGTGGTGTCCGGCGGTGGGGCTTTGTAGAGGGGCCGGTGGTGGGGCTTTGTGGATGAAGTGGGCCGTGAGCTAGAAGAGAAGGGAGGGAGAAAGAGAAAGAACTACGCACTAACCACAAATCCAGACTCTTCCAAGATTGGTGGGTGATCCAATTCCCTCTCCAAGGGACCTCTCTCCAATCTCTCTCAAGCTCTCACAAGAACTCAAAACATGGGAAAAATTTTATCATTCATTCATTAACCATAAAGAAAATAACATAGGGCTATATATAGCCTCATACAAAGGACTCAAAATAAAAGACGACGATGCCCTTTGGGCTTACATATGACGAAACCCTTAAGGGAAAAACGGGAAAACTACTAAAACAAATACAATAATCAAAACAAATAACACAAATACATATGAAGACTCAAAAGTAGATCGGCGTAATCGTGGCCGTAGATCGACGGCCACGCCTCTGATAGACTTTTCATGATCGGGTATCCCCATCATTCAGTTTAAGATATTGCATCTGCGATATAAAGGCCTTTTGCCCACCTTATCATTCAAAAAAGTATATTTAGACAAAGACCCTTTGGTATTTAATTTTCTAGTTTACTTGATATTTGACCAACATATAACTGAATCATTTTTGGTGGAAGATTTTTCTTTCAAACTCTTTTTTTGGAAGTTGGACCTCGCTCATTTATGGGAATGTCCTGCTCTTATTAACATATCCATGCCATCCAGTCTGTTATGTTTTTTCCCCAATGGATACTACTTATCCATCTCAAAATATTTCTCGTGGTTAGACTCTGATTTATCGTGTCCTAAGGATTCAGCATTACTTTCAAGTTTTCACCTGCCCTTGGATGTTTTAGAGTTTGGTGAAATAACTCTAAATATCGTATTGAAATAATGACTAAAAGGCCACACCTTTCTCAATGCTCTATATGTTGCATCACCACGAAGTGTTATGGAATACAAACAATGACTTTTGTTTCTCATTTTGAAATTCTCTCTTTCCTTGCAGATCAGGGATGCCAAAGGTAAAAGAGCAACCCTTGCATAATTTTGTACAGTGGAGTGAACAGCAGACACAACTAGTGGTACGCATTTTTCTCAAATTATATGAGTTCTGTCATTATTATATTATATTTGTTCAGTTGTGTGCTTTTTGCTTTAAGCCCACATCATTTTGCTTTAGTCATGGATGTTCTCACTAGACATTTGCAAGAGGCTGTACCCTGGTGTATGCTTTTTTGCTTATGATATTCTTCTTGTTGATAAGACGAGAGGAGTTGAAGGTAAACTTGAATTATAGAGGTCAACTATACAGTCTAAAGGTTTTCGTTTGAGTAGATCTAAAATCAAATATATAGAGTGTAATTTTAGTAGTACTCGATCTAGTAGGGGGTTTGTGATTTTGGGCGATCAAGTCATTAATAAGAGTACACATTTTAGATATCCTGAGTCTATTGTTCAGAGTGATGGTGAAATAGATAGGAATATTATTAGTAGAATTCAAGTTGGATGGTTGAAGTGGAGGAATGCATTGGGCTTGTTGTGTGATAGAAAAGTCCCCCTCAAACTTAAGGGAAAATTCTATAAGATGGTGGCGGACTTGCAATTCTTTATGGTGCAAATGTTGGTCATTAAAAGAGAAGCATAATATTAAATTAAGTGTTGCAAAGATGAGAATGCTCAAGTGGATGAGTGGTTTTACTCTTAGAGATAGGATATGAAATGAGCATATATGTGAAAAGGTTGGAGTAGCTCCAGTGGAAGATAAGATTAGAATGAATTGCCTTAGATGATTTGGTCACATAAAACGACGGCCTTCCAATGACTCGGCTAGGAGAGTGGATGTATTAGATTTGGCTTATGTTAAGAAAGGTAGAGGTACATCTAAAAACACTTTGTTAGAAAATATTAGAAATAACCTTTCTTTATTAGATTTAAATGAGAATTTGACTCTTAACATGATGCAATGGAGAAATAGGATTCATGTAGTTGACCCCATCTAGTGGGATGAAGGCTTGATGTTGTTGTTGTTGTAGTTGTGTGTTTACTTGGTGGTGTGAAGTGAAGACAACCAATCAGTAATGTGCTTTACTTTTTCAGTCTCAGAATAAGTGAGTGAGTAGTATCTGAATATGTTGGAACATGTTAATGTGCATCTTTAATTTGCTCTTCAAAATAATGATTTGAATTTTAAGCTGTTTTGGATAAACATCATAGTTATCTTTATAAATAATTATGTATTCAAAATTTTATTTGCAGTTTTGTTGCAAAATTTTATCAATTTTGTTCTTCAAATGTAACTATTTTCTTATAAATTTAAAGAGGTCGGCTTCTAGATGTCGCACATTGTCATGACCCGGCTCGGATACTTGAATTAACGAAGCAGGAATGAACAGTCGGACGGTTAATATATTTTTCTAAAATTACATATAGCAGTAATAACTAATATTCCTCAAACATTGAAGAGCCACTAACGCTACTTGACATTGAATGTGCATTTAAACATAACATATTTTACCTGCTTTCATTTGAGCATCATCTTTTGTACACAAAATTCTCTCGTTCAACCATTTCTATTTATCAAGAGACTTACCTAAAAAAGTTAATTTAATATAGTGAGCTTACTAAGTAAACTCAGTGGGCAATCACACCTGTAACATAGCAATTTTACATATATAAATGAGACGTATTCATTTGGCTTTCTTTTACTTATATATATATATATATATATATATATACATACATGCATACACACACATACATATATATCATTTCTATCTTTCAAATCTTTTTTATACTTATCAAATAACATGTTCATTTATTTGCATTTTTCAAATAACATATCCATTTTTCTTTTTTATTTAGTACAGGAGCACCATTTAAATGTACCAATAAAGGTATGACAATTTTCATTTCTATTTCCCTTTAACATGCATGAGTACGTTGCTTCCCCAGCCAGTACTATACGAGAGTGAACTCCTGTAATTTGCATGCATATACTTTTTCTCTTTTTTCATTTATGCTTTCATTTACATATTATAAATTTATTTCATGGTTCTTTATATATATATATATATATATATATATATATATATATATATATATATATATATATATATATATATATATATATATATATATATATATATGCATGTATTTTAAATAACATATATACTTTCAAACATATACACTTTTAATTCCACTTTCTTTTTCCTTTATATTTATTTTAGATAAACAATCTTTTACATATACATGTATATTTATATTATCATAATAATTATATACCTCCTTACTGTCAATTTTTCATCATCACATAATCTTGCACTTAATAACATTCAAATATGAATAAGACAAATATACAAGATATTACATTTAGAATTGAAATACAATAATATAATGAAATTGTCATAAATATCTATAATTAACCAATTTATTTTCCTTCATTCTTCAATTTCCTTCCAAATCTCGAGCTTGATATAGACTTCAAATTACTCTTCTCAGTTCACTTATGAAAATCTTTCACTGTTCCAAATAGTATTGAATTCCATTAATTATCACTAAACAACTTCACAAAATTAAATGTCTACCAAACAATACTGAATTGATTTGATATCTCTAAGGGAACTTCAAACACATAAAACATCATCAGAAGTAATCTCTAAAATTACTTCAGTCATTTCAAAGAGAAATTTCATATTGAATGATATGACATAATATTGAATAAATCTAAATCCTCCACAATCTCCATTACTCTATCCATATTACTCTCTAACATAAAAGAAAATAAAAGAAAAAGAAAAAAATAAATTTCTTTTAAATCAAAGAAAGTTACTTCAATAATTTTCTTCTCATCCACTGTCAAACAAGAATTACTTGTATTCTTCTCCTTCCACTTTCGTCAGAGATAGAAGAATTTTAAACTCTGAATTCGACCTCTTCCTCCAATTTCTTCCTCTGCTCTCAAAAGAGATATTTCCTCTTTATGAGATTTAGTTTATGGAAGAGATTTCACCAAAATATACAAAGATCGATAGCTTACCTTCTTCCTTCTTCTTCCTCTCAGCCACTTCTCTCAACAGAAACTTTCTCATGCGATTTGCTTCTTTAAGAGTAAGCCAACGGTAGTTATTTCACGTGAGGAGTTGTTCTATTTCATTTCTATATGCATTCCTTCGCTTAGAACCGCAAAACGAACCCGTTCGAGGCCTCCGAGCTTGCGTGCAGTCCGCCCAGGCTTGCTCTGTTCGCCGTTCCGCCTTTTGCTCTAGTAGTTGGCTGGTTCAATTGAACCAGCCAGGCTCGGTTATTACACACAATAAATTGGAGATCAAGAAATTGACAAAGTTTATAGATCGGTGGTAACTATAGCTGAATGCCAAAAATAGTGCGCTAAGGCTGCAACTGGGAGACTACATGGTCATTGTTATTGAAGGGGGCTGACGGTGGTACATTACTCCGTTGAAATTCCAGGAAGTTTGGCTGTGGCAGACACCCTTGTTGATGTGGCGTGAAGGTGATTGATGACATCTGTTGCTAGTGGCGAGTATTCTGGGATCAGCGAGGAGACCAATGGTTTGATGGAGGGCCAAGTTGGCGGCAAATTGGATGAAAGGGAAAGGCTTTGTTTTATAATGTTATTTAGGCCTTTTTTTTCTGTGCAATATAAATTAGAAAGAGCGAATCTCGTTGAACCTCATCAATTTTTGTCCCCATTTTTTCTTAGTTTTTGCAATTTTTCATTTCTTGGTCCTCGATAATTTCTCTCACTATTGATTTTCCCAAGAATTGCTATTATATCTAGCTATAAGGTTTTAAGGAAAATATGCGAATAATTGCAACCAAGTATAGGATGGTTAAGATTAACAAGTATATATATATGACTTCGTTAGAATAGTGGGACCAACTGTGCTCTCGATTTCTGATTCATATATGGCACATGACTGAAATGTACTTGAATTCTAACTTCAAAAGATTTTCAAATTTGAAGTCTTCATATTTTGATTCTTGTGAGGATTGTTCTTCTAGAAAGCAGATAAATTTAAGTTTTTCAAAAACTGGAGGGGAACTTAAAAGTTGGAGCTTGTACATATTGACAAATTACCAATGAATTCACTTGGTGGCTTGTTGTACCGCATCGCATTCACTGATGACTCCATTAAAAATGCATGAGTTTATTTTTGTAAAGAACATCTAATTTGTTTGCTTGTTTAAAAGGCTAGAATGGTCTGGTTGAGTCTAGTGGAGAATAGCTAATGCAACTTAGGAACATTGCACTACAATCGGTTAGTTGGAGATGTGCAAAATTTTGAATAAAAGAGTTACAACCATTAAACTGCGTC
Source organism: Dendrobium chrysotoxum (assembly GCA_019925795.1). Taxonomy (NCBI): domain Eukaryota; kingdom Viridiplantae; phylum Streptophyta; class Magnoliopsida; order Asparagales; family Orchidaceae; genus Dendrobium; species Dendrobium chrysotoxum. The sequence continues at coordinate 6,986,595 of CM034312.1, forward strand.
CAGGATTTCCAAAGACTTTGTGCAAAAGCTGTGAGGATTTTTGTTATTTAATCGTTAGTTACTATGTTATAAATTAGCTAAAGAATGTGGAATAGTAAGGAGATAAATCTGTTATTTAAAGATTTTTGGGTGTCATTCGCTCATGCATTTGGATTCCACTGATTGATATAAGATAGATCACAAAGTTTTATTTCAATGGGGATGAAATAGATGATTTTGGCTAAAAATTTTGTGATGATCAAAATCCTATTATCTTTAAAGTAGGCTGAATCGTATATTCGATGATCTTGTCATGATATTGCAATTCAAGAAAGATGACCTCCACAATTGAACTTATTATGCTTGAGAAAATTTCTTAAGATAACCTTCAAGAAGGTGTTTAGGTAATTTGGAATATCTGACATAGGGGCTATTTGGTTTGTTGCATTAGGAGTGTTATGCATTTCAAATGCAGGGGTTTTGAAAATATTGGTGTTTGATTTGAAGTAAAAGGGAATGCAGAGTAAAATTTTGAAGTAAAAGGAATTCACCCTCTAGTTTAAATTAGTGTATTTGGAATTCCTCAAATTTGGGTGATTTCCAAATACTCTAGAAACTCACCTCCATTGCCACCACTGGTTGCTACCTTCTCAGCCGCCGGCCCCCGCAAGCCGCCGCCTGCCGCCACTACCGTCGGCCACCCCGCCACCGCTACCAATCGTTGGCCCTCGCCGTCCACCCCCGTCGCCGCCGGCCACCGCTGCATTCACTTTACTTATTAGTTGGTTGGAAGTAAAGTGAGTGTAAAGTAAATGCAGGAGTTTTGAGAAGTTTGGTGTTTGATTGGATGAAAAATAATTCCAAGGTAAAATAAAGTGAATGCAGTGCATTCTATTCTAGTTGATTTTTGAGGTAAACTATTCTCGTCCAGTTTTAAGCGAGAATCATTTACACTGCACCAAATCTTTTGCTTGACCATCGTCGACAACCACTGTCTCCATTTCCACCTCGCTGCCCGCCGCCTTCGACAACCAACACCGCCCACCACCAGTTGCCGCCCACCGCCGCCACTGTCGGACGCCATCAGCCTCCAGCTGCTAGCCACCACCACACCCGCCCTCCAACACCGGTCCACCGCCGACTACTCTGGGCACAACTTTTTTACACTTTACATTGCATTCGCTTTACTTCAAAGCAAACAAAAAAAGTAAAATCATGCATTGTTTTTACACTCATCCAAACAACTTGAAAGAATTCCTTTTACACTACATTCCTTTGACACTGCATTATTTTTTTAGGCAACCAAACAAGCCAAACAATAAAAAGTAAAAATTTGCATTTACTTTACAGTCAACCAAATAACTCCAAAGTATTTCAAATACACTACAATCATTTTACACTGCATTCCTTTTTCAGGCAACTAAACAGCCCCATAGTCAAAACCAAAGCACACTAGTGATAGAGTTGAGAAAATGTCAAAGAATATTTAAGCTTACTCAGATTTTCTCTTTAAATTATTTATTGCCAAGAAATATTCATGGATCTGAGTGTTTTGAAGAAGTAATGCTGGTTATTGACTATCAAGCAGGAGGTTATAGTGAAAAAGGAGATTGAGTCCTTGTAAAAAAATGACATTTAGAGGGCATTACAAAATAACTAGGTTCTTAGGATTAAGGAGAAGCACAATGGAAATAAAAGATGCAAAGCTAGACTTCTGATGAAAGCATTTTGAGGATATTTATATGGTACAACATGAAGGTTTTGAAGTCAGTGGAAAAGAAATTTGTGTTTGAAAGCTAAACAAAGGCTTTTCTTGTTTAAAGCACAATCCTTGCTAGTAGCAACAATTGATGGGTTCATACACCAAGTTGGCTATTTCACATGAAACATTAAGTTGGATTTATCAAATGCAAGCTAGATCATTGTTGCTACATCAATAATTCTGAAGTAATTGTATTATATTTCTTCTATATGTGGATCACATGTTGATTTCATGAGCAAATATTAATGAGATGAATTAGTTGAAGAAATTATTATAAGAGGAGTTTGAGATGCAAAACTTGTGATTAAAATAAAATTTTAAGATTGAGAATTGCTTGTGACAAATTGGTTGGTTGATTGAAAATATCACATAATAATTTTATTGAGAATGTATTAAATTGATTCAAGGTTGTTTGGTTCATGCATAGGAGTCTCTTAAGCCAGCTTAAGTCTAAATTTCTTGACCGAATTTTTTTTGTGCCTTTTTACAACCCTTTCTAAACTAAGCCTGACTTATCCTCACTCAGGTAGAAAAGTTGGGCTAAGCTAAGCACTTCTGAGATCTGCATACGCACAACTTGTCCTAGCGTGCGATCATTCCTCTGGCGATCCCCTCCTTCCTCTGAAAAACTCCGTCGTCCTCTATGATCATTGTTGGTGAGGGTTTTGGGCCCTCATACTTGCAAGGATCACTAGCTATTGAACACCTAGCAACCCTCTCTTGACTAGGATCATCAGTGACTAGGGTTTTGGTTTTGTGTCCCTTTTAACTCCTTTGCGTTCTCTTCATCGAGCAGCTTCATCTTCATCTATATTCCACTTTTGCTAGGGGTTGCATGGGAACTTCACCTGCTCCTTACTATTTTCTATTAACAGACCTCTCCTCTACGACATTTGATGGTTTTCATTAATTAAATGTTTGGGTCATGTCACAGTGTTGTACGCGCATTAGAGTAACAAGCACTGGTATTTTTCTGTCGGTAGTTTTTATTTCCCAATTTTTTATAGATTTAAAGCTATTACATCACATGGTCTAAGTTTAGAACTAAAAAAAAAGCACCAAACAGCTTCATTAATTAATATCAACTTATTATTTAAACTCACTAAACCATTGAACTTAGCTTACAGTTTAAGTTTTTAAAGCTGACTGCTCACGTAAATAGATAATCAAACATGACCGTAATATATATAAGAAGAAATATATGAACACAATTGTTTATGCTTACCGTAAGCTTTCAAAGCTGTAATCACCCGGAAGTAATAAGGATTTAACCCATATGGCCAAATTTCTTAAGCTTTAGCAGTTGGTTTACTGATATGGCTTGGTATACACCAGACTTGATAAAGCTCATACTATGGGAGCTGTAATGACATGCATGCCAAAATCTGGAAATGCTCACTGGAGGCAAGAAGTGGATTCCACTTGAAAGATTCTGTTGACACCTCATTAATATTTCATTAATATTTAGTGAGGGCGGCATAAAATTGTAGGATTTTTTAATGATGATTTGGATGGTGATTCGAATACCCAAAGAAGTATAATAGGATGCATCTATACCTTGTATGGTACTAGCATCAGTTGGATATCATTTCTATGGAATATAGTGGTTTTATCAACCACGGATGCCAGATGTGTTACTGTTAAGAAGGCTGGCTGTGAGATGGCATGGCTAAAGAAGCTTGTAAACTATTTTGGAAAATAATATATTGGCAATGTTGTTTTTGGTACTAAATATCGTGCAATACTTCTTGCTAAGAATGCAACATTTCATTCCAAGACAACATATTTAGCTAAGCATTTCATTGCATCTAAGGTTTATTGGAAGATGGTGTTTTATTGCTACTAAATAAGATGAAATAATTTGAAAATTCTATCAACATGCTTACAAAGGTAGTGATCAGTGTTAAATTGAGTCTTTGCAAAGCTATAGCTAGCCTCGGATGATTGAAATATGGTTACATAGGCAGTTCATATTTTTTTCAAAAAATTATTAGTTTGGACTTTAAGCTGGAGATTCTTATTCAATGGAGCCTTAATTTATTTGCAAAATAAAGATTCGAATTCAAAATATTTACATTATAACTAAATATCTTAATTATTTTCTTTGATAATTATAGGATCAAATCTCTATTAATCGTTTCATTGCAACATTTTAACAATTTATTCAAATTTAATTAGAATAGTTTGCATAACATGGATATTTTTCTATAAATCCAAGGAGGTCAGTTTCTAAAAGCTAATCATTAAATTGTAGATCGTAGCTCGACAAATCAACAAATCGATGAGGATACAAAATTGGCCATAACAAATCTCTACTGATTACGATAATAGATTTATGAACTCGGTGTGTGTGTTTGTGGAGGATAGTAACTCAAAGATTTTAGGGTGGTCTGAAGGAGGATGATGATAAGATATTCTTTTGTAATGTTTGATGGCAACATGCTCTCTGTGGACTATGGCTGATGATGTGCTAACAAATTGTTGATGCTCCTTTGATGAAGATCAATGATTGGGATTGGTTAGGAGATTGTTGGCGTGAAGCATAAAGGCGTCAAGTGTGTAGAAGTTTGATTATATTGAGCGGATGACAGGAATATAAAAAATTTTGGGGGATATCATATTTTCTTTAGGTTTATATATTTTTTAATGTATGAGGAGTGTATAGTAAAGAAATATAAGGATTTTAAATTCGAGGTGTTTGGTTGGAAGTAAAGCAATTATGAAGCAACTTTTTTAGGAATTTAGAATACCCCTAATAGTCTATTTTCAGTGATTTGGGCGAAATTGTAATAGATGACCTCTTAAACCTTGCAAGCCTCTGCACTTGGCTTTGTCAATCTACTCTTTTGACCTTGATCCAACCGCCCACAGCACCTTTAACCCTTTGTCTGCCTCCCTTAGCTTTGCTAATCTATGCTTGGTCTCCATTGGCTTCTTTGTCATAGTCTCCATTGCCTTCGCTACCATTGACCTTTGCTCCAGCATCCACCTTGCCTTTTCTGCTTTCTTCTTCGTCACTCTCATGCTGTCCATAGAGACAACAAAAGAGAGATTTCTATGTTTTTGAGTATCATCGAAACAAAGAAAAAATATTATTTTTCTACAATTCAAAATACATTATTTTTCTTTAATTTTGTATTTTAAATACAGGCAATCAAATAGCCCTTTAGTTAAACCTTAGCCATCATCAGATTAAGGCAACACTCTCTCTCTCTCTCTCTCTCTCTCTCTCTCTCTCTCTCTCTCTTTAAAACTAGGTTCAGCTGAAGACATGAGAGAGAGAGAGTCCTGCCTATATTTTACAGAATATTTACATTCGCATTCAACCAAATCCTTCTACCTGAAATAATCTCAACACATCAACTTGTAAACTCAAACACATACTATCAATCAAAAGGGTATTTTGCCTTCTATAGTAAGGTAAAATATCACCTTCAGTATTTAAGGTTAAAGACCGAAACAAAAGCTTATTACAAAGATTGATGAACTTTAGAAATGAAAATAGTATTTGTTTTGCTGTTTTTAATTTATTCGGACCATATTTTATGACATTTGGATGTGGCAGAGTCATTTTTGGTGGGTTACGAGGTGCTTCAGCATATCTTTGGCTGCTTGTTTGTAGTTTATCATATTTTTTAAGTATTTAAGCCTCTACTCTTGTTTTTTTTTTTTGGGAACAATTGCATATATATAATATTTTGTTTAAAAAAATTTATTGTTGAATCTGTACATATGTATGTTTTGCGATCAAAATATTAGGAATTTGACAAACACAGTAAATTTTATATTTTATTGTCAATTTTAATCTTTGAGAATTTTAGTATAGAGGCAGCATGAATTCAGTCGGAATTATGCCGATTAGTGGAGGTTAGTCTCTTTGGCTATTATTAGTTATTCATAATAATGTTGGAATTCCTTTTATGGAAATGTTTCATTTGATGTGCTAAATATTCATGTTTTCTGCTAATTGTTCTTAAAGAGATTTTTATTTTACTTTTTTACCTCTTAAGGTGATGACAATATGGTTAGAAAATGCTCAAATTATTTGGTAGGATAATATAGGGAAAAATGATTTTTGCAGCACTTATTTTTGGCATTTGTGGCGTTTTAACCGTCTCAAAGTTTCTAAAAGTGTTGCAAGGTCATGCGATTACTGTCCCAATTTTTGTAATCATTGAGGTTTCAAATTCGTGTCACTAATTTTATTTGGCTTAGTACGTTTTAATGCTCAGCCAAAGAAATGCAAGGCACATTTATTTAAGTTATCACAAAGTTCTAGCTTCATGTAGCCAGGGCTAGTAAGCTTGTTGGTATGGCTTTATGTGAAATGTGAACTTTATGACATCTTGATTTTCTTAAAGTTCATATTTAATTTTGACTTTTTATTTTTTTTTTTGTTAAGCCTTTATGCACATGCTTCGTGAATTATCCTCTATAGTTTTTTTAATTCCATTCTTATCCTTTGTAGTTATAAGAATAACTGCATTTTTGTAGTTTTTTTAATCCCATTCTTAATTTTTAGTTTGGATGACTGAAATTGAATAATGGATGAATGTGGGAAAAAAAGCTAGTCCATAAAATTAAAATTAGGATAGGAACTTGGAATATAGGTACCCTTACAGGTAATTTAATAATTTAATGGAATTAATAGTTATTATGACTCATAGTAAAATAAATATTCTATATATTTATGAAATTAAATAGGTTGGAAAGAAGGATAAGGATATTGATAGCTTAAGATTTAAACTATGATATTCTGATAAGAGTCGTACTTGAAATGATGTAGGTGTGATTATAGATAAGAGTTTAAAGGATAATGTTGTAAAAATTAATAGAATTAGAGATATAATTATAGCTTTAAAGATTGTTATTGATGCTAAGATTATTAATATTATAAGTGCTTATGCTCGTCAAGTAGGTTTGGATATGAGTTCAAAATTAAAATTTTGGAATAATTTAGAAGAATTAGTACAAAAGATACCTCTTGAGGGAAAAAAAATTTTGGAGGAGATTTAAATGGACATGTTAGTATAGAGATAAATGATTTTAAAAGCATTCATGGTGGCTATGAGTTTGGAGCGACTAATGAAGGTGGAAAGACCATATTAGATTTTTTTTAGCTTTTGATTTTGTAATTGCTAATACCTTATTTAAGAAAAAAGATGAGCATCTCATTACTTGTAAGAATGTATATAGTAAAACTCAGATTGATTATTTTCTTATAAAAAAATAGATCGTTTAGATTGTAAAGATTATAAAGTTATTCCAAGTGAAAGTTTTTGTACCCAACATTGCTTATTAGTTTTGAACTTTAAGATGAAATGACAGAAAATAATAAATAAAATAAAATGTTGTTCTATGATTAGATGGAGGCATTTAAAGAATATTAATAAAAATATTTTTGAGAGAAAGATACTTGATCTTAAAATTTTGGATGTGCATTAGGGAGCTAATGTTGTGGGAAAAAATAACTAGTGATATTAAGAATATTGCAAAAGATGTGCTTAAATTATTAAAGAGAAAAACTCCTAATAGTAAAAAAATAGTTGGTAGTGGAATCAAAATGTTCAAGAAAAGATAAAAAATAAGAAGATTTGTTATAAAAATTGATTTAGATATAAAATTTTTGATAATTGGGAAAGATATAAAAAGGCCCGTAAGGAGTCTAAGAAAGTAATATGCGATGCAAAGATTAGCTTTTAATGATTTATATAATATAATAGATACAAAGGATGGTAAAAGATATATGTATAAGTTAGCCAAATAAATAGATAAGAGTAGTAAGGATTTAGTTTATGTGAAGTGTATTTAGGATGAAGATCAAAAAATACTTTTATTAGAAGAAGATATTCAACAAAGGTGGATGAGATATTTTTATAAACTCTTCAATGAAGATTATGAGAATGTGTTTGGCTTTAGTGACCTTGGCACCCTAAATGGAAATAAAGATTTTTATTTTTATCGGCGTATTTATAAAATTGAAGTTAGAGAGGCTTTAAAGAAAATGTAGTGTGGAAAAGGTGTTGGATCTGATGATATTCCAATAGAGGTGTGAAAATGCTTAGGATATGAAGGAATTTTTTGGCTTGCAAAATTTTTTAATATTATTTTGAAGACTAAAAAGATGCCAGATGAGTGGAGGATGAGTTGTTTATTCCTATTTTTAAGAATAAAGGTGATATAGAAGATTGTGTGAATTATAGAGGAGTTAAGTTTATGTGTTATACTTCAAAACTATGGGACAGAGTTATGGAGCATAGGTTGCGACGTGATACTAAAGTTTCTAAAAATCAATTTGGATTCATGCCGGGTAGGTTTATTGTGGAAGCTATACATTTATTGAGAGGTTTGACGGAGAAATATAGAGAGAATAAGGAGGGACTACATATGATATTTATTGATTTAGAGAAAGTGTATGATAAAGTTCCAAGAGAAATGCTAAGGAGAGTTTTAGAAAAGAAATGGATTAATAATGCTTATATTCAAGTCATTAAGGATATGTATGCAGAAGCTGTTACTTGTGTTTAGACACAAAGTGGTTTTATCACGACCCGGCTCGGAGGCTCGAATTAACGAGGCGGGAACAGACTGTCGGACGGCAGATTGAATTTGTATTTTTCTAAATCTATCTCCAATACACTAAAAGAGCCACTAAAACTTTAAATATATATATATAAACTGATATAAAATAATTTAAATACCTTTCATTTGGTGCGTCACGTCTACAGTACATATTTTTGCCTCTTCTACTCATTTTGATTATATTAAATTATACCTAAAAAATGTTAAATTAACTAAAAGTAAGCCACAACTTAGTGAGTAAAACAATATTTTAAACTACAGTAACTTAAGGCAATTTAGAACAATATGCATGATTCCTTTTTCATTTCATATCATAACATAATTACATTTAATCATATCATTTCATTTTAAAACTTTCAATATTATGCATAAATCATATCTGTCATATATATCATATTTGTATTCATCTCTCTCATTTTTCGTAAATAATACAATTGTCACAGGAGTCACCGTCTAATTTTAGTACCAATGAAGGTACTCATTTTCCATTTTCTTTTTATTTTTTCTTTTCCATTAACGTGTACGGGTACATTACGTCCACAGTCAGTACCATAAAAGGGTGTGTTCCATCAATCAACATGTACATACAAGCATTCTACATAAATCATATCATTCACATATCATTCATTTACCTTCTATGAAAATATAAATCATGACATTTATTTTCATTTGATTCAACATGATTAATCATTGGGTATGAGAAAGACGAATCATAATCTAATTTGCAATAAATACTTAATAAGCATATATCTCTATCTTTCAATGCATTTAATTAAGAAGGAACATCATTACTGTAATTAAAAGACACGAGTACTCACCTTGAATTTAAGAAATGCGCTGCTTCATTTTTACTTGTTATTTCAATGACGGTAGATTTAAAACCTATTACAAATCACTTAATTAAATTAATTAATTATTTCAAATACATGTTGCTCTCTCTCTCTCTCTTTTTCTCTTTCTCAAAGTAGCTAATTAAATCCTCTAATTGCTTGCTTTCACATTTAATTGATTTTTAAAATGTTTACAACAATTAAAATCACATATATTAAAATTACACACATATTTCCTCTTTCTCATACTCTATATTTTTATTTAATTAATATTTTTAATATTATTAATATGTCATTTATCACTAATTATTCAATTCTTTATTTGTATAAATTAATTTTTCCTAATTTCCTAATTAGCATTTTCAATTAAAATACATATTTTATTTCAATATCATAATCTCTCAAACTTATGATCTCTCTAATTATTTGGTTTTAAAAATCTTAAATTTAAATTTAATTATTATTATTTCTATCTTTGATAAAATATCTCATTTTTTGTACAATTTATCTCACCAAAATTTTCCTTCTTTGGATTTTTTTCTTCCTCCACCATCAGACCAAAGTTTATATCACTTGGATCCTTCCAATATAAAATCAAAATATATTTTCTTATTATCTCTTCAACTAAATAAATGAGAAATGAAAATATATAACCTCAAATTAAATTAAATCACTTTTTTTTTTCTTAAGAATAAGTACCAAAAACTTAAATTCTTCTTCTCTTTTCTAGATTTTCTTCCCTTACCTTTAACTGAACATTCATCATTGCTTAGATTAGAAATCATATGATGATTTGCACAGAAAATAAAAAAAAATCGATGAACATACCTTCCTCTTTCTTCCTCTTCCTCGTCCTCTCTATACTCTTCTTTCGGTTTGCTTATTTTGTCATAATAACGAAAAAGAACGAGTGAAATGAATATATGACTCGTGAGGAGTCGTTACTTTTCATTCCCATACGCAAATATTCGCTTAGAATCGTGAATCAAATCCTCCAGCCTCGGTCCGTAATCGTGCGGGTTCTGCCTGGGTCGCGGCTACTGTTCCTCTCGCTTCTGTTTGCCCGTTTTGTTTCCTGTTATTATTAATTGGCCGATTCGCTTGAACCGGCCAGACCGGTTCTTACAGGTTTGACCAAGTATTTTCCTATTTCAGTTGGATTATATCAAGGATCAGCCTTAAGCCCATATCCTTTTGTTTTAGCCATGGATGTTCTCACTAGACATTTGCAAGGGGTTGTATCCTGGTGTATGCTTTTTGCTGATGGTATTCTTCCTGTTGATAAGGCTAGAGAGGGAGTTGAAGGTAAACTTGAATTATGGAGGTCAACCTTAGAGTTTAAAGGCTTTCGTTTGAGTAGATCTAAAACTGAATATTTGCAGTGTAATTTTAGTAATAATAGTTCTAGTGGGGGGATTGTGACTTTGGGTGATCAAGTTGTTAATAAGAGTACACGTTTTGGATATCTTGGGTCTATTGTTCAAAGTGATGGTGAAATAGATGGGGATATTATTAGTAGAATTCAAGTTAGATGGTTGAAATGGAGGAATGCATTGGGCTTGATATGCTATAAAAAAGCTCCCCTCAAACTTAAGGGAAAATTCTATAAGATGATGGTTAGATATAGCTTTATGGTACAAAATGTTGGTAATTAAAAGAGAAATATAATATTAAGTGTTGCAGAGATGAGGATGCTCTCAGGTGGATGAGTGGCTTTACTCTTAGAGACAGGATACGAAATGAGCATATACCTGAAAAGGTTGGAGTAGCTTCAGTGAAAGATAAGATTAGAGAGAGTTGCATTCGATGGTTTGGTCACATAAAACGGCCGCCTTTCGATGACTCGACTCGGAAAGTAGATATATTAGGTTTGGCTTATGTTAAGAAAGGTAGAGGTAGACCTAAAAAGACTTGTTTATAAAATATTACAAATGACATTTCTCTATTAGATTTAAATGAGAATTTAACTTTTAACATGGCACAATGAAGAAAAATGATTCATGTAGGTAGCCCCACATAATGGGATAAAGGCTTGATGTTGTTGCTGCTGTTGTTGTTGTATGACTGAAGTTGAATCAAGCAAAATTAGATTGATTTTGAATTGTAATGTAAAATTTAAGTCACTTTGATTTAGTTGGATTCAGCTTTCATTTCGGACAAGCTATCTCACTGCTTTCTAAAGTACCTTCATAATGTGAAAAATTTTAATTCAAAAAAATTTTGTACTAAAAAATTATTTTAGAAAGCAGTAATAAAATTCTCCCAAATAAAGCCTTAACCAATCATCAAAACTTAAATATATCCTTTGTGTAATTCTTTGGAAATCATTAATATTGTATTATTGCAAAATTCTTGGTTATTTGAACATGTTGGACTGGTTGTCATCTCGTCACTAAAGATGCTGATTGGAGTCATGACCAATCTTACACACTCGAGAAATGAAATATCGTTCTCCACCCTCAATTATTTTGGGATCAGAGTGAATGATCTTGATTGCATTTTGTTTATGAGTTGAGCGGTGATTCTTCTCTTCATTGGATTTCTTTGATGATAAATTCCTTCCTTGCATATTGTAACAATATTGATCCTTATTTTTTCCAAAATTTGACTCCTCATGCTCTTATCTCTCTTTATAAAGTGTGTAAGCAGTTTATAGTAACAAGTTTAGTTTTTTATGGGATCCAATCTTTTTTATAGATTTTGCTTGGAATTAGAATGAATGAGCTTCCATATGAAGAGTTTTGGATGACTATCTTTTTATTTATTGCATCTTAGTGTTTGGTTTCTTTTCTTTAACTTGCAGTTATAATTTGAATTGCAATTTTACAGGGTGGATTTTTTGAAGAGGAGAGCTGATGCAGAATAAGGAGTGAGTTTCTTTTTTTATTTTTGTGATCATAAAATTTCATTTTATTCTGAAGAAATATCTTTTTTTTTTTTTCGAAGAATTCTTCTAAGAAAAGTTATGTAATATTATCATATGTTAGAATGATCCAACATATAAGCTGTATTTTTAGTCCATAAGTCAACTTATCATCTCATCATGCCACCTCACTATGCCTTGTCATTCAAAAGTCAATCTTGCAAAACTAGTCAACATATTAAGATTTTTATGTCATGGCCAACCTCAGAAATATCAAATGTCAGTTACCCACATTCAAAACTTAATTCCAACTACTTCTTCAAGTTCAAAGTAGAGTTGTTTATTTGGAAGGTTCATAGGATACACTAAAGCTTCATTTGAGATAATTTTTTAATACTTTTTGAAGTAATTTTTTAGTATAATTTCTTTAGATTAAGAAATTTTTATTAAAAAAAAGTTATTTTAAAAAAAAATAAAAAAGCTGTCTCAAACAAATGCTTCGTTTGGGACAATTTTCTTATTGCTTCTTAAAGCAGTTTTTTAATAAAAATTTTTAATTTTTTGTACTAGAAATCTGCTTTAAGAAGCAGTAAGAAAGCCGTCACAAACGAAGCCAAAGTCTAAGACTTCATTTGGGATAGCTTTTTTACTATATTCTAAATTAAATTTTTAGTATAATTTTTTTTTTAATTAGAAATTTTTTACTAAAAAGTTGCTTTAAAAAACATAAAAAAGCTGTCGCATAACCAATCTTATATAAGAAATTCAGGACTCAAGTCAATGAACTAACTATTATATATGGCTCCCCATCTGTTTTTCAAATGTAATTCAAAGTACCTTTTTAAATTCTAATATGGTGCATATATTGAAAAATATATAAACAGCCTCATAATATTTTGGAATATTTACTTGCTTGAAAAGTTAGAATTGATGATATTCTCCTTACGGAAGATTGTGTGATAGCTTATTAAAAAAGAACCCTAGGAGACTATAAATTACTGTTATACGCTGATTTCCGATTAATATAGAAACAATTGAGATCATCCTTAATAATTAAATGTTTTTCAACTTTTTACAGATTTTCTTTGTTGTGAGAAAGTTGCTCCAAATAGATTTTTGTACGAGATCTCTGTCTAAATCATTTCTTTCTAGCTTGATTTCACTCTACCATTCTTTGTTCAAAAGGATTTGATCAAATTGATGAAACATAGCTTCCTATGGAGACTGCCATTGGGACTCCTCTCCCTCTTCATCTCACAAAGCATCAAGCTTATCTGACAAACTCTCTTCCTTTGGCACATTTTCAGGGTATTATTCAAGCTGAAGTAGGATGAATTCTTTCAACTTTCTGGCATGAATTAGCTCTTTAACAAGATCATGGGGAGTTGGCAATCCTATTAGTTATGTTTTTAATATTTTAGAAGCACATAATGAGCTTTTGCACTCATTATTGATGATAATTAATAGAAGTATTCTTTATTGCGGATCACAACATTTTCAACAAGAGAAACTTGATGAGGAGGGAAGGTCATGTATTGGGGAAATTATTTCGTCCGGATGCTGTACGTCCGGATTTGTGATGTACACATTATGTACATCAGTGTCCGGACGTATGGTGTCTGGACAGAATAATTTGTATTGATGAGATGGTGGCGACTTCTCCTGCATATTGACATCATAATTTCTCAAATCTGACTTTGTATCTCTATATAGAACTCACAATTATTTTGAGGCCATCCTTATTAGTCTTAGGGAAGTCGTCACAAGTTGCTCATTGAATCATAGTCATGTGGTAGAGATTATAAGGTAATAGATATAACATCCTGGTCAATGCTCTCAGTAGTTGTAAATTGAGTGTGTGGCTAAATCAACCCTATAGTAGTCCATAAGTCAATGTGTCTTGAGTCGTTATTTTATAAAAGAAAAATGTGTTAAAAATGGCCATTTAAAAGTAATTTTTTAAAATATCATTATTTTATAATTTTTTTCAAAACAAAGTGATTACTATATAAAAAATATTATAAGAGATATTGCTTTTAGTTATAAGTTTAAGCGAAATGTAGAAAAGTTATTTGAATGACATTTATTAGATAAAATAATTAAAAGATATTTGGACATATAAAACTAAAAGTAGAATATAAAATTTTCAAAAAAAAAAAAAAAACAGAAATCTATAATATTTTCTCAAGCAAAAAACATATCAATATTGATAGATATTAACTTAAAAAGAAATGAATATTTTACAACAAGTTTTATGTGAAAATTAAAAAGCATAAAATAATATTTCTTCTACAATATCACATTCATATGCATTATTTTTTTAAAATAAAATGACTCCGTCTTCTAACTTTCACAAATATGAAATATCAAACTATTTTAAGTACAAGCACATATTTTATATTTCTAATATTTTCATTAAAATAAAACATTTTTTTCAAACTGTCCCCTCAAAATTTTATAAATTATAATACCTTTTTTAATATAATTTGTATAGTTATTATTTGTTTTTTATTAAAATAGAAGTTGAGCTAATCATATCTATCATTTTATTCATCTCCTTTTAGTTTTAATTTTTATATGAAAATAAATTATGTTAAGATTTTATGATCAAAATTGTATGATGATACAACAATATCAAATTTTTATCCCACTACGTGGGGTCGGTTACATGAATCTCTTTCCTTCATTGTGCCTTGTTAATAGTAAATTTCTTATTTAAATCTAATAAAAAATGATTTCTAATATTTTCTAACAAAATCTTTTAGGTCTACTTCTAACTCTCTTAACATCTAAAACATCTACTCTCTCTCTAATTTTATATGCCACCGGAGCTACTCCAACCTTTTCACGTATATGCTTGTTTTGCATTATGCCTCTAAAAAGTAAAGTCCCTCATCTACTTGAGCATCCTCATCTTTGCAACAATTCTTAATTTTATGCCTCTATTTTAATGACCAGCATTCTACGCCATAAAAGCATTGGAGTTCTCACCACTATCTTATAAAATTTTATCTTGATAAATAATTGTTGCGGACTCAAATATACGCGGCGATAGAGTTTAATTTTTCGTCTCAGCGTTGTACGTATATCCAGCACATAAACAAAATTGAAATAGTAACACCAGGATTTTTACGTGGAAAGCCCTGAAAAAGGGAAAAACCACGGGGCCACGCCCAGTTGAAAAAGTTCCACTAGTGTTGTATGAAATACACGAGGCTGATTCGTCCGTTAAATTCAGGACGATCAGATTACAATGAGTATTAGTTAAGCAGAGTTCCGACGTCACTCGGGTATCCGGCAGAATTCCGGCGTCACTTGGAAAGAATTCCGGCGTCACTCGGGTGTCGGGTAGAATACCGGCGTCGGGCAGAATTCCGACGTTGCTCCGGCGTCGGGCAGAGCTCTAGCGTCCCTTGGACGCCTGGTGGTGCTCTGGCGATGCTCCGGTGGTGTTCAGGAGGAGTTCCGGCGAAGTTCCGGCGGTGTTCCGGCAGTGGTCGAGGAGGAGTTGTTCCCTCCTAGACTTCTCTTCTCTTCTTCTTCTCTTGGCTTGAGTCCCCTCTTAAGAGAAATGAGGGGCTATTTATAGTTTTTCTGGAGTGTCATAGCCCGTAAATAGATGAGGGATCAGGGGCAAATAAGGAGTGATCCGGATGAACGGCTGATATTGAATCCATTGATCGTGAACCGTTTATTGAGCATTTTAAGGTCTTAATGGTATCAGAATTCTGCGATCTTGGGCTTGTTAGATTCGTCTCGTCGAGCCGCTCGATTCGACTATAAGCTCGTCAAAATCGGAGACCGTTTGGTAACTCAAATTGCTGTTCGATGCTTCCAACAGCGCTTCGGGTACTTGATTTGGACTCATTTGGGCTCGGATTGAGTCGAATTTGGTGTCATCGGATTCGTATTTCCGAGATGCTCAGTTCAACTATAAGCTTGCTGAAATCGGAGTTTAAATGGTCTTCGAATTAATTTTTGAAGTTTCCAACTTGAGTTTTTCCTCGAGATTCGTGCCCGATCAAGATAATTTTTTGGTGATATATCAATAATAAATAAAAATTAATTTATTTTAAGATAAATATAATATAAACTGAAAGTACTTCTTCTATGACTATTAAAAAGAAAATTGATTATGAAATAAAATTAGAGATCAATGGACGAATGATATTTTGATAGCTTATATTAAAAAAGAAATACTTTATTATATTAATAATGAAGTTACATAGGGCTGCAAGTGAACCAAACGCTCGACGAGCTACTCGATGCTCGGTTCGATTAAAGCTCGTTTGTGATCGTTTAACTAACTAAACAAACAAACTTGAACAACATTTTAAATACTCGATCCTTAAATAAACAAGCTTGAACACTAATGTGTTCGGTTCATTTATGTTCACGAACATAATCATTTGAAGTTCGTGAACAAGCTCGACATTAAGCTCGATAAAAAGCTCGATTCGTGAGGCTGACTGTGACATTCAGTAGTTCATTAAAGAAGAAAATCTAGTAGTTTATTTTGATTGCTTAGAATGGTGGAAGGCTAACTTCATATTATTGTTTGTTCAATAGGTTGTTTGCTAAATATGTTCACGAACATAGCTTGATAAAGCTTGTTTGTTTAAAGCTCGATAAGCACTAAACGAACTAAACATGAACCGAACATGAACCAAACATGAACACCCTTAAATTAAATGAACCAAACATGAACACAAACAATAAAGCTCGAATCAAACACGAACCAAACATGAACAGGCTAATGATAAACGAACTCAAACATGAACACTCACATACTCGGCTCGGCTCGGTTCGTTTGCAGCCCTAATGAAGTAATCATTTAAATTTTTTAGAATATGAATAATAGGTATTATAAATTAGGGCTGTCAAATTTGTGTCACGGGTCGGGTTCGGGTCCAACCCAAAATTGACCCGCCACTATTTGACCCGACTCGAACTCAGCCCGTTTTTAAAAAATGGGTCAGTTTTTCGGACCTGAACCCGATCGGCATCAAGTTCGGGTTGACCCGAACCCGACTAGCCGAGTGCCAACCGAGTTCGTGAGTTGCCGGCTCCGTCATTGCTGTTCGACTTCGCTCCTTGGACGACGTTCCCTTCCAGTCGGATCAGAAGTTACAACATTTTGATCGGAAGCAACGACGGGAGTTCGCTTGTTGTGAAGGTAACTTTCTCCATTTCATGCGCTTAGAGGCGTCTAGGGTTTTCTTTTTATATTCTCTTTTTCGTCATTGCTGTAGTCTATAGAGATTGCAGGAGTCGCTGACTCCTTTGTTGTTGTTCGACTTCGTTCCTTGGACAACATTGTTCCCTTCCGTCATATCAGAAGCTACAACATTTTGATCGGAAGCAACGACGGGGGTTCGCTCGCTGTGAAGGTAACTTTCTCCATTTCATGCACTTAGAGGCATCTAGGGTTTGCTTTTTATATTCTCTTTTTCGTCATTGTTGTAGTCTACAGAGATTGCAGGAGTTGCCGACTCCTTCGTTGTTGTTCGACTGCGCCCCTTGGACAACATTGTTCCCTTCTGTCAGATCAGAAGTTACAACATTTTGATCGGAAGCAACGATGTGAGTTCGCTTGCTGTGAAGGTACCTTTCTTCGTTTCGTGCGCTTCTTCAACCAAATCCTGTAAATAAGCCCGAACTACATGATTCCCGGTCAAATCATGTCATTCTCGGGTTTCCGGGTCAACCCGAATCCGACCCGGAATTCAAAACTATTCAAAAATTAGGACCCGAACCCGACTGTTTCGAATTCAGGTTGACCCTAGCTCGAAAAGTTCGGGTCAGGATCGAGTTGGTTTTTCAGGTCATATCAATTTTTTACACCCCTATTATAAAATATAAATTATAAGTTTTTTATCAACTTATATTTTATTTTTAAAAATAACAAATTCAAATAAAATATTTTTAAAATTGCCACAGGTCAAGCCCAAATAAAAAAATCTAGGTAATATTAAAAAAAAACTATTTATACCCCAGCTAAAAAAAATTTCTAGCTCCACCGCTAATTGTATCGCAAGAAAACATTTATTTTACACCCTTTTATATTTTGATTATGTCTTTATAAATCTCCAATATTTTATAAACAATATCTATTAAAACTTGAAAAACAATTTTATAAAAGAAATCATTGTTATTTTTTATTTTTAGTTACTTTCATTAGAATAAATATGTTCTTAGTGGACCTTTTAAAATATAATAGGGAAAAATAACTTTATCTAACTAATTATAGTTAGAGAAACAGTTTTCTTCATGAATTGCCATTTTCTTCTTCTTATTTTCTTTTTCTTAGATTTTGGCAGTGACAGAATATTTTTATTACTAATATCCTAAAATGATATATATGAGAAATTTGTCGTATTACAAATATTTAATCCATTGAAGCTTTTCTACACAAAATTCTTAATTCAAGTAGTTGTCTGCTTCCCCACTGCCTACTTTGAGCTCTGTGGACGATTTCTATTTTTTTTTTAACATTAAAAAAAATTCAATAAAATATTTTTTTATCTAATATTATATCTATATTAATTTAATAAAAAATTTAAATTAAAATAAATTTATGTATAATTTATAGTAAATTTTTAATTAAAATAAATAATTATACATAAGTATAAATGAAATATAAATTTTTAATATGAATATAAATGAAATAAAAATTTTCATTTATCTTAAAATTTTAAATTTATTTTTAAGCAATCAAATATATTTATACATTTCTCTCTCCTCCTCTCTCCCCTCCCTCTCTCTCTCTCTCAGATTGCGTCAAAATTTTACGTCTAAGCTCATTTCTAAATTTTTGCTAAACTACGCTCCTTATATATTTTTTAATTTTCTATATGCTCTTTCTTAAAATTTAGCCATTTTAAAATAAGCAGACTCATGAGCTAAAAAGTCTAATAAAATTTTATTCAAATTTAATTTATTAATTTACCAAACCTAAATATAAATAACAAATTGTCAAATTAATATAGCTTAATTACACTCCTACCCTTCTGAGGCCTAATTAATTTTAGAGGTGTCAATATTTGACCTGACCCGAAAATCCGACTCAAACCCAATCCGAAAATTTCGGGTTTGAATTGACCCAAACCCGAATCGGGTCGGGTTTGGGTTAAGATTTTCGACCCGTTTCAAAAATCGGGTTAGGTTCGGGTTGGCCTGGAAACTCGGATATGACTCGGAATGACCCGGCTGCCCACTCTGACCGATCTGCCCGCGTCGTTGCTTGTACCGCATCGAGCCACTGCCTGCATCGCGCCATCGCGTTTGCCCACAATGCTACTACCCAACCTGCCCGCGCGTCTTCGCTGACGTTGTTGGGCCTGCTGCTGCCGCTGCCGCGCGCGCGGTTGTCGCGCATTGCCGCTGCCCATGATGCCGCTTCACATCTCTTGTAGCTGCCAAACTCGATGCGAGTCGGGTTGCCCGAATCCAAAGCAGGTTGGGTTCGGGTCCGAATAACCGACCGTTTGCAAAAACAGCTCGGGTTCGAGTTGCCCCGAATAGTGCCAGATCAGCTCTGAATTCGACCCGAACCCGATACGTGACGCGAAATTGACACCCCTAATTAATTTCAAATCAAATAATTGTGGCAATATTAAAATGTACATCAAAAGCATAAAAACAATAAATCAAACAACATTACTTTGTTGATTGAATTGTCATTTTGGCGCCATTAATATCATCTTCTCCATCTGTTAGATATTCAGAGCACGTTTTTTTTTTTCTTTGCTTCTTTTCGATTGATATCGCGCTGAACTTTTCGGCAGCAGGCTCAGTCCGATGCTTCCTTAGATTCAACGGAAGTGAGGAAGCCGTATTCTGACGCAGAAATTTCGTGACATCGCCTGAGGAGCGGCCACCGGCGAGGGTTTTGGTCAATGGATTATGAATCCGGCATCGGTACGCCGAAGGCGAAGCGCACGGTGAGTTTAGCAGGCATTTATCGCTTATGCAAGGAATTTTTGTTTGAAATCGTTCATTAGTTTTGGGTGGAACTGAGGTATGTGCGTTCTTGATACCATTTTTCTGGCTTTTCTAGCGATCAGGAATTCATGACAATGGATACTTATATGATTTGTTTGGATTGGAAGAAAGTGAGGGGAAGGAAATGAAATGAAATCTTAACCATTACTGGGTTGATTATGAATCTGAATCAATTGATTTGAGCTTTTCAATTATTTATTTATTTTCATTTCCTTCACTCAAATCCCAAGCATCCAGACACTGCCTGCCTTAGATACACTCTATTGAAGGCAGTGAAAAAATGTTTGAAGCTATTGTTTCGTTCGCGCTCTCCACGATTCGACGCTATTACTGCTGCCTTTACGCAATTAATTAACTTTGTTTGATTTGGTATCCTTCTGATTTTTTGTCAATCTTTTACTTCTATTTATGAGGGGAAAATTCAATTTTGCAGAAGCTATCGATGAACACCTTTTTGTTGGCCTACCAGAGTTTGGGTGTTGTTTATGGCGATCTGAGTATTTCCCCTATTTTTGTTTATAGTAATATTTTTTCGGGAAAGTTGAAGCTTAGTGAAGATGATACTGAAGTCTTTGGAGTCCTCTCTTTGGTTTTCTGGACTCTTACTCTGATTGCTCTCTTGAAGTATATCGTTATTGTATTAGGAGCAGATGATCACGGAGAAGGTTCTCTTTGCTCTTTTCTTTTTGCCAGTTATTTTAAATATGTAACATTCTGATTTGGGGATTAAAATTTATAAAGAAAAGAAATGAATGAAAAAAGAAAGCGGTTGTTTTCTTTTCGATTCGGAGTTTAAAATGAGAAGAAATTAAAAAAAAGGAAGAGAAAGAAAAACCTTTCCTCTATATGGAGGGTTTTATTTCTTTCCTCAAACTGGCTGAGAATGGATCGAAGAAGGAATTTGCCGAAGTAAACTTCTTATAATGCCTAAAATATCTTTCTTTCAATAAAAGAATAAATGCTCATTCCCTTAACTATATATATTTCTTCCTATGAGTCTATATAAATAAAATTAATTATTTTTTATATATTATCTTGATGAGAGTATTTGATTTAGTCTCATATTTGATAAATGAAAATTTTGTTTTATGTATAAAATATGAAAGTTTTGGTCATCTCTCATATGCTTATTAATCAAAAATGTATTTTGCCCTACTTCTATCCCCTGAACTCCCAATGAAGATTGAATGCATAATTTTCTTCTCTTTTAATATTGTCAATCAAAAAGAAAATAATTTATATAATTTCTTCTTTTCTTTTCTAGCCTCAACTCCCAATCATAGTGTTAACAGTTGCATGCTTTTTGAAAATATTGATGATTTTGGCAGGAGGGGTCTTTGCTTTGTACTCGAGAGTATGTCGGAACTCGAAGCTTGGCCTTATAAAAACTCCCGTTGCTGCTTATGAGCACTTTCCTGTATATGAATTCCAAACACCCTACGAGGAGAATAGGACGAGTTTGATGATAAAAGGCTTTTTTGAAAAGCATCAAAGATCTAGAATTGTCCTCTTCTTCATTGTACTATTGGGAACTAGCATGTTCATTGGTGACGGTGTGTTGACGCCAACAATGTCAGGTATTGTTGTGCTGTGTATACACTTTGATACTCCTTTGCCAGCCTCCATCGCACCCCACCCTCATTAAACAGCACAAACACCCAAAAAAGGGAAGATTGGCTCTATGATTGACAGAGATAATCCAGATGAAAACAATCGGAAGATTAACTACTATATGGTATATGCTGATATTTATAATAAAAGGAGATTTATCAGTTCCAAAAAATATCCTTTTTAATGCAACGATAATTAGTCAACAGCAAATCATTTTTTAATAATATTTCTACTGCTTGTAACTGTAACATGTGCTGCATGATTTTCTCACACACACCCAAGGAAAACAAGTCCACACTACCACGAACTTCTTTTTCTGTTCATCGCAAGCTATGATTACCTCATTGGCTATTCATGTTTTGCAGTTCTATCAGCCGTATCTGGTCTCAGAGTTAAGGTACCGGGGCTGCATGAAAGTGAGCACCCTACCGTATTTCAGCACATCACAATTCTTTCTTTCTATGAAAATTAAAATTTCAATTTTTTTGCGAAAGAATTAATATTATTGATGTGTACGTCGTGGTTTTGAAAAATTGGAAATAAACGTTTTTTTGGTTGATGTCCAATGCCTCATCACTTCTGCTTTCTGTTTGTGATCTAGACCATGATTAGGGTGTTATTGAGTTTGAGTTTCATTTATTCTCTCATCCATTATAGTGCATCATCTTTGTTTAGGATTGTTTTCTCTGGATTTTTTTTTCTGCAACTGTTTTTTAAGCATTTGATCAAGTTATGTTTCAATGCAGATTACACAGTGGCCATTTCTTGTTTTATTTTAGCGGGCCTTTTTAAATTGCAACATTATGGAACGCATCGAGTTGGTTTCCTTTTCGGCCCGCTTCTAATTTCTTGGTTGGGCTGCCTTAGTATGATGGGGATCTACAACATCTTCAAGTGGAATCCAGCTATTATTCAAGCTTTATCGCCATATTATATTTATAAATTTTTCAAAGTGTTTGGAAATGATGGCTGGAGTTCACTTGGAGGTATTGTACTTTGTATTACAGGTATGTGATAGTTTGCTATATTTTTCAGACTGCATTTTGTTTGCTGGTGCTTGCTATCATTTTTCTACATCAGGTGCTGAAGCCATGTTTGCTGATCTTGGTCACTTTTCAAAGCTATCTCTCAGGGTAAAACCTCTTTGCCTCTTTTATAAAATGCATAGGCTATCTATTTTTAGCTAGGCCTATCTACTTACAGTAGTTGATAGAAGGTATTGGACTTGTTTGGTGATGCTTTTGAGCTGCTTTGTCTTTCAAGCCGAAGATCTATTAATTTTGTTTTTAATGGGAAACATGTGAAAAAAGAACTTCCCCGTATTTACTTGTAGCTTGATTACGTTAAACCAAACAGCCACTAACCTGCCCCTCATGGCTTTATGATCATGGACAAGTGGACAACGCATCTGTAGAGTAGCCTGATAATCATTGCAGAGGTTCCGGTGGCTTTATTTAGGACAAATTTTTAAAAGCAAAACCTTAAATAATTTTATAGGCTGAAGCAAAACCAAAAAAAAAAAAAATAATTGAACTGATGCCGGTCGTTAACTTTAAATATTGTGGTGTGCCAGCCTGGTTGTAACAGCCTGTATTTTAATTCTGTTAAATATTTTTTTTTTGGAATCATTATAAGTCCAAATCATAAATTATATTCGCCGTAAATTCAGACTGTTACAACCAGGCTGGCACACCTGGCCGGCACACCATAATATTATTAGTAGAATTCAAATTTGATGGTTGAAGTGGAAGAATGCTTGAAAATGTTAACTAGCCTTCTTTGATTTGAAGTTATTATAATAAAAATAAATAAATAATTTGCTATATTTTTCATTTTAAAATAAATTATAATTATTTGAGCCATATTGCTAACACTACAAATTCATGAATTTTTTGAATTATGATCTATATAAATTCAAATGCTTTAAATTTAAATGCACATGTTACGGATTGATAAATTGTGTGGAGAAAGATTTAAACTTACATTCATTAAGTATCACATTACTATATAATTAATCATAATTAAAATATAAGAAAAAAATATTAACGAGTTAGTTTTGTTCATATCCTTTTTATTAAACTGCAAATTTATTTTGTTGCAGATGGCATTTTCAGCGCTAGTTTTTCCAAGTTTATTACTAGCATACATGGGTGAAGCTGCCTTCCTTTCCAAGCACAAAGAGGATTCTCAAATGAGTTTTTACCGATCTATCCCAGGCACAAGCCTAAAGCTTTTTACCTTATTTCATATGTGACTTTTACAGTATGGCCCTTATATGATCAGACTAATTTAGCTGATGAAATCTTTCTTTTTTATTCCAATATAGAGAGCATATATTGGCCTGTATATATCATCGCCACACTAGCTACAATAGTTGCGAGCCAGCCGATGATTTCAGCCATTTTCTCCATAATCAGTCAATGTAGGGCCCTGAACTGCTTTCCTCGCGTGAAGATCATACATACATCAAATCATGTCCATGGCCAGATATACATACCAGAAATCAACTGGCTTTTAATGCTTCTATGCATGTCTGTCACAATTGGCTTTAAAGATACCACCGCAATTGGAAATGCTTATGGTGCGTTTTCTACCTCCTCTTCCCTCTTAGAATTCAAAGGTTGGAATTTTTTATCTTTTCTTCTCGCAAAAATTTCACAATTTCTCTATTAAGTCCAGGGCTTTCAGTGATCACAGTAATGTTCGTCACAACATGCCTTATGTTCCTCATCATCACCACCGTGTGGAACCAAAACATTCTCGTAGCTACTCTCTTTGCTATCACCTTTGGTTCTGTGGAGCTTTTCTACTTATCAGCCTGCCTTGCTAAGTTCCGACATGGAGGCTGGCTTCCGCTTGTCTTCTCTCTTATCATTCTATTTGTTATGAATATTTGGCATTATGGCACATCAACGAAACTGGCTTATGAGCTACAGAACAAAGTGCAGCTTGACAGCATTCTCAACTTCAGCGTCGGCCTTGTTCGTGTTCCTGGCATTGGTTTTGTCTTCTCGACCATCCCAGATGTCATACCTCCAATGTTTTGTCACTTCATTACCAACTTCCCTGCCGTCCATCGTATCATAATCTTTGTAAGCTTGCAGACTGTGGCCTTCCCAAGAATCCCACTTGAAGAGCATTTTTTGATTAGCCGAATTGGTCCTAAAGAATTTGGCTTCTTTGGGTGCATTGTAAGATATGGATATAAGGATTCCCGTGGAGAATTTTGTGAATTTGAAGAACAGCTGCTAAACAAAGTTTCAGAATTTTTGCTTCTTGAAGGCAGCAATAATGTTGCTAAAGGAATCACATCAGCAGCTGATTGCCCTTGTGATCTGTTGGTGAATGATGTCTCTAGTTCTGACGAGTCTAATGAGAACTTAATGATGGAGATATCAGAGAAGATGCCATTGAGAGATGAAGTGATGGAACTGTTGGAGGAAAGGAAAGCTGGTGTGGCTTACATGATAGGCCACACGGATGTCCTGGCTCATTCTTCCTCATCCTTCTTCAAGAAGAATATGATCAACTTGGTCTATGGATTTCTAAGGCGGAACTGCCGGCAAGTAGCGGTGGCGCTCAGAATCCCCCGATCTTCATTGATAGAGGTTGGTGTACAATATCGCGTGTGATAGATTGTAGATGGTGATTCTTTCTCTTTATTGGTCACCACCAGAAGTATTTAACATCTTTCAGTTTTCAAATAGTTGCTTGAATCTCACAGGCAGATGCATAGTTACATTCTACTGTCATGCATGATTTGTTAGCTAAACTGATATTAGAACTTTGAACACGATTTGCTATCCAACTGGAAGGTAGAAGGAGCTGGTTGTTGATTCTTTTTATTGGAATAAGTTGGCTAAGCTATCCTCTTGGATTAAATTGAAGTTAGTATACTGAGCTTATTGCATTTAGGAAGTCATTGCTGATATAGTTCAGAAGTGAAAATTATCTTCATCTGGTGCAGAAGGAAATGGATATTTGTTGTTACAAATACCCAAATGTACTAATCAATCTGTAGATAATGCAGAAATATTGTTTTCAGGGAGGAAATGGAAGATTTGTCAGTATGAATACAATTGAGAGTACATCAGTATAGAAGCTTCATAGGGAGGAGAAATATGAAATATTATTAGCAAATGCAGTATATTAGTACCTCTTATTACGCACCTGTTAATCCCACATTACTCAAATGCATTTATGTCTGTTTACAGCTGTATATATATATACAGCAAATCATTGTACTTAAGATATACAAATATATACTTTCTTGTATCCTTTGGACTTTTCTATCTCTCTTCTATTGGGTTATGATATTCTACATGGTATCAATAGCCCGTACCTCCTGAGGATTGTCTCATGGCAAACTCTGTCTCTGCCTCATCTCATCATACCGATCCATCCGCTCCTCTTTCTGAAAACCCGGTCATCTCTCCATCCTTAAAATTTCTTATCTCAAATCTCAAAACTCTCGTTCCAAATCAACTTTCCACATACAACTACTCAATTTGGCGTAACCAAATTCTTAAGCTTCTCCGAGCAAATGGTTTTGCTCACTTTCTTGAACCCTCGGCTGCGTCACCATCCGCCCCAACCTCTACTGGCGATGGTATATCCACGTTAGCATCCACGGCGTGGAGCGTCACAGATCAAAATCTTGCGGCGGCAGTCTGTTCCACCATCTCTCCCTCGGTGCTCCCGTATGTACTGCATCTCGAGTCCACACATGAGATCTGGAAGGTTCTTGAAACCAGGTTCCAATCTACTAATCGATCTAAGGTAATCCAGCTTAAAAACGAACTACATAACATCTCCATGAATAATCGCTCTATGGCGCAATACCTTACGGAGATCAAGAAGCTGGTTGATCAAATCGCATCTGCTGGAGCTACCGTGGATTCTGAAGATATTATCCTGTACATCTTGAACGGTCTTCCTCCTACATATCAATCGTTCAAGACATCAATCAGAACAATGCTTACTCCAATCAGTCTAGACAACCTATACGCTCTTCTCATCAGTGAAGAAATTCACCTTAATACCGAGGCAGCTCGCTTCCCTCATCAGACGGATCCACACACTGCTCTCTACACATATCGCGGTCGCGAAAAACGCAGTCGAGGCCGATTGTCGCAGAACACCAATCCAAACGTTCGCTCTACTCCCAAGTCTCCATCTACATGCCAAATCTGTACCAAGAAAGGCCATACTGCCGATGTGTGCTGGCACAGGATGAACGCTAATTACACTCCGTCAACTAACACATCCAAAAACAACAACGCTCTTCTTGCTACATCCGACTCTTCTTCTCAAGACTGGTATCTTGACTCAGGGGCATCGTCTCACATGACCCACGGAGCCGAGAATTTGATTCATGCCAACACTTACCAAGGATCTGACAGTGTTCTTAACGGAAACGGAAGGTCAATTCCTATAGCCCATTCGGGCATGGGTCTCCTTCCAACCTCATCCCGTACGCTCACGCTCTCTAACTTACTGCACATTCCATCTATTTCGCATAATCTTGTCTCTATATCCAATCTTGTTAAAGATAACAATATTTCTGTAACATTCACTCCCACTGGTTTTGTTTTTCAGGATCTGATGACCAATCAAACACTGCTCAAAGGCCCATATAAAGATGGTCTATATCCACTTTCGACGACTACTCGTCCAGCATACACGGCAGCACTCTCCGCTACTCAAGATACATTCACACGGTGGCACAATCGCCTTGGCCATCCTCACTCTAGAGTTTTGCAACTTATAGCGAGCAGCAATCCTATGCTGCATATACCAAAATCTTCTTCTTTGTGTGTTTCTTGTACAACCTGTAAAAGTCACAAATTACCGTTTGAAAAATCACTAACTAGAAAACAATTTCCTCTTGAACTTATTCACTCTGATGTGTGGGGACCTGCTCCGGTAAACTCGCATCAAGGTTTTCGATATTATGTGATTTTCGTAGACGATTTTTCTCGCTTTACCTGGTTATTTCCTATTATGTTCAAATCTGATGTTTCTACTGTTTTTATTAATTTTACCACATTTATTGAGAATCAGACTAACCATACGATCAAAGCACTTCGTACAGACGGTGGTGGAGAGTATATAAATCAGCAGCTCAATGCGTTTCTACAAGCCAAGGGCATTCTCCATCAAACCTCATGCCCCTACACACCCGAACATAATGGAATCGCAGAGCGCAAACACCACCACATCATGGACACCACTCGAACCCTTCTTCAAACTGCCTCTATTCCGCCATCTTACTGGCCTGACGCAGTTACTACTGCCACCTACCTTATTAATTGTTGACCCCTATAACTACCCCAAAAATCACAAATTTGATAAAGACGATTTAGCTCGAAGGGGGAGCGCACCTTGATTTTACTATGCAGTGGTTGAGAAAACAATCAAATGAGGGACTTCAAGTTTTTATTGATGGAATTGATTTGCACATAAACATTTCTCTTTTATCTATAGTGGGGGCATGATGGTATGGGAAAGACAACTCTCTTGCTACATGACTATGAAGATGAAATGACAGAGGAATTTGATCTTAAAATATGGGTTTGTGTTTCCATCAACTTTGATGATTGTTGGAGAAAAAGTTAAGAAGGCTTTTAGGATCTCCATTGGCAGCTAAAATCATTGGTGGCAATCTAAAGGACAACCTGAATGAAAGGGATTGGAGGACAGTTCAAGAAAGTAATCTATTTGCGACAAAAATAACGAACTAAGCAGCGCGAGGCCCATCAAATGACGTCGGATTGACGAACGGATTGCGTGGTTGCATCCGGAACATCGTCAACATCAAAGATCTACATTTTATTTAATTAATTTGGATCAATCGGGGTTGCGGCACGCAAATCAAAGCGATCCTAATGCGATAAGATAACGCGCATTTCAAGGAGAATTGGCCTCGTCGTCGACCAAACGATCTCCGATTGACGAACGGATTACGTGGTTGCATCCAGAACATCGTCAATATCAATGATCTACACTTTATTTAATTAATTTGGATCAATCGGGGTGGCGGCACGCAAATCAAAGCGATCCTAATGCGATGCAATAACGTGCATTTTCAAGAAAATCAGCCTCGTCGTCGACCTAATGATCTCTGATTGACAAACAGACTTCACCACTGCGTCCGGAACATCCCAAATACTTACGAATGACTTTTAATTTGATTGAATTAAATGACGTGCGAGAAGGTCGACATGAATCGCGAGGCAAAACCAAAAAAATAGCAAGGTAATGATGCGCAAGCTAAAGAATTTAGCCCTCGGCGTTGACCAAATGACCTCCGATCGATAAACAGGCTGTGTCATTGCGTCCGGAACACTGTCAATACTCTAAATTGACTGTCAATTTGTCCAAATTAAAATTATGCCGTGACCGACGAAGGTTCTAATGCAATAGCGCGTATGTCGAGAAAAATTGGCCTCGTCGTCGCTCAAATGACATCTGATTGGGAAACGGACTGCATCATTGCGACCGAAACATCAAAAATATCCTAAATGTACTGTCAATTTGTCTAATTTTAATACTTGACAAATTTGACACGCATTATGAGGTGATATACGCACAAAATAACACATGAATCATGCAATTTCTAAGATGATTAATGCACTGATATTACTTTGATTCAAGAGTAATGCTAGTAAGGGATTGTTATCTATATTTCCATTAATTTAGCAAAAAAAATTAAAAGTCAAAATAACAAATCAACTCAAAACTTAATTACCTCGGATAGTGCAGCTCTGATTAAAATCCCTCAAATCCCGCTGCAGGTCGTCCTCTCAATCCCTCACCTCGGACGTTTCCTTAGCCTCGAACGGTGTAGTTTTGCATTTAAAAAAAAATGAGATTTAACTGAAGGATGGGTTCTCTTTGATGCTCCCACGCCAAAACACCTCCTCACTCCAAGCGTTTCCTCTCTGGCCAAGAACTTAGTCGTTCTCCACTCCACTGAACTAGATAACTCCCAACTCCACTTGCTACAGTTATCCAGCTCACTCCCTTCGACCATACACAGTCCACTCGCCTCTCTCAAACCCGAGCCAGCTATCTCTTCTTCTCCCCTAGCCGTGAGACCCACAACAACCCTCTCAACTCCACGTTTGCCCGAAGTTATAAATTGAAAGGAATAGGGAGCACGCGAGCCTCCATCATATAGAACACAGGTTACTTCATCCCAAGGTAATAGGTGACAGCTCAATGTGCTCCTGCTCCTTTTCTCTGATTTGTTTGACTTTCAATGGTCCTTCCTCCTTTTTCTTTTTCGTCTTGTTTGTTCTGCTTAAAAAAAAAAAAAAAAGGTTCGAGAAAAGTAAAGTGAGGGAATCTTTATAAAAGAACAAGATTTCATGAAAGATCAAAAAAAAAGCAGGCAACTTTTTGAAGGCTAGTAAGTGAGTCAGTAAAAAAAATCTTCATAAAGTCACTTAGGATTTTGCTTTAGACTAAATTGTTGGTTCTTACGTGTGGTTAGATGTCCAAATGCTGGAAAGTAGTGTTCCCAACGGCTTGAAAATTTTAACTACTGGCACTATCTTGAGCCTCATCAGATCAGTCAAAAAAAAAAAATTCATTTAAAAATCATATTCATATGAGGTTGCTTGACTATCCTTGCGGTAGTGCTGAGAGTGCATAAGAATGGCGTGTGCTTGCATTGTGGATGTATTTAAAATTTATGTATGCACATACGGTATTATATATGATATATAAATAAGATATATATATGTATATATATATATATATATATATATATATATATATATATATATATATATATATATATATATATTCGGGTATAAATGCATGACTTTATTTTTATTTTATTTTTTTTTATTTTTATTTTATTTTTATTTTATTTTATTTTATTATTATTTTTATATATATATATATTCTCTTTCTCCCAAATATGAGAGCAGTTTTCTTTTATTCATCTATTTTGGCCGCTCAAACTCCACATCATCTCCATAATGGTAGCCTCCTTAGACTTTCAAAACAGCATACTACAAGTAAGAGTCTTCCTTTTATTATTATATATTTGATCTGTTGTGTCTCCATCATCATTACCTTACTTTAAAACTTTACTACAAGACAAAAGCCCCATATGCCTTATAGGATTTAAAATAAGGAAAGCGACAGCAAGCTTTTAACTATTATTTTGTAACATCTCATTCATTTTAATATCCCTTCTTATATATGTCATCACTGATATTAGCTGTTAATACTAAATGATGAGATCAGTATTGTCATTCTCTCTAATTAATTAAGATTAATTGTTACTTGTATCATGATTGTTGATTTCAATTATGGGTAAAATATATATGGGTGCATGCATGTGCGTATGCAAAAAAAAAAAGAGAGGGTGTAAAAGTTCTCCAAAAAAAAGGGATTCAAAAAAAAAAAAAGAAAAAGAGATTTTGTAAAGAAAGCAAAAAAAAAAAAGCAAAAAAAAAGGAAAAAGAGAAAAATAGCCAAAAAAAAAAAAAAAAAAAGGGAAAAAAAAAAGAGAGAAAAAGCAAAAAAAAAAAGAAAAGAAAAAGAAAAAGTGAAGACTTTTTGCAAAACTTTGAGAGTCCATTTCGTTGTTTGCGGCGGACCGGAAAACCGCTCATACACGCTTTCATAAGCGTGGTGGGATGGGACCCCGGTGCGACGCCTACAACGAGGCGGGTAATCACCTAAAAATCTCATCCTCGGCGTTCGTGTCGAGCCGGAAAACCGCCCATACACGCTTTCATAAGCGTGGTGGGATGGGACCCCGGTGCGACGCCTACAACGAGGCGGGTAATCACCTAAAAATCCCATCCTCGGCGTTCGTGTCGAGCCGGAAAACCGCCCATACACGCTTTCATAAGCGTGGTGGGATGGGACCCCGGTGCGACGCCTACAACGAGGCGGGTAATCACCTAAAAATCCCATCCTCGGCGTTCATGTCGAGCCGGAAAACCGCCTATACACGCTTTCTTAAGCGTGGTGGGAAGGGAACCCGGTGCGACACCTACGGCGAGGCGGGTAGGCCCTATACACGCTTTTCTTAGCGTGGTGGGGACGATCTTAAGTACCCGCTCGCGGGGAAACAACTGCTTTTCTCTTGTAACAGGCATGTTTGAAGACCCATACACGCTTTCTTAAGCGTGGTGGGGAATTGAAGACTTTACACGGCCGCGATGTCCTCGAAAGAGGACACCTACCATACACGCTTTCTTAAGCGTGGTGGGAAAGGCCCAGTTTCCCAAAATTTCCCCTAAACGGGGGAGACGCCGGGAGGCTGCCGAAATTTTGACTGAAGACAAGGACTTGGACTTGAGTTTGGACTTGAACAAAATCTAAGTGACTTAACAAAGAATTGAACCCAAGTAAAATGAAATTGAATTGAGATTAAACTTGAATCAACTTCGGACCATAGTGGACTTATGAATATTCAAACTTGAGTTGGACAACAAGACATGAACTCAAACTGGATTTGGTTTGGACAACAGGGGACTTATAATTGGACTTGAATCTAAGTGAAATGCAAAGATGACATAAATTTTAAATGATTAATTGAAATTTGAATTTAGCTAAGCAAACATGGATTGAACCTAAATCACATAACTCAAACTTGAACTTCATTTGACTCAAGTGAATCATGATTTGAGCCAAACTCAAATGAACAGGCGGGTAGTGACATTGAATTTAACATAAGCTTGGACCCAATTGGATGACATGAAACATAGCTCAACTTGGCAAGAAGATAATGTTAAGCATGTAAATAATGATTAAGTGATGAAGTGTTTTGCAATTAATAACATCAAGCCTCCAATGAAATTTAAGAAATCATCACTTTGGTTGAGTGGTGAATATTTCATGCATATTGCAATTTATTTTGCAAGTATAATTTGATCTCTAAATAACAAAAGATTGTGAGTATGGCTTGATCACAAAGCCATGATATGAATTCTTTATAGCATGATAATAGATTCATAGCTTTGGATTAAACTCATCTCCAAGCAATGATCAATATGGGCATGTATAGTTTGATCATAATTAAAGATGGACAAATGTTGCAAATCGCATGGAGATAACAATGAGGGATTATGATACATGTATCTATCATTCAAACAAACATATTGCCCTCCCATAAGCGAAGGTGAAGAATAGGCTGTGGATGCAGGCTCCTACGAGCTACTACAAAAGTTCCTCATGTGTACAACACACTATCCACAAATAAATGCATAATATTTGTGGCAAAGGTGGCAGTCCTCAATCGACAAATGATTGCACTGGTGTTTTCATGAATAACAATAGTGGACATGCTATAAATCTAAAAGTCTCCTTACGACCGATGTCAATTCATTGCAAATATACAGCAGTACAAGGTCTTATGAGTTGTTATGAAGATCTGCAATACATACAATTTCTCTACGAATATAGATATATGTTCAATATATCACCTATGGGTAGATACATAAAGACTCCAGTAAATGCAGTATCCTGAAGTCAATTTCAATCTATGAATCAATACATCTACCTGCCTACAAGTAGCAGTAGGGGAGATCATATAACGCCACGCCACCGGATCCGCAACTTTCATGCAAGCGGACAGAAGGCGTGTACAAATATTCCAAGAATACCCCCACACGTGTGCACTTTAATTTGTATACACATAGGTACACTAAAAAGGGGAAAATATAATCAAAACCCGCACGGGCCCCGGCGAGCGTGTTATTGGTACACACGTGACGTCTAGGGATGCTGCGCGGGTCAATAAGTGAATTCTAGTTCGAGCCCGATCCTCCTGTACGGGTAGAAAGGGGTTGACACGGCTCGAACCATTAAATAAATATGCGGTCGCGAGATCGACCGGAATATTTATTTTATAGTTCATATTAGGCCTTCAAGGCTTATAATCAAGAGAATTCACTAACAAAGGCTCAAAGCCTATGAAACCCGATCCTCTATCGACCAGTAGATAGAGTCGATAAGGTCCAATCAACAAAATAAAAATGACCCCAAACACCCCGATGATGGCCGTGTTGAATGCAAATCTCAACCGGAGGGATCCACACAGATCATTTCAAATACCACCCAAACACCTACAAAATCCAAGACTCCACAAAAAATTCCCAAATACCCAAAACTTCAAAACTCC
Source organism: Dendrobium chrysotoxum (assembly GCA_019925795.1). Classification (NCBI taxonomy): domain Eukaryota; kingdom Viridiplantae; phylum Streptophyta; class Magnoliopsida; order Asparagales; family Orchidaceae; genus Dendrobium; species Dendrobium chrysotoxum. The sequence continues at coordinate 7,020,377 of CM034312.1, forward strand.
CAAAATCCCAAATTCCCACAAAAATCCAAAAATCATCAAAATCCCAAAAAATATTTAAATTTGAAATCCAATCATCAAAACACTTAAAGCATGAAATCCATCCATCCTCCGCAACAGTTTGCCGAGGTGGACAAATTAAAATCTACTTCAGCTCACGTAGGGTTAATGCCTAGTCGAGAATATTACTAGGATCCATTCTCAAACAATCTCCTGCCAGCAAGGACGTGGTACGAGTCCTCTAACCGGCAGTTTCGCCGCCAAATGGCACTGCAGGATAAACGGTTATGACTCGGGGCCCTCTGAACCAGGTGGTCGCTGCCAAATGGCACCATTATATTATGGTTATGGCCAGAGCCCGTATGCTCCCCAATGGCATCAAATCCTTGAGATATGAATCAATAGGATATGATCGATAGGGCACAAAGCCCTCTGTTAGCTAAGGTGGATTCAAATTTGTCCCCTTAGACAAACATCCACCCCAGGTCTACAAGGTACCCTTGGACGAAGCAACCCATGGCTGCCGACAAGGATCCTTCTGTCAGGTTGGGTCGACTACCTCCTCTGACTAAGTAGACCAGGGACCACGATGGCCCGGGATGACGGAACCATGGGATCTTGATCGGGTCTATCATCCATTCCCCCACCATCTGCTCTAAGTGTAAGGTGGTGAAAATTTCTGTTTTAAATATCAAAATCCTCAAACATTCAAACCTTCAACCCATGCTGCTACTATATGCCAGACTCACGTATCTATACGTATCTGATTGACGACTAGCCTTAATCGAAAGTTCTCTCTCGTTACCGGGAGGGGTAATTAACTATAGGGGCTTGCGCCTATAGGAAACCAGAACTCAGATCATAAAGTCCTCACAAAATGAGGGCGAAATCTCTGGGTAGTGTCTTATCTACTATCTCATCTGCCTTCCAAAATTTACCCCGGAACTTAGTTCGTTAAAACTCCCCCCCTCGAAAGCACAAAAAGTCGGGCGGAGGCCGGGGCCGAATTTTCGGAGCCCACAGATTTCTGGCGACTCCGCTGGGGAATGGTTTCTCTTTCCATCTTTGGCTAGTCACCTCAGTGCTACAGTAGCAGCCGTTCTCAACCTAGATTCAAAATTTTGAATCTTTCAAAATGAGCGTTTAAAGAATTAAAATTTTGAATATTCTAAAAAATGATCATTGCATTCATCATGCATTATTGGGATAGCATGTTTAGCAGAGTTTTTAAATTTGTCTGATTTTAATTGCTTGCTAATGATTATATATTTTTGTCTTTTGTTCTGTGCAAGTCTCTGCATTTTGAAAGTGTGGGGTGATGTATCAGATTCTGATTACTAACCCTTACCTTTCATTTGTGCAGATGGATCTACAGAATACCCCATTCACCGTCCAACTGGGACGCGGCGCTAGCATCCAACTAGCAAATGCTATGATCACTACCGGAAATACTGGAGCGACCATCCAGTTCGGTAGCGTTGACTTCCCTGCAGTCGTTGCAAGGACTGCTGCCATTCCTGCTAACGATGCAAGGCGACTCCAACCTACCGAAGCCCCTGCCCGTCATGCACGTCTGCCAGTGCAGCGACCAACCATTGAAGCTTCTACTCGTCGTGTGTATCTGCCAGCACAACGACCCGCCGCTGAAAATTCTCGCAAGAGAACATCTGTGTTCGAAAGACTTTCACAGCCTGAGGCTCTGACTGCCAAAAGAGTTGTGACTAGTGGGAGGACTCCTGTGGTAACTGTGAATACCACATCTCTGCCAAGTGGGTTACCTACACCCAGAAAGAATGAAGCTGAGGCCTCCTCATCTGGAGGGAGGCTTACGAGAAGGCAACGAAGGAAAAAGAACGCTGAGCTACGGGCTCAGCAACAACCGTTGCCAGTCCACTCATCTAATCTACCGGCCAGAGAGCCTGAAGCCAATGTTCCTATCCGGAACAAGTTTACTGACCTAAGATGGGTCAAAAGAAATAGCTCTACTGGGGAGCTAAAAAAATCTTTCTGGGATCGACAGCCCGAAGTCCCAGCCCCTCCAAGGAGATATGAGCCTGAAACCCTGTCATCCCGAGTGTACGGGGTACTGAAGACCGTGAAGGAGAAGGGTCTAAAGAAAAAGAAATTTCAGAGGCCACTTATGATTGAGGCTAGAAGGACCCCTCCGAGGGAAAGGCTATCGTCTGATTTAACAGTTGAAAGAAGAAGGGGACGACAACAAATTCCATCCGGTGAGCATCGGGGTGTGACACCTGAACCTTGGGTTTGGGGATCCGCCGCCGAAAGGTCCCGACAAAAAGGAAAGCAAATCTGGAGGCCAAGGCCTCACAGAGAAGAAAATGAGGAAAGAAGAAAAAGAGAAATAAATCTGGGTGTGACATCCGGTACAGCTTCCCGGAGATCCGCCCCCAATAATGAACAATGTCAAAAGTGGGTTCCAAAGAAGACCCACGATGACACCCCTCTTAACGGTCGACACCTTGGAGAATCCTCCGGGGGATCCCGTCGCCTGCCATCTCCTCCAAGAGAAGAATCTAATTTCGATCGTAGCCCACGAATCGAAGAAATCTCCTTACCGAATCAGGAGCCAGAGATCCAATGGCGCCGTCGCTCAGAGATTCGAGTATTAGAAGAAAAAGTAGAAGAAAGCATAGAAGGGGAGGAAAATAAAGAGGTAGAAGAAAATATAGAAAACATAGAAGATGATGAATACATGGAAGGGGATGAAGATTTTGAATTTATGGAAGAAGGAATGGAAGAAATGAATGATTCCATAAATATAGAAGTCGTCTATATGGCAAGACATACTCGTGCCATTGAGGAAGTCTACCATGAAGAAGGTGAAGGCGATCATAATCGACAGCCCCAACCCAGGCGAACGCAACGGCGTCAACGTGAGGTTGAGCCTACTTTCGATGGAGGTGATCCCCCTGATGAAGAAAGAGTCGAGGAAGATGAAGAAGAGGAAGAAAATCCTTTCGCAACCGATGATGTTGCTCTTACCGATGTACTACAGCAAATGGGGGAACAAATGAAAGCTAAAGATAAGGAGATCTCCCAGTTGAATGAGAAAATGACTGGAATGATGGCCCAGATGGCAGTGATGATGCAAATGATGCAGAGAACTGCAGCCGTCGGTCCCATACCTGATCCCCCTATCGATCCTCCAAATCTCCAACTGCCTCAAGGCTCAGGAATACGAGGTGTTCCTGAAAATGGCAATGAAGCTCGCAATACTGTCCGCCAGCCCACTCCGCAGAATGTTGCCAGCACCTCCGAGCCTGTGACAGCTGCACAGCTCGAAGGACTGATCACACAGAAGATTAAAGCCATTATAGCTATTGATCAGGCCGAAAAATTGGTGGGTAAAGGTCGTCCATATCCGGCAGAATGCGACCAAGTGCCATACCCAAAAGGGTATTCAGTGCCAAAGTTTCATACCTTCAACGGTACTAACAACCCTAGGCAACACTTGGCACAATTTAAGGCCACCTGTGGGAATACAGGGGGAAATGATGCCTTACTCTTCAGACAGTTCGTTACCAGTTTGACAGCAACTGCTTTCGAGTGGTATGCTGAACTACCAAATGACTCTGTGAAGACATTCGCAGAGTTAGAATCGATGTTCGTGAAAAGGTTTGCTAGTGCAACTGAGAAAATCACGATCGCTGACCTCGCCTTAGATAAACGAAAGAAGGAGGAATCAGTGTCAAAATATATCACTCGCTGGCGCAACATGAGCATGAAATGTGAACAGCAACTTGAAGAAGAACACGCCGTGCAATTGTTAATGGGGAACATCGATGATAAGATGCAACCATTTTTGTGCATGGCTACAATTACCACATTTCAGGATCTCCTGGATAGGGTGGCCAAATTTGAGAAGTTAAATTTGTCAAGATCAGAAGGCAACTTCGACAAGCTCAAAAAGGCTAAGGCCCCAGATGCTAAGAAGAGTGAAATCTACTCTACATCCTCTCTCAGGCCAAATAGGGGAAAGCAGGTGGTATATAATGTAGACAAAGGCAAGCAGCCGATGCAGTATGAAGAAAAGCAGAAGCAAGTCTACAATCCTAACCCTCAGCCGAAGCTGGTACTCGGAGGGAATGATAGGCCACGAACTTTTCAGGGCGAAGGGGATCGCCCAAGGCAAGGAATGGGAACTGGTGATAGAACGTTCATATCCCTCAAAGATAAGATGAATAAAGAATATTCATTCAAAAGGGAGAGTGTCGCTAAGTTATTTCGACAGGCGGTAAAAGCAGGCCTAGAACTGCCGGAGTGCAAGAGGCCAGAAGAGTCGAAAGAAACTGGTGACCCGAATTACTGCCCATATCACCGAGTACTCGGCCATCCCATTGAAGATTGCTATATCTTTAAGGATTGGCTCGAAAGAAAATTCCGGAGGGGAGAGCTCACATTGTCAGACAATGTGTTATCCCATCCCAAAAAGGAATCAACTCGGGTAATTACGACTTCTCCCGTACCCCCAGTTGAAGAAAAGAAAAATGAGAAGAAGCTAGCTCGAGAAGAACAATGGAAGACCGCGGTCTCTAAGAAGACTGTAAAAATGTTGAAACAACTGGAGGGGGTTCCAGGTGTAAAGTGGAAATCTTCTACAGAGCCGGTGATAGATCCCAAGGCACTGCCTGCGGTACGAGCTTCCACTTCTAAACAGTTTCTCAGCCAAGCTGGCACTTCAAAGTCTGAGAGAGTAAAATCCTCTAAGAAGAAGACCAAGCTGAAAAGGCCCAAGGAGAAAAAGACAGCGACCCAAAGGGTTATCGATGGTTTGGATGAATACTATCAAACTACGAGGCGCCCCATTAAGCTTGCTGATTTTATGACAGGACTCAAGATTGAGGAGGTAAAAGAGGCTGACGAAGAACCACTCCCCGTGGAAATTTGTCGGGTCATTTTGATGACACCAGTGGCTGCAATCAGTAAGGGAAAAGAAACACCCTCTGAATCATGTATGATGGTGTCGCCAATGGACCACAGTTCGGAGGAAGATTTGTATTTTCCAGAAGAAGATGGATCCGAACCTGATATCGCTTCGCAGATGGAGCAAGTGAACTTGGGCAGTGATTCTGAATCAACGGATAAATCTCCAGACACGATAATGGCTGACTCTGAGGGAAATGCACTATCAAATGAGTCTGAGCAAGAGGGGATCGCCCAGGTGCAGCTGAGAAGTGGTAAAATGCTACCCTCTCCGCCCAAGAAAGGGATCCTTACTAATGACAAAGGGAAAGAGATAATTATAAATGAAGATATTATCCCCAAGAATATGAAAAAGAAAGATGCTTCAAACAAAGGGATAGATTATAATATCCTATCCCATCTCAGAAAAATCCCAGCACAACTCAGTATATATGATGCTCTTGTGATGTCTAAAGACCTGCGGGAGACCTTGATCCAGGCTCTCAAGGACCCCGAAAGATATGAGGCGTATTTTGCCGAACGTAATTTGACAGAAGTCTTGCGAGCTCGAAATGAGCCAATCATTACTTTTGCTGAGGATGATATGATGCTTGGAACGGCAGACCACAACCGCCCTCTGTATGTTACTGCAGAGAGTGATGGAATGATAATCAGCCGGATTCTGATTGATCCCGGGTCTTCTATCAATCTTATGAGCTTGAAGGCGCTAAGATCATTATGTCTTGATGTGCAGCATCTCGGGCCAGATAAATTGATGGTGCATGGTTTCAATGAGAAAGGGCAAAAAACCCTAGGATCATTCATGCTCTCCCTAACATTTGGGAAACTTCATACCGAGGCAAAATTTCATGTGATTGACGCGGACACCTCATTTAGGGCGCTTCTAGGTCGCCCGTGGTTGCACGATTACGGCATGGTCCCTTCAACACTACATCAGTGTATGAAATATATTAGGGATGGAGAGGAGTTCAGAATCTCTGGTGATATCCAGCCCTTTGCAGTCCACGAGGTAAAAATCTATGAAGATGCCAGATACTTCATCCCTAAGGAGCCAAAGCCGTCGAGTTCTCTCGAGACTAAGGCAGCCAACCTGAAGAATGCAAGGCGATCCAAGCAAGAAGATGAAAAGAAGCAAGCGGGGAGAAAGAAGACGATGCCAACTCTCCCTAAAGCAACGATCGCTCCTAAATCAAGAAAATATGTGCCTCACCTAGGGAGTGACACAGACGAGGATGAGGCCGCCCCGTCTAAATCCCAGGAAATACGCCAATCAATGGCTAGGGGGAGGAAGAAGATAAAGTACTCAGATGATGACTACGACTATGAGTCTACCTACATGAATAATGTACGTGTACTCTCAAGAAGAATAGATAATCTGACGATCTCAGATAATGAATGTGTTGTCACACGAATTCCCCCACAACACTTCAAAGAAATCGTTTCCCGAGAGGTACATAATGTTGAGGAACTTGTAACATTTTATGTACCTCCTCTAAGAAAAAGAGATGGGCCGGGAACCCTATTTTATAAATCTGGAGAGCGTGAGGAGGAAGGGAGTCGAGACTGGCTCTACAGGCCCATCGAGCGTCGGGAATTAGTAGTCACGAGAATGCCCAGATTTAACACTAAAAATATCCGAAGGATGTTGCGAAAACAGGCCAGAATTCGCACTCCCGTACAACAACTCCGTACCTGTTTAAAGCTCTGGTATCGAAGAAATCCCCATGCGATGCGAAGAAAGGATATTCTCGCAAGGAGGGGCCTCGGATTCGTCGTACATAAGCACCCTCAAAGAGAGACGTGTCAAGTCATCACTTGTAGGAAAGTTGAACCCAATGATGATTCTGAGAGGGAAGTTTATGAAGTTGATGACTATAATGAGCAACCTGTAGAAGCCGAGCCTGCACCTGAAGAACTTGAAGATGGTGGACAAGCGGCTACTATGGATGAGTTAAAGGAAGTCAACTTGGGAACTGAGGAGGATCCTCGCCCAACCTTCATTAGTTCCCTTCTGCCAGAAGACCAAGTGGAAGAAATAAAAGAACTTCTCTGTGAATTCAGGGACTGCTTTGCCTGGACATATGCTGAAATGCCTGGCTTATCCCCTGATGTAGCAGTTCACAGACTGGCGATCAAACCAGATGCGGCACCCATCAAACAAGCTCCAAGGAGAATGAGATTGGAGATTGAAGAGCAGGTAATTGCAGAGACAAAGAAGCTCATAGAGGCGGGCTTCATCCGAGAAGAAAAATATGCCGATTGGATCGCCAATATTGTCCCTGTCAAGAAGAAGAACGGTCAGATTCGTATCTGTATTGACTTTCGGGACCTCAACAAGGCATGTCCGAAAGACGATTTTCCACTCCCCGTGTCAGAACTTCTAGTTGACACCACATCACACTATGACATGTTCTCTTTTATGGATGGGTCATCAGGATACAATCAGATCAAGATGGCGCCCGAAGATGAAAAGCATACATCATTCAGAACGCCTATCGGTATTTTCTGCTATACAGTCATGCCCTTCGGCCTGAAGAACGCTGGTGCCACTTACCAACGGGCGATGACCCATATCTTTGATGAATTAATACATCAGAAGGTCGAATGCTATGTAGATGACCTGGTTGTCAAGAGCATAGATCGAAGGGATCACTTGAATGACCTGAGGGTTGTATTTGAAAGAATCAGAAAGTTTGATCTGAAGATGAATCCTCTCAAATGTGCTTTCGGGGTCTCCTCAGGAAAATTTCTCGGGTATGTCGTTCGCCATCGAGGCATAGAAGTTGATCCCAATAAAATCAAGGCAATTATAGAGATGCCACCGCCTAGAAGCCTCCGTCAACTCCGCTCCTTGCAAGGGCAACTGGCTTTCATTCGACGATTCATATCGAATCTGTCGGGTAGGTGCCAACCATTTTCAAAGCTGATGAAGAAGGACGTTCGCTTCAAGTGGGATGAAGAATGCCAGGAGGCGTTTGATAGCATCAAAAGATATCTATTAAATCCACCCATTCTCGCAGCGCCAATTCCGGGGAAGCCTCTTATACTGTATACGGCTGCACTAGAAGAGTCCCTCGGAGCATTATTGGCCCAGCATAATGAAGAAGGCAAGGAGAATGCACTTTATTATATCAGTCGGAGACTGATTGGGGCGGAAATACGTTATTCTCCGATTGAAAAGCATTGTCTGGCGCTGATTTTTGCAATTCAGAAACTTCGCCACTATATGCTTTCCCACAAAATTACCTTGATATCAAAGATCGATCCGCTGAAGTTCTTAATGACAAGACCAGCGTTGGCAGGTCGTTTAGCAAGGTGGGCAGTGCTATTATTGCAATTTGACATAGTGTACATGCCACAGAAGGCTGTAAAGGGACAAGCTTTGGCAGATTTTCTCGCCGCACATCCGATTCCAGCAGATTCTCCGCTCAATGATGATTTGCCTGATGAACAGATCATGCAAGTTGATGAAGAGCAGAAATTACAATTTTGGGAGATGTATTTTGATGGAGCATCGTCAATCAAATCTCCCAGACCCCCAAATATTGCAAAGGCTCAAGCTGGCATCGGTCTCATTTTCATAGAACCCGAGGGAGGCATAATGAGATTCTCGTTCAGTCTAACTGAACCTCGGACCAATAATGAAGCTGAATATGAAGCTTTGATAGCAGGATTGGAAATTGCGATTGGTGTCCAAATTACAAATCTTCAAATTTTCGGTGATTCTCAACTTGTAATAAATCAAGTTCTGGGCATTTACAAGATTTGTAAACTTGAGTTAGCCCACTATCACCGACGAGCTCTCGAGCTCCTTAAGCAAGTGCCAAACGTTAAGATAGCTCGAATCCCTCGAGGACAGAATGCAAAGGCAGATTGTCTAGCTAAATTAGCCAAGGAGCTTGCAAGTGAAGATAAGAAGCCACCTATATTTATTGCGGTTGAAAATCGTCGGGTCTTGGAGCCAGCAATCTTACAATTCCCACGGGCAGAGGGAGTACTAGATTCAGGCCAACAGGACATAACCTCGGTTGATCCCCGACATCCCCAACCAGTTGATCTTGAATATCGACATGAAGAAAATCAAGCTCCTAAGAGAAGGCGTAAGGCCAGTCTAGCTTCAGAATCATGGTGGTATTGCTTAGATGTTGAAGTCGAAGATGATTGGAGGCAACCATTCGTTGACTACTTCAAAGAAAGCAGACTCCCAACAGATAAATCTCTGGCTGCACAAATTAGAAAAAGAGCATTACGATACGCGTTTGTCAATGACACGTTGTATCGACGAGCTTTTGACCAAATGTGGCTACGATGCCTAGGGACCAGGGAAGCTGATAAAGTGGTAGCAGAAGTTCATGGAGGACTCTGCGGAGCACATCAGTCAGGTCCCAAGATGGCTGCTAAAATCAAAAGAATGGGTTATTATTGGCCAACAATGGTGACAGATTGCATTAATTATGCTAAGAGGTGTCACGAGTGTCAAATCCACGGTGATGTTATACATCAACCGCCAAATCCACTGCACCCAACAGTAGCATCCTGGCCATTTGAATGCTGGGGTACAGACATAATCGGACCAATAGATCCACCATCGTCGGCTGGACATCGCTTTATATTGGCGGCTACAGATTACTTCTCCAAGTGGGCAGAAGCTGCTCCTTTCAAAGAAGTCACATCTGAGCATGTGATCAACTTCTTCACCCACAACATCGTCTACAGATTCGGTGTACCACGACGCGTGATCTCAGATAATGGCACATCATTCAAGAGTACAAAAATCTACAAGTTTATTGATCGACACAAGATTGATTGGCGATATTCTTCCATATACAACCCAAGAGCCAATGGCCTGGCAGAGGCATTTAACAAGACGCTGGTGAAGTTGTTGAAGAAGATCCTCACCAAAAATAAGAAGGAGTGGCACACGAAGATGGCAGAAGCGCTATGGGCATACCGTACAACCTATAAGACGCCAACCAAAGCCACTCCCTATTCATTAGTATTCGGAGTTGAAGCAGTGTTGCCACTAGAGATTGAACTGCCGTCGCTTCGAGTAGCTATCCAGCACGATTTAACTCAGGATCAAAATGCTCGATTAAGAATGGAAGAGCTTGACGCACTTGACGAAACCAGGTTACAAGCCCAACAAAACTTGGAGATCTATCGAGCAAGGATGGCGAAATCATTTGATCGAATGGTGCGTCATCGATCATTTCAAGAAGGGGAATTGATCCTGGTGCTGAGAAGGCCAATCATCCCTCACCGAAAAATGGGTGGTAAGTTCGTATCCAATTGGGAGGGCCCCTTTGTTATTGAGAAAGTGTATCAAGGAGGAGCCTATCAGTTGATCGATCTGGAGGGCCAGAGACCTATGCCGCCAATTAATGGTCGATACTTAAAGAAATACAATGCATAAGGATAACGGTGTACTTAAAGTATTTTATACTTCAAATGTACTTATCCACTTATGCATGATTCATTTTTTTTTTTTGAAATTCTCTTGTAATATAAGAATGTATTTCAAAAAAAAAAAAAAAAAAAAAAAAAAACTTATCAAATAGGGGGCATTTTAAATATTTATTCGGGTCGACATCGCGCCGCGTGCCGAGATCCCCGAATAAATATTTTAAATCTTAAACTATTAAGTTTGACAAAAAAAAAAAAAAAAAAAAAAAAACTTGTCAAACAGGGGGCATTTTAAATATTTATTCGGGTCGACATCGCGCCGCGTGCCGAGATCCCCGAATAAATATTTTAAATCTTAAACTATTAAGTTTGGCAAAAAAAAAAAAAAAAAAAAAAAAAAAAAAACTTGTCAAACAGGGGACATTTTAAATATTTATTCGGGTCGACATCGCGCCGCGTGCCGAGATCCCCGAATAAATATTTTAAATCTTAAACTATTAAGTTTGACAAAAAAAAAAAAAAAAAAAAAAAAACCTCTTATCAAACAGGGGGCATTTTAAATATTTATCCGGGTCGAGATCGCGCCGCGTGCCGAAATCCCCGAATAAATATTTAAAATATTCAAAGTCTAAATTCCTCCCACCTTAAGGATACCCATACGTGGCAGAAGACATCTGAATACTCATTTGGGTTGACATCGTGTTACGCGCCGAGATCCCTAAATGCAGATAAAAAAAAAAGAGGGGCTCAAAATTTTCAAATTCATCTTATTTTAAAACCTCCCTACGAGACGGGGAATACTTAAGTGTTTGTTTGGGTCGACACCGTGCTACGCGCCGGGATCCCCAAATAAATATTCAAATCTTTAAGCCTTATGTTCCTTCGAATATGGATACGGCGAATTCCATTGTTAACACACGAACGCAGGTGATTTTCCTAAAAGTTTGGGACATCATTCTCCTCCAGTGTACCAAGATTTCGAAAGTCAAGAAATAGGCTTTTGTAACTACATGCTCCAACAAATCGAGCCAAAAAAAAGCTTGAAGTTTTCCAACAACCTGAAGCTTAAGGTTCGAATGGGTGTAAAATGCCGGACCCAACACGCCCAAATATGGCCGGATCGCTGGCAACTCCGCCTACTCAACACGCCAGAAGAAAGGCCGTAGTAGCGGAACTCCCACTTCGTCAACCCGTCAGTAAGGACTGTAGGAAGAACGAAGGCTGATTTGACTCGACAACTTTCAGTAGTCGTAGTCCACAAAACTCTTCTAATTGACTGGAGAATCAAAGTCCCAGTGGGAAGGATGAGTCGCGAACAACTACCGAATGTCCGTAGACTCCAAATCTATAACCGCAAAGGATGACTTTAAACTTACCAACTTCAGTAGATTCAGCATTGGGAAGCACATTGCCTATAGCTCGAGTCTGAAGCCTGAATGAGTGTAAGAGGTCGGATCCAACACGCCCAAATATGGCCGGATCGCTGGCAATTCCGTCTACTTAACACGCCACAAGAACGGCCGTAGTAGAGGAACTCTCATTTCAGCAAACAGAGGATATAGAGCTATCAAATCATAGCTCACCTAATCTGATGAACTAAAGTGATTCGGATTGAAGTCTCCTCGATTGGTTAAGGATCAGGATACAACCTGCATTTGGTACCATCAGTCAAATCCAAAACCTGCAAACTTTCCACCAAGTCCGTTGCACAAAGCATAAGACAGGAAAAAGCTAAAATTTCTAAAGTTTGAAGCCACGATCATTGGCCCCAGCTAGTGGCCAAAGTGACGCTCACAATTGCCCTCAAAGACAGGGGGCATTTTAAATATTTATTTGGGTCGACATCGCGCTGCATGCCAAAATCCCCAAATAAATATTTAAAATCCCCTGTGGCACCAAAACAAGTCTGAAACAGAATACGAGACAGCTCAGAGTACAACACAGAGTACAAAATAGTCTAAAACACAGTCCAGAGTACGACACAGAAACTAGCTCAAGAAGCAACAAAAAAAACTCTCCATATATGCATATGATCAACATGAGGTACAAGTACAGTGAGACTCCAGACGCTACAGGTGTACAGACTAAAAAAGAAAAAGACAAAGACACGTCAGTAGAGTCGGGCCTGTAAGCTCTCTAGCTGTCCGGTAACCTCGGCCAAGGTCTGAAGCTCTGACTGAGCTCTCTGGAACTGCTCCACGGCCAGTGCTAGTGAAGAGTCAGCCTCCATCATCTGCTGCTGTAAGGCTCGATGCCGCTGCTCCTCCCGCCTAGTAAGACGGTCCCGTCTGTAACGCCCCTCCTGTAGGTGACGCGTCCTGGACAACATCTGTCTGATGTCCCCCCAAAGAGCCTGCATGCGCATCGTCAATCCGTCCACCTCCTGAGTCATGCCGGAAGAACTCTGACGGTGCCTCCTCAGAGCCTCTGCACTATGGTCTACTCTGTCGTGGGCGTCGTCAGCCAGTGCCCTGCGGCTAGCAACTATCTCCTCTAACTGCGGAAGTGTAGCGCTGGCCCGGGTAACAGAAAGTGACCTCAACCGCTGGATGCAGAACTCTGTCTCACGACACACTGCCTCCCAAAAACGTAACTCGGTAGTGTCCACCCCAAACTCGGCGAGCAGGCCTAGGATCCGGTCAGAAGAAGAGGTAAAACTGACCCAAGACTCTGGAGTGCTCGGGTCAACGCTGAGAACTAAGCTCCTCAGAACCTCTACTAGGTGGCTGCACCTCTCAGTAGTCGTGGAGTCTGGAGATCGGGGAACGTAGCAAGAAATCTCTGACGTGTAGTCGACTCCCTCAGCCACTGCACAAAAGATTATAAACAATTAATCTAATCATATATATCATAATAATACATTGAAAATAAATTAACTTACAATTAACACGTACCTGCGGAAGGGCCCGCTGAGTCGGCTGGGTGACTGGCTGGGACAGAGGAGGGGCCTGCGGAGTCAGCTGAGTAGCCCACAGGGAAGAAGAACTCCGACTAAACAAGGTCTGATGACGGCTGCGTGTACGATGCCTCCCCGAACAGCTCTGTAAGTAAAGCAGCGCCGGTCCCCGAAGACTCGCCTGGACAAAATGACCCGTAGGGGTCCACCGGAAAAGAGAAGTCGTCGGAGGGTCCTGGTGTACCGTACCCAGTGAAGTCTGACCTCCTCGGCTCCTGTGTGCTCTCCCCGAGGTCCCTGGGAGAAAGACGAGCATCCACGGACCGTCTGGAAGGTGTGACACGCTGAGAGCTGGTCCGTCTACGAGGGGGCTGGGAAACCTCAGTGTAATGTGGCGCAGGTGCCACATCCGAAACTCTAAAAGGAGAAGGAACAACGGCCCCAGCAGCAGTATGGGCCTCAACACGCGTGCTTGCACCAAATAATATATATCAAATTATCAAAATTATATCAAAGTTGACAAGAAAAGAAAGAGTGAAGGGTAAGGAAGTACCTCGGCTACCTGCAGCCTCTGGAAGAACCTGACGGGACCTCTGTCCCATCGGCAACCCAAGCTCTCGTACCCGGCACTCGTACCTCCTCGCACCGTGCTCCAAAGCTGCTCCGAAAGACTGTCGTACCCAAGACAGTCTGGTGTAACTGACCCCCGTACTAGCAGAAGACTGTGCCAAGAGAAAACTAGAACCAGTCCCGAGCCTCAGTAAGTGTGACCAAGTAAAAGCTGCAGCGAAGAAGCGGGTCTCTAGTGGAACTGTGCCCATCTGTCGTGTGTCTGAAACCCCAGGGACAAGTGGTCGTCCGTCGTAAGGTGTGGCCTGGGAGAGTCCAAACTGTCTGGCCACCCTGTTGGGCTGGTAACCCTCCAAAGTCACTGTGGTGCCTGCTCTGTAGCACAACCAACCCGGGCGCATGCTGATGAAGTACTCGCCGACAGGCAAACTCCGTCTCCTGTGCAGTAAAGCTCGCCTCCCTCTATGGTCGACCCCGTCCACCACAACAGTGCCTCTCTGATGAGGCGGCAAACCAAAAACATCTGACTGGTGAACCAGGGAGAACCGGTCTGAAACTAACTGCGGGGCGAAGAAAAAGAGGCGGATCCTCTCTGACTCGAAGGTGGAAGACGCCTGAGACAGCTGAAGAACTGTAGGGTACCCTCTCTGAAGAAAGTAAGCAGGAGTCTCTAAGCAGGAAAAGGCACCCCTGACGTGTAGATGGACCCAGGCGTACAAATACTGCCACGGTAGAACTGAATCCCGCACCTCCAAAGAACTAGCCTCAGAAATGGTCCGCAGGACCCTGTACACTCTAGCAAGAACAGCTGGAGCTAAGGCGAGCCTCTGTCCCTGTGCCAACTGACTGGCTGCCAACAAAACACTGTACCTCAAAGAGTCTGCCCGGAGTGGAAGTACGAAGGTACTGAGCCAGAGTGCTAAGAAACCCGTCAAAAGCAGACCCTCGTCGATCCCTGCCAAACCTGGGGAAGTGTAACCAGCTGCAGAAGAAGGCTCAGCGGTCTCCTCTGACAACGGAGCACTACGCTGCAAACCAAGTCCGAACGGGTCATGCAGTGAAACTCGAACGGTAGAAAGGTACCTCTCCTGGAGAAAGCTGCGAACCCAAACATCCACGGGCATCGAGGTCTTGGAACGTCCTGACAAGCCTGAAGCTCTGAAGGTCTGTCGGTAGTGCTCTAAAGCGGTAGGGTAAACCTCTGGTAGTAGCAGTCTCCCTCTCCTGTCACCGTCTGCTGAAGGAACCCGGTAAAAAAGCTGCCCGTCCGGAGGCACACACTCCTCAAAACTGTGTCCAAAAACTGGTAGCCCGGAGACCGTCTGCAAGTCTGAAAGGGTGATCGTGAGCTCCTCTGCCCCGATCCAGCATGTACCTCTGCCTGAATCCCAGAACTCAACCAAACCTCGGGCCCAAGAAGTAGGAAGGCATCCGTAGTCAAACAGTGAGGCGTACACTGCCTCGTAAATCCCTGCCGCCTGAAGAGTCTCCCTGTGTGCCTGAAGAACGTAACGAGCCCAGTAAACATACCCGCTGACCGGGCTCTGAACCTGACCAACTGCTGAGTCCCTCGGCCACTGTGGAGGTGACGGCTGTAACTGGCGGTGACTAAGAAGACCGGACTGCCCAACTGGCTCAACAATGTCTGCGGCAGGAACTAAAACGTCGCAGGTACCCCAGCCAACCTGTGCCACAGAACTCTCTAACGGATGGTACTCTCCGTACTGTAACCTGAGACTAGTGACCCACCTGTCCGGGTCCTCAAAAGTAACAAAGTCCTCTGGAAGCTCCGGGAGAAGAGGGGAACGAACAAAAAAGGTGTGGAAAGTATCCCGCCCCTGCAGCATGCGCTGGTGCTGCTCTAGCCGGTCTCGTACGTCAACATCGCCCTGAGGGTCACGTCGGTCGATGGCCTCCCAAATGGCATCCTCACTGGGCTCGCCTGGAGGCAGGTCGCCGGCTCTCCGCCAACTAAACATCTCCTGCACGAGGAGAGAATGAAAATATGACAAAAAGCAATTGTGATAATCATGTATGTTAAAAAAAAAATCTACTAAAAGTCGTCAACTGGCTTACAACAAACGTGATACGCTCCGGGCGCATACCACATTTGTTGGGGGGCATTTGTTGACCCCTATAACTACCCCAAAAATCACAAATTTGATAAAGACGATTTAGCTCGAAGGGGGAGCGCACCTTGATTTTACTATGCAGTGGTTGAGAAAACAATCAAATGAGGGACTTCAAGTTTTTATTGATGGAATTGATTTGCACATAAACATTTCTCTTTTATCTATAGTGGGGGCATGATGGTATGGGAAAGACAACTCTCTTGCTACATGACTATGAAGATGAAATGACAGAGGAATTTGATCTTAAAATATGGGTTTGTGTTTCCATCAACTTTGATGATTGTTGGAGAAAAAGTTAAGAAGGCTTTTAGGATCTCCATTGGCAGCTAAAATCATTGGTGGCAATCTAAAGGACAACCTGAATGAAAGGGATTGGAGGACAGTTCAAGAAAGTAATCTATTTGCGACAAAAATAACGAACTAAGCAGCGCGAGGCCCATCAAATGACGTCGGATTGACGAACGGATTGCGTGGTTGCATCCGGAACATCGTCAACATCAAAGATCTACATTTTATTTAATTAATTTGGATCAATCGGGGTTGCGGCACGCAAATCAAAGCGATCCTAATGCGATAAGATAACGCGCATTTCAAGGAGAATTGGCCTCGTCGTCGACCAAACGATCTCCGATTGACGAACGGATTACGTGGTTGCATCCAGAACATCGTCAATATCAATGATCTACACTTTATTTAATTAATTTGGATCAATCGGGGTGGCGGCACGCAAATCAAAGCGATCCTAATGCGATGCAATAACGTGCATTTTCAAGAAAATCAGCCTCGTCGTCGACCTAATGATCTCTGATTGACAAACAGACTTCACCACTGCGTCCGGAACATCCCAAATACTTACGAATGACTTTTAATTTGATTGAATTAAATGACGTGCGAGAAGGTCGACATGAATCGCGAGGCAAAACCAAAAAAATAGCAAGGTAATGATGCGCAAGCTAAAGAATTTAGCCCTCGGCGTTGACCAAATGACCTCCGATCGATAAACAGGCTGTGTCATTGCGTCCGGAACACTGTCAATACTCTAAATTGACTGTCAATTTGTCCAAATTAAAATTATGCCGTGACCGACGAAGGTTCTAATGCAATAGCGCGTATGTCGAGAAAAATTGGCCTCGTCGTCGCTCAAATGACATCTGATTGGGAAACGGACTGCATCATTGCGACCGAAACATCAAAAATATCCTAAATGTACTGTCAATTTGTCTAATTTTAATACTTGACAAATTTGACACGCATTATGAGGTGATATACGCACAAAATAACACATGAATCATGCAATTTCTAAGATGATTAATGCACTGATATTACTTTGATTCAAGAGTAATGCTAGTAAGGGATTGTTATCTATATTTCCATTAATTTAGCAAAAAAAATTAAAAGTCAAAATAACAAATCAACTCAAAACTTAATTACCTCGGATAGTGCAGCTCTGATTAAAATCCCTCAAATCCCGCTGCAGGTCGTCCTCTCAATCCCTCACCTCGGACGTTTCCTTAGCCTCGAACGGTGTAGTTTTGCATTTAAAAAAAAATGAGATTTAACTGAAGGATGGGTTCTCTTTGATGCTCCCACGCCAAAACACCTCCTCACTCCAAGCGTTTCCTCTCTGGCCAAGAACTTAGTCGTTCTCCACTCCACTGAACTAGATAACTCCCAACTCCACTTGCTACAGTTATCCAGCTCACTCCCTTCGACCATACACAGTCCACTCGCCTCTCTCAAACCCGAGCCAGCTATCTCTTCTTCTCCCCTAGCCGTGAGACCCACAACAACCCTCTCAACTCCACGTTTGCCCGAAGTTATAAATTGAAAGGAATAGGGAGCACGCGAGCCTCCATCATATAGAACACAGGTTACTTCATCCCAAGGTAATAGGTGACAGCTCAATGTGCTCCTGCTCCTTTTCTCTGATTTGTTTGACTTTCAATGGTCCTTCCTCCTTTTTCTTTTTTGTCTTGTTTGTTCTGCTTAAAAAAAAAAAAAAAAGGTTCGAGAAAAGTAAAGTGAGGGAATCTTTATAAAAGAACAAGATTTCATGAAAGATCAAAAAAAAAGCAGGCAACTTTTTGAAGGCTAGTAAGTGAGTCAGTAAAAAAAATCTTCATAAAGTCACTTAGGATTTTGCTTTAGACTAAATTGTTGGTTCTTACGTGTGGTTAGATGTCCAAATGCTGGAAAGTAGTGTTCCCAACGGCTTGAAAATTTTAACTACTGGCACTATCTTGAGCCTCATCAGATCAGTCAAAAAAAAAAAATTCATTTAAAAATCATATTCATATGAGGTTGCTTGACTATCCTTGCGGTAGTGCTGAGAGTGCATAAGAATGGCGTGTGCTTGCATTGTGGATGTATTTAAAATTTATGTATGCACATACGGTATTATATATGATATATAAATAAGATATATATATGTATATATATATATATATATATATATATATATATATATATATATATATATATATATATATATATATATTCGGGTATAAATGCATGACTTTATTTTTATTTTATTTTTTTTATTTTTATTTTATTTTTATTTTATTTTATTTTATTATTATTTTTATATATATATATATTCTCTTTCTCCCAAATATGAGAGCAGTTTTCTTTTATTCATCTATTTTGGCCGCTCAAACTCCACATCATCTCCATAATGGTAGCCTCCTTAGACTTTCAAAACAGCATACTACAAGTAAGAGTCTTCCTTTTATTATTATATATTTGATCTGTTGTGTCTCCATCATCATTACCTTACTTTAAAACTTTACTACAAGACAAAAGCCCCATATGCCTTATAGGATTTAAAATAAGGAAAGCGACAGCAAGCTTTTAACTATTATTTTGTAACATCTCATTCATTTTAATATCCCTTCTTATATATGTCATCACTGATATTAGCTGTTAATACTAAATGATGAGATCAGTATTGTCATTCTCTCTAATTAATTAAGATTAATTGTTACTTGTATCATGATTGTTGATTTCAATTATGGGTAAAATATATATGGGTGCATGCATGTGCGTATGCAAAAAAAAAAAGAGAGGGTGTAAAAGTTCTCCAAAAAAAAGGGATTCAAAAAAAAAAAAAGAAAAAGAGATTTTGTAAAGAAAGCAAAAAAAAAAAAGCAAAAAAAAAGGAAAAAGAGAAAAATAGCCAAAAAAAAAAAAAAAAAAAAGGGAAAAAAAAAAGAGAGAAAAAGCAAAAAAAAAAAGAAAAGAAAAAGAAAAAGTGAAGACTTTTTGCAAAACTTTGAGAGTCCATTTCGTTGTTTGCGGCGGACCGGAAAACCGCTCATACACGCTTTCATAAGCGTGGTGGGATGGGACCCCGGTGCGACGCCTACAACGAGGCGGGTAATCACCTAAAAATCTCATCCTCGGCGTTCGTGTCGAGCCGGAAAACCGCCCATACACGCTTTCATAAGCGTGGTGGGATGGGACCCCGGTGCGACGCCTACAACGAGGCGGGTAATCACCTAAAAATCCCATCCTCGGCGTTCGTGTCGAGCCGGAAAACCGCCCATACACGCTTTCATAAGCGTGGTGGGATGGGACCCCGGTGCGACGCCTACAACGAGGCGGGTAATCACCTAAAAATCCCATCCTCGGCGTTCATGTCGAGCCGGAAAACCGCCTATACACGCTTTCTTAAGCGTGGTGGGAAGGGAACCCGGTGCGACACCTACGGCGAGGCGGGTAGGCCCTATACACGCTTTTCTTAGCGTGGTGGGGACGATCTTAAGTACCCGCTCGCGGGGAAACAACTGCTTTTCTCTTGTAACAGGCATGTTTGAAGACCCATACACGCTTTCTTAAGCGTGGTGGGGAATTGAAGACTTTACACGGCCGCGATGTCCTCGAAAGAGGACACCTACCATACACGCTTTCTTAAGCGTGGTGGGAAAGGCCCAGTTTCCCAAAATTTCCCCTAAACGGGGGAGACGCCGGGAGGCTGCCGAAATTTTGACTGAAGACAAGGACTTGGACTTGAGTTTGGACTTGAACAAAATCTAAGTGACTTAACAAAGAATTGAACCCAAGTAAAATGAAATTGAATTGAGATTAAACTTGAATCAACTTCGGACCATAGTGGACTTATGAATATTCAAACTTGAGTTGGACAACAAGACATGAACTCAAACTGGATTTGGTTTGGACAACAGGGGACTTATAATTGGACTTGAATCTAAGTGAAATGCAAAGATGACATAAATTTTAAATGATTAATTGAAATTTGAATTTAGCTAAGCAAACATGGATTGAACCTAAATCACATAACTCAAACTTGAACTTCATTTGACTCAAGTGAATCATGATTTGAGCCAAACTCAAATGAACAGGCGGGTAGTGACATTGAATTTAACATAAGCTTGGACCCAATTGGATGACATGAAACATAGCTCAACTTGGCAAGAAGATAATGTTAAGCATGTAAATAATGATTAAGTGATGAAGTGTTTTGCAATTAATAACATCAAGCCTCCAATGAAATTTAAGAAATCATCACTTTGGTTGAGTGGTGAATATTTCATGCATATTGCAATTTATTTTGCAAGTATAATTTGATCTCTAAATAACAAAAGATTGTGAGTATGGCTTGATCACAAAGCCATGATATGAATTCTTTATAGCATGATAATAGATTCATAGCTTTGGATTAAACTCATCTCCAAGCAATGATCAATATGGGCATGTATAGTTTGATCATAATTAAAGATGGACAAATGTTGCAAATCGCATGGAGATAACAATGAGGGATTATGATACATGTATCTATCATTCAAACAAACATATTGCCCTCCCATAAGCGAAGGTGAAGAATAGGCTGTGGATGCAGGCTCCTACGAGCTACTACAAAAGTTCCTCATGTGTACAACACACTATCCACAAATAAATGCATAATATTTGTGGCAAAGGTGGCAGTCCTCAATCGACAAATGATTGCACTGGTGTTTTCATGAATAACAATAGTGGACATGCTATAAATCTAAAAGTCTCCTTACGACCGATGTCAATTCATTGCAAATATACAGCAGTACAAGGTCTTATGAGTTGTTATGAAGATCTGCAATACATACAATTTCTCTACGAATATAGATATATGTTCAATATATCACCTATGGGTAGATACATAAAGACTCCAGTAAATGCAGTATCCTGAAGTCAATTTCAATCTATGAATCAATACATCTACCTGCCTACAAGTAGCAGTAGGGGAGATCATATAACGCCACGCCACCGGATCCGCAACTTTCATGCAAGCGGACAGAAGGCGTGTACAAATATTCCAAGAATACCCCCACACGTGTGCACTTTAATTTGTATACACATAGGTACACTAAAAAGGGGAAAATATAATCAAAACCCGCACGGGCCCCGGCGAGCGTGTTATTGGTACACACGTGACGTCTAGGGATGCTGCGCGGGTCAATAAGTGAATTCTAGTTCGAGCCCGATCCTCCTGTACGGGTAGAAAGGGGTTGACACGGCTCGAACCATTAAATAAATATGCGGTCGCGAGATCGACCGGAATATTTATTTTATAGTTCATATTAGGCCTTCAAGGCTTATAATCAAGAGAATTCACTAACAAAGGCTCAAAGCCTATGAAACCCGATCCTCTATCGACCAGTAGATAGAGTCGATAAGGTCCAATCAACAAAATAAAAATGACCCCAAACACCCCGATGATGGCCGTGTTGAATGCAAATCTCAACCGGAGGGATCCACACAGATCATTTCAAATACCACCCAAACACCTACAAAATCCAAGACTCCACAAAAAATTCCCAAATACCCAAAACTTCAAAACTCCCAAAATCCCAAATTCCCACAAAAATCCAAAAATCATCAAAATCCCAAAAAATATTTAAATTTGAAATCCAATCATCAAAACACTTAAAGCATGAAATCCATCCATCCTCCGCAACAGTTTGCCGAGGTGGACAAATTAAAATCTACTTCAGCTCACGTAGGGTTAATGCCTAGTCGAGAATATTACTAGGATCCATTCTCAAACAATCTCCTGCCAGCAAGGACGTGGTACGAGTCCTCTAACCGGCAGTTTCGCCGCCAAATGGCACTGCAGGATAAACGGTTATGACTCGGGGCCCTCTGAACCAGGTGGTCGCTGCCAAATGGCACCATTATATTATGGTTATGGCCAGAGCCCGTATGCTCCCCAATGGCATCAAATCCTTGAGATATGAATCAATAGGATATGATCGATAGGGCACAAAGCCCTCTGTTAGCTAAGGTGGATTCAAATTTGTCCCCTTAGACAAACATCCACCCCAGGTCTACAAGGTACCCTTGGACGAAGCAACCCATGGCTGCCGACAAGGATCCTTCTGTCAGGTTGGGTCGACTACCTCCTCTGACTAAGTAGACCAGGGACCACGATGGCCCGGGATGACGGAACCATGGGATCTTGATCGGGTCTATCATCCATTCCCCCACCATCTGCTCTAAGTGTAAGGTGGTGAAAATTTCTGTTTTAAATATCAAAATCCTCAAACATTCAAACCTTCAACCCATGCTGCTACTATATGCCAGACTCACGTATCTATACGTATCTGATTGACGACTAGCCTTAATCGAAAGTTCTCTCTCGTTACCGGGAGGGGTAATTAACTATAGGGGCTTGCGCCTATAGGAAACCAGAACTCAGATCATAAAGTCCTCACAAAATGAGGGCGAAATCTCTGGGTAGTGTCTTATCTACTATCTCATCTGCCTTCCAAAATTTACCCCGGAACTTAGTTCGTTAAAACTCCCCCCCTCGAAAGCACAAAAAGTCGGGCGGAGGCCGGGGCCGAATTTTCGGAGCCCACATTAATCGCTTACCCTCCACTAACACCAATCAGGTATCACCGTTTCAATTATTCTTTCGCATCAAACCTTCATATTCTCATCTCAGAACTTTCGGGTGTGAATGCTTTCCTCTGTTACCTCGTCACATGCGTAACAAACTTCAACCAAAAACTAACTCGTGCGTGTTCATGGGATATTCCGACACGCACAAAGGTTACAAATGCATGAACAAGGATACAAATTCTATATTCATTTCCCGCCACGTTCAATTTCTTGAAAACTCTTTTCCTTTCCAACTCAACGTGTCTTCATCGGTTTCCTCTCCAACCGACTCCTCACCAGCGCTCCTCATACCCATTTCCAAAGCTACTGAATCAGACCAACATTTTACCCAACCTCCTGTTATCTCGCAAGTCCAGGGCTCATTCACTCAACCTGTTTCATCATCTTCAACTCCAGCTTCTCTTCCTGATCATTCTTCATCTCCAAGGATATCTACTCCTATCAGACATCCCATGATCACTAGATTTCAAACTGGTTCACTCAAACCATCTCGCCGATTCAACCTTCTTCACACTGAATCCAGTTCATCTTTGCCAACTGATCCTACCACCTACACTGAAGCAAACAAACATCTCGAATGGAGACAGGCCATGGCCGAAGAATTCCTGGCACTCCAAAAACAAGGTACCTGGTCTCTTGTATCTCCTCCTCCAAATGCATCCATTCTAGGATGCAAGTGGACGTTCCGCAGGAAATTCAACTCAGATGGTTCCATTGCTCGGTTCAAAGCTCGCCTTGTAGCTCAAGGCAACCGTCAAGAATATGGTTTAGACTACGGTGAGACCTTTAGTCCGGTGGCAAAGCTTCCCACGATTCGTGTCCTCTTCACAACTGCATTATTTCACGGCTGGCCTGTTCACCAACTAGACGTCACCAATGGCTTTCTCCATGGGCACCTAACTGAAAAGGT
Organism: Dendrobium chrysotoxum; assembly: GCA_019925795.1. Classification (NCBI taxonomy): domain Eukaryota; kingdom Viridiplantae; phylum Streptophyta; class Magnoliopsida; order Asparagales; family Orchidaceae; genus Dendrobium; species Dendrobium chrysotoxum. The sequence goes on from CM034312.1 coordinate 7,044,126, forward strand.
ATACATGTGCCAACCAAAAGGTTTTGAGGATGCAACTAATCCGGATCAAGTCTGTCTGCTTCATAAGGCCATCTACGGTCTTAAACAAGCACCACGTCAGTGGTATACAACCTTCACAAATTATCTCCTCACCATCGGGTTCCAGTTCAGCAAAGCCGATCCTTCACTATTGACATTTCATCAGGATCAGACTCACATTTTTCTCTTAGTCTATGTTGATGACATTTTGCTAACTGGAAACAACACCTCAGCCATTTCCGCTCTGCTTCAGAAATTACATTCCAACTTCACCATGAAGAATCTGGGTTTAGCAAGTCACTTCCTTGGCATCAAGATTCAAACATTATCAGATAAGTACTTTCTATCGCAAAGTTCTTACGCATACTCAATTCTTCAACAAGCTCATCTAACTGACTGTAATCCCTTGACGAATCCTACATGTACTAAATTACCAGCTAAGGTAGAAGCCGATCGTCTTCTCTCCGAACCTCACCAGTACAGGCGATTAACTGGGTCACTCCAATATCTCACCCTTACGCGTCCCGATATTGCCTACGCGTCAACATCCTCTCACAACATATGCAGGATCCCTCTCCGCATCACATTTATCTACTCAAACATCTTCTGCGTTACATCAAGGATACAATCGATTTTGGTCTACCGATCACCAAATCAAATCTTCGTCTACATACCTACACGGACGTCGACTGGGCCGGCGATCCGGACACCAGGAAGTCTACGTCCGGGTATTGCACATTCTTAGGAGACAACCTCATCTCCTGGACGGTCAAGAAACAATCTATGGTAGCACGGTCATCTACAGAATCTGAATACAGAGCACTCGCAGCAGCTACTGCAGATATACTTTGGCTCAAAAGGCTCCTTCACGACTTCAACATATCTCATAATCTTCCAATAGATCTTTTCTGCGACAACACGTCTGCCATCGCTCTTGCTCACAACCCTGTTTTTCATGCAAGAACCAAACACATTGAGATCGATCATCGATTCGTCAGAGAGCACATTTAGCATAATGAAATCCGTCTCCTCCCTATAAGCACTACGGATCAGCTGGCTGATATTCTCACCAAACCGTTATCAACACCTCGCTTTAAATTGCTCCGCTCCAAACCGAGCATTTGTCAATCTCCCTCAGTTTGAGGGGGGATATTAGTACCTCTTATTACGCACCTGTTAATCCCACATTACTCAAATGCATTTATGTCTGTTTACAACTGTATATATATATACAGCAAATCATTGTACTTAAGATATACAAATATATACTTTCTTGTATCCTTTGGACTTTTCTATCTCTCTTCTATTGGGTTATGATATTCTACATATTAATCATATAAGATTATTTCAGGTACTCTAAGATTTCGTTTGGTATGATTTTCTTACTGCTTCTTAAAACAGTTTTTTAGTACAAAAAATTTAATTTTTATACTAAAAAGCTGTTTTAAGAAGTAGTAAGAAAGTCGTCCCAAACGAAGCCTAAATATATTGGTGATTTCCATAAGTTTTGGTTTTTTTTCCAATTTTTTATTATTTTTGGCTATGATTTGGAATTTGCTATGCTGATGTTCTGTTTCTGCTATCCATCACGCAATGAAATGTATTTTTTTTAATGAAAAATGAGTTTTTGTTGATTTGGATTGTCTTATAATTTAAAAGAATAATAGAGATCTATACTTGACGAGTAATTGTGGACCAATAGTCTAACAAATAAAACTAGAAAAATCTATTTTTATTTATTTACTGTTCTTTTTTTTTGGAAATTTTAATATGTTTGATTTTTATAAATTTTAATATTATTAAAATACTGATTTTGTTGTTTATCAGGTGAACAAAACACCAAACATTTTAAATATTATTTTAATATTTAATATTTCTTTATTTTTTAAAATATTTTGGGATTTTCTAAAAGCTTAGTGAATTATGATTTTAGTATTTCAAAAAGTTCTTTTTATCTTCATATATTTTATGCTATTTGACTAAGATTTGTTTTAAAAAAAAATATCTCTCAAGTTTTAATGACTTTGAAAAAAAATTTCTCTTATATAAATATTAAATGAAGTACCGTTATTAATAATAATTTTCTTAATTTTTTGTTAGTTTTAACAATAATTTATTTAATATAGCACAATTATTAGTTCTTAAAATATCTATATGATCTTCGAACTTTCATTATTCTTTAATGAATCGTTTTTAAAGCAACATTTATCAACATAAGTTAAAAAAGCAATTACTTTTTAAATGTAGACATTTTTTTAAAAATAATATTTGCTGCATGGTAAAAAGTTTGATGTGATAGATTAGACAGATAATTTTGTCTCGATTTTGCACAAATATTTAACACACATAGATAAAGAGAAAAAATAACGGACCTAATCCAGTTGAAATACTTCACAATGTATTTGAAGTTATAGAAGTTTTCTCATCTTCAAAATTATAGAATATGATATTATAATATTAGGAGCACATGCTTGGTTCATGTAATTGTAATAGAGACTATGAAAAATATAGTAAAGTAACATTGATTGCAATTCCATTATGTTGGACATGCAATTCTAATCAAATAAGGTGCTTAAGCGACAACAATCTATGGTAATCAGGTAATAATAGTCGGGTGACAAATAGTCTGATGATGATAATTGAGTAATATCGGTAGTTTATAGTGATCGTCAGTGTCAAAAGTATGATAGAACTCTAGAGTTTTTTAGATATTCAAGTTCTATCACAACTCAAGCTTAGATTCATTCATGTGTAGAATAAGATTTTATTTATAATTTTTTAAGAGTGATATTTCTATAAATTCTATCAAAATTTTGGAATACTCAATTGGATGATTCATATTAACTCTTTTGATTATAGGCAAATAATTAAACATTTAAGTATGCTAAAGGCCTTGGAATCAAATGATATTTCGCTCATATGGTTCGTTTTGTCAAGCTGCTCCGTCTAATTAAAAGCATGCAATATTTGAAAATTATTTGATCATTTTATTAATACGTCAAAATTTCTAAATATTCTTCAAGTACTTGACTTGAGTTTATTTGAACTTAGTTTAGATCAATGTTCAACTAAAAATTTTCTGAAATAAAATATTGAATGATCCTGAACTTAATACTGAAAATTTACAATACAAAATAATACATCAAAATTGCGTCGACAAAATGAATATTTAGAAAAATATCAATATTTTTCTATTATGATATTTGTCTATTATATTTTGCTTTGCATCTAATTGTCATATAAATTTAAAGCAAAATTTTCATTAAAAAATTACATAATATAAGTTTAATTAAGATATACTTAAAAATTATTTGAATAATTATAATATAAATTTGTTGTATGCAATTCTAATATAAAAGAAAATCAAATTATTTTTAAATCTATTCTATTATAATTTATATAAATATATTATACATGATTTATTTTCTTAATAATAATAATAATAATAAACCTAATCGCCTTGAGGGTTTGTTAGACCCATTGACATTGACAGCTATATATATGTTAGCGCTAGCCGACCCTTGAGATCTTTGTTTTAATGTTTTGAAGTCTCGCCAATAATTTGTGGCGAAAACCCTATTACACCCCGAGGGTTTTTCGGATGCACGTCGAGGGTTTCTCGGACTACGCCGCTTCGCAGTGACTAGTGAGAAGGCGACAATGGCGGAAGGGATAACCGATGCCGCCGCCGAAAATATCGACGAACCAGAGGCACAACTGCCGGAGGACATGGATCTTGTGACTGGGTTTCCCGGTGAATCCATCGCCACGGAATCCGCTGCAGTTCTTCCCGACATAGCCGATAAAGCGTCGGAGAACGGCGGCGTGAAGAGGGGGAGAGAGGATGAAGAGGATGATGAGGAAAAAGGGGCTACGAAGAAGCCCAATCTGGAAAGGTCTGTGGAAGAGGAGAGGCTCGAGGAACTGGAGGCCAAGGAGGTGGGTGGAGAGGATCGAGAAGAGGAGGAGGTGAAAGAGGCGGTGGAGGTAGAAGAAGTTAGAAAGGAGGAGACAGAGCCTGCCGCTGTAAATATTGGGCCGAAAATGTTTTGCTCGTCGGTGGAAATGTTTGATTACTTTCACAAGTTGCTACATGACTGGCCTGCCAATCTTGATATCAACAAGGTGAGTTTTAATGGTTTCTTTTGTTGCGTCCTTGTGCCATTGAAAAACAAAAGCTCTATGGATATAAAATGTAGTGTTCAGGGAAATATTAGATATGAATAGAAACTGAAACTCGAGTTGACTGATAATATTTAAATTTAATATTCAAAATTTTCTGTATCAATGTGTATTCTTGTATATCCCCTGTTGCATGGTCAGTCATGGTTACCTTGTACCCTTCTTTTAGAGGGCATCAGAAGGAGTGAACTACTTCATAAATAAGGAGTAGATAAAAGCACTTTTTGAGACCATGATATGTCTAAAATTTAAATTACCACCATGGTGAGTGAAATGATAAGATTACCTCAGAATTATGGACCAGATAAAGACTAGGTTAAATAGATGTAAGTGAAATAAATTGGTGGGGTGATGGGTTTACATTGAAATAAAAGTTGAAATATGACTATCGCTTTTGTGCTATTTTGTTTTGAAGAAGTGGGTGATAGATTTTGTTTCCATCTTATAAACTTCAGGATTTAATATCTTGGATGAGAAAGATGCTTCTTTAGTTCTATTCGGAGTAGATGGTTAAATTTAAGATGCAATTTTTTAGGATCAACGGAATGGTGGAGATTAATGAAATTTAATACGTAGGGTGGCTACTTGCATTTGAAAATGGAGAAATTGGAAAGCTAGATGATGAAAGTTTATGTTTGGTCTCAATGTATGATTTATCCTAAACAAGTTCTTGCATGCATAATAAATACACAAAAAAGTCATGTTTTATTTTTTATCCCATTTCGAAATCAGAACCCTTAGATTTTCTCTATATTCTGATAGGATTGGATCTCAATGCAAGTCCTTAGATTTATCTGTAAAAAAATGGGTTATTGCATATGGATGAGTTTATGCTTGTTCATGGTGGGACTTCACCTAGAATTCTGTGGGGAAATTTTCTTTGCATTTAACATTCATAGGTTTACCAATGTGCTGGTAGATCTGGCATGTTGTATTGTTCACACTTCTAATTTTGAGCTCATAGCTAATCTTACGTTGATGTTGTAGTGATATGCAAGAAAAGTATGATCATCAAATTGTTTTCCATATCAAGTTTTAAGCATGTTTATATATATATATATATATATATATATATATATATATATATATATGCAATAAGGATGCATGCATTTGTTTCATTCTTTCAAAAATTTAATGGATTTTAGGAATGTATTCTGAGGCCAAGTCTCTTTAAGGGTTCTTAGTATTGTATTAAGTCAGTTGATTGAGAATGATTGAGTGAAGTAAAAGAGTTATTGAAGCTCCTTTTCATCCTTCTCTATGATAATCAAATATTTATAAACAAAGATTTTTGATGTATTTTTCAATATATATTTTGGTAGTTTTGTATGTATTTGCTAATGAGGATATAACTTTTAGAGTTAATGTAGGTGTTTAAAATGGATAAATGCTTTTAGAGTATTTTGCGATAAAAGGAGATCTTAGAAACTTTATGGTATATTTTATAAAATTACATTTGGTGGTGATGATGTATGCATTCGATTGTGTTGCAAACAAAAAAAAATTGTGGATAGGTAAGTTTTGATGGAAATGAGAATCATAAGATAATGTGTCACACAGTTATGAAGGATAAATTAAGGAATGGTAATTTTAGAAAACAATTGAAGTTCTATTTTTTAAAATTAATTTAAAATCAATTTTAACACATGGTTCGACTACAGAGTCGGCTACAGAGTACATTTTTCTCAAATTCGATTGTTTTCCTTTTTTTTCAATAGCATCAAGTGAAAAGACTACGAATTCAGTTGGGATTCTCGTGCAGGTGTGGTGTCTATGCTTTTGCATTGCTTGCATTTTCTTCATAATATAATTTTATTTGTTTCAATCAAAATTTCAACTTTTGTGATTAAAAAATATCTTCAGGGAAATTAAAATCAGTACTACTTTTGAAATTAAAAGAAAAAAAAACACTGTTTTTATTGGTGTGAATGATGTGTCAAAAGCATTTTTTGGCAACATAATTCAGGATCCAGAATTGGTAATGTTATATTTTCTTATTTTTAGTATGTGACTTGACAAACGCTTCAGTGGGGAGGTTATAACCTGTAGGGAGATTTGGTTCTTATTATATTGCATTGCTTGCTTTTTTTTCATAAGAATGATTTAGTTGTTTTAATCCAAACATCATCAAATTATGTAATGCAAACTTATTTCCTTCAAGCAAATAAAGAATTAACCACGATTGTGTTAACGCTTAACAATGTTGGTATATCAATCTTAGGTGCATAGATGAAGTAGTTCAACTGGGTGCAAACTCCCATCTCATTAAGAAAAAAAAAAGAATTGCATAAAGTTCAATTTACAATGATGAAAATAAAACTATTAATTGGACAAAATGTAGCTACGAAGCAAAACAACATAAAAGCTTAAAAGCAACTGTGAAAGAAGACTAGGATTCGTAAACTCCAAGATGATCGTTCTTAATGAATATGTTCCTTTGCTGAGTCAAATCATCTAGTGTTCTTAGAGTAAAATCATTTTACCCGGCGCCAAGTTTCATTTAAAATGTTTTTGACTTAACATTGCAACTCATCATCTTGCAGTATGAGCACTTGGCTTTGATCGATTTGTTGAAGAAGGGACACGCAGATGCTGGTAAGAAAATTGGAGAAGGGGTTCAAGCTTTTCAGGTGCGTTATCACCCAGCATGGAAGAGCAGGTGCTTCTTCATCGTACGCAGTGATGGATCAGTGGATGACTTCAGCTTCAGAAAGTGTGTGGATCATATACTCCCTTTGCCTGATAATATGAAAGTCCCCTTTGCTTCTTCCAATGGCAAGAAAGCTTGGGGCCAGCAGAAGGTTGGAGGTGGAGGCCGAGGCCATGGCCGTGGTGGAAGAGGAGGACGTGGTCGTGGAAGTAAAGGAAGGTAGAAATCTGATTGCCTTGCAACTCTATATTGGATATTCTGTCTTTTTTATATTTATCACGCTATTTACTTGGATTTTGGACATATTTGTATTACTCGTTTTAAACTTAAATTTTGGTTTAAATTTTTGTTATTTTTGGTGATCTCGTTGGTCTAATTATTTTCCATAGCTTTCAAATCTTAAGTTTCATGGCAATAGGACCGTTATTGCATGATACATAAGCTGGATTGCAACTTAGGAGCTTTCTTCTCTGCATCATCAGTTAACTAACATTTGAAACATTTCAGGGACAGGCTATCAATTTGTGAGAGGACATTTTGTTCATTGAATATATTTTGAGTTAAATATAATACATGACTATTAATGCCTATAAAATCTTTTCTTATTTTATTTTTATTTTTTTTCCTATAAAATCTGTTCATAATTCTCTATGATTCTTGTAAATGATATGATGGATGGTGATTAATCGTTCTTTAAAACAGGAAATTTGTCATATAATTTTTGTTCAATGTAACTACATGAATTATATGAGATGTTCGTCTTGTAGATTGGACCGCGCTTCTCATTTGATAGCTTGAGTGAATATAAAGATAACTATCTAAATTTCTTTAAAAATTTTTGAATTAAGATATATGTTGGAAATTTAATCATGATGAGTGTTAAAATTATCAAATTTATTTTTTAGATAAATATAATATAAATTTGATAAATAATTATTTATATGATATGTTTGTCTTAAAATAAATTTAAAGATTTTAAAATCCATTATGATTATATTTTAATTAGAATATTTTTTCATAGAAGAATTTTTAATTCTCGGTCTCCTCTCATTTGCAAGAGGATGTACCTTGGTGTATGCTTTTTGCTGATGATATTCTTCTTGTTGATAAGACTAGAGAGGGAGTTGAAGGTAAACTTGAATTATGGAGGTCAACCTTAAAGTCTAAAGGTTTTCGCTTGAGTAGATCTAATACGGAACATATGAAGTGTAATTTTAGTAGTAATAGACCTAGTGAGGGGATTGTGACTTTGGGCGATGAAGTTATTAATAAAAGTACACGTTTTAGATATATTGGATCTATTGTTTAGAGTGATGGTGAAATAGATGGGGATATTATCAGCAGAATTCAAGTTGGATGGTTGAAGTGGGGAATGCATCGGGCTTGTTGTGTGATAGAAAAATCCCCCTCAAACTTAAGGGAAAATTCTATAAGATGGTGGTGAGACCTGCAATGCTTTACGGTGCTGAATGTTGGCCATTACAAGAGAAGTATAATACTAAGTTAAGTGTTGCATAGATGAGGATGCTCAAGTGGATGAGTGGCTTTACCCTTAGAGATAGGATACGAAATGAGCATATACGTGAAAAGGTTGGTGTAGCTCCAATGGAAGATAAGATTAGAGAGAGTCGCCTTAGATGGTTTGGTCACATAAAACAGCGGCCTTTCGATGACCCGGTTAGGAAAGTAGAGGTATTAGATTTGACTTATGTTAAGAAAGGTAGAGGTAGACCTAAAAAGACTTGGTTAGAAAATATTAGAAATGATCTTTCTTTATTAGATTTAAACGAGAATTTGACTTTTAACACGATACAATGAAGAAAAAGGATTCATGTAGCCGACCTCACGTAGTGGGACAAAGGCTTGATGTTGTTGTTGTTGGTCTCTCCTCTCATGATGTAAAATATGCTTTATAATAAGCAAAACAGTTATAAATAAATTTTTTTTTCAATACAATACAATATTGTCGCCTTTAAAAATTTGTTTAATAACTTCAAAGATTGTTGATCTGGGTCCTCTCCAATTTCAACAGTGATTGTACATGTGCAATTATCCCAGTCAAGCCATGCATTGCATTATGGATGTTTAGGATTGAATTCACCAAACCTTTTCAAACTACTTCAATTTTAATGAGTTCAATCCTGACCACTCATTTTAAGTTACATGTATGGAACTAGCATTCTATTTAAGATACAACCATGGAACTTATGTCAAATACGTGAACTAGATCATTGTTTCTGTTAAGTCTAGCCTTTTCATGTTAATAACCAACATAAAATTATCTCTTGAATCCGATCAAAGCCTATATATTCTTGTGAATACATAGTGTTAATCTCTCTTATCTAATGATGTTAAGAAAGCAGAAACTGCTTTGCACTGTAAATGATGAATATTGATTTTACTTTGGAGGAAGAGACATCATCTTCCTTCTTCAATAGAGTTGTGCCTTAAAGGCGCATCAGCTGAAGGATTAGCCTCCATGTAAATTACAGTGTTTTGATTTGATGGCACACTAATTTGGTTATCTGCTAGTCTTGTGTCTGTCAAGCTTGAAAAATTGTCATTAACAAAATTGCTGCTTATATCCTTAAACTGCCATTCTGTTAGATAGCTTGGCCTTGAGGTGACCTCATTAACCTCGATATCTCCGACCAACATAGCCACCACTCTCGACATTGGCGGTCGTAAGGCCGGCAATGCTTGGATGCATAGAAGAGCAACGCGGATTACTCGAATAGCTTCATCTTTATTATATGATGATAGACTTGGGTCCACTAAGTCCAGTTCATGCTTCTCTTCATATAAATGCCAAGCCTGAAATATAAGAATAAAGCTAATATTTCAGATAACACATTTTGTTATAACTTCTTCATAATTTGATTTTACTTGGACAGTTAGTTAAAATTGTTAGATTTTAAGTTTTGCAAATATTTTAATGTTGGGCGAGCGAAAGAATGGGGAATTAATAAGAGGGATGTGTAAATCTAATGGAACTATGGCTATAGTTCTCATTTCTTATGCTTCGTTTTACAGTTGCAGCTTTATCCAAAGAGTTTAATAAACTACTTGCAAAGTGAATGAAGAGTCAAGGTATATAAAACTGTACATAAGATAGGTAATTATGAAGTGCTTTTCAATAAGTTATGCTATTAGATATTGCATATAAATAGTGATGCAATGTAAAATGAGTGAGAGTTCATATTCTTTAAAGATCTCTCAAAGACCCAAAAGGTTCTAATTAGGTCAAAAAGTTAGCAGTGGCCATTTTTAATGTGTGGTCTCACTCATTTTTAATAGAAAATGACATTATGAGCAATTCTCTCAGGTTATACCCAAAAGTACTACGTGATTTAAAACAAAATTGATTATTTCAGCCTTTAAATCAACACTTTTATAATTTATCATTATAGTTTGATTCTATTTCAATTGTTCTTAAAAAATTTAGATTTTCATTGTATATATATATTTTTTAAATTTTTGGTTAGCATTTTTCTTTATGATGGTGGTGAGATCTACGATGCTTTATGTTGCCGAATGTTGGCCATTAAAAGAGAAGCATAATACTAAGTTAAGTATTGCAGAGATGAAGATGCTCAGGTGGATGAGTGGCTTTACCCTTAGAGATAGAATACGAAATGAGCATATACGTGAAAAGGTTGGAGTAGCTCTAGTGGAAGATAAGATTAGAGTGAGTCGCCTTAGATGGTTTGGTCACATAGAATGGTGGCCTTCCGATGACCCAGTTAGGAAAGTAGAGGTATTAGATTTGATTTATGTTAAAAAAACTTGGTTAGAAAATATTAGAAATGATCTTTCTTTATTAGATTTAACAAGAATTTGACTTTTAACAAGACACAATGCAGAAAAAAGATTCATGTAGTCGACCCCACGTAGTGGGACAAAGGTTTGATGTTGTTGTTGTAGCGTTTTTCTTTATGATGTCTTTAATGTCTTTGTAGAATGTGACTATCTTTGCTTAGTAATTTGAGATTTTTATTCTCAAACTTTATATTTTTAATATTCTTTGAATCAACAAGTTAGTGAGTATGTGTTTTTTTCCTCTTTGTGTTCTCACATCAAATATCATGCATGCTTATTGGAGTGCCCAAAATAAAAGCATTTGAATGTTAGTTTGGTAGTTATTTTATCTAAGTTTAAGAACTAAAGTGTATAAATCATTGCCTACCCAATCAAGCAAGTAGACTTTCTCTTCCTCAAGCGCAAGGTCTGAGTTAGGCCTTCCACTAAGAATTTCAAGAGCAACCACCCCAAAACCAAACACATCAGCCTTTTCTGTTAGATGTCCTCTCATAGCATATTCTGGTGCAAGATAACCTCTGCAAATATCATAATATTGAATTATAAATGATGCAAAAAATAAAGAACGATAGAAAAGTCACTAAACAAGCATGCTAAAAATAAACATTGAAATCCCCACGCACATCGTTCCTGCAACTCTTGTGCTAATGTGAGTCTTCTTATCATCGTAAAGCTTTGCCAAACCAAAATCTGATATCTTTGGGTTAAGATTTTCATCTAATAGAATATTGCTGGATTTTACATCCCTGTGAACAATTCTCACACTTGATTCCTCATGAAGATAAGCTAAGCCTCTTGCTGCTCCTAGACAAATCTCAAAGCGAGTTTCCCATTCAAGATGCAAATCATTTTTCCCTGCAAAATGAAACCAATCACGTGCAAGAATTCTTAAAGATTTTGTTTTGAGCTTTTGATTATTTTATATCATACCGAAAATAGCTTGATCTAAACTCTTTTTTTCCAAGTACTCATAAACCAAGAGCCTCTTATCCCCCTCAATGCAGCAACCATACAACTTAACTAGATTACGGTGTTGAACTGCTGATATGGTTGCTATTTCTGTCACAAATTGTCTCTTCCCTTGGTGAGATGCTACTGATAGTTGCTTTACTGCTACCATTCTTCCATCATATAGTTTACCCTTGATGAAACAAGTCAAACATTTTACTCTCAAGTTCTTCAAGATTTATAATTAGTTTTGTATCAGATTTGTGTGTACAAGGATAGTTGATTAGCATTAATAATGTGCTTATTTTATTTGAAGTGAGAAGAAAATGCATTGCACTCTCATCATGCTTTTTGAGAAGCAATATCATATTTATTTCACTGGTGAATATTTTTATGAAATTGAAAGATGAAAAATGTCACAAAATTAGTTAGTCTAATGAAAAATATGGTAAAATAAAAAATTGATTTTGTCATATTTGGGTAAAACAGACCTTGTATACAGGCCCAAAGCCTCCTTCTCCGAGAAAATTAGATTGGTTAAAATCTTGAGTTGCTGCTCTCAATTCAACATAGCCGAATGTATTTGGTATGAAATTCAATTCTAACAACTCTGTATTATTTAATATATTAACTTAGTCTCAAATTCAAAAGAAAATATAAACATTCATATATGCACAAATTAATAAATAAATAAAATTTCATATTTCTTAAGAAGTTACCTGCATCATCTTTGCTATGTTTTTCTTGCCTATGTCTCCACAATATTATTGCAAAAATGACAAGTCCCAACACCACCACAACACCAACTACAATACCCACAACTAATCCCGTTTTGTTGCTTGATGAAGAGGAATTTGGGGCTCTGTTACTAACAGTTGGTGTGAAGTCTATACACATCGATTATCATAAGATCATGGTTATCTAGATGAATTTATGAAGACATTTAGACTAAAAGTTCATTATAATCAAATGAAATTACATACCATAAGGAGATATACTGATTGCAGAAATGGATGCACCATAGTAACCTTGAGTAGGAATACAACATGTACCTTTTCCAGCCCAAAAGAAATGTAGTTCTAGGAAGTTGTTTGTTACAGGTGCTTGGTACTTTCTTATGACTGCTGTAAAAGATTTTCCACCAGCTTCCTTTCTTATATTGAAGTCCTTCTCCTTACGTATGCCCTAAGATTATATATTTGATCGCGTTAGCAACTTGAAAATAATTAAAAAAAAAGTTACTCAATCACTTGCTATGTTGTCAAGCAACCAAAATCTTCTTGTAGAGTAGGCACATATTGAAGTTCACCTTCATCATTGCTACGTGAAGTGTTATTGTAGACAATAACTCAACTGGATACTAAAATTGGATACTCCATGTCATTTGTAATTATCAAACAAGACGCTCTCATGTATGCATATATTGTCAATGTATGGTTTGCTCACCTGTATATAAATGTCAAAAACCCTTCTTCCCAAGCTCTTCCAAGTGGGTGTATCTTCTATTCCAATCTCAGCAAATTGAAGTTTTATTGTGTAATTTCCATTTTGAAGTCCCAAACCATAGTATCTTAATGAGGAAGGTGACATTCTTGCAGTCTGAAATAATTCTGGATCCAGTGTGTTTTGGAATTGGGATTGAGTACTAATTATATAGTTAGTATTAGGATTTGTGGCATCTTTGAAGCTTCCAGTGTTGCTTACTGCCCATTTTATAGGATTTGTCACATAATAAGATGCTGTACTGAGATTAGCATTATCCGCATCAAAGTTAGTTCCATCAGAACTTGTCACACTTGCACTTCCACCACACTTTATTCCAAACTGAGAATCTGCAATTTAAGATACTTCAAATATGTTTATATACATAATATACTGGTAGTTTCTATGATTTTTTCAATAGTTGAAAAAGATGCAAGAAGATGGGGAGAATGACTTACACACTGGTGAATCACGGTAGCATGGTATGTTTCTCTGTAGACATTCTAATCCTGAAGGCAAGACACTGAAAAATAAATTGTTAATAAAATTCAAGTTCAGGTATATATGAATTAAAAAGAAATTGAATTTACATAAGATAGAAAATGATGATAATTACCTGTTATTGGAATTGTCTATGACAAAGTTATTGACGACCAAGTTTCTATCACAAAGGAAAAAGTTAAGTCAAAATTTTGCATTTTTTTAAATGAAATGAAAGAATTGTTATAGGTAAGAATTTGGATGTGATGCATCAAACAATAAATTAAATATCTAAATTATCACATATGTTAATTATTTATAATAGGAATTCATACTATTGATTATTATTAAAATTCTTCATTATTGAGTATATTATCCTTTAATATATATTTTTATTGTCTCTGTTGCTTATGTATTGGCACACTATGGGCTCTAAAAATTTGTGCCTTGATCTCTGTTAAATTTGGAGTATTTCTGGGTTAAATTTTAAAAAGGAATATTAGATTGAAGATAAGACGCGAAGAGGTTTCGATCTAATTTTGTGATTATTTTTCAGTTCCAAGTATTCCATAAGCACAAACCTCTATGGTTAATTACCACACCTGGAATCAGGGAAAACTTTCGATTAAGACTAGTTATTAGAAGTTAAGTGCTTAGCATATAGTAGAAACAATTTGATATATGATTTAAAATTTATCGCATTATACTTAAAATAGATGGTTGGGAGAATGATAATGAACATGATCAAGATATTGCTCCATCATCTCGAGTTATCATCGACCTTACTTTACTTTGACAGAGGAGGTAGAGGAGATAGTCGACTCAACCTGACTAAATGATCATTGTCAATAATTATGGGTTGCTTCATCCAGGAGAGAACCTTATAGATATAAGATGGATATTTGTATAAGGGGATCAATTTAAATTAAACTTAACTAATGTAGAACTTTTTGACCTATTAAGTTCAACATATGATTCATCGCTCAAGGCTTTTTAATAATTGGAGAACATAATGAGCTCTAGTTTTGTCTATAGTTTAATTGTATCATTTTGTGGTGAAACCCACCCAATATGAGCATCCTAATTATAAATATTTAAATATTGTACCATTTTGCGGTAAAATCACTAGTTAGAGGACCCGCGTCATGTATTTCCTAGCAATAGATTATTTGGGAATGAATCATAGTGATAATCTTCATAAGATATTTTGCTCTTTTGTGAGTTGAGATTATTTTCAAATTTATCACTCTCGACAAATGGTTGCGTGGGGTAGATGAATTTGGCTTTAAGTTGATGGGTGATAGACTTCACTTAAAATATTTTGGATTTTTATAAAATTTTAATATATTTGTTTCGATGTGGGCTCAATGATTTACATTGAGTTTTAGGTGCATTTTTTATAGATATAATTCCCTCTACTTAATATTTCAATCAACACGGCTATCATCATAGTACTTGAATGCTTATTTTATTATTTAAATATCATTAAATATGCCCACTTGCCAATAGAAGATCAGGTTCAATAATCAGTTTTGTGAGTTACCATATAAGTGGTGAAATATGGATTTTGTATCTTTGTAATGAATTTTTTTTTTCATAAAAAGATATTGAAGACTTAATATTGATGCAAAATAAAATATCTTTATGATTTTGCAGTTATAGATTCATTCATTAAAATAAGATTTGAAAGTGATATTCAATTATGAGCTATTTAAAATTTATTGCTCATTTGTGTCGCATGAGATACAAGTTTTGATTTTCAAAGTGAGTTTATAAGCTTTTCAGAGTGAAGCACATTCATTTTAGGATAGTTGCACACTTTTCAATGCAAGATCAAATTTTAGTTCACTTATATTTTAGCCAGCATAGCATTCTTAGATCTCAAATTCAAGAATTTGGTTCGTTTAGTTGGAGCACATACAGGTGTACTCATATGTTTCATGGTGCATTCGTACAGCGCACTTACACATTTCCTAGCGCACTTACATGACATATTTGTAGATTTTTAATACATTTATGAGATCAATAGCATACTTGTATGGTCTTCGGTGAGCTTTCATAGTGTGTTCGCACATTCATCAGTATATTTGTATTGGAGATTTAGTGTACCCATGCATTCTGGGAGGTACATGAGATATCTTTTTAGCAATTCATGATTAACATTACTCTCTCCTTCTCCAATAGATCGCTCTCCTCCTGCAACACCATAACCTCTGGAAAATAAATTCTTTGACTATTTTTATCTATTGCCACTTTTATTTCCACACTCAAGTTGAAATCTTTCATGTCACATTGAATTTGTAAGAGAGTGTTATCACATCTAAATTTTTTAACGTATAAATTTAAACTTCTTATTATTATATTTCTTTAGTATTAAAATATATTATTCTTATCATATTTTATTTTATCCCTATCTTCTCTTGCCTATTTATGGGCATATATATATATGCTTGTCTTGAGATGGTAAGACAGTTGAGACATGATTTTTATATGATTCTCTATGCCCTACCACATGATGACTTCATTATTCAACTTCTAAACTATTGAGCGCATAAATTATTAATGGCAATGTAATTTTCTAGCATATCATTGGTGTCTTGCTATGATTATTAAGCTTCTCTAATATTATTTTAATAAAGAGTGACCTATCCATTAAATTAAGGTTTCATTTGGGATGACTTTTTTAATACTTCTTAAAGCAGCTTTTTAGTTAAAAAAATTAAAATTTTTATACTAAAAAGCTTTTTTAAGAAACACTAAAAAAGCCATCCCATACTAAACCTAAATATAAAATTGAACTTGCATAACTTCTTCTGTGCAAGACAACTCCTTATAATTTCTCTATTTTGATAGCTACAGAATGTTTGAGAGTAGTTAGTCCAATTAGTATAAGGCTAGAAGATGTAATGATGGTCTGAACTCCAAAAAAATCCAATCTGCAACCAATGGAGCTCTGACCCTTCCTTGAAATTGACATTAATTTAAGCACATTAAAGAGAATAACGATAGCTAGTTAAAAAAATAATGCAATGTCTAAATAAGATAATGTAGGATTTTTTGGACATCTTACAGCTCTAAGTTTGGATCGCTGACCCAAGTTGGAAAGCTTCCTGACAGTTGATTGTATGATAGATCTCTGCAGATTTAAAAGGAACTAATTTTTAATGCGAAAATCTTACATTTCATCAAAGAGCATAACATAGCTAGATTTATCAGAGTAAGAAATTCCCAAACTGACATAGCTTGCAGGAAGAAATTATTTTGAATATTTCAGGAACTAATTATGTACTAAATGACTTGCATACTTACATAGTACTGAGTGCTTTGCTTTTTACTCCTGGTAAGATGCCTGTTATGCTATTGTTCCCAAGATATCTATTGAGGGAAATAGTAGAACAAAACCTAAATTATTCTTATACTACTAGAAAAGATATGTGAAACATCTAGGGCACTGAAGTAGGCATTTCTTACAAAAGATTTAGAGAGCTCAAGTTTAGTAGAGACTGTGGAACACTTCCTGTAATGTCGTTGAAGCTCAAATCCCTTCGGAAGACCAAAAAAAAAGATTCAATTTGCATCGAAGTTGCAAGTGCTACATCATTTTCATTTTGAGGTAAGAAATATGTATACATTAGGGATGAATAGAAAAGAACTTAACAATATGATTAAATTTGTATATTTGGCAAAATTTGATGGAAGAGTATCAGCAATCTTAGCATTTCTTATGATCCTGCATGGAGTTATAGTAATACCATGTCATAGTTCTATGCAAAAGAAGAACTAATATTTTATTGATTGGATACATCAAGCCTCACATTGTGCTTAGAGATGTCAAATTACTAAAAAATGCCAGTGATGAACTTCCATTTATCAAGTCTCCTATGCGCCTGAGAAACAGAACATACATTATTCTTATTGTAGAAATAGTTAATGAAAAGGTATCTATTCAACAAAGACTGTGCTTGCAGTACTTTGTATAAAGGGGGGAATACTCACAAATCAGTAAGATTAGAGAGTCTAGAAAAGCTTGAAGGGATTGGACCATTGAATGAGTTGCCTTGTATCCTCCTATCAGAACATCATTTAGCATTCAGCACTTATGCTTATTTTCTATAAATTGTTATACAATCATGGCAAAATAAAAAACGGTGTTAACATATATATAGCATGAGAGCTCTGAAGGATGAAATTACAGAACGTTTAGGCTTGTCCAAGTCCCAATGAAGTCCGGTATTTTGCCTGTAAAATTATTGTCTGATGCCCACCTAAATTAAATTTTTTTATGAGATAAGAAGGGAATTCCATAAACTCTAGATTTTAATGCACTTGAAACTTACAATATCTGCAAGTTTGTAAGTTTGGATAGAGAAGCTGGGAGCTCACCACTTAGTCCAGAACTATCCATGTACCTGAGGATTGAACAATAGATCATATATAAACTTAGAAAACTGGAGGCTTTTTCATATGATATTCCCAACTATTGACAGGAAGAGTATACAAAGAATAATTGATTTAGAGTTATGATGCTTTGACCATTGCTGTAGACTGCTAAGGTTGCCAAGCTCTGGTGGAATAGTCCCACTGAAGTTGGTTGATCCCATGCCTCTATCAAAAGGAATAGGATAAAATAAAATAAATCAAATCAATTTTTCCTTGAGACAGAAATCCTATGAAGAATTTTTACCATCTCTATTTATTTTATATTGACAATTTTGTTTTTGGAGATATACATATCTTTTATCTCAATCTAGGATAGAGATTGATGTGGACAAAGAAGTGTCTTCTTGAGTTTTTATAAGATATTCTCATAAGATTTCTGTCAATGAGGGTCTATTTGGTTGCAAGACTCAAGCCATAAATTCTATTATCTTCTTAAGGTTTCGTTTGTGATATATTTTTACTATTTTTTAAAGCTATTTTTTAGTTAAAAAATGACTATCCCAAACGAAGCCTAAATCTTACTATTCTCCTTTTGCAGGTTAGATATCTGATTCACTAAATCCAGGAAGTAGAATTTAAGAGATTTTTATTGGATTTACAAGATCTTCTAAATCTTGCTTCAATTAAATTTTACTTATAGCCAAACAAACCCTCTGTATTCCTTCATTGAAGAAATCAAACTGTTAATATTTTCACATTGCTGGAAGAAAAATAATCTACTGCCAGAGCTGGATTGACACAATGGCATTTTTAAATGCAAGGGATTTCAGCAGCAGAAATCAGACATAATAGAAGTGCTATAGCTCCTGGAGTATCTTCACTCCACAATATAATACTTCATATCAGCACAATATACAACACTTCTAATGCCAATTTAGAATGATAAAATATTTAAAAAATTAATAAATCCACTAATTAACTAATTAACTAATTAAAGTAATTAGGGAAAGAATTCTTACAGTAATATAAGGTTTTTTAGATTCCCAACTTCTTTAGGCATAGGTCCGGACAACGCATTAAGCCCAAAATTCCTATTTATGATTCAAAAATAAGATTAACAACCATAAATAAATTCATTAAGCTCATATTAAAAAAGTAAATTGTGCCATTGATCTCATGTTAATGAGATTAGAGAAATTGACTTACAGGTATTGCATTGCTGATAAGTTTCCTATGAAGGCAGGCAAGGGCCCGGTCAAGTAGTTCTGAGCTAAATTCCTGCGAAAGCAATTGGTAAATATTTTTGAGAAAACATATTTTCTAGGAAATAAAGGGCCTGGTTGGGGATTAATTATTCTCCGCGGTCACCGAACGGTGTCCAGTGAGAATGTGACATGTTTATTTTTTTGCTTTGTATTGCTCGTTATCGGATGACATTGCGCGTTTTGATTTGCCTCCGGACCGTTTGGTGACGGCATAGAATAATTTCTCCTGATTGGGACAATTTCTGACTGTTTTACTTTTAAGGTAATCATGCTTTCATTTGATTATTGTTTTAAAAGTTTTTTTTTTTGAAATCAGATCTTTTAGCCTTTGTTTGAAGTAGTTTTTTTATTATTTTTTAAAACAGATTAATTTTTAAAAATTTCTTGCTTAAGAAATTTTTATACTAAAAAGTTATTTTAGAAAATAATAAAAAAATTATTTTGAAGAAAATTATTTTAAGAAGCAGTAAAAAATTCAATCCAAACGTAGCCTTTATGTATTGTAGCTATAAAAAAAGCTATTATTAGACTTTAAAAAGGAATGCATTTATAATACCTTTAACAACTTTTAATATTTTTTCTACAACAATTTTACAAACAAGATTATTAAAAAATTGTTGTCCCTAAACATATTCATAATTTTGGAAAACAATTTCGGTTAGAATTTTGTGACCAAATCTAAAATTTGTTAAATTTATTTTATAATTAATTCAATATATAAATAATCAATTAAATTTTATATTATATATATTTTAAAATAAATTTAATAAAATTTTAAGATATGTCCTAATTAAAAATTTAGTTAGAGTTTGTTCTTTTGAACAAAATTTTAAACTATATAATTATATTGGTCTGAAACTTCAAATGAGAGGAAGGAAATAACTTACAGATCCCAGAGATAAGTGAGTCTGCTGAACTCCTCGGGGAATGTGCCACGTACATTAAGTGCATACACTTTGCTGTGTAACAAATTAAAAATTTATATTAATTTAAGGCAGATATATTATATTTAAATATATTTAAACTGTTAAACAAATACAATAAAACTTTTATATAATATAAATAAAATATTAATATTTATAACGTTTTTTATCATAATTATACTTATGAATATTTAATAATTCATATTTATTATTTAATAATATTTTTTATTTAAACCCTAATAGATAAAAAATAAAAAAATTTAATCAAATATCATGATATAAATTATATCAAAATAAATTTAAAATTTATTAAATTTATTTTAACATTAATAAAATAAGTTTTTTTCATATAGAAAGAGAGAGAGAGAGAGAGAGAGAGAGAGAGAGGATACAATTGGGTGACGTGGCAGACAGTGCTATCGTTGAAGGAGCAATCGCATTTAATGCCAGGATTGAAATTCTTAATGTCGGTGGTGTCTATGGCGATGCCGCTACATAGGTCGCCGCTGTTGTTCCATGATGATGATGATGTCAACACCCATCTACTTAGTATCGTGTTCACTGCTTGCGCTGCCATGTGTCAATTTGATCCACATCATCAGTTATACCATCCATCCATGCATGCATGCATGCATGCCATCATCCACATGTATATACGACTACATGCATGCTTTAAGTTTTTCCATCGATCTTATTATGTTATACTTGTTAGTTATATATAAATGCTATCTATTTATTAATTTTCGTGTAATTTTTATTTATTTTTTTTAAGGAAAACAACTTCATATTTTTATATATTGTCAACATAGATTTTTATTGTATTTTAAAAACAACTAAAATGCTCCTTAAAATATCATTTTAATAAGAAAATTTTGAGCTTATGGGTTATAATGCATGCAATTAGTCAAAATTTTATTATTATTTCATGATATGGAGAATATACATGGAGATTCATTTTGGAATAACCTTCTTACTTCAACCATACTTAAAGTTGTTTTAATCGAGCTAGGCTTCGTTTGGAATAGCTTTTTTATTGCTTTCTAAAAGCAACTTCTTAGTTGAAAAATTTATTGAACAAAAATTTTTTCTACTAACAAACTATTTTTAAAAGTAGTAAGAAAGCTGTTGCAAACGAAGCCGTAGTATCAAGTTTGAACATGTTATGGCTTTGTTGATTTCATTTCATAAGTGCTTTCCTCGATTGCTTGAGTTGTTATGGTTATTTAACAATAGACAATAACTTCTTTTATCCAAATCTTCTTAGAAGGTGAGGAGAGCCAACACATATGAGATTTTCATACTTATATTAAAATAAGTCATTTGAAATTTTAACAAAAAGTTAAGTAGTACTTACATGAAAAGTTTGACGGTTTCTCTATAAAGCAAAAAAGAAGAAAGTTTTAAGAAATAAATCATTTTTAATGTACTAAAAAGTCAAAATTATTATCTCTGCTAATTAATATCAAAGGTATATATATAGGATTGGGCATGACTCTCGAGGTAAATTTAAATTTGGAACTTTTAAAATTAAATATAGGACCATCTGAAATTCGATTTCAGCAAATTTATAGTTGAACTGAACGTATTGAAAAGATGGTACTAATGACACCTACTTCGACCACATCCGAGCCCAAATGGGTCCAAATCAAGGACCCGAAATACATTTAGAAGGTTCAAACCATAAATTGGACGACCAAATGATTTCCTAATGTGGCATGCTTATAATCGAATCAAGCGGCTCAATGAGACAAATCCAATGAGCCCAAGTTCGCCTAATTCTGATATCATTAAGATACTCAAATACTCGATAAATGACCCATAATCAAGAGGATCAATAACGGTTATCCATTTGAAACACTCTCAACATGTGCTTAATCTTCTCTTTATTTAGTGGTCATGCCACACCCAGAAAAGTATAAATAGACCTCTCATTTTTCACCGAAGGGGGAGCAAGCAAGGAAGAGAAGGAATAGAGGAAATGAAGAGAAATCAGAATTCTCTTGCTACCAGACTCCTCAACCACCGCCTGACCAATGATCGTTGCCAAACTTTCACCAGACTTCAACCCGAACACCAATTGTTGTTGGACTTCAGCCCGACCACCAACTACCGTCAGACTTTCGCCCGACCACCAATTGACGTCGGATTTACACCCAACCATCAACCGTCATCGAACTTCCATCCGATCCCTGTTCATCGCTAGAATTGAATCGGCGGTTAACTATTGTAATATGATCGTCCTTAAGTTTAAGAATGAATTAATCATTTGTAATATATTCAAACACAAGTTGATTCATTTGAACTTGGCGTAGCCCCATGGTTTTTCCCTTAAGTGTTTTTCACATAAAAAATTCTGGTGTTTTCACTCTCTGTTTGTAAGCTGGATACTCATGCAACGTCAAAACAAAATAGTTTCCTACTTTACCAATATGAATATTCTAGTCCGCAACATAGCTAAAGATAATGTATTCAAAATATATTATATTTATTATTTTTTAATTTATAATAGATATCAATGAAATGTTTATTAAAATAAAACAATAATTTTTAAATATAGCCTTTTAAATTCTTTTCTTTTCATGTCGCAATTATAATATTTATTTGATCATTATTTTTCATTGATTTTTAAAAAATTTGTATTAAAAACCTACTCTTCATAACAGCTTTAAAATTTCTTTACCCATAACTATTTTATAACTAGCTTTACAGCAAAGCAAAAAAAAAAAAAAAAGTGGTTGCCTTACACGACAAACCTTTAATTAATTACCCAGCAATCATGCCTTACTACAAGGAAAAGCCAATACATTTGCTATTGTCCTTTTTATTTCATGGAAAGGTTCTCGGTTCAAATATTGGTCCAATAAAAAAATATAAATAATTGAAAAAAGTGTCGAGATATTCGAAAAAAAAAAAAATTTATTTTTGAATAAATATATTACATAAATAATTTATATTATTTTTATTTTAAAATTAATCCTATTATAAAATTCATCATAATTAAAAATTTGATCTAATTTTATCATAGCAACTTAATCTTAGAACAATTAATGCATCACAATCTTTTTTTAAGGAAGCTAAGCTATTTAATCATAATTTATTAATTTTAAGATATATTGTGCGATTTGAACACGTCCACGATGGGGGTGTTATATGGATTAATTATTCTGTGCGGTCATCGAATGACGTCCAGAGAAGAATGAGAACGTCCAATGTCATTTTTTTGTTGTGTACCGCTGCTGTGTACCTCTCGGTATCGGGTGACGTGACTCATTCTGATTCGCCTCTGAACTGTTCGGTGACCACACAGAACCATTATAAGGCCTTAATTTTTTTTTTTTTTTGACATTTAGGGCTGATAAGACAAGCTCATACACAAATTATATACGTAAGTTTTGAATTCAAGATCTTTTGATTGATAGTCAAAGTTCACAACTAACAGATTGAGAAGCGATACGTATACTATCTTAATCAATGTGCTATAACAACGAACCCTAGCAATTTATTCAAAACAAAAGAATTGTGATTTGAACCGCCACTTGATCTTTAGTCCACAAAAGCATGAAGCACCCTTTCCCACTAATTATATTTTATTTCTATTTGTTTTCTTTCATAGCAATGTTGAATTATAAAATATTTAGCGCTCGAACATATAATATTAGAGATAAAATTATTTCTTTTAATTAATTGGCCATAAGTCCTTTCTTAAAAGGCAGATAAAAAAACTAGTAAAACGCAATTATGCATTTGCCCCCAATATAAACAATATTTTATGTGATCTAAAAGGAATGCCAAGAAAAAAAAAAGGTTTTCTACCAAACTTTTAAGGATTTTTAGTTGGATTTATTGCAAGAATTTCATCCATAATAACTCAGATAAAATTATAGCATTCTCAGCATCAATAATCTCATCTCAATTTTCTTAGTTCTACAACTAATAATTATTGAACATTCTTAATCTCTGAAGTAATTGCATTTGTGAGAACATTAAGGCTTTAGAATGAATCAACAAGTGAAATAATTTACTTGCAAAAGTTGGAGTTATCATAAGTAGGGGTGTCAATATTTGACACGACACGAAAACCCAACTCGAACCCGACCCGAAAAACCCGACTCGAATCCGACCCGAGCCCTAAACGGGTCGGGTTCGGGTTGACCCGACGGGTTGCCGGGTCAACCCGAAAACCTGTTAAAAAGCCTGCCCGCGAACCCTGCCCGCCCTGCCCCACTCGCGCCCGCGCTGCCCGAACTCGCGCCCGCGCTCGCTGCCCGCACTCGCACGCCCTCGCTGCCCGCGCGCCCGCGCTCGCTGCCCGCACCCTCGCGCTCCCGCGTCCGCGCGCCCGCCCGCATTCGGCCACCTGCACCCGTTCCGGATCGGGTCGGGTCAACCCGCCAACCCGCCGGGTCGGGTCCGGGTCCGATTTTCTGCCCCGTTTCCTTACCCGGGTCGGGTTAGGGTCAACCCGTTTAGAGCGCGGGTCATTTCGGGTTCGACCCGAACCCGACCCGAAATCCGATTTTGACACCCCTAATCATAAGCATGATTATTTGATGAGAATAAATGTAATAGATAGTTAAGATGAGCTAGTATCATTCTAAGTCTTACACTACAGGAAAATCATCAAATACTGCAGGAAATTTTGTTTTCCGCCGGAAAATTGCTCATTTTTGTTGGAACATTTAGCCGGTATTAGACGACTTTCCTATAGTGTTAGTCTTATTAGTGATCTAATAGATTATTTGGTGTTATTTCTGTATTTTATAGTGTTTTTTTTAACATAATTATGTTATATCAAAGTTTGAAACTGGCTAGGCTAGCTCATTTCATATTGGTTTTAAATATATTTAAGAATTATGTTTGATTGAATTCTAGTGCTCACTCTGACAAAACAGCAATTGAAACTGGTACAATGATAGCTAAAATCACAAAGGGACTATTTGGTTTGCTAAAAAGAAGTGCAAAGTTTTTGAAATGTTGGGGATTTTAAATTTTGTGTGTTTGGTTTGGTGAAAAAGGAATACAATTTAAAATTATAATGAATTTCTTTTTCATTCCTTAGATCATTTTTGATGTATTGTAAACTCATTCAATTTTAGACGAATTCATTTTTCACCCAAACAAACTGCTTTGTCGTTGACCGTCACGTGCCACCGTTGACCGCCGTCAGCGTCCGCCTCCTCTATTGCCACCACCGCCCACCAACCATCATTCAAATTTAAATTACATTCATTTTACTTCAAGCTAAAAAAAAATCACCTGCATTCTTATTACTCTAATCCAAATAACTTCAAATATTTCAAATGCACTATATATTTCTTTTACTCTGCATTTCTTTTTCAGCAAACCAAACAACTCTTATCTTAATTTGCTTTGAGTTAATCACTCGCTCAAAATTAATTGAATTTCAAAATTTCAACAAAACTAATTCACTGTTTTTTTTTTACTTATAATGTAAGCTAATTAGAAGTAGGTATTATCTTCTCCTAAGGCAAATTTAAGATTTACCAAATATAAAAAGTTCATGAGAAGGGAAAGTGAATGATCACCCAATCCATAAACTTTTGTTCAAGAGGATAAAAGGATGAAAAAAAAAATGGGTGAAAATATTTTTATAAAATTTTGGTTGGGATGAAATTTAAAATTACTCACAAATTTATTTGATAATATTATAATACATAAATTATGAAATAATTTTTATTTATTATTTATCTCAAAATAAATAAAAATTTCTAAAATCTATCATAGGATCACTGTATTCACACCTAACTTTTAAATCATTTTTCAAGAAAAACATGTGATGAGAATAAGCTTTAATTTTATAATCATATTGATTAAAATATGATAATTATAAAAAAAATCATTTAATTTTCTTAAAAAAATATATAATTCTCATAATAATTTTGAAAAAATATGCAACTTTGTAAATACTTTTTGCAAGTAGGCAGATAAACTTAATTTATAGAAATCTTCTAAGGATTAAAAAATTCTTCCTTTTATCAATTTGTTAGATATACGCTGGTGGATTTCTTCAAACTATGAGGAAAAAAAGATGGCAATTAGAGGCTATATAGTTAGGTAGAAAATGAAAAGCAACGGCGTACCTTCAATAGGATCAGTCTTTGCCGCAGAAGAAGCTTGACATCTGCATCTCTCGAAGAAGAGGAAGAAGAAGCACAGAAGGAAGAAGAAGATTGAAACTTTTGATGAAGCCATTAATTTCTGTATGTTTCGGGAGATGAAAGGAAAATTATTTCATAGAATTCATTAGAATTTCATCTCCTTTAAAAGAGAGAGGAAGAAAGAGAGAGATTTGACAGCCACAGGACATTTGATAATTAAGGAGATAATGACACATGCCTGGAATGAGGCAGCAAAGTAAGACTAGCTAACTACAAAATATTACAGTAATTATTCGTCTCAGTAGGGCCTGCTTGTCGACAGTAGCTATTCACGGTCATGGTCATTCACCTATCAATGTAAGTGATAGGACACCATACCTATCACTTACATTGATTCAGCTACATAAAGTGCACACCTCAAAAGCTTGATTGAGTCAGTCCTCAGATCCTAGCTATTTTCATCGAAGGGGACTCCCAGAGGTACGAATATTGCCTCTAGGGATTTGCCCCCGCATATAAATGACTTGTTTTCATAGACTTGACTTACATGCTAGACATATAAGACTTGCCCAAGCACGTTCGAAGGGGACTCCCAGAGGTATGAATATTGTCTCTAGGGACTTGCCCCACATATAAATGACTTGTTTTCATAGACTCGACTTACATGCTAGATATATAGGACTAGGAGTGTCAATATTTGACAGGGCCCGAAAATCCTACTTGAATCATACCCAAAAATTTTGGGTTATGATCAACCCGTTTTGCAAACGGGTCTGGTTCGGGTTCTCAGATTTGACCCGTTTGAAAAAATGGGTCAGTTTCGACCTGAAACTTGAACTCAACTCGGATTGACCCAGGAAAAACAAGATGGCATGCTGTCCCGTTCGTCGTGTCGAGTGCCCGCGCTGGCGCATGTCATCCCGTCCTGAGTGCCCGCCGACTCGACGAACCGCTGATGCCTCACCCCGCCTGCGGCCTCACGATCCCAGTTTGTCGTCAATTTGCCGAGCTGCTGATGCCTTACCCTGTCGCTGGTCGGGTCGGGTCGGGTCAACCCATCAACCAGTGCATGTTGGGTTTGGGTTGAAAAATATGACCCATATGCAAAAATGGGTTGGGTCAATTAGTGTCGGGCCAATTCTGGGTTGGACCAGAACCCGATCCATGACCTAATTTTGACAGCCCTATATAGAACTCGCCCAAGACACTTGTTTGGGAGGAGGGGACCACACCAGGACAGGGATGCACATGTGCACATGAATATCAGACAGCTAGGCCACATGTATGTGTCAGTCTATAAAAGCCACATAATGTACTATTTTTTATTTCTTTTCAATTTTAGTTTTTCCTACAGCCTTTTGAATAGTATAAATAAAAGGCGAAGAGAATGGTCATAGAGGCCACATGAAGATAACTGAATCAATCTTTCCATGGGGATGGATATTAGTATATTACTCGACTTGAATGTACGTAGCAACTAGGTTATATAGGAAGATTGTAGAGGCCACCAAATATGTTAGATCAATCCAACCTTGGAGGTCGATAACATGACCGAGCAATGACAGTAAGGCTATGCATAGAGATGATTGGGCTGGTCTTCCATTAGAGGTGGCAATAAAGGGAATATAAAAATAATATTACGAAAAAAGATAATTGGCATTCGAGGTAGTCCCTCCTCGTGGGGGTGTCAAAATGGGTTTGGGTTTGACCCTAAATTGACATGACCCAAATTTAGTCAACTCAAACCCAAACTGCTAGCAACCCAAGCGATCCGAACCTAACCCGTTAATTAAACAGGTTAACTAGAACTAGAATATTTCGGGCCTGGTTGACAGGCCAGGTCATTTATTGACACCCCTACCTCTTCGAGAGCAAGGTGAATTAGATAACCTGGGGTGACTGATGACTCAAAGTTATGCAGAATTTGTCTCCAAAAAGAAGAAAGCAGAATGATATAAAGCTTGTGAGCAATAAAAATTGTTGAAATAATTCCTCTATGAAAATAAATGGGAATTAATGATTAGAAGCCGTAGAAGATGGAGTTGATAGAGATAACCCCTCTCATGAAAGAAGGGGGATTAAATGACTTGGTTGATTTATGATTGGACACTATTAATAAACTCCTCTTGAAGGGAGTGGTATGAACTATGAAGTGTATTAATGCACAAATGCCATTAACACAAGCTCAATGAATGTTCAAGTTGGAATTCCCCATATTCTCTTAGTTGTTTAGATTAACTATTTTGTGCGGATGACAAACGCCGTCCGGAGACCAACTAGAATGCGCCACGTCACCCATTCGCTCGGTACCGTGGCTACGTACTGCTCGGTACCGTGGCTCGATACCGTTGACGTGGCTACACCTAATTCGCCTTCGGACATAGAGCTGCGTTCGGCCTCCTCACAAAATAATTTCTCCTTGGTTTGAGGGAAGAGAAAGGATTAAAGGAATTTTTTGGGCTACATTACTTGGTTGAAAGAAATGGTATTATAATTAGATATGAACTAAGATTCAAATTTTTGTTTGAACTTAGTTTGAATCCCTTCAAATTCAAATATATTCGAATCACTTTTGAATGACTTAAGTGTTTAATAAGCAGATCACACATACAAAAGACTATTTTTATTTGAGATAACTTCATCCAAAATAGACTTCAGTCATATTTCTTCAACTAAATAAAGCCAAATTTTTTCTAAACTATAGAATATTTTTTAAAGGGGATAATTTTTTAGGTCATACTTACAAATTTTTATTATATGCATAGAAAATGAGATCATACTAAAAATCCAACCCATTCAACTTCATTTTCAACTTACAATAAATCAAAAGCTTAATACAATTCAAAGAAAAAAAAATATTCGAGTTTGACCTTTTGTTGACTTGTATGTTTTTCTTAATTCTTTTTTACTTAATATTTCTATGTAATTAATATCAACATTTGCTTGTAGGACTCTTAATGCATTAACATTATCATTTGAATTCGACTTTCACAATTTCATAATAATATTTGTAGATAAGTCACTTAGATCAAATCCTTTCCTAATCTTAAAGTTATTGTATTATGTAATGACTAATACCCCTTTGAGAATGTCATTAATGATCTCGAAATCTCATTGGTTAATGCAAATTCCTGTGATATTGACAGGACTATTATTATAATAAAAAATTTTATAAGAAAATCATTTAGGTCCTTTTTTTTATTATATTTTCTTTTGTGGAGAATTTGTCTTAGACCTTTTAATAAATAAATTATGTTTCATTTAATTTGTTTAGAGAATATAGAATATTCCTATTAATATCTTTGTCTAAGTCAAAAAAAATGTGTGCTGAATTATTTGATAATTTAATTAATATAAAATTAATTTATTCCCCATTAGATAATAAAATTAGTTTATATTCATAACACTTTTACTTCACAGTTATGTGCTAGCTGATGCTAGATATATTTGGGGGAGAAGAAGAGAGATACTAAAGTGTTATACTTAGCATCTGTTTGGGGTGAAATTATTCTGTGCGGTCACCGGAGACGAATCAGGACGCGCCACTACATTTTTTTGCTATGTACCGGTGCTGTATACCGGGTGATGCGGAGCATCCTGATTTGCCTCCGGACGGTCTGATGACTGCACAGAATAATTTCTCCTGTTTGAGATAGCTTTCATATTGTAACTATAATTTCTATTTAGCTATTGTTATTTAGCAGCTTTTTATAACAATTTTTTAAAAAATTACAATCCCCAGAATAATTTTATCACTTTTACGAAAAGTTGAAGCCATTTCAAATAGACCCTTAGGATCATCTTTAAGGTTGGAACCTGGCTTGATAGAATTTCGATGTGTTTGAGCTTTGAAATTGTTGAATTTGTTTTAAGATTAATATTATATATAACGAATTTATATATATTACACTGATCTTGAAATAAATTCATTGTTTTTATGCCCCTCAATAAAAAATTCTATCCATAAATTATATCAAGATTAGTGCAATTTTAGATATCATATATAACACGAATTTTAGTGTAAACCTACGGGTTTTGAAGCCTATACTGATGCATTCTGCATCACGTGTAAGATATTTTAACGTGATTTTTATTTTTCTATTTTGAAATGTACGTAATATAAATTTAAATTAAATATTTATAATTTTATTAATCTTAAAATAAATTTAATTATTTTCAAACATATTATGATTAAAATATTTTAACCTTATTTTTTCCCCTTAAAAATATATAAATTCAAGAGCTTCTTAATTAGTCCTATAAATTATGCAAATGTGTGGATATTTTCTTTGTTGAGCTTTCAGTCGAATCAGCTAATATCAAAATCACTATCAGTGATTTATTCATATTTTTAATAATGGACATTGTTGAATTAGTCTATATTGAAAGGCCAATCTCTGAGTACTCCACGACTCTTTAATTTTTTTTTTTGGGATCGTAAAATATATAGCACAAATTTATAACTTAAAAATAATTTTCTTCAGTTGCTTTCATTGCTCGAATCAGCTAATTTTCTTAGGATTAATTTACCAAATAATCATTTGATAATTGTTTTCTTCTTTTTATACTATAGATTGAGAAATTGATGACTTCTAAGATATATTTTTAAATTTATAATATGATTAATTTATTAAAATTAATAATGAAGCTTTAATATTAACAATTATTCGAGACACAATATGATATTTAAGTAATAATGTAAAATATTATGAATAACTTTCTAAATATTAAAGAAAAGCAATGTTTAAATAAGTTTAAGCCGACTCATTTATAACAAAAAAAAAAGCAAATTATTTTGATTCAAATAATTATTATAATAAAATTATAAAAAAAAGGAATTAATAGATAAATAATAGATAATAATTTGATATAAAAAAAAGATATAATTTTTAAATATTTTTAATGTTTCCATGTTTGAACTCTTGAATTTTAATATAGTTAAAGTGTACTTTATAGTAATATTTTTTAAACAAGTTGGCTTGCAAGCTAGTGAGTATTTGCTCATTAGCTCGAGCCAACTCATGAATCTGCTTGACTCATTTACAATCCTAGAGCTAACTAGGTTAACAAGTAGCTCTATGCCAAGGCTAGGGATATCATCCTAGTATGATAAGGAAGCAAGATCCACCTACTAACCTAAGGTCATAAGGAGGTTCTCTAGAGGGGCTGAGGTCACAGCTAGCTAAAAGGAGTTCTAGAGCTAGGGTGCCAAAAGTATACATCAAAGCATGGAGAAGAGGTCAACAATAGAACCATCAACTGGACCTCATTACATGTAAGTTTGTATGTTAAATGATGTTAAGAAAGCCTCAATTGCATTGCACTGTAAATGATTTAGACTTGGAGGAAGAGGGATCACCTGCCTTCCCCAATAGAGTTGTTTCTTAAAGGCACATCAGCTGAAGGATCAATCCCCATATAAGTTACAGTGCTTGGATCTGATGGCATGCTAGTTTGAATATTTGTTAGTGTTGTGCTTGTTGATCTTGAACAATCATCGTTAGCAAAATTGCTGCTTATGTCATTAAATTGCCATTCTGTCAAATAGCTAGGCCTTGAGGTGACCTCATTAACCTCGACATCGCCGGCCAACATGGCCACCACTCTTGACATCGGTGGTCGTAATGCTGGTGATGCCTGGATGCATAGAAGAGCAACACCAAATACTCTAATCGCTTCATCTGTATTATATGATGATAGAATTGGGTCCACCAAATCCAGTTCATGCTTTTGTTCATATAAACTCCAAGCCTGAAATATAAGAAAAAAGTTCATGTTTGATACTGCATTTTGTTATATTTTCATGTTTTGTTAACCTTTCAATGATGGATAAGAAAATTAGGGAGAACATGTTAAAATGTACGCATTAGTGATTAATTAAATCCATGATGGAACTATGATACTACAGTTCTGGCTTCTTTTGCTTCATTTTACATTTGTAGCTTCATCCAAAGAATTTAATATACTACTTCTAAAGTGAATGAGTAGACAAATTAGATGAAAATGCATAGCAGATGAGTAATTTTTGAATTGGTTTTATTAGTTTATTCTAGTAGTGCTTGCATGTAAATAGTTATGCAAGGTAAAAGGTGTGAGAAATTCATCTTCCTTACGCTGTAATTTCATTAATGTTTTGATATTACCGTTTCTCTTTGTAATATTTATAATAACTCTGTTGAAGGAGGCTACCATTGGTTAGTAATTTAATATTTTTGTTTTCAATCTTCAATTTCTTCATATTTTTTTAATAAAGAAGTCATTGAATTACTATGCTTTTTTTTTCTCTACATCAAATAGCACGCATACATTTGAATGACAGATTGATACTTTTTTTTTTATATAAGATTAAGAACTGATTGCCTACCCAGTCAAGCAAGTAGACTTTCTCTTCCTCAAGAGTAGAGTCTGAATTAGGCCTTCCACTGAGAACTTCAAGAGCAACAACTCCGAAACCAAATACATCAGCCTTTTCCGTTAGATGTCCTCTCATAGCATATTCAGGTGCAAGATAACCTCTGCAAATATCATAATCTTTAATTGAAAATGATGCAGAACATAAAGAATGATATAAATTTTAGTAAAAACAACAATTTAAAGGTAAACATCAAATTCCTCACATACATTGTGCCTGCAACTCTTGTGCTAATGTGAGTCTTTTTGTCATCGTAAAGTTTTGCCAGACCAAAATCTGATATCTTTGGGTTAAGATTACTATCTAATAGAATGTTGCTAGATTTAACATCCCTATGAATAATTTTCACACTTGATTCCTCATGAAGATAGGCTAAGCCTCTTGCTGTGCCTAAACAAATCTCAAAGCGCATTCTCCAATTAAGATGATAACCATTTTTCCCTGCAAAATGAGACCAATTATATGCCTGGATGCTTTCAGATTTGGCTATGATTTTTTTGGATATTTTAGAACATACCAAAAAGAGCTTTGTCCAAGCTCTTATTTTTTAGGTACTCATAAACCAAGAGTCTCTTGTCTCCCTCAATACAGCAACCATATAACTTAACTAGATTACGCTGTTGAACTGCTGATATAATTGCTATTTCTGCCATAAATTGTCTCTTCCCATGATGAGATGCTACTGATAGTTGCTTTACTGCCACCATTCTTCCATCATATAGTTTACCCTTAGATGAAATAAGTAGATGCAATTTACTCTCATCATGCTTTTGATAAATAATATTATATTTATTCACTACAGAATATTAGTATCATATTGAAATATGAAAAGGATGATAATATTAAACTATTTTATGCAAAATTGTATGGCAAAATTAAATTTAATGTTGTCATATATAGGCAGAGCAAACCTTGTATACAGACCCAAATCCTCCCTCTCCAAGCAAATTAGACTGGTTGAAATCCTCAGTTGCTGCTCTCAATTCAGCATAGCTGAATGTATTTGGTCTAATAGCCATTCCTAATAACTCTGTATTATTTGACATAATTGAGAATCAAAATTAACTTAGTCAAATTAAGAAAATTTAATATAAACATTCATTTGTTTACACATAATAAAAAATTTTATATTCCTTACAGAAGTTTACCTTCTTCATCTTTGTTAACATTTTTTTGCTTTTGTCTCCACACTAATATTGCAAAAATGAGTAGTCCCAGCACTACAACACCAGCTATGATTCCTACAATTAGACCTGTTTTATTACTTGATGAAGAGGAATTTGGGGCTTTGTTGCTGACAGATGGGATGAAAGCTGTAAACATTGATAATAGTAAGATAATTTGCGGGTTAATGAGAAAATTTCATTAAAATTTCATATGAAAATTCATACCAGGAGATACGCTGATTGCACTAATGGATGGACCATAGTAGCCTTGACTAGGAATAAAACTTGTTCCCTTTCCAGCCCAAAATAAATGTATTTCTAAGAAGTTGTTTGTTACAGGTGCTCGGTACTCCTTCACGACTGCTGTAAAAGATTTCCCACCAGCTTCCTTCCTTATATCAAAGTCCTTCTCCATAAGGATTGCCTGAATTATATATTCTTATCCTTTAAGCAACTTGAAGATAAGAAAAATAATAGAAGTTATGTCATAAGTTGGTTTCATGTACACTAGCTTACATATATAAAGATAACTTACTACCATTCAAAAAGTACTCAATTTGATTAAAATTTTATTTATTTATGTTTATATAGCTGGTCTAACAAATATAAATCTAATACTAACACTCTCTATCCTTTGTAACTGTTAAACAAGACACTCTCAATGTGTGGTTTTCTTACCTGTATATAAATATCAAAAACTCTTCTTCCTAAACTCTTCCAGGTGGGTGGATCTATTAGTCCAATCTCAGAAAACTGTAGTTTTATGGTGTAGTTCCCATTTTCAAGTCCTAAGCCATAGTATCTTAATGAAGAAGGTGACATCCTTGCAGTCTGAAAAAGTTCTGGATCCAGTGTGTTCGCTGATAGGGTCTGAGAACTAATTATATAATTTGTATTAGGATTTGAGGCACCTGCAAAGCTTCCAGTGTTGCTTACTGCCCATTTGATAGGATCAGTCACATAATAAGAAGCTGTACTGAGATTAGCATTATCCTTATCATAGCTAGTTCTATCAGAGCTCATCAAATTTGCACTTCCACCACACTTTATTCCGAATTGAGAATCTGTAAGTTTAAATATTTTAAATATGTTTAATTATGAATATAATATATCAATAACTCCTATAGGCTTTCGTTGTTCACGAGGTGAAGAAAATGTAGAAATATGTGAAGAATGGCTTACAGACTGGTGAGCCACGGTAGCATGATTTATCTCTCTGAAGACACTCCAATCCTGAAGGCAAGACACTGAGAGTAAATTTGTAGATAAATTTCAAGTTCATGTATGAATTAAAATGAAGTTAAGCTTACACAACTGAGTAAATGAGGATAGTTACCTGCTATTAGAATTGTCAATGACAAAGTTATTGGCGACCAAGTTCCTATCATCAGGAAAAAAATAAGTCTAAATTTGTGCCTTCTTTTTTATTTAAAACGAAACAAAAGAATTATTATCTGAAAGAACAGACGGTCAAGCTGTTACCATATCTAAATTATCAATCGCACATGCTAATTATTTATACTAAGAATACATATTATATGTTATTATTATATTTCTTTATTATTAAGGATGTTCTTCATTATTATGTATTTCTTTATTATATGTTTATACCAAGATGATAATTCACTAAAGATTTAGTCATTTAAAATATTCTCTATGCTAACATGTCAATTAGAGCTAAAGTTTTAGATTTATTGTCTGACACCTCTAAATTATAATGCACATTGCAATGTAAACCTATTCACTTACTTCATCCTCTCACTTATGACGCGAAATTATTCTGTGTGGACGCCGAACGCCGTCCGGAACCCAATGAAAATGCGCCACTTCACCTCCTGCTCGGTACTGCTCAGTACTGCGGCTCGGTGCTGCTCGGTACCGGATGACGTGGTTGGACCTGATTCGCCTCTGGACGATAAACTGTGTCCGATGTCCGCATAGAATAATCTCTCCATTGACCTTCTCTCAAAGTTTTTGATTTCCATCTTGAGGCACTTGCCCTCTTTTATTTCTCATAGATTTATATACCTTCATGACCTCTTTTGTTCTTCATCAATAATAATACTGGTGACTTTTATCCTTATTATGTTGGCCTCTTCCTTGATGATACTCTTCATTGGCATTCTCCAATGATAACTCCATTAATGCTCTCTATTTATACATCTGTTAATCTAACACAGATCTCAAAGTGGACTCTTTATTTATGATTAACACTGATCTCTCCTTCACTTATAGATCACACTTTTTTTGTAGTACTCATAACTTTTGGCTATAAAACATGCAATATTACATTTATTTGTCATATAGAATTTGCAGGGTAGTATAATCATATAGAATTTTCACATGTGTTAATTATGCATAGTAGAAATTTCTATTATTTATTATTATTGAATTTCTTTTTTATTGAGAAAATTATTCTTTATTGTAATTTCTTTTATTCTTCTTTTCTTTAGCCCATTTATAGGAGCATATATGATTGTACTCAGTTGTCAACTCAGTAAATATTTAACCCTTTAATTTCTCTCTCCCATGTTATGAAAGCAATGAGGACTTGTTATTATAAACTTTTAAACCTTTCAGTGTATAAATTATTAATAGTTGTCCAATTTTCTAGCATAACATTAGTTCCATACTATTTTAAGAGCCATTTAGGATGTCTTTCTTACTGTTTTGTAAAGTTACTTTTTAGTATAAAAATCTCTTGAAAGCACGAAAAAAGCAATGGTCTAAAGCTATCCCAAACGAAACCTTAATCTCACTTCTTACCTCTCTTTTCGATAATAAGCGACCTCTCCATTAAATTAACTATAAACTTAAACTTCTATGACCTATTTTGTGCAAGAAAATTCCTTATAATTTTTCTATTTTGATAGTTGCAAAAAGTTTAGAGTTATAAAGCTACTAATATCAGACATGAAGGAAGAAGAATGATGGGCTGAACTAAAAAAAAAAAAACTCCTTTACAAACAATGGAACTCCCACCCTTCATACATCTCTGTAAGCACATAAAGAGAAGAAATAGTGCAATGGTATGGCAAGACTTTCATGGCCAAAAGAATAATGCAATTAGTAGAGGAAAAAATATAGCTTTTTTTCTACAACTTACAGCTCTAAATTTGGATCATTGACCCAAGATGGAAAGCTTCCTGCCAATTGATTGTATGATAGATCTCTGAAGAGTTAAAAGGAATTGATAATTAGTTGAAAATCTTATATTTCATCAAAGAATTTAACATTTCTAGATTTGTCACTGTGGCAAGAAAATTTCCCAAGCTATAATATACTACATTTAGGAAGTAATTATGTACTAAATGAATTGCATGCTTACATGCTACTGAGTGATGCGCTCTTTGTTTTTGGTAAGTCGCCCAGTAAGTTATTGTTACCAAGAAATCTGTTGGGGAAGGCAGCAGAAAAAAATATAAATCAGTCTTGTATTATTGAAAATTTTAAGTGAGAATTATGAGACATTGAAGCAAGTAGGCTTTTCGTACAATAATTGCAGAGAGTTCAAGTTGAGGAGAGACTGCGGAACATTGCCTATAATATTGTTGAAGCTCAAATCCCTTTGTATGGAAAAAAAAAACTCAGTTTGCATTGAAGTAATGAGTGCTACTTCATTTTCATTTAAACAAAAGGACTAACAATTTAATTAAACTTGTATATTTTGTAAAGTTTGATGGAAGAATATCAGAAATCTGGGCGTTCCTTATGATCCTGCAAGGAGTTAAATTTATTCCAAATTATAGTTATGTGCCAAATAAAATAAAAAGATGTATATTGTTGATTGGAAACATGGATCAACCCTTACAGTGTGCTTAGAGATGTCATATTACTAATGAATCCCAGTGATGAACTCCCATTTATTATGTCTCCTATTCGTCTGAGAATAGAGCATGCAATATTTCTTATTAGATAAACGATAAACATAAGATTAAGGCTTTGTTTGGGACGGCTTTCTTACTGCTTCTTAAAGCAGCTTTCTAGTAAAAAACTTTAATTTTTATACTAAAAAGCTATTTTAAGAAGCAGCAAGAATGTCATCCCAAACGAAGCCTAAATAATTGGGTACACAGACAATGTACATACGAATAATCAGGAGGTTATAAATACCTCCATACAAAACTATTTGCTTGATGCTATCCTCACCTAATAATTTTTTTAACAAAATTGTGCCTATTCAGCAAAGGCATATTTACTATTAAGTATAAAGGGGGGAAATACTTACAAATCAGAAAGGTTGGTGAGACCAGAAAAGCTTGAAGGAATTGGACCACTGAAGGAGTTCCCTTGCATCCTCCTATCAGAACATAGTTTAGTAATGGAAACCTCTAATTTATTTCCTAGAAATCTTTATATGTGTGCAAGTCCAATTATGGAGAGTTTCCTTGACACTTAAATTCGAGAGCTCTGAAAGGTAATCTTACAAAACGTTTAGATTTTTCCAACTCCCAATGAAGTCTGGTATTTTGCCAGTAAAATCATTGTCTGATATCCACCTGAATTAACAATTGTTATGAGATAAGAAGCAAATTTCTTAAACTTACTAAAGATTTCAGTGCACATAGAACTTACAGTTTCTGCAAGGTTGTAAGTTTCGATAGAGAAGCTGGGAGCTCACCACTTAGTCCAGAGCTATCCGTGTACCTGAGAATTGAA
Source organism: Dendrobium chrysotoxum (assembly GCA_019925795.1). Classification (NCBI taxonomy): domain Eukaryota; kingdom Viridiplantae; phylum Streptophyta; class Magnoliopsida; order Asparagales; family Orchidaceae; genus Dendrobium; species Dendrobium chrysotoxum. Next base: position 7,082,629 of record CM034312.1, read on the forward strand.
CAGTAAACCATATATAAACTTAAGGAACTGAGATCTTTATCATCTAATATCTTCAAATGCTGACAGAAAGATTGAACAAAAAGTATTTGATTTCATTCTTGTTAGTAGAAGTTATACTGCAGTGTTATGATAATATAACCATTGTTGTAGGCTGCTAAGACCGCCAAGCTCTGGTGGAATAGCCCCATTGAAGTTGTTTGGCCCCATGCCTCTGCCACAAAAGTAAGATAAAATAAAACAAAACAAATCAAATCAAATGATCCTCATCATTTTGGGCTTGAGATACAAATCCTATGATGAATTCCTAATAAAAGAAATTCATAAGGTTTATTAAATCCTGCTTGTAGTAAAGAGGAAATAAATAAAAAGAAATAAAACAACTAATTAATTAATTTTAGCATCAAGAAAAGTGCTTTCTAAACTCCAAGAAGGGAAGTAATTCTCACAGTGAAATAAGTTTTTTCAGATTCCCCAGCTCTTTTGGAATTGGTCCAGACAATGCATTAGTTCCAAAATTCCTATGTATGATTTTATAATAAAATTAGTAATCATAAAAAAAAAGTTATGTTAGGATATTTTGATGCAAAATGTATCAAGATGAACTTCAAAACTCTTAAATTTGTGTTGAGATTAGTGCAATTCAGAATATTATATATAGCACTAATTTTAATGCAAATCTAAGAATTTTCATATTTTTTGTCCCCTCAAATTAAAGGAGATTAGATAAACTAACTTTATTGACTTACAGGTATTGCAATGATGATAAGCTTCCTATAAAAGCAGGCAATGGCCCAGTCAAGTAATTCCGACCAAGATCCCTACAAAAGCAACTGGTAAGGCTTTGTCTGAAACAGCTTATCGATTGATTCCGCGGTAAGAAATGCAGTTAATAAGACATAAACTGTGTTTCACCGCAATTTCAAAATTTTGCGTTCAAAAAGCTGTTTTTGAAAAAGCATTTTTTGAAACTATTGTTGTAAAAAAAAAAAACTTTTAAAAGCGTGAACAAAAAAACTTAAACTGCCCAAACAAAATCTAATCTCCTTGAAAAGCACATTTTTTTGACTAATACATTAGAAAAAATTAGTTAATTTGATCAAAAAGATCTTAATCACCTTAAAATTATTAAATTTGTTTTTAAATAAATGCAATATATAAAAAATCAATCAAAATTATATTATATTTTTCTTAAATTTGTCTTGATAAAATATTTAATCTATATGCTAAGATAAATAAAAAAAGAAATGACTTACAGATTCCATAGATAAGTAAGGTTGCTGAGCTCCTCTGGAAATGTGCCAATTACATCAAGTTCATACACCTTGCTGTGAAAAGAATTAAAAGATCAATTATATATATATATATATATATATATATATATATATATATTAATGTAGTTTAGATATTAAAATATCATATAAATAAATATAATAATTTAACTATTAAATATTAAAATAAATAATAATTTTGTTATATTTATATAAATTCTCATATAATAAAATTTTCATCATGATATTTAAATATTAGGTTGAAACCAATTATTCTCTTAAATATCATTAAAATTTTTTAAATTTATTGCTCATCAATTATAAGCATAATAAAAAGTTTAATAAATTATTTTGATTAATGATAAGATAATTGTACTTTTTTAAATATAACATTTTCAAATAATTAAATTAAATATATAATTTCATGATGACATTAAATGTAAATTGAAATTGATTAACATAAATATATCATATCTGCATAATATTTAAATTTTAAATTTAATTTTAGATATTTTATGTTTGCTCTTATTTAATTTCCTTCGCATTTTCGATTAATTAATTTATTATATAATTGATAAAAATAAATTCTAGAGAGACGAGAGAGAGAGAGAATACAATTGAGTGACGTGGCAGACAGTGCCACCGTTGAAGGAGCAATCGCATTTAATGGCAGGGTTGAAATCGCCGAAGTTAGTGGAGTCGGAGGCGATTCCGTTACACAGCTCGCCGCTGATGTTCCATGATGATGATGCCCTCTGCCCCCATCTACCCATTATCGTGTTCACTGCTCGTGCTGCCATGTCATGTCCACATCATTAGTTTATATGCATATGTACGCATGCCATCATCCACATGCATTTTTACATATACACACATGATTAATATCTGATCAAGATCATCGCCGATATTTTATGTGACCAAATCATTGTGTAAAGTCAAATGGCCACTAATGATAAAATTGTTTAAGGAAATGAGAAGAGAAATTCAACAGGCTATTGCGGTCAACAGTCTAACTTGGCGGCTCGCTCTCACGCTACCAGCAACGCGCCATCGAAGTTTTTTTTTTTAATTTTTCTTTTATTATTATTAAAACATAAAAAATTTGATCCTAAATAATTCCTAAGATTTTGTTTAGGATAACTTTTTTTATAACTTCTTAAAATAAAATTTTTTTAATTAAAATTTTATTTTAAAAAGCAATAAAAAGCCATCCAAATGAAGTCTTGGATGGCTTTTTTATTACTTCTTAAAACAGCTTTTTATTACCAAAATTAAAATTTTTGTACTAAAAAACTGTTTTAAGAAGCAGAAAGAAAATCGCCTCAAACGAAGCCTAAATCTCTTAAACTAATTGTATTTATGCGAAAATTAAGGCTTAAGAATCAAACAAAAACTAAAAAGCACTTACAAAAGCTAAAATAATCATAAGAATGATGATTATAAATCATAATTAAGGTGCTTTTCCATCTAAAGGAATTCAATTCCATATTTTAACCTTAATAGAAAATTAATTAATTCAAGCATATATAATCAACCAAACATATTAAGCCATTAATGAGACACCTTAAGCTTATAAATTATCAGAAGCTTTTCTAATCTAACCCTATAAACAAGAAACTGAAGGATATGTAGTTAATTAGGTGGCTAAATAGTTCAAGCAACCGCGTACCTTCAATAGGATCAGTCTTTGCCGCAGCAGAAGCTTGAGATCTGCATTTCTCGAAGAAGAGGAAGAAAAAGCACAGAAGGAAGAAGAAGACTGAAACTTTTGATGAAGCCATTAATTTCTATATGTATGGGAAGATTTATTTGACAGATTCAGTACAGTTTGCTCTCCTTTAAGTAGAGGAGGAAGAAGGAGAGAGAATATTTGACCGTCACAAGAGATTTGGTAACTAAGCAGATAATGACGCAGCGGCATTATTGAAGTAGCTTTCACACAGAAGATTTATAAATGTATATATAATACAGCTCAATTGCGTGGAAGAATCATGCATCTTTAATGTTGAGGCTCATCATACCATTAAATAATTAATTATATTGTTAATTATGTTGTTAATTGTTAATTAATGAGAATATTTCAACTCATAAAGCCTCCTTGAATAATTTGTGGGAGTAGACACCTTTGGTTCTCATTTTAATTTAGAGGAATTTACATACATATCATCATATTTTTATGTAATATTATTATATATAGAATATTTAAATATTATATTTATTTATAGAACAGTTTATTTTTTTAATTTTATAAATAATATTATTAATATTAATATATTTAAAATTACATGTATCTTTTTATGTATATATTTTAATATGAATTTATCACAAAAATTTAGTAATGTGATTTCATATAATGCAGATAATGTTCGCATTTCTTTATTTGATTTTGGTGATTCTCTACTAAAATAAGCAGATATCGAAGAAATAAATTAAATGATGCTTATCTTGTAATAAAAAAATTGCAAATAATAAAGAATAAAATTTACTTTTTAAATTGCATTAATTATACACAAACAAAATTTAAGATTTGGGACAGCTTTCTAGTTTACCAAAATGTCCTATGGTTGAGGCTGGATGCAAAAATTTAGAAATAATAGTCAAGATGCTCAGGATTTTTTCTTAAAATTTTTACATCAAATACTTAATGCAATAATGCTATTCTCTGTTGGCAGATCTATCTCAATAGAGAAAAGAGACTGCTCGCTCCAAGTTGTTCGAAGGAGGAGAGATTATTATGTGTGGATGTCGAACGTGTTTGGAGGCTAATTAGAAGCTGCCACGGGTTAAAATTTTTCTCAAAGCCCTTTTCAATTCTCCAGATATACTTGATCTCATTAGGCCAGTTTCCAATGAAGAAATCAAAACTGTTGTGCGCAGTGAGATCATTATTTACCAAATGTTATTTGCCCAAGTGTGTCAAGGCAACTGCTATATCTTTGATTCCCAAAAAAACACATATGGAGAATATTCATGATTTTAGAACTATTGCTCTCTGTAATGCATTTTATAAAATTATTGCCAAAGTTTTGGCTAACCGTATGAAAGCTATAATGCCTAGAATCATTCATCAAAGCCAAGCTGCCTTCATTAATGGACGGATTTCTACTGATAATGCTATATTGGCCGCTGAATTAATGAGTTTTTTCAAGAAAAACAATAGAAACAAGTACTTCTGTGCCAAACTTGATATAAGGAAAGCATTTGATACTATTTCAAGGGAGTTTCCTGTTTGAAAGGATGATACAAAAAGGTTTCCCTTCTCCTTTCATTAGCTGGATTAAAGCTTGTATAAAGGATGTCTACTTTTCCATAAGCATTGAAGGGGCTTTAGAGGGGTACTTCTCATCTTCCTCTAGCATTAGGCAGGGCTGCCCCTTAAGCTCGTATCTTTTTTGTATCATAATGGATGCCTTCTCTTGTCTGATTGACTCCACCAACAGCTCTCAAACTTTCCAGGGTTTTAGCTTTGACAATTTCAAACTTTCACATCTGTCTTGTGCGGATAATTTGTTGGTATTTGGAAAGGCTGATATAAACAATTGCAACTGTCTCTCAAACATTCTCAACACCTTCTCCAAAAGCACTAGATTGCACCTCAACCTGCACAAGAGTTCTATCCTCATGTCCGCGGCCTCTCCCATATCTTCTGATATCTCAAACGCTCTTCATATCCCCAATATCTCCACTACCATCTCATACCTTGGTCTTTCCATTACCATGGGAAAATGTAAAAATTCAGATTACAACATATTAATTGAAAAAATCACTAATCTATTATCTGGTTGGAAGGCCAGATTACTCTCTTTTACAGGTAGGATGCAATTTCTCAAATGTACCATCACCAACACGGTTGCCTACTGGATTCATGGGTTTAGCATTCCTAAAACGATTATCAAGGCCATTGGCAAGCTATGTGCCAAATTCTTATATTATGGGGGCTCTAACCTCAAACATTTGCACCTTGTCTCGTGGGTCAATACTTGCAAACCCATCTCTAAAGGAGGGTTAGGCATAGCCTCTCTGCAAGCTTTACAATTTGCATTCAATTGTGGAATCATTAACAGACTGCTCTCCTCTCATCAATTGGCTGCAGACTAGATATATCTCACCCTGGAAACCATCTCAACCCTATGCCACCACCTTTTGGAAGAGCATTTGTAGTACCGCCATGCAGGTTAAAAATAATTTCTCCCTTCCTATACATCCGAATAGTATGGCAGCCATCTTTTGGGACCACTGGTGTAATGGAGAATCAATCCATATTGTATTTGAGGGCCCTCCTTCAACCTTGAGCTGCACCTCCAATTCCAGACTTAAGGACTGGATGTCCGGTAGCTCTTGGAATTTGCATGCTGCTGTTAACCTGCTCTTGAGAAATATTATCTATAACATCCCTATATCTATGAGTGGCAACTTAAACATTTGCTGGAATCGTATGGAGCAAGTTAATTTCAAAGAATTTTATAGGGAGTTCTTTGTCCTGGAGGACACTTTCAATTTATACCCTTTCATTTGGCATAAAAAGCACTCATCGCGTTTTTCTGTCTATTCTTGATTGGCTGCTAAGGGAGGTTTGAAAACCTTAGATGAGTTGATGAAACAGAACATCCATATACAAGACAACACTTGCATTTTTTGCCGTGAGCATTCTGAATCCTTGGCCCACCTGCTATTCGAATGCGAATATTCCTATTCAGTGCTCAAAAAACTCATTCCCACGACCCAGTGCTTTTATCTTAGGCCAAACATTACTCAAACTTTTAGCCATGTTGGCGGGTTATCAGTGCCCCATAAAATCAGGAATGCTACTCTACTCACACTGAATGCAATTATCTACTATTTGTGGATCGAAAGGAACAATAGGCGATTTAATTTCACTGCTATGTGTGTTGTCACAATTCATAAAAAGATTGCCAAAGCCATTAATCTTAAGATTTCTAGCTGGAAGAAGGGTGCTTTGATTAAGGAAATGCTGATTTCATTTGCCTCAACTGAATGGTTCTTGCTGGCCCATGCTTCCAGTTTGGCTGGTCTGGCTCCAGGTTTTGCTCCGGTTATTTTGAGGTGGCTAACTTTTGCTTCACTTTTGTGGCGAGAAGTTCAATTTTGGCAGGCGCACTCTTGGGCCTGGATGATGATGAGGCCTGCATATACCTCCAATTGGAAGGTCTCTGAGCAACCAAAAGAGTATTTTTATGAGAATCTCTTATTTTGTTGTATTTCTGTGTCCAGGCCGACAGGTCCTCCTGTCATTTTTATTGTTTTGTTCCTCTTGTTTCAGTTTCTTTCTATTTTTAATTTTCTCATAGGTTTTCTCTTCTTACACTTGTCCACCTTTTGTTTTTTAATAGATCGGGCTAAGCTCAAGTCCCCCAAAAAATTTTTTTTCTCGAAGGACAGAAGCTATAGGGACTAGGGAGTTAAATAATCTTGACATCTAGGGCTAGCACGTGGTTTCACGTGGGTGTGCCTAAAAATAATATTCCCGTTGGTATAATGTATTTAATTATTTGGATATTTTTTTTCTATTTCATAGTCGTTGCTTAAATCCATCAATTAGAAATATATATTTTAAAAAATATTTTGACAATTTCATTCTAATTTAGCCTTATCGAGCAATTTCAAAAAATTTATATGAAATATGGTTGAAGCGGCTGAAGTAATTGTCGAAATATAAATGCAATTCTATTAAAAATATATCATATTTGTTTTTTTTTTAATTTATAAATACATTTGTATTTTTATCTATCAAATCGAAATAATAATTTAAAATTCAAGACTTCATACAAGAGAAAGCTTTGCATATGATAAATAGAAATTAATAAACTGTTTATTAAAAATAAAAAATTAAATAGTTAAGAATTTGAAAAAACAAATAAAAAAAATTGTCCTCAACTTTCCCAACAAAAAGTGCTGTCATTTTTGCTCCAAAAAAAAGTATGAAGCGTCCTTCTCACTACTAAAGTTCAAAAAATAAAATAAAATCAAAAGCATTTATGCATTTTACCCCAAAAATATTTTTTTTTCAAGAAGAGAAAGTTTTTCCAGGATTTTATTTTAAATATCTTTCTCATATTTCTATTTAATTAAAGTTTTTTTAATTTTATAATGAGATTGAAGGAAAATTACTATCTAATTTTTTTGAAGAAAAAATTTATAATATTCACAATAATTTTTAAATACTCCATAATTATGAAAATTAAGGGATCATTTGAGACGGCTATAATTTTTTATAAAAAATAATTATAAAATTATTATGAAGATAAGTAACTTTCTATCAAAAATTTTATTAAAAATATTAAAAAAATATTGTTCAACTAAAAATTATAATTGCCATATAAAAAAACAAAACAGAAAAAAATTAAATTCTCCCAAAGGAAACCTAATTTCTCAATTAGAGAGGCAACAGATTTCCTTCAAAATAACCTTCATCAATGGATTTCTTATATGCTTATATGCAGGTCGGTAAGGGTGAACTATGAGGAAAAACAGATGGAAACTGGAGGCTATATAGTAAGGTAGAAAATGAAAAGCAACGGCGTACCTTCAATAGGATCAGTCTTCGGCGCGGCAGAAGCTTGAGATCTGCATCTCTGGACGCAGAGGAAGAAAAAGCACAGAAGGCAGAAGAAGAAGAAGGAGCTCGAGCGTAGCAGCGGAAGAAGGATTGAAATTTTTGATGAAGCCATTTCTGTTTGTTTGTGAGAGAAGGAAGAGAATATTTGGTATATTTTTTTATAAAGGTTATAAGGCTAAAGGTACAAGTGAGTCAAGCCGATTCTGAGTTGGCTCGGATTGGACTCGATAAATGATTTGTGAGTCGAGTTTGATGAGCGAATGAGTTAAATTTGAGCCAACCCAGACTCTACTCGTAGCTCATGAGACGGCTTGTTTAAAATTTATTAATATAAAATATATTTAAAATATATCAGCAATCATGATTTTAAGAATAAAATTGTTAAAAATATTTAAAAAGTATATCCCACTTTCTTATAATTTCATAATATTTAAATCATATAAAAATATTATTGACAACTATCAATTAGTAACAGTTTCGACTGATTATTGGTATAATATCATATTCTATGATGCTGTAAATTAAGCAACACAATCAATGTCAAATTGTTTTTGGGAGAAAAAAATGACTAATTACTTTTTTTAAAATTTTTTTTTTTTAAAAGACAGCATAAAAAAAAATCTTGATCCTGCATAAATTTTGGGATATATTTGAATAAAAAACTTTTAAAGTTAAATTGTGGATCATTTGAACTCAACTCTGATTTTAGCAAATTTATAATCAAACTAAATCTCTTGATAAGACGAATCCAACGGTATCAGAAGTGGTCCAATATGAGCCAAAATGAACTCAAATCAAGCAAGTGAAGAGTAATTGAAAATTTCATGACACTAATTAGATGACCAAATGAACTCTAAATTTGGCACGCTCATAGCCTAAGATCGCTTAATTCTGACATCATTAAAGTGCTTAAATACTAAAGAAATGAATTATAATTAAAATAATCAATACATGTCGTGCGTAATATTTTGGATTTATTTACAAGACATGTCACTCTTAAAAATTTATAAATTGATCATCAGTCTCTACATGAGGGAGAGAGGAGCTTGGATTCCAAGATTGAATTTTGACTTGATATTTAAGAGGGCACTAAGACTTCAAGGATCTCGGAGCACCATCTGGGCACCACCACCAGATTACTATTCATTATCATTAGATCATCATCCGATCTTCATCATCAATCCAATAATTGATCACTATTGTCAGCCAACTACGTAGTGCCTCAAGCAAGCTGGGCCTCGCCCTACTGATGCTGTTAGAATACCGCTCGATCGCTATTGTCGAAATATCGCTTGATGACCATCATTGCATTTGTAGTGGTTACTAAATTTCTGTAATGACTTTTATAGCATTTTAAATTACCTCAATAGCTAAGAAAAAACACTATTAAAGCCTTATTTACTTGTAGTGTATTATATCCTCTTTTTTTATTATAAAAGGATATATTTTTGTAATTTTATATTCAATGGCCGAAAAAGGGAATTGTCTTGCCTTGGAGTATTCATTTTCTTTACAGGTGTTTCAAAGGTAGCTTAGGAATTTTAAAAAAAAAATTATGGTAATTAATGTAATGGTAAGTATTATCATTTTAGTTTTTTTCACAATATTTTTCCCTCCGCGTATGCTCCTTGCGCAGTTGTGCTGGGTTGCCCTAGCCGCTCTTTGCCGGCGGTGCTTGGCTTCTCCTCCGCGTGCCGTGGGAAGTTTTTTCCTTTTCCTTTTATTTTGCTGGACTGGCGGTTTGTCGTTCTTCCGATCCTGATTTTCTGGATGGTTCGGCTAGGTCCCGCTCATTTTTGGAAGCTTTAGCTGGATCTTCTCCTAGTAGATTTCCTGAGCTCATATGGTCTTCTTTCCGTGGCGTTCCTGCCCTTTTGGTGTCGGAAGAGGAGTTTTTTGCTCTTGCCGAACCTTTTAGGTTTTCGCTTGTTGGCTTTTTTCCTTCGGTTGCGTCGATACAAATTTTTTTTTTTTCAATCTTCGTTTAAATGGTGCTTTCTTTGTGACTGTGTTGGATTCTTCTCATGTTCTCATTAAGCTGGAGAATGATCTTGACTATAGTAGGGTGTTTTGTCATAGGTCTTATCTGGTTTTCAATTGCTTCATGAAGGTGTCTAAATGGTCTTCTTCCGGTGACATTGGGGATGAGTCTCCCATTGTCCCGATCTGGATCTCTTTCTCTAATTTGCGTCCCCATTTTTTCTCTCCTCGTATCCTGCATGAATTGGGGCTTCTCTTTGGTAACCCGCTGAAGGTGGATAATGCCACAGCTTTGGGGTCTCGCCCGTCTGTTACCCGTGTGCTGGTGGAAATTGATATCACGAAGAAATTTTCGGACAAGATTTGGATAGGTCCTGAAAAACTTGGGTATTTCCAGCAAGTTTCTATGGAGGATTTCCCTCTCTTTTGCCCCAAATGTAAGCGTCTTGGTCATTCTTTTGGTGACTGCCGGCCTACTCTTGATGTTATTTTGCCTGCTGTTCCTTCTTTGTCTAGGCCGGAATTTCAGGTTTCTGATGATATTGATATTCCTGTTGCCGTGGGGAATGTTGAGGATGTTGGGGATCCGACTATTATCCTTCCTAGTCCTCCTACTGATGATTCGTCTCCTACTGTTTTACCGCCTGTGTGTCAGGATAATTTTATAGCTATGTCTCCAGTTGTTTCGCCCATTATTGGTGATGTTGGGGTTGAGTTAATTCCGTCCTGCCAAATTTAGTCGCTGGTTGTCCCTGTTTCTTTGGCTACGGTTTGTTTGGGTGGCTCTCTTGCGGTTTTGGTGGAGCCCGTTCCCCCTATCAATGCTATTAATGACTGTGCTGTAGGTGTTCCTTCGGTCGGGCTTGTGTCTTGCCTTGCTCTCTCCCTGGCAGCCCCTGCGTCTGCTGATGTTGTTTCGCCCATTGTAGCTCCTGCCCTTGTGCCTATTTCTCATATTAATCTGAGTGATAGGCCGATTGTTGATGAGGGTGCAGAATTGTCTGTTAATAATTTTGATTATTTTGCTAATAGTACTGAGAAAAACCTGGCAGCTGTTGGGGAGGAAGGTCTGGTGACGCCTCTAGTGGATGTGCCAATTTCTATCATTTCAAATGCTAATATGTTAGCCCATGTTGCTAGAGATGTTAGGTGGCAATGTGATTGGTTACATGATGACATGGCTATTGATAGTGAGAGAGATTTTATTGATAACACCTTGGATACGGGCTCGATCGATAATTTTGTTAGGCATCGTAAACGGAATTCAAAGAAGAAATGATTCTCTTCTTTTGGATGGTTAGGGATGTGCTACTTGGTTATTTTGTGATTTTTTTTGCTTTCGTGGTGATGCTGGATTTGATTTGGAATGGAAGATGAGGAAGCAGCTTTGCTGTATGCGCCTTGGATGGTCAGGGTTGTTTGGAAACCTGGATGGCTCGATGCGGCTTTGCGGTTCGGATTTGTGGTTTGTCTTCCATGGATGGCCTCTCCTTGGCAACTAGGTGTCGGTCTAAGTCCGCTACTCTTCATTTTTGTCTTTCCTACTCTCATTTTGCTTTGCCACTGCTGTTTCTTTATTTTTTCTTTAATTGTAATTCTATTGATGTGGTTGCTCTTGTGGTCTGCTGCTGTATTTTTCTATCTTAATGGAATGTTTTGTTAAAAAAAAAGTATTATCATTTTACGAAAAGAAAAAATTTAAAAAAAATTACAAAGGCCAGAAAATTAGAAAGAAAAATTTCAATGATGCGCATTATCTTCCAATTCTATATGATAAATTTTTAGATTTAAATTATTCCAGATAAGTTTTATTATTATTATATTTATTTTAAGATTAATAAAATCCAAGACGGTTAATGCCTATAAAATCTATTCAAATTAAGGATCTATTTGGGACAATTTAATTCCTGCTTTGCTTTCATTTGATTACTACTTTCATAAAAATTTTATGCTAAGAAATTACTTTATACAATAGCTTTAAAAAAAAACTTTTCTCACAATAGTTTTTCAATCATCTTTATAAAAAATTATAATAATCCCAAACATACCCTAAATACAGGATATTATGAGCTTTTTTTTAGTCTATATAAGAATATAATGCAATATTCTTATTTATGAAATGTGGTTCACCTGGAGGCCTTAGCCATGAATGAGAAAGACTTAGAGTCTATTTGGGATAACTATTTTATTGCTTTACTTTTTCAAAATACAATTATGATTTTATTTGGTTGCTGTTTTCTCGTTGCTTTCAAAAAAATTTTATGCTAGGAAACTATTTTTTTCAGTAGCTTTTAAACTATCTATTTTTTCCTATAACAGATTTACAGCTTTATAGCCAGTTAGCCATCTTTTAAAAAAACTCCTGCCATCCCAAACAAACCTTTCAGCAGAGCAGGTATGTAATATTAACTGTTAAAAAATTCTAAACGAGCATACCAAATATGTTGTCCAAACACTTGCAAGGACAAGTGGAAAGCATCATTAAAAATTTTAATATTAAAGGTCTATTTGGGATGACTACAGTATTTTATAAAGTTGGTTGCTAAGTTATTGTAGAGAAAATATATTCTCAATTAAGGTCGCAAAAAATATTTTTCCACCATAAAAAATTTCTAAAAAAATATTGAGAAAGCAATACCTAAACGAAATTATGGTTACTGTATGAAAAAAAAAAAACAAAAAATAAAAAAATTGTCCCAAACAAACCCTAAATATGTTAACAGATAAGCATAAGGAAATGTACACCTAACAAGTGGTCGTGTATAGCCATTATTTCTGTTAGAATATGTATGGATGTCAATTGTAAAAAGTCTATAAATACCGGTGTATACCTTCAGGAAAGACATGAAGAGAAATGAGATTTCATTTCCTTTAATTCTCTCTTTATTGCTTCTCTGTTTCCTTTTCTGCTAGCTTAACAGCAATGCAGGTTAACATCGTATCAGAGATAAGTAGCAGAGGTTAGTGATTTTTTTTTCTTTCACCTCTTCGTCTCTCGTGTTCTTCAAATTCATGGTTGGATCATCTACCTCCCCACCTACGGTGGATTCAAACTCTTCTTTCACCTCAATAATCATTCCACCTCAACTCAAGTTCTTGATGAGCAATATCAAGAATCTTGTTCCAAACTCTTTAACAATAGACAATTACCTGATCTGGAGCTCTCAAGTGGAAAAAGTTTTCAATACAAAAGGATTTAAAGGATTTCTTGATGGCACATCTATGTGTACACAGTGCTCCTCTATTCCAAACGAATCGTCCGCAACCAGTGCTATGACTCCGCATGGCATCTGGATACTCACCGATCAAAATCTTGCTGCTGTGTTATACTCGATAATTTCGCCATTAATCTTATCGTATGTGCTGACTCTAACACATTATCATGAAATATGGATGACTCTTGTGCATCATCTTCAAGCTACGACACGTTCCCAGATCATTTAGCTAAAGAATGAACTACATCATATGCCGAAAGGCGACAAAACCATGACACAATATCTTCTTGATGTAAAATCTAAAGTTGATATTATAACAGCAACCGGTAACACGATTGATCCAGAAGATGTGATTCTTTACATGCTAAATGGCCTTCCCTCCTCCCATCAGTCGTTTAAGATGGCGATACGCACAAACCTGCAGTCGTTAAATATAGATGATCTTTACAGTCTGTTATGTAATAAAGAACATATACTAACCAATGAAGCAACGAAAGATCTTCAATCTTTAAATATGATGGACAATTCTATGGCTCTTGCTGCACCTCGTGGTCTAGGTCGAGGCCAATACAATCATCCTTAAGGAAGCTGAGGCCACCGCTCATTCCCACCGGCTGGACGAGGAGACAGAAATCCATATTGTAACACTATATGTCAAATTTGTACCAAAACGGGTCACTCAGCCCTTCGCTGTTGGTATCAGAATGATCCAACATATACAGATACGACATCCAATTCAGCATTGTTCAGTTCACCAGATGCGGCTCGTCAAGCAGACTGGTTTCTTGACAGTGGTGCCTCAACACATCTTACAGCCGATTCGTCCCAATTAAGTGCAACCGAGCCATATATAGGATCTTCTCAAGTTGTTATTGGCAATGGCCAACAACTTCCAATTCAAAGTACAACAGAGGTCTCCTGCCTGCCCCACAGGTACTCTATATCTCCACAAACTTCATCATGTACCAAATCTATCATTTAATCTTCTTTCGGTACATTAGTTAACCACTTATAATGACTATGTTGCATCCTTCTCCTCAAATGGATATCAAATAAAGGATTCGAAGACTCATTGTCTTCTACTTCAAGGGCCTTGCCATAACAGTCTATACAAGGTCAATACCACCTCAAATTCTCTGCATCTTGCTTTGCTTTCAGCTATAAACATCCCTGACTTGTGGCATAATCATCTTGGGCATCCCACTGTTCCTACTTTATGACACTTAGCTCATATTCATCCAAAAATATGTACTTCTTTCACTACTACATGTGATAGATGTTGTCTTGCCAATAGCAGACGTTTATCATTTTCTAAATCCACTTCTAATACCACTGTACCATTTTAATTAGTGCATTCTGATGTTTGGGGTCCTTCCCCTTCCACATCCATACAAGGCTATCGATACTACATTTCTTTTATCGATGACTACACCAAATATTGTTGGGTTTTTCCTCTCTTTCAAAAATCTAAAGTTACGCAAACATTTGTAAACTTTGATAAAAGCATCAAATGCCAAATTAACACAGTCATTCAAACCATCAGAACATATGGTGGTGGAGAGTACTTAAGTATTAACTTCAAATCATACTGTACCCACTGGGGTATCCGACATCAATTCACTTGTCCGTATACACCTTCTCAAAATGGGGTTGCAGAACGAAAGAATCATCACATTCTTGAGACTATCAGGAGCCTTCTCATTCACTCAAAAGCTCCTCCCAATCTATGGGTCTAAGCATTACATACAGCAATATAATTAATCAACCGCTTTCCCACACCCACTTTTCAAAACAAAACACCATTTGAAAAGCTAAACAACAACAACCCCCCCCCCCCCCCCATACACACACTTGAAACTTTTGGATGCCTATGTTATCCGTAGATGAGACCTTATGCCAAATCCAAATTATCTTCTCTCTCACTACCATGTATGTTTATTGGTTATGCTCAAGCACAAAAAGGATATCGTTGTCTATATAGTAACACAAACCGTGTTTATGTATCTCGTCATGTTATCTTCAATGAAAAAATATTTCCATTCAAACACATTCAACAAATTTCTACTCATTCAGTCACTAAAACTACCACTTTCAACATTCCACCTTTGCTGCTGGTTCCCACCTCTCCTCCTCGAAATTCTCAGCTCCAACAGACACCTCCCATATCGCCACAGCCTATCCTCAAATCCACCTTCACCAACAATAACTCCTCAGTCTACCATACCCATGGTTCATTTACATCCAATGAAAACTCATTTGCAAACAGGTCATCTTAAGCCAAAACGCATATTCGATCTCACTCATCAAATCACTAATACTGATCCTACTACATACACACAAGCCGCTAAGCATGAACATTGGCGTTCTGCTATGTCGTAAGAGTTTCAAGCTCTTCAATTACAAGGTACATGGGAACTGGTGCCACCCTCTACTACTCAAAATCCACTTGAATGTAAGTGGACGTTCAAAATGAAGTATAATTCAGATGGAACCATCGTACATTATAAAGCAAGATTAGTAGCACTGGGATGCAATCAGGAATTTGGATTGGATTACACAGAAATATTTAGTCCTGTAGCTAAAATACCTATAGTTCATATTATACTAGTTATCGCTTTACATCACAACTGGCCTATACATCAATTAGATGTATCAAACTCCTTTCTACATGGCCATTTATCAGATACTGTCTATATGAAGCAACCAATGAGATTTGTTGATGAAAATTTTCCCACCCATGTATGCAAGTTGAAAAAGGCAATATATGGTCTCAAACAAGCGCCAGGGCAGTGGTTTGAAATATTAACAGGATTTCTTTATGAACTAGACTTTTCTAGCAGTCACTGGACTCCTCATTGCTTATCTACCAAGACAATGGTATCATTATGTATTTCTTAATCTATGTTGATGATATCATACTAACAGGCAACAATACTCAGTCAATGACTACTCTACTCAACCGCTTGCATCAACGCTTTAATATGCAAAATCTGGGTACATTAACACAATTTCTTGGTATAACAGTAGAAACTACACCAACGGGACTAGTTCTGCATCAAACCAGATATGCAGAACGTATTCTGATGCGTTTTGGAATGTTCAACAGCAAAGCTGTATCAACTCCTACTACTCTTAAGGCTATCTCACAATCTGATTCACCTGCCTTTGCTAATCCAAAATTATATCGACAACTAGTGGGAGCACTTCAATATCTCACACTCATAAGACCGGATGTCACCTATGTAGTAAATAAATCTTGTCAGTATATGCATCATCCAACTGAATCAAATTTTGAATCCCTCAAACAGATTCTTCGCTATCTTCGGGGTTCCTTACAGTTCGGTCTACCAATCACTGCATGATCTCTCACACTTAGCACATATATGGACTCTGACTGGGTTGGAGACCATCAAGACCGTAAATCGATAATAGGATACTGCAATTTTTTTGGTTCCACTCCTATCTCATGGTGCACAAAGAAACAATCAACAATAGCAAGATCTTGAACTAAAGCGGAATATAGAGCCATAGCCACGACAACAACAGAAATTATATGGCTTTGATGGTTACTTCAAGAGCTTGACTGTACTCAACAATAATCCACAAAATTATATTGTGACAACACTTCAGCAATTGCTTTGGTAAACAATCCTGTTTATCACGCTCGCACCAAACACATTGAGATTGACTGTCATTTTAATAGAGAATGCATTAAAAATCAGTCAATACAAGTTCATCACATATCCTCAAAAGATCAATTAGCTGATTTGTTTACTAAATCCTTATCTATCTCTCATTTTAACTATCTTGTTAACAAACTCATTGTCACAACTGTGCCATCAGTTTGCATGGGTATGTTAACAGATAAGATAAGGAAAAGTACACCTAACAAGCGGTCGTGCATAGCCGTTATTTCTGTTAGAATATGTACATATGTCAATTGTAAAAAGTCTATAAATACACATGTATACCTTCAGGAAAGACATGAAGAGAAATGAGATTTCATTTCCTTTAATTCTCTCTTTATTTCTTCTCTGTTTCCTTTTCTGCTAGCTTAAAGCAATGCAGGTTAACAAAATATAGAGAAATTCTTCCCATCTTTTCTTAGTTTTTTAATGACATGTATTTGTTTTACCTTAAATTAGCTTTACATGTGACATTGAATTTATATAGCCGCACATAATTGTTTAAGAAAGCCTGAATTTCCTTACACCATAAATGATGACCATTGATTACCTTACAACAAGTGGGATCCTCTTCCTTCCCAAAAGAGTTTTGCCCTAACAGCGCATTAGCTGAAGGACTAGTCCCCATTTAAATCACAGATTCACAGTATCTGCATTTGATGGCTCGCTAACTTGGCTTGTCGTTGGTCTCGTGTCTGTTGATTTGCAAAAGCCATCACTAGCAAAATTGCTGCTTATATCTTTAAACTGCCATTCTGTTAAATAGCCAGGTCTTGACGTGACCTCATTAACCTCGATAATTCCGGCCAACATGGCCACCACTGTCGACATCGCCGGCCGTAATGTTGGCGATGCCTGGATGCATAAAAGAGAAACACTAATTACTCGAGTGGCTTCATCTCTATTGTATGATGTTAGACTTGGATCCACCAACTCTAATTCATGCTTATGCTCATATAAATGCCAAGCCTGAAACATAAGTATTAAGATCATGTTAGGTACTGCATTATGCTATATGTTCAGATTTAGGTTTTGTTTGGGACAATTTTCTTATCGGTTAGTTTTTCATGTCATAATCATAATTTTGTTTGCCCATTATTTTTTTTGTTGCTTTCAAAAAAAAATTGTAATAGAAAGCTGCTTTCTACAACAGTTTTAAAAATTTAATTTATCTAAAACTGTTTTAGAAAATAATAAGAAATTATCTCAAATGCATAAATGATAAGTAATTATGAAATGACTTTTCAGTAAGTTTATGCTATTATCTCTAAATATGCATTTGATTAGATTAGTCATTTAAAATTATTATTCTCAAACTCCTATCTATTGGTTTTCTTATAATCAATGAGTCATTGAATCTTTTTTTGTCTTTCATCACATTTTCTATATTAAATATTTGTCCGCCTGATCAGAGCATATGTATTTGAACGATAATTTAGTTGTTAATTTATAAGAAATGATTTGCGAAAATCATTGCCTACCCAATCAAGTAAGTAGCTTTGCTCTTCCTCCAGAGAGGGGTCTGAATTACGCCTTCCACTCAGAACTTCAAGAGCAACAACTCCAAAACCGAACACATCAGCCTTTTCTGTTAAATGTCCTCTCATAGCATATTCTGGTGCCAAATAACCTCTACAAACATCATAATTTTGAATTATAAATGATGCATAAAAATAAAGAATGACTGAAATTTCAGCCCAAAAAAAAAGGTTAAAGATAAACATCAAATCTTTACATACATTGTGCCTGCAACTCTTGTGCTAATGTGAGTCCACTTATCATCGTAAAGCTTTGCCAAACCAAAATCTGATATCTTTGGGGTAAGATTACCATCTAATAGAATGTTGCTAGATTTTACATCCCGGTGAATAATTCTCACACTTGATTCCTCATGAAGATAGGCTAAGCCTCTTGCTACTCCCAAACAAATCTCAAAGCGTGTTTTCCAGTCAAGATGCAAATCCTTTTTCCCTGCAAAAAAAAAAAAGACCAGCCAAATAAAGGAATTTCTAAAATTGTTGCTCCAAGCTACTAGTTATTTCAAAACAAACCAAAAATAGCTTGATCCAAGCTCTTATTTTCTAGGTACTCATAAACCAAGAGTCTTTTGTCTCCTTCAATGCAACAACCATACAACTTAGCTAGATTGCGATGTTGAACTGCTGATATAGTTGCTATTTCTGCCGTGAATTGGCTCTCGCCTTGTTGAGATGCTACTGATAGTTGCTTCACTGCTACCATTCTTCCATCATGTAGTTTACCCTTAGATGAAACAAATAAATCCATTTTACTATCAACTCTACAAGTCATATAATTAGTTTGCACAAGATTAATGTAGTTGCATAATGATGTTTGATAGTTTTAACAATGTGCTTATATAATTTTAGGTGAAAAGTAAATGCACTCTACTCTTATCTTGCTTTTTGAAAAGTAATGTCATATTTATTTCGCTGGTGAAACACTTATGATATTGAAAGATAAAAATTATGATAAAATTGCACTATTTTAAGAATAATTATGTGGTGAAATAAAATTTAAAATTGTCATATATAGGCAGAACAAACCTTGAATACAGGCCCAAATCCTCCCTCTCCGAGAAAATTAGACCGGTTGAAATCCTCAGTTGCTGTTCTCAATTCAGAATAGCTGAATGTATTTGGTATGACACTCATTCCTGACAACTCTGTATTATTTGACATATTAACTTCATCAAATTTAAAAGAAAATACAAACGTTATATATTCATAAATAATAAAAAAAGTTTAGATTCCTTAAAGAAGTTTACCTTCATTATCTTTTTTAAGATATTTTTGTTTATGCTTCCACACTAGTATCACAAACACGGTAAGTCCCAAAACCACAACACCACATACAATCCCTACAACTAGAGTTGTATTGTTATTTGATGAAGAGGAATGTGGGGGTTTGTTGCTTACAGATGGAATGAAGTCTGTAAACATTGATAGTAGTAAAAAAATTTGGGGGTTTCTGAGGAAATTTTAATTAAAAGTTCATATAAAAATGCATACCATAAGGAGATACACTGATTGCAGAAATGGATGGCCCATAATATCCTGGATTAGGAATAAAAGTTGTACCCTTTCCTGCCCAAAATAAATGTATTTCTAAGAAGTTGTTTGTTACCGGAGCTTGGTACTCCTTCAAGACTACTGTAAAAGATTTTCCACCAGCTTCCTTTCTTATATCAAAGTCCTTCTCCTTAAGCATGCCCTGAAATTATATATTTGATCATGTTAGCACCTTAAAAATAAGGAAAATAATAAAAGCTACTAAATTACTTATTATATGATTAGATGTTGGTTTCAAGTAGACTAGTATATATATATAAATATATCTCACTACCATTTTAAAAATATATAGGTTAATTTTATTTATTTATTTTTATATTATTTACCTAATGTAACACTAACCAATTAAAACCAACTCACAATCTACTATTTTCTTTAAATTAATCAAGATTGATTACTCCATATCCTTTATAAGAAGTTAAACAAGATATTCTGAATGTGTGGTTTGCTTACCTGTATATAAATGTCAAAGACCCTTCTAGCTAAGCTTGTCCAAGTGGGTTGATCTGGTATTCCAATCTCAGAGAACTGTAGTTTTACTGTGTAATTCCCATTTTCAAGTCCCAAGCCATAGTATCTTAATGAGGATGGTGACATCCTTGCAGTCATAAACAATTTTGAATCGAATGTGTTCTGGGATTGGATCTGAGATTTAATTATATAATTTGCCTTAGGATTTAAGGCACCTATAAAGCTTCCAGTAGTGCTTACTGCCCAATTTTTTGCATTAGTCACAAAATAAGATGTTGCACTGAGATCATCATTATCTATGTCAAAGTTAGTTCCATCATAACTCGTCACATTTGCACCTCCACCGCAATTTATTGCAAATTGATAATCTACAAGTTCAAAATACTTTAAATATATTTTTAATGCTCATGAGGTGAAGAAAATGCATGAAGATGTGGAGAACAACTTACAAGCTGGCAAGTCTCGATAGCATGGCATATCTCTTTGAAGACACTCTAATCCTAAAGGTAATACACTGAGATTGAAATTTTAGATAAATTTCAATCTCTAGCATGAATCAAAATGAAATTGAACTTACACAAGAAAGTAAATGGAGGTAATTACCTGCTATTGGAATTGTCTATGACAAAGTTGTTTGCAACCAAGTTCCTATCAACAACAACAACAACATCAAGCCTTTATCCCACTATATGGGGTCTATTACATGAATCGCCAAGAAAAAAAAATCTAGATTTGGGTTTTCTTCTTATTTGGAATGAAATAGAAGAATTAGTATCAAAAAGAAATATGAAGTGATTAAAAAAATTGTCAGTACATTTAAGTTATTACCTATGTTAATTATTTATAATTGGAGTCCATACTATTAATTATTCTTATATTTTGTCATTATTGAGCAGGCTCTCCATTATTATGTTTCGTGTTTATAGATAAGCACATATATGCTTGTTTTAAGATAACAATTCAGTAAAGGTGTAGACCACTATCATTCTTTCTTGATTACAATATGATTTCATAGCTATATCTCTAGTTCTACCACTTAACGCCTCTAAATTCTAATACATATTGTAATGCAAACTATGTCATTTTTCTTCCACTTCACAACATGACCCCTCTTAACAGTTTTTCATCTTTATCATCTACCACCAGAAAACTTGGCCCTCTCAATTTCTTTTAGATCTATACATCTTTGTGATATCCTTGGTTCTCCAATAATAATTGCAATAATGACTCTATGGTGACACTTTCCTTTAAGAACTCCATCCATACTCGATACCACAACCTCCAAGGATCTTACATATGTCTTCATTGGCACAGATTTTGTTGCTAACTCTTTATTTTTAATAAATATTACTTTATCTTTCATTGAATAATTGTACTCCTCTTGCAGCAACTACAACCTCTGTGCAAAAAAATCTTTGATTATTTTATCTTTGGTCACTCTTATTTTCAAATGCAAGTTGAAATATTTTATGTCACCTTAAATTTACATGAAAACGTTATTATATTTAAATCATCACATATATAAACTATTTATTGTATGAATATGTCTTTTATTTTTTAACATATTTATTCATTATATTGAGGATATTATCATTTATTTTATCTTCTTTTATTCTTCTCTTCTCTTTTCTATTTATAGGCATATACATATTTGTACTAGGATGGCAATTCAATAAATATGTAATCCTTTACAATTCTATCTCTCTTATAACACAACCAATGTTGTCTTATCATAATACAACTTCGAGGCCATTAAGTGCATAAATTATTAATGGCCGTGTAACTTTCTAGCTTGTCATAGATGCCATGCCGTAGTTATTAGGCTTCTCTATAAAGTTCTAGATAAGAAGTGTCATTTTCATTAAAATAAAGGGATTTTTATATACATACCACTTTATTTCATGCTATTTACATATCTAATACTTAAAACTTTAATATTACATGCCTATCATCCATAGAACAAAAATGGGTGCATGGAATGAAATATTAAAGTTTGTAAAGTGGTATGAGTGGTGATAATGAAATATATGAGTGGTATATTTGATATTAAAATTTTAAATGAGTAATAGAAATGTAATATTAAAATTTTGAGTGTTAGATATGTAAATAGCATGAAAGAAAGTGGTATGTATGTAAATTTCCCTAAAAAATGGATATAAAGTTGTAAATGCTATTAATATCAAGCTAGAAGGAACAATGATGGGGTAAGGTGCAAAAAAATTCATGTTTACAACTAATGAAACTTCCATCCCTCCACTAAACTGACACCTTTGTAAGCACATAATGAGAATAACTCGTGGAATGGTATGATTGGACATTTATGATTAAAGAATATTGAAATTACTAAATAATAAAATATAAAATTTTTTCTTTGACTTACAACACTATGCTTGAATCATTGACCCAATTTGGAAAGCTCCCTGACAATTGATTGTATGATAGATCTCTGTAGGAGTTAAAAGGAATTGATATTTAATTGAAAGTCTTAAATTTCATCAGTGCATAACATGATAAGATTGGTCACTATAGTAAGAAAATTTCCCCAGCTAATATGTTATGGAGAAAATTCTTTTCAATTGCTTTAGGAGAAAATTATGTATTAATTAGTGACTTGCATACTTACATATTACTCAGTGATGAGCTCTTTGTTTCAGGTAAGGTGCCTGTTATGCTATTATTCCCAAGGAATCTGTTGAGGGTGATAATAGAAATAAAGAAACACAAATTATGCTTGTAATATATAAAAGTATATGTGAAATATTAGACGTGAATTAGTCTTTTCGTACAAAAATTTCAGAGAACTCAAGCTAAGTAGAGACTGTGGAATATTGCCTGTAATGTTGTTGAAGCTCAAATCCCTTTGTAGAGAAAAAAGAAAAAAAAATTCAAGTTGCATCAAAGTAATAAATGCTGCTTCATTTTAATTTTAAAGCATTAAAAAAAACATAACTAATGAACAATAAAGAACTTACAATATCTCTAAACTTCTAAATTTTGCAAAGACTGATGGAAGAGTATCACAAATCTTTGCATTCCTTAAGATCCTATATGTAGTTAAATTTATATCATGCCATAGTTATACACCAAGTTATAAAAATAAAAAAGAAAAAGATAGTATATTATTGATTAGAAACAACAAGCCTTACAGTGTGTTTATCTTTGTCATACTCGTAATATATGTCAGTGATGAACTCCCATTTATTAGGTCTCCTATGCGTCTGGAATAGAGCATTCAATATTTCTTATTATATAAATATTCAATAAAAATTGATGTGTAAATAAAGTACATGCGAACAATCAATCAGAAGGCTATAAAAACCTGTATAATCTCTTAATTGATGGTTGGTAGGTATCATCATAAATGCGTATTTGCAGTATTAGTATAAAGGAGGAAGCTTACAAATCAGTAAGTTCGAAGAGATCCAAAAAACTTGAAGGAATTGGACCACTGATGGAGTTCCCTTGTATCCACCTATTGAAAAAACTTTTAGAAGTGAGTGCCTCTAATTTATTTTCTAGAAATTTGTTTGTATGCAATTCTAATCATGGATGATAAATTTAGCTTATATATATATATATATATATATATATATATATATATATATATATATATATATATATATATATATATATATATATATATATATATATATATATATATAGCAAGAGAGTTATAAAGGATAATCTTACAAAACTTCTAAGTTTGACCAAGTTCCAATGAAGTCTGGTATTTTGCCTATAAAATTATTGTCTGACATCATCCTGGATTAATAATTGCTATTAGATCATAAACAAATTGTCTAAACTCAAGATTTTAGTTCATATAGAACTTACAATATCTGTATGGCCGTGAGATTGAATAGAGAAATTGGAAGCTCACCATTTAGTCCAGAACTAGTCATGTCCCTGAGAATTGAACAGTAAATCGTATATAAGAATAGAGAACTAAAGACTAATAATATATGATATCCCCAACTACTAACAGAAAGTGCAGACAAAAAACATTTGATTTCATTTTCGTAAGTAGAAGTTATGATCATTTAACCATTGTTGTAGGTTCCAAAGGCCGCCCAGCTCAGCTGGAAGAGTCCCACTGAAATTGTTTGGCCCCAATCCTCTGCCAAAATAATAAGATGAAATAAAATAAAATAAATAAAATAGTCAATACATTATCTCCTTGAGATAGAAACCCTATGAAGAAGAGAATTTCCATCATAAAGATTGAAGAATTTTGAGTGATTGAAGAACTTTGAGTGCCTTATTTTAGAAGATGGAAGTCCTTGCCTCTTTTTATGATAGAGATTGATGAAGACAAGAGCATTCTAATAGAATTTTTTTTACGGATATTCTTATAAGATTTATGTCACTAAAGATTTAGTCAAAAAAGCTTGGCTAAACGCTGGATTTCATAAACCTCGGGAAAGTAGGATCTAAGATATTTATTATACTGTCTTTGCTATTCCTCTTCTTTTCCTTTAAAATGTTGAAAATATATGCCAAATAATTTACTAACATCTATTGTGAAAATAATTTTCAGTATTTAATGTCTCTAAGGCATGTTAAATTTGGATTTATAATATTTACTAAATCCTAATTGAATTAAGATAAAAAAAACTAAATCCTTCTTGCGACCAAATAGCCCCTAAGTCTGCCTTCATTGTAGAAGTCAAACTTTAATATTTTAACATGGCTGGAAGGCAGAAAAAATCTACAGCTAGAGTTGGACTCCCTCACAACGGCATTTTAAATGAGAGAGAATTGAACGGTAGAAATCCAACAAGGTGCAATACGACTACAGACCTACTAAATTTACAAATACTTGCTGCGGGCCAAAATATTCGGGGGGCTGTAGAGAAATAAAGAGCTTAATGTCTAAATTTTTAATGAATATCTTGCACACATATAAATAAAGAGAGAGGTGTAAGAGTCGTAAAAGATACCATAATTTTTATAAGGGAAAATCTAAAAAAGGGGAAAACCATGGGGTCTTAACCAGTTGAAATGAATCTACTAGTGTTTGTCGTTGATTACAAAATATGTCTTTTCTCGGGAGAAGGTGTTGGCTCAATATTTAAAATATAGAGAAAATTATATAGCCGGGGTTGGAAGAATCCAATGACACGAGAGCTATTCTCAAGAGAAACGTTGGCCTGTTTATTTGGTCAGTAAGATCATAGTCAGGTGATGATGATCAAAGGGACCGTAGTCGATTCACAATGGAGGTAGGAAGGATCGTAGTCGAATGACGGTGGTTGGAGCGATTGTAGTAGTGGGAGATGGGGGTCAGAGGGACCGTAATTGGTGGGAAATTTTAGTCAGAAGAACTATAGTAGGTTGATGATGGAGGTTAGAGGGACTGTAGTTAGCGGGCGATGGAGGTCGTAGGGACCGTAGTCGAGGGGCAATTGTAGTAAGAAGGATCATAGTAAGCATGCTATAAAGGTTGGAGGGATCGTAGTTGGCGGGCGACTATGGTCAGGATAGTAGCTAGCGACCGAAGAGGTTAGAGGGACCGTAGTTGCCGGGGGATTGTGGTCGGAGGGACTGTAGTCAGAGGATGAAAGAGGTCAGTGGGACTGTAGTTGGTGGGCGATTGAGGTCAAAGGGATCATAATTGACAGGAAACTGTTGCGGAAGAATCGTAATTGGCGGACTACAGAGGTTGGAGGGATTGTAGTCGGTGGGCTACTACTGTTGGAAGGACCCTAGTTGACGGACAACGAACCTTGGTCAGCAAGCGATGGAGGTCAGATGAACCGTAGTCAGGCAAAAAAGGTTAAAGAGACCATTGTTGGGGGTGACAGAGGTTGGGCAGAGGCTCAGAGGTGGTGATCGGACGGAGGTCCATCGATAATGGTTGGGTGCGTGTCCGATGACATCAACCTTGTTAAGGTCTAGAGATGGTGGCCAGGCAGACTTTCAGTGAAGATTAGCCAGTGAAAGTCTGATGGTGGCAGTGGTGATGGCTGAGCGGACATTTGGCGATTGTCCGGTGAAAGTCTAGAAATGGTCACTAGGCGGCGAGGGTTCTCCAGCAATGGTGCATGGGTGGAGCTTTGCGATTTTTAAGGTTCAGAGCTCTCTTGATCTCTAGCCTAAAGTCTAAACTTCTAAAGGTCTCCTCTCCTTTTCATGTGGAAAGAGGGGGTCTTTTTATAAATATTGAGAGCTGCATGCCCTATAAATATAGAGAAAATCCAGGGTATATTCGGAGTGCTCCATCGGACGACCCATACTGATTCTCTCGATTATAAAGCCTTTGTTCAACATTTAATTGTCTTAATGATGTCATAATTAAGCGATCTTAGACTTGATGGATTCATCTCATCAAGCTGCTTTATTCGACTATAAGCATGCCATACTTGAATATAATTCGATCATCTAATTAATTATTTGAAGCTTTCAAATATGTTTCAACCCCATTTAGGCTTGGATTAGACTGATCGTGGTGTCACGTGTTGGTCTCACTAAGATGTTCAATTTGACTACAAGTTTGCTGAAATTGGAGTTAGAATGGTCATGAATTTAATTTTAGAAATTGCCCATTTAGATATGCTTCGAGATTTGTTTCTAATCAAGACTATTTTTGATGGCGTATCAATATTAAACCACTATGCTGTTGTGAAGGTTTTGAGGATACATATAAAAAAATAACTTAGCTTTATCGGATCCTCCGCAAACCCCGTAAGAAATCCCGCGTCTTCTTCCCAAAATGATGCTCTACCTCATCATTAAAAGGAAATCGAAAGAGGTGTCATTCATTTTCTTCTGCCCGAGCGCTCAAACGACTCAGAAGTTCCCCACGGCCTCAAACCGTCTTCCTCCATTCCTCACACCCAATCAACGCCAGCATTCATCCAAGTCCTCTCATCCAACTCCAACAACTCAGAGCTTCAGCAAATCGAGCCGTATATACTCGAGAAGCCTCTGATCTCCTCCCCTATTCTCCCCTTGTCGAACCTGGTCCACAGCTCGCCGAACTTTATCTGTCCACCTCTTCCCGTCTCTAAACCAGAGCCTTAACTCCCACCGCAAGCCACACAACCTCTTTTACAGCGACCATTCAGCCTTCCAACCTCGCCAAATTAAGCCAGGTTTACCCGAAGTCCCGTCGGCCTACTGCCCTACTCTCGTGTGTGGCTTGATCCCACGCATACGGCCCGACGTTCAACTCCTCTACCCGTCAGACATCCATAGCCTCTGATCCAAACTCTCTGTCCGTCTACACTCCTCCTCATGTGAATAGGCCAAACCTAAGGAGCCATAGACCATTTCGACCTTATCCTCACTTCCCTCTCCAACCAGCCGACTGCTATTGTTGATTAGCTTTGTTATAAGTCCCACAAGTCCTATCACAAAGCTTTAACTGAGCAGCTCTTGCTACTCATATTTCCCACTATGTCTATTGAAAGTAATCCCACCAATGTAGTCCATTCCCAAAGCCCATTTCCAAGGCTTTATTAAAATAACTTCAACAGCTCTCCTAATCATTTCAAATAGCACCTTACCCCTCACACTTTCTCAACCCCAAATAGTAAGATTTTTTTACTCATTTTTCATTATTAGCATTAGTCATTATTGTTGATTAGCATGTTGAAATTAGCTGATATTATTAGCTAATACTATTAATTACCCATGTTAGCACCATTGTTATTAAGTTCAAATAGGTGTGTGTTTGTATGTATGTTGTATATATATATATATATATATATATATATATATATAAGAGACCAAAAAAATGATGAAAATGATGAATATTATGAAAAATAAAAAAATAAAAAAAGAGGGGAAAATAAAAAATATATGGTCAATATGTATTCATGTATCTTTGCAAATTGACGTCATCGTTGATTACCCCGTCACATCGCGTAGGTATAACTTCTAAGACTTAAAAAATCCTGCTCTCAGTGTTTATGAGGAGCCGGAGAACCCTCTATACGCGCTCTCGTAGTACGGTAGGAGGGATCCCAGTGCGACGCTTACGACGAGGCAAGTAGGCCCTGTACACGCTTGTTGGTGTTTGAAAGCGGGTTTTGAAAAATTTAGTCTTCTTTGGGAATTTTTGAATTAACATTAAAATTTAATTCTAAAATCAAACATCCCATCAAAAATATTATACCACCTCGGGAGGTGGAAATAAAATTTCAGGATGGGGTTCAGATTTAGAATTAAGAATTCTATCTTGAATATCATAGCCAAATTCAAAAGAGAACTTCATATGGCCCCTAAAGGGTCAAAATAAGGTTCAGTCAAATATCGGGCTACAATAATCAAGAGGAGCGATCGTTAATTTTATATTCGAATTCATTTTAACAAAAGATATATCTCCTTGAAGGGAGAAGATATCATTTGTTAATAATCGTTCGAACATAACGATAACGATCATTAGTGATTTGATTTTTCTCAAAGATAACTAATCGAGTTTTTAAAAATTAGTTTTGAAAAATTAGATGTGGGTTCTAAATCTCCTACGAGCGCAAGCCCTCGTAGTTAATTACATCGTGGGAGGCCGGAGTCCCCTACGAAAACTTTCGATTAAAATAATGGCAGAAATTTTGTTTAGAGATTTCTAGGAGTGATGCCAAAGAGGAGAATTTGGATTTTGAAAAGGGATTGGAGCGAGATTGAACATTTATTTTGGAATCAAATGAGGAAGGGTAGGGGACACTTTAGGATTCTGAAACAATTCAGAAGTGTCCAGATCTAAGTTAAGTGTTGGGCTTTAAATTTTGGATTGAAAGAATATTTAATTTGAGTTGAGCATTTTATTAGAAATTTGGGATTATATTCCCGGAGGTTGGGGTCTTATGATTCAAAAAGAGACCTGCCCCAGATCTTAGATCTAAATTTGGACACTGAAACACAGTAGTCCGAACCTAACTAATGCAGTGCAAAATCTGGACTTACCCCGGCCTGGATTGGGGAGCCAGCTAAACCACCTAAACGCTTCAAAACCATGAGTCCGGTCTTTTGATGCAGAGTGATCAGGGACGTTATTTAAGATTGGTTTAAGAAGTTGGGGTCGACACCTAGAGCAGATTCCTAATTGACCCCTTGACTTATGTCGAGTGGAATGCTTAGACTAATAATGCAATTAAAATTTTAATTTAATAAGTTTCTAATGCGATGCATGCTGGTTAAAGTATCCAAATCTGGTATGCATGAAATTTTAAAAAAGGCTTATAAAATAATTTTTTTGAAAAGACTAGACTTCCCCAGATCCAGCACCTCATCCTCATAGGTCGGATTATCTGGACTCTACCCACGGGCGGGGAAGTGTCTTATAGCAAGGAGGGAGAGAGATGCAGTAATATGCATGCGACCCCGGACGATTCCGGCTATTCCCTAGGTCGTTAAGTTTCTATGTTATTTAAATCTTAAAATTTTAAGTATTAATTATAAGTAGAAATAGTTTTCGTCCTTAAAGAGCCTAACGAAGTCCAGGCTAAAACAAAAACGACATGCAAGCGCCAAAGAACTAGGAAAAACAGGCAATCCTATACGCAATCAAATTAAATCACAACATATTAAATAATCAAATTAATTAAGTAAATGTCCATAGGCAAATTGCCTTGCTTATTACAACCCAGATTTACATAAATTAAAAGTGGCCGGGCACCACTGACAACAACCCGGATTCTAATCCTAATACAGACGCAAGTGACTTTGAGCGGGATACTCTATGTCTTCAACTCCTCGATCTCCTTGGATTTTTTGTGATCGGAAACCCAAATGAAAAAGAGAACTCTTCCCTTTAGGGGAAGGTTACTCTTTCCACTTTGGGTAATGAATTGATCCAAATTTGGAATTCCAAATGGATAAGGACTATCCCCCAAAGGGGTATCCTTTCCTCTTTGGAATCCAATCTTTGGATCTATGTATCCCAAACTCAAAGTGCCACTTTCACAACTCAATACTCAGATGAATTACATAAATATGAAAATGAAAATTCTAGACTCGATCCTGCAAGGTTACCCTAAGCATTTAAATATTAAAATACATCCCAAGCAGTTATATATGTATATGTGCAGAAAAGTAAACACGCTTGGCCACGCTCTTTTTATTTGGGGGCTAAGCAGCTGAAGCATCTGTAGCATTTATATTTATGATTTATTTAGCCCCCTTTATTGCCCTGCATGAGCGTGGCCACCTGCAGAAAATTTAGTGAGCATTCAGATCGTTCCTAACCTAAGGGTAATCTAATCGCCCATCACATCAATCCACAGAGTGCAGTAAAAGTAAACAAACACATCAACCAATTTCAATCACAACATGCAATGAAAACTTAGAAAACCCGGCACACAGCAGAAAAGTAAATACCGGCCTAGCCTAGATCTAGAGTCGGTTGTCCTAGCAAACCATCTAAAGTGTGTGTAGTAGGTCGTGTGGCTGGGGTAGATCCTAAGCTGGGTAATCTGTTGAAGTTGTTTAATGTTCTGATTAGTTGAGAGGCTTAAGGGAGATTTTAATTGAAGTTTAAGTCTTAATGGTTTAAATTTGATTTTGAAATTGATTTTAATTATTTTTTGAATACCACCTTTGTTGCACACCGAGGCCATAAAGTTTATTTCACCTTCCTTGGGGCTAATTTAATAGCCTCGTAGGCCTGGGTTACCCAGTGGTACCCGATATAATTAAGTGATTTGAGTTTGATTAAAGTTTAAAGATTAATTAATTTTTAATTAAATTGATTTATTGCTGGTTTTAAAATAAAATTGATGTTTTCTGGAATCTTGAATGATTTATTGAATTTTAGAATTTTATGGATTATTTTAATTAGTTAATTAAGGGGTCCAAAGATGACTTTTCAAATTAAAATTAATTTTGTAAGTTTCAGATTTTTAATAAATATTAGACCTTATGATGAGTTGTTAGACTGTTAGTACACTCAATTTGGAGTTTTCTATGAAAAGTTATGATTTTTCGAAGTTCGAGCCTAGTTTTGAACTACGGTTGACTGAAAAGTTGACTTTTTGACTTTGACCAGATTTTGGAGATTTGACATTTTTAGAAAATACTAGACCTTAATTGGAGTTGATTGACACTAAGTTTGCTCAATTTGGATTTTTCTGTAATTAGTTATGCATTTTCAAAGTTTCCTTAATTATTGAATTTTTTAAAATTACTTAATTAGGAAGGTTTTGATCATTTTGATCCAAACTCATCCCAAACTGCATGAAATCAATCCCAAAGGTCAGGAATGACCCATGGGAGTGTTTCCAAGTGTTTGGAAATTATTTTAGATTTTTAATAATTTTTAATTAATTAATATAATTAATTATTGATTTTCATTAAAAGTCAAATTAAAGTTAAATTAGGAGTCCAGTCAAGGGGATTTTATTTTTTCTAAGTAGAGGACTAAGGTCTGGTCAATTTGAGATATTATTTACAATTTTTGGACTTAATATGGATTTATTGCATTTGTTTGAATTTTTTGGGTCCTTAAAAGGGTTGAAACTTTGGGTAATTAATTTTCTGATCTAATGATCTCCAAATTTAGTGAAATTTGAACCTAAGGTACATGATGTCTCTAAGTTTACTGTGTTCAAATTTCACCCCTATTGGGTGTGTGTACAATCCCCTAGGAATTTTCTAAGTTTTCTACACTTTTATTTAATTATTTTTCCTAGGTCTCTCTACTATTCAAATAGGCGTGAAATTTGGTTTGTCTAACCCTTACACATATGCAATCACACCACAAAAGTTATGCAGCCTAATTCTATAGAAAAATGGAGTTATTAATTTTCAAAGTTTTGGGTCCAAAATGGACCCATTACCTTAAAAATTCACATCATAGCAATTCAGTGGATATCTGAACCTAAGAAAATTATAGTACATGCCTAAGATACCCAAATAGCTTCCACCAAAAGTTGGGGCTCAATTGACCACTGGATTGTGAGAAAATCACAAAAAACCGATTTTAAAGAAATAGAAATATCTGATAATCCAGTAATCAAATTAACTCAAAATTAATTTTAATAAATACTAGGGTGAATTATCTTTCCAACGAGCCCAAAAACACTTAATTTAGTGGAAAAATGAATTTACTATGAATTTTGAAAGTTATGACCATTTTTTTGAATTTTTAAGTCCATTAATAACCGGCGCCAATCATTGACAATGATCGGCGCCAAAACGGCGGCGGCGTGTGGCATTTTGATATGCAAAGTGCTGTTTATCAACCACCTAAATATGCCATCACTAATCCCGAGCCGTCCGATCGAGAAAGATAGAAAATCGGACGGCCGAGATCGATCAAGGCCGTTTTAGTTCAAAATGAACTAGAAAATTGAAACACTCATAACTTTCAAAATACTGGTCAAAATTTAACGAAATTTGAAACATAAGCTCATGGGAACATGAACTTTCATTGCCTAGAGTTTGGAGACCCTAAACAATGAAATTTTTGAGCAGTTTTAAATTGAGATTTAAACTTAAAATGAGCATAACTTACAATCCAACCGTCGGATTTGTGAGATCTTGGGCTTGTTGGAAAGCTACAGTGATCCTCTACAACTTTGATGAAGACACCAAGAGCTGGATCTAATTGGATCGAAAGTTGTGTTGGAAAACCCTCTTTCTCTCTCTAGAATGCTCTCTCCTCACTAAAATAGTGATTTGAGGCTTGGAAATGATGGGAAGAGGCTTGGGAAAGCCTTAGAAATGGTTGGAGAAGATGGGAAAGGGTTTTGGAAGGTTGAAGGCTGGAGGAGAGTTGGGGGAGAGTTGAGGGAGAGTTGAGCGGATGCTGGAGTTTGGGACTTAGGGTGAAAAATGAGTAAGATGCCCACTTAGGTCAAAATCCCTACACTTAACCCATTGCTTTTGAATTGGATGGCTAGGATTTAATCAAAGGTGTTTTAGATGCTTGCCAAGTGTCCCATGGGCAGCTCAAAACCAGGAGAAAGGGCTGAGGTTGAGAGGGATTGCCTTGAGCCAAGAGGGGGGGGACCACCTCTCTTTTCCTCCATTTGGCTAAACCAAGGCATGGCTTGGTTAATGGGGCTGGATTAGAAGTCAATTAGGAGGGGGAATTAACCTCTTTTGAGCAGTCTACAGCAGGTTTTGGGAGATGGAAAAGATTTGTCCATGTGGCATGGTCAAATGACCATGACTTGGGCCTCATCTCAAAGATTTTTGACTCCTTGACTTGTTGACTAGTCAATGATGACTAGGATATGCATGGGAGGAGTCAAATATGCTGTAGGAGTCAATATCAAGGGACATGGGGCCATGGTGTTGAAACTTTGAGTGAATACATAAAATTGGAGAGGGTTTTGACCTCTCCAAATGGGTTGACCAAGTCAACCCAAGGGAGGATTGACTTGGAAATCTTTGGACATGTCATGAGTGTCCAAACAAGTGTTTTTGAAGCATTAAATTGGTTTGAGATGGATTCAAATGTTGAAAATAACAATAGTTGGGTTAAAGGTGGATTTGGTCAACCATAGTTGACTTGGTCAAACAAGTCAAACTAAGGAGTGGGTTTGATTTCAGTGGGTCTCAAATATCATAAAATATTCATTGGAAGGGGTTTCAAAAATTTAAAATGTTGGACGATGTTAAATTTTGGTCAAAAGTCCAAAAACCCCTTTAAAGGGTATTTTGGTCATTTTGACCCCGGATGAATCCTGGGTCGAGGTGGGTCCAAAAAGATGTAGATTAATGTTAAACACATCAATATCAATGGTCTGGAGGTGATTAGAGGGTTTGGGGGAAATTCCAAGGTCAAATTTCCCAAAATAATGGGTCCAGTGGCACAGGCCGTAAATATTTGAAGGTTTTACAGCATTTGGATTTAAATTTAGTTTCTGGGGTTAGAGACTCCAAAATGGGCTCAAACTTGGAGGTTTGCCTCTAGAGACGTATCAAATCAGTATGCAACTGACAGATCATGAATCGGAGGTCATTTGACTGGGGTTTGAAATGTTTGAAAATTCCCTGAAAAAGGCTTTTAGGACTCAGGTATTTGGCCTTGAATTCTGGATTTGGAAATCTGGATTTGATATAGATTTTGGGTTTAAATATCTGGATTTGAATCATCTCAATCATTCATGATCATTTGGAGTGATCATAAGTGTTTGGAAATGATTTGAACTAGATCAAAGGCAGGATCAAGATTTGAACTAGAGTTTGAATCCTGGACTTGGCTGAAGTCTGGGTTTTGATTGAGGTCTGAACTGAATCAAGGTTTAGATTGACTTAGGTTTAGGATTGATTCGAAGTCTGGATTAGGCTCTAATAACCTCATACAAAAATGAGGTCAACAACGCTCTCATAGCATGGTGGGGACACTTTTAAGTACCTATACACGCTCTCATAGCGTGGCGAGAAAAATAATTGTGCGTCTTCAAATAGGTGCCCCAAAGATCCATACACGCCCTCGTAGCGTGGTGGGGTTAAAGAATTCTGGCCGGGGTGTCGCCCGATACCTACCATACATGCTTTCGTAGCATGGTAGGATGACCCAAACTCCTGAAATTTCCCCTAAACGGGAGAGAAGCTGGGTTGCTGCCAAATTTTACAGTGACAGAGAAAACATAACTTAAATGATTAACAAGGACTTGAACTTAAATCAAATGACAACAAACTGAGCATAAACTTAGACATCAAATGAATAGCATGAGACTTGTGAATTCAAACTTGACTGAACAAGACATCACGAAGTTTGAACAATGTGGGCAGAGAACAGAGCTTGCGCACTAATAAGCAAGGAAATAGGCATTGAATCAAAAAATACATGATTTTAATTAAAACTCAAAATGCAAACTAATAATCCCAATCATTTAAACATTCAAACATGGGGCCTATGCTGAATGAAGCTCCAACATCGATCAATAACGATATATAATCTAAGCACAAGCATAAATATAAATAAATATCATAAATAATATAAAAATAATTGTGACCAATGGTAATGTTTATACTAATTATGTGAGCAAACATGCAAGAGCTCATGATTTGCAAGCAATAATCAGACAATAATGATATTCACTTCGATCATGTTTGCGAATGAGTGAGGATAATTGCAATAAGGAGCACATTCATGAGATATATGAAAAATACAATCATGAAGGATATGAGTACAATAATTCAACAGTAATTATACTCCAATAAAAATGTTGATTCCCTACATAACACCGACGAGCAACAAACAAAGATGGAAATAACCTGCCAACATAATGTGTTTGAAGAAGTTTTAATGAACACAACCTGCTTGTAGATAATAATAATCAGTTTGCAAACGAAATTATTAATCCACCTTCAAGTGGTGGCATGAAAGGGTGGAGGATTTATGATGCACATGGTGTGTTTTCCCATAAACTCACAACCAGTATGGTTTACTTGCAAGTAAGGGGAGATATGAACCTACGATGCGCATAACACTCCAACTACAAACAATATCAATGGAGTCACAATGAATGTAAACACCATTGATATTAGAAGATTCATGATGTACATAATGCTCCATCCATGAACAACAATAGGGGAATTGCCAAATTCACCAAACTCCTACGAATGGTAGCAGCCGGCATACAGTGATTGCAAAGACACCCTCATAGTCAACGATGATCAAATATTAAACAAATGCACGAGCTCTTGGTAGGTGAAGGAAGTTGATAGGTAGCGATTGTAATGAATTGCTCAAGATAAATCACAGCTCACATGCAAGCAATGATCAAAGAGTTGCAATGTATACAACATATTGTCTACAAGCAAGAATAGCATATATGCAATGCATACGAGTTCTTGCTAATCTCCATAAAAGACTCTTTATCTATAAGCAAATATAAAAGAGACGTAACAGATAATAGCATTTATAATTAGGTGTAGGAGATTTATCAGCATACTATAATCCACCTTTATGAAGCAACAAGTAACTCACACCCGCGATGCCATACCACAAGATCAGCAACATGCATACGAGTTGACAGAAGGCGTCTACAAGTTCCCAAACAGAGCGTCGTGCACGTTGGATGCCCGCACAATTGATCAGCTTCAAACATTTTAAAATTCCCCCATACATATATTATAATATGTATACACACAGATGTGAAAGTGCATATACAAGCATATTAACCTATATACATGTAAGAATATACATCCGCATGGGCCCTGATGAGTGTGATGTATACACACATGTAATGTATCCTAATTTATGTATGAGGTCATCAAGATCTACATATATTCCTTCTTAGTGACCTGATGATTGATAAGTTTCCACTTGTCAACCATATAGGTCCCAGTCAAATTTCAATCCAGTCCTGAATGCAAACTTCAACCAAGCCTTTAATTCCAGACTTCAAACTAGCCTTTAATCAAACTTCAAATTATATCCAATCAATCTCAATCATTCATTTGGTTGTGATGGATGTGGTTAATTTAAAATCAATCATTCAAACCCAAAATTGAGTCCAAATTCAGAATTCTAGTCCAAAATTAAGGGTTAAGGATCCAGGTTCTAAAAGCCTTTCTAGGTAATTTTTTAGTCATCTTGAAATCCAGTCAAATGGTATCGGATTCATGATTTATAAATTAAATATTGATTAGGTATGTATCTAAAGTCAAACCTCCAAATTTGAGCCAATTTGGAGGCCTCTAACCCTAAAAATTGAATTGATTTTCAAAGGCTACAAAATCTTCAAATATTTACAGCCTATGCCACTAAACCCTCCACCTTATGGAATTTGACCTTAGGACCTTCCCCAAAGCCCTCGACCATGTCTATAAGTCTTGTTATGATATTTTGGCCAATAAATTATATTTTTTTGGACCCAGTTTGACTCACAGTTGATCAGAGGTCAAAGTGACCAAAATGCCCTTTATGGCAAAAGTGGACTTTTCCCCAAACCTCAACATGCCTTAGTCAAATCAAACCTTGAAACCTCCTCTAATGCATCCTAAACATCATTAGGAGTTCTTTGGACCTAAGCCCAGGTTTTGATCTGACCAGGTTGACCAAGTCAACTATGGTTGACCAAAATGCCCCTTGAAGGCCCAAATGGTCATTTCAACCCAAATGGTCATTCCATTGTATGGGACCACCTCCATTGGCCTTAAAATACTCATTTAAACTTGTTGGACCCAAACCAAAGCCATGGTTTGACTAGGTTGACCAAATCAACCCTTAACCTACACTAATGTCAAATTCAATCCTTAAAGCGATTTCATATCAAATCAACCCTCAAAATCCTTCAATTGGACACTCCAAGCATGTCTAGCATGTCCCTAGGTCAAATTCCTATGGATTTGACTAGGTCAAATATTCATGCATGATCAAACCCCTCACATACACTCAACACTCATGATATATGGATCAATAAGTTAACAAACCCTTTCAAACTCATGGGAAAAAGTTAAATCAAGGCCACATCACCATGCTACCTTAGCAATCCTAATCCCCCATCTAAATCTTGCTCAAATATGCTGAAACATAGCTCATACCACTCCCAAAGAGGGCCTAAGCCAGCCTCTAATCCTTGCGTAAGGCTTGGTTTAACCAAAAGAGGGAAAAGTTAGTGGTCCCCTTTCTCATCAACCAGCCCTCTCCCTTAGTTTTGAGCAACTTTGGGGACACTTGTAATCAATCCAAGCCTCCCCCAAACAATCTCGGCCATTCAATTCAAAAGCAAGGGGTTAAGTAAGGCAAACTTGACCTAAAGCAACATATTCAATCTCATTTCAAAAAAACCTTCATTCAGCAGCCTCCACTCTAAAGAGCTCTTCCCCAAGCTTCACTAACTATTTCCCTACCTTTCTCAAGCATCCCTCCATTATCTCCATCCCTCAAATCAACATTTTGGTGAAGAGAGTGCATTCTAGTGAGAGAAAGAGGGTTTTCATCATCAACATGAAATCCAGCCACTATTTGCCTCTAGGGTCTTTAATAAAGTTGTAGAGGACTTCACTAGGAGCAAAAGGAGCCCAAGATCTCCAAAATTTATAGACTAGATTGTAAGTTATCTTAACTTTTAGGCAAAACTTCATTTTGAAATCATAAAAATCTGCAATGTATGGAGCCTCCAAATTCCAGACATTGCAAGATTACATTACTATAAATATGTGTTTCAAAATTTGTTAAATTTGACTGAGTATTTTGAGAGTTATGGCTGTTTAAAGTTTTAGTTCATTTTTAATTAAAATTCCCTGGCTCAATCAGAGCCATATGATTGCTCCTTCTACGCGATCAGATGGCCCAAAATTGGCCACGTCGGCCTGTTCAAACCTCGCGCGGGCCAGACGATTTGAATGCATGCCGTTTCGAATCGACTTGGCCATGTAGGCGCATCACAATCGTCCATGTCTACGCGGTTAATCGGACGGTCGAGATCCAAGCTGACTCAGATTAAAACCACAGTGACGGCTCACCGCGCTAATGATTGGCGATGATTGCGTAGGCGATTAATGATTAAAAAATAAATTAAATAATTGAATTTAATGCTAGAAAGTTCTAAAATTCATAGAAAATCCATTTTTTCACCAAATTAAATATTTTTGGTGTCATTTGAAAAATAATTTTGTATACTATTTATTAAAATTAAATTTAAGTTGATTTGACTAGTGAATTGTGAGTTATTCATGTTTATTCAAAATTCATTTTCTTACAATTTTCTCATAATCTAGTGGTCAAATCAGACAAAAGTTTTGATGAAATTTTTTTGAGTATCTTAGGCTTTCCATGCATTTTTCTTAGGTCCAAATTCATAATAGATTTCTGTAGTGTGAATTTTTAAAAACATAGGTCCATTTTTGATCCAAAACTTCAATAATTTATAACTCTCTAAGTTTCTAGGTTCTAGTTATGGTATTACTGTTGAATGTTTGCATCTCTATCAGGGTTAGCTAGACAAAGATTGGAACCCAATTGAACACTAGTAACACCTGGGAAAAATAATTAAGGATTATGTCTAAACAACTTAAAAAATTCTTAGAAAATTTAACATACACCCAGTATGGGTGAAACTTGATAATATTAAACTTAGTGATATTTTACACCATAAGTTCAAATTTCACTAGATTTGGAGCCTATTAGGTCATAAAACTAAGCAAGTCAAAAATTGAGCCCTTTTGAGGACCCAAAAAATTTAAAAAAATATAATAAATTAAATTTAAATCCAAAAATAACAAATAAAATATTAAATTGACCAAAATTTAATGCTTTACCTAAAAAAATTAAAAGCCCCATCTCTGAATCTTTAATTTGACTTTAATTTAATGTTTAATAAAAATGAACAATTAATTAATTAATTTAATTAAAAATTATTAAAAAATTTCAAATAATTTCTAAACACTTGAAAACACTTCCATGGGTCATACCTGACCTTTAGGAGTAATTTCATGAAGTTTGGAATGAGTTTTGATCAAAATCATAAAAACTTCTTAATTTAGTAATTTAAAAAATTTAATTAAATACTCAAATTTCAAAAAATTATAATTAATTCCAAAGATTTCCAAC
Source organism: Dendrobium chrysotoxum (assembly GCA_019925795.1). Lineage (NCBI taxonomy): Eukaryota > Viridiplantae > Streptophyta > Magnoliopsida > Asparagales > Orchidaceae > Dendrobium > Dendrobium chrysotoxum. The sequence goes on from CM034312.1 coordinate 7,122,371, forward strand.
CATTCAAGTCCATTATGGGTCTAGTATTTAATAAAAATGTCAAACTACTAGAAATAAGTCAAAGTCAAAAAGCCAACTTAGGGTATAATTACTTAGTGTATAATTACTCATCTTAGGGTCTAGTATTTAGGAAAAATATTAAACTTTCAGAATTCACTTTAATTTATAAAGTTAAATTTTGACTCCTTAATTTAAGACATTAAATCATTCTAAAAATTTCAAAAATTCAATAATTGATTAAAATTTCAAAAAATATTAGTTTTGTTAATAAAATTAATCAACCAACCCTTTAATATATAACAAGCACTCTAAAGATGAAGTTTTTGGATGAACTATCTTGAGTTGTAGGCCTAAGTTTCTAAAGGAGGTCTAGTTCCTCGAGCCCACTATTACAATATCACGAACGGATTTAATGGAGTGTAAAATCTTAAAATTAATTGACTATTAATTACTTAGCTAAATTTAAATCCTTAATTTAACTATATTAGTCTGGTTTATAGGCTAGACTACCTTGAGCTGCGGGGCTAAGTGTCTTAAGGAGGCCTAGTACCTCGAGCCCACTGTAACAATGTCACGAACCGGTTGATGTAACTTTAAATTAACCTAATCCTTAAAATCAATAACTAATTAATTTAATTAGAAAATTATTAACCCTTAACTCACAATCAATTAAATGACTTAATTTATACCGGTTACTACTAGGTAATGACCCGGGCCTACGAGACTATTGACTTTACCCCAATAAAGGTGAAATAAACTTCATGGCCATAGTGTAAACAAAGGTATTATTAAACTAATGCTTAAAATATATTTTAAAATCAACCATAATACACTAGTACTTAAACTTAACTTAAAACGCCTTAAGCCTTCAAAAAATTCAAATACTAGAGAACTTTAACAAATTATCCAGTCTAGGGCATATCCAAGCCATACAATCTTTTGCATACACTTTAGATGATTTGTTAGAATAACCAGATCTAGATCTAGGCTAGGCCGAAGTTTACTGTTATGCTATTTTATGCCGAGTTTTTCATGGCTTTCACTACATGCTAGTTATAATGACTTGATTGATGTGATTGTTTATTTACTTATATAATTTGTGAATTGATTCAATGGGCATTATATTACTATTAGGTTATAAATGATATGGATGCTCATAGAGTTTTCTATACGTGGCCATGCTTATGCAGAGCTAAATCAAGGGGGCAAAATTAAAAGATTTAAATTGATAAATTTTATGCATGTGCTAAAAATGCTAAGTCTCCCTTAAAATTAAAAGAGCTTGGGTAAGCGGTGTTATTTACTTTAAATTTGAGCAATGTAAAAATATAATTGCTTGGTATATTTTTGATTATTTAATTATCTAGGATAACCTTATAGGTTGTGTTTGAGTCTAATCTTTTAATTTCTTATCTGTAATTTGATGTAATTATAATCGAGTTGTGAAAGTGTAGCTTTGAGGTGGGATACAAATCCAACTTGAAATCCAAAGAGGATAAAACATCCCTTAGGGGAGAGTTCCCTTCCATTTGGAGGTCCAAGATAGGATACTTTTAATATCCAATGAGGAAAGAAAAGACCCATTCGAAGAGGGGTTTCTTTTCATTGGGATATCTAGATCCGACAAATCCAAGGAACTCATAGAAGAAGAGGTGGCAAAGAAGTGAAGATAAAGAGTATCCTACTCAAAGTCACTTACGTCAGCCATATGATTAGAATCCAGGTTATTCTTAGTGATACTTGGACACTTTTAATTTTTACAGGCTATGGATTATAAATTAAGTAGCAATTGCCACAAAGATATTTAATTTATTTAATTAATTAATCTGATTAATTGTTTACATTATTTGCATAGTAGAAATACCTATTTTTCTAACTTTTTTTATTGCATGTTAATTTTGCTTTAGCTTGGATTTGATCGGAGGCTTGTGAGGGTATGATTAAAACATTTTCTATTTAAAATTAAATAAAAAATTTAGCTCGCATAGAAACTCCTATGACTTAAGAAGTAAGCTCAGGACCGTCGAGAATATGTATATATGCATATTAATATCTTCTCCTCCTTGTTAGGCACCTCCCTACTTATTGGTTCTAGTAGGCAACTTGATCTATTATGGTGCAGTTCTCTCAAGGGGATGTTATGCAATCTCTAGAATAAAATTATTTTTAAGCCTTTTTTCAAAAAATACTTCATATATATTTCATGCATTTATCGAGTCAGTTAGTATGCATTACATTAAAAATAAATTTTAAAGTGTCTAAAATTTTAATTACATTTCTCTCAAAACATAATCACCCTACATAAGTTAAGGGGCTAATTATGATCTGTTATAGATGTTAGCCCCAATTTCTTAAATCTTAATTAAATAATGCCCCTGCCACTCTTTTATATATATAAAAAGAACATACTCATGGTTTTATAGCACCTAGGTGATTGACTGCCTCCCTAATCCAGGCCGGGGTAAGTCCAGGTTTTGTACTGCATTAGCTATGTTCGGGCAACTATTGTTTAGTGCCCAAAATAGACTTAGGATCCAGGACAGACTCAAAATCATAAGATCTCAAACTTTGGGAATGTAATCCCAACTTTTTAATAAATTTACAACTTAAATTAAAATTCTCCTCAATCCAAAATTTAAAGCCCAATACATAAGGTTGACTGGGGTATTTCTGAACTATTTCAAAATCCCAAATGCCTCTTACTTCTCTTTCCTTGATCTCTAAAAAGAAGTATTCAAATTTTGATTCAATCTCTATTGTATTTCCAATCTCACTTCCTTTGATACCACTCTTCAAAAAATCTCAAAATTAATCTTCTGACGTTATTTTAATTGAGAGTATTCATAGGAAATTTAACTTTCCTACGATGTAATTAACTACGAGGGCTTTCACTCATAGGAGATTTAGAACCTATATTAATTTTTTAAAATTAATTTTCAAAACTCAATTAATCTTCTTTAGGAAAATTAAAATCTACGCCGATCATTATCGTCATATCCAATCGATTGACAATAGGTGATATCTTTTTCCCTTAGGAAAATATATCATTTACTGTCATGACTTTGAATATAAAAATAATGATATTTCATCCAAACTATAATAGTTAAATACTTGATAAAATATTATCTTGACCCTTCGTGGTCATATATAGTTTTTCTTTAAATTTGACTATCTCGACCACGATGGCCCAAGCTGACGAAACCATGGGATCTTGATCAGGCTCATTACCATTCTCCCACCATCCGCTTTAAGTGTAAGATGAATAAATTTTCAATTTTAAATATCAAACTTTTAAATACCTAAACCCATTATGGTACTATATGCCAGATATCACACATCTACGGATACGATATATTCATTTGATGACTAGTCTTAATCGAAGTTCTCTCTTGCTATCGAGAGGGGTAATTAACTATAGGGGTTTGCGGCTATAAAAAACCAAAACTTAGATCTAAAGTCCTCACAAAATGAGGGCAAAATCTCTGGCTAGTGTCTTATCTACAGACCCAATCTATTTTCTGAAAATTTACCCGAAACCTAATTTATTTAAACTCCCTCGAAAGCAAGGGAGGCTGGGGTGTGATTTTTTGGAGCCCACATTATATATATATATATATATATATATATATATATATATATAATGCTACTATGATAGTTTTACTACTATGCCTCTATTCTCAATTTGCAATAGCCTTAATAGATGATTTTTTTTCTTCGAAGGCTCATACTTGAATCCATTTTATTTGCTTTAATTTCTTCTGGGTTGTCTATTTATTTTAGATCTCAAAAAATTTTGTAATGTTATGTATTTTAAACTCCTATTCTTCTTCACATGGCCATTATTTTACTATGTTTACTTGCAACTTTAAATCACATTATATAAGGTTTATTTGGGACTAATTTCTTGTTAGTTTATTTTTAGACAGTAATTATTGATATATCATCAAAAAACTTATCTTGACCGGGCACGAATATCAAGGCAAAATTAAGTTAAAAATTTTAAAAATTAAATCAGAGACCATCTGAACTCTGATTTCATTAAACTTATAGTCAAATTGAACGTCTCAAAACTATGAATCGAATGACACCAAATTCGACCCAATTCGATCCCAAATGAGTCCAAATCAAGGACCCGAAGAGCATTTAGAAGGCTCAATCCATAATTTAGATTACCAAATGGTTTCCAAATGATACATGCTTATAATCGAATCGAGCAGCTCAACGAGATGAATCCAACGAGCCTAAGATTGTCAAATTATAGCATCTCTAAGGCCATTCAAATGCCCAATAAATGGTCCACAATTAAGGGATTGAACATCGGTCATTGATTCAAACTATTTGCATGATCTTCCTCCTATTTATTTGCTATGCCACTCTTAGAAAACTATAAATGGACCCCTTATTCCTCATGGAAGGGGAGAGGAGGAAGGGGCCAAGCAAAAAGAGAAGGAAGAGAGTTCCCTTACCACCAGACTTCTCCTAGACCATTACCGGGCTTTAGCACGGACACTAACTATCGCTGGACTTCTGCCTGGCTGCCGACTAACGCCGGACTTTCGTCCATCGCTGGACTTCTGCCCATCGCCAAACTTTCGTTAGATTTCTACCTATTGCTGGACTTCTTCCTGTCATGAACATTCGTCAGACTTCTATCCAACGCCAGACTTTTGCCCGTCGCTAGATTTCTTCCAAATGTCAGACTTCTACCCATCACCGATTTCTACCCAACATTGGACTTCTAGTAGTTACCAGACTTCTGCCCATCGCCGGACTTTCGTCAGACTTCTACCCGACGCTAGACTTTTGCCAGTCATCAGATTTCTAGCCGATGCAGGACTTCCGCCCATCGTCAGACTTCTGCCTGTCATCAGACTTCTATATGATGCTAGACTTCTGCCCGCCATCGAATTTCTACCCGATGCCAGACTTTTGATTGCCATTGAACTTCTGCCCATCATCAGATTTCTACACGACGCCAAACTTTTACCCGTCGTCGGACTTCTGCCCGTCTTCAAACTTTCGTCGGACTTCTATTCGACGCCGGACTTTTACCCATCATCGAATTTCTACCAAACGCTAGACTTGTGACTATCATCGGACTTCCTCCAGTCGCCGGATTTCTACCCAACGCCGGACTTTTGCTCGTCGTCAGACTTTTTCCCCTCATCGAACTTTCGTCGGACTTCTATCTAATGTTAGACTTTTGCCCGTCGTCGGATTTCTACCTATCACCGGACTTCCACCCATCCCCGGACTTCTGCCAATCATCAGACTTTCATCGAACTTCTATCTGATGCCAGACCTCCGCCTGCCGCCGGACTTCTGCCCGTCTCCGAACTTTCATCGAACTTCTACCTGACACCAGACCTCCGTCCGTCGCCAAACTTCTGCCCCTCGCTGGACTTTTATCGGACTTCTACCTGATGCTGGACTTTCGCCAATCCCTAGATTTCTACCCAACATCAAACTTCTATCTGTCATCGGACTTTTGCCCATCGTCAGACTTTTATCCGATGTCAGACTTTCGTCTGACACTGGATTTCTACCCTACGTCGGACTTCTGCATGTCGCCAGATTTTTGCCCGTCACCAGACTTTCATCGGACTTCTACCCAATGCTAAACTTTTACCCATCACTAGACTTCTGCCGATCACTGAACTTTTGTCAGACTTCTACCCGATTCTGGACTTTCACTCATCGCAGTATTTCTATCCAAGGATGAACTTCCACCTGGCATCCAATTATTCTTGGACTTTCATGCAATAATGGTCTTTCCAACCTCTGTCGCCTGTCGACTACGGTCCTTTTGAACTCCATAGCTAGATTGCGGTCTTTCCGACCTTCGTCACTAGACAACAGTTTTTTTTGATAACTGTCATCCGCCGAGTATGATCCCTCCAATTATTGTCACTAAACTATGGTCTTTTCGACCTCCGTCACTAGTCGACTATAGTTCTGCCGACTAAATAAATATATCAATAGTGATTCTTTTAAGTCCCATCATGTAATTCACTTTATATGATGCATATTTATTACATCAAGCCAAGGCCTTCCCCAAAGGAATGGCCTCATTTGTAATCAACTGCAAAAAATAGTGGATTCATTAAAATAGGGTTAGGCCTTGTGGTTTTTTCCCTTTTCAGGATTTTCAACTTAAGAATCTTGGTGTCTCTTATAAATACTTCACACTCTCTTTTTATCTGTATGCGTGCTGGATCTTCGTACACTGCTAAGACGTTAAACTTTATATTTCTCTATCGCCGTGAATATTCTAGGGCACAACAATTATAATTTTATTTGGGTATTATTTTCTCACACCTTTTTATAAATTTTTGATATGAAAAATCATTTTATGCAATCATAATAGTGAAGTTATTTTAATCAAAATAAATTGCAGTCGATTATTTGAATCCACTATTATTTGCAGTCGATTACAAATGAGGCCCTTCCTCATGGGAAGGCTTTGGCTAAATATACATTATAGAACATACATTACATGATGGGACTTGAATGAATCATTATTGATATGTTTGTTTTGTCAGCAGAATCATAGTTGGCGGGTGATGAAGGTCGGAAAGACCATTATCTGGTGACGGAGGTAAGAAGGACTATAGTCGGCGGGCGATGGAAGTTGAAAGGAGAGTAGTCAATGAGCAATGAAGGTCGGAAGGACCATAGTCAGAGGGTGACAGAGGTTGGAAGGACCGTAATCGGCTAGAAAGGGAGGTCGGAAGTCCGACGATGGTAGAAGTTCGGTGTCAGGCGAAAGTTCAGCGTTGGGTAGAAGTCCGACGACGGGTAGAAGTTTGACGGCTGGAGGAAGTCTGACAATGGGTAGAAGTCTGACGACAGGTGAAAGTTTTTCGTTGGGTAGAAATTCGATGAAATTCCGGCGTCGGGTGGAGGTCAGGCAGAAATCTGGTGTCACTTAGAGGCTGGGTGAAAGTCTGAAGTTCGTCGGTGGTCGGGCAGAAGTCCGACGTCACTTGACGGCTAGGCAGAGGTTTGGCGTCGATCAGCGATCTGGTAGAAGTCTGGCATCGGTCTGTAGTAAGGGAGATGTCTGTCCGTCAGAGAGAGAGAGAGAGAGAGAGAGAGAGAGAGAGAGAGAGAGAGAGAGAGAGAGTAAATACAGTAAATGCAACAACCATTGGCTACTTATATTGAAAAACATTCTTTTTTATTTATTTATTTATTTTTTGAGAGAGAGTGAGTTATAAAAAAGAGTTTTTTTCTCTCATTCTTCTTCTTATTTTTATGGTTGGGCCGACGAAATTTTTTTTTTTAAAGAAATAAAACTTATTTATCTCTTATTTTGGGGGACCCCTTTTTTTAGAGAATTCTTTTCTCTCTTTTTTTTAGAATATTCCTAGAAATATTCTTTGAATTTTCTTAGAATATTCTTATTCCAGGAATATTCTTAGAATCTCTTTGGAATATTTTTATTCCTGGAGAATATTCCTCCCTCTTTTAGCCCCCTAAGACGAGGGGAAAATTGCTCCTCTCATCTTCTCCCTTCTCCTTCTAACTTTCTTACATTTGAGACATTCTGTTGTTTTTGATTGGTGGCATCCCCTACTCAAATTTAGTGCCCCTCTCTTGTGTAAAAGTTAGAATTTTTTCCTCCTTCACTTTTTCTCCTCCTGTGGTCTTCTTCTTATATTAAAGACATTCCACTGTCTTGGATAGGTGGCATCCCCTATCAAATTTCAGTGCCCCTCTTTTGTGTAGGAGATTTTTCCTTTTTCTATTTTCTTCTCCTCTGGCTTTCTTCTTATATTAGAGGCATTCCACTGTTTGAGATATGTAACATCTCCTATCAAGCTTCAGTGCACCTCTCTTGTGTAGAAGAAGTCATGATGAGAGATTATTCTCTTAATAGTCAACCCTTGACAGAGGTAGATCAACTACTGCTTGTATACGACGGTGATTTGAGAAGATTTGATGATAATAGTATTCAAGAGGATAACCAAAGGTTATGGGGAGAATTTTGACGTTGTTTAAGCAGAAGTTTGTCGGGATTGATGATTGGGTAGAAATTTGTTTGCAGTTGACGACCGAATGGAGAGTTGAAGGAGAGAGTTGGAGGGTGTGCTGCTATTAGCAATCGAGCGAGAAGTCGATGATGGATGATATGATGTAAAGGATCGACAATATACATCACACGAAGTGCTGATGATGGTGGTGGTTTAGTTGCATTCTGTTAGGGAAATAAGCATCAATATTGATGAGTGCGGCCATTAGATATCCCTCATTGAAGGGGTCAAAGCAATGTGACTTATCAGTAGTCTAGCGACACATTAATAGTGTCAATTACGTGGAGGCCTTTTAATGATTAATCCTTAACTTTTCTTTGAAGAAGAAGTTGTACGAGATGCTTGTACATATGATGCTGGTGTAACTTTAATTTCATCTTCAAGTGAGAATAAATATACACTTAAATTTGATGTTGAATCTATGTAACTCTAATGATATTATAGAGGAAGTTGAGATTGTTGTATGAGCTCGATGCATATTTTTCATTTGAAATGAACTTATCCCCAAGAGGAAACTAAGTTGTTTATGCATCTTTGAGACATGTTTTGATATATTGCTCCTTGTGCCTTTTTGAGGCTTTTTAGCCTGTTAAGGTCTTCATATGAGTGATGTCCACATGCTTTCTTAGAATCTTTCTAGAGAGAATATTGTCCACTCAGAGCAGTACTCGATGATGTTGCCTCTGTGAAAGAGGTCTAGAAAATTCACCAAGGATGTATGACCTATCTGAGGTTGTATGTCAGAGTGTTGCTTGATGACATTAACCTATGTGGAAGAGGTTGAGAGAATCCACCAAGGATGTATGACCTTTCTGAGATTGTATGTCAGAGCACTGCTCGATGACATTAACCTATATGAAAGAGGTCAAGAGAATCCACCAAGGATGTATGACCTATCCGAGGTTATATGTTAGAGTGTCGCTCGATGATGTTAACCTATATGGAAGAGGTCGGGAGAATCCACCAAGGATGTGTGACATATCCGAGGTTGTATGTCAAAGTCCTACTCGATGACGTTAACCTATATGGAAGAGGTCGAGAGAATCCACCAAGAATGTATGGCCTATCCGAGGTTGTATGTCAGAGCGTCGCTCGATGACATTAACCTTTATGAAAGAGGTCGAGAGAATCCACCAAGGATGTATGATCTATCCGAGATTATATGTTAGAGCGTCGCTCGATGACATTAATCTATATGGAAGAGGTTGGGAAAATCTACCCTGGTTTATTTATAGTTTTCTGAGAGTGGCATGGCTAATAAATAGGAGGAAGATCAAGGGTAAATTGGGAGTGGTTTGAATGGACGACCGATGTTAAATCTCTTGATTGTGGACTGTTTATAGGGCATTTGAATGCCTTAATGATATCATAATTCAGTGATCTTGGGCATGTTGGATTCGTATCGTCGAGCTGCTCGATTCGATTAAAAGCATGTCATGTTTGAAGACTGTTTGGTAATCCAAATTATGGTTTGAACCTTCCAAATGTGCTTTGGATCTTTGATTTTGATCCATTTGGACTCGGATTGGGTCGAATTTGGTGTCGTTGGGTTCGTATTTTCGTGACGTTCAGTTTGACTATAAGTTTGCTGAAATCGAAGTTCAGATGATTTCTGATTTAATTTGTAAAATTTCCAACTTATTTTTTGCCTCGAGATTCGTGCCCGAGCAAGATAATTTTTTGATGATATATCAATAAAGAAAAGAAAACAATACACAAAAGGAAATCATAATTGTAACAATTAATATAGAAAGAGAAAACATATAAAGGTAATCAAGCAACTAATTAATCAATTTAGCATCAAGAAAAAATTCTTACAGAGAAGTAAGATTTTTTAGATTCCCGAGCTCTCTTGGAATGGGTCCAGACAACGCATTTGTTCCCAAATCCCTATTGATAATGTTGCAATAAAATTAACAACCATAAAGAAGAAATTAATGTAGCACATGTTAACTTTGGGAGAATTTTTTTATTATTTTATTTTTTAAACAATAATTATAATTTTATTCGGCAAAAAACTCTATGACGAAAATTATTATTTTGGAACCCAAATAGATAAGCTATTTTCTCTAAAATAATTTCACAATCAATTTTATAAAAATTTACAGCTGGTAGCCGCCCCGAATAGGCTCTATGTTTAAGGTAAAATATTTTTTCCACTTACAGGTACTTTAGTGATGATAAGTTTCCTATAAAAGCAGGCAATGACCCGGTTAAGTAGTTCTGTGTTAAATTCCTACAAAAACAATTGGTGAATCTTCTTGAGAAAAGACATTTTGTAGGAAATATAACGCTTCATCATAAAAACTTATTTATAGTATTAGTTTAAAGGAGGAAGCTTACAAATCATGAAGTTTGGTGAGATTGAAAAAACTTGAAGGAATTGGACCGCTGATGGAGTTCCCTTGTATCCTCCTATTGAAACATCTTTTAGAAGTGAGCGCCTCTAATTTATTTTTTAGAAATTTGTTTGTATGCAATTTTAATCATGGATGATAAATTTAGCTTATATACATAGCAAGAGAGCTATAAAGGATAATCTTACAAAACTTCTAAGTTTGTCCAAGTTCCAATGAAGTCTGGTATTTTGCCTATAAAATTATTGTCTGACATCATCCTGCATTAATAATTGCTATTAGATCATAAGCAGATTATCTAAACTCAAGATTTTAGTTTATATAGAACTTACAATATTTTCATGACCGTGAGATTGGATAGAGAAGTTGGAAGCTCACCACTTAGTCCAGAACTAGTCATGTCCCTGAGAATTGAACAGTAAATCATATATAAGCTTAGTGAACTAAAGGCTAAGAACATATGCCATCCCCAACTACTAACAGAAAGAGCAGACAAAAACATTTGATTTCATTCTCGAAAGTAGAAGTTACGATTATTTAACCATTGTTGTAGGTTCCTAAGGCCGCCCAGCTCAGCTGGAAGAGTCCCAGTGAAGTTGTTTGGCCCCAATATTCTGCCAAAATAATAAGGTAAATAAATCAAACGATCCTTATCATATTAATATATCTCCTTGAGATAGAAATCCTAAGAAGAAAAAAAAAAAATCCATCATAAAGATTGAAGAAGTTTGAATTCTTCATTTGTCAAGTTAGAAGTCTTTGCCTCTATTTCTGATAGAGATTGATGAAGGCAAGAACTTTCAAATAGAATTCTTTTCCACTATATTCTTATAAGATTTAGGTCACTAAGGGGCTATTTACTTGCCAAAAAAGCCATGCAAAATGCTGGATTTCATAAACATGGGGAAAGTAGGATCTAAGATATTTATTCTTCTTGTTTCTACTATGTCTCTTCTTCTCCTTTAAAATGTTAAAAATACATGCCAAATAGTTTAGTAAGATTTTTGATGAAATTAATTAACTAATATCTATCATGCAAATAATTTTTAGTGTTTAACATCTCTATGACTTATTAAATTTGGATTTACAAGATTTACTAAATCCTAATTGAATTAAGAACAAAAAAAAAAAAAACTAACTAAATTCTTCTTGCAGCCAAACAACCCATAACGTCATCTCCAACCGAACTACATTCTCTTGTATGCAGTTGCCGCGAGCATCTAACCGAACGGCAACCATTTTCGCATTTTCAACAGTGTGACGCACTGACGCCGATATTGACATCGCACTGTTTACAAACATCATTTTTTGTGTTGAAGAAAAAGATGAGAAAAAATATACACTGAATATACTTTTTTGATGTTAAAAATGGAGATTGGTTGGAGTCCGATAAATTTCTTCATTTTGATGTGAAAGATGAATTTCTCAATTGGAGTTGCCCTAAGTCTGCCTTCCTTGCAATGGCATTTTAACGAGAGAGATTGAATAGTAGCAATTCAACAAGGTGTAATACCACTATAGACCTGCTAAATTCACATATATTAAACCGCATTGCTGATTTGAAGGCTTTAAGTATATATATAACATTGGGCTTCTATGGTAGTTTCACTGGTATTCTCCCTTTGCAATAGGCAAATAATTTTTTGCAACTAGAATAAATAAGCTATTTTATCTAAAATAATTTCACAATCAACTTCATAAGAAGCTAGAGCTGCCCCAAACAGACTCTCCAGCTATATCTTAGACAAAATGATTTACCGACTTACAGGTATTGTAGTGATGATAAGTTTCCTATAAAATCAGGCAATGGCTCGGTCAAAAAGTTCTCGCCTACATTCCTACAAAAAAGTAATCAATAAATTTTCTTCAAATAAACCATATATTGTGTCTAAAATAATTTTTTGCAACCAGAATAAATAAGTTATTTTGTCTAAAATAATTTCACAATTAACTTTATAAAAAGCTAGAGCTGCTCCAAACAAACACTCTATATCTTAGATAAAATGATTTACCGACTTACAAGTATTGCAGTGATGATAATTTTCCTATAAAAGTAGGCAATGGCCCTGTCAATAAGTTCCCGCCTACATTCCTACAAAAAAAGTAATCAATAAATCTTCTTCAAATAAACCTTATATTTTGTCTAAAATAATTTTTTGCAATTAGAATAGATAAGCTATTTTAGATAAAATAGCTGGTGGTGGAATCCAATTCTGCAAGAAAAGATAAAAAATAAGAAGATTTGTTATAAAAATTGGTTTAGATGTAAAAATTCTGATAATTGGGAAAGATATAAAGAGGCATGTAAGGATTTTAAGAAAGCAATATGTGATGCAAAGATCTTAGCTTTTAATGATTTATATAATAGATTAGATACTAAGGAGGGAGAAAGATATATGTATAAGCTAGCCAAACAAAGAGATAGGAGTAGTAAGGATTTAATTCAAGTGAAGTGTATTAAGGATGAAGATCAAAAAGTACTTTTCTTAGAAGATGATATTCAACAAAGGTGGATGAGATATTTTGATAAACTTTTAATGAAGATTGTAGGAATACAATTGACTTTAGTGACCTTAGCATCCTAAATGAAAATAAAGATTTCTGTTTTTATCGGTGTATTAGTAAAACCGAAGTTAGAGAGGCTTTAAAGAAAATGAAGTGTGGAAAAGCTGTTGGACCTGATGATATCCCAATAGAGATGTGGAAATGCTTAGGAGATGAAGGAATTTCTTGGCTAACTAAACTTTTTAATAATATTTTGAAGACTAAAAAGATGCCAGATGTGTGGAGAATGAGTGTATTGATTCCTATTTATAAGAATAAAGGTGATGCACAAGATTGTGCGAATTATAGAGGAATTAAGTTAATGTGTCACACTTTAAAACTATGGGAGCGAGTTATGGAGCGTAGGCTGCGGCGTGATACTAATGTTTCTCAAAATCAATTTGGATTCATGCCTGGTAGGTCTACTATGGAAGCCATACATTTATTGAGAGGTTTGATGGAGAAATATAGGGAGAATAAGGAGGATCTACATATGATATTTATTGATTTAGAGAAAGCATATGATAAAGTTCCAAGAGAAGTGCTATGGAGAGTTCTTGAAAAGAAATGAGTTAATAATGCTTATATTCAAATCATTAAAGATATGTATGAAGGAGCTACTACTTGTGTTCAAACACAAGGTGGTTTGACCAAGTATTTCCCTATTTCGGTTGGATTACATCAAGGATCAGCTTTAAGCCCATATCTTTTCGCGTTAGTCATGGATGTTCTCACTAGACATTTACAAGAGGATGTACCCTGGTGTATGCTTTTTGCTGATGATATTCTTCTTGTTGACAAGACTAAAGAGGGAGTTGAAGGTAAACTTGAAGTCTGGAGGTCAACCTTAGAGTCTAAAGGTTTTCGCTTGAGTAGATCTAAAACTGAATATATGGAGTGTAATTTTAGCAGTAATAGACCTAGTGAGGGGATTGTGACTTTGGGCGATCAAGTCATTAATAAGAGTACACGTTTTAGATATCTTGGATCTATTGTTCAGAGTGATGGTGAAATAGATGGGGATGTTATCAGTAGAATTCAAGTTGGATGGTTGAAGTGGAGGAATGCATCGGGCTTGTTGTGTGATAGAAAAGTCCCCCTTAAACTTAAGGGAAAATTCTATAAGATGGTGGTGAGACCTGCAATGCTTTATGGTGCAGAATGTTGGCCATTAAAAGAGAAGCACAATACTAAGTTATGTGTTGCGGAGATGAGGATGCTTAGGTGGATGAGTGGATTTACTCTTAGAGACAGGATACGAAATGAGCATATACGTGAAAAGGTTGGAGTAGCTCCAGTGGAGGATAAGATTAGAGAGAGTCGCCTTAGATGGTTTGGTCACATAAAACGGCGGCCTTCCGATGACCCAGTTAGGAAAGTAGAGGTATTAGATTTGACTTATGTTAAGAAAGGTAGAGGTAGACCTAAAAAGACTTGGTTAGAAAATATTAGAAATGATCTTTCTCTATTAGATTTAAACGAGAATTTGACTTTAAACCGGACACAATGGAGAAAAAGGATTCATGTTGCCGACCCCACGTAGTGGGACAAAGGCTTGTTATTATTGTTGTTGTTGTAGAATAGATAAGCTATTTTGTCAAAAATAATTTCACAATCAACTTTATAAAAAAAGCTTGAGCTGCCCCAAACAGACTCTCTATATCTTAGATAAAATGATTTACCAACTTACAAGTATTGCAGTGATGTTAAATTTCCTATAAAAGCAGGCAATGGCCCGGACAATAAGTTCCCGCCTACATTCCTAAAAAAAAAAGTAATCAATAAATCTTCAAATAATTCTTATATTTGTGATAATTCTTCTGAATAAAAATAAATCTTTAAAATATTAAATTTATTTTAAAATGAATATAATATGTAAAAAATTAAAAAATTTATATTATATTTATTCAAAGTAAATTTTATTATTTTTAAATTAGAAGAATATCAGTATGCTTTTTTTTTGAAATTAAGCTATAATCTGACGTGAAGAAAGACTTACAGATTGGTAAGATAAGTGAGATTGCTCAGTTCTTCTGGGAATTCTCCGGCTAAATTCAGTGCGCACACCTTGCTGTGCAAGGAATTCAAAAAGCAACTTGGCATTTACAAAGTACATTATCTTTCTATATCTCTATATAAAACTCGTCAATGATTTCTAATATATATATAAAACTGGGTGTTATAATATTTAAATTTAAGGTCAAATCCATCAATTTAGGCTTCATTTGATAAAGCTTATAGCTACTATTTTTCTTCAACTTCTACAAATTTTTTATGCTAAAGAATTATTGGAACAAGCAGGAACAAAACCATTCAAACTAAGACTTCGTTTGGGACGACTTTCTGAATGCTTCTTAAAGCAGCTTTCTAGTAAAATAATTAAAATTTTTGAACTAAAAAGCTGCTTTAAGAAGCAGTAAAGAAGCTGTCCCAAACGAAACCTAAGTCTTATGATTAGTTTGAAATTGTTATAATTTTTTTGTGAAGATTATTATAAAATTATTGCATGAAAAATAATTTCCTTAAAAACTGTTTTAAAAAATAGTTTCCTACTTTTTTTTTTTGAAATTAATGAGAAAGCAATTGCTGTGGTTGCAATATAAAATATAAAATTATATGAAAATGGTTTTAAAAAGATCTTTAATATAATAAAAATTAATGGTATATATTTTTTGGATATTCAGGTCAATTAAGACAGACTCACACATACATTACATACACAAGACTCAAATCTAAAACCTTTTAGTTGATAGCCTAAGCTCCCAACCAACAGACTAAGATGAGCTGTGTTTAATGATAAATTTCAATATAAAATTTTTTAAGATTGATGGACATCAATTATATGAATAAAAAAATGTTAATGGATGATTTGGTTTATATGAGTAAATTTTAAGGATTTTTAACTGAATAATTTAATTTAATATTAATTGTATAACTTTAATTGATATAATTTAATTTTAAAATCACAATCTTGATTAATTAATTTATTATAAAATCGATGAAAAATAAATCTAGAGAGAGAGAGAGAGAGAGGTACAATATAGTTACGTGGCAGACAGTGCCATTGTGAAAGTTGCAATCACATGTAATGGCGATATTTCTGTTGCCAAAGGCCATTACGTTACACAGCTCGCCGCTGATTGTCCACAACGATGATTTCGTCCTCCCCCACCTGGCAAGTATCGTGCTCACTGCTCGTGCTGCCAAGTGATCAACTCAATCATAAATAATAGTCGTTGATAATATGCATATATGTGTACATGCATTTCTAATTTCTCAGCTATTTTTATTTAATTTTTAGGTAAACCATGAATGAGAAAAAAAAAAAAAGCACAAGGATAAAATAATCCCTGAATTTAATGTGAAAATTTTGAATTTAACGCCCGGACTCCAATACGATGTTGCCACATGGCGGCCCGACAATCCGACCCAATGAAATTATAATATTTGTAGGATTTTTTTTCAATTTAGGGTATTTTATAAAAAGGAGCCGGTTTTAAATTTAAATTAGGTTGAGTAGGTTAATGAATAAATTTAAAAAGGAGCAAATACGGAACTTAATTATCCAATTTCAATAGAAACTAGAACTTTATTATTCAGTTTCTACTTTGACCGGAAACCGGATTTTACTTCTCCGATTTCTATAAATACTTAATTTTTCTTTTAATGTAAGTTATTTTCTTAATGTTATTTTCTCCTATATATATATATATTGGTGAGTATAAATTTTTTGTCATATATTTTATTTTAACAAAAAGGTAAAAACTGATTATATTTTAAGAAATAAAATAAAATTAATTTTACTTGTTCTCATTTTTTTATTTACACGGATTTGTTTATTTTTTAATTATAACTTATTAGTATATTTTTGAAATTAAATTAAAATTTTTATTAAATATGTAAGATATCTAATATTGTAAAAAAAGTTAAATTTAATTTCTTTTATTTTTAAAAACTAAAATTAAAATTATTTTTATTCATTAATTTTTAGTTAAATATATCTCATTTTTTAGTAAAAAATTTAATAATCAAAATATATTTAATAAATACGTAATATTAAATTTATCTAAATTTACTAATAAGTTATAATTTAATAAATGAGCAAAACATCAATATTATTACAATCACAAATAATGTTATTTTTTATAGAAATTTATAAAAATAGATTAAATAATTTTTTAATGGACATAATGCCATAATGTTTTAATTAAGGCTTAGAGGAAATCCGGTTTCTTAGAAACTGCATTTTCTTAATCCGGTTTCTTAAGAGACAGTAATTTCATGTTTCGGTTTCTTTTCAAATCAGAAAATAACATAAAAAATCATAGAAAAATTAAGAATTTATAGGAACTGGAGAAGTAAAATCCAGTTTTCGGTCAAAGTAGAAACTGCATAATGAAGTTCCGATTTCTCCTTTTGCTCCAGTTTTTGGTTTCTCCTTTTGCACCGCATAATGAAGTTCCGGTTTCCGGTTTCTCCAAGTTGAAACTGGATAATTAAATTCTGCATTTGCTCCTTTTTAAATTTTTTTCATTAACATGCTCCTTAAGCTAATTTAAATTTAAATCATACTCATTTTTTAAGCCCACCAATTTACTGTTCGATCCGATGACTCGACCCGGTCCAGAGGCAAAAAGTGACTTTTTACTAAGAAGAAAATCGAGGCATTTTAGTGAAAAATTCAAAAAAAGAGGCGTTTCTATTTCTCTTGTTTCAGGCGCTCTTCATCTTCCAAAGATCCTTTTTTTGGTCAAGATTTTCGTCGCAGAAATAATGCCTAAGGTCAGTTTTATGTTCCCAGGAAAATGAAGTATTTTATCACCAGATATGTTGGTTCTATTTGTTCTGTAAATGTTAGGAAATATTTTTCTTATCTAATAGAGTTGTTAGGGTTTATGTTTAGGGTTTAGAATGTTTGCATTTTGCTATAAAAGGTTTTTTCATATATGCATATTGCAGAATGTATGTGGGAATTAGGTTTTATATACTGTGTACTGCTATGTACCGCTGTGTACTCTTTTTCATTTGAATGTTTAAGTTAATAAAATATTTTCAGTGATGTTTTATTCATTTTGTATACTTGTTATTGATCTACCTTTGCTATGTACTACTATGCACCAATGTGTACCGTTGTGTAATATTTTCTACTCACATGATGAAGTTAAAAGAATATTTTTGATATTTTTTTGATCGTGTTCATACTTATTAATGTTGTCTACCTTTGTTATGTACTGCTATATACTGTTTTCTATTCGCATGATGAAATTAATAAAAGATTTTTAATGATATTTTTATTCATTTTCTATACTTATTAGTGATGTGTACCGTTGATGTGTACTGTTGTGTATTACTTTGTATTATTCTCTATTCGCATGATAAAGTTATTAGAACATTTTTAGTAATGTTTTTTCCCATTTTCTATACTTGTTAGTTCTGTGTATTGTTGTTGTGTAACGTTGTGTACTGTTGTTATGTACTACTGTGTACTGCTGTGATTTATTATCCATTTGCATGTTCAAGTTCATAGAATATTTTTAGTGAAGTTTATGTTCATTTTCTGTATTTTTATTGCAGTGTACTGCTATGTTAGCATATTTTTCTTAACCACTACACCTAGTTTTGCAGGGATATATTTCAAAGATAACTTTTTGTTGCAAAACTTCAACATTCAGAGATATCTACGATCATTTGGTTGATACTTTTGGCCAAGATTTTGTGGGTAGATTGAACCAACTACACATAAATCACTTTCTGTTGATGTCTTGCTTCCATCAAAATGTTCCCCTGGTATATATGTTATTGTCACTATGGGATATCCGGAAGCAGTGTTTCGTCATCAAGGGGTGTAAGTTACCATTAACTGTATATGAAGTTGCTCTGATCATAGGACTGCCCAACAAAGGAACTTAATTCGAGATGGGAAGTGCGAGAATTACTAGAAAATCATTAACTGATATCAAACATGAGAAGCTTAATCTCGATGAATCAACTCCACTTCCCCAACTTGTGAAGAAATTTATCATTTTCTTGTTGTCCAACCTATTTTTTTCACTACATAACTACCAAACCCCAACTAGGATCCTTACTATAGCACATAATGTAGATCAATTAACATCTAACAACTGACTAGCATCCATTAGGGATTTCTTAATGGCCGAGTTTGATGTGATTGCTAGTAAGTTTGTTAAAGGTAGATCAATGTGATATATGAATATCTTTGTATATATTATAATTGTGAGTGCATCCAATATTTTAAAACCTCTGTGTATTGTAGGAATTTATTTTATGGGCTAACAACCTCTGTGGATTAAATACATATATAGTTTTTAGAGCATATGTCAATCCACACACTAATGGATAATAACTCCAAACCTCATTTTCTTCATTGGGATAGTGAGATTATGTACAACGATGTAGAGGTCTCTGAATTATTTGCTGACCTTCAGGATGTACAGGTACTCATGCTTCTTTTCACTTCATGTTGATGTAGGGAGAACTTGATTTTTTTGTGAGGTCATTGTGACAAATATTATTGTGTAGGTATTTCATACTTTCCAAGGAGTCACTAGAGAGAAAAGAACATTATTGAAGAATTCCCCCCCTCATTCCCCTGAGAAAACATCTCCTCTACGCTAGACATTCCTCCAACTGGTACTCCCAGGCCACCCTCGCCCATAATCATTTCTTCACCTTCCATCTCCCCTAATTCCCCCACCCCCTCCCCTAGTCCCCCTAGGCCCCCCAACCCCATCAGACCCCTGAGCCTACTATCCCCCTCAGCCTGCAGAAATAAAAGATGCAAACTTGTGGAGCTTTGAGCAAGCTATCGCCAAGATTATCTCACAATACAAATTCTATAGAATAGGTTGGTGAAGGTTAAATCGATGGCTAGGCTACTTAAGAGGCGAGTAATTGCATTAGAACATCATGTCTTTGAACATAAGCAGTTGGAAAGTAAATATACTACCATGGAGAAGTTTATGCTAGAGAAATTTTTTGCCTACAAGTATATCAGACGAGAGAGCCATTAGAATCTTCCTCAAGAATGATAACAACTGATAATATCGTTAATCCACCGATAATTGAGATTGTTGAGGAAGCCCAAGCTGCAGTATCTGTAAGTCTCCTAGACAATATTGATGGTAATGCCCCAATTATAGATTTGATCTTGTCACCAATAAAAAAAGATGCTAGCTATGAAGCACTGAAAGATCAGGTAGATGATAAGGATGAGGGCTTTGTCGCAACCTCCCACACTAATACAACACGCAGGGTGTATGTAAGGACTGACCGAATGAAGAATTTGGTGAAGACCCCATACACCACCAGTTAGAAGGGGAGAAGGAACAAAAAATAGTTAAAAAGCCTATACCTACGGAAGAACTGCATGCTGCAGCTGCAATTATTGAGCTAGATGAGGGAATAACAGTCGTTCCCAAAGTATCTCCAATAATAATAGATTTTTTGGGGAGAGAGATGATAAGTGAAGAAATGTGGGTGTTCATAGTCAGTTGTCTCTAGAAGTATAATGACCGGTAAGTTTTAATTATGTTGAAATTTTTTTTTAACTAATGTGTACTGTTGCTGTGTATCGCTGTTGTGTACCACTATATATCATTGTGTACTTTTACTTTATACATATGTGTATTATTATTATGTACCTTTACTGTTGACTTTTGTTGTGTACCACTGTATAGCAGAGAAGAACTAGCTTTTTCCAGGGCTTTACCAACCATTTTTTTTGTTTCTTGCATGCATTGGCTATGTCTTCGCTTATTACATATTTTTCATGTATTTGTGTTTAATTATTTTGTCAATTAATTTCTTCTATTGTTTGACTTATGCCAGTCATACTCAAAATATACTCCCGATACCAAAATTTATGTCAACCATATTAATAAAGAATCCATTAGGGCTTCAAATATGTTGCTATTACCTGTGATTAACAAACAACATTGGACTCTTTTAGTAGCAAACTTGAAGAAACAAGTTTGGCATTTTTTTGATTCCTTGCCCAACAAGGCTCACAAGGACGTGGTTCCTCAAATTGTGAGTTAAGATTTGAATTCATACAATTTCAGCTTAAATTGTTTGTCAACTAGATTAAAATTTATATGGTCTCAATATTTTGTCTAGATAAATTATCTTTATGAAGAAATAAAGGATTCATATGTAGCTGATGACATACAATAATGGCCAGTCTAAACTATCACCAGTGTGCTAACACAAAAAAATAGCTTCGACTGTGATATGTTCATCTGTTAATATATAGAGGCTGCAATCCAACATTAGAGTGTCAACTGGGCTGAACTTAAAGACTGACAAGATAAAATGCCTAAGTTCAGGGCAGAACTCACATACGCTACTCTTTGTACAACAAAAAAAAAAACTGAACATAAGTTGTAGAGACATTCTTTATTTGCACAAACATTATTTATATGTACAACCATTCTTTATTTTTAGTTCTCAAAGTAATTTTTATGGTTGTAATTTGTACAAACATTTTTTTTTAGTTGTAATTTGCAGTTGTAATTACATGTATAATTTTTATGGATTTAATTTCTGAGTAACACATATCTTGAGATAATTATTTTAATTCCAATCTGTGGAGTATACAGCGGTACACATCAATACATAATGGTACACAGCAACAGTACAGAACATTAATAAGTATAGAAAATTGAAAAAAATATCATTGAAAATATTCTATTTACTTCAACAAGCAAATAAAAATAGTACATAGCAGTATACAGTAATACACAATAACAATACACAACACTAATAATAATAGAAAATGAAAAAAATATAAATAAAAAATAGCACACAATGGTACATAGCACTAGTAAGTATAAAAAATGGTAAAAAATCATCAATTAAAGTGATCATGATTACTGCTCCCTAAGTAGCTGATGCATATGTGCCTATAGTTGAGTTTGAATTGGACAACATCTAAACCTTAACATCAACTCGTATTGTAAATCATGGCAATCAACTAGGTTTAGAAATTTCTTTCGCTTACCTTCATGCAGTAACTTCTTCAATGTTTGCTTATACAAGTATATAATGAAGGCATCCTCAGCTAGATCTTAAGGGTGATAAAGAATGGCATTGTCTACATCTCAAGGTGGCCTGCCAACAAAATTGGAACGGCTACCTTCTCCTCTATTACAATGTAGCTCATAAGAACACATTTAAAGAAAGTGAGCACTAGCTAGGTGGTGCAATTTCTCAAAAAAACTTACTTTCCTCACATCTCCAACCACTAGCATTTAGGAGATTTATGTTCTGTTTCCCTCTACCACCATCGGCTCGCCATATAAAATTTGGAGAATATAATTACAACATTTATGCCATGTATGCATGCAACATCTGCATATTTCATTTGCCCTTGCTAGTTCCTCAAGCGGGTTGTGAGAACACATTGATATATATTCATGCATTTATTGACCTCATTTTTATATGAGGTCACTAGGACCAATCCAGATCCCATATCTATTTAAATCCTAGGATCTATCCATACCATAGATCTATCCAAACCTTAGGATCTATCTAGACCCTAGATCTATCCAGACCTTAGGATTAATTTAGATCTTAGATCAATCTAGATTTAAATCAATCCCAGACATCAAACATATCCAAATTTCAACTCCAGTCAAACCTCAATCAACCTAAACTTTAGTTAATCTAGCTTCCTATCTAGCTTCAATCCTATCCAATCATTTATGATCACTCAATTGATTATAATTGGTTTGGATAATTCAAATTCAAGCATCTAAATCTAAAATCTAGATCAAATCCTGAAATTCAGACCAAAATCCAAGGTTTAAAGGCCCTATCATGAAAGCTTTTTCAATGATTTTCAAACACTTCAAACCCTAATCAAATGACCCCCGATTCATAATCTATCAATTATATATTTATTAGGCATGTCCCTAAGATCTACTCTCTAAATTTGAACTCAATCTGAGGTCTCTAACCTCAGAAACTGGATTAAAATCCAAATGTTATAAAACTTTCAAATATTTATGGCCTATGCCACTGGACCTATCCCCTAGTAAAATTTAACCGTGGAGCCTTCTCCAAAGCCTCTAACCACATCCATACCCTTGATCATGATATGTTGAGCAGTAAACTATATTGTGGTGGACTCACTTTGTCCCCCAGTTGACAAGGGGCCTAAATAACCAAAATGCCCCTTGAGGGCAATTTTGGAGTTTTCTACAAACTTCAGTATGGCCTATTCAAATCAAGCCTCAAAACCTCTTCCAATATATCCTAATCATCATTAGGAGTACATTGGACTCCAATTCTAATCCTAATCAAACATGGTTGACTAGGTCAACTAGTTTTGACCAAAATACCCCTTAGGGATTTGAATACTCATTTCAATCCAAATGGCCTCCTCTTTACATGAGACTACTTTTATCATATTTTAAATATCAAATCAAACCTGTTGGACCTAAACCCAGGCCCAAGGTCAAATTGGTTGACCAAGTTAACCTAGGTCAATCAAATAGGCCCTTAAGGGTCCAAACAGTCAATTTGACTGAAATGACCTCCCTAGACCCCGGACCACCTCCAATAGACTCAAAACATCCAACCAAACTTGTTGAGCCAAAACCTAGACTATGGGTCAAATTGGTTGACCAAGTCAATCAGGGTTGTCCCAATAGCTCTTTGAGGGTATAAATGGTCATTTTGACCATTTTGACCATTCTGATTCTTGAAACTATCTCCACCAGACCCCAAATACCCAACCAAACCTATTGAGCCTAAACCCTAGCCCTGGGTCAGCCTGGTTGACCAAGTCAACTCAGGTTGACTATATCAACCCTTAAGCTTTCCTACTTTGAATCAAATCTCAAATGTATTGAAAACTTAGTCAAATCTCTTTTAAATACATCCCTCAGTGATTTGGACTTCATTGGACCATTTGACCCAATCATCAATTAACTTGGTCAACTAAACCCAAGTGTAGTCAAATTTGGCTTATTTGGGTCAAATTATTTTACATAATCTAACCAACATCTCCAAACTTCATCAAGCTTTCAAAATCAATCCATTCCATAACTTAAATACTCCCCGATCATTGGTGAGTCAAATCTAATTTGATTGACCAAGTCAACTCATAAGAACTTGATTAAATCTCATTCTATACTCACTAACTTGTTCATATATTCAATCTAACCCTTTAAACCCCTTTGAATTCATTCCACCAGCAACTCTAAACCCCCTCCATGCCACCTAGGCAGTCAAGTTGACTGTTGACCAGTCAAACTAGTCAACAAGCCATTAAAACCCCTTGAGGTGGTTAAGTCCCTATGCCTAAACTAATCCAGTCCATTTTAGCAGTTTAAATAGGTTCTAGAACCTTCTAAGTATTGATTAAACCCAGCTCAAGCTTTAGATTAATCTTTAATAATCCTTCCAATGTGCTTCAAAGGACAAAAGAACTTTTCACCTAGGATGTCCTTGTGTCATTTGATTCTCCTGCTCCCACCAACTCCTAGGGCATGTGGCATTCATCTAAGAACCTAACTAGTTGATCCTAGCCATCCAAACCACATGGAGTTATTTGAATAGGGCTAAAACATCCAAAATGAGTTCATATACTCAAGCCTCACTCTTTCACTTACAAAGCTTTTCCAGACTAGACACTCAGTTTGCTTGAACTCCATAGAGTCTCTCCTTCCTTTCCCCATTCAAATCCGACCATCAAAGGCTGCTGGCGATGAGCTCTTAGATGAACTAAAGACCAATCCATCCAATGTTGAGAATGACCAATCCATATCTCTTCAGGCCACGACTTCTGAAGGATAAATAAGCGTGGACAGCCTACAAGTTCAGAGAAATCAAAATCCCTCAAATCGAATAGTTAGTTTCTCCTAAAAGTCAAACCCTAGGTCACACACTTAGCATAAATTAGCATTTTGATAAGTGCTTTTTAGACCTTTAAATCTATACCCTAAGATTTTTGTTCATGTATTGAATCTAGGTTTAAAATTTAATAAAAAACTGTTGAGCTGTTTGTGATAACAAGCCTATTTTCCATTCTATGGTTTAGGTTACGTAGTTCTACAACTGTGTGAGATCCGAATCATTGATCTTACAATCAACGATCATGATCTAACCTTTTCTCAGTCATTTCGAACAACGTAACTCCTTTAGTTGTTCAGACATGTCCGATGCCATCTGTGCCGTCAATCTCTATCCGCGAGCGATCGAATAGTCTGCAACACATTCCTAAATTTCATCATGTTGTGTATTGGTCCAATTTTAGGTAGACTATTTTGCTAGACATCACACTATGTATAAATGCCTATAAATAGGCATCGTAGGTTATTATAATGAATGCCCCTATAAAAGCCCATTGAATAAAGCAATAAAGGATTCCCTATAAGCTCTCTCACTCTCTTTCTTTTAAGAACCTCAAGAAGAGCTTCTTCTTCCTCCTAGAATCAAAATAAGTGGTGTCAAAAGTAGATGGAGGTGGAGGAAGTTTCTTGTCCAAGAAAATGAATAAGAAGAGAGTAGGTGGTCGAGAGGTCTCAGGCAGAGACAGGTTGGAGTTGGGAAGTGCTGCAATTAGGAAGATCAGCATGGGCAAATGCACGGGCAGGCGTTGCATGTGAATGCCACTTGTTTTAGGTCGGGCCACTCAGGGAGGCGAGCTGGCCACAGGTGGTCACATACGTGGGCTATGTACGGGACATGCGCCTGGGTGCGAGACATGCACAAGATAGGGATGTTCGCGTGCGGTTGTTGGACACGGAAGGTAGACAGACGTGTCGTAGGTGACGCGTGAGGCTGATGCGCATACGAGGTGTTGAATAGTGAGCACTATGCAGAAGTGTGTGAATCATAATGTGGGAGGTCGTACAGTGCACGTAGGGCGTGGGATACACACGAGGCGTGTTGAACGGGGTGTGGCAGGGTGCAGGGAGAGGCCTGCTACATGCATGGAAATAAGGGGCTGGTGATGCAAAAGTTTGTGCGGTCAAGCCAGGGGTGTTCACGTGCAGGGTTCACACTAGGGAGGCGGGGCCTGGGCGTACAGGCTGGAGGTTACACAAGCACTAGCAAGTAAGGCATTTCTTGGACTCTATGATTTCGAGCAAAAGATATGAAATAAGGTGGAGTGGAGGTGGACCTGGGCTAGGGTTCGGGCAGTAGGAGACTCAAGAAGATGGTGAAGCAGTTCTTGAGGAAGTTGGTACCCGGTCGGTGGAGGAAATTGGTAAGGATAACTAGCGGGGCTATTCTCTATGGATAACATATATCTTTTTGTTATTTTTTTAAAAATCGAACTAAGGTAGAGATTTTTTGCTAGACACTATGCTATATGTAAATGCCTATAAATAGGCATCATAGGTTGCAGTAATGAATGCCCTTATAAAAGCCCACTGAATAAAGGAATAAAGGCTCTACAAGCTCTCTCCCTCTCTTCCCTCTTCCTCTCTCCCTTCCAAGAAGCTCAAAAGAGCTTCTTCTTCCTCCAAGAATCATAAAGATCAGCATGATACATGTTGACCTTTCATTAGTTGCAATTTGCTAAGGCTTTATTTCTTCGTGATTTCATCAGTTTCTTTAAAAACAAAATGAGCTCAAATGGTGGTAAAATTGGGAGTGGCGAAGGTTCAATAGAGCCTTCTGTAGAAGCCAATAAGTCTTCATGGAATCATGTTACGAAGTTAGGAAAATTTTTTGAAGGTGGGGAGTATGTGTCATTTATATGCAATTATTATGGTATCACCTACAAAGGATCATATTCTAGTGTGAAAGCACATTTTTTAAGAATTATTAGCCATGTAACTAAAATGTGCCCTATGATTATTACTACGCCAATGAATGATTGCGAAGACAAGTTGAAGAAGCTGAATCAATGATCAAATGGGCACTTCCTAAGGAAATAACTTTACCCTCTACTCATGGTTCATCCCATACTATTTTCTCCTCCATTAGAATTGATCATCTTGCTACTAATGTTAATATAGGTTCATTTAGGAGTGAATGATGTGAAGCTAATAGAAGTAAGGGTGTTGCTACTAATTCTTTAGAGAAGACATTTAATATGCAGATGTGAGAGCAACTTGATGCTAAAATTACAAAGATATTATTTTTTTTAGCTATACTTTTTTTTTTCAACTTTGTAAGGAATCTTTATTATAAGAATATATTCACTTTCTCATGCAATAACTCTAAATCTTGCTCTGAAAAATATTTGAGCAGCAAAAAATACTAAGGCAAATGAAATTTTTTATAATGAATGTTATTGGATAACAGTGATTGTAGGAGATGCTGTTTTGATTAGAAATTTTATCATGAACCACTCCATGAGACTGTTCATTTTTAATTATTTCTCAAATTTGAGAATGTTAACTATGCTTGAAACTCATTATACCTCTGTTATAGTCATGTTGAGAAGATTCAAACAAATAAAAAATGCACTTTAATCCATGATGATTAGAGAGAAGATGTATTTTATCAAGATGATGACATTGGGAGGGCAAGATACGTAGAAGGGAAGATCTTAGATAATTTATGATGAAATGATATCGACTATATTTTGACTTTTATTAGTTTGATTTATAATATGCTAAGAGTGGCCAAAGATATTGTCCAAATATATAAATAATCATAATAAAAATATATTATATTTATTATTTAATTAACATTTATTAAAAATACATTTATTTTTATGTATATTTAAATTTTAAAATAAATTAAATTACTAAGATTAATAACAAAGCTAAGCACTTTATATCATCACAAAAAATTCAAAATTATAAAAATTAAGGATCTATTTAAGATGCAGATGGTTGAAGCGATTCATAAAAGTAATTGTAAACTTGCTATGACAAAAATAATATAGTTACTCTGATTATAAAAAATAAATTTTCTCTAAAAAAAGTTAAAAAGACAATAAATAAGCAGTTGCCAAATACATTTATAATTATTATTCGAAAAAAATATTTATTTATATATTTCCTTAGTGTGAATATATATATATATATATATATATATATATATATATATATATATATATATATATATATATAAGTTAATATTAATAATAATTTTGATGTGATTTAAAATTTTGGATGTTAAAAATAAATATAAAAATTTAAATATTTTATATATAAATAAATAAAAATTTTGTGATATGGAGGTAGATCTTCCTCATGCTAAAATAGCATTCTCAATTTCATTCATCTAATACCAAATTTTAAGAATGTTTAGTTGAATTTATTTGAATTCCATCAATTATAAATCATAAATAATAGCATTCTCAATTTCATTTATCTAATCCACGGCTAATAATCATTGAAGATTTTAAATCTTCAAACTTATTTAAGACCAATTTGCGCAAAATAATTTTTAAAAAACTTTACAATTCCCGCAGCAGTACTATCACAACTAGCTTGCAAGAAGATTTTTTATCACCATTTATCCTTTGCTTTTATGCTGGAAGGTATATCAAAATTAACTACAAGAGAAATAACTGGAGGATATACAGTTAGTTAGATAGCTAAAGCAAACGGCGTACCTTCAATAGGATCAATCGTTTGAACAGCAGAAGGTTGACATCTGCATCTCTCGAAAAAGTAGAAGAAGAAGCACGAAAGGAAGAAGAAGAAGGAGAAGCAGCAGCAGCCTGAGATTAGATGACGAAGAGAGATTAAAAATTTTGATGAAGCCATTTCTATTTCCTTGAAGAGAAGGATGGCAGATAATTGTTTCAGAGGAGTAGGAAAGAGAGTGAATATTTGATATGATTTGGCAAAAGGGTATAAGGAAATGTATCATATTTGCTCTGAAAAGCATGAGAGAAGACCAAGCAGAAGTCTTCTAATGGAGAATCATATTAAAGCAACTTTCAATAAAGTTTGGGGAAGATGACTTGACCTTCCTCTAAAAAAAAAAATATTGGGGATTTTATAATAAACCCAATAGCATCTCTACTAATCATCACAATATCCCAAAAGCTGCTTCCCCACTTGCTGTACTTGAACAATCTCCACCACTCTTTGATAACACAAATGCATCCTCACCATCCATTTGGAAGTGTCACTGATATAGAATAACTGAAATATTCCTTTACTAATATCTATGTATACTTCAATCACCTATAGTGTATGTGAACAATGTTTTAGCAAAGTAATGAATCTACAGTTTTCACTTATCTGTTTTTCTCCATTCTTTGTTTTCACTGCTTTGCATATGTAAGGTTTACCTAAAGATTTTAGGCTTTCTATATGGCATCAGAGCGTTTTTGCCTCATGAGTCATGACTACTGTGAAATCTCTAAGTAAAAAAGAAGCTAAATTCTTAAATATTGAGCACCTTTAGTTGTAATGGTTGTAATTTTATTAAAGAAACTCCACAGTTAAACGTGCTTATTCTGGAAAAATTTTGGGATAAATGACCTCCTAAAAAGTTACACCAATAGAACAAAATCGTTATTCCCTTAGGCCAAAACAAGCAATATCTCAAAATATAGTTGCTGCCCTCTGCTCAACTATTTTGCCTTCGCTTCTACCATACATGCTCTCTTCGGATTTTTGTGTTGAAATTTGGCTCACTCTTGCTCGACGCCTCCAATCTACCAATTGATCTCGAGTTATGCAGTTCAAAAATGAGCTTCACAATATTTCTATGACCAAAAAATCCATGTCAGAGTATCTGTTGAATATAAAAGTGAAGGTTGACTCCATTATTGCTCCCAGCTCCAAGCTTGACACGGAGGATGTGATTCACTACACTTTGCAAGGACTTTCAGCCAACTGTCAAACATTTAAGACCTCTATCCGAAAAAATCTACAACCTCTTTCCCTGGATGATTTGTATTCTCTGTTATGTAGTGAGGAAACAAACCTTGCTCAAGAAGCATTACGTCTCTCTGCTTCTGTTGTTTCCACCAAATCTCACATTGCTTTGGTAAACATTAGAGGTCATGGTCGCGGTTGTGTTCATTCTTTCTCCTTCCATGGTCGTGGAAATGCTGTGTCCAGTCGTGGTTACTTCCCAAACCCACGAGGGTGGTCACTCCAATCTCTCCATATGCTATCAAATCTGTAGAAAGTTTGGCCACTCTGCTGCCAAATGTTGGCATTGTGCTGATTTTAACTATCCAACTCCAGACTCGACCTCTTATGCTATTGTAACGGATACCCAAGGGCGGATCTACTAAGAGCCCGGGGGGCAATTGCCCCCCCTCAAAAAATTTTAAAAAAATTTATTATAGGATTTTTTAGGTAATTTATGCCTCGTTATCTATTTTTTAGTCCTTATTACAAGTGGTTTTAGGCAATTGCCCCAAGCATAATTAAATACGTTGTGTAGATGTGTTATTATTAGGGAACGATGAACCAAATACAAAGAGAAATAGTAAAGAGAATCCAAAAATATCCTTACAACCAAAATTTGTTGTAAAGAGAAACCTGCAGGGGCGCTGCCCCCTTGAACCCCCGGCTTATCTGTGAAATCTCTATACTTTTACTTATAAATTTCCCCCCCCTGAAAATTAAGGCTGGTTCCGCCCCTGCGGATAGCCAGTCTTCTTCTCCATACTGGCGCCACTGCTCATATGACTACAAATCCAAATCAGCTTCACAATGTTGTTCTGTATTCAGGTTCTCAGCAAGTTTTTCTTGCTAATGGCCACACTCTCCCTATTTCCCACATCGGTCAAGGCCTTCTATCTACATCTCATCGTAAGCTTCTCTTATCTAATATTTCATATGTTCCACATCTAGCTTACTGATATATCACTAAAAAATTATCTTGATCGGGCATGAATCTCGAGGAAAAACTCAAGTTGGAAACTTTAAAAATTAATTCGGAGACCATTTAAACTCCGATTTCAGCAAGATTATAGTCGAACTGAGCGTCTCGGAAATATGAATCCAACGACACCAAATTCGACTCAATCCGAGTCCAAATGAGTCCAAATCAAGTATCCGAAGCGCTGTTGGAAGCATCGAACAGTAATTTGAGTTACCAAACGGTCTCCGATTTTGACGAGCTTATAGTCGAATCGAGCGGTTCGACGAGCCGAATCCAACGAGCCCAAGATCGCAGAATTCTGATACCATTAAGACCTTAAGATGCTCAATAAATGGTTCATGATCAAGGGATTCAATATCAGCCGTTCATCCGGATCACTCCTTATTTGCCCCTGATCCCTCATCTATTTACGGGCTATGCCACTCCAGAAAAACTATAAATAGCCCCTCATTTCTCTTAAGAGGGGACCCAAGCCAAGAAGCCAAGAAGCCAAGAAGAGAAGAAGAGAAGAAGAAGAGAAGAGAAGTCTATGAGGGAACAGCTCCTCCTCGACCACCGCCGGAACTCCGCCGGAACACCACCGAAGCACCACCGGGTGCTCGAGGGACGTCGGAGCTCTGCCCGACGCCGGAGCAACATCGGAATTCTGCTCGACGCCAGAATTCTACCCGACGCCCGAGTGACGCCGGACTTCTTTCCAAGCGACGCCGGAATTCTGCCGGACACCCGAGTGACGTCAGAACTCTACTTGGCCTTGTAACTGATACTCATTGTAATCTGATCATCCTGAGTTTAACGGACGAATCAGCCTCATGTATTTCATACAACACTAGTGGAACTTTTTCAACTGGGCGTGGCCCCGTGGTTTTTCCCTTTTTCAAGGCTTTCCACGTAAAAATCATGGTGTTCTTTTATTCTTCTATTTGTGTGCTGGATATACGTACAACGCTGAGACGAAAAATTAAACTCTATCGTCGCGTATATTTGAGTCCGCAACAGTTTGGCGCCGTCTGTGGGAAACACTATCCCACACTCCTAAATATTATTTTCATGGCCAATAGGCGTAGCAATCGCCTCATAGGAGCCTCCCGCTCCCACTCTCCTCAATCCAGAAACCAGTCTATAAATCATGGACATCAAGTTTCTGCCTCCTTTTTTCATGTGGGGCAACACATTGCTGGAGAAGGAACCTCAGGGCCTTCTTTGGAGGAGCGAATCCAAAAAATAGAAGAATCTCAGAACGAGATCCTACAACTCCTGCAAGAGACTCGACAACCGGCACTAGCACCACAGGAACTAGCACCACAGGAGGAGGTTCTTCTCCCTCAAGATCCACCACGGGTAGAAGCTGTTCAACTCGAACATCTTCAAGCAGAAATTCCTCTTCCTCCGCCAAGGAGACATCTGCAGTCACATCAAGATAATGAACTGGCTGATACAGCAAGTTCTACCCATCCTTCGCACATAGGTCGGCAACATCGTATTCCTTTAGACCTCCCCGAAGAGTTAGTCCGACCATACATTGCTGAGCTCCCTCGCAATGCCCTTCGCCATGAACTGCGACGATTGGTCCGAGAAGAGTTCCCTACAGGAGGCATAAAGCAACCCCTTCGTCAGTGGGACTTGCAGGAGTCGTCACCCTTGACAGAAGCTATTCTTCAACACGCTATTCCGACAGGATTTAAACTACCAAGCATCGATTCCTACGATAGGACATCCGACCCGTACGAGCACATCGATCATTACAGAACTATCATGCATATCTAGCGAGCATCTGATGCACTCCTATGCCAGGTTTTTCCTGCTACCCTTAAAGGACAAGCTCGAACGTGGTTCTATTCACTTCCAGCCGGAACGATCCCTACATTCATCAAATTGGCCAAAGTGTTCGTCGAACAATTCGTTGCCAATAGAAGAATTATTAAGGATTCTTCTCACCTTTCCGGGATCCGTCAAAAAGAAGGAGAATCGTTAAAGGAGTATTTTCAGCGATTTTTCATTGAGGCTCGACAATTTCCAGGAGTGGATCCTGAATTGCTAAGAGGGGTCTTTCTTGGCGGCCTCCGTCCTGGCCCTTTCTATTCGGCACTCATGCGAGACACAGTTCATTCATATGCTGACCTGATCCATCGTGTAGAAGCTCAAATCTCCGCTGATGAAGCCATTAATGCTCATAAAAAGCAATTTGAGCAAACAACTGGAAAGCGTAAGAACGCCCCTACAATAGAGGACTCATTTTCGCAACGAAAGAAAAATTCATCTCCTAGACCCCCAGTACCACAACGTAAGTTCCGACATGAAAAAGAGTAAACGCCTCTCAATGCAACTCGAACCAACATACTAATGGCCATTCGAGATAAAAAAATATCAAGTGGCATAATTCTTTGAAGCCAAATGTTGGGAACCAGGAGCAATATTGCTATTTCCATCGTAGTCGTGGACACACTACTGAAGCCTGCAAGCAACTCAAGGATGAGATTGAGAGGTTGATCCGACAAGGATATCTTCGACAATTCATCCAAAACTCACATGCTCGAGATGAAACTGGTCCAACTGGGGGGCAAAATCAACAACAACAAAGACAACAGTTGAATAATATTCAAATAGTTGGCGAGATTGAATGACCACGCACTTTGTGTAGTTGTGTTAGTAATACTACTTGTCATGTGTCATCGTGTATCTCTTCTATAATAAGTAGTATGTCACTCTAATGTCCTTAGTATTTCTACTAAGTCAAATGATGTGGTTGTCCCTATATGTATCTCTTATATTGTATAAGAGAACTATTATATTATCTTACAGTAAGATAATGTATTGTTCGCCTAATTTTAATATTGTCTCCTTAAAAAAAAGGATAAAAAATGACAATGAAAAACTACTGACAAATATAGTCTCTTTATCCATGATCTGAGAAATACGCAGTCTTTATTGCATCTCAATCACTGGAAGATCGATCCCAGGGGGATTCGATTCGACCTCTTCCATACAGGTTAACATCGTCGAGCAATGGCTCCGACATACAACCTCAGATAGGTCTCACATCCTTGGTGGATTCTCTCGACCTCTTCCATACAGGTTAACGTCATCGAGCAAAGGCTCCGACATACAACCTCGGATAGGTCTCACATCCTTGGTGGATTCTCTCGACCTGTTCCATACAGGTTAACGTCGTCGAGCAAAGGCTCCGACATACAACCTCGGATAGGTCTCACATCTTTGGTGGATTCTCTCGACCTCTTTCATATAGGTTAACGTCATCGAGCAGGGCTCTGACATACAACCTCGGATAGGTCTCACATCCTTGGTGGATTCCCTCGACCTTTCCTATACAGGTTAACGTCATTGAGCAGGGCTCTGACATACAACCTCATATAGGTCAAACGTCATAGGAGGATGTCTTGTATCTCAATCATTGGAAGACCATTCCTAGGGAGATTTAATCTAACATCTTCCCTTAACATCATCAAGCAAGAGCTTTGACTTACAATCTCAGATATATCAAAGCATGTCTTACAGATGCAATAACAATTCAGCTCTCTCTAAGGGACAAATTTTCATATACAATATCATTGGAGTTACATAAATTCAGATTCAAATGTACATTTCTTCTCACTAGAAGTTGAAATCAAAAAGTACATTGGCATCATTTGTACAAGCTGCTATTATCAAGTAAGAAGAAACTTTGAAATTGTCAAAAATCCTTAGTGGATTCAATTGACCTATTCTTAATTATGCATTCAAGTATCTCGTACAACTTCTTCTTCCAAGAAAAGATGTAACCTGATCACCATCAGGCCTCCACTCAGTTTACACACAAAATGGCACTTGTCACTATCAGCCCTTCGCCTGATGTTTATCGGCAGCTCTTTACTTCATATCAGCCATCATCGGCTTCTCGTTCAACTGCTGATAGCAGCACCCTTGAACTCTCTCCTTCTGCTCCCCACTTGGTCATTGACTGCTAACAGACTTCCACACGATCGTTCATCATCAAAAAACTTTCGTTAAAATAGCATCAAAATTCTATTCGATGCTGAGCTTCCTCTCGTTGAAGGACTTCTACACATCGCAGGACTTTCGTCAAAATTCTAACAGATGTTGATCTTTCTCCCGTCGCGGAATTTCTACCCGTAGTGGAACTTCTGCCCGCTGACGGATTTTCGTCGGAGTTCTACCCGACGCCGTACTTCTTCCCGATGTTGGATTTCTGCGCGTCGTCAGATGTTTGTCGGGCTTCTACCCGACGTCAAATTTCTACCTGTCGTGGGACTTCTTCCCGCCGACGGATTTTCGTCGGAGTTCTACCCGACGTCGTATTTCTTCCCGAAGTTGGATTTCTGCGCGTCGTCGGATGTTTGTCGGGCTTCTACCCGACCCCAAATTTCTACCCGTCGTGGGACTTCTTCCCGCCAACGGATTTTCACCGGAGTTCTACCCGACGCCGTACTTCTTCTCGACGTCTGACTTCCGACCATCTTTAGACTCCCTCCGACTAACATCTCACCTCCACATGATCTCTTAAAGGAGAGAAATTCTAACTCCCATTCCGCTTCCCTTCCTAAAAAGGGGAAGCGGCTAACTTCTACGCAAAGAGAGGGGCGCCGAGTCGAGTGGGGAATGTCACCTACTCAAAAACGGCGGAAGACCTCAAAATGCCAGAAACTAGAGGGGAGAAGAGAGGAATACTCTAACTTCTGCGCAAAGGGAGGGGCGCCGAGTCAAGTAGGGAAAGTCACCTACTCAAAAACGGCGGAAGGCCTCAAAATGCCAAAAGCCAGAGGGAGAAAGGAAGAAGGGGCGAGTTTCTCCTAGGCCCTTGGGGGTCTATTTATAGTATTTTTGAGGGGGGGAGGATTCCAAAATTTTATTAAATTCGTTGAATTTTTTCAAATTTTTCAGAATTTTTTCGGAATTTTTTGGGCCCCGCCACATAAAAAAAAAATATTTTGCAGAAAATACTATAGCAGCGCGGTATTGTAGCGGTTACTGTAGCAACCGAAAAATAAAAAATATTTTGCAGAAAATACTGTAGCAGCGTGGTACTGTAGCGGTTACTGTAGCAACCGAAAAAAAAAATACAAAACCTCCCCAACTGCTGCGCGCCCCAGGGGGCGCGCCCCTTGCCCGCGCGCCCGAGCGAGCCATCGCCGGCGGCCGGCCGGTCGGTTCGGCCGCCTACGCGTTTCCGGGCTCCGATTTCGAGCCCGGATAGTCCAAATCGGACATTTTTGTGGTCCCCGGACACGTTTTTCGATGTTCCGGACTCAATTTTGACACTTTCGGAGCTCAACGAGGCCTCTACAATCAAGTTTGAGCAAACTTATATCTTTTGGAATGCAATTTTTTGTGATTCGACCATTGTAAAGTGTCGGAACAAATATTTTCGGACTTCTGAAACTTCGACGTCCGAAAATAGGGGGGCAACTGATATATCACCAAAAAATTATCTTGATCGGGCACGAATCTCGAGGAAAAACTCAAGTTGGAAACTTCAAAAATTAATTCGGAGACTATTTAAACTCCGATTTCAGCAAACTTATAGTCGAACTGAGCGTCTCGGAAATATGAATCCAACGACACCAAATTCGACTCAATCCAAGTCCAATGAGTCCAAATCAAGTACCCGAAGCGCTGTTGGAAGCATCGAATAGTAATTTGAGTTACCAAACGGTCTCCGATTTTGACGAGCTTATAGTCGAATCGAGCGGTTCGACGAGGCGAATCCAACGAGCCCAAGATCATAGAATTCTGATACCATTAAGACCTTAAGATGCTCAATAAATGGTTCATGATCAAGGGATTTAATATCAGCCGTTCATCCGGATCACTCCTTATTTGCCCCTGATCCCTCATCTATTTACGGGCTATGCCACTCCAGAAAAATTATAAATAGCCCCTCATTTCTCTTAAGAGGGGACCCAAGCCAAGAAGCCAAGAAGCCAAGAAGAGAAGAAGAGAAGAAGAAGAGAAGAGAAGTCTAGGAGGGAACAGCTCCTCCTCGACCACCGCCGGAACACCACCGAAGCACCACCGGGCGCTCGAGGGACGCCGGAGCTCTGCCCGACGCCGGAGCAACATCGGAATTCTGCCCGACGCCAGAATTCTACCCGACGCCCGAGTGACGCCGGACTTCTTTCCAAGCGACGCCAGAATTCTGTCGGACACCCGAGTGACGTCGGAACTCTGCTTGGCCTTGTAACTGATACTCATTGTAATCTGATCATCCTGAATTTAACGAACGAATCAGCCTCGTGTTTTTCATACAACACTAGTGGAACTTTTTCAACAGGGCGTGGCCCCGTGGTTTTTCCCTTTTTCAAGGCTTTCCACGTAAAAATCCTGGTGTTCTTTTATTCTTCTGTTTGTGTGCTGGATATACGTACAACGCTGAGACGGAAAGTTAAACTCTATCGTCGCGTATATTTGAGTCCGCAACACTTACCATCTTCTTTCTGTCTATAATCTTTCCAAGGATAATATCTCCTCCATTACTTTTGACTCTGCTGGTTATGTAATTAAGGATTGCAAGACAAATCATCCTCTTCTTCACAGTTTCCGTTGTAATGGCTTGTAACCACCCACAACAACATCTCTCCACCTCGTCTCCTCCTGCCTTCTCTTCCACCACAACTCAGTCTGATATATGGCATTGTCGTCTCGGGCATCCAAATGCAACTACTCTTTCTATTATAGCAGTCACAAGAGACTTGATAATTAAGCAGATAGAAGATTTATATTATATTGGGTCACCATAGCATTAAATAATTAATTATATTGTTAATTATGATGTTAATTGTTAATTAATGAGAATATTTCAACTCGTAAAGCCTCCTTGAATAATTTTTGGGAGTAGACACCTTTGGTTCTCATTTTAATTTAGAAGAATTTGACGGCCATTGGATATCAATTGTTGGCATGCATTGGGCAATGGTCAAGAGAGAACATCAATGTGAGTCAATGGCTACATTGGGCAACAGATGATGATAAGCATCAGGTGAAAGATAATCAAGATGCTCTTAGAACTTTTTCTTAAAAAACACTTAATGCTTTACTACTCGTCCAAGTTACTTTTTCGTCGTTTTATATTTTAGACAGTAATAATAATTTTATTAAGTTGTTATTTTCTTACTATTTTTTTATTTTTTTTTTTTCAAAAACTTATTGGAGAAAATTTTTTTTTACAGCAAGAATAATTAAATTATTTTCCGCATAAAAATTTTTAAATCAATTTCATAAAAAATTATAATTTCCACAAATAAACATATAGGCTTCAGCATTTGTTATTATTTTTCAAAATAGTTTTTTAAATACAAGATTTTTTTATAATTTAAAAAAGTGCTGTCATTTTTTGTCCACAAAAAATATGAAGCGTCCTTATCACCACTAACTAAAGTTTAAAAAATTAAATTAAATTAAAAGCATTTATGCATTTTGCCCCAATGTAAAACAATAATTTATGTTAAACAAAAAGCATGCCAGAGAAAATTTGTTCTTCCTAAGTATTTGTATTGAAAATTTTCGCTTTTGTAAGAAGATGAAATGGTGAAATAATAACGATAGATGGAGAAAAATTGGATCATGATATCTGATTATCAGAATTAATTTTAAATAATTTAAATCTATTTTTAAAAAATTTAATAAATTAGTAATTCATAATTTTTTATATTATATCAATTATTAAAAAATGAAAAATTTTAAAATAAGTTTGTTGCGTCTTGAAAAATTCGCGGCAGTAGAAAGATATGAAGTTTAGCGTCCTAGTTTTGTACGAAGTTCCAGTACACAAACAGATGAAAGATATGAATGTAGGATTCATAGGAGGCATCAAAATTTTTACGTGGAAACCCCTGACCATGTTTGAATGAATCCACTAGTATTGATGGTTGATTACATATAATTTCCCCCCTCGGAAGAGGTTGTTGGCTTAATCTAGCAAATATACATTATATATAACTCATTAAATGAGAGTTGTTCTTAAAAGAGTGTTGACATATCTATTTGGTCAGCAGCGTTTTATTCGACAAGCGAAGTGGTAGGAAGAACTGTAGTCGACAAGCGATAGTGTTCAGAAGGATCATAGTCGGGCAACGGTGATCGTAAGAACCATATTCGGGTGACTGTGTTCGAAAAAATCTTACTTGGGCGGCAGTGGTCAGAGAGACCGTAGTTGGGCGACGATGGTTGGAGAGACTGTAGTTGGCGAGCGACGGATGTCGAAAGGACTGTAGTCAGGCGAAGGTGGTTGGAAGAACAGTAGTCGGGTGACGGTCGTCAAAGACACCATAATGGGCGACAATGGTCGGAGAGACCGTAGCTGGGCGATGATGGTTGGAAGGATCATAGTCAGGTGATGGTGGTTGAAAGGACCGTAGTTGGGCAATGGTTGAAGAGATTGTCGTTGGGCGATGATGGTCGGAGAGACTGTAGTTGAGCGAGGATGGTCAGAGATACCATAGTGCGGTAATGATGGTCGGAAGGACCGTAGTTGGGCGACGATGGTTGGAAGGACCTTAGTTGAGTGATGGTCGAAAAGATAGTAGTCGGGTGACGGTGGTCGAAGAAATCGTAGTTTGGGGATAATGGTCGAAGAGACCATAGTTGGGCGAC
This sequence comes from Dendrobium chrysotoxum, assembly GCA_019925795.1. NCBI lineage: Eukaryota > Viridiplantae > Streptophyta > Magnoliopsida > Asparagales > Orchidaceae > Dendrobium > Dendrobium chrysotoxum. The sequence continues at coordinate 7,161,702 of CM034312.1, forward strand.
GATGGTCGAAAGGATCGTAGTAGGGCGACGGTGGTAAGAAGGACCGTAGTCAGGCAACGATGATCGAAGAGACTACAGTTGGGCGATGATGGTTAGAGAGATTATAGTTGAGAGATGATGGTTGGAGAGACCGTAGATGGGTGACGATGGTAGGAAGGAGCCTAGTCAGGGATGGTGGTTATAAGGACCGTAGTCAGATGATGGTGATCTAAGAGATTGTAGTCTGTGGACGACGGTGGTCGGAAGGACTGTAGTCGGGCGACGATGGTTGGAAGGACCGTAATCAGTCAATGGTGGTCAGAGAGATCGTAGTTGAAAAGAAACGATGGTTTGTTGAACCATAGTCACTGTATGATCTATCGGTCAATGGTGGTCGAAGAGATTGTAGTCATTGTATGGTTGAGAAGGCTTGTCTGTGACTACCAAGTGGAGGATCGATGACGATGGTCGGCCAGAAATACAACAACAGTGTCCTGGTGGTGATGATCAATCGGTAATGGTGCCAGGGTGTAGCTTCAAGATTCTTCAAGCCTAAAGCTCTTCTCTTCTTCCCCTTTAAGCCCCACCCCCGCTTTTGTGAAGAATGAGGGGTTAATTTATAGTTCTTTCATAATTGCATGGCTAGTAAATAGGGAGAAGATCAAGGGCATGTTGGGAGTGTTTTAATGGACGGTCATATTAACTCCCTCGATCATCAATCATTTATCGAGCATTTCAGTATCTTAATGATTTCAGAATTTGGCGATCTTTGGCTCGTTTGATTTTTCTCATCGAGCCACTCGATTCGACTTTAAGCATATCATATTCGAATATCATTTGATCATCCAATTAATGTTTTGAAGCAACTTAATAGGCTTCAGACCCTTGATTTGGACCCATTAGGTTCGGATTGGACCGATTTTTGTGCCGTTGGGTTCATCTCTTCGAGACATTTAGTATGACTATAAGTTTTCACAAATCGGAGTTCGGATGGTCACAAATTTAATTTTAGAAGTTTTTGATTCATTTTTGCTTCGAGATTTGTGCCTGACCATAATAATTTTTCGATGAAACATCAAAGTTATAACTAATTTTAAATCCAAATATTCTTACCTATTTTTTTCAAGAAAATATGTTTTTTTTCAAGATTTTATTTTAAATATTTTTCTCATATTTCAATTTGATTAACATTTCTAAATATTAATAATGAGATTGAAGGATTACTATCTAATTTTTCTGTAAGAAAATATAATATTCACAATAATTTTTAAACTATCCGCAATTATGAAAATTAAGATTACATTTGAGATGGTTGTAGCTTTTAATAACATTAATTGTAAAGCTCCTATAAAAAAAGCAGCCTTTTGAAAGTTGTTGTAAAAAATAGCTTCCTATCACAAAAATTATTGAAAGCAGTAAAAATATAGTGGTCAAACAAAAATTATAATTATGGTCTAAAAAATAAAGCAAGAAGAAAGATGTCCCAAATGATGCCTAATTTTGCAATTAAGAAGGCAATAAATTGTAACAATTCAAAATTTCGAAATGTGTTAAAAAATTTGAATTCTTGTTTGAACTACAGTGTAGCAGCACTGCACCTTTGAACTTCGAGGCACTAGTTTTGGAGCGTAGTGGTGCTAGAAATGGTTACTACGGCGCTTGATGCTTTGTTCTATAGTAATTCTTGATTCTACATGCAACACAATAGTGATGCTTGAGCGTCATGGCACTAGGCCACTAATATCATTTTTATATATTTAATTTTCCTCCACTCGCTCATCCCTCGCCTAGCTAGCATCGTGGATTTAAGATTTGAATGGAAGGTTTATTGTAAATGGTCTCTTTTGACTTGTTTGACTAGTCAACTAAGTTGTGATGACTAGGATGAACTTGGAAAAGGATTATATAAAATTGGATGGAGTTGAATGGATTTGATTTGAGAGTTTGAATGAATGTTTAGATGTATGAATGGGTTTGACCAAGTTCAATGTGTTGACTTGGTCAAGCTCATTATGATTTGATTCAGGGTGGATTTGATCATACTTGAACCATGTGATGTAATGATTGCGAGGGGTTGAGGTATTTAATTCAAGTGTATGTATTAAAATGACCCAGTTTGACCTTATTTGAGCAAGCATGGGTTTAGTTGATCAAGTCAACTATTGACTGAGTCAGGGTGACCAGTCAAGTCAAATCTACTAGGAGTTATGTTTAGAAACGTTTGGTGAAGTTTAGAGGTTATTTAGGCTTGAATTGGAAGTCAATTCATCATGATAAATCACTGGTCCAGGGGACTAGTGGTACCTGATTTGCAATATGAATCTCCTAATGAGGTGATTTGAACATGATTGAGGTTATGAAGGCTAGTGCATTGGGTCAATTGACTGTAGCAGGATTGTTGATTAATTGTTGTGATTGGATGTCCAGGGATGATTAAAACCTGATTGATTGTATGTAGGTTGATTATATATTTGATTGCTTGAAGTGTAGGTTGAATGACTATATGATTGAAGATAATTGACTGACTGTAGAGTGTGTGGTTGAAGTGTACTAGGAGTGCTGGTTATAGAGATGAATGAAGTGTAGATTGAATGGCTATAGAATTGGATGGTTGACAACTGGATAATTGTCAATCATAAGATTGAAAGTCAAGATTCTAGGTAGTTCATGATGACCTCATAAAAAAATAAGGTTGATATATTGCACTGATTATTCTATAGATTTTTAATATAATATTTCTAAATTTTATCAGGTAAAATAGAAGTTATTAAATTTTATATTATTTTTTTAATAGAAGTAAGTATTTTTATTTGAGCATACTGTTAATACAAGCATTATGAATGAATATAGACATGTGATTGAGTAATAGTTGGTCATTATTACTGTTAAAATGTGATATTAATATATATGAACAATAAGTAAAAGACTGGTTTCACTGATGTTGACTAGAGTTTGACTGACCTGTACAGAATGGTGGGACGACAGGCTTTCCTTTAAATATGTGATTGGTATTATCCTCAACTGACATGATATTGATTGAGAGTTAAAAAAAGTTATTTCAGAGCTGATAGATAAAAGAGTGATAACTCTATTTTTTGAGCCAACGATTACTGACTACTAATTATTGATACTAATGAATACCACTTAAGCTAGGACTTCTTGATTAATATGATTACTGAAATGTATGTTACTGATTCAATATTAATAAACAGCTTTACTTTTACTGTTTATTGATTTATTGATTTATTATTACTATATAAATTTACTGTTACTACATTACTTTACTATTACTGCCACCTATTTTACTAACAATATTATACTGATATTGTAACTGATACTATTTGATACTAATATTGATTCACTATACTGATTATAGATACTGATTCAGTGAACTAATATTAAACATTTGATATATTTAGCATGTGATATACTGAGCATATGATTAAGATACAAATATTGAATAACTAGATAACACGTTTACATTATTATTGAGTTTTACTGCATTGATATGATTCCGATATTTCTTTACTAATGCTTTAGTTTTATTACTCTATATAATTTCTTTACTGATTGATAGTACTGATATGACTTTCTGCTATGGTTCACTGATTTAATGTTATTGTATGGATTTACTGTTATTATCACTAGTTCTAGAGACACTATTATTATACTAATATCGATATTGTACTGATTACTGGTACTGACTCATTATATACTAAGCATGTGACATACTGGATAGCATGTGTAGACTATTTTAGAGTTTTACTGTATTGATATGATTACGATATTATTTATTGAACTTCAATTGATAGTAATAAGACGAGGATTGTTTTATAGATTTGACAGTTATACTGGCTCATTGACTTAATAATTCCTCCCTGTATTGCTTTACTGTCTTTCATATCGTATTACTTTATTGTCTACAGACTTTACTACTATTATACGTGTAATTTACTATTTCAATACAGATTCATGATCATATGATTGCTAGTACTACGAATTGACTGATGACATGTATACTACTTCTTTACTGTGCATTGAGTCAGTTGTAGGATTGGATGACCTGTTAGACATTTTAGGTTAGTATATATGGTTTAAATGATTTCTAGTCAGAACAGAAGATCGGGAGTATGAGATGGATCCGGATTATCCATATTTAGTATTATTTTATTTCTTTATATTTTATAGTTATTTTTTGTACTCAGGACTAGAAAGATGTATTGTAATTCTAATTCCTAAGTAATGTGTATGATTTTGGAAGCAGTGATTATATATATATATATATATATATATATATATATATTTAATTCTAGAATTATTTTCACTAATATTTAATTGATAAATGAAGTTAGATAGCTCTAGTGTTGTGGTAATAAAAGATAAAAAGAATAATTCTTTTAAATTTAATCATGGGGCATTACACTAGTGCCAATAAGTAAAGTGTGGATCTTTAATGGCATGATTTTTATCAATGGGTTAAATGATTTAGCTTCCACTAGCTTATTTTGTATTTAGTATAATCATAGGGTTAATAACCCATTCACATTAAGCTTAACAGGGTGCTGGTTAATGATTCATGGTTGGAGAAACTTCTTGTCTTTTTATAAAGCTGAAGTTCCTTTATATTCTTATTATTCTCCTTTAATTTTAGATTTCAATTACACATTTCATGTTAATCATAGATTTATGTTTAAAAACTTTTGGCTTAAGCATCATGATTTTTGGAATGCTCTTATTTCTTTTGTTTCTATGGCTTTTAATGGGGACCCTATTACTATTTGATATAAAATTATTAACAATCTTCAAAGGAGTTTTCAATCTATGTGTTGGGCTTCCTCTTCTCTACTTGCTTCTGAGGTCTCTCACCTCCAATAGCAACAAAAAATAATATCTTGCTATGCTTACTGACAATCTTTTTTCCCATTCTCTTAACTCTCAATAAAAGTTTGTGAATGATAATCTTGCCCTTTATCATGATTCCTTGGCCTCTTTCATTATTCAAATAGCGAAGGCTAAGTGGCTTCTCTAGGGTAAAGATGATCCGAAATTATTTTTTAGTAGACTTAGGGTTAGACAGAACTGAAATATTATTAAGAGCATTTCCACTAGTGAAGGGACCTTCTCTTCCCTTAATGATATAATCCATTATATGATTAATCTTTTTCTAACATGTTTAATTCTAGTTCTTATACTTTTGGTCTCCCTCATAATCTCCCTATAGGCTCTCTTATTCTTACTCGTTTTATTCTTGCTATAGTTGGCCCTATTTTTGAGGAGATTAAGAAAGTGATATTTTCTAGTCCTAACTCTTATACTCCTAGCCCTGATTGTTTCACTTTTGAGTTTTACAATAAATCTTGGCTTATCATTAGCAGTAATGTTTGTAAGGCCATTATGTACTTTTTTACACTTCTTTTCCTCCTAAAAATGTTAAGTCATATGTTATTGTTCTTATCTCTAACGACCTCCATGCCTCTCATATCCAAGGTTATAGGCCTATCTCTTTGTGTAACACTTTTTACAAAATTATTACCAAAAATTTAGCTTTGAGGCTCAAACCTATTATACCTTATATCATTCATCCTAGCCAACCTAGGTTTATCAATGCAAGAATTGTCATTGATAATATTATTTTAGCTTTTAATATTCTTTCTAAATTTAATTTCTAAGGTAAGTCTAAGTATTTTTGTGCTAAGATTGATATTTTTAAAGCTTTTGATACGGTTTCTAGAAGTTTCTTTTGCATAGGATGTTACAGAAAGGCTTCCCTGAGACCTTTGTGTCTTGGATTCATGTTTGCATCCATGAGGTTCCATTTTCGATTAGTTATAATGGAGGTTGCGTAGGTTTTTTAACTCTTCTTCTGATTTAAAGGAAGTTTGTCCTTTATCTCCATATATTTTAGATATCATTATGGATGCTTTCTCCAACCTTATTGATGGTAGCATTGGCCCTCCCTCTTTCATGGTTTCTATCATGCTGTATTTCTTGTTTATTTTATGCTAATGACCTATTAGTTTTTGGTAAAGGCACTGTTGACAATGTTTAGATTTTGGCTAATAATCTGCTTATCTTTGAATAAGCATCTAGTCTTAAAGTTAACAAAGAGAAAAGCTCTGTTTTCTTCTCTAAAGTCACTGTTAATTATGTGGGCATTGCTAACATCCTTAATTTACCCATGGGGGTAGTTATCTTCAAATATTTAGGTATCCCTATTGCTTCTAGGAAGCTTAGAGTAGCTGATTTTTCTCTTATGCAAAAAATCTCTAATATGATTGATGGTTTGAAGGCTAAGCTTTTATCTTTTGCTGGTATGCTGTAATTGTCAAGTTAAGTATATAAAATTCTATTTCCTACTGAATCAGGGGTTCTATTATCCCTAGATTCTATTGAAAATTCATTTACAAGTGTTGTGCCATATTCCTCTTTCATGGTGATTTACAAGGTAAAAAATTATACCTTTTCTTGGAAAAAAACTTATCCTCCTAAAAATTATGATGGTCTTGGCCTTCCTTCTATATCTGCCTTGATTCATGCTTATTCCTCTGCTTTAATTTGGAGATGTCTTTCATCTGACTTTCTCCTTAGTCGTTGGTTTAAGAATTCTTATTTTCCTTCTTAAAACCCATCTCTAGGAAAGCCTCAGTATGCTAGAAACATTTGGTTAAAGTTGTTGCTTTGATTAAATCTAATATCTCTTTCAGGGTGGCTGATGGTAATAGGTTAGCTCTTTGGTGGGATTCCTCGTGTGCTGGAGAATCTCTATTTGAGTTGTACTCTACCTCTATTGATGTTCTTCCCCCTGATACTAATGTTTATGTTTTTATTTTTGCTGATGTTTGGTCTTTTCCCCAAGATTTTCCTCTCTATCTTCAAAATGCTATCTCTGTTATTCAATTAGTTAATTCTACCGATGATTTTCCCCTTTGGTGCAGTATTGAAAATCCAACCTTCAAAACCTTTGTAGATTATTTTAATAAAATCCATGATGAGGTTAATTGGTATAAATTTGTATGGCATAAAAGATTATGCATGAGGTTTTTTTCTTTTGATTCGCTTGCTATGGTGGGGGTCTCAAAATGGTTGATCAACTTATTTTATGAAATATTTCTACCCAACCTACCTGCCTTCTTTGCAATCTCTATTCTGAATATGTGTCTCATCTATTTTTTTAGTGCAATTTTCCTTTCAATATTTTCAAAACTCTCTTCTCAGGAGCTTCCATTTTTTCTATTCAGACATAACATAATTTAAGTCTTTAATAGTATTAAAGGCGAACCTTAGTTCTTTATGGATACAAAAAATTATTACTGTATGGTCATATGTGCTTCAATTTACTTTATTTGATGAGAACATAATGGGAGAAGGTATAGTGACATTTTTCCTTGTATCAACACCATTTTTCTTTTTATTAAAAGGTCATCAAAGAAAAAGTTAGCTGCTGGAAAAATACTAAAAAAATATTTACACTCATATGCTAATTTCTATTTTTTGGTTTCTAATTCATTACTATCCTGGATCTGGTGTTGGTTTGTTGGAGTGCTACTGTTGTTGTTGTTCATCTTCTGGGTTCTTCTCTTTCATTCTGGATATTCTGTTGTTGTTGCCTTCGTAAGTTGGGAGTTTTTAAGAAGCCTGGACTTGCCTGGACAACGATAAGGCTGCCTTCCTTTGTTCCCTTGAATGGCCATGGCTATGCATTGACAACCTTTCAGGCCTTTACTAGTTTCTGAGTACTCTTATTAGATTGTGTTGCCCTTCAAACCCAACTGCCCAGACAGAACAACCTGGGAAACGCTCAAATTCAAATCGGGGCAGGAGCTCCAGCAGGCAACCTCACAAAAGACCTCCCCTTGGTAAACCTTTTGTGTTACAAAAATGGGATCCCCGTTTCCGTCCTAAGAGGGAAAACTTCTCTTCGGTCCCTATTTGGATTAAGATCCATGACCTGCCTCTCGCTTGCTGGAATTCGGAAGGTATCTCTAGAATTGCTAGCAAAATAGGTGTTCCCCTTGCGGTTGACACTCTTATAGCCCAAAAAACCCGTCTCACCTACGCTAGAGTGTGCGTTCAAGTGGATTGCAATGCCAAATACCCAGATGAAATCCCCATCTCTCTAGACGGAGATGTTTTCAGCCTCAAAGTTCAATATGAATGGCAGCCTTATCCTTGTGAGTTCTGTAAATCCCTGGTCCATGTTTCCTCCATCTGCCCTTCAAACCCAACTGCCCAGACAGAACAACCTGGGAAACTCTCAAATTCAAATCGGGGCAGGAGCTCCAGCAGGCAACCTCACAAAAGACCTCCCCTACCTTCTCCGTAAATCACGCCCTCTATCAGTACCCCTCCCGCTAACGCCCCTATTTTGTCCTCTGAAGTAGCCGATCCCACAGATAATAATGTTCACCCCCCAAAACCATTGAGCTCCTCTTTGACCCCTCCTGCTGTTATTTTGCATCACAGCAATGAAACTCAACCTTTACGTGCTATGTCTTCTTCATAACCCCTTGTTGTTTCAACAGAAAAATTTATACAAAGTGGTTCCACCCCCCCCCCCCCCCCCCCCCCCACATTTGGCTGAGGCTGATGTCACGTTAAATGTGATTCCTAACCTAAACTCACCTAATGAAGATGCTGTCTCCACTTCCAGCTCCTCTTTCACTCAAGGTCAAGTAACCCCTGATAGATTTCAGTCACCAAACAAATTTGCTACTTTGCAACAGCAAGAAAACCTTCTGGATGATGATACCTTTGAGGTTAATCTTGGTCCCTCAAACTCAAGCCATCCTCCACCCAGTTCTAATTTCTCCACAGCAAAGAAGCCCACCAGGGGGAAGGGTCGGAAGCCCCCCAATATTCCCAAACACTAATGCTTGTTCCATCCATTGCGGCATGGAACATCAGGGGCTTCAATAACCCTGATAAGGTGCTCAGCTGTAAACAGCTGATTTCTAAATTCAAGCTTGACATGGTGTGCATCCTGGAGACTAGGATTCATGCTGCTACTCTTAAAGACCCTTTCTTCTGTTACTCACACTCTGTTTTCCCCACAGAGGATGGCTGTCATAACTTTGATAAATCTAAATCTGGTTGCATTTGGATTAAATGGAATCCGAACAAGTTGAACTTTACCCCTTGCCTTGTTACGGATCAAACTATTTCTGGATATGTTCATTTTGGTAATTCTACACCTTTTCTCCTATCTGTCATCTATGCTTCTAATAGTCCTTTGGAAAGGGCTGCTCTTTGGAATCATATTAGGCAACTTATGCCACCTCAGAAATCTCCCTGGATACTTATTGGAGATTTCAATTGTTGCCGTTTTGCTTACGAAAAGGTTGGTGGTTCCATGCTGACCAATAAACATCTCTGGGAGCTCAACCACTTGATAAATGATGCCAATCTGTTTGATCTACATTCTGTAGGCTACCGTCACACTTGGTATAATCAACGCTTGGACAATCCGATCTATATTAAATTAGATAGAGCACTTGTTAATGAGGAATGGAGGACTGCCTTCCCTTCCTCATTTTGCTCTTTTCAAAGTCCATCAAACTCAGACCATTCCCCTGCCATTATACACTCAGGTATTTCTCACCCTATCAAACACAGATTTTTATTTAAAAATTACTGGACTATGTTGGATAGGTATTGGTTCTCGGTGCTTGAGATATTCTCGAAACCCACTTCGGGCAATGCTATTCTGGATCTGTGCTGCAAGTTAAGGCTTCTTAAGGGCAATATTAATAGCATGGACTGCTCTAACTCCTATATCATCCAAAAACATCTCAATGTATTGCATCAGAAGCAATCGGATTGTCTTGAACGTCTCAATTCTGACCCTCTCAATCACAACCTCAATGCCAACCTAAAGGACATAAACTACACCATTGCTAACTTCTCTAAAATGTTAGCTTCCTGGGTAATACAAAGAGCTAAAGTTAAGTGGCTCTCTCATGGTGAAGATGACTTGAAATTTCTCTATGCAAAAATTCGTGCCAGACAAAGTAATAGTAAAGGTCTTTTGAACTTGAGCTCCATCATCCACCATTCTTCTACGCAACAGACTATCACTGATATCATAGATCATTACAAAGAATTACTCAATCCACCAAGGCCCACTCAACAAAACATAAATATCTTTCTTGTGGGGAAGAATATCACCTCTGATATGTCTCATTCTCTCACACAACTTGTAACCGATGCTGAGATCAAATCAGCGGTTTTCTCAGGTGCCTCCTCCTCTGCCCCTGGTCCAGATGGCTTCAACTTTCACTTTTACAAATCAGGATGGCACATTGTGGGTCCGTCAGTGTGTAAGGCCATCAAAGCTTTCTTTTCTAGTGGATATCTTCCGAGAGGTGTTAAATCTACAGCCATTGCTCTTGTTCCTAAATCAAAACATGCTAACTCTTTTTCTGATTTCAGGCCTATTGCTCTCTGTAATGTTCTTTACAAGATCTTTGCAAAGATCTTAGCCAATAGGCTCAAACCCATTATGCCTTTCATAGTGAAAGACAACCAAGCTGGTTTCATAAAGGATAGAATTTCTACGGATAATATTATCCTTGCGAAAGAGCTTCTATCCATGCACAATAAAAGGGGAGGACATAAATATTTCTGTGCTAAGTTAGACATTCGAAAAGCATTTGACACGATATCAAGGGAATTTCTTTTAGCACGTCTTGAACAAAAGGGCTTTCCTGGAATCTTCATCAAATGGATTAAAGCTTGCATCTTAGATGTCAATTTCTCTATCCTGATTAATGGGGCTTTAGAAGGATATTTTTCCTCTTCTGCTGGGCTGAGGCAAGGCTGCCCCCTCAGTCCTTATTTGTTTTGTCTGGTAATGGATGCTTTATCTGAACTTCTTGATGGGGGGGATTTTCAGGGTGTTAACATTGAAGGTTTCAAATTGATGCATCTACTCTATGCTGATGATCTCCTCATTTTTGGAAACCCTGATGTGGGGAATTGTCACAAACTCTCTGATATTTTGAGCAGCTTCGCTAATGCTTCTGGTCTTCACGTTAATTTTGAGAAAAGTTCTGTTATGACCCCCAATAGTCTAACCAACCAGCAGGCCATCTGCAATGCTTTATCTATACCCAAACATAGCACATAATTCACTTACTTAGGTATACCTCTATCATTTAAAAAGCATGTTCTGGCTGATTTTCTGCCATTGTTGGATTGCATTACCAAAAAACTGAATGGGTGGAAAGCCAACCTCCTCTCCTTTGCTGGGAGACTACAACACCTGAAATTTAGTATTCAGAATACTATTGCATACTGGATTAGGGGAGCCATCCTACCCAAAACTGTCATTAAATCTATTAGGAAGCTTTCTTCCAGATTTTTGTTTTTTGGGGACATTTTTGTTGTCAAGAAATTGAGACTGGTTTCATGGGACAAAGTTTGCAAGCCTAGAATCTATGGTGGATTGGGTTTACCTTCTCTTACTGCTCTTCAATTCGCCTTCAACTTCTCGGTTATCCACAGAATGTATAACAATAAATCCCCCCTCTCCTCTTGGTTTATGTTGAGATACATATAACCTTGGAGGCCTACTCCATCTTTCGCCACCAAGCACTGGAATGCTATTTGTTTGACTGCAGCTATGGCTAGGTCCTCCTTTAAGTTCGTTGTGAATCCTTCCTCTAACATTTCACTCCAATGGGATCACTGGTGTGAAAATTCTACCCTAGACTCTCTTATTGGTGGAAGTGATTTTCTACATCTTTTTGATGCAAATGCTAAGGTGAAAGACCTAATCGCTGGAAATTTATGGAGTTTACCTCTGTCTACTTCTAGACAGGTTGCAAATGTTATAAATGCCATTCCTATTCATGAACACTTGTCTATCTCTTTACTTTGGGAGGATTATTCTGTGGGTTGCTTTGCTAAGTTTCTCATGAATTATTATCATGAACACCCGATCTGCTCATGGCATAATCAGATTTGGCATAAAAAGTACGTGCTGAGGTTTTCATCTTTTGCCTGGTTATCACTTGTTGGGGGGCTAAAAACCGCTGAGGCTTTGATTATGAGAAATATACATATTGACCCTTGCTGCCCCCTTTGCCTTTCACACAGGGAAACCACTGCCCACCTATTCTTTGAATGCAACTACTCTTATGCAGTATTGGTCAGCCTTATTGCGGGTGCTTCTGACTTGCTTTTAAGACCGACATTCCTCCAATTGCTGAGTTGGATATCAGATCAGGACCAAATTGATATTGGCACTAAAAGTTTATATTATCTCATTGTTTGCTGCACAATATATTTCATTTGGAAGGAAAGAAATGAAAGGAGATTTGGCAATACCAATGTCTGTTCAGCGACAATCTCTTTAAGAATTAAGAAAGCGGTTTTCTAAAAAATTAGCAAGTGGAAAAATTCTGATCTTTACATGGCACTTCTGTAATGATGTGCGCCTCATGTCGGTATTGGTTGCCTTCGATTTGTTGCCTGGGTGTACTCGCGAGCGCAAATGTTTTGGATTTTAGTTTTGCCTGATTGGGTTTAAGCCATGGACGATGATGTGCCCATTTTTCAGGCTTCCCCTTGGATGGCCTGCGGGCAACCAGGGGATGTTGGATGTTCACTATAACATATTGGTTTAAATCCTGAGTCTTGGCTTTGGGGGATCATTGCTAGTTGTGATCCTCCTCGCTGCTTTTTCAATCGGTCTAAGCTGTTTTATGCCTCTTTCATGCTCTTTTGCTGATTGTCAACTTTTTGGTTTTTTGTTCCTCTTTTTTGGCTCTGGTGAGCTTTCTCCATATTTATCTTTGGAGCTATTATTTTTGTAACTTTGTTGGTTTATCAATATACGGGCTAAGCCCAATTTTCCCCAAAAAAAAGATTGTGTTGGCTGTTTTGTCTTCTGGTTATATTTTTACCTGCAAGACTTTATGTTTAATATATTTTGCATGGGTGATTCTTGGGTGGGCTGTTTGTCTTCTAGATATCGGTTGTTCAATTTCGATGTTGCCTCCAAAGGATGGTCCTTAGCCTTGGCAACCATGTGGGGATTATCCAATGTTGATAATTTTTGGAGAAAATTTTTGCTTTTTCGAGTCCTGTAGGCCTTTGTGCCTTCATGGATTTTTGTTTTTTAGATAGTTAGGGGATTCGAGCCATGGGCGGATCCCCCATGTACTCAGGCTCACCCTAAAAAAAAATATTAAATGTTTAGAGGGGATATTTTAGAATATTTTGGGTATTTTGCCCCCCCTAAAAAATTTTTTTTGTCATAATTTTATCAATCCTAAACTTTTTTGCCCATCTCCTACAAAAAAAATTTTTTTTTGCCAACCCTAAAAAAAAAGCTGGATCTGCCCCTGATTCAAGCACGGGTGAGATGGGAGGAACGCGTTCCGTTGACCACTCAGCCGCAGACCCAATCTCCCTTCTTGGCATTTTTTTTTTGTCTTTTTGAAGTTGTCCTTTAGACCCTTTTGTGCTTTAAGCTTATGTAATTTCTCTTTTTTTCCCCCTTGTTTAGGCTTTTTATGTATATCCTTTTTCATTTTAATGAAAGTGGAGCATGCTCCAATAATTTTCCCAAAAAAAAAAAAAAAAAGAAGAGAGAATATTTGATATTTTTTAATAAAGGCTATAAGGCTACGGGTGTAAGTGAGTCAAGCCGACTCCTGAGCCAGCTCGGGCTCGACTTGATAAATGGCCAGCGAGTCGAATTCGATGAGTGAATGAGTCAAGCTTGAGGCAGTCTTGACTTCTCCTTAGCTCGTGAGCTAGCTAGCTCATTTGAAGTATATTAATAAAAAATATAACTAAAATATATTAGCATTCATGTTTTTAAATATAAAGTTATTATACCTGCTTAAAAATTATATCTCACTTTCTTATATTAAGTAATTCTTTATTAATTTTTGTATAATTTCTCATTATTTTATTATTTATTATAATAATTATTTGAACAATAATTATTTTCTCTCTTTCTTTTAAAAGGAGCCGGCTCAAACTATATATATATATATATATATATATATATATATATATATATATATATATATATATATATATATATATATATATATATATATTATAAACAAGAAGAGTAATATCTTACTCCCTTTAATAAAATCTAAAATAAAATGATATATTTATAGGAGATTTATATGAATATTACATATTACTTATGTATTTATGCATCTATTTTTTAAAATTTTATATTTATTTATATAATATCATAATATTTAAATCACATATATAAAAATATTATTGATATTAACTTATTAAATCTCCAAATGAAGGAAATAAACTCAACAAAAATATTATTGGCAACTATCAATTAGTAATAATTTGGACTGATTATTAGTGAAATATTTATACTATGCTATTGAAAATTAAGCAACACAATCAATGTCAAATTGTTTTTGCGAGAAGAAAATTATTAATTAATTTTTTTAATTGATACGGCATCAAAAAAAATATTGTGATGAGTTATGAATTTCAGGTTATATTTGAATTAAAAACTTTCAAAATTAAATTCAAGACCATTTGAAGTCCAATTTCTACAAACTTCTAGTCAAACTAAGCGTCTTAAGAAGATGAATCAAACGATACCAAAAGAAGCTCAAATCAAGCACCTAAAGAGTAAATGGAAACTTCTGGACACTAATTAGATGAACAAATGAACTCTAAATTTTGCATGCTTCTAGTCAAATCACATGTCTCGATGAGACAAATCTGACGAGACAAATCCAACGAGCCTAATATCATTTAATTTTAATATCATTAAAGCATTTAAATGCTACAGACCTTTTGATAGAAAGTTTTGAATTTTGGCTTTATTTACGGGGCATGTCATTCTTAAAAATTTATCAATAGTCTCTTACTCTCTACATGAGAGGAGAAGAGCATGGATTCCAAGCTTGGATTTTGGCTTGAAATTCAAGTAAGCTCTTAGGCTTTAAGGATCTCGGAGCACCACTTGCACTACTACTAGGGGTGTCAATAATTGACACGACACGAAAACCTGACTCGAACCCGACACGAAAATTTCGGGTCTAACCCGACCCGATCTCAAAATGGGTCGGATTCGGGTTCAGTAAAATGGCCCGTTTAAATTTCGGGTCGGGTCCGGGTTAACCCGATAACCCGAAATATAGCCCGTTTCGACCCGCACGTTTTCATTTCACGTGACGAGATGCGAACCGTTCAGTGGATTAAATTAGGGCTCCGCATCATTTCAGCGTTTCATCCTCTCGTTCTCGTCTCCTTCGCTGTTTCGTCTAGGGTTTCTGTTTCTTCTCTTCGGTCCTCCTCAGATCTCTGGCTCTGTCAACAGTTCCCTCTCTTCTCCTTCTATGGCATATTGTTGGTATGTGGTGTTCATCGTGTACATCTTGTTTGGCTCAACACGGGCACTTACATCGCTCGCTGTTTGTATCTCTTATCTTTTTTATATTTTATCCTTTTAGAAGCTTGATCTATGAGCAGAGTAGAGGGTTATCTTGCTATCTTGCTGTTTGATTAAATTATTCCCAAGTTTCGTAAGAAATTTTCGGGTTTAGGGTTTGTCTGATTTGCGGTTGTCTTGCTGACTTGTTGTTATCTCGAAAATTATCTCGATTTTTTTAAAAATGTGGAAAAGTTTGGCATGCATTTCTGGATTGGCATGGTTTCTGCTTTGGGGTTGATTTTGTCCGAAAAATAAATGAGATGTTGCTTAGTTAAATCTGGTTTGAGAGTGGTTTTCTATTCAGTTTGTGCTGGTTTCTCTAATTAATCATTTTGCTGAGTTGCTGTTCAGCAACACATGCTTGGTTGATGGTTTTGTGACTTCTATTCAGTTAAATCTGGTTCCAAGAATATTTTTCTATATTCAGAGGATATGTTATGCTGTTATATTTGTATTTGGCAGTTATGTTGTTACTTGTAATACTGAGTTGTTGTTATTAGTGTTTATGTTCAGCAACTCATGCTTAGTTGATGGCTATGTGACTTCTGTTCAGTTATGCTGTTAAATGTTAATTATATTTTTTCTGAATTATCCATGGGTTGTTGCCTTAGTTGTTGTCTTGTTTTCCCATGGATGCTGGCTTTGTTTCCCTCGGTTGCTAGCTATGTTTACCTGCTGGGCTGGTTTATTTGTGTTGCTGTCTTGGTTGCATGTTATTTATCTGCAGGTTGCAGGCCATGGTTTTGTTTCTTAATTCCGTGCTGCCTTCGTAACTGGGTTGGTTTCCTGTTACTTGTTCTATATGTGCAAACGGGTCGGCGGGTCAATTCGGGTTGACCTGAACCCAACTCGGGTCGGGTTCGGGTCCTAAATATTGACCCGTTTCCCTAAACGGGTCGGGTTAGGGTTGACCTGTTTAGGTTCAGGTCCGACCCGAACCTGACCCGTGACCCGATTTTGACACCTCTAACCACCACAAGGCTACTATTCGTCATTGTTGAATCATCGTCTAACCTTCATTATCAAACCAATGATCAATCACCACAATCGAACAACTACCATGTGCTTCAGACAAGTTGGGCCCCGCTTAATTGATGCCTTCAAAGCACCACTCAGACCTCTTTCATCGGAATATCGTTAAATCACTATCGTTGCATTTGTGATGGTTACTAAACTGCTACAATGAATTTTGTAGCATTTTAAATCACTGCAATAGCAGAAAGCAGCATTATTAAAGCCTCATGTACTAATAGTGTATTGTATCCTTTTTTTTTTTCTTGATAAAAGGATATATTTTTGTAATTTTATATTCATTGGCTATAGTATTTTATAAAGTTAATTATGAGGTTGCTATAAGAAAAACAAATTAATTACTATGGTTGCAAAAATCAGATTTTTGCCACAAAATTTTTAAAAAAATAGTGAAAAGAGGGCAAAAAATCTGTACCTAAAAGAAATTATGCTTTTTGTATAGAAAGCAGCTAAAAAATTGACCAGACCCAAAATGTAGAGAAAATTCTTCCCAACTTTTCTTAGTTTTTTGATGGCTTGTATTTGTTTTAACTTTTTAAATTAGCTGTATATGCGACTTTGAATTTATGTAGCCGTTCATAAATCATTATGATTCGTGCAACTGATGTGATGGAGGATGATCAATTGTTTAAGAAAGCCTGAATTTCCTTAACACCATAAATGATGAACATTAATTTTACCTTACAACAAGTGGGATTCTCTTCCTTCCCAAAAGAGTTTTGCCTTAACAGCGCATTAGCTGAAGAACTAGTCCCTATTTAAATCACAGATTCACAGTGTCTAGATTTGATGGCACGCTAACTTGGCTAGTCGTTGGTCTCGTGTCTGTTGATTTGCAAAAACCATCACTAGCAAAGTTGCTGCTTATATCTTTAAACTGCCATTCTGTTAAATAGCTAGGCCTTGAGGTGACCTCATTAACCTCGATAAATCCGGCCAACATGGCCACCACTGTCGACATCGCCGGCCGTAATGTTGGCGATGCCTGGATGCATAAAAGAGAAACACCAATTACTCGAGTGGCTTCATCTCTATTGTATGATGATAGACTTGGATCCACCAACTCCAATTCATGCTTTTGCTCGTACAAATGCCAAGCCTGGAAGATAAATGTTAAGGTCATGTTAGGTATCACGTTCTGGTACATGTTCAGATTTAGGCTTCATTTGTGATAGTTTTTTTTATTGTTTTCTAAACTTCATTTCAAGTACAAAAACTTCATAAAAATAGCAAAAAATAGTGGCCAAAAGTTGTTCCAAACGAAGGTTGGGCTTTGCTTGGAACAACTTTTTTTTTTGCTTTGTTTTTTATATCATAATCATAAATTTGCTTGCCCTTTTTTTTTTTGCTTTAAAAAAAAATTATATTAGGAAATTGTCTGCTACAACAGTTTTAAAAAGCTAATTTCTCTATAACAGCTTTACATAATAATAAAAAAACTATCTCAAATAAAATCTTAGTTAGCATTTCAAAATTGAGTAAGTGAATGAAAGAGGAATTAATACAAGAATGTTAAAATATATGAGGGCATGATGTAAATTCATAATGGAACTATGACTATAGTTGTTTCTTTTGTTTCATGCAAATAGTTTGGTATAAATTACTAAAGTGATTGAGGAGACGAGTAGATGAAAATGCATACATGATAAGCAATTATGAAATGCCTTTTCAGTAAGTTTATGCTATTAGACCCAGTAATATATGCAATTCCTCTCTTAAAGGCAATTCATTACTCATTTAAAATTATTGTTCTCAAACTTCTATCTATTGGTTTTCTTTGAATCAACAATTCATTGAATGTTTATTTAGCCCTTCAGCACATTTTCTATATTAAATACATGTTTGTTGGCTTGGTCAGAACATATGTATTTGAACAATAGTTTAGTAGTTAATTAATGATAAATAATTTGCAAAAATCATTCCTTACCCAATCAAGCAAGTAGCTTTTATGTTCCTCGAGAGCAAGGTCTGAATTAGGCCTTCCACTGAGAACTTCAAGAGCAACAACTCCAAAACCGAACACATCTGCCTTTTCTGTTAAATGTCCTCTCATAGCATATTCAGGTGCCAGATAACCTCTGCAAATATCATAATTTTGAATTATAAATGATGCAGAAAATAAGGAATGATTGAAATTTTAGCCAAAAAAAATTTGTTAAAGATAAACATCAAATCTTCACATACATTGTGCCTGCAACTCTTGTGCTAATGTGAGTCCACTTATCATCATAAAGCTTTGCCAAACCAAAATCTGATATCTTTGGAGTAAGATTACCATCTAATAGAATGTTGCTAGATTTTACATCCCGGTGAATAATTCTCACACTTGATTCCTCATGAAGATAGGCTAAGCCTCTTGCTACTCCCAAACAAATTTCAAAGCGTGTTTCCCAGTCAAGATGCAAATCCTTTTTCCCTGCAAAAAGAGACCTGTCAAATATAGGAATTTCTCAAATTGTTGCTCCAAGCTACTAGTTATTTCAAAACATACTAAAAATAGCTTGATCCAAGCTCTTATTTTCTAGGTACTCGTAAACCAAGAGTCTTTTGTCTCCCTCAATGCAACAACTATACAACTTAGCTAGATTGCGATGTTGAACTGCTGATATAGTTGCTATTTCTGCCGTGAATTGTCTCTCGCCGTGTTGAGATGCTACTAATAGTTGCTTTACTGCTACCATTCTTCCATCATGTAGTTTACCCTTAGATGAAACCAATAAATCCATTTTACTATCAACTCTATAAGTCATATAATTAGTTTGCACAAGATTAATGTAGTTGTATAAGGATGTTTGATAGTTTTAACAATGTGCTTATATATTTTAAGATAAAAGTAAATGCACTATGCTCTCATCTTGCTTTTTGAAGAGTAATGTCATGTTTATTTTGCTAGTGAAACTCTTATGATATTGAAAGATAAAAATTATGATAAAATTAGACTATTTTAAGAATAATTATGTGGTGAAATAAAAATTAATATTGTCATGAATAGGCAAAGCAGACCTTGAATACAGGCCCAAATCCTCCCTCTCCGAGAAAATTAGACCGGTTGAAATCCTCAGTTGCTGCTCTCAATTCAGAATAGCTGAATGTATTTGGTATGACAATCATTCCGAACAACTCTGTATTATTTGACATATTAACTTAGTCAAATTCAAAAGAAAATACAAAAGTTATGCATTCATAAATAATAAAAATTCAAATTCCTTAAAGAGGTTTACCTTCATTATCTTTGTTAAGATTTTTTTGTTTATGTTTCCAAACTAGAATCGCAACCACGGTAAGTCCCAAAACCACAACACCACATACAATCCCTACAACTAGAGCTGTTTTGTTATTTGATGAAGAGAAATGTGGGGGTTTGTTGCTTACAGATGGAATGAAGTCTGTAAACGTCGATAATAGTAAAAAAAATTTGGGTTTTTGAGAAAATTTTAATTAAAAGTTCATATAAAAATGCATACCATAAGGAGATACACTGATTGCAGAAATGGATGACCCATAATATCCTGGACTAGGGATAAAATTTGTACCCTTTCCTGCCCAAAATAAATGTATTTCTAGGAAGTTATTTGTTACAGGAGCTTGGTACTCCTTCAAGACTACTGTAAAAGATTCCCCACCAGCTTCCTTTCTTATATCAAAGTCTTTCTCCTTAAGCATGCCCTGAAATTATATATTTGATCCTGTTAGCACCTAAAAAATATGGAAAATACTAAAAGCTACTCAATTACTTATTATATTGTTACATGTTAGTTTCAAGTAGAGTAGTATTCAGATATAAATATATATATATATATATATATATATATATATATATATATATATATATATATATATATATATATATATATATTACTACCATTTAAAAAATATAAAGGTTAATTTTAGCCTTTTTTTATATTGTTTACCTAATTTAACACTAACCAATTAAAACCAATTCACAATCTATCATTTTCTTTAAATTAATCAAGATCGATTGCTCCATATCCTTTATAAGATTTCAAACAAGACATTCTCAATGATTAATTTGCTTACCTGTATATAAATGTCAAAGACCCTTCTAGCTAAGCTTGTCCAAGTGGGTTGATCTGGTATTCCAATCTCAGAGAACTGTAGTTTTACTGTGTAATTCCCATTTTGAAGTCCCAAGCCATAGTATCTTAATGAGGATGGTGACATCCTTGCAGTCTTAAACAATTTTGAATCATGTGTGTTCTGGGATTGGATCTGAGAACTAATTATATAATTTGCATTAGGATTCGAGGCATCTATAAAGCTTCCAGCATTGCTTACTGCCCATTTTTTTGCATTAGTCACAAAATAAGATGTTGCATTGAGATTAGCATTATCTATGTCAAAGTTAGTTCCTTCAGAACTCGTCACATTTGCACCTCCACCGCAATTTATTGCAAATTGATAATCTACAAGTTCAAAATACTTTAAATATATTTTTATAGCTCATGAGGAGAAGAAAATGCATGAAGATGTGGAGAGAAACTTACAAGCTGGCAAGTCTCGATAGCATGGCATGTCTCTTTGAAGACACTCTAATCCTGAAGGTAAGACACTGAGAGTGAAATTATAGATAAATTTCAAGTTCTAGCATGAATCAAAATAAAATTTAACTTACACAAGAAGGTAAATGAAGGTAATTACTTGTTATTGGAATTGTCTACGACAAAGTTGTTGGCAACCAAGTTCCTATCACCAAGAAAAATAAATTCTAACTTTCGGCTTTCTTTTTGTTTGGAATGTAACAAAAGAATTAGTATAGGAAAGAACTATGAAGTGCTTAAAAAATTGTTAGAGCATTTAAGTTATTACATATGTTAATTATTTATAAATGAAATCCATGCTATTTATTATTCTTATATTTTATCATTACTGAGCATGTTCTCCATTATTATGTTTCGTGATTATTTTTTTATTTCTATTTTTTTGTTTAGATATAAGCACATATATGTTTGTATTAAGATGACAATTCAATAAAGGTGTAGACCTCTATGATTCTTTCTTTCTTACAATGTGATTTCATAGCTATATATCTTGATCTGCCACTTAAATCCTCTAAATTCTAATCCATATTGTAGTGTAAACTTGGTTATTTATCTTCTACTTCACAAATAGACCGCACTCATAATTTTTTATCATCATCATTGACCATCGGAAAACTTAGCCCCCTCAATTTCTTGTAGGTCTATAAAGCTATGTGATATCCTTGGTTCTCCAATGATAATAGAAATGATGACTTTATTGTGACACTTTCCATTAGAAACTCCATCGATACTCTATACCACTATACCTGCAAGGATCTTACACGTGCCTTCATTGGCATATGTCTCGTTATCAATTCTTTGTTTTCAATAAAGGTTACTCTATCTTCCATTGAATAATCGTACTCCTCTAATAACAATTACAACCTTTGAGCAATAAAACCTTTGACTATTTCATCTTTGGTCACTATTATTTTCAAATGCAAGTTAATAACCTTTATCTCGCCTTAAATATTTTACATGAAAATGTTATATTTAAATCATCACATGTTCAAACTATTTATTGTAGGAATATGCACGAATTATTATTAACATATTTAGTCATTATTGAAGAGATTATCATTTATTTTATCTTCTTTTATTCTTCTCTTATGTTTCATGTTTATAGTCATATACATTTTTGTACTAAGATGGCAATACCAAAGGAACTCCCACCCCTCCCCTAAATTGACATCTTTGCAAGTACATAAAGAAAAAAATTGGTGGAATGGTATGATTGGATATTTATGATTAAAAAATATTGCAATTACTAAATAAGAAAATATAAATTTTTTCTATGACTTACAACACTAAGTTTGGATCGTTGACCCAATACGGAAAGCTCCCTGACAATTGATTGTATGATAGATCTCTGTAGGATTTAAAAGGAACTGATATTTAGTTGAAACTTGAAATTCTTAAATTTCATCAACGAGCATAACATGATAAGATTTGTCTCTATAATAAGAAAATTTCCCCAGCTAATATATTAGGGAGAAAATTCTTTTCAATTGCTTTAGGAGAAACTTACATACTAAGTGACTTGCATACTTACATATTACTTAGTGTTGAGATCTTTGTTCCAGGTAAGGTGCCTGTTAGGCTATTATTCCCAAGGAATCTGTTAAGGGTGATAACAGAGAAAAAAATAAAAATTATGCTTGTAATATTGAAAAATATAAGTGAAACATGGGACACTGAAATAGTCATTTCGTACAAGTAGTTTAAAAAGCTCAGGTTAAGTAGAGACAGTGGAATATTGCCTGTGATGTTGTTGAAGCTCAAATCCCTTCGTAGAGAAAAAAGAAAAAAATTTAAGTTGCATCGAAGTAACAAAAGATACATCATTTTCATTTTGAAGTATATATATATATATATATATATATATATATATATATATATATATATATATATATATATATATATATATATATATATATATATAATAGAGGAAAAGGAATTAAAGCACTTACAAGGTCACTAAATTTTCATAATATGCAAAGAATACTGATGGAAGAGTATCAGAAATCTTGGCATTCCTTAAGATCCTGCATGGAGTTAAATTTATATCATGCCATAGTTATGCACCAAATTATAAAAAAAAACAAGAAGAGAGTATATTGTTGATTAGAAACAACAAGCCTTACAGTGTGCTTAGCTTTGTCATATTCCTAATAAATGCCAGTGATGAACTCCCATTTATTAAGTCTCCTATGCGTCTGGAATAGAGCATTCGGTATTTCTTATTATATAAATATTCAATAAAAGATGAAATTATTTGGTATAAATAATGCACTTGTGAACAGTTAATCTTGAGGCTATAAACAACTATATAATCTCTTAGTTGACGGTTGGTATGCTTTATCATAGAAACATTTTTGTAGTATTAGTTTAAAGGAGGAACCTTACAAATCATTAAGTTTGTAGAGATTGTAAAAACTTGAAGGAATTGGACCACTGATGGAGTTCCCTTGTATCCTCCTATCGAAACATCATATAGAAGTGAGCACCTCTAATTTATTTTCTAGAATTTTGTTTGTATGCAATTCTAATCATGGATGATAAATTTGGCTTATCTATAGCATGAGTGCTATAAAGGATAATCTTACAAAACTTTTAGGTTTGACCAAGTTCCAATGAAGCCTGGTAATTTGCCAGTAAAATCATTATCTGACATCATCCTGGATTAATTATTGCTATTAGCTCAGAAGCAAATTCTCTAAACTCAAAATTTCAATGCATATAGAACTTACAATGTTTGCATGGCCGTAAGATTGGATAGAGAAGTTGGGAGCTCACCACTTAGTCCAGAACTAGTCATGTACCTAAAAATTGAACAGTAAATCATATATAAGCTTAGAAAACTAAAGACTATAAAATATTATATCCCCAACTAGTAACAGAAAGAGCAGACAAAAAGTTTTTGATTTCATTCTCGTTAAGTAGAAGTTATGATTAGTTAACCATTGTTTAAGGTTCCTAAGGCCGCCTAGCTCAGCTGGAAGAGTCCCATTGAAGTTGTTTGGCCCTAATCCTCTGCCAAAATAATAAGATAAAACAAAATAAAATAAATCAAACAGTCCTTATCATTATACATCTCCTTGAGATAGAAATCCTACGAAGAAAAAAAAATTTCAATCATAAAGATCGAAGAAATTTGACTAAAAAAAATGCTGTCAATTTATGCATTAAAAAAAATGCTGTCAAAAACAAAAATTCTTACAGAGAAATAAGGTTTTTAAGATTCCCGAGCTCTCTTGGAATGGGCCCAGACAACGCATTAGTTCCAAAATCCCTATTGATAATATTATAATAGAATTAATAACCATCAAGAAATTCAACTTCGTAAAATACTGCAACAAACCCAAATAGATTATTTGTATTTAGATAAAATGATTATCCGACTTACAAGTACTGCAGTGATGTTAAGTTTCCTATAAAAGCCGGCAATGGCCCAGTCAAGTAGTTCCGGCCCATAATCCTACAAAAGAGTAATTAATGAATCTTCATCAAATAAACTGTACATTTTGTGATAAATCTTCCGAATAAAAATGAATCTTTAAATTATTTATTATTATATTTATTCAAATCTAAATTTTAAATTTATCATAACAAGAAATTAGAAGAATATCAATATGTTTTTTTTTTTAATTAAGCTGTAAATTGACGAGAAGAAAAGACTTACAGATTCGTAAGATAAGTGAGGTTGCTCAGCTCCTCAGGGAATGCTCCGGTTACATTTAGTGCGTACACTTTGCTGTGTAACGAATTAAAAAATCAACTTGGCATTTACAAAGTACTTTAAATAAATATATATATAACTCGTTAATGTTTTCTAATATATAAATTTGGGTATTATAATATTCAAATTTAATGTCAGATCAATCAATTTAGGCTTCATTTGAGGCCACCGGACGCCGTCCGTCACCAATTTACTGCGTATCGTTATTATGTACCATTGTGTATCATATGACATGGTGCGTGGCCTCTAAACGGTCCGGTGACCGCACGTAATAATTTCTCTCATTTGAGTGAGCTTTTGGCCACCCTAAAAAGCTATTGTAACAATGAGTAAGAAAACTTTCTCGAGCAAAATCTTAGGAGGGACCGTCGCAACTTTTTATAAAGATTATTATAAAATTGTTATGTGAAAAATAATCTTTTGACAATGACTTTAAAAATTAGCTTTCTACTATCAATTTTTTTTTAAAGCAAAATAAAAGTAATAGTAAAATAGAATTGCGATTATAATATAAAAAATAAAATAATAAGAAAGTTGATCTAAATAGGCTTTAAATATAATTAAAATTAGTGATAAATAAATTAAATTAAAATTAATTGTATAATTTTAGTTGTTATAATTGAATTTTAAAATCACAAGCTTGATTAATTAATTTATTATAAAATTGATGGAAAGTAAATCTATAGAGAGGGAGAGAGTTTGTGAGAGGTACAATACAATAGGGTAATGTGGCAGACAGTGCCATTGTGAAAGTTGCAATCGCATTTAATGGCGGGATTGAACTCGTCGGCATCGGTGCCGTCAATGGCGGCGCCGCTGCATAACTCGCCGCTGATATTCCACAACGATGATTCCGTCATTCCCCACCTACCCAATATCGTGTTCACTGCTCGTGCTGCCACGTCAATTCAATCATTAGTAGTCATCATGCATACATCTATGCGTCGATATGCATATATGTATACATGCATTCTTAATTTCTCAGCTATTTTTATTTAAGTGAACCAAGAATGAAATTTTAAAAAATAAGCGCACATTGAAAAATTCGAAAAAGAAAAAAATCACAAAGTAAGACCACATCAAGAAATGCACTATAAAAAATGGAAGAAAATTGTATGGATCTTTGGTGATATTAGAGTGTCTTATCAATTACATCCCTTCAGAATGAATAAAACTCCTAAAAAAGTATATAAAAAAATGACTCAGCTAACTAGCAATGCTTCGGCACTGACTTCTCTATATCGCAACACTGTGACACTAAACCTCAGAGTTGTGGTGCTTAGTTCGTAGTGCTGCGGCACTAGAACTATAGCACTGCAGCGCTATGCTCTCTGTCTTAAAAAAATTCCACGGTATTGCTATGCTCTACTAACAAAAAAAAAATGTCTCAAAGGCGATATCTAGAAACATTTTTTATCTGAATATCTTTCACTTTTGAGTATCGAATTCTTCACTTAATTTCTTCATTTCATGCAGTAGATTGAGAAATGGATGAGTTTTAACAAATTTTTTCACAAGTTCTTTCTAAATTAGCTTTTTAAAGTAAATTTCATAAATTTCCATAAAATTCCTGAAATGGCCGAACATATTGTCCAAATATATAAACAATCCTAATAAAAGTATATTATATTTATATTTAATTAACATTTGTAAAAAATACATTTATTTTTATATATATTTAAAATTTTAAATAAATAAAATTAATAAGATTAATAACTAAGCTAAGGACTTTATAAAAAATAATAATAATAAATAAATAAATAAATAAATAACTAAGCTAAGGACTTTATATCATCACAAAAACTTTCATAATTATAGAAATTAAGGAACTGTTTGAGTGGTTGAAGAGTTTCATAAAATTGATTGTGAAGTTGCTGTGAAAAAAATAATTCAATTATGCTGATAATAAAAAATATTTTTCTATTGAAAAATTTCTGAAAACAATAAGAGAGCAACAAATAAACAAACCAACAGCTTTAAAATTCATCTAACTTGAAAATTTATCCTAAATAAAAGTATTGTGATTCGAACCACGGTCTGATTTGGTTCACAAAAATATGAACAGTCAGCTAAAGTTTTTTTTTGGACAGTTAGATCAATTAAGACAGATTCACACACACATCGTATACACATGATTCGAACTCAAAACCTCTTAATTGGTAGCCTAAGCTCTCAACCAACAGGCCAAGGTGAGCTGTGTCAGTCAACTAAAGTTAAAAACAAAAATTCAAGTCAAAGGCAGGTAGTCATGCATTTTGTCCCATGTGAACAATATTTTTTTAGATATACATAAATACCATAAAATTTTTATTTTATATATATATATATATATATATATATATATATATATATATTATTTTAAATAAGATAATATTAATAATAATTTGGATGTGTTTTAAAGATTTGAATGTTATAAATAAATATAAAGTTGAAATGTTAGATATGTAAATAAATAAAAATTTTATGATATGAATGTAAATCCTCATAATTTTTTTATTAAAAAACATGCTAAATGGCTCTGAAACTAAAATTTAAAGAATCTTTATTTTAATTTATTTGAATTCCATCAATTATAAATCGTAAATAATAGCATTCTCAACTTCATTCATCTAATCCCAATTAACTTCGCTCTCTACAACTAATAATCATTGAAGATTCTAAATCTTCAAACTTAATTAAAGCCAATTTGCACATAATTATCACATGAAAAGCTGGTTCTCACTTAGGAGTTGTTTAGTTTGAAGAAAAATGAATATAAAGTTTTTTAAGGCTTCTTTTGGGACGGCTTTCTTACTGCTTCTTAAAGAAGCTTTCTAGTAAAAAATTAAAAAAATTTGTACTAGAAAGCTTCTTAATAAGCAGTAAGAAAGCCATTCCAAACAAAACCTAAATCCAAAGGTTTTGAGAATATTAGAATTTGGTTTAAAGAAAAATAAATGCATTATAAAATTTTGATGTATTTAAAATGCAGCATCTAATATAAACTTGATGTATTGGAAATTCAATATATTTGTATTACTTCAAAATACAACATAAATTTCTCATAATTGCCATCACTATCCCCAGACCATCTACCACTTATGTTTGTGTAGGATTTCCTTGGGAGGAAGATGAAGTTCCTCTTGAACTTCTTGGATGAGAGAGATAGAGAGAGAGAGGGGAAGGGAAGTGATCAGCTATTTAAAAGAAAAAGAACTAATAACTAAATCTTATTTGCTTGGCTTGAGTCCAAAATCTATTACAACCTCTCAATATAGGGGTGTTAGTGAGCCAAGCCGACTCATGAGCCTGCTCGAATTCGACTCGCTAACGAGCTCACGAGTCGAGCTTATCGAGCCACAATTTGAGCTCGAGTCTATAATCAAGCTCATATATATATATATATATATATATATATAAGTTTTCGTGAAACAGCCCTAATTTTATCGTGTAAGTTCGTGGCTCCTAAGAGGATTGGCGATGGTTGAGACTGGGAGAGATTTCTCCTTCGCGTGCCCAAGGAGCGACGGGCTGACGACGAGAGGCTAAACTTTCGGATTGCACCGACGAGAGGCTAAAGGCTTTTTGAGTGAGATTCAACTACTCTGATCTCCGTAGGTAATTTTTCAACTACATAGGTCCTCGGAATCACACGACATTGAGATCACGAGGGCTTTCTAGAAGAGACGCAAGGATTTTGGCTTTGTTTTCTTCTTTTAATTACTTGACCTTTCTGAGATTTCTCATGTACCTATGATGTTGAGCAGGAGTTATTTGATTAGCTATAAATTGAATTGATTTTATATTTTGTTTGATTGGTGTTTCTCAGTTTTGATCTCAACGGTGGGCTATTTCGAATTGCATGAACTGTGAATTTCATTGTTTATTAGATCAGGGTTTTATTATGTGTCGTATATGATCGTTCATGATAATCTTCTGATTCTCTAAACATTAGACATCGCTAGAGATGGGTTGCAGCCGGATAATATATGTTGGCAACCTTCCTGCTGATATTAGTGACAAAGAGTTCAACATTTATGGTGTTTATTTTATTTTAGCATTTTGCTTGTTTTTTTTTCATGTTCAGTTGTATTGAACATAACTTGTCTATGTTCCATTTATTTAGCAAAAGTGGTTTTAATTCTTCCTAGCACCAATTTACTTGTTTCATCATCACTTTTTGTTAGTTAATTACAGTCAGCCTAATTTCATTTTGTATTAGATTGATTTTAATGCAAAATTAGACTTAAAATATTTTAAACTTATAGCTATAAGGAAATAGGCCATTTGATGTAGTATGGTATGAACAACTTCCTTAAACTCGGCTAGATAAGCCAACTACTCGACTTGACTCGACTCATTTATAACATTATCTCTGTATATAAAGGATTTATTAAATAAAATGCACCTAAGAAACTACAAATATAAAGCTGGACCAATCACAACAATCTAGCTCCACCTTGGTACATATTTTACAAAACATTTGAATCAATCTGCATATCAAAATTCTTGAGATCAAGAATTATCTTGTTGAAGTCATCTATGCACTTTTGAAGATCCTTTGATTCTTCCATTTGGAGGGTATACAACTGCTTTTTCAAGATCAAACGATTTGCAAGTGAACTTTTCAAGAACGCAAGTGATCTTTTCAAGAACACGATTCTAGTTTCTCTTATACTTCAATGGTTGTTTCTTCCTCGACAACCTCTTGTAACACCTTGTCGCCAAGAGAAAGATTGTGCTGTGAGCCTTCAATTGCATTTCCCTTGCCTTCACCCGATCCATCAATGCCGCAAATCCATCTCTGGATATCGCCTATGAAAACCCCTGATAGACTAATAACGCTTTTATCTTGATCTGTCATAGGCTGAAATCATTCTCATCATTGAAC
Source organism: Dendrobium chrysotoxum (assembly GCA_019925795.1). Lineage (NCBI taxonomy): Eukaryota > Viridiplantae > Streptophyta > Magnoliopsida > Asparagales > Orchidaceae > Dendrobium > Dendrobium chrysotoxum. Next base: position 7,191,293 of record CM034312.1, read on the forward strand.
TTGTCGATTTTGAATCTTTGTGTGAACATGATCTCGAACTGTAGCTGCTAATGCTCCACCTCAAAAAATCTTAAAAGACCTTTAATCAAGAATTGCAGCTCGATTTCAGCACCAACAACTATCTACGGGAAGCCTCCCACGCACCGCAGCATCCACCTCTGCACGACCCAAGCCCACCAGCCGTCTAGATGCACCACCTTATGTGGATGGATCGAGCGCGTGCCTAGTCGTCCTGTGTGCGTTCTCCTCTGCTGCTGAGGTTCCCGTAAATATTGCTCTCTCAGCTACCTGCTCAACGTGACCAAGTCACGATCCACAATTCTGAACCCCTCCTCCGGCTCTAGTCCTGCGTGAAAAGCCCATGTTGCCTGGCCCTGATCCAGAGCACTCATGCATGTCGTTCGCACATGGGATCTTGCCGCTCCCATCTAGCCCGTGCACCAATCCTGCCGCATTCAGCTAGCTCGCGCACTACTCTTGCTGAGTCCAACTAGCCCTCGCACCGCTCTTGCCGAGTCCAGCTAGCCCGCGCACCACTTTGCCACGTCCATTTAGCCTTCATGTGTCCAGCCTCATGGATTCATCCGCACCTTCGGCTTGATCCGGAACTTGCACAGCTGCCTCCTTGTTGTCAGCCTTCGACCGCACATACACCCAGCCCACTTTGATCGAACACCCGCATGTGGTCCACGGCCACCCGTCCCGGCTCCTCTCTTTCTTTCTTTCTTTCTTTCTTTGGACAAGAGTCTTTCTCCGCCTCCTCATAGCTCTAATACCACTTGTAGGATATTCTTGGGAGAAAGATGAAGTTCCTCTTGAACTTCTTGGATGAGAGAGAGAGGGGAAGGGAAGAGATCAGCTTGTTGAAAGAAAAAGAACTAAATCTTATTTGCTTGGCTTGAGTCCAAAACCTATTACAACCTCTTTATATATAAAGATTTTATTAGATAAGATGCACCTAAGAAACTACAAATCTAAAGTTGGACCAATCACAATAGTTTGGGCATTATACTGTCTTCATTTACTTCAAATAAAAAAAAATTAAGTTATATTTATTTTATACTTATTCAAATAACTCCAAAACATTTTAATTACGTTACAATTATTATGCACAACATTTCTGTTTTTTACCGACCAAACAGCCCCTCAAGTATAGATTTGAGACTTTTTTTTTTACATTTTTATTTTTCAAATCATTATCATAATTCCATTTTATTACAATTTTCGGTTATATTTTAAAAAATTTTATGACGAGAATGTACTTTTTACCTAACTGATAATTATAAAAAAATTACTATCCAAATTTTTCAAAAAAAAAAAAAAAGTTACAAAACTCACAATAATTTTCAAAAACCTTATAATTCCCGCAACAGCATCACAGCTAATTATTTTTGCAAGCAGAAAGGCAACCTTAATTTACAGAAATCTTCTGATAATTAAAAATTTCTTCTTTTTAATCACCCGTTTATCCTTTGCTTTTATGCTGGAACTGAAGGTATGTGAAAATTAACAAAGAGAAAAATAGAAGGAAACTGGAGGATATACAGTTAGGTAGATAATTCAAGCAACGGCGCGCGTACCTTCAATAGGATCAGTCTTTGCCGCAGCAGAAGATTCAGATCTGCATCTCTCGAACAAGAGGAAGAAAAAGCACAAAAGGAAGCCGAAGAAGAAGCAGCAGCGGCCTGAGATTAGATGACGAAGAGAGATTAAAAATTTTGATGAAGCCATTTCTATTTCCTTGAAGAGATCGAAGGATGGCGGATAATTCTTTCTGAAGAGGAAGAAAGCGAGAGAACATTTGATCTAATTTTGCTAAAGGATATAAAGAAATGTATCATATATGCTCTGAAAAAGTATAGAGAAGACCAAGCAAAAGTCATCTATAGGACCTTCCATGAGGAAAGCTGGCAGAAGTTTGGGGGAGACGACTTTGAATTTCCTATATATATATATATATATATTTAAAAAATAAATAAATTATATGATTTTATATTAAACTAATATGTAAAATTTAATATTTATTTAATTAATATTTTAATTTTTAATCACATTAAAATATACAATAAAAAAAACTGTCCACTTCAAATGGGCGAAATCATTAATAAAATTTTTAGTTAGACAAAACTTTGAGAAGAAGTGTAGCAGTTCGAGCACCGTTGACAAAAAAATGTTAAGTAACAGCAAAGATTGTGTATGATAGGCCTTTTTCAATTTTTTTTTTTAGAAAATGCCAAAACTAGTAGTGCGTTTTTCTTCCCATCTTGAGTGTTTTTTTAAATTTTTTATTTTGGGAAGAGTCGATCTCCATGCAAGTTAGAAGACTTTGCACTAGGTTGTATGATTTGACTCATCAATTTGGGCTTAACCTGAAAAATTCTAGTTCAAGTTGACACATTCGAATTTGGGCCATGCATTTGGATCCTTTTAGTAAATAGGCTAAGTTAATAAAAAAAAAATTAATTAAAATGAGATACGTAGTATGATCGAGTCTACCTTTTTGATCAACTTATTAAATGGGATTGGTTTAGGTTGATTGTATTTGAAGCGGAACAATTTCATGTTGGAGCCGAACCTGACTCGTTAACCAGTTTTGACATATTACTTGCAAATCAAATATAACTCCTTCAAGTAGAGGCGGAATCAGCATCTTTTTAGGAGAAATTTTTCTGTGCGTCATCCGTATGGGAAGAGCCATTCGGACTATGAGTGTACATACTGTATATACACAATATGTACATTGATTTGACATATACCGTGCATACATACACAGTGTGTACACTCACATATCTGAATGGTTCTTTCCTTCCGAATGCTGCATAGAATAATTTTTCCTTTTTTAGTATGCGTAAAATAAGATCAGGGATGTGTGTAATCTCAAAAAGAAGAAGAGAAAAAAAAAAAGAATTTTTAGTAAAGACAAGACAACATATCTGAAATCCTTAGTCTATCATTAAAAACAAAATTTCAAGATAGACAATTACCGTCCCGAAAGCTATACATAGGTTTGTCTCTGTCACCAAATTAATGATTTTTTGGTAGATGTCTAATCTACCATCTGGTGGGGAAAATTATGTCGCCACGCAGATTTTGATTTCTCCTATTTTATAATCGAATACTGCATTAAGAATAAAGTACAGTCTCGGGAGACTGACACGATATTCTATAATGGATTCAATATCAAAACAGGGTTTTGAAAAATGACATTTCTGTGATCAAACACGATTCAGAGAATAACATATTACCTCGAAAGATGATTATGAAATTCTATAGAATATGTTTAAAAACAGAAATGAAGTTTTGAAAATTCAACCACTCTTCTGATTAGAGGCAACGAGGAGAATACAACATCATCTTAAAAGACGAACGTGATATTCTTTAAGGCATCCAAAAATGAGAATGGATTTTATAAAATTCGTCACTTTTAAGATCGAATATAACAAGGAGAATATTATATCATCTAGGGATATGAAAATAACATTATACAAGTATATTCAAAATTAAAAATGAGTTTTAGAAAATAATCTGCGTTCCTAGAGATTTTTCTCTTATCTTATGTACATAAAATAAGGTTTATTTTAATCTAGGGTTCTCAAATCCCTATAGGGGCAAGCCCCTATAGTTAATTACATCCTAGGAGGGATACTCCTAAGAAAACTCTCGATTAAAGCAGTGATTTCGTATCATTTGATTAAAAAGTAGAAGACAAGGAAAGAAGTAAGAATTTTCAAGGAGAAAGCTCAACGTTAAACAGTTATTAACGAGTCAAAGGAAGAAAAGTAGGAGGTGCCGGATTCTGAGAAGCTCAGAGGCAACCTCAGTCTACCCTATGTTGGGCTTTACATTTTAAGAGAGAAATTTTTAGATTTGAGTTGGCATTTTATTAGAAATTTGGGATTATATTCCCAGAGGGTGAGGACTTAAGATTTGGCAATCTGCCTCAGAACCTAAAACTAAATTGGGTACTACAAAATAGTGACCCGAACCTAGCTAATACAGTACAAATCTGGACTTACCCCGACCTGGATTGGGGAGCCAGCTAACCACCTAGACGCTTTAAAATCATGTGTCTAGTCTCTTTATGAAAGATGGGTAGGGACGTTGCTTAAGTTTTGAGGAATCAGGGCCAAGATCTAAGACAAATCCTAATTGGCCCCTTTACTTATGTAGGGTAAATGATGCCTGAGAGCATAATGCAATTAAAATTTTAAACTCTTTTAATTTGTATCTAATACAATGCATGCTAATTGACTCAAATGCATAAAATGATTTATGAAGCAGTTTTAAAATCAGGCTTAGAAAATAGATTTTTTCCTAGAGATTGCACAACATCCCCTTGACAGAACTGCACCCTAATAGACCAGGTGGTCTGCCAGAACCCGCAGGCGGGGAGGTGCCTAACAAGGAAGAGAAAGTATTAATATGCTTATGCTGACTCTCGGCAGACCCGAGCTTACTTCTTAGATTCGTTAGAGTTTCTATATGAGCCTAAAAAATTTTATTTTAAATTTCAAGTAGAAAAAGTTTTATCATGGTCCTTACCAAAAAAGCACTCCGATTCGTATCCAGGCTAAAAAAAAATACGGCATGCAATAGTCCTAAAAAACAACTACTGCACAAATAATGTAAACACTCAAATTAAATTATCCAAAAATATAATGTCCAATGTCCAGTTTATTTACAACCCAGGGTCTACTGAAAAGGTAAAGTGGCCTGGTACCACTGACAACAAACCCGGATTCTAATCCTAAGACTGACGCAAGTGATTTCAAAATGGGATATACTTTTCTTCTTATCTTCATTTCTTCATCTTCTTCTATTCGTCTCCTCATTTCATCTTCTCTTACTCTACAAGCTCCTTGGATCCGCTACGAGCTCCTTGGGTTCGCCAGGCCTGAATATCCAAATGAAAAGAAACTCATCCCCGAAGGGGTATTTTCTTTTCTCTTTGGATATTAGAACCACCCTAACTTGGCTTTCCAAATAGAAGAGAATACTCCCCTAAGGGACATTCTCTTCTCTTTGGATTCCGAGTTGGGTGTGATATCCCACTGTGGGTCTCCGAAAGGATTCTTCTTGTGGGGAATAGAATGTAAAGAGTACGACCGCACTATGCCGTAGGACAAAATAATCGTAGGCCTTTACACTCTACCCAAATAGGCCAATGGAAGAGCAGATGGAGTCATACATATGATAAGCCATAGAGGATAACAGCTTTTGCCCACACACCTCGATGGATAATAATATATATGACCCAAAATGTCACGAGATTTCCCCCATTCGATACATCAGCTTGAATGGGGTTTATTTGATGTGGGGATCGGTTTCCCACAGGCACAAGCCCCCGTGGTTAATTACATCTTAGACCTTGGCCTAAGAAAACTCTCGATTAAGAATGATGTATTATTCTCTTCTTAATTCGATGCACAGGGAAAGTTCCTAAGTTCTATTCCAAATGTTATAAACTCTTCTCTTTATCCTTAGTGCTGATTAAATATTTTTAAATATATGAAGATGTGATTAAATTTTGAGTTTAAAAGATAAAAAATTATATTACTATCCTAAGAGAAATGACAGACTCGGAATTCATCAAAGATGAAAAGAAACACATTGAGGGTGTACAATCTGGGCTTATGCTTGCCTGGAGTGAGCTACCAGCTAACTTCCTAAACATAATCAATCGTCGTACATGTATACAAGATAAGGAGGCTCTATCCTAAGGAATCAAGGATTTTTTAGTTCAGAGGTTTAAATCAAGGACTCTATAATATGCAACAGAATATACCTAGCGCTGTGTATGATGCATGAGACAGATACATAAGTAAAAATATTCTAAAAAAAACTACTAAAAGTTAATGTGATATTTTCATTTGAGTAATGCTAATGCAATGCATGTATGTAGGCAGAGTGCACTGTGAAGTAAAGTGTATAAAAACGCATGCATGACATTCAGAGTATAGAAAATAAATAAATAAACACACCAAGGATACCCTCCAGGCAAGGTATCCTCATCACATCACAATAGAAAATCATCCTAACGGTGCCCACTTCGTGTGGGAAAACAACGATGCCCATGGCATAAATAGGTGGCCTACACTACAGGCCTAAATGACCATAATGGTCTCTAAGGCTCATAGAAGGTGGGGGGGTATCATACCCAAAACCGAGAGAAAATGAAACATCCTAGCAGTGCCCACTTCGTGTGGGAAAACAACGATGCATATAGCACAAATGGGTGGGCCTACACTACATGCCTAAGGTGACCATAAGGGTCTCTAGGGCTCACAGAAGGGGCAAGCTTTGGCTTATAGGGCCAAAGCTTCATTAGTGCACTATCTTATGTCCAGCTACCTAAACATGCTAGAATATGTATTAAACTGAAAGCTAATAACAAAATGTGTGTGGTGTGTAGCAGTTTCGGTATGTAATTAGAAATTATCTTTACAAGTTACAGAGATTATACCTGACCGCGGCGCAGCCACTTAAAAAATTCCAAGCAAGCGAGCTATCCACTGATTACCAACTATGCAAGACTTGTGGCGCAACCACTTAAGAGCTTTAAGCGAGCAAATTATTCACTGATTCTTAATCATGCGTAGCCCAACGTACCTCATAAGATAAGATAAAAAAAAATACACAAATGAGCGTAGATGCCATTCAGAAAATAAATGCAGGTAAATAAAAATATGACTAACAGAAGATTTAATATTCATATTCATAAAACATACATATGTTATTGCTAAGACATAGAACAATACAGGAGTTTTCTAACTTGGCAGGAGTAATTGGCATCAAATAATAAAACAAAACATCGGCCTAACCTAGGACTAGAAGTCGTGTCCTAACAAACAAGCTTAGGTGTGTATAACAGGCTGTGTGGTTTTGGGTATGTCCTATGTAGGATGATTTAGCTAAGGTTGCTTGTGTTTTGATTTGTTGAAGGTTAAGGGGAAATCTTAATTTAAGTATAAGTATTAATATTTTAGGATTAATATTAAATATTTTTATTTTTTAGTATTTCATTGATTACTACCTTTGTTGCTCACCGAGGCCGTGAGGTTTATTTCACCCTCCTTGGGGCTAACTTAATAGCCTCGTAGGCCTGGGTTACCCAGTAGTAACCAACTTTATTAAGTTAATTTTAGTTTGTTAGAAATTAAAAGAAAGGTAGATTAAGCAATCTATTATTGGTTAAGAGAGATTTTGTTGGTTAATTATTAATGAATTAATGCACAACAAACCTAGGAAAATGTGTCACTAAGTTTATGTTTTGGTGCCTCTGTCCTATAAGGAGCATGCACCCTAAGTCTATGTTATCTAAAACTCGGTCCTTAATTTTTGTCCTTAAGTGTCACTAGTGTTATAGGGGACAAGAGGAAAGATTAATAAATTTAGGAATCTATGAATAAAATAAGATAATAAATAGAATAATAGTAGAGAGAAGAAAAGTAAAGAGAAAGGCGATGAAATGTCAAAAAGGAATGAATGAAAATCAAAAAATAATAAAAGGAATGTAGGCGTTTTATTATTGGGCATACCTCTTTGAAGTCAAGTATGCCTCTAAAACGACCCTCACCCTAATTCGATATAATATGAATAGAGAGGAAGGTGTTTTGGCGCCCTTTGCTGTCCCTACGTTCCAAACAAAGCACTCAAGAAAATCCGACTCAATAACTTATACTATATCCTATACGAAACCCAAAGTGGCGAAGGGAAAAACAAGTTCCCAAAACTAAAACATAAACGAACAACTTTCATTTCACATTCAACCCAAGCTCGGCTTTAGAAATAAATCCTAATAAGAGAGGGGGAATTCATATACTAAAAATCACTTTATCTTAAAAAGGACTTAAAGAGTCTCCAACACAAAACCATGCATAGAAATAATTTCAATCCCAAAGTAACAATTGTAAAACTTCATAAATAAAGTGACCCAAATTCTCTTCATAAGAAATCCATAAAAAGTCTTTTCTGACACAAAACAATTGAGTGCTTTTATTTTGGTGTGGGGTATGACCATAAAGCTTTCCAACAAGAAAGTTTTATAAACCCTCTCATTGTAAAGCATTCAAGAAACTTATCATAAAACTTTTCAATGTAAAGTAAATCTAAAGCCAATCACAAATCTTCTTAATACAAAACCTCTTTGAAATTCATGAGAAACGTTTCATGTCACATAAAAAAAAAAAGAATGCAATTTTTCTATCTGACCACCCCATAAAACCACACAAGTCACCTCACATTCACTTTCATTACAATGTATAACAGATGAATATAATGGTTTCTTGTAAATACTTCTAAATCCTTCTCCAAAAATACTTATAAAACCCACCAAAGAGGAAAGATTAATAGTAATATGTGCATTGAATCTATAAGAACAATATAAACCCAACGGATGCTTTCCAACACATAAACCAAATGGATACTTTGCATCATAAAACATTCCATAAAATTTTTCGACTGTAAGACAATTTATGAGATTTTCCAACGTAATGCAAGTCATAAAATTTCCCAACATAAAGAGAATCATAAAATCATTCCAATGTCAAACAAGTCATAAACATTTCCGATGTAAAACAACTTATAACATTTTCCACTCTAAAGATAACTCATGAAATTTCCCAATACAATGTCCTTCATGAAACCTTCCAATATAACATGGCTCATAGATCCTTCCCAACATAAAACGAATCACAGAAACTTCTCAACTTAAAATAACTCATAAGTATTCCAATATAAAATAACTTATAACATTTCTTGCTTCAAGGATAACTCATGAGGACTTCTTTCAACACAAAGCCAATTGTAACCCTTGTTAATAGAAAACCAACCCAATTTTATAACGAACAACCCATAAGGAGCATCCTCAAAGTTGAAACTCAATATTTTCTATCAAAAATGCAACCATAAGAGGGAATTTAATGTCAATCTGATCTTCTTCCAAAGTGTTCAAGAGACATCTTAACGTAAGGTATTACTATCCATAACAAAGCATGCTCCAATTGAAATATAAGCATACACATAATAATTCATCATCAAAACGTAAATCAAACAAAACTGTCCAACACTCACTTGCTGCAAACAATGACATTAATAGGCAATAGAAGAAAGTCTGGTGGCAATATACACAACTTGCTGAAAGGAGGATCATGCTATCTTTGGTATTTCATTGCTAAGGTAGGTCAAGGGCCAGCAATATTATGGTGACATTAAGAGAGTAAGCAATCAAATAAATGTGTATTTACATGTGTATGCCTATCCATTTGACATTAGAGTCTTGCATAGATGATATCCAAGACAAAGAAAAGATCAGGGAAGTAGCCTCTAACCAAAATTCAACAAGAGAGCATGCAGTCTCGTGTCCACAACACTTGCCAAAGTGATTATAACTGTCAATGCATTCATTCATTAAAAGAAATCAAAAGGAGCTCATCACACAGAATGACTAATGAAATATAAGAAAGATGCTTTGGGAACTCATAAGAAAAGCTTTGAATATGTGCCAAGTAACCTCTCTCATGAAGTTTTCCCATTATAAAGTAAATTATAAAATTTTTCAACATAAATCAACATGAATACTTTTCAACCCGATGCTCACTACATTTCTTTCATTTAGACTCAAAGGGAGCCACCCAACACAAAACATGCAAAACCTACATCAACCTGACTTGTATCCTCAAATGAAACATAAAGCAAATGGAGGTTTTTTAATCTTAGTTAGATGCATCTGGTAACCATAAGTGTATGTAGAGAAAAATTATGAGATTTTCGTGTTCATTCTTTTCTTTAACTCACATTGAATAGGGCTCATAGCAACAAAACATAAGCCCCACAAGATTCATTTATGCTTAGCAAAGTAAAATCTCCAACCCCTGCTTACTTGAAGTCAACAAGAGAAACCAATTGACGAAACAATATTCTCTTACAAGCTGTAAAGAAATCTATCTACACCACTCATTTTGTCTTTTGAAGAATGACCCCCTTTTGAACTATACTGACGAAACGATGCATTTGTCATGTCAATATGATCTCAATATACCGTTGCTCATTCATGATCATGATTCGCTATCTTATATATCACGCCTTTAAAGAGAATAAATATTAGACATCGTGATATTCTACAAAAGAGTTGAAACAATAACAAAACCATATAGCTTGATTTCATAACGAGACATAGGTATATGTATAAGAGGAGGAGAGTACTTCATTCTTAAAACCGTAGGAAGTTCACTATAATGGGGAAAGATGAAGTTTACACAACTTCATTTGACAAGTTGACCACATAACCACTTTCATTTGTAGCAACAATAACATTAATGAGTGATATAGAGAAGCTTAATACTCTTACAAGTCATTGCCAGAACATTATTCTACTCTCAATGCTTCATTATTATAGTGGAGTATAAACCAAATAAAGCCAAATCTAGAGCAAATGTCCTTTCAAAATCATATGTCATCCCATAATCAGATGAACACAACATAATAAACATAAGGTATTCACCAACTAATAACCAAATGACATCAAAGCTAGGCAACAAGACTTGAAATGAATATACCAGTTACTTTACTTAATGTACCAATAATCACAAAGTCACACACAACAACCCAGTTCCAAGAGGAGTTAGCAAGGGGAAGAAATGTAAACAAAGAAAAGGGTAAAGGCGAGATGATATGGAAGATGGGGGGGGGGGGGGGGGGGGGATGTAGTAGGGAATGGAAGGGGAAGAGGAAGAATAGAGAAAATAGAGAAGAAGAAGAAGTAGAAGGAGAGAAGGGAGGAAAATCAGTAGGAAGAAGAAAAGAAGAAAAAGGAAGAAGAGCTGGGATGCTAAAGAAGAAGGAGATGAAAGGAGTAGAGGTTACCTGTAGGGGAGGAGAGAAAATGGGCATCAAGTTCGGCTGGGGAAGGGGGTCCGTTGGCGTCAGGTCTGGTTCCACCTTGCCAATGGAAGCGGACCGGCGGCTAGGGCTGGATGGCGTCGGAGGAGCTTCGACTTCCACATGAGAAAGGGGGCTTCGGCTCCTGAGTTTGGCCCGAACAAGGGGAGACGGAGAGGGGGAGCTGGGTGAATCTGAGAGAAAACAAAAGAGAGAGATCACCCCAATCGAGGGGGTTTCGGTCCGCCCCTGATCTCAAAACAGGAAGGGGGCCACGAGAGAGGGGAGAGGCCAGAATGTCCGAATCCCCTGTCTAGGGCAGGCCAAACTAAGGAAAAGGAGTGGGGAGAGTTACGAATTTGAGCCTGGAGAGAGTTGCGAGCCTTGGGGATCACCATGTTGCCCCGCCTTCTCGATCCCGCCTCTATACACTGAATAAGGCTCTGTCAAAACCATCCCCCACGAATCAACGCCTGCATCTCTTCTAAACTCAGTAGATGACGCGACTGAGCTCAAGGACAATGGCAGGATCGGCTCGCCAATGCAATCGGAGCCGTCGGATCTGTTTCTTGATCTAGTACTAAATTCAAATGGGCTTAGAAAGTCAATGAAGCCTCAATTGGAATTAGGCTGAACCGATTGGGCTTAAACCAGGGCAACTCGGGTTCGAACTCGACTCGACCTGGATCTATTCGGGCTCGGTCCAATTCAAATTAATTCAATTAAATAAAATTAAGCATAAAATTAACATCAATTGAAGTCGAATTGGACCTGACGGGGCCATATGCTAATCAAAATTGACCGAGTGCAGTCGAACAAAGTTCGCGGCTCGATCAACTCAATCAAATGCGCCTAAGGGCAAATCAAGATAAAAAAAACGAGGTCAACACCCACTTTTGAATCACTTTCACAACACTTGACTTTAACAAATTACATTTACATTACATTTACATCTCAGAAAGAAAAAGAAAATTTAGATCACCTGCAGGGTTATCCTAAGCATTTATAATAAAATCATTCCCAAGAATTTATATATTCACATTTAAATTTATCAGCCTCACTTGGCGATGCTCTTTTAATTTTAAGGGGGGCTTAGCATTTTCTGAAGCACCTGCATAAAATTTATATCAATTTAAATCTTTAATTTGCCCCCATTTAATTCAGCCCTGCACGAGCATGGCCACATGCATAAAATTCTGTGAGCATCCAGATCGTTCCTAACTTAGGGGTAATCTATCGTCCATCGCATCATTTCACAGATAGTAGTAAAATGAAATAAACACTCACATCAATCATATAAGCATGTAATGAAAACTGAGAAAGCCCGTCACAGAACAGCAAGAAAGTAAAACACTGGCCTAACCTAAAGCTAGAGTCGGTTGTCCTAGCAAACAGATCTAAGTGTGTGCAGTAGGCTGTGTGGTTTAGATATCCCCTAGATCAGTTATTGATTGAAGTTTTCTAGTTGATTGAATTTAGTTTGTTGAAGGGGTAGGAGGAGTTTATGTTTAAATTTTAAATTTTAATATTTTTCATATTTTAGAATTTTATTTTTTTGAGTTGAATTTTAGCTGTTAAAATTGATTAATGAGATTGGTTATTTATGATATTTTATTTAACAATTTTAATCATTAGATTATTTTAATTTAATGGATTATTAAAGTTTATTGATTTATTAGATTTTTGATGACTTGTCAACTTTAAATAATTTATTAAAATTTTAATTGATTTATCAAAGTGCTAATGTCTTAATGAATTTTAAAATTATGGGGAGATTTTAACGAATAGAGTTTGATTCTATTAGGTCTTTTTATTTTGGATTATATTTATTATTTAAATTTGTTCTCATTTTAGGTGTATTTTGTATTATGGATTTTAATTTTATTTTTAATAGATTTTATTTAATTATTATTTAATTATGAGATGGTTAAAATATTAATTAGGTTCAATTTTAAAGTTATATTCAAATTTAATCCCTTAGTGATTATGTGTGTTAATTACGATTTGATTATTAAGGATTATATAATTTTCATGTATTTTTATCTGAATTATTGTTAGTGCACTTGAAATTTTCATTAATTGGTTGTTTAATTTTGATTAGAATTAATTAAGATTATATTAATAACATATACTGATCCTAAAGGGAATGTCATTAAATTTTTTATGTTATGTATTTCTACCCTAAAGTGTGCATGCAACCTAAGTCTAAATTTTCTAAGACTCAGTCCTTAATTTTTGTCCTTAAATGTCACTAATGTTGTATGGGATGAAAAAGTTTGTTATTACTAACCCTTAGGACATTGCGCACGTGTAAAGGGGTTTAAGGATCTAAAATAAAAATATAGTAATCCTAATAAAATTGAAGTTACTATAGGGACCTAAAGGGGAGGAGTTCGCACAAATCACACCATGGCTTTCTAGGGGCTTTCTAGTTTTAAGAAAACTTACAACACCGGGGGCTACGACCCGGTGGTTCTGCCCGTAGCACCTCTACCCGGTTGGATAGAGGCGACTGACGCCTTTGGCACATTTTCTTTTGTTCGCTCGACCGGTACCATTCCTCGAAGTTCATGCAAGCAAAGAGAATAAAATATGGAAGGATTAGAAGCATATTTAATAATTAATAATGAAATAATTGAAATTACTAAAAATACAAAATGTACCTTTCTTCAGGCTTGAAGACCAGCACAAGCTATCTACCTTCTAAACTCTTCACTTTTGTAAGCATAGTTTTTATCTTTCCAACATTCACCTCGAGGCACAAGAAGGGAGAGTAGTAGAAGAAGAAGAAAGAGAGGGTAGAGAGAGAAAGAGAGAGGGGCATTGCTCTTCAACACTTTCATTTTCTAGTAAACACCCAACAAAACTACTCTACAACACCCATACCTCATTTTCAACACAAGCATTTTTCAAAACATCTTTCTTCTCAATATCAATACATTTACAAAATATACACTTTTCCACTCAACACACACACAAACACGTTTCCACATTTCTACCTTTCACCCTCTAAAACAAATCACCTTTCTACACACACACCCCCCCCCCCCCACTTTCACTTCCTTTTCTAAAACTCACACACTTCCATTTTCAATATATACACTTCTCACTAATACACTTTTACACACTTCATTCCACTTCACATATCACTTCACTTTTTAATACATAATACACTTCCCAATGTACATATACATTTTTTTACAAACCTTAAACACTTACTAGTACTCATTTACAAGTTCACAGTTCAAAACATACACCTCTCGTCTTTCAAAGATCACACAATCACCTTTCAACACAACCTCTACTTCCCACTTTTCAAAACACACAAGTTCTCAAAACAAACACTCCACCTTCCAGACTTGCACACTTCACCCTTCCCAAAATCACACCCTACACTTTCCTTTTCAAAACACTTTATACACTTATCTTTCAACAATCAAACATTTCACTTTCCAACACACACACACATTTCCACATTTACACGTCATACACTTTGTTATTTCACATTTAAACATTTCACATTCTTTCACTTTCCAAAACAAATCTCTCCAATCAAACATTCTTTCCAACTTACCTTATCTCCCAAAACACTTATACACACACACACACACGTTTTCCTTCTTCCAATATTCACAAAACCACCTCAAACCATTACCCACTCCTCCATATAAATGAAAGGAACATTTGAACACCTTCTTTTAACACAAGCACTTTTCAAACACATCATACACGTGCCACTTTTCAAAGATTACGCGACTTACCTTTCGAAATATAAACTTTTCACTTTCCAAAATCCCAAATTTTACTTTTTAAACCAACACACACTTCACCTTTTGAACATATACACCATTTACTTCATTTGAGCACAACACATCAAAGTCATTTTTCCAACCCAAATACAATTCACTTTCCAAAATTTCCATTACTCTAAATTAACCTACACGTTTCCCAAAACACACACAAATTCGACTACACATAACCTTTCTCATCACCCCTTTCCAAGACATACACAAGTTCCACTTTTACACATTCCAACTTTCAATAGAAACATGTACTTTACTTTTTCAAAATTTTCCAAAAGAGACACACACTATCTTTCAACTTATATACCCACAAGTCACTTCTCAAACCAATCCTTTCATTTCCCAAAAGATACACAAAAAACACTTTATCTTTCACATAACAATTTCACTTTTCCAACACACACAAGTTTCACCTTTCAAAATAAACTCAATCTACTATACTGAAGAAAACATCATTCCTAAATACAAGCCCTCATAAACCCTTCCAACAATATTAAAGAGAAAGAGCAATTGATGCCACCTTACTCCTTCCATCTTCAAGAATTATGCCAACTACAAACCTTACATCATACTCTACTAAACATGCATATGAGCCTTTACAGGAACTATCACTCTACCAATGAGACAATGAATATATTAAACCAAGATATAATCTCAAATTTCCATTATCTTACTTACCGGATTAGCCACAAAACAAATCACATAGATCAGCCTTCCTTCCCCTTTTTTTTATTTTTATATACCAAATTCATAGCAAGATCAAAAACAATTATGATGACATCTTATCAATATGATAGAAGAGTCAACGAAGCAAATTATATACAAATAGTGATTAATCATATATCAAGAAAGAGAATATCACAATTCTTGATGTTAAGGGAAGACCACAGCTCTTTACATTTATGATTATATCACAGAGAATGTACTTCTTACCATTTGTCCACCCCACCACAATTTGCAATTGAATGTTGTTGCATAAGGGGAATGAAGCTTTTGCAACACAGTTATAAAGAAGATTCAAACAGTGAACATGACGTAGATATTTAAACTCCACTAAATTTGTTAAGGATTCTCCACAATGGGTTTTAAGGGAATTAAAAAAAAACAACTTATCCATGATGCACATGATGAATTATTCCACATCCCCTCTATGCATGCTCAAGAAACTTCTCAAAAGGACAAATAATGATAATAATACTAATAAATAAACCTTTAAACTTAATAGAAAAGAAACGAAGAGGGCATCTCCAATTTAATAGCTCATACATTCAAGAATCTTTGAAAATCCAAACAAGATTGAGTTAAACAATGAAAGAGAATCTTCCTCTTTGCAATAAGAGAAAACAAGGGAAAGAAAAATTCCCACATTTTCAATCTAGCATACTTTCTTCTCCTTCCAAAATGATAGTGTTGACCTCAATTTTCATACGAGTGCCCTCGAGCATGTTTGGTCAGCTTAATTGGACCTAGCTGAGTCTAATTTGAACTTGGGATGAGTCGAATTAGACCCGACGAAGTTTAATTAGTCTTGATCGATACATTCTAGCCCCGTCGAGTCCAATTCAAGCTTATATCAGCTCGAATTGAGTCAAATTAGGCCTCATTATTTTCTGTTAGACTAGATTAATTTATTTGAGCCTTGTCGAGTTTGATTCGAACATAATTTGCATTTATTCCGACTTAATTTCAATAACTAAGTTCGACCGGACCCAAATTAACACGAATCGGATTTGATTTGAACCTGATTTTAGCATAATTAATTTAATTTAATTTCAATTACAACTTAATTGACTTCCTCATAAGTTTATATTTGTTTCTAAATCCAGAGATTGCATCGATGGCTGTGATCAAGTGCGATATTCGTTTCAGCCGAAATCTTAGTAAAATTTCTGCGACTCAGATGGGCATTGAGCGGGGAACATGTATGGCAGTATTTCAAAAATGAGCGGTGCTAGAGGCGATGATGGCGAGCTTCCTTTCTCGGCGTTAAGGCGTATTTACTCTTGGCTCTTCGCCGATTTAAAAAAAAAAGGGGAAGGAATTCGCACTCCAAGGCTCGGTCTCCTGGCTCCAAGCGAAATCCCTCTACTTCTGGTCTTGCTCTGTTTGGCACGAGCAAAAAGGGGCGGAAGCCCTCTCCGACTCCCTGGATTCGCTGAAGCCCTCTCTTTGTTCACAAAGCCCAGGCAAACCATCGGATCACTACTAATATCCAAAGGCGAATCTATGGTCATGCAACCAATGTTGAGGCCCGGCCTTTAAATGAAGAGAAAACTGTTCAAGCGGCGACAGATCTCATTAGGGAACTCTTCATCTTTTTGGTTGCTGGCTCTACATTGATCTTTGAGGTTCAAAGAAGTGCCATATCAGAAGCACGTAAAGAAAAAGCCCACAAGCAGGAAATTGAGGCTATGAAACATAGAGAGGAGGATCTAGCAAAAAAAAAAAATGGAGCTTCTCAAGCAGAAGATTAATGAGATAAAGCACTTAGCTTCAAAGCGGGGCCTTAGCATACTCAATTTCAGGCATGGAAATACGCTAAAAGAGAGCAAGCCTGTTACAGCTTCTTCATGATTCTAAGAGTAAACTTTCATTTTATATATCAAAAAAAAAAAAAGAGCCTTCATCTCTCGTTGGATTGGCTGAAGCCCTCTCTCCGTTCGTGGAAGCCATCGACCCCACGCTCTGTTCTTCCGACGCCGGTCACGACTCGAGTCATCCGCCACCTCTAGTAGGTCCGACCGACGTTGCCTTGGCCGCCGCCGGTCATCCGACCCGCCAAGCACGTCTGCCTTCTTTCGCATCCATGGCAATTGACCAAGGACTCCTTCACACCTCCTATTCAAGGACACGAGACCAGCCACCTCCTTCTCGTTGCTCGCAGACATTTGCTTGACTGAACCAACCACTCAGGATGCCTAACCTGCAAGCTCGTCGACGACCGATCTCCCGAGCTTAGCCTCACGTCCGTCACCTGATATAGTTCAGAACTTGTACAGTTCAGCGAACTCCTTCATAAAAGAGGTATACAAAGTTCTGTTAAATGAACTCTATCCATGTGAGATCATCACATAGCACTCTTTCATATGATGTATCTATATATTTAATGTTTTCTGGGTTACATGGTACGAATGCAGAACTTGTCCAATCAATCATGACTATTTTGTTTAGCATTACTACTCTCTTAATGATTTTATATTATCCTGTTGCTAATGCTATTGATTAATTATCCAAATGATTATAACATGTCAAATTATTGAGATTAGGGAATAATGATAATAATTTAGAATAATTAAAATTCTGACTAATTATTAATAAGTTTAATGAATAGTAAATAATATATATCTTTTTTTTGTATTATTATTACATTAATCCATATCGTATATGTAATTAGCTAATCTAAAAAAAAAAATCAATTTTATGATAAGAATTAGCGAATCTTGTGATCTTAATTATGATAATAATTATCTATTAAATTTACTTTTAGTATATATATGTATACCAAATATTAAAATTTAATTAGCTTGATTAATCAAACAGTGGATTAAGTAGCTCTAACTAATCATGTGAAAATATATGTATATATTTTTATGATGAAAGAAAGAAAGCTGTGCATACACGTTTGAGATGATTAGAACTTGTTTTTCATCCCTTGGATGGCATAGCCATTGGTTTATTTCCCTCTAAATAGTACAGTTATAACTTTGTGTATTTTTCTATACTAGAGGCTATACATTTATTCACTTTTAAAGCTAAATGATTGTATAAGTTAAATAGTTTTTTTTTTTTATTACTATTATTATAATTATAGTTTATTCAGCATGTCAACTATTTGATCAACTGTCCTAAAAAAAAAAGATTATTTTTATTTTATTTTTAGTCTCATTTATGCAAAAATTTAATATTGAATATATATACATGCATAAATATGTGTATCGGAATAGTTATTTTCTTTTTATTATTATTATTATTATTATCATTATTATATATATATATATATATATATATATATATATATATATATATATATATATATATATATATATATATATATTTCATTTAGTTATTTAAACAAAAAAAGACATGGGGAGGGATAGTTCTTTATGATGCATATTACATTCTATACGCACATATATATATGACGTTTGTTGTACATTATTTTGATCGGATCGATGTGCTTAAGTTAGAATTTCATGTTAAATTTATAGGTATGTTTTGGTTCTTAATGCTCATATATATATATATATATATATATATATATATATATATATATATATATATATATATATATATATATTGTTTTGTTCATCGATTTTGTAAATCTGAGTTATAATATTTTGTTTATAGTTTATTATAGTTGCGTTAGAGGCAAGATAATTTTCATATGCTTACGATTTATTATGCATTTTTTTTATATATTTCTAACCATAATTTTGGACCACTTATAGATTATCACTGGACTTATTTTATTTGTTGATTTATAAATTTGACCCATTACACATAGCTTTGTAATCAATAATTTTTTTTTGTCTTAATCGAGCACCCAAATTTCAGACTTTCTGAGTAATGATTTTAATATTAGTATTCTCAAACTCATTCATAACGTTCTATACATGTATCACTCCACATGTCAATCTCAACATACACATAGCATCGTGTGTTATTATCACTTGCTTATGTCATTTGCTTACTCATGTTCTCTTTTTACATACCTGAGATAAATTTTAAGATTACAAATCCAAGTTACCTTTAGCTAATTATTACCTAATTGTATTTCTCTTTGAATGGTGCCTACTCTCACTCCACAACATTTCTCGCTTTTTGTGTTGTTTTGCGAGGTACTACTGGAGAGCAAAAAAGTAAGAAGCAACAGGAGCACTAGACGAAGGAGCTTGGACAATCGGATCCGAGCATCAGTCACCCCCATTCATTCTAGTGGGGGTGCTACGGGCGATACCACCAGGTCATAGCCCCCGGTGTAGTGAGTTTCTTAAAACTTAGAAAGCCCTTAGGGAACCCGTCTGTGTGTATGTTCCCCTACCTTTAGGACCTTATAGAAACTTCAATTATTATATTATTTTCTTATCTTATTTTATTTTTAGATCCCTAAGCCCATTTACACATGTGTGAGTGTCCAAAGGGTTAGAAACAAACTCCTTTTAATTCCCTGCAACACTAGCAACACTTAAGGACAATAATTAAGGACCCGTCTAGCAGACTTAGAGAAATTTTAGGAGCTAGGGTTTACCTCTGATTGACTTGAAACTTGAAACACTTAAAGTTAGTGACATCCTAAACCCCTCAGAATTTTTAGAAATTTTTAGGACTCATTAAACCCCTTAATTGATCAACCCTAATTTACCCTTTAATTAGGACCTGATAACTTCAAAAAAATTCTAATAAATTCATTTTAAATCAGAAAAATACCCATAATATCTCAAACTCTCCAAAATTCAGTCCCCAACCTTAGATAATTAGGGCCCCTTAATTGGACATTAATCGGGACTTTAATTCAACCTTAATCAAAAATCACCTTTTTGCCTTAATTAAATCATTAGAAATTATTAAAAATCCTAAATTTTCTCCAAACACTTTGGAACACCTTCTTAGGTCATTTCTGACCTTTGGGGATGATTCCAATCAGTTTGGAGCTGATTTGGGCCAAAACCCCCAAAGTGCCCCTAATTAGGCAATTCCGATAATTTATTTAATTGTCCCAACTTCTAAAAATCATAACTTTACATAGAGAACTCCAAATTCAACAAACTAGCAGTCTAATTACTCATAGTAAGATCTAGTATTTAATAAAAATATTAACTCCCTTAGACCCAACCTATTTCTAATAATCCCCTCTTGGACCCCTTTTAGCCTAGTGTATAGGTGGACCCCGAACCCCCTAAAACTCACTAATGCAATTTAAACTTTAAATATTATTACCCTAAGCATTAAAACTGACCTACATACCAAATTAAATAAAATGGATCTTAAGTCACTAATATTTATACTTTAATTAAAACTTCCTTTTAGACCTACAACCAACCTGGACAGTAGGCAATTGTAACTAACTACCTAGCTTATGATCTACCTCAGCCACACAGGCTTTTACACACACTGTAGAATTGTTTGCTAGGGCACCACTTCTAGGCTTAGGCTAGGCCGGTGTTTACTTTTCTGCTACGTGCTGAGCTTTTTCGGATTTCGTTGCATGTTGTGATTGAACTATTGATGTGTTTGCTTACTTTTATTATACTCTGGGATTTGATGTGATTGCACGATAGACTACCCATATGTTAGGATCGAGGTTGATACTAACGATGTCTTCTGTAGGTGGCCATGCTCATGCAGCGCTAAATAAAAGGGGGGCAATAATCATGATTTAAATACTAATGTCATTTTATGCAGGTGCTTCAGAAATTGCTCAGCCCCCCTAAATAAATGAGGGCTAATTAAAAATTATTATAAATTGCTACAGGTGCTCCAGAGCTTGCTTAGCCCTCAAAAATAATTAAGAGCATGGCCAAGTGTGGCTGTGATGAGCATTTTATTTTCTTATAACTGCTTGTGATATATTAACTGCTTGGGATGATTTTCACTAGGATAACCTTGCAGGAAAGTCTAGATTTACTGCTTTCATTTAATGTAATTATTTGTAATCTGGTATAGAGTTGTGAAAGTTTATTTTGAGTGGGGATACAAGAATCCAAAGGTTGGATGCCCAAAGAGAAAAGGACATCCAATATGAGGATAGTCCTTTTCTATTTGGGAATCCAAATTTGGATCATTCTACTACCCGAGGAGTCCAAGGAGGCTGAGATCCAAGGAGCCCAAGGAAGCTGAGATCCAAGGAGTCCAACAAAGCTAAGATCCGAGGAGTCTAAGGAGGCTGAGATCCAAGGAGCCCAAGGAAGCTAAGATCCAAGGAGTCCAACAAAGCTAAGATCCGAGGAGTCCAAGGAAGAGAAGATCAAGAAGATGAAGATCTGCAGTATCCCACTCAAAATAACTTGTGTCAGTTTTAGGATTAGAAATCCGGGTTGTTGGCAGTGGTGCCCGGCCACTTTAATTTTCTGCAGATCCTGGGTTGTAATTAAGGGCAGTTGGCCTATGGACATTTAATTGATTTGTTTAATTATGTATTATGTTTGATTTGATGATGATTGCGTATAGGATGTATGCTTTTCATAGTTTATTAGCGATCTGCATGCCGCTTTTGTTTTAGCCTGGATTTCATTAGACTCTCTAAGGATTAAAACATTTTCTACTCTCAACTAATATTTAAAATTTTAAGTTTTAAGCAATTTAGAAACTTAACGACCTAGGGAATTACCGGAATCGTCCGGGGTCGCATGGATATTAATGTATTTCTTTTCTCCTTCTATAAAACACTTCCCCGCCTGCGGGTAGAGTCCGGATAATCTGACCTATGAGGATGAGGTGCCGGACCTGGGGAAGCCCAGTCTAATTCTAAAAATTATTTTATAAGCCTTTTTAAAGTTCTGTGCATACCTGATTTGGATACTTTAACTAGCATGCATTGCATTAGAAACTAACTAAATCAAAAATTTAATTGCATTAATCATAGGAGCATTCACCCAACATCAGTCCGGGGCCAATTAGGAAATCCTCTAGATGTCGGCCCTACTTCTGAGAACTATAACCTATCCACCCATCTTCCATTAAATGACTGGACAGCATGGTTTTGAAACGACTAGGTGGTTAGCTGGCTCCCCCTTCCAGGCCGGGGTAAGTCCAGATTTTGCATTGCATTAGTTAGGACACGGGTGTTAGTGTTACGTAGAACACTAAACCCATTAGATTTAGGATTCAAGGCTACTATTATTTCGTAGTACGCCTCATCAGTAGGTAGGTCTTCTGTCTTCTAGAGACCATAAACCCTACATATCTGCGTCACATGGATGACGCCACCTCCATCTTTCTCTCATGCATGCTCTGAGTGCCTGATTTATTTATTTTTCTCCAGTTTCTTCTCACTACCTTAGTCCCTCCGGATGCTGATGTGAGCCGTGCATGTTGACTAAGCCTAGTTGAACCTCTCTTTCCCTTCGAGTAGGACTTCCTAGTCTTCCCCCTATGTGCCAATCCCAATTCAGAAAGTATAATATAGAGTCTTTAATCGAGAGTATTCTCAGGCTCCGGCTTGAGATGTAATTAACCACGGGGGCTTGCGCCCGTGGGAAACCGTATCCCACTCTCAAATAAACCCCATTCGAGCTAATGTATCGGGTGGGGGAAACCCGTTGTGATTAGATCGTATATATTGTTATCCATCGGGGTGTGCTGGTGAGAGCCACTATCCTCAATGGTTAATCGTATGCATGATCGAATCTGCCCTTCCATTGGCCAGATATTGTCTCCCCTCGCGGGGCGATGGTGTTTGTTGTCCTTTCGGAGGTCCACAGGTTTCTGGCGACCACGGTGGGACAGGTTTCTCTCTCTATCTTTGGATTCTATATTATTCTCTCTTGTGTGTACTCCGGGATTGGTACTCCTTAGATTAGGTCCGTCCCACTCTTAGTTAGGGTCCTTCCTTAGTTAGGATCGTTCTTCTTTTTCTTAGTTAGGGTTCCTCCCCTAACTAGGTTTCTTTCTTTCCGTTCTTCTTAGTTAGGATTTCCCCCTAGCTAAGCTTTCCTCCTTCGGACCTTCTAGGTCATTCCGTCCCTTATCTATCATTCATCTTCTCATTATTTCTTACTAATTATTTCAAACTTCTTTTCTTCTTCTTGGCAGACAGTGCCATGGCTTCCTTCGTGCCTTCCGTTACTTTCAGTTTTGGTTCTGATGCGCGGGTGACACTTCCTGAGTCCCTGCTAGCCAGTCCTCCCGCTGGAGGAATCACTTTTGGTTCCTCACTGACTCGGCCTTCGTCACTCTTGGCGGGCCGACCCCTGCTAAGGCTGCTGCCTACTCTCCTCCCCAGAGGAGAGCTCGCGCAGCCATGCGACCTTTTGGACGTCCAGTTGCTCGGCGGACAGCCCGAGCACCTGCTCATCCTACTCCTGTTCGTGTGCAGCGGGCACACCCTGTGGTTAGGCAGCTAGTGCCTAGACCACTCCCAGTTCAGCCCACTCGTCCAGCGGTTAGGCGACCAGTGCCTACCGCACCTATTGTTCAGACTGCCCCGGCCCCTCAGCGCCGGCAGGTAGTAGTTACCCCTGTTGTTGTTCCGGCAGAGGCAACTCATGTTCGGGTTCCCCCTCCTTCTTCTTCCAAGAAGAGGGGTGCCCAGACCGAGGCTCCTTTGCCTTCTTCCCGTCGGGTTTCAGCTTTCGCTCGGTTGTCTCATCTAGAGACCCTCGGGCTGACCCCGACACTTCCTGTAGTCCCTGTTCCCTCTATCACTCAGGCAATGGGTTCAGATGTTACTTCGTCTTCCACCTCCGACCTTGGGAGACTGTAGAGCAAGTCTATGAAGGTGGTGCCTACCTACTCGTTGATGCCAATGGTATTCACCCTATGACTGTCATCAATGGGCAGTACTTGAAAATGTACTATGCCTGAGTTCACTCTTCGAAAGGGAGGGGGGTCTCCCTGCCGCCTGTAAATACTCCTCTGTATATTTACCCCCTTTGGAGGGGCTTCTCCACTTTTCGCCAGTCTGTGTGGCCACGACGATTTGTCCTCTACCACACGATGTTTGCTACGAGAAGTATGAGGCTATCCTTAGGGGTGGTGAGGTGATATGATATGATTCATGCGCCGGCATAAACTCTAGTCTCTATCATCTCCCTTGTCTGAACTCTACTGGGCCAGATCTTGACCCATATCAGTCCAAATACATATCCAAGTTCTAGCTTTAATAATGGGGTCTTCTAATTCAACGTGCAAAAACTTCTAAAAGAAAGATTAATCTGAGAAAAGTCTGAGAGTTTGAAACACGAAGTAAATTTTTGAGCAAATTTTTCCTTAGAAAGTACGGAACTTATTTTTCTTAATGAAAGATATACCCCTGTCTTCTTTAGAAAATGAAGTAATTAGTGGTCGACTCCTCTAAGCGCTTGAAGGAAAATTATAATGATTCAAAGAAAAATGTATGCCTTCTCTCTCATCCCTCGCTTGGGATGATTTCCTATTTTGAACTAAAATCTATATCAAATTGAAATTAGATTTAGAGACGCATATTTTCCCAATCATCTTGCAGTTTTCTATCTCATAGGCGTCTTTCGCACACTGATGAATCTACCTCATAATTTTCTTATTCAAGTCATTCATTCTTATCATAAGATTGGATTTACTTTGTGGATTCTTCTTCCTTGCACGAGAGAGTGAGTTTTTCTTCTCTTATGTTTGGAGGATAATCTTACAACTGAGAAAGTTTTCTTTTAGGGATTTGGAAAGGGAGCCAATTACGAAATCAAAGATACACAAAGTGTATCAAAAGTGAAAAGATGCGCAGTGCGCCAAAAATCAAAGATACACAAAGTGTATCAAAAGTGGAAAGTTGCGCAAAATGCGCCATAAAGTTAAGGATACACAAAGTGTATCAAGTAATTAAAAGATGCGCAGTGCGCCAAATCAAGTTGAGGGGCTCAAAATGAGCCCAAAGTGGATAAGTAAATGGCTTCCATTTCTCGTAAATCTCTAAGTCTCAGAAAATCCATACCCTTTGATATTTGTGATACTTGAGTTTGAAAATCATGATTTTGGATTTATCATCGTGCAAGAATGTTCCATTAGATATAAAAATATTTTCATGCGAGAAGATTGAGAGGATTCAGTTTCTCTCTCTAATTTACACCCTTTTGAATTAGATATTTATTCAGAATATGTAAGGGAGAAAGCCCAGCTTAGCTTGTAGGGAGCTTAAGCTGGGTTAGCAAAATTTAAATCCCTAACCTTCTCGGGTCTAGATGGAGTCAACCCATATTGCTAAACTTTTTGAACCTTTTCTAAGGTTCAAGATGATTCAGAGGTTAATTTTTCATTTCTAAAAATAATCCTTTCACTCTCTGATGAAATTTTCACTCTTTAGGAAATGTATGAATCAGACTTATCTCAGATTAATTGGTGAGTGCTTAAACATCTCTTAGTGGTCACACTATTGAGTTTGTTTAAATACTTGCCATATTCTTTTAAAATATCGTGCACAAAAATATTTTGACCCCACCATCTGATTATAGACCATTCTTAAGGACTGATAAGAGTCTCGCATTTATTGTACCTTCCTCTTCTGAGTTCTGGTAATTTGGGAGTTTCCCCCTCTTTGTTCCCCCAGTTTCACTTGGTGCTCCCAAGTGTGGTCTGGAATATCAAAACCAATTCAGACTTCTTTTGTACTGGGTCCATACCAACCTATGCTAGCTAGGGAGGGTAATGTTGATCCACTATCCTAATCTAAATTTCATTCACATATAAATCGTGTTCTGATTGTGCCCCCAGTTCTATTCATGTGGCGAATATGGCCTGGGTTATCAAAGCCAATCTTACCTCCCTCTTTGTGTTCCAATCATTAGAGGATATCTCATACTAGGAGTAACACACAGATATGGTAAACGTTCCCTCTGCCGGGTGTTGTCTTCGACAGTGCGAGATATACTTAGTCTATGGTTGTGAACATATAAAGAAAATATGCACCTATACAATAAAAGAGGGAAGCTCTCAGCAAAGCAAAACCGATTGCCCTTGTCACAGGTGGAACCCGGTAATACTCTCTAAGAGCTCAAATTTCCCAAAGTCTTTCTTTTCTTCTCCTACGAAGCGTCTGAGTGATCGCTTCAAGGATGAGTTTGCACTTGTGATTATTATGATCTTTTACAATCATGATAGTCCTTGTTAGTGGTGTGATACATCTTGCTCAAGATGTTAACATCCCACCTTCGCGAGCTCTGATTTTCTAGCAGGGAATCAACTCTCTAGTTTCTTTTAGTGACCTACTTTTTCACCCTTGCCCTGCTCCCAGCTACTAGAGCAGTCCTATGGGTCTGGTAGTGTTACTCCCGCCTCTCACAGGGTCCCCCCGGTCAGGGTGAGTGTTACCGCTGTGATGTTTGATGTTTATTGATTTTACTCATAAATCATTTCCCTCAATGGCGAGTGTGTGTCCTCGCCATCTTGAGTTGTTTCCCCAGTAGTGTTGCGGTACGCCTGATTACCGGTGTTAGCATCACTGACTTGAGAGCTCTGATTTTCTAGCAAGAAATCAACTCATTTTCTACTTTACTCTCTTTCTCATTCGCGCTCTACCCTCAGCTGCTAGGGTAGCTCTATGAATGTACTGATATTATTCCACTTCCCACAGGGTCCCACCAGTTTGTGTGGGCACCACCACTGTGAGCTTTTTCATGAATGTCATTCCTAGGCGATGTTACTTCCCTTAGTGGCGAGTGCGTCCCCTCGCTACTCTTGTGCACTTTCCTGGTTGTGATGCAGTACATCAAGTCTCAGATGTTAGCATCGCTTCTTAGTGAGCTTTGATTTTCTGGCAGAAAATCATTTCACTTGTCTTGTGGTGACATACTTTCCCACCGTGACTCGACTCCTGGCTGTGGAGCGATCCCTTGGATGTGTTTATGTTGCTTCCCACCTCTACAGGGTCCCACTAGCTTATGTGAGTGTACCACTATAGTCTTCTATGATTATTTCTCCATGATATAGTCCTTTTCTCTGTAGCAAGTGTGTCCTCCTTGCTACTTTAGCTACTCAGTGGGAATGAGATTACCCCTCTCACACTTTGTTGAGGGCGTACCTTTCCCCATGGTCTCTCGAGGCATCATTCTGGTGCTTCCAGGTTTGTATGATCTTGGTTTCGCCTAGGCAGTTTCACTGGCATTTGGATACTCGTGGCCACGACGACTTGTCCTCTACCACGTTGTACCCAAGACACTAGTTTAAAACTCCTTAGATGACCCTTCTCTCTTTGAAATTTTCCATTTTCTACTCCTCTTCCCATCCCTACACATATGCGTGTTAAGGTAGGGTTGAGATGACTTTCCCCTGATCGCTCTACTGCAGGCATATGCGCCGGGTAGGCATCAGACTTTACTTGATTGAGAGTGCCCCACAGAGTCCCTGGGAGGCATATCTCACCACCTCTTTTCCCTGATTGCTCTGCTGCAGGCATATGCGCCGAGTAAACATCAGGCTTTACTTGGTTGGGAGCACCCCGCAGAGCCCCTGCGAGGCATAGCTCACCACACCTTTACCCTGACTGTCCTGCCGCTCTGGCAGACATCAGACCTTTACCCTGATCGTCTTGCTCTGATCAAGCAGACATCAGACTTTACCCGGTTAAGTGGGAGCCCGACAGAGTCCCTGGGAGGCATTCCCCACCACCACTTTTACTCTGGATGCTCTATAAAAGACTACGCAGACTCCAATTTCGTGGCTTATTTACTTTTGTTGAGGTCAGACAGAAGTATTGAGTCACCCCTATCCGCTGTTCCGAAAGGAGCAGGAGGAGACGGGATCCTTTCACCTTCTATCCTACTGTTTGAAATGATCAGTTAGGTAGTTGGTTTTACTTACCGGTTGAGAGAGCCCGACAGAGTCCCTGGGAGGCATTCCTCACCACCCCTTTACTCTGGATATTCTGTAAAAGACTATGCAGACTCCAATTTCGTGGCTTATTTACTTTTGTTGAGGTCAGGCAGAAGTATTGAGTCACCCCTATCCGCTATTCCGAAAGGAGCAGGAGGAGACGGGATCCTTTCACCTTCTATCCTACTGTTTGAAATGAACAGTCAGGTAGTTGGTTTTACTTACCGGTTGAGAGAGCCCGACAGAGTCCCTGGGAGGCATTCCTCACCACCCCTTTACTCTGGATGTTCTGTAAAAGACTACGCAGACTCCAATTTCGTGGCTTATTTACTTTTATTGAGGTCAGATAGAAGTATTGAGTCACCCCTATCCGATGTTCCGAAAGGAGCAGGAGGAGACGGGATCCTTTCACCTTCTATTCTATTGTTTGAAATGAACAGTCGGGTAGTTGGTCCTACTTACCGGTTGAGAGAGCCCGACAGCGTCCCTGGGAGGCATTGCTCACCACTACCCTTTCCCTGATTGTTTTGCTCTGATCAAGCAGACATCAGACTTTACTCGGTTGAGAGTGCCCGACAGAGTCCCTGGGAGGCACATATCTCACCACTCATTTCCCCTGATTGTCCTACTGCAGGCATATGCGCCGGGTAGACATCAGTCTTTACTTGGTCGAGTGAGCCTGACAGTGTCCCTGGAAGGCATACCTCACCACTTTTTCACCTTCTACCCCGCTGATCCACTGTGGTCAGACTGATAGTTGGTTTTACTTACCTGGTTGAGCGAGCCCTACAGTACCCCTAGAAGGCATACATCATCACCTTTCACCTTCTATCCTGCTATTTTGATGCGGTCAAGCAGGTAGTTGGTTTGCTTTTCCTTTCACTCTTTATTTTGCTATTTCGATATGGTCAGGTGAACATCGAGTTGTCCATGCCCACTATTTTGATATGGTCAGGTGAACATCGAGTTGTCCATGCCCACTGTTTCGATATGGTCAGGTGGATGTGAGACCCTTTACCTTTACTTTCTTCTCTATTCTGCCCTTACTATAGGGTAAGGCAAATAGATGATCTACCCTCTTCCTTTGATGATCCTCCTTACTTTCCATGGAGGGTTATCCTTTATTATTTTGATTTAATCAAGTGATTGTTAGATCTCCTTTCTCCTCACATTATCTTAGACATGCATTCTATATGATCACTGAATTTTTTCTTTCTTTCTTAATTCTTGATGTTTTTGTTTTGATTCTGCTCATGTGAGCATGAGATCCCTCTCTTTCTTCCACTCTGCTGCTTCAATGCAGTCAAGCAGATAATTGAGTGTCTTTCCTTGGTTCCTTTTCACTGTTCCGAGTTAGTTTAGTGAGCACCAAGTCTCTGGCATTTATTGTCTCAATCTGGTCAGGCAAATATTGGGGTTTCTCTCTTCCTGCTGTCCCACCATGCTTGCATGATTGTGTGAGTATTGCATGACTGCATGATTGATTGCTTATTGTATGATTGTATGAGCATTGCATGTATGATCGAGTGGTCATTGCATGTATATGTTTGATGCATGCTTGAGTGATGATGGTGTGATCGTGATGTGATCGTTGCATGATTGATTGCCTGATGTATGGTTGTATGAGCATTGCATATATGATCGAGTGGTCATTGCATGTGCGTGATTGATGCATGCTTGAGCGATGATTATGTGATTGAGGTATGATCATTGCATGATTGATTACTTATAGTATGGTTGTATGAGCATTGTATGTATGATCGAGTGGTCCTTGCACGATTATGTGATTGACGTGTGATTTAGTGATTATTGCATTTATTGCATGAATGCATGATCATTGCATGGTTGAATGATTATGGCATTATTATGTGTGCATTATTGTGTGATTATGTCATGATTGTCTAATCACTGCATGTTCATATGGTTGTTGCATGATGGTATGTTTATCACATGAATGTCATATGATTTGGTGATTGCTATTTAATTAGATGACCATGGCATGGGTATGTGATATTCGTTGGATTACATAACATTATGATTTGGTGATTTTCATATGATTGCTTGATCGCATGAGTATGTGAGTGATCCATGGTTGCATAGTTATTGTGTGGTTGTGTGGACATAGCATGGTGGGATACTTATTACATGATTGTTGCATGATTGTCGCATGATTATATGTTCCTTGAGTCTCATTAGTTGACTATAGGATTGCATCTCCTTAGTGAGTCTTGTTAGTTGAGCACAGGGTTGCACTTTCCTAGATGTAGGGAGGTCAACGCCAACACGTGCGGTTCACCCATTGTTCACCACACCTGTTGGGGTTGTGTTTGTTGACCTCAATTTTCATACGAGCGCCCTCGAGCATCTTTGGTCAGCTTAATTGGACCTAGCTGAGTCTAATTTGAACTTGGGATGAGTCGAATTAGACCCGACGAAGTTTAATTAGTCTTGATCGATATATTCTAGCCCCGTCGAGTCCAATTCAAGCTTATATCAGCTCGAATTGAGTCAAATTAGGCCTCATTATTTTCTGTTAGGCTAGATTAATTTATTTGAGCCTTGTCGAGTTTGATTCGAACATAATTTGCATTTATTCCGACTTAATTTCAATAACTAAGTTCGACCGGACCCAAATTAACACGAATCGGATTTGATTTGAACCTGATTTTAGCATAATTAATTTAATTTAATTTCAATTACAACTTAATTGACTTCCTCATAAGTTTATATTTGTTTCTAAATCCAGAGATTGCATCGATGGCTGTGATCAAGTGCGATATTCGTTTCAGCCGAAATCTTAGTAAAATTTCTGCGACTCAGATGGGCATTGAGCGGGGAACATGTATGGCAGTATTTCAAAAATGAGCGGTGCTAGAGGCGATGATGGTGAGCTTCCTTTCTCGGCGTTAAGGCGTATTTACTCTTGGCTCTTCGCCGATTTAAAAAAAAAAGGGGAAGGAATTCGCACTCCAAGGCTCGGTCTCCTGGCTCCAGGCGAAATCCCTCTACTTCTGGTCTTGCTCTGTTTGGCACGAGCAAAAAGGGGCGGAAGCCCTCTCCGACTCCCTGGATTCGCTGAAGCCCTCTCTTTGCTCGCAAAGCCCAGGCAAACCATCGGATCACTACTAATATCCAAAGGCGAATCTATGGTCATGCAACCAATGTTGAGGCCCGGCCTTTAAATGAAGAGAAAACTGTTCAAGCGGCGACAGATCTCATTAGGGAACTCTTCATCTTTTTGGTTGCTGGCTCTGCATTGATCTTTGAGGTTCAAAGAAGTGCCATATCAGAAGCACGTAAAGAAAAAGCCCACAAGCAGGAAATTGAGGCTATGAAACATAGAGAGGAGGATCTAGCCAAAAAAAAAAAATGGAGCTTCTCAAGCAGAAGATTAATGAGATAAAGCACTTAGCTTCAAAGCGGGGCCTTAGCATACTCAATTTCAGGCATGGAAATACGCTAAAAGAGAGCAAGCCTGTTACAGCTTCTTCATGATTCTAAGAGTAAACTTTCATTTTATATATCAAAAAAAAAAAAAAAAAAGAGCCTTCATCTCTCGTTGGATTGGCTGAAGCCCTCTCTCCGTTCGTGGAAGCCATCGACCCCACGCTCTGTTCTTCCGACGCCGGTCACGACTCGAGTCATCCGCCACCTCTAGTAGGTCCGACCGACGTTGCCTTGGCCGCCGCCGGTCATCCGACCCGCCAAGCACGTCTGCCTTCTTTCGCATCCATGGCAATTGACCAAGGACTCCTTCACACCTCCTATTCAAGGACACGAGTCCAGCCACCTCCTTCTCGTTGCTCGCAGACATTTGCTTGACTGAACCAACCACTCAGGATGCCTAACCTGCAAGCTCGTCGACGACCGATCTCCCGAGCTTAGCCTCACGTCCGTCACCTGATATAGTTCAGAACTTGTACAGTTCAGCGAACTCCTTCATAAAAGAGGTATACAAAGTTCTGTTAAATGAACTCTATCCATGTGAGATCATCACATAGCACTCTTTCATATGATGTATCTATATATTTAATGTTTTCTGGGTTACATGGTACGAATGCAGAACTTGTCCAATCAATCATGATTATTTTGTTTAGCATTACTACTCTCTTAATGATTTTATATTATCCTGTTGCTAATGCTATTGATTAATTATCCAAATGATTATAACATGTCAAATTATTGAGATTAGGGAATAATGATAATAATTTAGAATAATTAAAATTCTGACTAATTATTAATAAGTTTAATGAATAGTAAATAATATATATCTTTTTTTTGTATTATTATTACATTAATCCATATCGTATATGTAATTAGCTAATCTAAAAAAAAAATCAATTTTATGATAAGAATTAGCGAATCTTGTGATCTTAATTATGATAATAATTATCTATTAAATTTACTTTTAGTATATATATGTATACCTGTTGTGTACTAGAATATACGCGGCGATAGAGATGTAATTTTACGTCTTAGCGTTGCACGGATATCCAGATCACACACAGAGAAGACAAGATTTTTTACGTGGAAAACCCTTGAAAGGGGAAAAACCACGGGGCCTAGCCCAGTTGAAAGTGATTCCACTAGAATTTGAGTTGGTTACAATGGGCCGACTCGCCTCCAAGGACGATCAGATTACCAGTAACAATAGTATGATAGAAGTCTGGGTGTCAGGTGATGGTCTGGCAGAACTCCGGGCCTCAGATGGTGGTCTGGCAGAGCTCCAGGCCTTAGGTGATGATTCGGCGAAGGTGAGGGCCTCTGGCGGTAGTTCGGTGAAGGCGAGATCCTTCGGCAGTGGTCTGGCGAGGGTGAGGGCCTACGGCGGTGTTCCGGCGAAGGTGAGGCCCTCAAGTGGTGGTCCGGTGAAGCTCCGGTGGTGGTCCGGCGAGACTCCGGCGGTGATGCGGTGAAGGCGAGGTCCTTCGGCAGTGGTCCGGCGAGGGTGAGGGCCTACGGCGGTGGTCCGGCGAGGTGAGGCCCTTAAGTGGTGGTTCGGCGAATCTTTGGTGGTGGTCCGGCGAGACTTCGGCGGTGGTGCGGCAGAACTCCGGCGACAGTCAAAGAGGAGCGAGGCGGCTGAAGCTTTCTTCCTTCTCTTCCTTCTTCTCTCTTGGCTTCGATCCCCCCCCTTTTCAAGAGAAAATGGGGTTCTATTTATAGAACTCTTGAGTGGCATGGCTTGTAAATAAGTGGAAGATCGAGGGTAAATTGGGAGTGGCTCGGATGGACGGCCGATCTTGATTCCTACGATCATGTACCGTTCAATAGTCATTTGAATACCTTAATGATATCAGAATTTAATGATCTTGGGCTTGTTGGATTCGTCTCGTCGAGACGCTCGATTCGACTATAAGAATGTCATGATTGGAGACCGTTTGGTAACTCAAACTGTGGTTTGATCCTTCCAAAAGTGCTTCGAGTCTTTGATTTGGACTCATTTGGGCTCGGATTGGGTCGATTTTGGTGTCGTTGGGTTCGTGTTTCCGAGACGCTCAGTTCGACTATAAGTTTGCAGAAATCAGAGTTTGGATGGTCTCAATTTTAATTATTGAAGCTTCCAACTTGATTTTGCTTCAAGATACGTGCTCGATCAAGATAATTTTTCGATGATATATCAGTTGCCCCCCTATTTTTGGACGTCGAAACTTGCAAAGTCCGAAAATATGTATTTGTACTTTCTCTTGAATGTAATTGAGGCTTTCCCTTGGTCCTCCAAGGCCCCTCTCTTTGCAAGGAAGTCCGGAGATCTCCCCTTCTCCCTCTATTCTTACAATTGAGGCTTTCCCTTGGTCCTCCAAGGCCCCTCTCTTTGCAAGAAAGTTCGGAGATCCCCCCTTCTTCCCCCAACACCCTTGAGTAGGAGAAATGTCGGGTGATCGTCTTCCATCAAGAGACCCTGTGATCAGAGGAGACCCCATCGCACCGTATGATTGCGAGTGGGGGCCAAATAAGGAAGCGAGGGTAAATGAGACAGCGTCGACTATTACGAGTGACTTCCTTATCCTTTTCCGTAAGAATTTTCATTTCCCGAATGATGTGGTGACGATTGTTCCTAAGAGGTCTGATCGGGCTATCCTTCCTCCTCCCGGGTACTTAACCGTTTCTGAGACCCACTTGCGAGCGGGGTTACGCTTTCCACCTCCTGCTGAGTTGATCGAAATTTTACGGCGGTGTGGGGTGAACCTATCCCAATTTTCATTCAGAGCGATGTCGGTGACTGTGGGATTGATTGCGCTCTTTAGGAATCGAGGAGCTACTCTGACGCCCGAACACCTTTCACGGATGGGTCGATTTACTAGTGACACGCATGGGCGTGTCACATTCAGATCCAAATGGTTGGACTTGCGTACCCGTGATCCTTCAAAGAACTGGGCCAATGCATTTTTCTTTGTGAGAAATGATTGGGGCATGTTGGAGAAGTGGGGGAAGATGAAGGATCTGCCAGCCCCTCTGCATGTCCAAGAAGAAGACATAATGAGGATCCTCAAAGTTTCTGACATTGAACATCTTCTATTCGAGGTTCGTCACATGAGTAGATACACCGAGGAAGAGTTCTTGTTCAAGGTGGGGCTGTCGTTCCACGCTGGAAGGTCTGATGCAAAGATGTTGAAGCCGACTTCTAAGGCTCCCGAGCCCCCTGCCCCAACTTCAAAGGTGGCTTCTAAACGACCGGTAAGAGGTGAAGACCCCCAGGTTTTAAAGAAGAAGAGGTTGGAGGGTACCGCGACAAATACCGACAAAGCTCTACCTGACTCTTCCCCAGCCAAGTTCCATATCCCTGAGGAGGTCTCGAACCATCAATGTATCGGACGCCATAAAGCTGGCGACTTGGTGAGTAATACCTTCCAAATGCTTTTTCTCTTGGCCTTCTAGGGTGGATTCTAATACACTCTTCTCCTTATTTCAGTGGTCGCGCCTTGGGATCGAGCTTACCGACGTTCTGGATGAATGGAATAGTGAATTTGTGAAGATCAAATATCTTCAAGGAGAGTTCAAGCGGAAGTACGATCATAAGAACAAGGAGGTAAAGGTGCTTGAAGAGGAGTTAAACGAGTGTAGGACTGAATTGGCCAACACAATGCAATCCATATCTCTTCAAAATCGCCAGGCATATCAGCATCAAATTGATCTGGCGGAGGCACGGGCGACCATAACTCAGCTTTTGAAGGATCAAAAGGCCTCTAGAGAGAAGATAGCGTCGCTTGAGGCAAAGGATAAGAGGTCCCGGACTCTTATAGCTGAGAAGGAGGCCGCTTTGTCTGGCTCAGAACCTTCAAAAGTTATTGAAGATTTTAAAAAGTCCATATCTTTCAAGACCATCATTGAGGATCACGTTCAGGAGGCTCGAGACCATATCTATGATATAGAAGTGAAGGCCTTGGAGCAGCAGTGTATTGAAGATGGATTCATCCGGGGCTTTTTGAAGGGGGTTCGTCAGATGCAGCGGAAGACCGGAGTTCAAGTCGAAGGTGTGACCCCTAGCCAGGCCTCAGATGACTTTCCTTCAGGTTCTGATGGTGATGAGATAGAGAGTGAGCTTCAGAAGGCCTTTGACCTTGACGTGGATGATGAGACTGTAAATATTGAGTAGTATTTTTATTTTCTACTGTTTGTACTGCTTTATCTTTTTAAGCGATTGTGATGTCTTAGATGTTTGTATTGATATATGTAATTTGTTATGATAAAAAATTGTTGGTATTTTTATCTAGCTAATGAACATTTCAGTGCCTTTGAGTGAATTCATTTATGCTTGTTTAAGGTGCTTGACTTATCGGAGGCTTCTAGTTAATACGTTCCAACCTGTATGGAGGAGGTTAGGAGAATCCAATAAGTATGACCTATCCGAGGTTGTTTGCCAGAGTTTTCTCGATGGCGTTAACCTGTGTGGAAGAGATCAGATCAAATCCCCCTAGGATCGATCATCCAGTGATTGAGGAGCAACAAAGAGTGCGTATGCCTCGAATCAAGGATATAATAATTAAGTGACACCCCGCTAGGGTGTTTGACCTATCCGAGGTTATTGATTAAAGCATTGACTAATGCTTTTTAACCTGTGTGGAAGAGGTCAGATCGAATCCCCCTGGGATTGATCATCCAGTGACTGAGCTACAATAATGATTGTGTTGCTCGAATCAAGGATCTCAAGATCGAAGTTCACAGCTTGTGCGAATCTATCAATACGATTTTACTTGAAGAAGATAATATAATTCAACATAGCCATACTGCATTAGACAAAGACATAGTTTACTGAGATAACTTAGGGATGAAGAAGCTACAAACACCACATACAACACCAGACATATAATACTTAAATTAAGTAGCACTACTGTGCTTTACTGATAGTACTTGCGAAGATTGTTTACATTCCAAGTTCGAGGAAGCATTTTTCCTTCAGCATCCTTCAATTTGAAAGTCCCGGGCTTCACCACAGCTGCTACTAAATATGGACCCTCCCAGAGGGGGGAGAGTTTATTGCGTTGGGGACCTTTTCCTGCCGCCTCGATGCTGCGTAGAACTAGATCTCCAACCGATATACGCCGTGGTTTCATCTTTCGATTATAATGACGGGCAACTCTCTGATGATATGCAGCAACCTTAAGCATTGCTTTATCTCTTGCTTCTGGAAGGAGGTCTAGGCTGCCCCTGAGTTTTTCATCATTGTCATTGAAATCAAAAGTTTGAACCCTATGACTTGGGACTCCAATGTCAACGGGAATAACAGCTTCTGTGCCAAAGCAGAGATTGTATGGGGTTTCTCCTGTTGGAGTTCTTGCAGTGGTACGATAGGCCCAAAGGACATGAGGGAGCTCATCAACCCACTGCCCCCCAGCCTTATCTAGTCGTGTCTTCAATCCCTTCAGAATAGTCCGATTAGTGACCTCCGTTTGTCCGTTAGCTTGAGGATGGGCCACAGCCGTGTGTACTAGCTGAATATGGAGATCTTGGCAAAATGTGGTAAAGACCCTTCCAGTGAACTGCGTTCCATTATCGGTGATAACTTTCGCAGGAATGCCAAAACGACATATTATATTCTTCCATAAAAATTGTTTGGCATTTGCTTCGGTGATTTTTGCCAGAGGTTCTGCCTCCACCCACTTTGTGAAATAGTCTACAGCCAAGATGATGAACTTCCGTTGACCTGTGGCTATAGGAAAGGGTCCTACTATGTCAATCCCCCATTGAGCGAAAGGCCAGGGACTCTGTAATGTTGAGATCTCTATGGCAGGTAGATGGGTGAGGTTGGCATGTAACTGACAACTGTTACATTTTTGCACGAGCTCTAGCGCGTCCTGCTTCATTGTTGGCCAATAAAATCCCTGTCTCAGGACCTTTTGGGCTAGCGCCCTTCCGCCCAGATGTTCCCCACAAATGCCTGAATGTACTTCTCGGAGTGCATAGTTTGCCTCTGAAGGAGGAAGACATTTGAGGTATGGCCCCGTGAAAGATCGTTTGTATAACTCTCCATTAATAATAGTGAAGTTTGCTGCCTGCCTCCGAAGTCGTATTGTTACCAGCGGGTCTTCAGGAAGAACACCATCTTGTAAGAAAGCGAGAATGGGGTCGATCCAAGAAGCTTCTTTTGATTCATTTATTGATTGAATAACCCACGGGCCTTGAACGCTTGGAAAGTGGATCTCCTCAATATATTTTCTTCTAAAAATATCTCCTGTCATAGAAGTGGCCAGCTTGGAGAGAGTGTCTGCCCTTACATTCTGTTCCCGAAGGATATGGATGATCTGATGCCTCTTTATTTGGGCCAACAAAAATTTAACTATTTGGCAATATTGGGCCAACAATGGATGGTGGGCATCAAATTCTCCTGCCACCTGAGAGGCGACTAGTTGGGAATCGGTGTGAACCACCAAGTCTTGCACTTCGCAATCAATTGTCAGCCTCAATCCGGCGATCAGAGCCTCATATTCGGCGACATTATTTGTCGCGGGGAACTTCAATCTAAGCCCGTATTCGAGTGTAGCTTTCTGTGGGGAGATTAATAAGATTCCGGCGCCGGCACCGGAACTCCCAGAAGCTCCGTCGACATATAAGGTCCAGCACGAGGAGGAAGGAGATTCATCTAGCGGTTCATTGGAGGTATGATTAGTACATTCGACCACAAAGTCGGCCAGCACTTGTGACTTGATGTCAGGTCTAGGTAGGAACTGGATATCAAATTCTCCAAGTTCCACTGACCATTTGATCAATCTTCCAGATGCCTCGGGCTTTTGGAGAATACTTTTCAATGGTAAGTTTGTATAGACCCCGATCGTGTGTGCTTGGAAATAAGGGCGTAACTTTCTAGCTGAGAAGACTAACGCCAAGGCTGTTTTATCTGCTAATGGGTAGCGTGTTTCTGTCTCTGAAAGTACCTTGCTAATATAATAGACTGGGCGTTGAACAGTATCATCTACCCGGACCAAGACTGAGCTTATAGCTTGGGAGGAGACAGCCATATACATATACAAAATTTCCCATGGAATTGGCTTCGAGAGCAGTGGCGGTGAGGCTAGATAGGCTCGGAGTTGTTCGAAAGCCTCTTGACATTTGTCAGTCCACTGAAATCTTGAGCTACTAGCACCTTTGAGAACCTTGAAGAAGGGTAGATATTTGTCTCCTGAGCGAGCCAGAAAACGAGAAAGTGCCGCAATCCTTCCGTTTAATCTCTGAACTTCCTTGATATTTCTAGGGGGTAGCATGTCCCTTAGGGCCTTGATCTTCTCAGGGTTGGCCTCAATCCCTCGGTGGGTAACCATGAATCCCAAAAATTTTCCTGAGGTTACTCCAAATGCACATTTGGAGGGGTTAAGACGCATGTTATAAGATCGAAGGAGGCAGAAGCATTGTTCCAAGTCAGATATATGTTGAGATTTCTCGAGGCTTTTAACTAGCATATCATCCACATATACTTCCATAGTGCGCCCGATAAGGTTCTTAAAAACCTTATTCATTAGGCGTTGGTATGTTGCACCAGCGTTCTTGAGCCCGAAGGGCATTACTAGATAACAGTATAGCCCCTTATCTGTTTGAAAAGCCGTCGCCTCCTCATCAGCAGGATCCATTTGTATTTTATTATAACCGGAGTAAGCATCCATGAAGCTTAGCATCTGATGTCCGGAGGTGGCATCAACCAACTGGTCAATACGGGGAAGCGGAAAACTATCCTTAGGGCAGGCTTTATTGAGATCAGTATAGTCTACGCACATTCTCCAAGCTCCACTTGCCTTTCGAACCATAACGACGTTTGCCAACCAAGCGGGATAGTGTACTTCTCTTATAAATCTTGCACTTAAAAGCTTATCAACCTCCTGCTCAATTGCCAGTTGACGATCTGGTGCAAAGTTTCGCTTCTTTTGGATCACCGGTTTGTATGCTGGGTTGATTTTGAGGGAGTGCATGATTACTTCAGGATTAATTCCAGGCATATCAGCCGGACTCCATGCAAATACATCTTGGTTTGTACGTAGAAAGTCTACATACTCTTTCTTCTCTTCATCTGAGAGGAGTGATCCAATCTGTACTATTCTTGAAGGGTGTTCATCTGACAGAGAGACACAAGTAAGATCTTCTACAGGGGAGGCCCTTTGAGGGATATCTTCATTCCGAAGATCGAAGTCCTCGATACTTAGAGTAACTGATGAGCGTGGTTGAGCCTGCCTAAGATAGCAGGATTGTGCTACATATTGATCTCCACGTACTATTCCAATCCCTGATGGGGTAGGAAACTTCAACTTTAAGTGAGGAATTGAAGCAATAGCCCCAAAGATTGTTTGGAGTGGCCTTCCAAAGATCGCATTGTAGGCCGATTCTGATTTCACTACAATAAATTGGATAGAATGTTCAACTTGTCGAGGAAATTCTCCAAGTATAACTGGGAGACTGA
Source organism: Dendrobium chrysotoxum (assembly GCA_019925795.1). Taxonomy (NCBI): domain Eukaryota; kingdom Viridiplantae; phylum Streptophyta; class Magnoliopsida; order Asparagales; family Orchidaceae; genus Dendrobium; species Dendrobium chrysotoxum. Next base: position 7,231,355 of record CM034312.1, read on the forward strand.
TGGTTCCTTCTACCCTTACAGGTCGATTGTCAAACCCGTACAGTGGACCTGTAGCTGGCAGGAGCTTTTCCCTATCTAGGCCCATATTGAGGAGGGTGGAATAAAACAGGACGTCCACCGAGCTCCCATTATCAACTAAGATCCTTTTGACGTTGAAGCATGGGTCGCCAATTCCCGCATTAATTACAAGTGGATCCTGATGAGGGGTCTGAACTCCATCTAGATCAGTATCATCAAAAGTAATAGAGTGGTCAGACCGAGACTTCTTTGGCATTGGCTCCCTACTAGCTGCAATTAAGACCTGATTGGGTACTGAGGGGCCCCCAGTAATAGTTTCAATCTCTCCGACCATTTGACGATTATTTGATGGTTGCCTTTGTTGCTGATTCTGCCCCCCAGTAGGGCCAGTTTTATCCCGAGTAGGTGCGCTTTGGATAAATTGTCGAAGATATCCTTGTTGGATCAGCCTCTCAATTTCTTTCTTGAGTTGTCTACAAGCTTCAGTTGTGTGTCCTCGACTACGGTGGAAGTGACAATATTGCTCCTGATTTCCTACATTTGGCTTCAATGGATTCGGCCACTTTACATTCTCTTGATCCCGGATGGCCATCAACACGTTGGCCCGAGATACATTAAGCGGCGTATACTCCTTCTCTTGACGAGGCTCTCGTCGTTGCTGTGAGGGCCGAGGGGGCAAGTTATAGTTTCCTTGCTTTTTCCGTTGTGATGATGAAACATCCATCCCTGGCGCATTTTTACGTTTTCCGGTTATTTGCTCAAATTGCTTCTTATGAGCATTTATGGCCTCATCTGCTGAGATCTGGGCCTCCACACGATGAATTAAGTCAGCATAGGAATGGACTGTATCTCGCATAAGTGCTGAATAAAAAGGTCCAGGACGAAGTCCTCCAAGAAACACTCCTCTAAGCAATTCAGGATCCACCCCAGGAATTTGTCGAGCCTCCGTAGAAAATCTTTGAAAATATTCTTTGAGGGTCTCATTTTCATTTTGTCGAATTCCTGAGAGATGAGAAGAATCTTTAACCATCCTTCGATTGGCAACAAATTGTTCAACGAACACTTTGGCCAATTTGACAAACTTGGAGATGGTTCCGGCAGGAAGCGAGTAGAACCATGTTCGAGCCTGCCCTTTAAGGGTAGCAGGAAACACTTGACAGAGAAGTGCATTTGAGGCTCTCTGAATATGCATAATGGTTCTGTAATGATCGATGTGCTCATAGGGGTCAGATGTCCCGTCATAAGAATCAATGCTCGGTAGTTTGAACCCTGTAGGAATGGGGTGTTGAAGGATGGCTTCCGTCAGCGGTGAGGTCTCCTGAAAGTCCCATTGATGGAGAGATTGTCTTCCACCCTTACTAGGGAACTCTTCTCGGACCAACCTCCTCAGTTCATGGCGTAGGACATTACGCGGAAGGTCAGCAATGTGTGGTTGGGCTACATCCTCGGGAATGTCCGACGGAATACGGACTACTTGACTGGGGCGAAAAGGATGGGTAGAGCTAGCGGTGTCGGCAAGGTCAATGTCTTTATGTGTTTGAGGACGACCCCTTGATTGAGGGACAGGGATGTCTACACGTTCAGGTTGGACACCTCTGGCCAGTGACGGATCCTGAGGAAGACGAACCTCCTCCTGCTCTACTAGCATCGGTTGTCGGGTCCCTCGTAGGAGTCAAAGGATCTCCTTTTGAGACTCCTCCATTCTTCGGATGCGATCTTCCACAGATGGTCTTGATGTTCCTTCTCCAGCAGGATTTTGCACACCCGGGTGAAAGGAGGCAGAAGCCTGATGTCCCTGATTGAAGGACTGATTCTTGGACTGGTGAGAGTTGGAGCGAGAGGCTCCCTGGTGGCGATTACTACGCCGGTTATCCATTGAAGTACTGATTAATATTGTGGGATTGTGATTCCCACAGACGGCGCCAAACTGTTGTGTACTAGAATATACGCGGCGATAGAGATGTAATTTTACGTCTTAGCGTTGCACGGATATCCAGATCACACACAGAGAAGACAAGATTTTTTACGTGGAAAACCCTTGAAAGGGGAAAAACCACGGGGCCTAGCCCAGTTGAAAGTGATTCCACTAGAATTTGAGTTGGTTACAATGGGCCGACTCGCCTCCAAGGACGATCAGATTACCAGTAACAATAGTATGATAGAAGTCTGGGTGTCAGGTGATGGTCTGGCAGAACTCCGGGCCTCAGATGGTGGTCTGGCAGAGCTCCAGGCCTTAGGTGATGATTCGGCGAAGGTGAGGGCCTCTGGCGGTAGTTCGGTGAAGGCGAGATCCTTCGGCAGTGGTCTGGCGAGGGTGAGGGCCTACGGCGGTGTTCCGGCGAAGGTGAGGCCCTCAAGTGGTGGTCCGGTGAAGCTCCGGTGGTGGTCCGGCGAGACTCCGGCGGTGATGCGGTGAAGGCGAGGTCCTTCGGCAGTGGTCCGGTGAGGGTGAGGGCCTACGGCGGTGGTCCGGCGAGGTGAGGCCCTTAAGTGGTGGTTCGGCGAATCTTTGGTGGTGGTCCGGCGAGACTTCGGCGGTGGTGCGGCAGAACTCCGGCGACAGTCAAAGAGGAGCGAGGCGGCTGAAGCTTTCTTCCTTCTCTTCCTTCTTCTCTCTTGGCTTCGATCCCCCCCCTTTTCAAGAGAAAATGGGGTTCTATTTATAGAACTCTTGAGTGGCATGGCTTGTAAATAAGTGGAAGATCGAGGGTAAATTGGGAGTGGCTCGGATGGACGGCCGATCTTGATTCCTACGATCATGTACCGTTCAATAGTCATTTGAATACCTTAATGATATCAGAATTTAATGATCTTGGGCTTGTTGGATTCGTCTCGTCGAGACGCTCGATTCGACTATAAGAATGTCATGATTGGAGACCGTTTGGTAACTCAAACTGTGGTTTGATCCTTCCAAAAGTGCTTCGAGTCTTTGATTTGGACTCATTTGGGCTCGGATTGGGTCGATTTTGGTGTCGTTGGGTTCGTGTTTCCGAGACGCTCAGTTCGACTATAAGTTTGCAGAAATCAGAGTTTGGATGGTCTCAATTTTAATTATTGAAGCTTCCAACTTGATTTTGCTTCAAGATACGTGCTCGATCAAGATAATTTTTCGATGATATATCAATACCAAATATTAAAATTTAATTAGCTTGATTAATCAAACAGTGGATTAAGTAGCTCTAACTAATCATGTGAAAATATATGTATATATTTTTATGATGAAAGAAAGAAAGCTGTGCATACAAGTTTGAGATGATTAGAACTTGTTTTTCATCCCTTGGATGGCATAGCCATTGGTTTATTTCCCTCTAAATAGTACAGTTATAACTTTGTGTATTTTTCTATACTAGAGGCTATACATTTATTCACTTTTAAAGCTAAATGATTGTATAAGTTAAATAGTTTTTTTTTATTACTATTATTATAATTATAGTTTATTCAGCATGTCAACTATTTGATCAACTGTCCTAAAAAAAAAAAAAGATTATTTTTATTTTATTTTTAGTCTCATTTATGCAAAAATTTAAATATTGAATATATATACATGCATAAATATGTGTATCGGAATAGTTATTTTCTTTTTATTATTATTATTATTATTATCATTATTATTATTATTATTATTATTATTATTATTATTATTATTATTATTATATATATATATATTTCATTTAGTTATTTAAACAAAAAAAGACATGGGGAGGGATAGTTCTTTATGATGCATATTACATTCTATACGCACATATATATATGACGTTTGTTGTACATTATTTTGATCGGATCGATGTGCTTAAGTTAGAATTTCATGTTAAATTTATAGGTATGTTTTGGTTCTTAATGCTCATATATATATATATATATATATATATATATATATATATATATATATATATATATATATATATATTGTTTTGTTCATCGATTTTGTAAATCTGAGTTATAATATTTTGTTTATAGTTTATTATAGTTGCGTTAGAGGCAAGATAATTTTCATACGCTTACGATTTATTATGCATTTTTTTTATATATTTCTAACCATAATTTTGGACCACTTATAGATTATCACTAGACTTATTTTATTTGTTGATTTATAAATTTGACCCATTACACATAGCTTTGTAATCAATAATTTTTTTTTTGTCTTAATCGAGCACCCAAATTTCAGACTTTCTGAGTAATGATTTTAATATTAGTATTCTCAAACTCATTCATAACGTTCTATACATGTATCACTCCACATGTCAATCTCAACATACACATAGCATCGTGTGTTATTATCACTTGCTTATGTCATTTGCTTACTCATGTTCTCTTTTTACATACCTGAGATAAATTTTAAGATTACAAATCCAAGTTACCTTTAGCTAATTATTACCTAATTGTATTTCTCTTTGAATGGTGCCTACTCTCACTCCATAACATTTCTCGCTTTTTGTGTTGTTTTGCGAGGTACTACTGGAGAGCAAAAAAGTAAGAAGCAACATGAGCACTAGACGAAGGAGCTTGGACAATCGGATCCGAGCATCAGTCGCCCCCATTCATTCTAGTGGGGGTGCTACGGGCGATACCACCGGGTCATAGCCCCCGGTGTAGTGAGTTTCTTAAAACTTAGAAAGCCCTTAGGGAACCCGTCTGTGTGTACGTTCCCCTACCTTTAGGACCTTATAGAAACTTCAATTATTATATTATTTTCTTATCTTATTTTATTTTTAGATCCCTAAGCCCATTTACACATGTGTGAGTGTCCAAAGGGTTAGAAACAAACTCCTTTTAATTCCCTGCAACACTAGCAACACTTAAGGACAATAATTAAGGACCCGTCTAGCAGACTTAGAGAAATTTTAGGAGCTAGGGTTTACCTCTGATTGACTTGAAACTTGAAACACTTAAAGTTAGTGACATCCTAAACCCCTCAGAATTTTCTAGGAATATTTAGGACTCATTAAACCCCTTAATTGATCAACCCTAATTTACCCTTTAATTAGGACCTGATAACTTCAAAAAAATTTTAATAAATTCATTTTAAATCAGAAAAATACCCATAATATCTCAAACTCTCCAAAATTCAGTCCCCAACCTTAGATAATTAGGGCCCCTTAATTGGACATTAATCGGGACTTTAATTCAACCTTAATCAAAAATCACCTTTTTGCCTTAATTAAATCATTAAAAATTATTAAAAATCCTAAATTTTCTCCAAACACTTTGGAACACCTTCTTAGGTCATTTCTGACCTTTGGGGATGATTCCAATCAGTTTGAAGCTGATTTGGGCCAAAACCCCCAAAGTGCCCCTAATTAGGCAATTCCGATAATTTATTTAATTGCCCCAACTTCTAAAAATCATAACTTTACATAGAGAACTCCAAATTCAACAAACTAGCAGTCTAATTACTCATAGTAAGATCTAGTATTTAATAAAAATATTAACTCCCTTAGACCCAACCTGTTTCTAATAATCCCCTCTTGGACCCCTTTTAGCTTAGTGTATAGGTGGACCCCGAACCCCCTAAAACTCACTAATGCAATTTAAACTTTAAATATTATTACCCTAAGCATTAAAATTGACCTACATACCAAATTAAATAAAATGGATCTTAAGTCACTAATATTTATACTTTAATTAAAACTTCCTTTTAAACCTACAACTAACCTGGACAGTAGGCAATTGTAACTAACTACCTAGCTTATGATCTACCTCAACCACACAGGCTTTTACACACATTGTAGAATTGCTTGCTAGGGCACCACTTCTAGGCTTAGGCTAGGCTGGTGTTTACTTTTCTGCTGCGTGCCGAGCTTTTCCGGATTTCGTTGCATGTTGTGATTGAACTATTGATGTGTTTGCTTACTTTTACTGTACTCTGGGATTTGATGTGACTGCACGATAGACTACCCATAGGTTAGGATCGAGGTTGATACTAACGATGTCTTCTGTAGGTGGCCATGCTCATGCAGCGCTAAATAAAAGGGGGGCAATAATCATGATTTAAATACTAATGTCATTTTATGCAGGTGCTTCAGAAATTGCTCAGCCCCCCTAAATAAATGAGGGCTAATTAAAAATCATTATAAATTGCTACAGGTGCTCCAGAGCTTACTTAGCCCTCAAAAATAATTAAGAGCATGGCCAAGTGTGGCTGTGATGAGCATTTCATTTTCTTATAACTGCTTGTGATATATTAACTGCTTGGGATGATTTTCACTAGGATAACCTTGCAGGAAAGTCTAGATTTACTGCTTTCATTTAATGTAATTATTTGTAATCTGGTATAGAGTTGTGAAAGTTTATTTTGAGTGGGGATACAAGAATCCAAAGGTTGGATGCCCAAAGAGAAAAGGACACCCAATATGAGGATAGTCCTTTTCTATTTGGGAATCTAAATTTGGATCATTCTACTACCCGAGGAGTCCAAGGAGGCTGAGATCCAAGGAGCCCAAGGAAGCTGAGATCCAAGGAGTCCAACAAAGCTAAGATCCGAGGAGTCTAAGGAGGCTGAGATCCAAGGAGCCAAAGGAAGCTGAGATCCAAGGAGTCCAACAAAGCTAAGATCCGAGGAGTCCAAGGAAGAGAAGATCAAGAAGATGAAGATCTGCAGTATCCCACTCAAAATAACTTGCGTCAGTCTTAGGATTAGAAATCCGGGTTGTTGGCAGTGGTGCCCGGCCACTTTAATTTTCTGCAGACCCTGGGTTGTAATTAAGGGCAGTTGGCCTATGGACATTTAATTGATTTGTTTAATTATGTATTATGTTTGATTTGATGATGATTACGTATAGGTTGTATGCTTTTCATAGTTTATTAGCGATCTGCATGCCGCTTTTGTTTTAGCCTGGATTTCGTTAGGCTCTCTAAGGATTAAAACCTTTTCTACTCTCAACTAATATTTAAAATTTTAAGTTTTAAGCAATTTAGAAACTTAACGACCTAGGAAATTGCCGGAATCGTCCGGGGTCGCATGCATATTAATGCATTTTTTCTCTCCTTCTATAAGACACTTCCCCGCCTGCGGGTAGAGTCCGGATAATCTGACCTATGAGGATGAGGTGCCGGACCTGGGGAAGCCCAGTCTAATTCTAAAAATTATTTTATAAGCCTTTTTAAAGTTCTGTGCATACCTGATTTGGATACTTTAACTAGCATGCATTGCATTAGAAACTAACTAAATTTTAATTGCATTAGTCATAGGAGCATTCACCCAACATCAGTCCGGGGTCAATTAGGAAATCCTCTAGATGTCGGCCCTACTTCCGAGAACTATAACATATCCACCCATCTTCCATTAAATGACTGGACAGCATGGTTTTGAAACGACTAGGTGGTTAGCTGGCTCCCCCTTCCAGGTCGGGGTAAGTCCAGATTTTGCATTGCATTAGTTAGGACACGGGTGTTAGTGTTACGTAGAACACTAAACCCATTAGATTTAGGATTCAAGGCTACTATTGTTTCGTAGTACGCCTCATCAGTAGGTAGGTCTTCTGTCTTCTAGAGACCATAAACCCTACATATCTGCGTCACATGGATGACGCCACCTCCATCTTTCTCTCCTGCATGCTCTGAGTGCATGATTTATTTATTTTTCTCCAGTTTCTTCTCACTACCTTAGTCCCTCCGGATGCTGATGTGAGCCGTGCATGTTGACTAAGCCTAGTTGAACCTCTCTTTCCCTTCGAGTAGGACTTCCTAGTCTTCCCCCTATGTGCCAATCCCAATTCAGAAAGTATAATATAGAGTCCTTAATCGAGAGTATTCTCAGGCTCCGGCTTGAGATGTAATTAACCACGGGGGCTTGCGCCCGTGGGAAACCGTATCCCACTCTCAAATAAATCCCATTCGAGCTAATGTATCGGGTGGGGGAAACCCATTGTGATTAGATCGTATATATTATTATCCATCGGGGTGTGCTAGTGAGAGCCACTATCCTCAATGGTTAATCGTATGCATGATCGAATCTGCCCTTCCATTGGCCAGATACTGTCTCCCCTCACGGGGCGATTGTGTTTGTTGTCCTTTCGGAGGTCCACAGATAGCACTAAACTTTCCCAAATCCTTTTTTTAATCTTCAAGATTGCTAAAAGTAAGAGAAAGAAGATGTGAGTGTAGTAGAAATTACCCAAGATTAGGAAGGCTGTATGCGTCGGCTAGGGCAAATGAATGAAAGGCTTCGGCTGCTCGCCTAGGGCTAATCGATGGGGAGGCTTGGGGGTTCGGTTCTTGGAGTTCCTTCAGCTAGGGCAAGTCGGCGGGAGAAGCGACGACTAGGGCTGGGTGTCAGACTTCCCTGGGCAGAACGAACTAGAGGGAGGAAGTTTTGAACTGCAGAGAGCGAACGGGAGAGGGGGTTTCGCAAAACGCAGAGGAGATGGGAGCCTGGGTCTTTTCGCGAATGAGAGGGTTCTGAGCGAATGAGAGCGTGAGCGAGAGTGGGGGCAGTTCTACGAATGAATAGGGAGGAGAGGCGACGTGGAGTGCGGTTCGGACCTAACCGCACCTCTCTCTCTCTCTCTCTCTCTCTCTCTCTCTCTTGATTTTAAAATCAAAGGTTTGGATTAAATCTTGATCTAGAGAAGGATTCAATGGCTGAGATTGAGTTTGATTTTAAATTTGAGAGTTTTAAGAATTTATAGGTTAATTTGAAATGAATTTGATATTTTAAAATTAATAATAATAATAATAATAATAATTTTTTGCGATAATTTTAAATTTAAAGAAGGGACAAAATTTCAATTGCTTAAATTTATCCCATTTATACTAGTTCGATTCCAATTGAGTCGAGGCGAGCTAAATTAGGTCGATTTAGGAGCTCGAGTCAAAGGTATGTCAGCGGGTGTCCACCTAAGTGAAATCCTAAGGATGACGTCTATAATTGGCTACGAAGACCTAGGTAATAGAGTCGACTGTGAGGAAATTGACCTTAAATAATGAGGTCAACACCATCCACATGTATTCAACAGGCGAAATTTTAAAAAGGAATAGCTTTTAAGAATGTATTAGCAAAAGGATCATGATAATAAAGAAATTTGAAAAGAATCATACTAGGGTACAGTAAAAGCGTTTTTGAAGAAAACGCAAAGCAGGATTGGGATTTCAATTGAAAATGCAAAGGCATTATGTGTTTTCCATTCAAAATGCAAAGGACCTATGCGTTTTCTGTAAAAATGCAATCCCCCATTGCATTTTCTGCCTTGACCGGTGCCGGGCCCTGCTTTCACAGGAGTGATTTCGGGCTTTGGATGCTGCGTGAACTGCTTTGGAGAAATTGGACCCCTACCCTTCTTCATGCCTGCGTTCAGCTTAAAGAGAAAGAGAAAAAAAAATTGCATGCATTCAGCTTATAAATAACATCAATCAAATGAGAGAATGATTTGGTTGCACTCATAAGCAATTGAGGCAGGGAGAATAAAGCAACGAAAAAGAGGTCTCTTGAAAATTTAAGGTTTGTTTTTAGAGAAGATTTTTAATTGTGTTAATATATTTGAAATTTGTTATTTTTTTTAAATATTGTTGGGATTTTAATGTTGAGAGAAATTATTTTTGTTAGTGATTACAATTGATTTTGTTTATGATTATTGCTTTTAATTTCTTGTAGAAAGAAGAAGTAAAATAAATAGATTTAACATGAAACATTATTCCAAAACTTAGTATTTTTTAAGAAAAAAATTATACAATATTTGAGAGTAATCTCGAGAAAAAATGGAAGGAATCTTCATGTTTGTTTAATATTCTTGCAAATGAGCTATGAAGATTGTTACGGGATAGAATATACGAAGCAATAGAGTTAGAATTCTATGTCTTATCGTTGCACGGATATTCTGCTCACACACAAAGAACACAAGATTTTTACGTGAAAACCCCTAGAAAAGGGAAAAACCACGAGGCCAAGCCCAGTTGAAATGATTCCACTAGAACTTGAGTAGGTTACAGTAGGATGACTCGCCTCTATGGGCGATCAGATTATAAGTATCAACTATATGGTGGAACCCGGGGGTATATGAAAGTCCGACGTCACTCTGGTGGAACTTCGGGGTCACCCAGTGATCTGGCAGAATTCTGGGCCTCAGGTGGTGGTTCAGTAGAACTCTGGGCCTCAGGTGGTGATCCGGCAGAAGTTCGGGCCTCAGGTGGTGGTCCGGTAGAACTCTGGGTCTTAGGTGGTTGTCCGGCAGAACTCCAGACATCCTGAAAGTCTCTAAAAGTGTCAAAATTGAGTCCGGAACGTCGAAAAATAGTCCCAAAGACCCCAAAAATATTCGATTTGACCTTTCCTGTCCCAAAATTGGGCCTGGAGATGAGTCAGGATGGACAAGCCATCGTCGGCCGCCACCACCTTTGGCCACCGCCGCTGCGCCGCCGACCACCTACTGCCACCATGCTGCTAGTCGCCTAATCCCCCCCCCCCCCCGTGCGTCGCACGCCTGCCAGCGCTATCCGCATGTGTGGCTGACGCAACCCTTATCCGCGGGTTGACCATAGCCAACTGCCGGTGGTTGGCTTGACCACCGGCTCCGATTGACTTAACCGTCGGCTAACTGCTGGTGATTAGGCCAAAAAAAGATTTTTTTACTGTACTATATATATTCTTTCTTTCTCTTTTTTTTTCTTCACAGCCACTTAAACCCTTTTTTACCTATAAATACCCCCCAAGGGATATATAAAAATCTTGCACCTCCTCTTACTTTCTTCTTTCAATTGAGACCTTCCCTTGGCTCTATATAGGTGGCATACCCTATCCAGGCCCAGGGCCACTCTCTACAAGAAAGAGATTCCTCCCCCTTCTTCTTCTCTCCCTCACACTGAGGCATTCCCCTAGTCCATTTCAGGTGGTATCCTCTGTGCCCGTGTAGGGCCCCTCACTGAGTAGGAGTCTCCTCCCCCTTCTTCTTCTCTGCCTCATGCTGAGGCATTCCCCTAGTCCTATTTAGGTCTAGGGCCCCTCACTAAGTAGAAGTATTCTCCTCTTTCTTCGAGAGATCCAGCGGAGGTCTGACGTAAGCCGGTGGAAGTCTGGCAACGGACGGAAGTCCGATGTCGGGAAGAAGTCCGATGAGAGTCCAGCGACGAGTAGTAGTCCTTTGAGAGTTCGGCGACGGGTAGTAGCCTGACGACGGGTAAAAATTCGGCATCAGGTAGAAGTCCGACGAGAGTCCTGCGACGAGTAGTTATCCGACGACGGGTAGAAATTCAGCATCGGGTAGAAGTCCGACAAGAGTCCGGGGACGGGTAGAATTGGCGTCGGGCAGAAGTCCAGCAACGGAAGAAAGCTCAGCGTCTCGTAGAAGTCCGACGAAAGTTCCGCGACAGGTAGTAGTCCAATAATGGGTAGAAATTTAGCTTCGGGTAGAAGTCCGACGAGAGTCCGGCGACGGGTAGTAGTCTGACGATGGGTAGAAACTCGGCGTCTAGCAAAATTCTGACAAAAGTCCCAAGATCGGCAGAAGTCCAGCAAGAGGAGGAAGCTCGGCATTAGGCAGAAGTCTGACGAAAGTCCCGCGACGGGCATAAGTCTAGCAGCGGGAGGAAGTTCGGCGTCGGGTAGTAATCTGGTGACGGGTAGAAGCTTGGCGATAGTCGACAAACAGGAGGAAGTTTGGCAGTGGTCGGGGAACGAGCAGAAGTTCGACAGTGGTCGGAAAGAACTCCAGCGGTGGTCAGGACGAACTCTGGCCATGGTCGACGAACGAGCAAAAGCCTGGCAATGGTTGACGAACAAGCAAAAGTTCGAAGGCGGTTAGTAAGAACTCCGGCAGTGGTCGGGAAGAACTCCGACGGTGGTCGACGAACAAGCGAAAGTCTTACGACGATCGGGAAGAACGTCGGTGGTGGTCGACGAACGAGTGGAAGTCCGGTGGTGGTCAACGAAAGAACAGAAGTCTGGCTATGGTCAGGAAAAACTACAACGGTGGTAGAAAAATGGCCGGAAGTCCGACGTTGGTCGATGAACAAGCAAAAGTCGGATGGTGGTCGGGAAGAACTCCGTCATTGGTGGACGAACGAGCGGGTCCGACGGTGGTTGAGAAGAACTTCGGCTGTAGTCGGCGACAGTCTACTCCCAAATTCTTTCATTTTCCTTCCCTCTTTTTTTCGTCCTCTTCAAGTGAAGAATGGGGGGCTACTAATAATTTTTTGGGAGTGAAATGACTTGTAAATATAAAGAGGATTAAGGCCAAGATGGGAGTGTAAGAATGGATGGCTCATGTTGGTTCCCTTGATCGTAGGTCGTTGGTCGAACATTTAAGTGCCTTAATGATGTTAGAATCTGATGATCGTAGGGTTGTTGTATCCGTCTCGTCGATCCGCTCGATTCGACTATAAGCATGTAACGTTTGAATATTATTTGGTCATCCAATTTATGCTTTGAACCTTCTAATTATGCCTCGAGCTCTTCATTTGGACCCATTTGGGCTTGGATTGGGTTGAATTTGATGTCCTTGGGTTCGCTTTTTCAAGACGTTTAATTTGAATATAAGTTTGCTGAAATTGGAGATCAGATGGTCCCAATTTAATTTTTGAAGTATCAATCTCATATTTACGCTGAGATTCGTACTTAATCAAGGCCATTTTTGATGACGTATCAATTATCATTAATTATTGTTTATAAAAATAGAATAAACTAATTATTGTACTTGCATATTTTTTAATGTTAAAATGATTAATATTTTATTAAAAGATTAAAATATAGATATTTTATAATTATGTCACATATTTTCAAAGTTAAAACAACTTAGACTTTGGATGAGACAATTTTCTTAACAATAACGATAAAGTAATGGCTAAAAGCTATCTCAAAGGAAAACTTAGGTTTTATTTGGGATAACTTTCTTACTGCTTTCTAAGCCGACTTTTTAGCGAAAAAATTTCTAATTCAAAAATTTTTTATGCTAAGAGGCTATTTTAGAAAACATTAAGAAAGCTGTCACAAACGAAGTCTTAAGCTTTGTTTCGGATGGCTTTCTTACCGTTTCTTAAAACAGCTTTTTAGTACCAAATTTTAATTTTTATTTTAAAAAGTTGCATTAAAAAATAGTAAAAAAGCCGTCCAAACGAAAGCCTAATCTTCTAAAGCACTAGTTCGATATACAAATCTTTCTTGAGCTATAGAAATCAATTAAATTTCAAAGCTATTATCTTACAAACAAATTTAAAATAATTAAAAAAAAACAGCAAAACCTTAAAAAGAATTCTAAATGCCCTGTAACAGATCATTTTTGCTGCTAATTAATTTTAAGAAAAAAAAACACTGTTTCTGCTGTTAAAGAGCTACTTACAGACGCTCCTCAAATTTCTGCCAATTGGCTTTTCCATAATCTGTTCAATATTGAAGTCAAAGAAGCTGATCTTGAACAGTTTACGGTTTGTGTTCATCTTCATTTTAATTTAGATATGCAGAGCCTCACTCTTCTTTTTTTGGTGATGACAAATCTCCAAGAATTGATGGGTTCTATGCAGAATTCTTCACAAACTTTTAGGAGACCGTTCGTTCCCATTCGCTAATGATGTTTTGCAGCATTTCAGAACTTTTAAATTGCCTAATTGTTTAAGCATTCTGCCATAGCTTTGGTACCAAAAAGCTTAATGCTCATCTCACCAATAATTTAAGATATATTTCACTTTACAATACCTTTTACGAAGTTATTAGTAAATATTTTTTCTCTAGAATCAATGTCATCTATCACAAGATTATAGATCTCCATTTGCCTGTTAGTTTTGTGTGAAATTTGATTGCTTGAAGGAAAACAAGTAGCGGAACACAAATTAAGCAATTTAGAAGTTGGAAACAAATAGCGGAATGCGGTGGCGCTTGAAGCCTTGGCACCACAATGCTATAGGCTACAATGCTGAAAGGTGGACCTAGAGATAGAGAGTAGAGCATCGCTATGCTTCAAACTTCGGCATCGTGGCATAGAGAGTCGGGCTGAGTAGTTTTTGTTTCATCTTTTTCTTGTTTCATTTGAAGTGTTTCATCTTTTGCAATTTTGAAAAGTATGTGTTTGTTTTGAGCGAAAAACGAAGAGAGAAGTGAGGAGAGTTAAGAAAAGAGTGTGAGAGAAAAGATCTGTATAATTTCTCCCAATTTTTACTAGTGAATTTCTTGGTATGATATGACTACATAGTTTTTTTTTCCATTTTTAAAATTTTTCACATTAAATCCTAGTGTTCAGTTTCACTGATCCTTTTTTTTTCTTGTTTGTTTTGTTGTATGCTTTTCTTCCCAACATGACCTTTACCGAAGGTGGAGGCATTGCATATGTAGAAAACGACAGTACAATAAGAGAAGCAGACACTAAAATGTCTTAAGGAAGGAGAAGATAGATTACCATTTCTATGTAATGAAACTGTACATCTGTTTACAGTGGTAGCTATGTATATTTATAGGTGTAGATGAGGTACAGGTGTAAAGCTGCGAATGGCTGAGTTTGTTATAAGCAAATGTCTGAGCATGTGAGCATTTGCTGAGTTAACGTCCACAGCATGTGAGCGTTTGTTGAACTTGAGCGTTCATTACTGTTGTAGTGGTGGAATAGTATCAGGTGATTTTTATGCCCTCGCAAATTGATGGTGGAAGAGATGTAATCGTTAGTTTGGATCTAAGATCTTGAAATCTGACGGTGGGGAGCGTTATGGTAAGGATGTCTGCAATTTGGTATGTTGTACTGATGGGTGGCACTGTGAGCTCGTTGGATTGCATATGGTCCCGGATGAAGTGGACATCAACCTTAATGTGTTTTGTACGAGCATGGAACACAGGTTTGTTGGCGAGAGCAATTATTGACATGTTATCGCAGTTGAGGATGGTCGGTTGAGGTTGAGGAGTGTGGAAGTCCGAGAGAAGATGCTTGAGCCATATGACTTCAGCTGCAGCAACAGCATGGAAGTGATATTCTGCCTCCGTCGAGGAGCGAGCCAATGTTTGTTGTTTCTTCCATGAGATTAGTGTGTTGTTTAGGAATGTGCAATATCCTAATGTTGAGAGACGGGAAGAGGATCGGAGGCCCAGTCGGCATCTGCGAATGCCGTGAGGGTAAGATCTGATTTAGAGATAGGAAGTCCGTAGTTGGCGGTGCCTTGGAGGTAGCGGAGCAAGCATTTGAGTAGGTGAAAATGTTGTGACAAAGGATAGTGCATATGTTGGCATAGTGTGTTCACGGCGAAGACGATATCTGGACGAGTGGTGGTGCTGTATTGTAAGGACCTCGTTAGTTTTCGATAGGTGGATGGATCGGAGGAGAGGATGTTGGTGGGTATGGTGGTGGTAGGTTTGGTGAGAGATGGATTGGAGATTGGATTACATTTGGATAAACTGACTTGGTGGATGATACTATGGATATATATTGATTGAGAGAGGTGGAGCTGATTGTTATGAGATGTGATGTTGATGCCGAGGAAGTTGGTGGAGAAGCCCAAATGTTTGATGAAGAATTAGGTGTTGAGAGAAGTGATGATGTGGAGCAGGTGTTGTGCGTTGTTGCCGGTGAGGAGGATATCGTTGACATAGATGAGGAGGTATGAATTGTTTTGGTTTTGGTTAAGAATGAAGAGGGATGGGTCCGATTGGCTATGGTGGAAACCGAGAGAAAGAAGATGGGTAGAGAAGGTTTTGAACCATTGACGGGAAACTTGTTTTAGACCATATAGAGATTTTTGAAGTAAGCATACGTGATTAGGGATTTGAGAGTCCTGGAAACCCATGGGCTAATTCATATAGATAGTTTCGTTGAGAGATCCATAGAGGAAGGTGTTGTTGACATCAAGTTGGTATAGAGGCCATGAGTTGGTGATAGCAATTATGAGGAGCACTCGGATTGTAGGGAATTTTGCGACGTGGTTGAATGTCTCAGTATAGTGAAGTCCATATTCTTATCGGTGACCTTAGGCGACGAGTCAGGCCTTATGTCATGAGATAGAGCCATTGGGTGTTATTTAGTTTTGTAGGTCCAATGACAGTCGAGAATGGATGCATTGGGTGGTGGAGGGACAAGAATCCAGGTTCCTTATTTTTGTAAGGCAATAAATTTACTTGCCACAGCGGAGTGCCAATGGAGGTGTTTTGAGGCTTCGTCATATGTTGTGGGTCAGAGGGTGTAGTGTCTAGGTGGTGGTTGAGATTAAGAATTTGTTTGGGTTTGAGAGATCTGGTTTTGAAACTGGTGATCATAGGATGAGAGGGGGAATTGGTATGGGTTGAGGTGATGTAGAGGGTTCAGTTGTGGCTGGTTGGCCTTGGGAGGTTGAGGAGTTTGGGCCTGGTAGAGCTTGGGATTCGGGTGTGGGGGGTTTGGGGAGATCTGAATGAGTGGATGTTGAAGTGATTGGTTGAGAGAATGTGGATGGGGAATTAAGGTTAAGGATTGTAGGAGTTTGGTTGAAGAAAGTAGGAAGAAGGAGATGAGGGTTGGGGTGAGAGGGGCCGGGTGTGGTGACAGGTTGATGGGGATGTGTGGCATAGGGAAAAGTTGACTCGTCGAATGTAACATAGTGGGATATGTATATGCGACCCAAGATGGGTACGAGGCATTTGTAATCTTTGTAAGAGGTGGCATATCCAAGAAATATTGAAGGAGGGGATTTAATGGAGAGTTTGTGGCGGGCAGTTGGCGGAAGCAAAGGATAACATGCACAACCGAAAACCTGAAGGTAAGAGTAGGTGGGGGAAAGGTTGTAGAGGAGTTGGTATGGGGATTTATTGGAGGTATTGGGGGAGGGCATGAGATTTATAAGGTATACTAATATGAGTAAGGTATCAAGCCAAAGGTTGTAGGGAAGGCTTGCCGTGTGAAGCAGGGTTCGAGTAGTTTCAAGGATATGTTTGTGTTTCTATTCGACGAGGCCATTTTGCTCGGGTGTATAGGGACAACTAATTTGGTGGTTAATTCCATGAGATTTAAGGTGGTTTTGAATACGATGATTTAGGAATTCAGTGCCGCCATCGCTTCGAATATGTTTGAGAGCAAAAGAGTGTTTCTTTTCTATGGCCATATGAAAATTAATGAATATTGAGCATACATCAGATTTGTGCATAAGAGGAAAAACCTAAGTAAAGCGTGTAGATTCATCTACAATTAAGAGATAATATTTAAAACCTTGAGTAGAAGGGATTGGGAAAGGTCCTCATACATCCATATGTAGTAACTCTAATGGTTTGTAGTTATGACTAGAGGATGTAGAGAAAGGCAACTTGTGACCTTTAGAAGTCTTACATGAAGAGCATGAAATAGTAAATTTAGGAATGGCCAAATGACAATCTTGTTTGTAGATTGTGTTGAGGACTTGTTGATGGGGATGATCGAGATGGTGATGCCATTATAGAGAAGAAGTGTTGGTGGCGGTCAGGGTTTGAGTTCGGCTTCTGTTGTTGGAGGCGGCTGTCATGTGATAGAGGCCATCTTTACATGGTTCGGTGAGAAGAGTTGTATTGGTCTGTGGGTCCTTGATTTGGAAGCCAAATTTGCTAAAGAGAATTAATAGGTTATTATCTTTGTTAAGTGAGGAAACATAAATGAGATTATGGGAGAGATGTGGGAGATGAAATAAATGTGGAAAGGATATCTTATGAGTCGAAGTGGGAAGGAGCCCACGACCATAGTGAGTAATAGGAATGATGATGCCGTCTCCGATGGACACATTATCCTGACCAATGTACTCCGTGGGCTGTAGAAGGTTGTTTATATCGTTGGTGAGGTAAGAGGAGGCTCCAGAATCGAGGATCCAGTCAGTGTAGGGCTACAAATTGGTGGTTACGAGAGCTGTTGATGGAGTTGGGTATTGCGTATTAACTCTGTGCCAGCATATATGAGCCGTGTGTCCGCGTTTCCCACAAATTTGATAGATGTTGGGGCCGGAGGAGGAAGCTGGAGGGTTGGCCCCGGAAGATGTGGATCTGAGAAGGTTCTGAGTGAGCTGGTGTCCTCGGTTGGAGTAGGAGGATGAGCGGCCGCGCCCATGGCCCCTGCTTCGGTTAGTGTAAAGAGTTGTATTGGGATTTGGGGTTGATTAATCTTTGGTAGATTTTATAGCGAGGTTGATTTCCTCGCTTAGAAGCAGCGAGTATAGGTCCTCGAGGCTGACCAAAGTCAATTTGGTGCGAATGGATGTCTTGAAGGCCTGATATTATGGGGGAAGGCCGTTGCGACTGTATAGCAGAATATCTTTGTTGTCGATGGAGCAACCGATGGCTATGATGTTATCCACTAGAGTCTTGACATTGGTTAGATATTGGAGCATGGTCAGTTGGCCCATGGAGATGTGATGTAGCTCGTTTTGGAGTTGTATCACTAGTGACCATTTTGTAGCTTAAAGGCGGCATTCAAGTGTGCTCCAAATGTTGGCACTGGTGTCTTGGTGGAGAACATAGGGGAGGATGCTAGCCATAATGGTTGAGCAGAGAGCGACATCGAGATTTTAATCGATTAAGGTCCAGCGGGTGTAGGCAACACTTGGTTGGGAGGTGCCGGTGGAGTCAAGGTGCAGACTGGGAGGAGTTGCAGAGGATTTGTCAAGAAATCCTACATATATGTTTGCACTAAACACTTAAGGATTTGGGACCTCCAAGTAGAATATTTGTCATTAGAGAGTTGCATGGGAACTATTATTTTGATGTTAGATATGAGGAATTTTAGGGATGAGGGAATGGTGACCTCTTCACAGATATGCTCCGTGGATGCGTCCATCACATGGGAGGAGAAGGAGGCTGTGAGCCCAATTGGCTCTGATACCATATAAAAAACTACGGTACAGTAAGAGAAGCAGGCACTGAAATGTCTTAAGGAGAAAACAGATTACCATTTCTAAGTAATGAAACTGTACATCTGTTTATAGTGGTAGCTATGTATTTTATAGGTGCAAGTGAGGTACATGTGTAATGCTGTGAATGGCTGAGTTTGTTATAATCTAACGTCGGAGCATGTGAGCATTTGCTGAGCTAACGTCCATGGCATGCCTTTTGTGCTAAAGTTGTAATTAATCAAATCTAATTGTAGAGCTCTAATCATCTTGTATATATTAGGTTTCCACATCAATTTATTAAGGCTTCGTTTGAAATATTTTTTTATCACTATTTTTTTATTATTTTAAAAAAAAATTATATTAAAAAATTATTTTAAAAAACAGAAAAAAAAAAATTTCCTCAAATGAAGCCTAAGCAGATTGAGGGCTTCATCTGTTCTATGCCCCCTTTTTTGTCCATTGTGAGCTTAATAGATATTTTAATTATAATTTGGGGCTTTAAGAGAATCATGTTGTATGCTACGATTACTTGTTACTCGGTCTCATCTTAATTATTTAAAATTGAAAATATTAATTAATTATACTTAATGCACATATTTTTTTACAAATATAAATATTATATTAAAAAATAATCAAACAAACATGCACAAAAGGGGTGTAAGTGAGCTGAGTTGGCTCAAACACGACTCGTTAACGAGCTCACAAATAGAGCTCATTGAGGCACGAGTTCGAGCATGAGCCTATACTCTAGCTCATATAATAAATGAGCTCGAGCCGTAGCCTAGCCTGGCTCAACTCAAAAACTTGATGAGTCTTTTGATTAACATAAGATAAATTTAAAATTAATTTAAATGAGCAATATAAAATATATTTAAATTCTATATTAATAATAAATTTCTAAAAAAACTGAATTTTAATCTAAAATAAAGAAATCAAGTCAAACTAGAACTTTCCAAACGAGCCCGAGCTTATAAAATTTTTTACGAATCGAGTGCTCGAGCTTAATAAATGAGCTCGAGCTCAATAAGAACTAAATAAATTTAACGCAAACTTAACTTCAAGTCCGCACAGCACAATACCAGCACCCCTAGGTCATAGGGCTTTTAATTTTAGCATGGTCACAAACTGGACCTTTTAGCCCACAAAGCCCAAACCTTGTCAAGTTTGTTAAGCGTCGAAAAATTAAGGTTTTGGGATGAATTTTTTATTGTTTTAAAAATTTTTTAACTAAAAAATTGCTTTAAAAAAAAATAGAAAGATTGTCCCAAATGAAGCCTAAGACTTTTTTGGAACAGCTTTTTTAATGTTTTTTAAAATAATTTTTTAGTATAAAAATTTTTTGAACTATAAATTTTTTAACTAAAATACTGTTTTAAAAAATATTAAAAAATTATCCCAAACGAATCCTAAAACTTTACATTCTAGGTATCAAATTATAAATTAAAATTTGAAATAATATAAATTTGTAATTTTAAATAGAAAAAACCATTATTTACCAAATTTCTTGACATCAGCCCACATAAAGGAGAAATTATTACATGCGGTGACCGTATGGAGGTCAATCATGACACATTAAGCCACCCTATACACAACGCTACATAGTAACAGTACACGGTAAATTAGTGATGTGGTGCGTCTTGATTGGCCTCTGGACGGTATCTGGTGACCGCACTTAATAATTTCTCTACATAAAGGGTTGAGATTTTGCCATTAACATCCCTAATTTTATTTTATATATAAAATCAAAATAAATGTGTGAACTAAGATATTTAAAATTTAAAAAATAAAAAAGCTAGGTGGTTGTTAATTGGCTTGTGTTTAGCATATTTGATAAAGAAACGACCAAAACTTTATAAAAAGTTTAGGTCATTTACATGAGCCAATGTGATTATATTAGGCTATGATAGAGATCAATTAATGCTTGAAAAATATTTAAATTATATATTTAATATATCTGTATGCATATATTATACATATTTATATATATCAAAATTCATTTATAATTAAATATTATTATTTAATATACTTTAAAAATCATAAAAACAATAAATGTTATACTTATGACAGTTTAAAATGATGCAATAAGGGAAATTAAACTTTTTTTTTCCTCATAATATTGAAGTTCTGTTATTCTATTAACAAAATAGTAAATATATTTGTCAAAAGGTGACACCATTCTTCGTCATACGTATAGCAAAGAGAATTCTATGAGTATTTTCCTATTATATTATAATTTAAGAATTATTAAATTATTAAATTATTAACTTATATTAGGCGAAAGCTTCGAGGACTTCAAAGCTTTGGGGCCAAGCGGGCCTTTGGGCTTTCCCTCAATTAACTGGATCGAAGTTGGTCACAATGGGAATGGTTTCGGTTATATTGTGGGCGAAGTTTGGCCCGTATAATCTGAATGTTGACCATTGACTTAATGACTTTGACATACTACATGTCAAAGTGGACCCCACCTATTGTAAGAGCTTTTGAATTTTGAAAGTAAAAGGGCGACTGATGGTTGCGGTAAGGTTTCCTATTGAATCCTAGGCCTAGTCGCTCCTCCCCCTTCCGTGACCTAACCGCCTTCCTTTGGCTGCCACCAGCCATCATCGGTGGCCTTCATGGATCCCTCCCTCCACACCACTTCCCACCTCTTGTTAACCCCTCTTCTTCTTCGCCACCTACTGTTCTCCGCGCCCTAGATCGTCTCTGGTCTAATATTATCGCTACCCCTGGACCTTCATCTCCTATTATTCATGTTTCTCTAATTGAAACCCCGGAGGAGATTGTTCCCTTTAACAAGGAATACAACGATACTGCAGCTATGGAATGGGGCCTCTGTCTGGTCGGATACTCCATCGGTAAGCGGCCCTATTATGAAGCCCTGCTTGCTACCGCTAAGAGAATTTGGAAACTCAAAGGTACCCTTCAGCTTATCGTTCTAAGTGATGGTTTTTTTTATTTTCAAATTTTCCTCTGCTGAAGATTATGACAATGTATGGTCAAAAGGGGATTGGTTCTTTCATGGAAAACCTTTCATCTTTCAAAAATGCTCAAAAAATTTTCACCCTACCAGGGAGAATTTCACCTCGGTCCCGATTTGGGTTATGATTCATAACCTTCCCCTGGTTTGCTAGAACTCTAAAGGTATTTCTAAAATAGCTTCTAAAATTGGGATTCCTATAGCAGTGGATGCCTTAACTGCAGTGAAAACCAGGCTTACCTATGTCAGGATATGCATTCAAGTTTCCACCACTTTCTCATTCCCGGAGATGGTTCCCATCTCGATAGAAGATGAAGTATTGCGTCTTCAGATTCAATATGAATGGAAGCCCACACCTTGCTCCTCTTGCAACTCCTAGGCCCACCCTTCCTCCCTTTGCCCCACAAATCCACATACCCAGCTGGCAGCCCAACCCCCCAATAGAGGCCGCAGTACCTCTCGGCAACCTCGCAGGAAGTACCATTCCCGTCCTCCTCCCCCAACCTGGCCTCTGCTGCAGAGGCTTCAGCTCCACAACACACTACTCCACCAACATCCTCCCCAAACACAATTTTAAATCATAATGACCCTATAGCTAGCTCCTCTCTTACCTTTGTACCTCCATAAGTTTTTCTCTCTTCTAACCCCGCCTCTACTTATAATCCATTAGCCGTCGGCTCTATTCTGACTGAAGTCGCTCTGCTTCCCGTGGATACCATCCCACCCATAATCAACTCAACCAACCCCATGCCCCCTGTTATTGTGCCTGCATCTTCCCTCAATATTACTATTCCTAACCTCAACTTCCCAACTGATGATAGTATGGGAGAATCGGAGACTAATCTACCATCAATACAGAATCCCACAAATATCTAGACAAAAAAAAATTTTGCCTCCCTCCAGCTTAACTATGACCAGCTCCCAAACTTTCTTGATACCTCTACTTCCTCTCAAGCAGAAGCCCCTCTTAACTCAAATTCCCAAAATGCTAACTCAACCATTCCTAAAACCACTAGGGGCAAAGGATCCAAAAAACCTCCCACCCCCACCTCCAAATCTAAATGATTAGTCCATCTATTGCTTCTTGGAATATTAGAGGATTATGTTCCTCTGATAAAGTGTTTTACTACAAACGCTTGATCCAATCTCTTAGATTGGATATGCTCTGTATTCTGGAAAATAAAATTCATCTCTCCTCTCTTTCTCACACGAGATTTTTTAATAATCATTTGGTGTTTGATATGGAAAATAGCTGCAATAACTTTCACTGCTCCAATCTTGGAAGAATTTGGTTAAAATGGTCTCCTGATAAGCTCTCCTTTAAGCCTTCCTTTTTATCTTCTCAAATGATTGCTGGAACGATATCTTATGGTACTAGTTAACCATTTTTACTGTCTGTTATTTATGCTTCTAATAATCAAGAAGAAAGAAAAGTTCTTTGGGACGAGATTAGATCCATCTCTCCTCCTGGGGGCACCCCTTGGATTATTATGGGAGACTTTTAACTACTGTCGGTATCCATCAGACAAGTTGGGTGGTAATGTTCTTCATCAAAGTCAGCTAAGTGACTTTAATAGTCTCGTATTTGATTCTAACCTCAACGATTTGGCTTCCGTGGGGCCCTCCTACACTTGGTACAATCAGAGAACTGATAATCCTATTCATATCAAGCTGGACCGCATGCTGGTTAATGATGATTGGTTGGCTTCCTTCCCCATCTCCAATTACCTGATTAAAACCCCAACTTATTCTAATCATAGTGCCATTGTAGTCCTGCCTGGGAGCAAAAATATCTCTCAACACCGATTCCTCTTTAAGAATTATTGGGCAAACTATGAATAGTTTTGGTTTGCTTTGCTTACTGTCTTTTCTGTCAAAACTAAGGGGCAACCTTTTATAGATCTTTGCTCCAAGCTTAAGCAACCTAAGGTTGCTATTAAAGGGAAAGAGTGGGCGAACTCTAATCTGATGGCTGATCATCTTGAATCCCTCCATTGCAAGAAGGAAGAATATCTCAATAGTTTGAGTCTGAATTGCAACAATGTCAATGTCTCCTTGGCTCTTAAAAGCATTAACCATCAACTAGTTGTTGCCTCTTCATAGTGGTATTCTTGGATTAATCAACGAGCTAAAATCAAATGGATCACTAATGGGGAAGACGATCTCAAATTCTTATACTCAAAGATTCACTTGAGGAGAAATTATAGAAGAATTGCCATTTCTCTCGCCATGTCTAACTCTTCCTCATCTTTTTTTGATGCTATTAAAGACACCAATTCTCATTTCTAAGGCCTTTTTAATCCAACCAATCACCAGGCATTAGACATTAATCTATTCCCTATTCGTAATGTTATCCCTACAGATATCCTTCATTCTCTAACTACTCCTTTTACAGATGCTGAAATTAGGAAGGCTGTGTTTTCTAGTGCTTCTAATTCAACTTTGAGTTTTATAAATCGACTTGGTTTATCACTGGTCCTATTATTTGCAATGCTGTGAAGTCTTTTTACCATAATGCTTACATTCCTCGTGTTGTAAAGGTAACAACCATCATACTCATTCTTAAAACCAGACATGCATAGGCTATTATTGACTTCAGGCCAATCTCTCTTTACAATACTACCTATAAAATTATTGCTAAAATCTAGGGGTGTCAATATTTGACACGACACAAAAACCCGACCCGAATTCGACCTAGAAATTTTGGGTTTGACCCGACCCGATTTCAAAACGGGTCAGGTTCGGGTTCCCGGATTCAACCCATTTGAAAAATGGGTCAGGTTCGGGTTGACCCGACAGTTTGCCGATTCAACCCGAAAACCCGTTTGAAATGAGCTGCCCGCGCTGCCCCGGTGCCCGCACACCTGCCCGGCTGCCCTCGCCTTGCCCACGCCCTACCCATGCTCTGCCCGCAGCTCCCCACACTCCCGCCGAGGCTGCCCGCACCTGCCAGCAACCGCCCGAGTGCCCGAGGCTGCCTGCGCCAGGCCGTGGATGCCCGCGCGGCTGCGCCCTGCCCAGTTGCCCTGCCTGCCCGGCTGCGTCTTGCCCAGCTGCCCTACCCACGCCCGCGGATGCCCGCACCTGCCCTCTAGCGGACGCTTACCCGCACGTTGCCCTGCTGGCGCGCCGCCCGCCGCTTGCCGCCCACCATTCCACTGTCCCGTCGTCGTTTCATGTTTGGTCGGGTCAACCCGACAACTTGATAGGTCGGGTCCGAGTCCAAATTTTTGACCCATTTACATACCCGAGTCGGGTTAGGGTCGACCCGTTTGAACCCGGGTCAGTTAGGGTTCGACCCGAACCAGACCCGAAACCCGATTTTGACACCCCTACTAAAATCTTGGCTGCTAGGATGAAACCTGTAATGCCCTATATCATTAAAGGAAATCAAACTGGCTTCATTCATAATAGGATCTCTACTGATAATGTTATTTTAGCCAATGAGATCCTCTTCCATTCTAGAAATACTGGTAAGTTTAAACTTCTATGTGTTAAGCTTGATATCAAAAAAGCTTTTGACAATATTCCAATAGATTTTCTTATTGCGAGGATGGTCCAGAAAGGTTTTCCTAACATGTTTATCAAATGGATTAGAGCTTGTATTAATGATATCTGGTTTTCATTATGCATAGATGGGGCTCTCGAAGGGTTTTTTCCCTCTTCTAATGGGCTTAGGAAGGGATGTCCTTTAAGCTCTTACTTTTTTTGAATAGTCATGGATGAATTTTCCTGTCTACTGGACTGCCCATCTGATGATGTTATGTTTGATGCGCTTCATGTGAATGGGTTTCAAATTTCTCACCTAATGTATGCTGATGATCTCGTTATCTTTTGGAAAGCGAAAGTGAATTTTGAAAAGAGCTCATTCATTTTGCCCTCAAAACTGTCCAAATGCAAACAACATTTGTTCTATCCTTAACATGCCCTCCACTTTCACTTACATATCTTATCTTGAAATCCCTATATCCCCTTACAACCCAAAGCTATCTAACTTTTCAAAACTGATGGAAACTGTTACTCATAAACTCTATAGATGGAGAGCTAAAGCACTATCTTTTGTCGATAGATTACAATTTCTACGGTTCACTATTTAGAACATAATTGCTTATTGGATTCGTGGTTCCATCCAACCGAAAACCATTATTTAGCAAATTGAAAAACTATGTGCTAAATTCCTATACTTTGGTGATACTGCCATTCATAAACTACATCTAATCTCCTAGAATAACACCTGTAAGCCCAAAGTTTTTGGAGGTCTTTAGTCTTCCCTCCTTACATTATGTACAGTTCAGCTATAACTGTTCTCTTATAGAGAGGATTTACAACTACAGCAGCCCCCTATCTACTTGGCTCTTCCATAAATATTTGTCTCCTTGGAAATCGCCTACTTCTAAAGCTTCTGCTTTCTGGAAAAATTTCTGCAAAGATGCACGCTCAGCTAAAGGAAATTTTCATTTTAAGGTTTTATTAAATTCTCCCATATCCCTTTACTAGGATCACTGGTTTAATCAAAAATTGCTGAATGAGATCACTGATATGCATTCCATCTTAAATCATTTTCTTATCAATGCTAAAATTTCTATCATCCTAAAGGATCATGGTTGGGAGTTACCTGCCGATTTGCCTGCTACTCTTCTCCAAACCCTCTTTGTCATTCCTGTTGGTTTGAGTGATAAAGGTTGCCTATGGGGCAATGGGAATGACAGTATTCATCGCTCTTACCAAGGTTATTTACACAGGGATAACATTACTGTAAACTGACATCATTTTGTATGGTACAAGCGGTATGCACTTAGATTTTCTTCTTACTGTTGGATGGCATTAAAGGGCGGGCTTAAAACTGCTGATGTCCTTGTATCTAGGGGAATTTCTATTGATGCCATCTGCCCTCTATGTCATTCCTCTACTGAAACCACCACACATCTATTTTTCGAATGCGACTATTCTTTCACTGTCATTACCAAGCTAATTCCTAATATGAGGAGTCACCTCCTTAGACCCAATATCCTTCAGGCCTTTGAATACACTAGTGAGAATCAGGCCAGGGTTAAGCCCTTTTATTCTCTCTTAATTTGCTGCTCGGTATACCACCTTTGGCGGGAAAGAAATGATAGAAAATTTGGCATCTTCTTCTACCTTATGTCAAAAGATCAAATGTGTCGTATTCTCTAAAGTTTTCAAATGG
The DNA here is from genome assembly GCA_019925795.1 of Dendrobium chrysotoxum. Classification (NCBI taxonomy): domain Eukaryota; kingdom Viridiplantae; phylum Streptophyta; class Magnoliopsida; order Asparagales; family Orchidaceae; genus Dendrobium; species Dendrobium chrysotoxum. The sequence goes on from CM034312.1 coordinate 7,258,258, forward strand.
AAAGATGGTCACATTCTGCTGGACATCCTTAAGACATAGTCCCTCTCTTGGTTTGGATAGCTTTTCTCCTGTCATGGTACTGCTGTGGCTGGATTCATTGTTGGATTTTTCATTTTTTTGGGCAAGGATGACCGAATTGCACATTTTCTCCCTTTGGAAAGCAGTATTGATTTCGGTTTTGGCTCAACTGTAACCAAGTCGATATAATTTTTGCAATTCCTGAGCCCTATGATTCACATCTTCTAATCTTATCATCAGAGTTTTTGTGGCAACTGACGTTTTTGTAGGTGTTATGTTTTTCTTTTGTAACACCTTTTTTGCTAGTTTTTTTACTCTCTCATTTTTGTTTGTGCTCATGCACATTTCTGTTTTGTTTTTTTGTTGTTCTCTTCTCTTTACTTACATGTAACTATTTTACATCAATGAAAACAGGCTAAGCCCATTATTTTCCCAAAAAAAATTTTTGAAAGTAAAACCTATTTCAATTCTAATTTAATTTTCTTTCTACTTTTAAAACATTTTTGTGCTAAAAATTAATTTAAAAAATAGCAAAAAGTTGTCTTAAATAAAATTTTAAGCTTAGTTTTGGATGATCATTATTTTTTTTTCACTGGTTAAAAAAAATTAATAAAAAATTATTTTAAAAAGCAATAAAAAAATACCCCAACTGAAGTTTTAACAATTTTAAGTCACTATTTTTTTCTGTTTTAAAATTTTTATTAAAAAACTAATTTGAAAAATAGTAAGAAAGCTGTCCCAAATGAAATCTTAAATGATTTTGAGTTGCTTTCTCTGCCTTGACTAAGGCTTCATTTGGGATAGCTTTCTTATTACTTCTTAAAGCAGCTTTTAGTACAAAATTTAAAATTTTTATACTAAAAAGCTATTTTAAGAAGCAGTAAGAAAGCCGTCACAAATGAAGACTAAGCTTAATATGTAATTAGAATACTCCTATGATTAATTTCATAATTCATAAGTATTATTATTAAAATATATTTATGAAAAAATGAAAAATTTATCCTTTTTGTTTTGAAAAGATATGGAGGTCGGAAGGACTATAGTCGATTATTTTGATGATAGAGATATGAGATATATCCTTCAATTAACTTAGATGTACTATTGCACTTCGATGTAATTAGTGGAAAAAAAATCATTTAGAGAATATCATAATACAAATCATATAAAAATGATAATTTATATTGAAATTAATTATATATATGATATTAAAATATTATACTAATCTTAATATAAATTTAATGGGACTGAAATCCATTCCGACATAATTTATGACAGAATATACTTACAAGATTTTATTTTACGTAATTAATATTGATTGATCTATAATTTTATTTATTTTATTTTTTAAGTCAAGAATCAAAATCTCTTTCAAAGAGTATTTAATGGGCACTTAATTTGATGACTATTAGAGTTTTAATTTTTTATTTAAAAATTGTAGTATTTGTCAAACCCTACATGGTTAGCTTGCATAGCTACTTGGAATCCATTGCAGGGCTTTGCTCTTTATTTTAAAAAGAAATTTAAATATTTATGTTTCTCTGATTTTTAATTACTTAAATATAAGAATATTTATCGACATAAGCACAAAAGTCAATTAAAGAGACCCAAATATAGTGCAGACTAGAACATTCACAGTGGTTGAGAGATAAAGAGCTTAATGTCTTAGTTTTGAACGAAGATCTAACACATATACAGAAAAAGAGAGAGGGGTGCCAGAGCCATAAGAGTCACTAAGATTTTTATATGAAAAATCCTGAAAAAGGAAAAAACTACGAGGTCTGGCTTAGTTAAAACGATTCCACTAGTTTTAATAGTTGATTAAAAATGATGCCTTTCCTCGGGGTGAAAGCCTTGGCTCAATGTATCATATAAAGCACATTAAATAGTTGGGGTTGGAAGAATCTAATAAAAAGAGAGTCATTCTAAAGAGGACGTTGACCTATTTATTTGGTTGGCAAGATGACGGAGGTCAAAGGGACTGTAGTTGGCGAGCGACAGAGGTCAGAGGAACAATAATCGGTGGGTGATGGAAGTCGGAGGGACAACAGTCAGAGGAGGACGGTGGTTGAAGGGACCATAGTCGACGGGCGACGGAGATTTGAGGAACATTAGTTGGCGGGTGACGGAGGTCGAAGGGACTGTAGTATGCGGGCAATAGAAGTTGGAGGGATTGTAGTTAGCGGCCGACGGTGGTCGCAGGGACTGTAGTCGGCCGGTGACGGAGGTTGGAGGGACTGTAGCCGATTGGAGATGGAGGTCGGAAGGACTATAGTCAATGGCCTAAGGTGGTCGGAGGGACTATAGTCGACGAGCGACAGAACTCAAATGTCATGTAGTCGGTAGGCGACGGTGGTCGGAGGGTCCGTAGTAGGCGGGTGATGGTGATCACTGGGAATGTAGTTGATGACCAAGGTGGCCAGAGGGACTGTTGTCGACAGGCGACGGAAGTTGGAGGGATGGTAATAGGCTGGTGATGGTGGTCTGTGGGACCGTAACCAACGGGCGACGGAGGTCGAAGGGACCGTAGTCGGTGAATGAAGGTGGTTTGAGGGACCCTAATCGGCGGCGTGTGGTGGTCCTATAATGGTTTGCGGAAGTCTGGCGACAATCGACAGCCGAATAGTTGATGGCTGTCGGGTGGTGGTTTGACGATGACCTGGCGGAAGTCAACGACCAAGAAGTGGGCTAACGATGGTTGGGTGGAAGTCTGGTTGTGGTCAGCAGCTGAGTGGAAGTCTGGTGGCGGTCAATATCTAGTGGAAGTACAACGACAGTTGAGCAGAAGTCCGATAGCCATTGACAGCCTGGTTGTAGTTTGGCAGTGATCGACGACCGGGCGGTCGTCTGACAATGGTCGGATGAAAGCCAGAAGGTTGTCGGTGGTTGAGTGGAAGTTCGACGGCGGTCCACGGCCAGTGGTGGTCTGACGATAGCCGAGTGGAAGTCCGAGGGCGGTCAGCGGTCAGCAGTCAGGGACCGGGTGGAAATTCGACAGCGGTTGGTGCAGGGCGGTGGTTTGACGACGGTTGGCGGAGGTTCACTGGCCGTGGTGCTGGAGCTCTTGACACCTCAGAGCTCTCTCCTATTTGTAGTCAAAGGTCCATACCCTGAGCCCCCTTCATGTAGAGAGTGGAATCTATTTATAGATTTTTGGGAGTGGCATGCCGGTAAATATGGAGAAGATCTGGGGGAGATTTGGAGTGCTGCATCGGACGACCCATATTGATCCCCTCGATCAAAGAGTGTTTGCCGAGCATTTATGTGCCTAAATGATGTCAAAATTAAGCGATCTTGGGCTTGTTGGATTTGTCTTATCAAGACAATCGATTCAACTATAAGCGTTTTATATTTTGATATCATTAGGTCATCCAATTTAGGCTTTGAACCTTCCAACTAAGCTTCGGGCCCCCGTTTTAGACCCATTTGGGCTCGAGTTGGACCGATTTTGGTGTTGTTGGTTTCTTCTCTTCGAAACGTTCAGTTTGACTATAAGTTTGCTGAAATTGGAACAAAAAAATTCAACCACCCAACCTTTCTTAGCTTTTAGCTTGATCTTAGCTTTAAAGACTTATTTATAAATCGAGCATTTACAAAATGGCAAGAGAACTCTAGTTTTTCTTCTTTCTTCTCTTCCTTACTTGGGTTCCCCCTCCATGAGGAATGAGGGGTCTATTTCTAATTTTTTGAGAGTGGCATGGTTAGTAAATAGTGAGGAGATTAAGGGTATGTTAGGAGTGATTTGAATTGACGGCCGATGTTGATTCCCTTGATTGTGGACCATTTATTGGACATTTGAATGCCTTAGTGATGTCAGAATTTGACGATTTTAGGCTCGTTGGAATCAACTCGTCGAGCCGCTCGATTCTACTATAAACATGTCACATTTCAAAACCTTTTGGTAATCCAAATTATGGATTGAACCTTCCAAATATGCTTCGAGTCTTTGATTTGGACCCGTTTGGGCTCGGATTGAGTCGAATTTGGTGTCGTTGGGCTCGTCTTTTCGAGACGTTCAATGCGACTATAAGTTTGCTGAAATCGGAGTTTATATGGTCCCGAATTTAATTTCGAAAGCTTTATACTCAATTTTGCCTCACGATTCGTGCCTGATCAAGATAGTTTTTTGATGATATATCAAATATCATAATACTTAAATCACATTAAAATATTATTGATATTAAGCTCATATAAATATCTATAGGAACTAAATAAACTCAAAAAAAATATTATTGGCAACTATCAATTAGTAATAATTTGGACTGATTATTAGTGAAATATTATATACTATGCCGTTGTAAATTAAGCAGCATAATCAATGTCAAATTGTTTTTGGGAGAGAAAAAATGATTAATTATTTTTTTAAATTGACACACATAAAAAAAAATATCATGATCGGGCATGAATTTCCGGATGTACTTGAATTAAAAAATTTTAAAATTAAATTTGAAATCATTCGAACTCCGATGTGAGCAAACTTATTATCGAACTAATCATCTTGACAAGACGTATCCAACGATACCAAAAGTGATCCAATCTGAACCAGAATGAGCTCAAATCAAGCACCTGAAGAATAAATGAAAATTTCATGACACTAATTGGATGATCAAATGAACTTTAAATTTGGCATGCTCATACCCTAAGATTGTTTAATTTCAACATCATTAAGCTGCTTAAATGCTAAAGAAATGATTTATGGTTAAGAGAATCAATACATGTCTGATGAAGTATTTTGGATTTATTTATGTGACATGTCACTTTTAAATATTTATAAATTGATCCTCACTCTCTACATGAGGGAGAGAGGAGCTTGGATTTTGGCTTGATGTTCAAAGGAGCTCTAAGGCTTCAAAGATCTCGGAGCATCATCTGGCTACCTCTACCACACTACCATCCATCATCAATAGATCATCATCCAACCTTCATCATCAATCCAATAACTGATCATCACTGTCAGATAACTACCTGGTGCCTCAAGTAAGCTAGGCCTCGCCCAACTGATGTCATCAGAACATCGCCTGATTATTACTATCAAAATGATGCTCGATCACTATCATTGCATTAATTTGCAGCGGTTACTAAACTGCTGTAATGAATTTTGTAACATTTTGAATTGCCGCAATAGCAAGCTAAAAAAGCCACAATTAAAGTCTTGTGTACTTGTAGTCTATTCTACCCCTCTTTTCTGATAAAGTGATATATTTTTGTAATTTCATATTCAATGACCGAAGAATGGAATTGTCTTGAAGTATTCATTTTCTTTATAGGTGTTTCAAAGGTAGCTTAGGAATTAAAAAAAAAAAAGAATATTATGGTAATTAATGTAATGGTAAGTATTATTATTTGTGTGTATATATATAATCATTTAACGAAAAGAAAAAAAAATTCAGGATATTATGAGCTAATTTATTTAATTTTATATATGAATATTGTTGCGGATTGGAACATTCGAGGCGGTAGAGAGAGAAAAGGTTTAATGTCTTAGCTTTGAATGAAAATCCAACGCACATACAGATAAAGAGAGAGGGGTACAACAGTCATAGGTGATACCAAAATTTTTAGGTGGAAAACCCTGAAAAGAGAAAAAATTATGGGGTCTAACCCGGTTAAAATGATTCAAGTAGTGTTTGTACTCAATTACAAATGGTGTCCTTTCTTGGGGGGAAGGTCTTGGCTCAATGTATCATATAGAGCACATTACATAGGGGTTGGAAGAAAATCTAATGATAAGGGAGTCATTCTCAAGAGAGTGTTGGCCTATTCATTTGGTTGGCAGGACAACGGAGGTCTGAGGGACCGTAGTTGGCAGGCAACAGAGATCCGGCGGGCGACGAAGGTTTGAGGGACCATAGTCGGCGGGCAACTGAGGTTGAAGGGACCGTACTCAGCGGACGATGAAGGTCGGAGGGATTGTAGTCTACGAGAGATGGAGGTCGAAGGGAACTTAGTTAGCAACAGATGGTGGTCAGACGGACCGTAGTCAGTGGGCAACGGAGGTGGGAAAGATCATAATCGACGAGCGACGTAAGTTAGACGAACTATAGTTGGTGGGCGACGGAGGTGGGAGGGGTCGTAATCGGCAGACGACAGAGATCAGAGAGACCGTAGTCGGTGGGCGATGGAGGTCAGAGGGATCATAGTTGGCAGGCAATGATAATTGGACTGATCGTAGTCAGCAGGCAACGGTGGTAGTAGTCGACGGGCGACGATGGTGGGAGGGATCATAGTTGACGAGCGATGGAGGTCTAGGGGACCGTAGTGAGCGGGCAATGGTGGTCTAATGACGGCCGGACAAATTTTTTTAAAAAATAGTGAAAAAATGGCAAAAAACCTGTACCTAAAAGAAATTACCCTTTTTGTCTAAAAAGCAGCTAAAAAATTGACCCAAATAGTAGACCCTAAATGTAGAGAAAATTTTCCCACCTTTTCTTAGTTTTTTTTTATGACTTGTATTTGTTTTACCTTGTAATTTAGCTCTATATGCGATTTTGAATTTATGTAGCCGTTCATAGATCATTTTGATTCGTGCAACTGATGTGATGGACGATGTCCAATTGTTTAAAAAAGCATGAATTTCCTTACACCATAAATGATGAATATTGATTTTACCTTAAAAGAAGTGGGATCCTCTTCCTTCCCAACAGAGTTTTCCCTTAACAGCGCATTAGCTGAAGGACTAGTCCCCATTTAAATCACAGATTCACAGTATCTGCATTTGATGGCACGCTAACTTGGCTATTCGTCTCTCTCGAGTCTGTTGATTTGCGAAAACCATCACTAGCAAAATTGCTGCTTATATCTTTAAAGTGGCATTCTGTTAAATAACTAGGCCTTGAGGTGACCTCATTAACCTCGATAAATCCGGCCAACATGGCCACCACTGTCGACATTGCCGGCCGTAATGTTGGTGATGCCTGGATGCATAAAAGAGAAACACCAATTACTCGAGTGGCTTCATCTCTATTGTATGATGATAGACTTGGATCCACCAACTCCAATTCATGCTTCTGCTCGCATAAATGCCAAGCCTGAAACATAAGTATTAAGATCATGTTAGGTACCGCTTTATGTTATATGTTCAGATTTAGGTTGTATTTGGGATAATTTTTTTTATCGGTTAGTTTTTCATATCATAATCATAATTTTGTTTGCAATTATTTTTTTGTTGCTTTTAAAAAAAAAATTTGTACTAGAAAATTATTTTCTACAACAATTTTAAAAAATTAGTTTCTCTAAAACAGCTTTAAAAAATAGTAAGAAATTATCCTAAATAAAGCCTTAGTTAACATTTCAATTCTGGGTAAGTGAATGAAAGAAATTCATTTGCTTGATGCAGATAGTTTGATATATTACTAAAGTGATTGGGGAGTCAAGTAGATGAAAATGCATAAACGATAAGTAATTATGAAATGACATTTCAGTAAGTTCATGCTATTAGAACATGTAATATCTGTAATTGCTTTCTTAAAAGCATTTGGTTAGTCATTTAAAATTGTTAATTTCAAACTTATATCTATTGGTTTTCTTTGAATCAACAAATCATTGAATGTTTTTTTAGTCATTCGTCGCATTTTCTATATTAAATAGCATACATGTTTGTCCGCCTTGTCCAAACATATGTATTTCAACGATAATTTAGTTTTTAATTTATAGGAAAGGATTTGCAAAAATCATTGCCTACCCAATCAAGTAAGTAGCTTTGCTCTTCCTCCAGAGAGGGGTCTGAATTACGCCTTCCACTCAGAACTTCAAGAGCAACAACTCCAAAACCGAACACATCTACCTTTTCTGTTAAATGTCCTCTCATAACATATTCAGGTGCCAAATAACCTCTGCAAATATCATAATTTTGAATTATAAATGATGCATAAAAATAAAGAATGACAAAAATTTCAGCAAAAAAAATAAAATAAAATTTGTCAAAGATAAACATCAAATCTTCACATACATTGTGCCTGCAACTCTTGTGCTAATGTGAGTCCACTTATCATCGTAAAGCTTTGCCAAACCAAAATCTGATATCTTTGGGGTAAGATTACCATCTAATAGAATGTTGCTAGATTTTACATCCCTGTGAATAATTCTCACACTTGATTCCTCATGAAGATAGGCTAAGCCTCTTGCTACTCCCAAACAAATCTCAAAGCGTGTTTTCCAGTCAAGATGCAAATCATTTTTCCCTGCAAAAAGAGACAAATCAAATAAAGGAATTTCTTAAATTATTTCTTCAAGCTACTAGTTATTTCAAAACATACCGAAAATAGCTTGATCCAAGCTCTTATTTTCTAGGTACTCGTAAACCAAGAGTCTTTTGTCTCCTTCAATGCAACAACCATACAACTTAGCTAGATTGCGATGTTGAACTGCTGATATAGTTGCTATTTCTGCTGTGAATTGTCTCTCCCCTTGTTGAGATGCTAATGATAGTTGCTTTACTGCTACCTTTCTTCCGTCATGTAGTTTACCCTTAGAAGAAACAAATAAATCCATTTTATTATCAACTCTACAAGTCATATAATTAGTTTGCACAAAATTAACATAGTTGTACAAGGATGTTTGATAGTTTTAACAATGTGCTTATATAATTTTAGGTGAAAAGTAAATGCACTGTGCTCTCATCTTGCTTTTTGAAAAGTAATGTCATATTTATTTCGCTGGTGAAACTCTTATGATATTGAAAGATAAAAATTATGATAAAATTAGAATAATTATGTGGTGAAATAAAATTTAACATTGTCATACATAGGTAAAGCATACCTTGAATACAGGCCCGAATCCTCCCTCTCCGAGAAAATTAGACAGGTTGAAATCCTCAGTTGTTGTTCTCAATTCAGAATAGCTGAATGTATTTGGTATGACACTTATTCCTAATAACTCTGTATTATTTGACATATTAACTTAGTCAAATTCAAAAGAAAATACAAACGTTATACGTTCATAAATAATAAAAAAATTTTAGAGTCCTTAAAGAAGTTTACCTTCGTTATCTTTGTTAAGATTTTTTTGTTTATGTTTCCACACTAGTATCCCAAACACGGTAAGTCCCAAAACCACAACACCACATATAATCCCTACAACTAGAGTTGTATTGTTCTTTGATGAAGAGGAATGTGGGGGTTTGTTGCTCACAGATGGAATGAAGTCTGTAAACATCAATAGTAGTAAAATAATTTGGGAGTTTTTTGAGAAAATTTTATTTAAAAGTTCATATAAAAATGCATACCATAAGGAGATACACTGATTGCAGAAATGGATGGCCCATAATATCCTGAACTAGGAATAAAATGTGTACCCTTTCCAGCCCAAAATAAATGTATTTCTAGGAAGTTGTTTGTTACAGGAGCTTGGTACTCCTTCAAGACTACTTTAAAAGATTCCCCACCAGCTTCCTTTCTTATATCAAAGTCCTTCTCCTTAAGCATGCCCTGAAATTATATATTTGATCCAGTTAGCACATTGAAAATATGGAAAATAATAAAAGCTACGTAATTACTTATTATATTGTTAGATGTTAGTTTCAAGTAGACTAGTATTCTAAATATATATCACTACCATTTAAAAAGAATAAAGGTTAATTTTAACCTTTTTTTTATATTGTTTACCTAATTTAACACTAACCAATTAAAACCAATTCACAATCTATCATTTTCTTTAAATTAATCAAGATCAATTGCTCCATATCCTTTATAAGAATTCAAACAAGACATCCTCAATGATTAGTTTGCTTACCTGTATATAAATGTCAAAGACCCTTCTAGTTAAGCTTTCCCAAGTGGGTTGATTTGGTATTCCAATCTCAGAGAACTGTAGTTTTACTGTGTAATTCCCATTTTCAAGTCCCAAGCCATAGTATCTTAATGAGGATGGTGAAATCCTTGCAGTCTTAAACAATTTTGAATCAAGTGTGTTTTGGGATTGGATCTGAGAACTAATTATATAATTTGCATTAGGATTTGAGGCATCTATAAAGCTTCCAGCATTGCTAACTGCCCATTTTTTTACATTAGTCACAAAAGAAGATGTTGCACCGAGATTAGCATTATCTATCTCAAAGTTAGTTCCATCAGAACTCGTCACATTTGCACCTCCACCGCAATTTATTGCAAATTGATAATCTACAAGTTCAAAATACTTTAAATATATTTTTATAGCTCATGAGGAGAAGGAAATGCATGAAGATGTGGAGAGCAACTTACAAGCTGGCAAGTCTCTATAGCATGGCATGTCTCTTTGAAGACACTCTAATCCTGAAGGTAAGACACTGAGAGTAAAATTATAGATAAATTTCAAGTTCTAGTATGAATCAAAATGAAATTTAACTTACACAAGAAGGCAAATGAAGGTAATTACATGTTATTGGAATTGTCTATGACAAAGTTGTTGGCAACCAAGTTCCTATCACCAAGAAAAATAAATTATAAATTCTAGCTTTCTTCTTGTTTGGAATGAAACAAAAGAATTAGTATAGAAAAGAACTATGAAGTGCTTAAAAAATTGTCAGTGCATTTAAGTTATTACATATGTTAATTATTTATAATTGAAATCGATACTATTATTTATTCTTATATTTTATAATTATTGAGCATATTCTCCATTATTATGTTTCGTGATTATTTTTTTATTTTTTTATTTTTGTTTAGATATAAGCACATATATGCTTGTATTAAGATGACAATTCAATAAAGGTGTATACCTCTATGATTCTTTCTTTCTTACAATATGATCTCATAGCTATATATCTAGATCTACCACTTAAAGCCTCTAAATTCTAATACATATTGTAGTGTGAACCTAGTTATTTATCTTCCACTTCACAAATAGACCACTCTCATAGTTTTTGATCTTCATCATTAACCACTGAAAAACTTAGCCCCCTCAATTTCTTGTAGGTCTATAAAGCTATGTGATATCCTTGGTTCTCCAATAATAATAGCAATGATGACTTTATGGTGACACTTTCCATTAGGAACTCCATCGATACTCTATACCACTATGCCTCCAAGGATCTTGCACTTGCCTTCATTGGCACAGGTCTCGTTATCAATTCTTTGTTTTCAATAAAGGTTACTCTATCTTTCATTGAATAATCATACTTCTCTAACAACAATTACAACCTTTGTGCAACAAAACCTTTGACTATTTCATCTTTGGTCACTATTATTTTCAAATGCAAGTTAATAACCTTTATCTCACCTTAAATTTACATGTAAATGTTATATTTAAATCATCACATGTTTAAACTATTTATTGTATGAATATGCATGATTTATTATTAACATATTTAATCATTCTTTGAAGAGATTATCATTTATTTTATCTTCTTTTATTCTTCTCTTATGTATCCTATTTATAGGCATATACATATTTGTACTAAGATGGCAATACCAATGGAACTCCAACCCCTCCCCTAAATTGACATCTTTGTAAGCACATACAGAGAAGAATTGGTGGAATGGTATGATTGGATATTTATGATTAAAAAATATTGCAATTACTAAATAAGAAAATATAAAATTTTTCTACAACTTACAACACTAAGTTTGGATCGTTGACCCAATATGGAAAGCTCCCTGACAATTGATTGTATGACAGATCTCTGTAGGAGTTTAAAGGAACTGATATTTAGTTGAAAGTCTTAAACTTCATCAACGAGCATAACATGATAAGATTTGTCTCTATAATAAGAAAATTTCCCGAGCTAATATATTAGGGAGAAACTTACATCCTAAGTGACCTGCATACTTACATATTACTCAGTGTTGAGATCTTTGTTCCAGGTAAGGTGCCTGTTATGCTATTATTCCCAAGGAATCTGTTGAGGGTGATAATAGAGAAAAAGTATAAATTATGCTTGTAATATTCAAAAATATAAGTGAAACATGGGACACTGAAATAGTCATTTCGTACAAGTAGTTTAGAGAGCTCAGGCTAAATAGAGACAGTGGAATATTGCCTGTGATGTTGTTGAAGCTCAAGTCCCTTTATAGAGAAAAAAAAATTCAAGTTGCATCCAAATAACAAATGCTACATCATTTTCATTTTGAAGTAAAATAAAAAATTAAAAAAAAAACATAATAGAGGGAAAGTAATTAAAGCACTTACAATGTCACTAAACTTTTATAATGTGCAAGGAATGATGGTAGAGTATCAGAAATCTTGGCATTCCTTAAGATCCTGCATGGAGTTAAATTTATACCATGCCATAGTTATGCACCAAGTTTTAAAAAAAAAACAAGAAGATAGTAGATTGTCTATTAGAAACAAAAAGCCTTACAGTGTGTATAGATTTGTCATATTCCTAATAAATGCCAATGATGAACTCCCATTTATTAAGTCTCCTATGCGTCTGGAATAGAGCATTCAGTATTTCTTATTATATAAATATTCAATAAAAGATGAAATTATTAGGTGTAAATAATGCACTTGTGAAAAGTTAATCATGCGGCTATAAACAACTATATAATCTCTTAGTTGACAGTTGGTAGGCTTTATCATCAAAACATTTTTGTAGTATTAGTTTAAAGGAGGAAGCTTACAAATCATTAAGATTGAAGAGATTGAAAAAACTTGAAGGAATTGGACCACTAATGGAGTTCCCTTGCATCCTCCTATCGAAACATCATATAGAAGTGAGCACCTCTAATTTATTTTCTAGAAATTTGTTTGTATGCAATTCTAATCATGGATGATAAATTTGGCTTATATATAGCATGAGAGCTATAAAGGATAATCTTACAAAACTTCTAGGTTTGACCAAGTTCCAATGAAGTCTGGTAATTTGCCTGTAAAATTATTGTCTGACATCATCCTGGATTAATTATTACTATTAGATTAGCAGCAAATTTTCTAAACTCAAATTTTTAGTATATATAGAACTTACAATGTCTGCATGGCCGTAAGATTGGATAGAGAAGTTGGAAGCTCACCACTTAGTCCAGAACTAGTCATGTACCTGAGAATTGAATAATAAATCAGATATAAGCTTATAAAACAAAAGACTGTAACATATAATATCCCCTACTACTAACAAAAAGAGCAGACAAAAAACATTTGATTTCATTCTCGCAAGTAGTTCTATTATATAGTTAGGATTATTTAACCATTGTTGTAGGTTCTTAAGGCCGCCCAGCTCGGCTGGAAGAGTTCCACTGAAGTTGTTTCGCCCCATTCCTCTGCCAAAATATAAGATAAAATAAAATGAAATAAGTCAAATAGTCTTTATCATTATCTCCATAACATAGAAATCCCATGAAGAAAAAATTTCCATCATAAAGATTGAAGAACTTGAAGACTTTGTTTTTCATGATAGAAGTCTTTGCCTCTGTTTATGATAGAGATGGATGAAGACAAGAAGTTCTAATAGAATTCTTTCAAGTATATTCTTATAATATTTCTGTCACTAAGGGGCTAATTTACTTGCAAGATTTAGCAAAAAAACTAGGATTTTAGCTAAATTTTGTCAGTCAATTCTGTTAACGACGTAAATCCTCTCAAATCCCAATTTCATTCTATTATAGGCTAAATGCTGGATTTCATAAACCTAGGGAAAGTATGATATTTATTATATTTCTCTTTGCTATATATGCCAAATAGTTTACTAAGATTTGATGATATTAACAACATCAATCGTGCAAATAATTTCCAGTATTAATGTCTCTAGGACCTATTAAATTTGGATTTATAATATTTAGTAAATCTTAATTGAAGTTAGAAAAAAAAAACTTAAATCCTTCTTGCTACCAAACAACCCCAAGTTTGTCCTCATTGTAGAAGTGTAGACCTCTACTAAAAGCCAAAATGAAATCAACATTTATTTCAACATTATATATATATATATATATATATATATATATATATATATATATATATATATACCTGCTCCCATCCAGTATCTCTGTCGTATAACGCTGTCGCAGTCTGCAATGGGGCTGAACAGTTGTGGCCCGCGTGCAGAGAGCAGCTCGATTGAGTCGTTAAGTACGACCATGAAACGAGTGAAATTATTAGGTCCGGACACCGGATGGAGAGATGCGTCTGGATCTCTCTCTATCTACAGTAAAAGCGCAGTCAAAGCGCAGGTACTGTAGCACATGCGCTTTGATTGCGCTTTAGATGAACTTTTACTGTAGATAGAGAGAAAACCGACCTAATAATTCGCCTTGAAACGAAGCCTTCGGCCTTCATCTTTCCCGCGCACGCTCCTCTTCTTCCACGCGCGATTCTTCTCCGCTTCTTCCTCCACCTCACGCGAAAACCCCTGCGAACTACAGCCGACCACAGCCCTTCTTCTCTACCTGCAGCCGATTTCAACTCCCGCTCAAGTCCCGATCTCACACTAGACTCCTAGCCGCAATCTTCCTCTTCACTTGCTCGGTCCCTCATCCGACTCCCTGCTCCTCCGTCATTATCGAAGCTCGCAGGCCTTCCGCCTCTTCCACGAGCCTTACCCTTTCGACCCAAACGAAGTCGAAGCTCCCGACCTCGCTAACCTTCGACCTAACCCGTTCTTCCTCACCCAATCAAGCCGCAAGCAGCCGAGCCCGTCATCTCCTGCTGCGAACCATCCCATTCGCATCTCACGCCTGCATTCACCCGTGCCCTAGCTCTCACGAACTCCGCCCCACTTGTCCGATCCATTCTGATCGCAAGCCTATTCCGACCCCATCTAAACCTTTGACTCATTGGCTGATAGCAAGCAGTTTTGCTCAGACTCCTCAAATCCCTCTAGCCAATTACTCGATCTCCCTACTCAGTAAATCAAAACAGTTGGATTAACAGGTAGAAATATCTTAAGCTTTCTGTATTCGTTTATTTTCTATCAATGTTATTAGTTAGTCATTATAGTGGTTATTATTAATCATAATATTAAATAATCATTATTATAAGTAATGATAATAATTATTATTATTAGTATGGTCGTCGTTGTTGTCGTCGTCTAAAAAAAGGAAGAAGTAGCAAAATCAAAAAAATAAAAAAGAGAGTCAAAAGAAAAAGAAAAATAAGAGTAGAAGGAAGAGAAGGGGAAACTTAAAAAAATGGAAAATAAAAAAATGAAATGATAAAAAAAAAAAAAATGAAAAGAAATTTTTGCACATTTTCAATTATCATCATAGCCTCCTCATTCTCGTCGTCGTCGACATCACACAGGTATAAATTTCCAACTCAAAACCCCGTGCTCGACGCTTGTGTCGAGCTGGTGGACCACCCTACACACTCACGTAGCACGGTGGGAGGGAACCGGTGTGACGCTTGCGGCGATGCGGGTAGGTCTTGAAGCTCTCACGTAGCTTGATGAGGATGAAACTAAGTACCCTTAAGCGCTCGTGTAGCGTAGCGGGGAAAGCAATTGTGCTGTCTTTCAAACAGGTACCCCGAAGACTCTTAAGCGCTCACGTAGTGTGTCAGGGATTGAAGAAATACGGTCACGGTGTCATTCGACACATACCTAAAGCGCTCACGTAGCATAAAGGGGAAGGCTAAATCTCTTGGGTTTTCACCTAAACATGGGAGACGCCAAGAGGCTGCCGGATTTTACATTGATAGAGGATCTACACTTAAGCAAATGACGAATTGAACTTAAAATGAATTTGCACAAAATTTGAACTTAAGTAAAAGATGACGAACTAAACTCAAATAATTTAAATTTAAACTAGAACAAAATAACAGGGGGACTTGAGCTTGAACAACTTAGCAAAAAACTCAAATCAACTTTGACCAAGGACTTGAATTACAAAATTTGAACTTGAACTTGGTTTGAACGATTAACAAGGGACTTGCAAACTTGAATGTGATGTTGAAAACTGGATTCTAATTTGATAGGTGCACAATCATAAAAACAATATACATGTTAAATAACAAATCTGGATTATTCAATTGAACGTAAATGAATAAGTATAAGTCCATCTACAAGCGAGGACCACGAACCCTCGTGAATGTATACAAGAGAATATGTAGTGAACGGGAGAATTGGCCTACAAGCATGTGCATGAGCTTGTGATGCACACAACACTCCGTCTACAAGCGACATCAGCACAATCACAATGAATGCAGACATTTACAATACTAGAAGATCTATGATGTACATAACGTTTCATCCACAAGTAGTAAATGAATCATCACTTACAACCCGCTCACGATCAGTGAGTCCAAGGCAAATGCAAGAAACAGTGATATAGCAATTCACCTATAGCTGTATATGAAGGATGCATCATGTCCAGCAATGAAGGGAAGAGGGCTATGGAAAATATAATTCGCTCACAATCAACAATAGTTAGCTGACGAACAAGTGCACTAATCCGCTTGTGAGTGACGATAACAAATGGACCATGAATCTAATAATCTCTCTACGATCAATGTCAGTCAATTTACAGACATGTGACAGTTTCCACGAACATTGGAAGTCATGCAAGAAAATGCAATGACTTTTGCAAGTGACAATGACTGATATGTCATATAATGAATCTTCTATGCATATGGATATTCATGTGAGGTGTCATTTGCAAACAAAGATAAAGATTTGCAATACATACGGGTTCTCTACGAATATAGATGTACGCACCACATGCCACCTGTGGGTAGATGCAGGAAGACTTTAGTAAATGTAGTATTATATAGTCAATTTCAATATGTGAATGAATACATCTATCTGCCTACAGGAAGCAGTAGCAAATTTACTGGAAAGACCAAAGACCGCAGCAAATACATAAGGAATGAAGCAAATGATAGCACACCTACAGACCGTCATAGCAGTTATAGGAGGCCCGGCACATATTCAACATGTTATCTGTGGGCAAATATGATAGAACTGTAATAAATGCAATCATCTACAATAGAGAGTAGGGGGTTCGTTTATGCACGATAGCCTACCTGTATAAAGTAGCAAATAATCTGCAATGACGCCACGCCACCGGATCTACAACACTCATACAAGTAGACATAAAGTGTCTACAAGTTCTCAAATAAAACGTCACACGCATTCATATGACGGTTGCCCACACAACTGACCGGCGTTAAACATTCCAAAAATACCCTCACACATGTACTGCAATATGTGTATACACAAACACAAAGTAATGCATGTGCAATCGTAAACCTGCATGGGCCTTCACGAGCATGATACGGGTACACATATGAAGTCTAGAGATGTTATGTTGGTCAAATAATGAACCCAAGTTTGAGCCTAACTCTTCTAAGCAGGTAGGTAGGAGTCGACACGGCTCGAACCATAAAATAAATATACGATCACAGTATTGACCAAAATATTTATCTTATATATTCATATTAGTTCTTCAAGGTCGATAAATAGAAAATTCACCGATAAAGGCATAAAGCCTACTGTGAACCTGATCCTCTGTTAGCAGGTACACATAGTCAATAATATTTAATCAATAAAATATAATTGCCCATAAAAACTCTAATGATGATCATATTGAATGTAGATATTAACTAGAGGGGTTAATTCCAATTATTCAAAATGTCACCCAAATACCCATGAAAGCTTAAACTCTAAGAAACTACCATAAATATTTAAAATTGAAATAAATCACAGTAATACTTAAAGCAAAATTCATTTACCATCCGCAACAATTTATTGATGTGGACAAATTCAAAAATCATTTCATCTCATAAAGAGCTAGTATCTGGTTGAGAATATCACTATGATTTATTCTTAATCTGTCAACTGCTAGTAAGGACGTGGTATGTGTCCTCTAACCGGTAATGTTACCTCCAAATGATACCACAAGTAAATCGCTATAAACGGGGCTCTCTGAACTAGGTGATTTGCTACCAAATGGCCCCACTAAATTATGGTCATGTCCAGAGCTTGTATGCTCCCTAATGGCACTAAATTCTAGAGATATGAATCAATAGGATATGATCGATAGGGCATAAAGCCCTCTGTTAGCTAAGGTGGATTCAAATTTATTCCCTTAGTTAAACATCCACCACAGGTCTACAAGGTACCCTTGGACGACGCAACCCATGGCTATCGACAAAGATCCTTCTGTTAGGTTGGGTCGACTCCCTCCTCTGACTAAGTAGACCAGGGGAATGATAACCTAGGATGACAGAACCATGGGATCTTGATTGGGTCCATCATCCATTCCCCCATCATCTACTTTAAGTGCAAGATGGCAAAATCTCTAATTTTAAATATCAAACCTTCAAACACCCAAACCCTTGCTATCACTTATGTTGAATATCACATATCTATAGGTACAATATATTCATTTATGACTAGCCTTAATCGAAAGTTCTCTCTCATTATCGGGAGGGGTAATTAACTATAGGGGCTTGCGCCTATAGGAAACCAGAACTCAGATCATAAAGTCCTCACAAAATGAGGGAGAAATATCTGGGTAGTGTCTTATCTACAAACCCAAACTGCCTTTTGAAAATTTATCCCAGAACTTAATCCGTTAAAACTCTCCCAAAAGTAAGGAGGCTGGGGCATAAATTTTTAGAGCCTACAAGAAGTCAAACTTTAATATTTTAACATGGCTGGAAGGAAAAAAAATCTATTACTAGAGTTGAACTTTCTCGCAACAGCATTTTAAAATGAGAGAGAACTGAACAGTAGAAATCTAACAAGGTGTAATACCACTACAGACCTGCTAAATTCATAGATACTAAACTGCATTGTTGTTGTGAAGGTCTTGAGGATATTATAGCTCTCTATTATTATGCTATTGCAGTAGTTCCACTACTCTGTCTCCATTGTCCCTTTGCAACAGGTTTGGTACCTTAATAGATGTTTTTGCTTTACTTTTCTTTGGGGTAGTCTATCTTAGATCTCAAAGATGCTTGCAATATTATGTATTTCTGACTCCTGTACTTCTAAACCCTAAAAGAATCTCTTAGATACTCCTCCAAGTATTTACTTTTGAATACTCTGGGGACTTCGAAAACCTTATTCTCCACACATTTTTTTCATCCACCTCCCTTCCCCTCTAGCTCAGCCAGAGGCCACATCTTTCTTAGATGGATGTGGAGGATCCCCTCTCCATCATTGGCTTTTCACCTTTGGTCTCGATCGGGGCCCCATTCACTGAAGACTGCCAACCCTAACACAGATGATCTCGTTGTTGCTTTCAAATGGAAGGTTAAGCTTTCTTTTCTGGGCACTTCTATAGTATATTTTCCTGTTTTTTTTTCATCCTCCTAACGATAATGTTGTTAACTTCTTCTTTGATTGTCTTGCGAATGATGTAAAACATTAGTAACTTCTCTTATTGGCTACTCTCTTAATAAGCGTCCTTACTATGAGGCTTTACTCTTTGCCATGAAAAAAATTTGGCATCTGAAAAATAGTATGTCACTTGTTTCTCTTTCGGATGTTTTTTTTTTCTTGCTATATTTTACTCAATCTAATGATTATGAGATGATCTAGTCGGGGGGAGCCTTAGTTTTTATTTGATAAACCTTTCATTTTACAAAAATGGCCTCCCTCTTTCATTTCTAAATGTGAAGAGTTATATCGATTCTCCTGTGGATTAAAATCCATGATCTTCCTCTTTCTTGTTAGAACCCTGAAGGTATATCTATGATATCTAACTACATAGGTATCTCGTTGGATGTTGACTGGGTCACAGCTTAAATATCCCATCTCACTTTTGATAGGGTCGGTGTGCAATTGAATGGGAAATCTAATCTATCTGATGAAATTTTGATCTCGCAAGATGGTAAACTATGTAAATTCCGTGTTCAATATAACTGGAAACCAGAAGTTTGTTAACATTGTGGCTCTTTTGCTCATCCCTCTAATGTCTGTCCTAAAAATCCTAACCCTAACCCTAATCCTATTATTGTTACTAATGTTTCTAATTGTGGGAGAAGTACTAATAGGATGTCTGAAGGGACTAGGATTAGTCATTACATCCCAAAACCTACTGTTAACCCATCAAGTATATTGGGAGTTGGTCCCTCTAGGGTCCATATAGTTGATGTGAATCCATTAGATGAAGCAGGTCTTCCTATTTTTAATGCTGAAGCTTCCTCTAAGCACACTAATATTCTTGTTGATGAAAATTCTGGTGTTGAATTAAATTGTAACCCCCTTGCAAAGGCTTCCTTTCATGTTCATGTTGTTTCCTCTAGCTCTGATCAACAGGATGAGTCTAAATCTGACAAGGTTAACTCATATAATGCTGAATATTGTGCTTCTTCCTATACTGACACACCTGCTATTATTCCAAATTTAAACTTTCCTACTAGTGCTCTTCTCCCTTCCATTACTATTTATACAATTGTAATAACCTGTATTTTGACCAGGGTAAATAAATTTTTTCAGGAGTCAATATAAGTCAAATTTGAAAACCGTTTTCACCATAAGATGATTGATAGTTTATTTATATTGTCATTTAGATTGATAAAAGAAATTAGATAACTGTTTCTATGTAAATTAAAAGATATAAAAATAATTCTTCTAAATTAGATTATGGGGCATCACAATAGTAATGGGATAACCTAACTGGTTACATTCTCTTAATAAATTTAATGTTCTTAAAGATGATGAATCTTTTGAGGTTATGGCTGCTCGGTTTCTAATGCTATTGTTCAAGGAACCATTCCTACTCGTGCTAAGGGGTCTAATAAGGGATCCAAAAATAAACATAAAGCTTAATGTTTATACCTAACTTAGCTGTTTGGAATGTTCGTGGTTTTAATAGCCCTAAAAAAGTCTTGATGTGCAAAAACTTTGTTACTTCTCATATTCTAGATTTACTTTGTATTTTGGAAGCTAAGGTTTCTCATGGTGCTATTAATGATTCTTGGTTTTCTGCTTCTCATAGACTGTTCATTTCAAAGAATAGTTGCAAAAATTTAATTTTTGCTCCCCTGGCCATATCTAGATTAAGTGGAATGCATGCACTGTTAATTTTATCCCTGTTTGCATGAATAGTTAATTTATTCATGGTGAAATTTGGTTTAAGAATTATTATTTTTTTGTTATTCAATTTTTATTTATGCTGCTAATTCCCCTTAGGAACGAGATTTCCTTTGACAAAAGCTTATTTGTATTGGTGCTAAAATTTATAAACCTTGGGAAATTTTAAGTGACTTTAATTGCTTCAGATTCCCTTATGATAAAGCTGGTGGCATTCCTATGGATGTTAGTAAATTATGAATTTTTAATAATATGATTTTTATTCATGGTCTCCATGACTTGGCTTCCTCCAAGTTATTCTTCACTTGGTTCAACCAAAGGCTGGATAATCCCATTCATATTAAATTAGATAGGGTGTTGGTGAATGATTTATGGCTTGAAAATTTTCCTATGTCTGCTTACAAAGTTGAAGGCCCATTTCTCTCTGACCATTCCCCTCTTATTATTGACTTCAATAACATGGTGGATAATAATCACAGGTTCATGTTTAAAAACAATTAGATTAATTCTCATGATTTCTAGAATGCTCTCATTTCTATTCTCTCTTGTAACTTTAATGGTGACCCTATTAGAATTTCATATAGTATTCTTTCTAATCTTAAAATAATTTTTAAAAATAAAAATTGGGCTTCTTCTACTCTCCTTTCCTCCAAAATCACAGTTTTGTAAAATCAACAAGAGCAATGTTTGGATCTTCTTGATAGTAACCCCCTGTCCCAATCTCTAAATTCTTAGTTAAATTCTATTAATGATAGTCTTTCCTTCCACTAGGATTCCTTGGCCTCTTAGGTCATTCAAAGGGCCAAAGCCAGGTGGTTAATTCAGGGGGAGGATGACCTTAAATTTCTTTTCAGTAAAATTATAGTGAGGAAAAATCAAAATGTCATCAAGACTATTTCTACTGAGGATGGGACCTTCTCTTCTTCTAGTGAAATTAGTCATGCTTTGATTAATCACTTTGTTAATTTTTTTAATTCCACTCCTCAAGTTTCTGTTAATCAAGCCAATATCTCTATTAGTTCCTATATACCCTCTCACCTCATCCCTAGCTTAATTTCACCTATCTCTAACGAAGTGATAAGAAGTGTTATTTTTTCTAGTCCTAACTACTTTACCCTTGGCCCTGATAAATACATCTTTGAATTTTATAAAAATCTTGGCTTTTGATTGGGAATAGTGTCTACAAGGCCATTAAACATTTCGTTCACACCTCTTTCCTTCCTAAAAGTTAAGATCAGTGTTATTGCCCTTATCCCTAAAGGGCCCCATGCCTATCATATCAAAGGTTATAAACTCATTTCTTTATGTAATACATTCTACAAAATTATTGCTAAGATTCTAGCTCTTAGGCTTAAATCTATTATGGATTATATCATTCATGCTGGTTGGTTGGGGTTTATTAATGGCAGGGTTGCTTTTGATAACATTATTCTAGCCTCTGATATCCTCTTTAATTTTAATTCTCTTAGTAAATAAAAATTCCTCTGTGCTAAGATTAATATTTTCAAAGCTTTTGACACTATCTCTAGAAGTTTTCTGCTTCATTAAATGAGATAAAATGGGTTTCCATATATTTTTATCTCTTGAATTAATGCTTACATTCAAGATGTTTCATTCTCTATTTGTTATAATGGTGGTCTTCATGGTGTCTTCAATTCCTCCTCTAGTTCGAGGCATGGATGTCCCTTATCCCCTTATCTTTTTTGACTTATCATGGTTGCTTTTTCTAATCTTCATGTCAATAGTAATGGGCTCCATAGTTTTCAAGGTTTCAGTCATGTTGGATCTTTTATTTCCCATTTACTTTATGCTGACGATCTTCTTATATTTGAAAAGGCTTCTATGATTAATGCTCTTAATTTAAATAACATTTTTCTTCAGTTTTATAACGCCTCTGATCTTAGAATTAATTTTGATAAGAGTTCCATTTTTTTCTCCAAAGACAACCCAAATTATATCGATATTGTTAATATTCTTAATATTTCCTTAGTTAATAGCTTTATAAGTTATCTTGGTATCCTCTTTGCTTCTAGGAAGCTTAGAAAGGCATATTTATCCCCTTTATTGCAAAAGATAACTAAAATGTTGGAGGGTTGGAAGGCAAAGCTTTTATCCTTTACTAGGAGAATTCAATTTATTAAATTTAGTATTTAGAACACTCTGGCCTATTGGATTAGAGGTTCTATTATACCTAAATATTATTGTAAATTCATTGACAAATGTTGTGCAAGATTTATTTTTCATGGTGACATTCAAGGTAAAAGGCTTTATCTTATCTCTTGGAGGAACAGTTGCCTTCCAAAGAAAAATGGAGGTCTTGGCATTCCCTCGATTGCTGCTTTAATTCATGCATTTTCATCTTCTTTAATTTGGAGATGTCTTTCTTCTAATTCCCTCCTTAGTTGTTGGTTCAAAAACTCTTATACATCTTTTTGGAAACCTATTTCTGGTAAAGCTTCTACTTGGTGGAAACACTTGGTTAAGGTCGCTATTTCTATTAAAAGTAATATTTCTTATAAGATTGGGGATGGCAATGGCATTACTCTTTGGTGGGATCCTTGGCGGAATGGTAATTCTATGGTTGATTTATGCCCTATTTCTATCATTGACTTACCTACTAATGTTGATATGGCTGTTATTATTTCTAATAGAGTTTGGGCTATTCCTAATGCTTAGTCACCCTCGCTACATAACTCTATCTCTGTCGTCTCTCTTAACTATGATGGGAGGGATCTCCCTCTTTGGAACAATATGGAAAATCCTAATTTTTAGAACTTTATTAATGATTTTTATAAATTCAATGATGAGGTTGACTGGTATACATATATTTGGCATAAAAGGTTTTATTTGAGGTTCTCTTCTTTTTCTTGTCTTGCTTTGGTTGGTGGGCTTAAAATTGTTGATCAACTTATGATTAGAGGCATTCCTGCTAGCCCAATTTGTCCTCTTTGTAACTGCAACGATGAATCTGTCTCCCATTTATTTTACGAATGTGATTTCACTTTTAGCATTTTAAATATTGTTTTTCCTGGATCTAGAATTTTTCTATTAAGGCCTAATATTTGTCAAGCTTTTAATTGCATTTTTGGGGACCACAAGTTAGCTTATATCTCCAAAAATTATTACTAATTGGTCATTTGTACTTCCATCTACTATATTTGGAGAGAAAGGATTTGCAAAAGGTATGGGGTCTCTCACTCTTGTATTAATATTATATTAATTTTGTTAAGGAAAGCAATTAAAACTAAGTTTAGTAGTTGAAAATATTTTGAAAGATGCTTAAGCTTATTATTCTAATTCCTTTTTCTGTTTTTAGTTTTTTTTTTTTTGGAAATTATCTTTGTTAATGGTTCTTCCTTTTGTGATGATTTGTGTTACATGAGGGATTATCTATTGATTTTGCTGGGGAAGATCAGTGACAGTCATCTCCCTTTTCTTGGGTTTATTCTTGATGCTATTGGATAATTGCTTGGATGCTTCGATTTGGCTCTATTTCCTCCTCTACCTTTCCCCTAGGTGTTTCTCTTGGTTCTCAGCCTTTCAGGACGATGATGTGGGCTCCTTCCTTCATCCCATGGATGGCTGCGGACTTTGTTATGGCAACCTTAGAGGTTGACTTGGTTTATACGATTGTTATTGTGTTGGTTTTGGCTATTATGTGAATGTGGTGTCCTTGGGCTATTTGGAATATGTTGGGGTGCTCTTTTGGCTCATAGGTGGTTTATTGTAGGTATTTTTTATTTTTTTGTCGTCTCTCTTGAGGTTTCCTTTATAATTCCTCTTTCATATACCCCCCCCCCCCCCAGCAAAAAAAAAACAAAATCCTATAATTCTTCATATGGTCGTTATCTATCTATTTCTTTTGATGATATTATATAATATATGTTTGGGAGAGCTTTCTTGTTGGTTTGGCTACTACTTTTTACTATTTTCTTATAACTTTTCAACGATATATACAATGAAAAGTTACTTTATCAACAACAACAACAACAACAACAACATCAAGCATTTATCCCACTACGTGGGGTCGGCTACATGAATCCTTTTTCTCCATTGTGTCATGTTAAAAGTCAAATTCTCGTTTAAATCTAATAAAGAAAGATCATTTCTAATATTTTCTAACCAAGTCTTTTTAGGTCTACCTCTACCTTTCTTAATATAAGTCAAATCTAAGACCTCTACTTTCCTAACCGGGTCATCGAGAGGCTGTCATTTTATGTGACCAAACCATCTAAGGAGACTCTCTCTAATCTTATCTTCCACTGGAGCTACTCCAACCTTTTCACGAATATGCTCATTTCGTATCCTATCTCTAAGGGTAAAGCCACTCATCCACCTGAGCATTCTCATCTCTGCAACACTTAACTTAGAATTATGCTTCTCTTTTAATGGCCAACATTCGGCACCATAAAGCATTGCAGGTCTTACCATCATCTTATAGAATTTTCCCTTAACTTTGAGGGGTACTTTTCTATCACACAATAAGCCCGATGCATTCCTTCATTTCAACCATCCAACTTGGATTCTGCTGATAATATCCCCATCTATTTCACCATCACTCTGAACAATAGATCCAAGATATCTAAAACGTGTACTCTTATTAATGACTTGATCGCCCAAAGTCACAATCCCCTCACTAGGTCTATTATTACTAAAATTACACTCCATATATTCTGTTTTAGATCTACTCAAGCGGAAACCTTTAGACTCTAAGGTTGACCTCCACAATTCTAGTTTACCTTTAACTCCCTCTTTAGTCTTATCAACAAGAAGAATATCATCAGCAAAAAGCATACACCAAGGTACATCCTCTTGCAAATGTCTAGTGAGAGCATCCATGACTAAAGCAAAAAAGATACTGGCTTAAGGTTGATCCTTGATGTAATCCAACCGAAATAGGGAAATACTTGGTTAAACCACCTTGTGTTTGAACACAAGTAATAGCTCCTGCATACATATCTTTAATGATTTGAATATAAGCGTTATTAACTCCTTTCTTTTCAAGAACTCTCTATAGCACTTCTCTTGGAACTTTATCATATGCTTTTTCTAAATCAATAAATATCATATGTAAATCCTCCTTATTCTCTCTATATTTCTCCATCAAACCTCTTAATAAATGTATGGCTTCCATAGTAGACCTACCCGGCATGAATCCAAATTGATTTTGAGAAACATTAGTATAGCGCCGCAACCTATGCCCCAAAACTCGTTCCCATAGTTTTAAAGTATGACACATTAACTTAATTCCTCTATAATTCGCACAATCTTGTGCATCACCTTTATTCTTAAAAATAGGGATTAACACGCTCATTCTCCACTCATCTGACTTCTTTTTAGTCTTCAAAACAGTATTAAAAAGTTTAGTAAGCCAAAAAATTCCTTCTTCTCCTAAGCATTTCCACACCTCTATTGGAATATCATCAGGTCCAACAGCTTTTCCACCCTTCATTTTCTTTAAAGCCTCTCTAACTTCAATTTTACTAATAAGCCGATAAAAACAAAAATCTTTATCTTTATAAATAGTGAAAAGTTACTTTATGCAATCATATAATAGTGAAATTATTTTCTCTATAATAATTGTACAAACAACTTAATAAAATGTTATAACCGTCTCAAATAAACTCATAGATTTTTGACATATCAATAAAATCTCAGCATGATTATCAAATATCAAGAAAAAAAAAAGAATAAACAAAAAAAAAATCATAATTGTAAACAACTAATATAGAAAGAGAAAATCTATAAAGGCAATAAAGCAACTAATTAATAAAATTCAGCATCAAGAAAAGTGCAGCCTAAACAAAAATTCTTACAGAGAAATAAGATTTTTTAGATTCCCGAGCTCTCTTGGAATGGGTCCAGACAACGCATTTGTTCCAAAATCCCTATTGATAATATTGCAATAAAATTAATAATCATCAAGAAATTAATGCAGCACATATTAACCAAGATTGTTAAAATCGGATCGAACAACGAATCGGAAGAAGGAGAGGTTCACGGTTCGAACGATTAGATTGGTTGAAACGGGGTCGAACTACATAACGTAATAAATAATAGTATTATTAAAAATTAATAAAATTAACATAATATAATATAAATATATGAGCATTTAATAATATTAATAAAATTTTTAAAAATATATAATAAAATTTTATAAATATAAATATCATTTAAGAATAATATATTTATATATTTATAAGAATAAAATTTAATATAATATAGAAATTTATAATCATTAATATAAGATAAATATGAGCATTCAATAATATTTATAAAATTTAAAATTTTATAAATATAAAAATAATATATTTATAATTAAATATATTTATAATTAAATATATTTATAATAATAATATGAATTCATGCAACTTTTTTGCAGTCCAACTAGCCCAACTAATCTTAGATTTACATTCTAAACTATTCATGCAACTTTTTTAGTCTACATCATAGGAGTTTGAAGTAGTTATTTTAAACATTTTATATTGTGTGAAGTACACTTTCTTTACCAAATACATTAAGTGAGATATTTGAGACAACATGCATATATTATGATGAAATTAACAATCAAATTTAATAAAAATATTTTAAAAAGTTATAAGAATTTAATAAACTAAAATATATTGTTTAAAATTTAATTAAAACAAAAAATATTTTTTTTATAGAACCAGCCGGTCCAGACTAATTCAGCAATTCACCGGTTGAACCGCAGATTCTTGCCAGTTCAATCCGGTTTGATGCGGAACCGTTTTTGTAAGGTTGATCGGATAGGCCATCTTACCGGTTCATGGTTGAACTGGCCGGTCCAGTCTGACTTTTAAAACATTGGATCATAAGAGTTTTAGATTATTTTCTCTATAATAACTTCACATTCAACTTCATAAAATACTGTAACTATTTCAAATAAATTATTTGTATTTTAGATAAAATGATTTTCCCACTTACAGGTACTGGAGTGATGATAAATTTCCTATAAAAGCCGGCAATGGCCCAGTCAAGTAGTTCCGGCCTATAGTCCTACAAAAAACAAGTAATTCATGAATCTTTTTCAAATAAACAATACATTTTGTGATAAATCTTCCGAATAAAAATAAAATTTTAAATTATTAAATTTATTTTGAGACGAAGATAATATATCAAAATTTATATTATATTTATCCAAATTAATTTATCATAACAAAAAAATTAGAAGAACATCACTATGCTTTCTTTTTGTAATTAAGCTATAAATTGACGAGAAGCAAAGACTTACAGAGTCGTAAGGTAAGTGAGGTTGCTCAGCTCTTCAGGGAATGCTCCGGTTACATCCAGTGCGAACACCTGGCTGTTTAACGAATTAAAAAATCAACTTGGCATTTACAAAGTACGTTATATATATATATATATATATATATATATATATATATATATATATATATATATATATATATATATATATATATCGTTACTGTTTTCTAATATATAAAATTTGGTGTTATAATATTTAAATTTATGGTCAAATGAATCAATTTAGGCTTCATTCAGAAGAGTTTTTTATCACTATTTTTTTTGCTGTTTAAAAAAATTATACTTAAAATTTTTTGTCACAAATAATAAGAAAATTATCCACATTTGTTTGATATGGCTATAACTTTTTATAAAGATTATTATAAATTTGTTAGTGAAAAATAATCTTTTGACAGTGGCTTTAAAAATTAGCTTTGTATTATAAATTTTTTTTAAAAGCAATAACAAAATAGATATGTGATTATAATCTAAAAAATAAAAGAGTAAGGAAGTTATTTCCAATAGATTTTAAATATAATTAAAATTAGTGATAAATATCATTTTAAAAAAAATTAGATTGATGGTCATCAATTTTATGAATAAAAAAATTGTATAATTACAATATGAGCTAAATGTAGGGATTTTTAAATGAATAAATTAAATTTGAAATTAATTCTATAGTTTTAATTGATATAATTGAATTTTAAAATCACAAGCCTGATTAATTAATTTATTATAAAATTGATGAAAAGTAAATCTATAGAGAGGGAGAGAGTTTGTGAGAGGTACAATACAATAGGGTAATGTGGCAGACAGTGCCATTGTGAAAGTTGCAATCGCATTTAATGGCGGGATTGAACTGGCCGGCATCGGTGCCGTCAATGGCGAAGCCGCTACATAGCTCGCCGCTGATATTCCACAATGATGATTCTGTCTTCCCCCACCTACCCATTATGGTGTTCACTGCTCGTGCTGCCACGTCGATTCAATCATTAGTAGTCATCATGCATACATCCATGCGTCGATATATATGCATATATATGTACATGCATTCTTAATTTCTCAGCTATTTTTATTTAATTTTTAAGTGAACCAAGAATGAAAAAAAAATACGAAGATGAATTAACATCAGAATTTAACATTGAAAAAATCAAAGAAAAAAAATCACAAAACAAGACCACATCGCCTAGAATATATGCAATAGTAGAGTGAGAGTGTTTTTCATCTTAGCGTTGCACGAATATTCGTCACACAAAAAGAAAAGATAAAACACCAATGATTTTTGCATAAAACCCTAGAAAATGAAAAAAAAAACCACAAGGCCTGGCCCAATTCAGATGATTTCTCTAGTATTTGAATAAGTTATAAAGCTTGATCCGTACTGTAATCCGAAGATGGTGAAATTACAATAGTAGAGAGAGTTAGGTGGACGTTTTGTGTCAGTTGGTGGCAAGCGGGAGTCCAGATACGGTTGGTGGTCGAAAGGAAGTCTGGCACTAGTCGGTGGCCGAGCGGAAGTTCGGCGACTGTCGGTGGCCAGGAGGAAGTCTGGCGATGGTCGGTGGTCCGGCAGTGGTCGAGGAGGAGCTTGGTCGCAAGAGGGATCTCAGATTCTCTTCCTTCTTCTTATCTTTTTCTTTTCTCCTTCTTTTTGTGAAGAATAAGAGTCTATTTATAGATTTTGGAAAGTGGTATGGCTAGTATATAAGGAGAAGATTAAGGGCATGTTGGGAGTATTTTGGATAGATGGTTGATATTGATTCATTTGATCATACACAGTTTATTGAGCACTTGAGTGTCTTAATATTGTTAGAATTCGACGATCTTGGGCTCGTTGGATTCATCTCATCGAGCCTCTCGATCCTACTATAAGCATGACATATTTGTAAATCATTTAGTTGCCAGATTATGCTTTGAACCCTATAAATGTGCTTCGGGCCCTTGATTTTGTGCTCGGATCAGATCGAGTTGGTATTGTTGGATTCGTCTTTCTGATATGTTCAGTAAGACTATAAGTTTGTTAAAATCGGAGTTAGTTCAGATGGTTCCAAAATTAATTTCCGAAGTTTTAAATTTAAATTTGCCTCGAAATTCATACCCAATCAAGATAATTTTTTGATGATATATCAATCATAAAAAAATATTTTTCTATTGAAAATTTTCTGAAAAATAATAATAAGAGAGCAGCAAATAAATAAGTCAACAGCTTTAAAATTCATCAAACTTGAAAATTTATCCTAAATAAAAGTACTGTGATTTGAACCACGGTGTGATCTGGTTCACAAAAATATGAACAGTAATCTAAAGTTAAAAACAAAAATTCAAGTCAAAGGCTGGCAGACATGCATTTTGCCCCCTGTGAACAATATTTTTTTAGATTTACACACATTCCATAAAATTTTTATGATTTATATATCTAATATTTAATTTTTTATATTTATCTATATATCCTTTTAGTGTCTACATAATAATAATAATAATAATAATATGTATATATAAATATTCCTTTTATTTTAAATAAGTTAATATTAATAATAATTTTGATGTGATTTAAAGATTTGAATGCTATAATTAAATATAAAGGTTTAAATATTTTATATGTAAATAAATAAAAAATTTTGATATGAATGTAAACCCTCCTAATTTTTTATATTAAAAAAGCATGCTAAAATGGCTATGCAACTCAAATTTTAAGAAATTTTATTTTGTTTTTTTTTTTTTTTGGATTCCATCAATTATAAATCATAAATAATAGCATTCTCAACTTCATTCATCTAATCCCAATTAGCTAGGCTTTCTACAACTACTAATTGAAAATTCTAAATCTTCAAACTTAATTAAGACCAATTTGCATATAGGTATGACATGAAAAGCTGGTTCTCACTGAGGAGGTGTTTGTTTTGAAGAAAAATGAGCGTAAAGTTTTTCAAATAAAAGGGTTTTGGGCATTAGTGTTTAGTTTGAAGTAAAATAAATATTATATAAAATTTAATGTATATAAAATACACAATCTAATACAAATTTGACATTTTTTAAATTCGGTAGAGTTAGATCATTTTAAAATATATCGTAAATTCACAGCCATTGCCACCATCATTCCCCGGCCACCTACCAACACTATTTTTGGGCTTTACACTGCATTCAATTTATTTCAAGTAAAACAAAAAAGTAATCAATTGTATTTATTTTATCATTATTTAAATAAATCCAAAACATTCTAAATACATTACAATCATTTTACACAGCATTCCTTTTGTTAGTCAACCAAACAATCCCTTAAAGTATAGATTCGAGAGTTGAGACATTTTTAAAAAATTTTATTTTACAAATCATTATCATTGATATAACATAAAAATATTTCATGATTGGTCACGAATCTCGAGACAAAATCAAGTTGAAAATTTCTGAAATTAAATTCAGAGCCATATGAATTTGATTTTAGCAAACTTATAGATGAACTGAATGTCTCGAAAATACGAACCCAACGACACCAAATTTGACTCAATCCAAGCCTCAATGGGTCCAAATCAAAGTCTTAAAGTGTCTTTGGAAGGTTCAAACCAAAATTTGGATTACCAAACAATTTTGAAA
The DNA here is from genome assembly GCA_019925795.1 of Dendrobium chrysotoxum. NCBI lineage: Eukaryota > Viridiplantae > Streptophyta > Magnoliopsida > Asparagales > Orchidaceae > Dendrobium > Dendrobium chrysotoxum. The sequence continues at coordinate 7,290,017 of CM034312.1, forward strand.
CGTGACATGCTTATAATCAAATCGAGCGGCTCGACGAGACAAATCCAACGAGCGTAATATCTTTGAATTTTGATATCATTAAGGCACTCAAATACTTGATAAATGGTCCAAGATTAAAGAAGTCGATATCAATCGTCCATTCAAAACACTCCCAACATGCTTTTGATCTCCTCCCTATTTACTAGTCATGTTACTCTCAGAAAACTATAAATAGACTCCTCATTCCTCATGGAAGGAGGAAGGAAGCAGGGGACGAAGAGAGGACCCAAGCAAGGAAGAGAAGGAGGAGAAGGAAGAGAGGAAAACTAGAGTTCTCCTGCCACCAAACTTCTCCTAAACCACTGCCAGACTTTCGCCCGGCCACCAACTATCGTTGGACTTTTGCCAGACCTCCGCCCGGCCCACAACTATCGTCAAAATTACGCCAAGCCACTAATTAACGTCAGACTTTTTCCCGGCCACCAAGTAAAGCCGGATTTCCACCCGGCTTCCAATTATTGTTAGACTTCCTCCCGACAACGGTCCTTCCGACCTCTGTCGCCAGACAACAATCTTTTTAACCACTATCATCTGCCAACTACAGTCTTTCCGACCTCCGTCACTAGACAACAATCTTTTTGACCACTTTGGCCTGCCGATTACGGTCTTTCCTACCTCATTCGTCAGACAATGGTCTTTCCGACATCCATCGCGAGACAATAATCTTTCTGACCATTGTCGCCCATCAACTACGGTCCTTCCGACTTCTGTGGTTGACAACAAACTTTTTGACTACTATCGCCCGCTGACTACAGGACTTCTGACCTCCATCACCAGACTATGGTCCTTCCGACCTCCGTCACCAGACAATGGTCTTTTTGACCTCCTTCGCCCACCGTCTACAGTCCTCCCGACCACCATCACCCATCTATGGTCTTTCCAATATCTATCATCTGCCGACTATGGTCCTGCCGATTAAACAAAATGTCAATACTGATTTTTCCAATTTCCACCATATAATGCACTCTATATGTTGTATATTTGCTACATCAAACCAAGGCATTCCCCTCAAGGAAGAACCACATTTGTAATTGATGACAAATACTAGTTGATTCATTCAAACTGGGCCAGGCCCCATAGTTTTTCCTCCTTTTTAAGGGGTTTCTATATAAAAATTATGGTGTCTCTTATGAACTCTACACCTTTTCTTTTATTTGATTATGTGATGGATCTTCGTACAACTAAGACATTAAACTTTATATTTATCTATCGCCGTGAATATTCTAGGACGCAACCAAATTCGGCTTAAGCTATTATCCTTCCTCAATCAGTTATTCTTTGATTTTTTTATCCCCTCAAGTTGTTATACTTCGTTGTCAGAGGAGGAGGAGTAGAATAAATGAGAAGATGAGAGCCTTGCAGAACCTGATTCCTAATTCTAACAAGGTTCTGTTGCTTTTAGATTAGTTTTTGGAAATACTTTGTTTAGTTATTTTTACTTGATTTGTGTTACTACGTAAAGTCAAAAAAATGAAAATTGTGCTTTAGAAAGTCATGTTTTTGCTTTCAATCATTTTGAGAGACAAAATGAAATCCTCACTTTTGAGGAATTAAAATAAAATGCATAGTTTTTTTTCAAAAATTTGCTTTCTAACTAGAAGAAATCAATTGAGTCCTAATCATGTTTCTTTTTGTACTATGGATATTAAATTTTCTTATTTTTCAAGATAACTATTAAATCATGTCAAGTCCTCATAAATTGTTTCAATCTTTAGTAGCCTGCTAAATTCTCCTTACAAACTTATATTTAATATTATAAATTGTAAGTTATTTGCTATCTTATATTTAATATTATATGTTTTTGGATAATAATTGAAAAAAAAAACTTTAGAACTGCCTATGCCGGTCCTAAGCTCGGATGAAAAAAATTGAGGGAAAATTTTAATTAAATAATTTAGGCCTCCCCCCTCAATAAATTTTCTGGCTCCGTCACTGGACGCAACAATCATAATTCTATTTTATAACAATTTTATCTTATATTTTAAAAAAAATTATGAGGGGAATAATGAACATTTTACCTAAGTGATAATTAGAAAAATATTACTATCCGAATTATAAAAAAGAAGAAGAAGAAGATGCAAAACTCACAAAAATTTTCAGAAACCTTATAATTCACGCAACAGCATCACAGCTAATTTTTGCAAGCAGAAAGGCAACCTTAATTTACAGAAATATTGTGATAATGAAAATTTCCTTCTTTTTAATCACCATTTATCCTTTGCTTTGATGCTGGAACTGAAGGTATGTGAAATTTAACAAGAGAAAAATAAATGGAAACTGGAGGATATACAGTTAGGTAGATAGTTAAAGCAACGACGTACCTTCAATAGGATCAGTCTTTGCCGCAGCAGAAGATTCAGATCTGCATCTCTCGAACAAGAGCAAGAAGCACAAAAGGAAGCCGAAGAAGAAGCAGCAGCGGCCCGAGATTAGATGACGAAGAGAGATTAAAAATTTTGATGAAGCCATTTCTATTTCTTTGAAGAGATCGAAGGAAGGCGGATAATTGTTTCAGAAGAGGAAGAAAGAGAGAGAATATTTGATCTAATTTTGCTAAAGGATATAAGAAAATGTCTCATATATGCTCTGAAAAGTATAGAGAAGACCAAGTAAAAGTCATGATCTATAGGACCTCCCATGAGGAAAGCTGGCAGAAGTTTGGCCCGTTTGGGGAAGATGACTTTGACCTTCCTACATATATATATATATATATATATATATATATATATATATATATATATATGGGATTTTAAATTTAAATTGAACTAATATGTAAAATTTATAATTTATTTATATAATATTTTTGTTGCGTCCTGAAAAATTTGTGGCGGTAGAGAAATATGAAGTTTAATGTCTTAGCTTTGTACGAATTAGATCCAACACACAATCAGATAAAAGAGAGGGTGTAGTGTTCATAAGAAACACCAGAGTTTTTACGTGGAAACCCCTGAAAAGGGGGAAAAACCACATGGCCTGGCCCAGATTGAATGAATTCACTAGTATTTGTAGTCAATTACAAATGAGGCCTTTCCTTGGGAGGAAAGCTTGGTTTGATGTAGCAAATATACATCATATAGAGTGCATTACATAATGGGAATTGGAGGAATTAGTATTTGAAATATTTGTTTAGTCGACATGACCATAGTCAACGGATAATAGAGGTCGAAAAGATTACTGTTTGGCAACGGAGGTCAAAAGGATCGTAGCCAGCGGGCGACGGAGGTCGAAAAGACTGTAGTCTGGCGATAGAGGTCGGAAGGACCGTTGTCAGCAAAGGAGGTCAGAAGGATTGTAGTCTGCGGGCAACGGAGGTCTGAAAGAACGTTGTCTGGCAACAGAGGTCAGGACCATAGTCGACGAAAGAGGTCGGAAAGACTAGTCGGCGAGCGACGGAGGTCAGAAAGACCTTTGTCGACAGGCGACGGAGGTCAGAAAGACCGTTATCTGGCGATAGAGATCAGAAGGACCATAGTCGGCGAAGGAGGTCGGAAGAACCGTAGTCGGCGGGCGACGTAGGTCAGAAAGACCTTAGTTGGCAGGCGACGAAGATGGGAAGGATCATCGTCGGTGGGAGAAGGAGGTCTAAAAGACCATTGTCGAGTAAACCTCCAACAATAGTTGGAAGCTGGGTAGAATTCAAGCGTCAGTTGGTGGCCGGGTGGAATTCCAGCGTCAATCGGTGTTTGGGCGGAAGTCCGACGTCATTATGTGTCAGGGCAAAAGTCCGGCATTATCTGACGTCCGGGCAAAAATCTGGTGTAAGTTGGTGGCCGGGAAAAAGTCCGGCATCAATCGATGGCCGAGCGAAAGTCCGGCAATAATCTGGTGTAAGTTTGCGGCTGGGCAGAAGTCTGGTATCAATCGGTGGCCGGGTAGAAGTCCGACATCCTTCAGTGGCTGGGCGAAAGTCCGACGGTCGTCGAGGAGGAGTCTGGTGGCAAGAGAACTTTAGTTTCTCTTCTTCTTCTCTTCCTTCTCTTCCTTTCTTGGGTCCCCCCTCCCCACCAAACACACACACACAATGAGAAATGAGGGGTCTATTTATTATTTTTTGAGAGCGGCATGGCAAGTAAATAGGAAGAAGATCATGGGCATGTTGGGAGTGGTTTGAATGGATGGCCGATACTGATCCCCTTGATCGTGGACTATTGGTTGGGCATTTGAATGCCTTAATGATACAAAATTTGGTAATCTTGGGCTCGTTGGATTTGTCTCATTGAGCCAATCGATTCCTCTATAAGCATGTCATGTTTGGAAATCATTTGGTCATCTAATTTATGGTTTGAACCTTCAAAAGATGCTTTGAGTCTTTGATTTTGGACCGATTTGGGCTCAAATTGAGTCGAATTTGATTTTGGTGGGTTTGTCTCTTTGAGAAATTCAGTTCGATTATAAGTTTGCGAAAACCGGTGTTCGAATGGTCCCAAATTTAATTTCAGAAGTTTTCAACTTAATTTTGCCTTGAGATTCATGCCCAATCAAGATAATTTTTAACTAATATATCAGTTGCCCCCTAATTTCAAACGTCGAAGCTCCAAAAGTCCAAAATTGATATTCCAAATGATTTGAATTGCAAATTATCATTTTCAAAAAATTACGATGCGCGACCGCTCCTTGGAAGTCAACGTGGACCTCCTCTCGGGGCCATGAACTAAGTAAAATATCCTTAATTATAAATTAAGCATGTTCTGAAGTTGGCGCATTGATTGAAGCAAAAAATTGTTAAAAAATTATGCTCCAAAATATTTGAATTTGCTCGAATTTGATTATAGAAGCTCTGTTGACCTCCGAAAGTGTCAAAATTGGATCCGGAACATTAAAAAATAATTCTGGGGACCCAAAAATGTCTGATTTGAACTGTCCGAGCCGGACGTTGGGCCCGAACATGCGTAGGTGGCCGAATAAACCGGCGCTAGCACCGAAAAAATGTGCCCCAATGGGCGCACGATACAAATGTAGTCGTTATAATAATTGGCTGCTATTATAACCTTTTTTATGTGGGGCCCACCGCCTTAATTTTTTTAACACTATTTACGGTTGGAGGCTATAGTGCCGACCATAATAGTAATAATAATTTATATATATATATATAACGGATAACTGTTGTTGCAATTTTTTTTACGTAGGGCCCGTTTTTTTATGAGAGAGATGTTTCTTTTCCTTTTGAATTATTATTTTTAAATAGAGTTTTTTTCTTATTTTTTAAGAATATTTTAGGAATATTCTTATTCTTATAATATTCTTAAAATATTTTTGGAATATTCCTACTCCTGGAGAATATTTCAGCCTCATCTCTGCCTTATAAATAGCCCCCTAAGGCAAGGGGAAAATTGCTTCTCCTCTTCTTCTTCCTTCTTCCTCTAACTTTCTTACAGTTGAGGCTTTCCACTGTCTTGAATAGGTGACATCCCTTATCAAGTACAAGTACCCCTCTCTTGTATAAAAATTGGAGTTTTTGGCCTTCCTCTCCTTTTCTTTTCCACTTTTTCTCTTATTTTAGAGACTTTTCACTGTTTTTGATAGGTGGCATCCCCTATCCAAATTCAGTGCCCCCCTCTTTAGTGTAGAAGGAACTTTCTCCTCCTTTCATTCTCTTCTCCTCTGACTTTCTTCTTACATTAGAGGCATTCCACTGTCTTAGACAGGTGGCATCCCCTATCAAGCTATAGTGCCCCTCTTTTGTGTAGAAAAAGTCACGATAAGAGTTTGCTCTCTTAATAGACCGCCCTTGACATATGAAGGTTAACTACCTCTTGCATACAAGGGTGATTTGAGAAGATATAGAGATAATAGCACCCAAAAGGAGAGTTAGCGATTGTTAATAGACAGGGAAAATTTGGACGATGTTTGAGCAAAATTCTGATGACGATCGACGGCCAAGTGAAAGTGCGGCAGCGATCAGTGATCAGGCGGAAGTCTGATGGCGATTGATGATCAGATGGAGAGCTTAAGGAGATAGTTGGAGGTGTGCTGCTAATAGTAGTCAAGCGAGAATCCTTATGTGATTGATATGAAGTGAAGGACCAATAACGGGCATCAGGTAAAAGGTCGATGATGGTGGTGGTCAAGTGGCATTCTACTAAAGGTAATATGCATCCATACTAATGTGTGCAGACATCAGACATCCCTGATGGAAGAGGTCTGTTGACCTTATTTTCCACTCAAACTCAGGTCAAGGGAGGTTGACTTGGTCAAATTGACCAAGTCATGCCCCAAGACCACTTCCATTGGGTTGAGTAGGTCAAACCATATCTGTTGAGCCCAAACCTAGGTCTTGGGTCAACTTGGTTGACTAGGCCAACCTAGATTGAGCCAACTAGCCCAAATCACTTCCATTTTGATTTAAATCATTTCCAAAGCCCCCTTGGCTCAATCCCTCACCCACTTGGACTTGTTTGACCATGTTGACTAAGTCAACTTAGGGCTTGGTCAACCCAAGCCCTATTTGGTCAAATTTGACCTATTTATGTCAAATTCATCCCCTTTATTGCATTTAAAACTTTCTAATGCTCCCCTTGGACCAAACCACGGCCAAGGAGGCTCAATTCCCTCCTAATTAGCCCTAGGGGCAATCCTAGTTGTTCATCAAAGGCCTAGGACTATAAATAAGGCTACTAGGGCTTCATATAAGGGATCTTGCTTTTGTTTTCTTGCCCTAAGCTCTCCAAGCCTGAGCTCTTGCTTATGCGAGTTCCCCTAGTCTCTCTCCACCTTTCCTAAGTCAAACTCACCGGTCAAAGCACTCTGGTGGCGAGATCTCCGACGAACCGAGGTTAAATCCCTTCTAAGGCGAATTCCCATCGATCTAACGCGTTTCAAAATACGATTCCTTCTATAAAAAGCAGCATGGATAATCTACAAGTGCAATAATCCCAAGATCTCCTGAATACATCTATTAGATTAGGTAAAATCCTCAACCTTAGTCTAGAACACTTAGAGCTAAATAATTTTTCATGTAGTGCATCTTAGATCGTGATTTTTGTCCCCCATGAATGCTCTTCATGTGTACAATCTATGTTTAAAATTTCATGTGATTTGGTTCACCTGATCGTGAGAATGAGATGAAAAATGGTTCCTAGGGCTCGGGTTATGTTTCCGTCCGCTGTGTGGAGATAAGGGATGTTGATCTCGTGAGCAACGGTCGTGATCTCGCCGTTCTGCCGTTTAGATCAGCCGTAGAACTCAATCTAGTGGCTCCGTCCTCCGTCCAGGGAGATAAGGGTCGTTGCTTCCAAACCACGGATGATTAGACGCCTTCGCGCCACGTCTGACGTGGTTAAAGTCCATGACTCGAATTCCCACGCCACTGCAATCATTGCCAATGATTGTGCGGCAGCGTAATCATTGGAATTGATTACAAAACCGCATCCGCGGTTTGATCTCGCCAATCATGAGTCGTCACGTAGCCTGCCGCCACCATTTTTTATTTAAATTAGTTTTAAGTTAATTTTAAATGTATTTTTAAATCATAAAATTTTAAAAAATTATTATAAATTATTTTTAAATATAAAAAATACATATTATATATCAAAATTTTTAGATAATTATCCCCTTTAATTTAAAATTATTATTTATTTAAAATTTTAAGTACATTTTGAATTATTTTAAATATTGAGTATTAACTATTTTTTAAATTAAATATTTAATTAAAATAGTTAAAATATTTAATAAAAATTTAAAATTTATTTTTAAAAAAATATTTTAATATTTCAGTTAAACATTTATTTTAATTTTTTTAATATTAAAATTTAGTTTAATTTAAGATATGATATTTAATTATTTTAAATAATCTTTATATATTAATATATAATTAATATTTATTGAAAATGATTTTTTTTAATATTAACAAATAATTTATTTTCAAAATCATAAATTTAATTTTAATTATTTAATTTTAAGTTAAGTTTAATATAAGTAATATTCTTATTTTAAGTGATTTTTTTCTTTTTTTATTAATTAAATATTTAAATACCTAATTAGTATTTAATTAAATTAAAATTCAAATACTTTCTTAAAATTTCATAGAGATTATCTTTTAAATTATTTAAAATTTCAGAGAACTTTTAATTTTTTTAATTTAATTTAATTTTATAACTATTTCTAAATATTAATTTTTTAATTACTTTAAATACCTTTTTAATATACTGAGCTTTAAAAATGCATATTAAATTCATTTTAAATCATAAAAAATAATATAATACCTTAAAATTTTTAGAAATTTAAGTATTTTGACTTAAAATTAATTTTATAGATTAAAATCTAATTTTTTTAATTTTTCTTAACTATTTAATTACTTTAATACTTAATTACTATTTAATTAAATAATATATTAAGAATTTTCAAAAATTAAAAATTTATTTTGATTTATTTTCAAACCCTTTTTTGAGGATTAGTGGATCTCTCAAAAGAAAATATTTTAAATTATTTTAAATTATTTTATTTTAAAACTTATGTATTTATAGGTTAATATATATGTATTTTAAAATATTTTAAAATTATATATATATATATATATATATATATATATATATATATATATATATATATAAGATTCTATTGAAATTTGAAACATGGGTAAAGCATATGAACAGAATTCATGGGAAAGGATTAGTGAATAATTGTATCCCAATTATTCACTAATTAAGTCGCTAATCATATTAATTATTACTTAATCTTTTGCATGTTTAGGATGCATGAGCACTTAGCCTAGGCTCTCCTAATTCTAAGGACATGATTTGTTATTATATGTTGCATTTTCCTTATGTTACCCACGGGTTTGTCATGGACATTTGATTTGAACTCATTCAACCTAGCAAAACCTTAAGGACAATAATTAAGGACCCGTCTAAAGAATTTAGAGAAATTCTAGGGACTATGATACACCTCCGAATGACATGAAATTTAAAACATTCAAACTTAGTGAGATTTCAAAATCCTGTAAAATTTTTAGAAATTTTTAGGACCCTTTAAGCTGCTTAATCAACAAACCCAAATTCAACCTTTTAATTAAACCCCGATAAATTTAGAAAATTCTAATAAATCCAAATTAAATTCAAAAATTGTCAATAATACATCAAACTCTTTAGAATTTAACCCATGGCCTAAGAAAATTAAAATCCCTTTAATTGGACCTTAATTTGAATATTAATTTAATTTTGATTAAAAATTATCCCTTTAATTGAATTAAATAATTAAAAATTATTAAAAATGTCAAAATTTCCCAAAATACTTGGAAACCCTTCATTGGGTCATTCCTGACCTTTAGAGGTGATTCCAAGGGGTTTGGAACTGATTTGGATCAAAATCCCTAAAATACCCATAATTAGACAATTTTAATTATTCATTAAATATCTTGACTTTGAAGAATCATAACTAATTCTAGAAAAATTTAAATTGGGTAAACTAAAGGCATTCAACTCCAATTATAATCTAGTATTTATTAAAAATGTGAACATTTTAGAAATCAGCCTAAATTAAAAAATCAACTTTTCGGTCAATTGTAGTTCAATAACTAGGCTCGAAACTTCTAAAAGTCATAACTTTGCATAGAAAACTTCAAATCCAGCAAACTTAAAGTTTAATTACTCCCCCCAAGGTCTAATATTTAATAAAAATGCTAACACCCAACACTCCAATCTATTTCTTAAAGTCACCTTTGGACCCCTTTGATGTAGTGGATAGGATAACCCGGACCTTCTAACATTCACTAATTCAACTTAAACTTAAGAGAATACTACTCTAAGCATTGAAATAGATTAACCAACTAAATTAATTAAAATTTGACCTTAAAATACTAATTTTTGAACTTTAATTAATAATTTCCCCTTTGGCCTTCAATAAGTCGGATCATCAATAACTTGAATAAATTACCCAACATAGGATATATCCAAGACCACATGGCCTACTGCACACACATAGAATGGCTTGTTAGGACATGAATTCTAGTTTTAGGTTAGGATGGTGTTTTCTTTTCTTTCTGTTTCTGCGGTGTAACGCTCTACATGTGCCACGTGTGCTGGTTGCTTTGACTTGCTGTGATGATTACTGTGATAATGAGCTTTATTATTATATTATATTTATGATGTGATATGCGATAGATTATTCATAGGTTAGGGGCGACCCTGATACTATTGATGTTTCCTGCAGGTGGCCATATTCATGCAGCGCTACTAAGGGGGCTAAAAAAATAAATAAACTATATATATAATTGTTATAGGTGCTTTAGCTACTTAACCCCCAAATAAATAAGAGCATAGTCAAGTGTGGCTAGCATGAGTACTTTCATTTTTATATATAACTGCTTGAGATATTTTATTTTAACTACTTAGGATAACCCTACATGAGAGTCTAGATTTTCTTTTTTTTATGATATAATTTCATTCAATGTAAGGAGTTGTGAAAGTCTCTAAAAATAAGGCATTTCAAATATAAGGGATCCAAAAAGAAAAGAAAATCCCTTGTTGGGAATTTCTCTTCATTTGGATATCCTTCTGGAGGACGAATACTATAAGAAGACTGAATGAAGACAATCCGTAGAAGGACCAGAAGATGAAAATCAAGACAAAATACCTTATTTTTAAGACTTGCATCATTCTATAGGATTAGAATCCAAGATATTATCAAGGAAACCTGGCCACCATTACTTTTCTGCAGACCCTAGGTTGTATTTTATATGGCATTTGCCATATACTTTTGGACTTTTTCTTAATCTGGTGGATATTTATATTGATATGTTTATTTTGCTTGTGCTGTAGAAATTACTTGCTTTTTATAGGATTTTTTCTTGCATGTGTGTGCACATAATTTCGCTAGCCTCTTTAGGAATAAAACATTTTCTACTCATAATCAAAATTTAAAATTTTAAGGATTGAATAATATAGAAAGCTAATGATCTAGGGAATAGCTGAAGATCATCCAGGGACTCATGCATATTAATACATCCTCTCTTTTCTTGCTTTAAGATACTTCCCCTTCTATAGGTAGAGTTCAGATAATCCGACCTATGATGATGAAGTGCTGAACCTGGGAAAGCCTAGTCTTCTAAAAAATTATTTTTATAAGACTTTTTAAAATTTCATGCATTCTTAATTTAGAGATTTAGACTAACACACATTGTATTAGAAACTAACTAAAATTAAAATTTAATTACACTAATTTTAGAAGTATAGTATCATTCATAAGTACAAGGTCATTTAGGAACCCCTCTAGATGTCAGCCTTAACTTCCAAAGACTCAGCGACCCACCAATCTTTCATAAAGACCAAATAATATGGATTTTATACGACTAGGTAGTTAGCTAGCTTTCTTTTTTCAGGCGGGATATTAATCCAGAATGTATTAGCTAGGATACGGGTGTTAGTGTTATGTGTAGAACACTCAACCCAGTTTAGATTTTGGGTTCAAGGCTAGTACTATCAGTGTCCCGTAGTATGCCTCATCGGTAGGTAAGTTCTCTATCCTTCAGAGGCTATAAATCCTGCCTATCCGCATTATATGGATGACGCCACCTCCATCCTTGTTGTTGACCTTTATTTTCATTCGAGTGCCCTTGAGGGCCTTTAATTAATTTAATCAACCCCCGTCGAGTCCAATTCGAGCTCGAATTAGCTTGAATTGAGTCAAAGAAGACTCGACCGTATCCGATTCAGCCCGATTAGTTTGCCTTAGGCCCGTCGAGGTTAATTTGATTCGAGTGTTCATTTTATTTAAATTTAACTGGGTTAATTTGAGTAAATCAAATTGAATCCCAAATTGACCCAAATCGGATCTGACTGTAGGCTTGCTTCTTTTTCTTTTTCCTAGCCGCTCTCAACCCTAATTTTCTTAGTGTGAGAGCTCTTCCAACATCTCAACATCTTCCTCCACTCAAATTCGTTGGTAAAATCTTGCCGGCCGCGAGATCTCCGGCGACCCGAGTCATTCCCCTTCCAAAGCTTCTACCGTCCGATCCAAGGTGAATTGGAGTTCAACTTCAACTAGAGGAATATACGAGGACAATCTACAAGCTCAGATATTTCAAAATCTAGAAGATCTAACGGTAAGATTTTATCAAAACTTTAGATCTAGGTCACCACACTTAGATCCGTACATCTTTCTAATAAGCGCTTTTCAGAGCTTTTAAATACCTCCCCATAACTTTTATTCATGTTCTTAATCTACATTTAAAATTTCATCAAAATCAATAAAGCCATTCTTGAGAACGAAACCTTTTTTTTTTTAATTTTAGGGTTATAGAATTCGGCGTACATGAATAGCATGAGTCGTTGATTTTCTCTTTCTTTTTTTTATAAATATTTTATTAAAATTAAATACATTTTTTTTATAAAATATGTTTAAATAATTTAATAATTATTTTAAATACATTAATTTAAAATTATATCTATTTTATGACGTATTTATTATTATTTAAAATAGTTTTAATTACTTAAAATCTAAACACTTAGTTAATACTAATAATTATTAAATACTTTTAAAATGATATTATTAAATATTTCTTTATCTATTTTATTTTAAAATAAATAAATAAATAAATAAAAATAAGAAAAATTTTATTATTACTTTTCAATAATTTAATTTTTAAAATTATGTTATAATATATTATTTTAAGTAATTCTTAATTAGTTAATTGTTTAAATATCTTAATATTTAATCAAAAATTAATTAATTACTTTCTAAAATTAAAAAAAATATTTTTTTTATTAATTATTTTGAAATATCAGAAAAATTATTATTATTTTTATTATTTAATTCGAATTAATAATTACTTTCCTTTTTTAAATTATTCTAATTGATTAATTACCTAAATTACTTAATTAGGTATTAATTAATTTAAACTTTAAATACTTTCTAAATTTATAAAAATTATTTTTATATTGAATTATTTTGAAATCAGAAAAATTATTATTTTTTTTATTATTTAATTCAAATTAATAATTACTTTCCTTTTTTAAATTATTCTAATTGATTAATTACCTATATTACTTAATTAGTCATTAATTAATTCGAAATTTAAATACTTTCTAAATTTATAAAAATTATTTTCTTATTAAATTACTTTGAAATCAGAAAAATTATTATTAGTTTTATTATTTAATTCAAATTATAATTATTTTCCTTTTTTAAATTATTCTAATTGATTAATTACCTATATTACTTAATTAGTCATTAATTAATTCAAAATTTAAATACTTTCTAAACTTATAAAAATTATTTTCGTATTAAACTATTTTAAAATCAGAAAAATTATTATTATTTTTATTATTTAATTCGAATTAATAATTACTTTCTTTTTTTAAATTATTTTAATTGATTAATTACCTAAATTACCTAATTAGTCATTAATTAATTTAAACTTTAAATACTTTCTAAATTTATAAAAATTATTCTTTTATTGAATAATTCTAAAATAAGAAAATTATTATTATTATTATTTTTTTATTATTTAATTTCGAATTATTAATGATTTTTCCTATTTTTTTTAAATTATTTTAGTTTATTAATTACTTAAATTACTTAAATAATTGATTTAAAATTTAATTATTCCTAAATTTATAAATAATAATTTTACTAAATTATTTTCAAAATCAAATTAATTTTTTTTTTTATAAATTTATTTACATTTTTTTTTATTTTTAGGAAAAATTTTCTATTTTAAATACTTTCCTTAAATATTAATTACTTAATTTACTTAATTAATAATTAATTAATTTAAAATTTAATTATTTTCCAAATTTGTAAAGAATCTCTTATTCCAATTATGTTAACATATCAGAGATTTTATTTATTTATTTGTTTATTTACTCTTTTAAATTTAATAAATATACCTTATTTTAAATACTTTCCTTAATTTCTTAAATTATTTAATTAATAATTAATTAATTTAAAATTTAAATATTTTTCATATTTATAATAAATAATTTTATTAAATAATTTCCAAAATTAGATAATTATTTTTGTTATTTATTTTTTTTATTAATAAATATTTTTTCCATTTTAGATTATTATAATTAATTAAATACTTAGATTATTTAATTAATAATTAATTAATTTAAAATTCATTTATTTTTCAAACTTATGAAAATTATTTTTTATTAAATTACTTTAAATTCCAGAAACTTTAATACTTAATTTAATTTAATTTGATAATTATTTTTAAATATTAATTATTTTGAAATTATTTAAAAATCCTTTTTAATACATTAAACTTCAAAAATTCATAACTAATTCATTTTAAATCGGATTTTTGTGTATAATACCTTAAATTTTTCAGAAAAATATGAAATTTTATTTAAAATTATTTCTGGATTCAATTCTGTATTGTTTGGATTATTTTCTGTGCTACCTAATTACTTAATTATTTGATTATTATGTAATTACTTTAAAATTAAAAATTAATTTTAAATATGAAAATATTTTGAAACCCCTTGGTGGTGGCCAGTGGATCTCTTAGGGATATAACATGAAATCATTTTCAAACTATCTTATTTTAAAAATTATATATTTGTGTACTTAATACTTATATGTATTTTAAATATTTTTAAAACTACATATATTATTAAATCCTTAATCTTGGGAGATCCACTTGGTGAAATCTTAAATCTAGGTTATGTATGTGAAGAGCGATTCATGTGGGAGAAGGATTAGTGGGTGATTGTGTCCCAATCAATCACTAATCACTTCATTAGGTTTCTTTACTTAGTATTTTCGTAGTCCTTGCATGTGTAGGTTGCACAAGCACTTAGCCTAGGCTCTCTTAGATCTAAGGACTTGATTGGTGTGTTTATATTTACTGCATTTACCCTCTTTATGTTATGCCTAAGGATTAGCTAACTCACTTTATTCCTGCTTAGTGTAGTGACACACTAAGGACAATAATTAAGGATTGTCTAGCGAACTTAGAATATTTCTAGGAGCTAGGATAGATCCCGGATTGCTATGAAACTTTAAACACTAGTGCTTAGTGACATCTGAAACCCCCTAGAATTTTCTAAGAATTTTCTGGACTCTTTAAAACACTAAATTGACAAACCCTAATTTACCCGTTAATTAAGCCTTAGAAACTTCAGAAAAATATAATAAATCCATTTTAAATCAGAAAAATACCCATAATACCTCAAACTCTCCAGAATTCAGTCCCCAACCTTAGATAATTAGGGCCCCCTTAATTGGACCTTAATCTGAACTTTAATTCAACCTTAATTAAAAATTACCTTTTTGTCTTAATTAAATCATTAAAAATTATTAAAAATCCCAAATAGATTACCCATAGGTTAGGATCGAGGTTGATACTAACAATATCTTCTGCAGGTGGCCATGCTCATGCAGCGCTAAATAAAAGGGGGGCAATAATCATGATTTAAATACTAATGTCATTTTATGCAGGTGCTTCAGAAATTGCTCAGCCCCCCTAAATAAATGAGGGCTAATAAAAAAAATCATTATAAATTGCTACAGGTGCTCCAGAGCTTGCTTAGCCCTCAAAATAACTAAGAGCATGGCCAAGTGTGGCTGCGATGAATATTTTTATCTTCATATAAACTGCTTGGGATGATATACTAAACTGCTTGGGATGATTTTCATTAGGATAACCTTGCAGGGGAGTCTAGATTTACTGCTTTCGTTTAATGTAAATTATTTGTAACTTGGTACCGAGTTGTGAAAGTTTATTTTGAGTGAGAATACTAGGATCCAAAGGTTGGATTCCAAAAGAAGAGGACACCCAATATGAGGATAGTCCTTTTCTATTTGGGAATCCAAATTTGGATCATTCTACTACCCGAGGAGTCCAAGGAAGCTGAGATCCAAGGAGTCCAACAAAGCTAAGATCCGAGGAGTCTAAGGAAGAGAACATCAAGAAGATGAAGATCTGCAGTATCCCACTCAAAATAACTTGCGTCAGTCCTAGGATTAGAAATCCAGGTTGTTGGCAGTGGTGCCCGGCCACTTTAATTTTCTGCAGACCCTGGGTTGTAATTAAAGGCAGTTGGCCTATGGACATTTAATTGATTTGTTTAATTATGTATTATGCTTGATTTGATGATGATTGCGTATAGGTTATATGCTTTTCATAGTTTATTGGCGATCTGCATGCCGCTTTTGTTTTAGCCTGGATTTTGTTAGGCTCTCTAAGGACTAAAACCTTTTCTACTCGCAACTAATATTTAAAATTTTAAGTTTTAAGCAATTTAGAAACTTAACGACCTAGGGAATTGCCGGAATCGTCCGGGGTCGCATGCATATTAATGCATTTCTCTTTCCTTCTATAAGACACTTCCCCGCCTGCGGGTAGAGTCCGGATAATCTGACCTATGAGGATGAGGTGCCGGACCTGGGGAAGCCCAGTCTAATTCTAAAAATTATTTTATAAGCCTTTTTAAAGTTCTGTGCATACCTAATTTGGATACTTTAACCAGCATGCATTGCATTAGAAATCAACTAAATCAAAATTTTAATTGTATTAGTCATAGGAGCATTCACCCGACATCAGTCCGGGGCCAATTAGGAAATCCTCTAGATGTCGGCCCTATTTCTGAGAACTATAACCCACCTAGCCATCTTTCATAAATGACTGGACAGCATGGTTTTAAAGCGATTAGGTGGTTAGCTGGCTCCCCCTTCCAGGCCGGGGTAAGTCCAGGTTTTGCATTATATTAGTTAGGACACGGGTGTTAGTGTTGCGTAGAACACTAAACTCATTAGATTTAGGATTCAAGGTTACTATTGTTTCGTAGTACACCTCATCAGTAGGTAGGTCTTCTGTCTTCCAGAGACCCTAAACCCTACATATCGGCGTCACACGGATGACGCCACCTCCATCCTTCCCTCATGCATGTTTCGAGTGCATGATTTATTTATTTTTCTCCAGTTTCTTCTCACTACCTTAGTCCCTCCGGATGCTGATGTGAGCCATGCATGTTGACTAAGCCTAGTTGAACCTCTCTTTCCCTTCGAGTATGACTTCCTAGTCTTCCCCCTATGTGCCAATCCCAATTCAGAAAGTATAATATATAATCCTTAATCGAGAGTATTCTCAGGCTCCGGCTTGAGATGTAATTAACCACAGGGGCTTGCGCCCGTGGAAAACCGAATCCCACTCTCAAATAAACCCCATTCGAGCTAATGTATCGGGTGGGGGAAACCCGTTGTGACGATCAGATCATATATATTATTACCCATCGAGGTGTGCTGGTGAGAGCCGCTATCCTCAATGGTTAATCATATGTGTGATCGAATCTGCCCTCCCATTGGCCAGATACTATCTCCCCTCGCAGGGCGATGGTTTTTGTTGTCCTCTCGGAGGTCCACAGGTTTCTGGCGACCACGGTGGGACAGGTTTCTATCTCCATCTTTGGATTTTATATTATTCTCTCTTGTGTGTACTCCGGGATTGGTACTCCTTAGATTAGGTCCGTCCCACTCTTAGTTAGGGTCCTTCCTTAGTTAGGATCGTTCTTCTTTTTCTTAGTTAGGGTTCCCCCCTAGCTAGGTTTTTTTCTTTCCGTTCTTCTTAGTTAGGGCTTCCCCCTAGCTAAGCTTTTCCTCCTTCGGACCTTCTAGGTCATTCCGTCCCTTATCTATCATTCAGCTTCTCGTTATTTCTTACTAATTATTTCAAACTTCTTTTCTTCTTCTTGGCAGACAGTGCCATGGCTTCCTTCGTGCCTTCCGTTACTTTTAGTTTTGGTTCTGACGCGCGGGTGACACTTCCTGAGTCCCTGCTAGCCAGTCCTCCCGCTGGAGGAATCACTTTTGGTTCCTTCACTGACTCGGCCTTCGTCACTCTTGGCGGGCCGACCCTGCTGATGCTGCTGCCTACTCTCCTCCCCAGAGGAGAGCTCGCGCAGCCATGTGACCTTTTGGACGTCCAGTTGCTCAGCGGACAGTCCGGGCACCTGCTCGTCCTACTCCTGTTCGTGTGCAGCTGGCACACCCTGTGGTTAGGCAGCCAGTGCCTAGACCACTCCCTGTTCAGCCCACTCGTCCAGCGGTTAGGCGACCAGTGCTTACCGCACCTGTTGTTCAGACTACCCCGGCCCCTCAGCACCGGCAGGCAGTAGTTACCCCTGTTGTTGTTTTGGCAGAGGCGGCTCGTGTTCGGGTTCCCCCTCCTTCTTCCTCCAGTAAGAGGGGTGCCCAGACCGAGGCTCCTTCGTAAGGGTAGTCTCCCTACCGCCTATAAATATTCCTCTGTATATGCACCCCTTTGGAGGGGCTTCTCCACTTTTCGACAATCTGTGTGGCCACGACGATTTGTCCTCTACCACACGACGTTTGTTACAAGAAGTATGAGGCTATCCTTAGGGGTGGTGATGCGAGATGATATGATTCATGCACCGGCATAAACTCTAGTCTCTATCATCTCCCTTGTCTGAACTCTTCTAGGCCAGATCTTGACCCATATCAGTCCAAATACAGATTCAAGTTCTATTTTCAATGGTGGGATCTTTAAATTTAATGTGCAAAGTTTCTAAAAGAAGGATTAATC
Source organism: Dendrobium chrysotoxum (assembly GCA_019925795.1). Lineage (NCBI taxonomy): Eukaryota > Viridiplantae > Streptophyta > Magnoliopsida > Asparagales > Orchidaceae > Dendrobium > Dendrobium chrysotoxum. Next base: position 7,308,540 of record CM034312.1, read on the forward strand.
TGAGAAAAGTCTGAGAGCTTGAAACATGAAGTGAACTTTTTAGAGAATTTTTCCTTAGAAAGTACAGAACTTATTTTTTTCTGATGAAAGATTTACCCATATCTTCTTTAGAAAATAAAGTAATTGGTGGTTGACTCCTCTAAGCGCTTGAAGGACGATTGTAATGATTCAAAAGAAAAGAACGCGCCTTCTCTCTCATCCCTTGCTTGGGATGATTTCCTATTTTGAACTAAAATCTATATCAAATTGGAATCAGATTTAGAGACACATATTTTCCCAATCATCTTGCAATTTTCTATCTCATAGGCATCTTTCGCATGCTAATGAATCTATCTCATAATTTTCTCATTCAAGTTGTTCATTTTTATCATAGGATTGGATTTGCTTTGTGGATTCTTCTTCCTTGCACGAGAGAGTGAGCTTTTCTTCTCTTATGTTTGGAGGATAATCTTACAACTGAGAAAGTTTTCTTTTAGGAATTTGGAAAGGGGGCCAATTACAAAATGAAAGATACACAAAGTGTATCAAAAGTGAAAAGATACGCAGTGCGCCAAAAATCAAAGATACACAAAGTGTATCAAAAGTAAAAAGTTACGCAAAATGCGCCATAAAGTCAAGGATACACAAAGTGTATCAAGTAATTAAAAGATGCGCAGTGCGCCAAATCAAGTTGAGGGGCTCAAAATGAGCCCAAAGTGGATAAGTAAATGGCTTCCCTTTCTCGTAAATCTCTAAGTCTCAGAAAATACATACCCTTTGATATTTGTGATACTTGAGTTTGAAAATCATGATTTTGGATTTATCATCGTGCAAGAATGTTCTACTAGATATAAAAATATTTTCATGCGAGAAGATTGAGAGGATTCAGTTTCTCTCTCTAATTTACACCCTTTTGAATTAGATATTTATTCAGAATATGTAAGGGAGAAAGCCCAGCTTAGCTTGTAGGGAGCTTAAGCTGGGTTAGCAAAATTTAAATCCCTAACCTTCTCGGGTCTAGATGGAGTCAACCCATATTGCTGAACTTTCTGAACCTTTTCTAAGGTTCAAGATGATTCAGAGGTTAATTTTTCATTTCTAAAAATAATCCTTTCACTCTCTGATGAAATTTTCACTCTTTAGGAAATGTGTGAATCAGACTTCTCTCAGATTGGTTGGTAAGGGCTTAAACATCTCTTAGTGGTCCCACTATTGAGTTTATTTAAATGCTTGTCATATTCTTTTAAAAATTCGTGCACAAAAATATTTTGACCCCACCATCTGATTATAGACCATTCTTAAGGACTGATAAGAGTCTCGCATTTATTGTACCTTCCTCTTCTGAGTTCTGATAATTTGGGAGTTTCCCCCTCTCTGTTCCCCCAGTTTCACTTGGTGCTCCCAAATGTGGTCTGGAATATCAAAACCAATTCAGACTTCTTTTGTACTGGGTCCATACCAACCTATGCTAGCTAGGGAGGGTAATGTTGATCCACTATCCTAATCTAAACTTCATTCACATATAAATCGTGTTCTGATTGTGCCCCCAGTTCTATTCATGTGGCGAATATGGCCTGGGTTATCAAAGCCAATCTTACCTCCCTCTTTGTGTTCCAATCATTAGAGGATGTCTCATACTAGGAGTAACACACGGATATGGTAAACGTTCCCTCTACCGGATGTTATCTTCGACAGTATGAGACATATTTAGTTTATGATTGTGAACATATAAAGAAAATATGCACATATACAATAAAAGAGGGAAACTCTCAGTAGAGCAAAACTGGTTGCCCTTGTCACAGGTGGAACCCGGTAATACTCTCTAAGAGCTCAAATTCCCCAAAGTCTTTTTTTTCTTCTCCTACGAAGCGTCTGAGTGATCGCTTCAAGGATGAGTTTGCACTTGTGATTATTATGATCTTTTACAATCATGATAGTCCTTGTTAGTGGTGCGATACATCTTGCTCAAGATGTTAACATCCCACCTTCGCGAGCTCTGATTTCCTAGCAGGGAATCAGCTCTCTAGTTTCTTTTAGTGACCTACTTTTTCACCCTTGCCCTGCTCTCAGCTACTAGAGAGCAGCCCTATGGGTCTAGTAGTGTTGCTCCCACCTCTCACAGGGTCCCACCAGACGGGGTGAGCGTTACCGCTGCGATGTTTGATACTTATTGATTTTACTCATAAATCATTTCCCTCAATGACGAGTGTGTCTCCTCGCCATATTGAGTTGTTTCCCCAGTAGTGTTGCAGTATGCCTGGTTATCGGCGTTAGCATCACTGACTTGAGAGCTCTGATTTTCTAGCAGAAAATTAACTCATTTTCTACTTTACTCTCTCTCTCTCTCTCTCATTCGTACTCTACTCTCAGCTGCTAGGGTAGCTCTACGGATGCGCTGATATTATTTCACTACCCACAGGGTCCCACCAGTTTGTGTGGGCACCACCACTGTGAGCTTTTTCATGAATGTCATTCCTATGCAATGTTACTTCCCTAGTGGCGAGTGCGTCCCCTCGCTACTCTTGTGTGCTTTTCTGGTTGTGATGCAGTACATCAAGTCTTAGATGTTAGCATCGCTTCTTAGTGAACTTTGATTTTCTAGCAGAAAATCATTTCACTTGTCTCGTAGTGACATACTTTCCCACCGTGACCCGACCCTTAGCTGTGGAGCGGTCCCTTGGATGTGTTTATGTTACTTTCCACCTCTACAGGGTCCCACTAGCTTACGTGGGTGTACCACTGTAGTCTTCTATGATTATTTCTCATTGATATAGTTCTTTTCTCTGTAGCAAGTATGTCTTCCTTGCTACATTAGCTACTCATTGGGAATGAGATTACCCCTCTCACACTTTTTTAAGGGCGTACCTTTCCCTATAGTCTCTCAAGGCATCATTCTGGTGCTTCCAGGTTTGTATGATCTTTGTTTCGCCTAGGCAGTTTCACTGGCATTTGGATACTCGTGGCCACGACGACTTGTCCTCTACCACGTGGTACCCAAAACACTAGTTTGAAACTCCTTAGACGACCCTTCTCTCTTTAAAATTTTCTATTTTCTACTCCTCTTCCCATCCTTACACATATGCGTGTTGGGGCATGGTTGAGATGACTTTCCCCTGATCGCTCTACTGCAGGCATATGCGCCGGGTAGGCATCAGACTTTACTTGGTTGAGAATGCCCCACAGAGCCCCTGGGAGGCATATCTCACCACCTCTTTTCCCTGATTGCTCTGCTGCAGGCATATGCGCCGAGTAGACATCAGGCTTTACTTGGTTGGGAGCACCCCGCAGAGCCCCTGCGAGGCATAGCTCACCACACCTTTACCCTGACTGTCCTGCCGCTCTGGTAGACATCAGGCCTTTACCCTGATCGTCTTGCTCTGATCAAGCAGACATCAGACTTTACCCAGTTGAGTGGGAGCCCGACAGAGTCCCTGGGAGGCATTCCCCACCACCACTTTTACTCCGGATGTTCTGTAAAAGACTACGTAGACTCCAATTTCGTGGCTTATTTACTTTTGTTAAGGTCAGGCAGAAGTATTGAGTCACCCCTATCCGCTGTTCCGAAAGGAGCAGGAGGAGACGGGATCCTTTCACCTTCTATTCTGCTGTTTGAAATGATCAGTCAGGTAGTTGGTTTTACTTACCGGTCGAGAGAGCCCGACAGAGTCCCTGGGAGGCATTCCTCACCACCCCTTTACTCTGGATGTTCTGTAAAAGACTACGTAGACTCTAATTTCGTGGCTTATTTACTTTTGTTGAGGTCAGACAGAAGTATTGAGTCACCCCTATCCGCTGTTCCGAAAGGAGCAGGAGGAGACGGGATCCTTTCACATTCTATTCTGCTGTTTGAAATGAACAGTCAGGTAGTTGGTTTTACTTACCGGTTGAGAGAGCCCGACAGAGTCCCTGGGAGGCATTCCTCACCACCCCTTTACTCTGGATGTTCTGTAAAAGACTACGCAGACTCCAATTTCGTGGATTATTTACTTTTGTTGAGGTCAGACAGAAGTATTGAGTCACCCCTATCCGTTGTTCCGAAAGGAGCAGGAGAAGACGGGATCCTTTCACCTTCTATCCTACTGTTTGAAATAAACAGTCAGGTAGTTGGTTTTACTTACCTGGTTGAGTGAGCCCGACAGTGTCCCTCGGAGGCATTCCTCACCACTACTTCCTCCCTGATTGTTTTGCTCTGATCAAGCAGACATCAGACTTTACTTGGTCGAGTGAGCCTGACAGTGTCCCTGGAAGGCATACCTCACCGCTCTTTCACCTTCTACCCTGTTGTTTCGACACGGTCAAGCAGGTAGTTGGTTTACTCTACCACTTTGTTCTTTGCTCTCTCCTTGGCTCTGCCCTTGCTACAGGGTAAGGTCAGGAGATGATCACCTTTTCACCGTCTATCCTACTGTTTCGATACGGCCAGACAGATAGTCGGTTTGCTTTACTACCTTACTTTTTTCTAGGGCTTTCTCTCTTCAGCTCTGCCCTCACTATAGGGTAAGGCAAAAAGAAGATCTCCCCCACTCTCTCGCCTTTTGGTGGCCTGTTACTATTTTACCCTTTGTTCTCTCCTCGGCTCTGCCCTTGCTATAAGGTAAGGCCAGGAGAAGATCCCCCTTCGCTCTCTTTCACATCTTTTGGCGCTACTTTACTTAAGTCTTTACTTCACTCATTTTGTTACATTCGGTCAACGCCAACACGAGCGGTTCACTAGTTTGTTCGCCGCACCTGTTGGGGGTCCGTTTGTTGACCTTTATTTTCATTCGAGTGTCCTTGAGGGCCTTTAATTAATTTAATTAACCCCCGTCGAGTCCAATTCGAGCTCGAATTAGCTTGAATTGAGTCAAAGTAGACTCGACCGTATCCGATTGAGCCCGATTAGTTTACCTTAGGCCCGTCGAGGTTAATTTGATTCGAGTGTTCATTTTATTTAAATTTAACTGGGTTAATTTGAGTAAATCAAATTGAATCCCAAATTGACCCAAATCGGATCTAACTGTAGGCTTGCTTCTTTTTCTTTTTCCTAGCCGCTCTCAACCCTAATTTTCTTAGTGTGAGAGCTCTTCCAACATCTCCACATCTTCTTCCACTCAAATTCGTTGGTAAAATCTTGCCGGCCGCGAGATCTCCGGCGACCCGAGTCATTCCCCTTCCAAAGCTTCTACCGTCCGATCCAAGGTGAATTGGAGTTCAACTTCAACTAGAGAAATATACGAGGACAATCTACAAGCTCAGATATTTCAAAATCTAGAAGATCTAACGGTAAGATTTTATCAAAATTTTAGATCTAGGTCACCACACTTAGATCCGTATATCTTTCTAATAAGCGCTTTTCAGAGCTTTTAAATACCTCCCCATGACTTTTATTCATGTTCTTAATCTACATTTAAAATTTCATCAAAATCAATAAAGTCATTCTTGAGAACGAAACCCTTTTTTTTTTAATTTTAGGGTTATAGAATTCGGCGTACATGAATAGCATGAGTCGTTGATTTTCTCTTTCTTTTTTTTATAAATATTTTATTAAAATTAAATACATTTTTTTTATAAAATATGTTTAAATAATTTAATAATTATTTTAAATACATTAATTTAAAATTATATCTATTTTATGACGTATTTATTACTATTTAAAATAGTTTTAATTACTTAAAATCTAAACACTTAGTTAATACTAATAATTATTAAATACTTTTAAAATGATATTATTAAATATTTCTTTATCTATTTTATTTTAAAATAAATAAATAAATAAATAAAAATAAAAAAATTTTTATTATTACTTTTTAATAATTTAATTTTTTTAATTATGTTAAAATATATTATTTTAAGTAATTCTTAATTAGTTAATTGTTTAAATATCTTAATATTTAATCAAAAATTAATTAATTACTTTCTAAAATTAAAAAAAATATTTTTTTTATTAATTATTTTGAAATATCAGAAAAATTATTATTATTTTTATTATTTAATTCGAATTAATAATTACTTTCCTTTTTTAAATTATTCTAATTGATTAATTACCTAAATTACTTAATTAGGTATTAATTAATTTAAACTTTAAATACTTTCTAAATTTATAAAAATTATTTTTATATTGAATTATTTTCAAATAAGAAAAATTATTATTATTTACATTATTTAATTCGAATAAATAATTACTTTCCTTTTTTAAATTATTCTAATTGATTAATTACCTATATTACTTAATTAGTCATTAATTAATTCAAAATTTAAATACTTTCTAAATTTATAAAAATAATTTTCTTATTAAATTATTTTGAAATCAGAAAAATTATTATTATTTTTATTATTTAATTCAAATTATAATTACTTTTCTTTTTTAAATTATTCTAATTGATTAATTAACTATATTACTTAATTAGTCATTAATTAATTCAAAATTTAAATACTTTCTAAACTTATAAAAATTATTTTCTTATTAAACTATTTTAAAATCAGAAAAATTATTATTATTTTTATTATTTAATTCGAATTAATAATTACTTTCTTTTTTTAAATTATTTTAATTGATTAATTACCTAAATTACCTAATTAGTCATTAATTAATTTAAACTTTAAATACTTTCTAAATTTGTAAAAATTATTCTTTTATTGAATAATTCTAAAATAAGAAAATTATTATTATTATTATTTTTTATTATTTAATTTCGAATTATTAATAATTTTTTCTTTTTTTTTTAAATTATTTTAGTTTATTAATTACTTAAATTACTTAATTAATTGATTTAAAATTTAATTATTCCTAAATTTATAAATAATAATTTTACTAAATTATTTTCAAAATCAGATTAATTTTTTTTTATAAATTTATTTACATTTTTTTTTATTTTTAATAAATATTTTCTATTTTAAATACTTTCCTTAATTATTAATTACTTAATTTACTTAATTAATAATTAATTGATTTAAAATTTAATTATTTTCCAAATTTGTAAGAATCTCTTATTCCAATTATGTTAATATATCAGAGATTTTATTTATTTATTTGTTTATTTACTCTTTTAAATTTAATAAATATACCTTATTTTAAATACTTTTCTTAATTACTTAAATTATTTAATTAATAATTAATTAATTTAAAATTTAAATATTTTTCAAATTTATAATAAATAATTTTATTAAATAATTTTCAAAATTAGATAATTATTTTTATTATTTATTTTTTTTATTAATAAATATTTTTTCCATTTTAGATTATTATAATTAATTAAATACTTAGATTATTTAATTAATAATTAATTAATTTAAAATTCATTTATTTTTCAAAACTTATGAAAATTATTTTTTATTAAATTACTTTAAATTCCAGAAACTTTAATACTTAATTTAATTTAATTTGATAATTATTTTTAAATATTAATTATTTTAAAATTATTTAAAAATCCTTTTTAATACATTAAACTTCAAAATTTCATAACTAATTAATTTTAAATCGGATTTTTGTGTATAATACCTTAAATTTTTCAGAAGAATATGAAATTTTATTTAAAATTATTTTCTGGATTCAATTCTGTATTATTTGGATTATTTTCTGTGCTACCTAATTACTTAATTATTTGATTATTTTCTGGCACGTAAGGAATCTAAGAAAGCAATATGCGATGCAAAGAGTTTAGCTTTTAGTGATTTATATAATAGATTAGATACTAAGGAGGGAGAAAGATATATGTATAAGCTAGCCAAACAAAGAGATAGGAGTAGTAAGGATTTAGTTCAAGTGAAGTGTATTAAGGATGAAGATCAAAAAGTACTTTTTTTAGAAGATGATATTCAACAAAGGTGGATGAGATATTTTGCTAAACTTTTTAATGAAGAATGTGAAAATAAAATTGACTGTAGTGATCTTAGCACCCTAAATGAAAATAAAGATTTATGTTTATATCGGCGTATTAGTAAAACTGAAGTTAGAGAGGCTTTAAAGAAAATGAAGGGTGGAAAAGCTGTTGGACCTGATGATATTCCAATAGAGGTGTGGAAATGCTTAGGAGATGAAGGAATTTCTTGGCTTACTAAACTTTTTAATACTGTTTTGAAGACTAAAAAGATGCCAGATGAGTGGAGAATGAGTGTGTTAATCCCTATTTTTAAGAATAAAGGTGATGCACAAGATTGTGCTAATTATAGAGGAATTAAGTTAATGTGTCATACTTTAAAACTATGGGAACGAGTTATGGAGCATAGGTTGCGGCGTGATACTAATGTTTCTCAAAATCAATTTGGATTCATGCCGGGTAGGTCTACTATGGAAGCCATATATTTATTAAGAGGTTTGATGGAGAAATATAGAGAGAATAAGGAGGATTTACATATGATATTTATTGATTTAGAAAAAGCATATGATAAAGTTCCAAGAGAAGTGCTATGGAGAGTTCTTGAAAAGAAAAGAGTTAATAACGCTTATATTCAAATCATTAAAGATATGTATGCAGGAGCTATTACTTGTGTTCAAACACAAGGTGGTTTGACCAAGTATTTCCCTATTTCGGTTGGATTACATCAAGGATCAGCCTTAAGCCCATATCTGTTTGCTTTAGTCATGGATGTTCTCACTAGACATTTGCAAGAGGATGTACCTTGGTGTATGCTTTTTGCTGATGATATTCTTCTTGTTGATAAGACTAGAGAGGGAGTTGAAGGTAAACTAGAATTGTGGAGGTCAACCTTAGAGTCTAAAGGTTTTCGCTTGAGTAGATCTAAAACGGAATATATGGAGTGTAATTTTAGTAATAATAGACCTAGTGAGGGCATTGTGACTTTGGCCGATCAAGTCATTAATAAGAGTACACGTTTTAGATATCTTGGATCTATTGTTCAGAGTGATGGTGATATAGATGGGGATATTATCAGCAGAATCCAAGTTGGATGGTTGAAGTGGAGGAATGCATCAGGCTTATTGTGTGATAGAAAAGTACCCCTCAAACTTAAGGGAAAATTCTATAAGATGGTGGTGAGACCTGCAATGCTTTATGGTGCTGAATGTTGGCCATTAAAAGAGAAGCATAATTCTAAGTTAAGTGTTGCAGAGATGAGGATGCTCAGGTGGATGAGTGGCTTTACCCTTAGAGATAGGATACGAAATGAGCATATTCGTGAAAAGGTTGGAGTAGCTCCAGTGGAAGATAAGATTAGAGAGAGTCGCCTTAGGTGGTTTGGTCACGTAAAACGGCGGCCTCCCGATGACCCGGTTAGGAAAGTAGAGGTCTTAGATTTGACTTATGTTAAGAAAGGTAGAGGTAGACCTAAAAAGACTTGGTCAGAAAATATTAGAAATGATCTTTCTTTATTAGATTTAAACGAGAATTTGACTTGTAACAGGACACAATGGAGAAAAAGGATTCATGTAGCCGACCCCACGTAGTGGGATAAAGGCTTGATGTTGTTGTTGTTGTTGTTGTTGTTTAAAATTAAAAATTAATTTTAAATATGAAAATATTTTGAAACCCCTTGGTGGTGGCCAGTGGTCTCCTAGGGATATAACATGAAATCATTTTCAAACTATCTTATTTTAAAAATTATATATTTGTGTACTTAATACGTATATGTATTTTAAACATTTTTAAAACTACATATATTATTAAATCCTTAATCTTGGGAGATCCACTTGGTGAAATCTTAAACCTAGGTTATGTATGTGAAGAGCGATTCATGTGGGAGAAGGATTAGTGGGTGATTGTGTCCCAATCAATCACTAATCACTTCATTAGGTTTCTTTACTTAGTATTTTCGTAGTCCTTGCATGTGTAGGTTGCACAAGCACTTAGCCTAGGCTCTCTTAGATCTAAGGACTTGATTGGTGTGTTTATATTTACTGCATTTACCCTCTTTATATTATGCCTAAGGGTTAGCTAACTCACTTTATTCCTGCTTAGTGTAGTGACACACTAAGGACAATAATTAAGGATTGTCTAGCGAACTTAGAATATTTCTAGGAGCTAGGATAGATCCCGGATTGCTATGAAAATTTAAACACTAGTGCTTAGTGACATCTGAAACCCCCTATAATTTTCTAAGAATTTTCTGGACTCTTTAAAATACTTAATTGGCAAACCCTAATTTACCCGTTAATTAAGCCTTAGAAACTTCAAAAAAATATAATAAATCCATTTTAAATCAGAAATATACCCATAATACCTCAAACTCTCCAGAATTCAGTCCCTAACCATAGATAATTAGGGCCCCCTTAATTGGACCTTAATCTGGACTTCAATTCAACCTTAATCAAAAATCACCTTTTTGTCTTAATTAAATCATTAAAAATTATTAAAAATCCCAAATTTTCCCCAAACACTCGGGAACACCTTCTTAGGCCATTTCTGACCTTTGGAGGTGATTCCAATCAGTTTGGAGCTGATTTGGGCCAAAACCCCCAAAGTACCCCTAATTAGGCAATTCCGATAATTCATTTAATTGCCCCAACTTCTAAAAATCATAACTAATTACAGAAAACTCCAAAATGGGCAAACTAAAAGGCACCTAACTCTAATTAAGGTCTAGTTTTTCTTTTTAAATATTAGGTGTCCAGAAATCAACCTAAAATAAAAAATCAACTCTTTGGTCAACCGTAGCCTACAATCTAGGGCCCGAAACTTCTAAAATTCATAACTTTGCGTAGGAAACTCCAAATCCAGAAAACTCAAAGGCACTCAACTCACATTAGGGTCTAGTATTTATTAAAAATATTAAAATTCCAGAAATCAACTTAAATAAAAAAAGTTAACAATCCGGTCAAACTTAGTTCAAAACGAGACCAAAACTTCAAAAATTCATAACTTTGGATAGAAGAATCCAAATCGGGCATACTAACTGTCTAACTGATCAGGTTAAGGCCTAGTATTTTATAGAAATATTAGCTAGTCATAAATCCCCTTTTATCAAAAAGTAAATTTTGGACCCCCTTTTGCTTAGTGTATAGGTGGACCCCGAACCCCCTAAAACTCACTAATGCAATTTAAACTTCAAATATTATCACCCTAAGAACTAAAACTGATCCACACATTAAATCAACTAAGATGGATCTCAATTCACTAATATTTGGACTTTAAATAAAATTTCCTTTTCAGACCTACAACCAACCTGGACAGTAGGCAATTGTAACTAACTACCCAGCTTAGGATCTACCTCAGCTACACAGCTTTTCACACACATCTAGATGGTTTGTTAGGGCACCACTTCTAGACCTAGGCTAGGCCGGTGTTTACTTTTCTGTTGTGTGCCGAGATTTCTGAGATTTCACTACATGTTGTGATTGAGATGATGCTGGTGTGTTTGTTTACTTTTACTGCACTCTGGAAATTGATGTGATTGCACGATAGACTACCCATAGGTTAGGATCGAGGTTGATACTAACAATGTCTTCTGCAGGTGGCCATGCTCATGCAGCGCTAAATAAAAGGGGGGCAATAATCATGATTTAAATACTAATGTCATTTTATGCAGGTGCTTCAGAAATTGCTCAGCCCCCCTAAATAAATGAGGGCTAATAAAAAAATCATTATAAATTGCTACAGGTGCTCCAGAGCTTGCTTAGCCCTCAAAATAACTAAGAGCATGGCCAAGTGTGGCTGCGATGAATATTTTTATCTTCATATAAACTGCTTGGGATGATATACTAAACTGCTTGGGATGATTTTCATTAGGATAACCTTGCAGGGGAGTCTAGATTTACTGCTTTCGTTTAATGTAAATTATTTGTAACTTGGTACCGAGTTGTGAAAGTTTATTTTGAGTGAGAATACTAGGAGCCAAAGGTTGGATTCCAAAAGAAAAGGACACCCAATATGAGGATAGTCCTTTTCTATTTGGGAATCCAAATTTGGATCATTCTACTACCCGAGGAGTCCAAGGAAGCTGAGATCCAAGGAGTCCAACAAAGCTAAGATCCGAGGAGTCCAAGGAAGAGAAGATCAAGAAATGAAGATCTGCAGTATCCCACTCAAAATAACTTGCGTCAGTCCTAGGATTAGAAATCCAGGTTGTTAGCAGTGGTGCCCGGCCACTTTAATTTTCTGCAGACCCTGGATTGTAATTAAGGGCAGTTGGCCTATGGACATTTAATTGATTTGTTTAATTATATATTATGCTTGATTTGATGATGATTGCGTATAGGTTATATGCTTTTCATAGTTTATTGGCGATCTGCATGCCGCTTTTGTTTTAGTCTGGATTTCGTTAGGCTCTCTAAGGACTAAAACCTTTTCTACTCGCAACTAATATTTAAAATTTTAAGTTTTAAGCAATTTAGAAACTTAACGACCTAGGGAATTGCCGGAATCGTCCGGGGTCGCATGCATATTAATGCATTTCTCTTTCCTTCTATAAGACACTTCCCCGCTACGGGTAGAGTCCGGATAATCTGACCTATGAGGATGAGGTGCCGGACCTGGGGAAGCCCAGTCTAATTCTAAAAATTATTTTATAAGCCTTTTTAAAGTTCTGTGCATACCTGATTTGGATACTTTAACCAGCATGCATTGCATTAGAAATCAACTAAATCAAAATTTTAATTGCATTAGTCATAGGAGCATTCACCCGACATCAGTCCGGGGCCAATTAGGAAATCCTCTAGATGTCGGCCCTATTTCCGAGAACTATAACCCACCTACCCATCTTTCATAAATGACTGGACAGCATGATTTTAAAGCGATTAGGTGGTTAGCTGGCTCCCCCTTCCAGGCCGGGGTAAGTCCAGGTTTTGCATTGCATTAGTTAGGACACGGGTGTTAGTGTTGCGTAGAACACTAAACCCATTAGATTTAGGATTCAAGGCTACTATTGTTTCGTAGTACGCCTCATCAGTAGGTAGGTCTTCTGTCTTCCAGAGACCCTAAACCCTACTGGTGAGAGCCGCTATCCTCAATGGTTAATCATATGTGTGATCGAATCTGCCCTCCCATTGGCCAGATACTGTCTCCCCTCGCAGGGCGATGGTTTTTGTTGTCCTCTCGGAGGTCCACACTTGTCTCTTGTATGCTCATAGTGTAGTGTTATCTTTTCTCTAATTTTTTTTCACTACCTTAGTCCTTCTGGATGATTGTATGAGCCATGCATGTTGACTAAGCTAAGTTGAATCTTTCTTTCCCTTTGGATAGAAAGTTCCTAGACTATTCCCTATGTGCCAATCCTATCTAAGAGAATAATGTATAATTCTCAATCGAGTATCTTCTTAGGCCTCGGATTAAAATGTAATTAATCACGGGGTCTTGCATCCGTGAGAAATCAAATCCCACATCAAATAAACCCCACTCAAGCTAATGTGTCGGGTGGGATAAATCTTGTGACTTTGATCAAGTTATACATATTATTACCTATCGAGATGCGTAGGCAAAAGCTACTATCCTCAATAGTTAATCATATGTATGATCTCATCTGCCCTCATATTGGCCTGCTTCTGAAAAGTGCAAAGGCTTGCGACCGCTTTATTCTACGGGACAGTGCGATCGTACCCTTTGTACTATGTTCTCCGCCAAGCGGTGTCCTTTCAGAGGACCACAAGGTCGAAGCAGTGTACCTTGTTAGTAGTCTAGTTACACACTAATAGTGTCATTGGAGTGGAGGCCTAATGATGATCAGGTTATAGTCATTTTTGAAGAAAAATTTGTAGGAAATATTTTAATGTGCAGTAGAGAAGAGGTTAATAAAATCCGCCAAGGACATTTGACCTTTCTGAATTATTTGATGACATTAACTTATACGGATGATGCTAATGTAATTTTGATTTCAGCTTCTTGTGAAAATGAATGTACACTTGAACTATATGTAAAATTTTGCTATGAAAATCCAATGACAGTGTATATGAATTTAAAATATTTGTATGAGTTAGATGCTTATTTTTTATTTGAAATGAAATTGCCCCCAGAGGAAGCTAAGTCATTTATGCATCTTTGTAATATGCTTTTATATATTGTCCCCCCGGTGCTTTTTGAGTCTTTTTAGTCTGTAAAGATCTTTTAATAAGTGATGACCCTATCAATCACTTGCTCTCATGAAGTCTTTTTAGTGAGGATCTTATGCACTACTAGCTTTCTTTTGAGGCTACCTTATAAGTGAGCCTTTTTGAGATTATTTATTAGAGCATTGCTTGATGACATTAAGAAAAATTTCATAAAGAATATTTAACCTGTTTGAGGTTATTTTTCAAATCATTGCTCGATGATGTTAACCTGTATGGAAGAGGTTGATATAATCCACCAATAATGTATGACCTATCCAAGGTTATTTGTCAGAGCGTTGCTTAATGATGTTAACCTATGTGGAAGAGGTTGATAGAATTAACCAATGATGTATGACATATTCGAGGATGTGTATCAGAGAATTGCTCGATGATGCTAACCTGTGTGAAAGAGGTTACGAGAATCCATAAAAAATATATGACCTATCCAAGGTTGTATTTTAGAGTATTGCTTGATAATGTTAACCTATATAAAAGAGGTCAGATCGAATCTCCCTAGGATTGATTATCCAGTGATTGAGACATAATAAAGATTATATATTTCTTGAATTAAGGATTTTATAATTTTATTGATATCCTCCTAGGATGTTTGACCTATCAGAGGTTGTATGTCAGAGAGCTGCTCGATGACGTTAACCTATATGAAAGAGGTCACATTAAATCCCCCTGAGATTGATCATCCAATGATTGAGACATAATAAAAATTATGTATTTCTTGAATCAAGAATCTTATGATTTGATTGACATCCTCATATGATGTTTGACCTATCCGAGGTTATATATTAGAGCATTGCTCGATGACGTTAACTTATATGAAAGAGGTCGAGAGAATTTACCAAGGATATATGATCTATTCAAGTTTTTATATTAAAGCGCTGCTCATTGATTTTGACCTATATGGAAGAGGATGGATCGGATCCCTCTGAGATTAATTATCCAGTAATTGAGACATAATAAAGATTATGTATGTCTTGAATCAAGGATTTTATAATTTGATTAACATCCTCCTAAAATATTTAACCTATTCGAGATTATATGTTAAAGTATTACTCGATGACGTTAACCTATATGAAAGAGGCCTAGATAATCCACCAAAGATGTATGACCTATCCAAGGTTATTTGTCAGAGCGCTGCTCAATGACGTTAACCTATGCGGAAGAGGTCGGATTGAATCTCCCTGGAATTAATCATTCAATGATTGAGACATAATATAGATTGTGTATATCTCGAATCAAAGAATTTATGATTTAATTGGCATCCTCTTAGGATGTTTGACCTATCCGAGATTATATGTTAGAGTGTTGCTTGATGACGTTAACCGTGTGGAAGATGTCAGATCGAATCCTTGGGATTGATTATCCATAATTGGGAGGGAGCGAATGTCATGTGTATCCCGAATCAAATGTGAAGAATGTTCTATATTTAGATCGTTACTATCTTTTTGAGGTCGAGGTTAAGACCTTGCCCAATGAGTAGAATTCTAGTTAGGGAATGTATAAAGCTTATAATTTATTGGAAACATCATTGCATTTACTGGAAGTTTCCTGAAAAATAGTTTCCAAGATATCATCTTGGAAGCGTTAGAGGAATCTTCTTTACCATAGTTACAGTCAAGGTTGCCCCCAGTCCGCGTTTGATTCCCATGAAAATGATACACTAATGGCTAATGTCAGGACATTGAAATGAATGTTCTTTTAAGATTGGAGCATTAGTTTCCCCTAGTTAAAAATGATGTTCCCATAGACGGTGCCAAACTATTGCGTCCTAGAAAATTTCCGGCATCAGAGAAATATAAAGTTTAATGTCTAAGATTAATACGAAGATCCAGCACACAATAAGTAAAAAAGAGAGTATAGCATTCATAAGAGACACTAGAGTTTTATGTGGAAACCCCTGAAAATGGGGATAAACCACGAGACATGGCCCAGTTTAAATGAATATACTAATATTTGCAGTCAATTACAAATGAAGCCCTTCCTTGTGAGGAAAGCCTTGGTTTGATGTAGCAAATATACATCATATAGAGTGCATTACATGAAGAGAATTGGAAGAATCAATATTTGACATGTTCTTTTAGTCGACAGGACCATAGTCGGTAGATGGTAGAGGTCGGAAAGACTGTTGCTTGGCGACGAAGGTCAGAAGGACTGTACTCGGTGGGCAACGGAGGTCGGAAAGACTATAGTCTGGCGACGGAGGTCGGAAGGACTGTAGTTGGCAAATGAGGTTGGAAGGACTGTAGTCGACGGGCGACGGATGTCAGAAAGACTGTTGTCTGGCAATAGAGGTCAGGACCGTAGTCGATGAAGAAGGTCAGAAGGACCGTAGTCGGTGGGCAACGAAGGTCAGAAAGTCTGTTGTCGGGGGGGGGGGGGGGACAGAGGTCAGGACCATTGTCGGCGGAGGAGGTCGAAAGGACCATAGTTGGCCGGCGATAGAGGACAGCAAGACCGTTGTCGGGGGGCGATGGAGGTCGAAAAGATCGTTGTCGGCAGGCGATGGAGGTCGGAAGGGCCGTTGTTTGGCGACAGAGGTTGGAAGGACCATAGTCGACGAAGGAGGTCGAAAGAACCATATTCAGCGGGCGACGGAGGTCAAAAAGATTGTTGTCGGTGGGCGACGGAGGATGGAAAGGCCGTAGTTGGCATGCAATGAAGATCGAAAGGACCGTAAGAAGTTCAACAATAGTTGGAAGCCGGGTGGAATTCAAGCGTCAGTTGGTGGCCGGACGGAATTCTAGCGACAATCGGTGTTCGGGCGGAAGTCCGACGTCATTTGCTGTCCGGGCAGAAGTTCGGCCTTATTTAATGTCTGGGCGGGTTGAGATACCAAATTTCTTGACATCAGCCCACATAAAGGGTTGAGATTTTGCCATTAACATCCCTAATTTTATTTGATATATAAAATCAAAATAAATGTTTGAACTAAGATATTTAAAATAAAATAAAATAAAAGCTAGAAGATTGTTAATTGACTTGTGTTTAGCATATTTGATTAAGAAACGAGCAAAACTCTTTAAAAAGATTTAGGTCATTTACATCAGCCAATGTGATTATATTAGGCTATGATAGAGATCAATTAATGCTTGAAAAATATTTTATTATATATTTAATATATATGTATGCATATATTATACATATTTATATATATTAAAATTCATTTATAATTAAATATTATTATTAAATATACTTTAAAAATCTTAAAAACAGTAAATGTTATACTTATGACAGTTTAAAATGATGCAACAAGAAAAAAAAACTTTTTTTTTTCTCATAATATTTAAGTTCTGTTATTCTATTAATAAAATTGTAAATATATTTGTCAAAAGGTGACACCATTCTTCGTCATATGTACGTATAGCGTAGAGGATTCTATGAGTGTTTTCCTATTATATTATTATATTAGGCGAAAGCTTCGCGGACTTCAAAGCTTTGGGGCCAAGCGGGCCTTTGGGCTTGGCGCTCAATTAACTGGATCGAAGCCGGTCACAATGGGAATGGTTTCGGTATATTGTGGGCGAAGCTTGGCCCGTATGATCTGAATGTTGACCATTGACTTAAGGACTTTTGACCAACTACATGTCACATGCTTCCAATTATTGGCGAACGAAGTCAAAGTAAGCAACTGAACAAAATAAAAAATAACGCAAAGTGGACCCCACCCATTGTAAGAGCTTTTGAATTTTGAAAGTAACGGCTTTTGGATTTTTCTAATTTATTAGATGAATTTGAGTTGCTTTCTCTGATTTTGGGTTAATTTTTTTATTATTTTATTTTTTTGGATATTAATTATAATTTTATTCAATTATTTATTTTATTATTTTTGAAAAAAAATTATGATAAAAGTTATTATTTACGATAATGATTACGATATTAAAGTTATTTTCTCTATATTAAGAATTTATTTGGGACAATCTTCTTATTGCTTCTTAAAATAATTTTTAAGTTGAAAAATTTTTTTTCTTAAAAATCTACTTTAAGAAGTAGTTAGAACAAACGAACGTTTCTTTTAGAACATCTTTTTTACTATTTTTTAAAATAATTTTTTAGTATAAAAATTTTTTATAATTTTTTTATTAAAAAACTATTTTAAAAAGGAATAAAAAAGCTGTCGCAAAAGAAACTTAATTTCACAACAAATTATAAAGAGATGTAGTTGTCTCAAATAGATCCTAAACTTACTTAAATATATTTTTAGAATAATCCTGAGATTAATTTCATAATTCAAAAGTATTTTTAAATTCAACTTTTTATTATTATTTTTTATTTTGAAATGATATGGATTGAAAGTCCACTTTGAGCAAAAATGTTTAGAAGATATAATCACATGGCGTAAAATAGAAAATAAGATAGTATTAAAGTGTGTTTCCTGTGAAGGAGTCTCTAAGTTGAAAGTCCTTAATTGAATAAATGAATTAACTTCACAAATTTCAGCTCAGGCTCATTAGCTTAGAAAGATAGCAAGTTACACAGCTCTACATATATACAAATTTTGTTGAAAAAAATACTGATAATTTGATGATAAATATATCTCCTTCAATTAATATTTATTAATTATATTCTTTTATATTATTTTTAAATTATATTAATCATTTAATTATAATTATATTATCTAATAAAATCAAAGCCATGCATCTAACATAAAATGTATTAAGGTATATATTGATGGATTATTTTTCCATTAAATTCAATATATTATTCTGAAAAGACCCAAATGCAATTGTTAAAAATTTTTAGGAACAGTTGAGTCTTGGTCTATTCTTCCTGTCGCTATCTAAGAATTTTGTTGGATTTAGGCTTTATTTGTGACATTTTTTTAAGAGCTTTTTAAAGTATTTTTTTAGTAAAAAAATTTTTAGTTTAATAATTTTTTGATACTAAAATATTATTTTTTTAAGCAGTAAGGAAGCTATTCCAAATAAAGCCTTATATGCATTAGAGAAAAAATTATATAAAGAATATCATAATACGAAATAGTCATTCGGTTTATATTATGATTAGTGATATTAAAAAAATTACACTAATTATAATGTGTATCTAATGAGTCTGAAATTTCATGATATAATTTATGATAGAATATTCTTACAATATTCTATTCTACTTAATTAATATTGATCATGTAATATCAATTGAGTGATTGATCGATAATTTTATTTTATTTTTATATTTTGAATTTTAAAGAATAGAAATAAGAATCAAGATCTCTTTGAAAGAGTATTTAATGAACACTTAATTAGATGGCTATTAGCTTCTAATTTTTTTATTTAAAAATTGTGATTGTTGCGGACTCAAATATACGCGGCGATAGAATTTAATATTTCCGTCTCAGCGTTGTACGTATATTCAGCACACAAACAGAATCGAAATAGTAACACCAGGATTTTTACGTGGAAAACCCTGGAAAGGGAAAAAACCACGGGGCCACGCCCAGTTGAAATAGTTCCACTAGTGTTGTTTGAAGTACACGAGGCTGATCCGTCCTTTAAATTCAGGACGATCAGATTACAATGAGTATCAGTTACAAGGACAAGCAGAGTTCCGACGTCACTCGGGGTGTCGAGCAGAATTCCGGCGTCACTTGGAAAGAAGTCCGGCGTCGGGTAGAATTCCGGCGTCGGGCAGAATTCCGATGTTGCTCCCGTGTCGGGCAGAGCTCCGGCGTCCCTCGGGCGCCTGGTGGTGCTTCGGTGGTGTTCCGGCAGTGTTCCGGCGGAGTTCCGGCGGTGTTCCGGCGGTGGTCGAGGAGGAGTTATTCCCTCCTAGACTTCTCTCCTCTTCTTCTTCTCTTTCTTCTCTTCTTCTCTTCTTGGCTTGGGCCCCCTCTTAAGAGAAATGAGGGGCTATTTATAGTTTTTCTGGAGTGGCATAGCTCGTAAATATGTGAGGGATCAGGGGCGAATAGGGAGTGATCCGGATGAACGGCCGATATTGAATCCCTTGATCGTGAACCGTTTATCAAGCATTTGAAGGTCTTAATGATATCAGAATTCTGCGATCTTGGGCTCGTTGGATTCGTCTCGTCGAGCCGCTCGATTCGAGTATAAGCTCGCCAAAATCGGAGACCGTTTGGTAACTCAAATTGCTGTTCGATGCTTCCAATAGCACTTCGGGTACTTGATTTGGACTCGTTTGGGCTCGGATTGAGTCGAATTTGGTGTTGTTGGATTTGTATTTCCGAGACGCTCAGTTTGACTATAAGCTTGCTGAAATCGGAGTTTAAATGGTCTCCGAATTAATTTTTGAAGTTTCCAACTTGAGTTTTTCCTCGAGATTCGTGCCCGATCAAGATAATTTTTCGATGACGTATCAGCTGCCCCCCTATTTTTGGACGTCAAAGCTCCAGGAGTCCAAAAATATATGTGTCGGCTTTTCACTTTGGCAAAATCGTAAAAATTTGCGTTCCAAAAATTAAATGTTTGCTCGAACTCAATCATAGAGGTCCCGTTGAGCTCCGAAAGTGTCAAAATTGAGTCCGGAACGTCGAAAAACGTATCCGGGGACCCCAAAAACGTCGAATTTGGACCGTCCGGGCCCGAAATTGGAGCCCGGGAACGCGTAGGCGGCCGAACCGGCCGGCCGGCCGGCCGGCCGCTGGCAGCCGCCGCCGGCGGCGGCGCGGGCGCGTCTGCCCGCTGAACCGCGCGGAACCGCGCGGTTATAACCGCGCGGGGCGCGGTTACATTTAAAAAAAAAAAATTTTTTTTTTTTTTTTTTTTTAATTTGTGGGTCCCACATGGGTTAAAAAATTCCCAAAAATCCAAAAAAATTCCGAAAAAATTCTAAAAAATTCAGAATTTCTTCTAGAAGCCTTCTCCCTCCAATTTTTAAATTTTTCCCCCCTTTTTCTTCAATAACTCCCTCTCTTTTCATCCTATAAATAGACCCCCTGGGGTAGGGGTCAAAATGCTCCTCTCTTCCTCCTCTCCTGGCCTTCTAGCTTTTGGCATTCTGAGGCTTTCCGCCGTTTCTAAGTAGGTGACTTTCCCTACTTGATTCGGCGCCCCTCCTTCTGCGCAGAAGTTAGCGGCTTTCTCTCTTTTTTCTCTCATTCTGGCTTTCTGACAGTTGAGGCATTCCGTTGTTATTCAGTAGGTGATTTTCCCTACTTGAGACAACGCCCCTCCTCTTGTACAGGAGATAGAAATTTCTCTCTTCTCTCCTCTAGTTTCTGGCATTTTGAGGCCTTCCGCTGTTTTTGGGTAGGTGACTTTCCCTACTTGACTCGGCGCCCCTCCCTTTGCGCAGAAGTTAGAGTTTCTCTTCTTTAAGAGATCGTGTGGAGGTGAGATTTAGTCGGAGAGAGTCTGACGGCGGTCAGCGGCCGGGCGGTGGTCCGACGAAGGTCGGGCTGAAGTTCGATGGCGGTCCGCGACCGGGCGGTGGTTCGACGAAGGTCGGGATGAAGTCTGGCGGCGGTCAGCGGCCGGGTGGAAGTTCGGCGGCGGGAAGAAGTACGGCGTCGGGTAGAACTCCGACGAAAATCTGTCGGCCAGAAGAAGTCCCACGACGGGTAGAAATTTGGTGTCGGGTAGAAGCCCGACAAACATCTGACGACAGGCAGAAGTCCGACGTCACGTAAAAGTACAGCGTCGGGTAGATATCCGACGGGGGTCTGACGACTGGCTGAAGTCCGACGTTGGGTAGAAGTTTAGCGTCGAGTTGAAGTCCGACGAGGGTCTGGCGGCGTGTAGAAGTCCTCCAACGGGAGGAAGCTTAGCATCGAATAGAATTTCGGTGTTAGTTTGTCGATGATGGACGATCGGGTGGAAGTCTGTTGGCAGTCAACGACCAAGTTGGGAGCAGAAGGAGAGAGTTCAACGGTGTTGCTATCAGCAGTTGAACGAGAAGCCGATGATGGCTGATATGAAGTAAAGGACCGCCGGCAGATATCCGACGAAGGGTCGATGATGGCGGGTGTCCAGTGGCATTGTGTTAAGGCAATATTCATCCATACTGAAGTGTGCCAACATCAGATATTACTGGATCAAGGAGCCGAAGTAGTGTGATATGCCAACATTTTGGCAATACACTAACACTGAGTGGAGATCTGATGATGATTCAGTTATGTCCTTTCTTTGAAGGAGCAGTTGTAGGAGATGCTTGCGTGCAGTAAGGGAGAAGTCACTTAAATCCACCAAGGATATTTGACTGTGTTAAAGTTGCTTATTGCTTGATGATACTAGTTTGTATGGATGATGCCAATGTACTTTTCAATTTCAACTTCTAGTGAGAATAAATGTACACCTGAATCTGGATTTATGTAACTCCAATGATATTGTATATGAAATGAGGATTTGTCCCCTAGAGGGACCTGAATTATTCTTGCATCTGTAAGACATGCTTTGTGCTTTTGATGTATTATTAGTCTGAACGAATGTGAGAGACATCCTTTTTGACATATTTGAGACTGTAGGTCAAAGCCCTTGCTTGATGACGTTAACATGTATAAAAAAGGTCGAGAGAATCCACCAAGGATGTGAGACCTTTCCGAGGTTGTATGTCAGAGCCTTTGCTCGACGACGTTAACTTGTATGGAGTGGTCGAGGGAATCCACCGAGGATGTGAGACCTATTCGAGGTTGTATGTCAGAGCCCTGCTCGACGACGTTAACCTTTATGGAAGAGGTCGAGAGAATCCACCAAGGATGTGAGACCTATCCGAGGTTGTATGTCGGAGCCTTTGCTCGACGACGTTAACCTGTATGGAAGAGGTCGAGAGAATCCACCAAGGATGTGAGACCTATCCGAGGTTGTATGTCGGAGCCTTTGCTCGACGACGTTAACCTATATGGAAGAGGTCGAGAGAATCCACCAAGGATGTGAGACCTATCCGAGGTTGTATGTCGGAGCCTTTGCTCGACGACGTTAACCTGTATGGAAGAGGTCGAGAGAATCCACCAAGGATGTGAGACCTATCCGAGGTTGTATGTCGGAGCCTTTGCTCGACGATGTTAACCTGTGTGGAAGAGGTTAGATCGAATCCCCCTGGGATTGATCATCCAGTGATTGAGACACAATAAAGATTGTGTATTTCTCGAATCAAGGATAAAGAGACTATATTTGTCAGTAGTTTTTCATTGTCATTTATATTCTTTTTTAAAGAAAGAGACAATATCAAAACTGGACGAACAACACATTATATTACTGTAAGACAATACAATAATTCCCTTGTACAACAAAAGAGATACATATAGGGACAACCACATCATTTGACTTGGTAGAAATACTAAGGGCATTAGAGTGACATCCTACTGATCATAGAAGAGATACATGGTGACACATGACAAGTAGTATTACTAACACAAAGATTTAAGTTGCAGCATTACTCAATCTCACCAACCATTTGAATATTATTCAATGGTTGTCTTTGTTGTTGTTGATTTTGCCCCCCAGTGGGGCGAGCTTCTTCTCGGGTAGGTGGGTTCCCAATAAACTGTCGAAGATAGCCCTGGCGGATAAGTGTTTCAATCTCATCCTTAAGTTGCCAACATGCTTCAGTAGTGTGGCCACGACTACGATGAAAGTGACAGTACTGATCTTGATTTCCTGTATTTGGCTTCGAAGGATGCGGCCATTTCACTTTGTCCTGATCTTGAATCGCCATTAACACATTTGCTCGAGATGTGTTGAGCGGAGTGTACTCTTTCTCCTGCCGAGGTTCTCGTTGTGGTAATGGGGGCCTAGGAGGTATATTGCTATTCCCTTGCTTTTTCTGTTGTAAGGAAGAATTATCCATCCCAGGAGCACCTTTGCGCTTCCCATTTGTCTGCTCGAACTGCTTTTTGTGAGCATTTATGGTTTCATCTGCAGAGATTTGTGCCTCCACACGATGAATCAAGTCGGCGTATGAATGAACCGTATCTCGCATAAGAGCTGAATAAAAGGGGCCAGGACGGAGGCCACCAAGAAAGACTCCTCTCAATAATTCAGGATCTACTCCCGGAATTTGTCGAGCCTCAGTAGAAAATCGCTGAAAATACTCTTTCAACGATTCTCCCTCATTCTGACGGATTCCAGATAGGTGGGAGGAATCCTTAGTGATTCTTCGATTGGCTACGAACTGTTCGACAAATACTTTGGCCAATTTGACGAATGTGGAGATCGTTCTGGCTGGAAGTGAATAGAACCATGTTCGAGCTTGTCCTTTAAGAGTGGCAGGGAAAACCTGGCAAAGGAGTGCGTCTGAGGCTCGTTGAATATGCATGATGGTCCTGTAATGGTCGATGTGCTCGTACGGGTCAGATGTCCCATCGTAGGACTCGACGCTTGGTAGCTTAAAGCCAGCCGGAATAGGGTGTTGAAGAATAGCTTCTGTCAAGGGTGATGACTCCTGCAAGTCCCACTGACGAAGGGGTTGCCTTATGCCTCGTGCAGGGAACTCTTCTCGGACCAATCGTCGTAGTTCGTGGCGAAGGGTATTGCGAGGGAGCTCAGCAATGTGTGGTCGGGCTAACTCTTCGGGGAGGTCCAAAGGAATACGAGGTTGCCGACCTGTGTGCGAAGGATGGGTAGAACTTGCTGTATCAGCCAGTTCGTTATCTTGATGTGACTGCGAACGCCTCCTGAGTGGAGGAAGAGGAATCTCGTCTTGAAGATGTTCAATTTGAACAGCTTCGACACGTGGTGGATCTCGAGGGAGAAGAACCTCCTCCTGAGGTGCTAGGGTCGGTTGTCGAGTCTCTCGCAAGAGTTGTAGGATCTCGTTTTGAGATTCTTCCATCTTTTGAATTCTCTCTTCTAGGGAGGGTCCCGAGGTCCCTTCTCCAGGTGCGTTTTGCCCCCCGGGGTATAAAGAGGCAGATATCGGGCGTCTATGATTCATAGACTGATTCCTGGATTGATGAGAGTGAGAGCGGGAGGCTCCTATGAGGCGACTGCTACGCCTGTTGACCATCGTAGCAATACTTGAAGTTGTGGGATAAGATTCCCACAGACGGCGCCAAACTGTTGCGGACTCAAATATACGCGGCGATAGAATTTAATATTTCCGTCTCAGCGTTGTACGTATATTCAGCACACAAACAGAATCGAAATAGTAACACCAGGATTTTTACGTGGAAAACCCTGGAAAGGGAAAAAACCACGGGGCCACGCCCAGTTGAAATAGTTCCACTAGTGTTGTTTGAAGTACACGAGGCTGATCCGTCCTTTAAATTCAGGACGATCAGATTACAATGAGTATCAGTTACAAGGACAAGCAGAGTTCCGACGTCACTCGGGGTGTCGAGCAGAATTCCGGCGTCACTTGGAAAGAAGTCCGGCGTCGGGTAGAATTCCGGCGTCGGGCAGAATTCCGATGTTGCTCCCGTGTCGGGCAGAGCTCCGGCGTCCCTCGGGCGCCTGGTGGTGCTTCGGTGGTGTTCCGGCAGTGTTCCGGCGGAGTTCCGGCGGTGTTCCGGCGGTGGTCGAGGAGGAGTTATTCCCTCCTAGACTTCTCTCCTCTTCTTCTTCTCTTTCTTCTCTTCTTCTCTTCTTGGCTTGGGCCCCCTCTTAAGAGAAATGAGGGGCTATTTATAGTTTTTCTGGAGTGGCATAGCTCGTAAATATGTGAGGGATCAGGGGCGAATAGGGAGTGATCCGGATGAACGGCCGATATTGAATCCCTTGATCGTGAACCGTTTATCAAGCATTTGAAGGTCTTAATGATATCAGAATTCTGCGATCTTGGGCTCGTTGGATTCGTCTCGTCGAGCCGCTCGATTCGAGTATAAGCTCGCCAAAATCGGAGACCGTTTGGTAACTCAAATTGCTGTTCGATGCTTCCAATAGCACTTCGGGTACTTGATTTGGACTCGTTTGGGCTCGGATTGAGTCGAATTTGGTGTTGTTGGATTTGTATTTCCGAGACGCTCAGTTTGACTATAAGCTTGCTGAAATCGGAGTTTAAATGGTCTCCGAATTAATTTTTGAAGTTTCCAACTTGAGTTTTTCCTCGAGATTCGTGCCCGATCAAGATAATTTTTCGATGACGTATCAGTGATATTTGTCAACCCCTACATGGTTAGCCTGCATAGCTTCTTGGAATCCAATGCAGGGCTCTGCTCTTAATTATAAAAAGAAATTTAAATATTTATGTTTCGCTGAAATTTAGTTACATAAATATTATAATATCTCTATCGATCTACATAGCACAAAAAGCTAATTAACGAATAAATAATTAAATAATAAAAAAGTGCTTAATAATAAAATATTATAATAATAAATAGCAAATATTCTTTTTTGAAGTATTAGATATATTTAATGATATTTATATTGAAATAAATAAATTTAATGACTTTTTTTTTGAGATAAAAGTTTTTCAAATATTTATTTGAATGTAAAATCAAATAACTTTTTTTAATAAATACATTAGTTATATGATTAATAATATATATTTATTTTGATTTGAAGAATAATAGGTACTATGTAAATATTCTGACCATATAAGTCAATTAGATTTTTAAAGGATTCCGTTGCATGAGGTAGTTTAATCATTCGATCTAAAAAAAAAAGTAGTAAAAAGCCATCTCAAACAAAGGCTAAGTTTTATGAAAAAATATTTTTGAAATTAAATTTTTTAATCAAAATAAAAATTATGATTACGATATGAATTAAAAAAAAATTGACTACAATATGAAAAGCTAAACAATAAGAAAGCGGTCTCAAATGAAAGTTTTGTTTGGGACGACTTTTTTATCACTTTTTAAAGCAATTTTTTAGTACAAAAATTTCTATGAACTGAAATTTTTATATTAAAAAATTATTTTAGAAAGCGATAAGAAAATCATCTCAAATAAAGTCGAAATCTAAAAACCTACTTGCATCGAAACGGCTTCACAAATTATTATTATTATTTTTCAATTTAGATTATTAGCTTAGGGATGTGAAACACAACCTTATTGTTTTGTCCCCGATCAATGAAGACAATAGCCCGGACAGAAAATTCAATTTAGCATCCACTCATAGATAGATATGAATAAGTATTTAAATTTGGCATTATTTTGGGAATTAACTGTATGGGGGTTATTATAATATAAATTAGCAATCATGCAAAGAAATAAATAATAAAAACTTCAACCGTACAAATCCTTTGGACGGAGAATTTCCTTTTTAATTATTTGCTTCTCAAGCGAGTTGCACGCATCTTTTCTAGTTGGGGTTTAGTTTATTGCAATAAGAATCGTCGATATATTAGAAAATTAGATTCACATGATACACAAAATGCTGATTAAATTGTGATTAAAGATTTAAATTAGTTGGCTAAGCATACTTATTAATGTCTTAAATGTGGGCTTAATTAAATCTCAAGGGTTATTATTAAGGAATTGTGTAATTCTGACTAATAAAGAACATATAAATGTTGTAATGTAGTAGAAAAAAAAATAGAATAGTTAAGAATACTAAGAGCTAGAGAGAGATAAGAAGAGAAGAGGTTCAATATGCTGGAAAATCATATTTGAAATATATTTATGATACTCATAATAGATCGATAATCTTTTTTCTTTAGGGGGAGACTCCTAAGCCAATTAAGTCAAACTCACAATCATATTACATGCGTAAGCTTCGAATCCAATATCTCCTGATTGGCAGCCAAAACTCTCCCAATGAACAAATCAAGGTGCTATGTGGATAGATGAACTTGTATATTTGCATAATTAGTTACAGAGCATCAGTAGGAGAAAGTCTTCAACGATGCAATTGGTGATCCACTATATAAACTAATTACAAGAATGAGGGATTTACATACATACCACTTTATTTCATGCTATTTACATATCTAACACCCAAAACTTTAATATTACATTCCTACAACTCATATGAAATTTTAATATCAAATATATCACTCATATATTTCATTCTTACCATCCATACCACCATTTAAATTTTATTTCTCTATCACTTTCTTATGCTCTTAATATTTTTATTTGTATGTAATCTTTTTGTTAGTATGCTCTTAATATTTTGTAAGTGTAAAATTATTTTCATGGTTAAAATAATTGTACTTAACATAAGCGCGTTTCTTTTAGTATATCAAGTTCAAAATTAGCTAAAATTAATGCTTAATTGCATGCTTAAATTATAAGAATTTTACTATAACAATAATAACAAATTTAAAAAACACAACGAGCACAATTCCATATATACCCCTATGCTAAAATTTGTCGATGAGCTATGATACTTCGGTCCCCATTTATGGCCTCGGGTGGAGTGGAAAAGCCGGATTGTGATCACTTGACTCTTTTGGCCCTATGGGATCTCCGTAATTTTCGTGGCCGGCAAGGGCGTAATTCAGAGTAATTGCTCATAAACAAAATTTCAAACCGTGATTAGTTTCCATTTCACGAAATTCCATTATAAACACCTTACCCATTTTCTCGAGCTGAAAAAAAAAAAACAAGTGAGAAAAGCAAATACCCATTCTACCCATACACCATTTCCACTGTTAAGCCCTTAGACCGCAGCAAAGGAAGGGCTAAACGGGAAACACAAATTATCCAAAAAAACGGAAAAAGGTCTTGGCAGGACTGAGAACAGGAGGAAAGAGAGAAGCATGGGAGAATCTCTGGCATCTAACCCTAGCAAGCAAAGTGATCGGAGTACGGAAGGGGCCGGGCTAGCTCCTCGGCGACGATTTCCTCGCCGGCATCGGTTTCAGCGGTAAGTAGAAGGCGACGGAAGAGGTGAACTGAGCAAGAGATCCGGAGAACGCCGACTTGATCGTATCCGAACTCCATCGCCGTTCGCCGGAAGAGCTCGACAAACGCCGGTCGGCCGAGGAATTCCGCTGGAACCGCAAAACGCTCCATCTCTTCGCCGACGAAAACTGGAATATGACCCGCCGGTACTCGCGCTCGCCTTGCATCCCTTTTTCCCGCCGCTTCAAGCGGCTCGTACTGCGAGGAATCCGACACCTTCGCCAGCCTTCTGATCAATTTTTTCATCCTCTCACAGCCGTTGGATCCGCCTAATTTTTCTTCAGCCTCACTACGAGCGAGAGAGAGAGGGAGAGAGGGGGGGGGGTGAGAGAGAGAGAGAGAGAGAGAGAGAGAGAAGGATGAGGCCTTGACGAATCGGAATAGACGGGTCTTTGGGGATGCGGGCATTATATAGAGAAGAAAAATAAGAAAATTTTTTATTTAATAAAATTTTTTTTATTGGTTTAATTAATTTTTAGGGTATATTAAATTTTTTATTTTTGAGAAATTATATTAAATTAATTGATAAGTGGAAGGTACATAAGGTGGTACTGGCAGGTACAGGATAGGTATATATACCTCTTCAATGATCAGCTGTAAAGTATTAAACAGCGAACTCTGTTGTCATCCAATAAATATGCTTTCATGATGCATCAATGTTGATAAAAGGGTAAGACCAGATAAGTTACGGGCATGAAATTTATTTATTATTAAATATATAAGATCTAAGGGTTTTTTTTTTGAAATATTATATTTAAAAAATATATAATAGTTATATATATTACTAAATATTAAAAAATTTACTAAATATTTTAAGGTCAATAAAAAAAGAACATGATATAATAAATTGTAATTTGAAAAAAAATTAATGTTTAATAAAAAAATAACAGATAAATATTATAAAAAACTTTTCTAGAAATAAAGCAGAGTTAAGAAAATAAAATAGTATTAAACATTTATTAAAATTTAAATAATAAAATTTTCAAAAAAAAGAGAATGGATGGCTAATTTAAGTTATTTAGATAATAAACTCTTAAATTTTAAAAAAAAAATTATTTATGACTCATATGTCAAGCATCTATGATAGTTATTTATTTTAATTTTTCTTAGTTGAACAAATAGATAGTGTAAGACATGCGTCGGATAAATGCATATATCAAATATGTATCTAACACGACATACTTTTCATTAAGAAGCATCATTGCAGCATAGCTGAAAAATTATGAATTAATATATTTAATGGATTACATATTAATTTTTAAATTTTAATTAAAAAATATAAGTATAATATATTTTTATATAATTTAAATTGTTATAAATATAATTTACTTAAACCAAATAGAAATATGTATAAACAGATGAAATGTTAAAAAAGTTTTGAAAGATGATTAAAATTAACTTAAATTATCTAATTTTAAAAATCTAAATATTAAACTCCAAATATTCTCCTTCATAGAATAGATTATGGGGTTGAAATTTTAAAATTTTAGTTAATTTAAATTTAAATAAAAAATTATTCTTAAAATATCAAAATTGTGAATAAAATGTTATTTTCACAAACTATTGTATATTGTAGAATATACAAATACTTTTTTTAAAATTTTAAATATGTATTAATACATCCTGAGAAATTTATTCAATTAAACTTGGCCTTGATGTAAATATGCAAAACATAAACTTTTAAGATATAATTTGGTACGATTTAAACTCCATTATTAGTAAATTTATAATCAAAATGGAGGCTTTCATGAGAATAACCCATAATATCAAAAGTGACTTGTCCCAAATCCATAAAAGCCAAAATTAATCACTCAAAATATAGTTATGAACTTTATGACACTTTTTGAGAGACCAAATGATATCTGAATCTTATATACTTATAGGCTTCATTTGGGATAGCTTTTTTCCTGCTTCGTAAAACAATAATTTAGTTAAAAAATCTATTGAAAACAAGAAAAAATTAGTGGTCTAAAGCTATCCCAAAAAAAATCATAGTCTAATTATCAAAATAAGTGTCACAATGAATTATCCAATGAACTCAAGATCATTCAATTCACTGCCACTAAGAAACTAAAATCCTTAAAGAAATTATTTATGATTTAGAAAATTAGCATAGGCCATCTAGTTGTGTGTTTGAAAATTTTGGCTAAAATGACCAAACTATCACTCGAAAAAATTTAAATTTGAATCACATTCTTCACATAAAAGAGATTTGAATTGAAGAGAGCCTAAAAATCTAAAAATCATAGTGCTCTACACCAAATCACTATAGCCCTACTATCTATCGACATACCATCATCTTCAATTTTTTGTCATCTGGCTATCATCTTAAGATTGTCACCACCTTTTTTTAATTGATACGATCATCTATTGTTGCTTGTCGTAATCTAACATTGTTAGTCAAGATTCCTTTATTGCCTTTGCCAATGTTCAACTAGTAGTGACATTTGTCAACCTTCATAGCTTCTATAGTATTTTTTACTATATTCATAGGAGGCTAAACCAATTGTCAATATTATGTAATTCCATCTTCTCTAATTACATGAAAGAATAGACTTTTATATTTTTCATCTATATAGTGAATTATTTTAAGTGGATGAGACTCGTGATTTTTCTATTTCATACATTTTTCTTTTGTTTTTATGAGCTTATCTTATATATATATATATATATATATATATATATATATATATATATATATATATATATATATATATATATATATATATTTGCATTCTTATGCTGCTCTAAAATAATAAATACTCACTCTATTATGATAAACAAAAGTATATATCTTTTCATTTTTAAATATTTTTGAAATAGCTTTTTAATAATGTATAGTTTGAAATATTATAAAAGTATGAAACTTCAATTAACTAAGTATGATAATGCCTATGATGCATTCATCAAGGTTTGATATGATTTCGAGCAATAAAATGAATTAATTTTAATTTTTCAATTAATAACATCAAGATTGAAAAATTCATCCATTTTTGTTAGATTTTATATTATTTGATTGCATCAAGATCTTGTTGAATTAAAAATTCCTATCTAATTCAGATCATAATCAACATCAATCTCGTTGTTAGTTATAAATTTAAATTTGACATTTCAATTCAAATCACTGAAATAATTTTGAGGTTAATAACATCCATCAATCATTGATTAACATCGTGAGCATGGTGATGCGATATAGAACTCAAAATTAACATAGCTTGATTCTCCGCACTTATATCGGACCGAAGGATGATATAATATGCATGTTCACTATATGTTTTATTAAGAATCAAAAACATATTTTCTTAAGCTATTATTCCCTCCTTTTAAAGGAATAACTCTTTTTAATTGATTTCTAACTTATATTCACCATCAAATTCAATTTAAATGCCCGAGGAATGATTACCTCAAATTAACCAATTGATTTGATTTGTAATGTGAATGCTTGCATTATAAATATATGAAAAATAGTTCCTTTATAAAATATTTGAGTTAAAATTTTCATTATCTTGGTCCTAATCAGTCTAATAAGAGGCCAAACATATGCATGCATCTATTGAAGGTGACCTGAATGTTGAGCAAAGCTGATGTGAAAGAGGTGGATTATGCAAGAAGCTTGTCAATCATGCCTCTTATTTGCCGTATTGAGGACAATAATTGGTGGGCCATGATATTAGTTGTTGTCTCCACATATATTCTCTCACAAAATTTTTACATATTTTGTGAATGAAAAATATATTTTGTTGTCCACATAGACATATAATAATGCTTATGCTCAAAATTAGATTGAAATCATTCAAATCATGCTTCAAATCATGCAACCCAAAGGACATAGGTTGGATAAGTACCTTTGTCTTCTTGATTGAGATGATTTAGAGAATGTTTTTTTTTTTTTAGAATTGTGAGAAAAAAAATCTTTTAAGAAATACATCAATTATGAAGATTTGGGTAAATACTGTCAATAAAAGATAGAGGAGAATACTCAAAGGACCCTAAAAATGATGATTGTTTGAAAGTC
The DNA here is from genome assembly GCA_019925795.1 of Dendrobium chrysotoxum. NCBI lineage: Eukaryota > Viridiplantae > Streptophyta > Magnoliopsida > Asparagales > Orchidaceae > Dendrobium > Dendrobium chrysotoxum. The sequence goes on from CM034312.1 coordinate 7,341,180, forward strand.
AATTGGCTAGTTGTTACGAGTTGATGAGCTAAATTAGTAACCCTTAAATAATTGGATTATCGGGTTTTAATAGATATAATTGATGCTCGGATTCAAAATTTTGTAATGATTGTAGGCTAGGAAGCTGCAAGAATAATGTGATCGAGCAATATAAGCACATTGATGAAAAGAGGAGAGAGCATCTTGGAACATAACACTTAAGATACATTTCAACTGACATGATAATGTTAAGATAACACTTGATCTCATCTTATTATGAATGCTATAAGCATATGGTCAGTGAGGATCATATAAATCCTTTATTGGTTCTATAACCTTAATGGAGATGCCAATTAATCAAATAGATGAGCATAATATGTTAATGGGTAGACATTGATCATTGGCAATGGTCAAGTTATGATCAACTTTAAAATTAAAGAAATGGAAGATGATAGTCATTTTCCTAATCGGAAGGGAGTCTAGGAGACAAAGAAGTTGAGTTTTTGATGTTGATAGTTGATGGATATCAGATGTCAGTCATTAGACGAAATAGTTAGGTGCTTTATGATCTAAAAATTGCATTAAATTTTTTTTGCATATTGGGATATTATTTCTAGGAATTATATTAGTTATTATTCAATATGAAGAATGTGGTAAAGTCTTGTTATTACATGCATCAAATAATAAACTGAAAGCTTTATACCTTTTAAAGTGATTAATAATGATAACTTATTTTATGAACCTAATTTAAATATCATGCTAATACATATATGATGTCAATTGTCAAATAAATAAATATTTAATATTTCTTATTATGATGATTTAAAAGTGCGTACTTATTACATATGAGAACAAACTTGAGAGAACAAAAGTCACAGGAATCATAGCATCTTTCCTTTTAACACACAAGCAATTAAATTAACTAGAGATAAATGTCACATCCTAAGATTAAATTTGAAATAATTGTCTATTTAATCACTTAAATAATCAACCAGAACTCCTATGAATTCATCAATATAAATCAAGCTAGTAGAAACAACTAAAATCAAATACAACAAAATATTTCTCTATTTATTCCCCAAAATTATATTTACAATAGCCAGAAGATTACTTACAATCCATAATCTATCCTAAGCTCCGACTACAAAAGAATAAAACAAAATCAAAAGGAAAGCCTGAGGATCTCTGAGAACCTCACTCCACCTGGTCCTGATCCATTCCTTGACCCGAAATCATTAAAATCCACATAATCAGCTAAAAAGCTCGACAGAAACCCAAATTCACTAAAGCTTCCAATGCAAAGCTTAAATAATCAATATGCATGCTCAGTTCGGTCAATATATTCAATAACATTCAATCTCATCAATGATCAAATATCATTCCTAAGGCTCAAAATGATCAATAACAAAATCAAGAAATCACTTCAATGAATCAATAGCCAATACGAGAACCAGTAAATCCGTAAAACAATCGGACTAAAAGAATTCATAAATCAGTAAAGAAATCATAACATACATGTGTCAATATTATCAGTCTTATCTATTTTATCTACTATCAATCATATGTATCACATGCAATATTTGTACCGATTATGATTTATCTACCAATATTATCTATGCACATTACAGTTCTATCTATCAATACTATCAATGCATACATGCTTCATTATATGATTTAGCAAGACAGAACATTCAACTTTAATGTGATGTTTTAAAATTTAGATTTGGGTTACACACAACGATTAGAAGAAATCTCCAAACAAAATCGATGGACGAAAATGCCTCGAATGCCTTCTCTCTCTCCTCCCTCTCTCTTACTTCCTCTACATCTCCCATTCTTCCTTTCTGAGCAAGTCACAATGCTGGCTTTTTGTGCTTAGGGTCTTAGGATTTTATATATATATATATATATATATATATATATATATATATATATATATATATATATATATATATATATATATATATATATATATATACGCCGTAACGCAACGACGCACAGACCTAGCATCGCAACGATGTATGCTGAATTCAGAATTAATGTAGAACAAAGACTCAAATGCCGCAGCAGTGATTTCTGGCACCGCTGTGCTTTCAAGCATAGCACTGCAAAGCTACATAGCACAGCGTCAAATCGCTATAATTCAACCGAAATTCATATTTTCATATTTTTCCCATTTAAAGTACTTTTCATATCCTCGGGTTGTTTCATGCACACATATTTTTATATGGAAAATGTAAAAATAAAATAAAATTTATGGTGCCTAGCTTAGTTGAGCATATTCTACTAGCATAAAAAATGGGTTATAAGGTATCACCCTTTTCTCTACTTGAAGAAACCATCAATACTATGTAAAATAAATAAATTGATGCGTATGGTTAACAATGGCAATATAGAATGATGGTTAGCATATCTTTGATACCTAGAATAAACTATCAAAGGAGATTACTATGATGTGAATTTTGGATAGGTATTTATGACGGCATAAATGTTGTTGCGATGCAGGTCTTGGTGTAGTGCCGACTAGGTTACAAGCTGATTACGTGACATAGATCTTAATGGGTGATGCTTACATCACATCATAGTAGCATAAAGCTTCATTTGCGACGGCTTTTTTACTGTTTCTTAAAGCAACTTATTAGAAAACTGCTTTAAGAAATAATAACCTGTCTCAAACAAAGCCAAAGTCTTGAGGTACTAACGGCATCTCGTAGAGATTCTTGAAAATTTTTGATAGCTTTAGATCTTACAAAATATTTATTTAAGCTGTACTAGGAAGTTAAAACTTTATATACCATTTACATCATAGCCATTATTTTTCACCATTATCGCCTATAAGACCTACACCATACCCTTTGTTTGAGTCGCTCCTACCTCACCCAAGACTCAATTGCAAAAACCTCTCTCATGAGACTTGCGCCTTAACTATCCTAACGTAAGCCGATCACCATCATATGTCCCCATTGTTGATCACATTGACAATTTATTCATTTATGTGGTATTAAAATTTTATCAAATAATGAGGCAAGTTAACTTCTTTTTTATAGTAGTAGAAGTTATTAAACTGGGCAATGCCTGATAATTCTAGCTTCACTTGATTTTTTCATATCAATAATCTTAGGTTTCGTTTGGGGCAGTTTTCTTATTATTTTATGAAACAATTTTTTAGTATAAAATTTTTAGAAAATGCTTCATAAAGTATTAAGAAAGCGGTTTCAAACGAAGTCTTAGTTCTAGAAATTATCAAAATCCACTTCCTACTTAGTAAATCATTTAAATAGTTTAAATTAGAGGTCAAATTGATTATTAAAATTCAAATAATTTCTGCATCTTTAGTACATTTGTCACATATTAAATTTTTTACTAAAAATTTGAATAAAATAAATTGTAGACTACAGATATTCTTTTTTCTACTAAAGGAAGTAATCCCTACAGATATTCCTTGCCTCCCTCAGCTTCAATTGTTGCAACCTAGGTATGCTTCTCCTCTCTTATTCTCCTTCTCATATCCCATTCTCTCGTAAATTTATGCCACCACTCACCGCCGCCACCTCCATCTATCCCACCCCCACCCCAACCCCAACCCCAACCCCAACCCCATGCACCAACTTGACTCCATCATCCACTTAGGGGAGTTAACTGACGGATAGTATGGGACAAAGACTGTTGAAGCCCTAGTGGTTGTGTTAGTGAAGTAGTGCTAAGGAATAGTTTTTTGTTTTTTGTTTCTTTTTTTTTTTACATTTAAGCCATTAAGGAAAACTCACACACGCATCACATATACAAGCTTCAAACTCACAACATCTTGATTAGTAGCCAAAACTCCCAACTAACAGATCAAAATGAACTGCGTGTGTTGAAGAATTGTGATAAAGCATTTGGGGCTATAGCTTCCCATAATTTATTGCCACTATCATTATCTTCAGTTATCTTGGGCAACAACTGCCTTATTTAGGTCAATCACCTAATTGGTTTTTTCAACAGCTTATTATAGCTCATGTGTCTATCAACTAACCGCATTTGATTTAATCCTCAACCTTACTCTTACTTCAATAAGATTAAAAAAAAAGGCTTTTGATAGATGATCGAAAATATCCCTTTTAATATATTATCATATGTGCTTGTGTTAGAATGTCTACCATCCCACTTCAGTTGGTTGATGATGCAATCTACCTTTATTCAATATACTATGTTTTTAATGGTAAAGGTGATCAAGGGGTCCTATCACTCTTTCCTTTCTTTTGATTGCTTGCAGATAGAAAATATATTTTTTTTAATTGTTACATGTGAAAAATGAAATTATCACATTAATAAACTTTAGCTGCAGCATATATAATCAAAGTTGTTACAGTTATGATTTTATTTATTGATGTTGGTTTCTTTATGCACCAAGTAAATAGCTTTAGTGGTTCATCACATACTAAGATGGTTAGAAATCGGGTGGTGAATAGGGACCCTTAAAAACAGGAGGAGTCCAATACACTTTCATCTAGTCAAGGGAATAGTTGATCTGCAAACATAACAAATAGGAGTGAGATTTGACGATGTCTACATGTCTGTGTGATAGTGCATAATAGGTAAGTGTTTCTTTTTAATTTATAATTTTAGCAAATCTTTTTATGATTATAATTGTAAATGTTTCATGTTATGATTATTCGATAAGTATTATGCTAGCTGACGACTACCTAACGTAACCCCTCACTTTTCTCATACATGACTTAGGACCTGACAACAACAGTGTTAACATGATACAATATATAGAGAAAAAGGATTTATGTAGCCGACTCCATGTATGAGATAAAGGCTTGATAATGTTGTTGTTGTTATTGTTATAATTGTAAATGTTTCATATATGTAATCTCAATTATATAAATAAGGTGAAGACAATTTCTTCATTTACTAACTATTTTAATTTAAACCAAATAACATATTTATGATTTTTATTCATTCGGGACGGACAGTCGCCTCGACTATCATTCTTTTTTCTTTTATTGAACTCCTCTGGTTTCCTTGTGGCTTGGTTGTTATTGATTATTGAGTATTTTTTCTGGAATTGAGATGGAAATTATGATTTGGTGGAATTTTTCGCTGAATTGATAAAAGCATCATCTAGGTTGTTTTGTGGTCTTGAATATTTTCTTAGGCTCTCACAGAAAACTAAATGAGTGATTTGCTATATTTTTGTTGTTTATAATGAGGTTAAGTTTATCTGCTAGTTTAGGGTTTAAACAGTTGGGTGTTTTTTTGGTATAGGATGTCCACAGCACCCCTGACTGTGACCCTACATCATCGATTGAATAATGTCGCTGTGAACTCTAACTCTACCTACAACCTTCACATACAACCTCAACAAAACCCCGCCGTCACGAATAAGCCCTTGATCAATTTCCCAAACTTCATGCCCAAATATTGAAATATTTAAAAAATGAAATATCCTACAAAATCCCAAAAATATTTTACAACTAAACAAACACAAAAAAATATAGTAAATTTATTTTATTTTTGGATCCAAAATTATCTGTGAGTAAGCTAGAATTTTACTAAAAGCTTAATGAGAGAGTGAATCAAGATTGAAGAGAGAAAGAAAGACTTTAGAGTGAGAACTTATGGGATTTTATTAAACCAGCTTGACTGCATATTAAGTTACATAAATATAAGAAATATATAGCCAAACGCTGTGGCTATTTGCTGTAGAAAATAAGTTATGTAGCATGCTTACAAAAGTGGTGAACTCGACCCGGAAATTTGACATGACACTAATCTGACCCGGAAATTTCGGGTTTGACCCGACTCGATTTTAAAACGGGTCGGGTTCGGGTTCCCAAAATCGACCCGTTTGAAAAACAGGTCGGGTTCAGGTTGACCAGGCGGGTTGCCGGGTCAACCCGAAAACCCGTTTACAAAGAGTTGCCCCGCTGCCCGCTGCGCTGCCTCGCTGCCCGCTACGCTGCCCCACTGAACCGACTGCCCCCGCGTCGCGTCCCGCGCCTCGCCCGCTGTCCCGCGTTGCTTCCCGCTGCTCGCAGCACTGCCTCGCTGCCCGCTACACTGGCCGCTGCCGCTGCCGCGCAGCTGCTGACAGAGTTGTCGTGTTCGCGGGTCGGATTCGGGTCCAGAAAATGGACCCGTTTTTAAAAATGGGTCGGGTTCCGGTTGACCCGAATAGTAACGGGTCAGTTTTGGGTTCGACCGTCACCCGACCCGTCACCCGAAATTAACACCCCTAATTGATCCTATGAATCGTTTATGTGAATAATTATTAGTAAAATATTTTTGTTATCTCTTTGTGGATACGACATGCTAAAGTCATCCAAATATCTTTATTCAATTCATATTAATAGTTCAATATTTTTGAAGTCTATAAATTTGGATACAATGGAGATCAGGTAATCATAGAAATTGATCAAATTTCACTAGCTCATTCGTCATTATGGCCTGATTAGAACGTCATGATTGGATCACTTTGGTCCATAATTTTGATCGATCTTTTCACAAGGTAACAAAAAATATTCAAAGTTTGTCAACCTAGTGACCAGTAAATCCTCAAATTTTTTAGGTGCAAGTCATAGTCAATCCATCCTAAGAAAAGATCCATACCTAGTGACTAGTAAATCCTCAACTTTTAAGGTGCAAGTCATATTCAATCCATCCTAAGGAAAGATCCAAACCTAGAGACTAGTAAATTCTCTAATTTTTAGGTGCAAGTCATAATCAATCGATCATGTTGCCTACTAATCATCTTACTTCTAGTATTTATTGACATAATGAAGCATAATCTTCCCATTACCGTTTTAATAAGAAAGCACCACTTTTGTGACTTCATAACTTCCTACGAGAATTATGTCTTCATTTGCAAAATTTAATCTATAGTTTATCACTGAATTCATCATTTCTTACAAGCCATTTGAAATTTATTAAGCTCTTTTGAATATGAGTTAATATGTTTATGTGTCATTTGAGACCGACTTTTAGCATGAAATGATGAATATTTATGAATTGGAATAAGTAGTGATTGAAGTTATACTAACATGTGGTCATCGCTAAGGCCCATTTATATATGCTCTTGGCTTATAATAGCTTAAGATATTAGTTGTATCATTATCCTCATTAATAATTCTCAAACAAGAGGACCCGGATTCGAAGCTTGCATATATGATGCGTGTGTGAGTTTATCTTCATTGGCCTAAATATCCCCCCCCCCCAAAAAAAAGGTAGAGAAATATAATGATGTAGCTTGATTTGCTATTTCATAATAGAGCTAATCATTAATTGTTGATCATAACCCGAATTATGATATTCCAAGCATTCATCTTTTGATGCTAGCTAAGAATTAGCATGTAATGTTCTACTATAAAAAAAAAATTACACAAGATTATCTTCATAAAATTTATTCCACAATCGGCTAGAAAATCTTTGGATTTGCATTGAAAATAAAGTTACATATAATGTTGGGAAATCTTGAGAAGGAGGAAGCTTCTTGATCTTTCTTGGATGTGAGGGAGAGGGAGGAAGAGGGAGAGGGGGGTTTGGAGGAAAATAAAACTCAGCTTTATTCAATTTTTCCCATCTAATGCATCACATATAACCTCTATATATAGATTTTACATTGGTGTGATGTCTCGTAGAATAACACTAGCATAAAGCTGAACCAAAACCTAACCTACAATAATATCATAAATTACACAAATTTTAGCTAAATTTGAAGGCCATTCAAGCCCATCCAAACAAAAAATTGTGTCAATAATTAATAATCCAAATCTATATAAAATGATCATAAAGTTCTAATATATTTGACAAGAAATTTGTAAAAATAATATATAATTCTGCTAATTCTCTCTAAACCTAACTCAATTTATTGTTGAATTTATAAAATGAAATTTTATTATTTGGATTTCGTTTCCTAATCTCCGGCCTCACCTTTTTGCTCTGCGTATTCTCCATGGCCTTGGCTCCATCTTCGGTAAACCCTTAAAGATTGATAACACAACTTCCTCTGGCTCGCGACCATCCGTTGCTCACGTTCTAGTTGAATTTGATGTTACCAAACATTTTCCTGCTAAAATTTGGGTTGGCCCATATAACATAGGTTATGTGTAGTGTGTGCCTTGCTTATTGTGTGTGTTGAAGTTCTTTGGGCCATTCGAAGGTGGAATGTTCTGTTTTGCATCCACACCTTAATATTGCTACTCATGCTGTCCCTTCGCCTACTGTTAAAGATAATAATGTGTTACCTGGGTGTGGGGATGTCACGGATGTGCTTCCTGGTGCTGCGAATGGTTCGTCTGAACCTGTGGTTGTAGCCCCTATTGGCCCTATTTGTGAGGATACTCGTGTTAATGAATTAGCTCTGGATGGGTAATGTTGTTGCTCGTGATGCCAAGGTTTTGGCTCTGCATTTGGATCTTATTGGTGTGTTGGCTTCGGTCTCTCCCTTGAATGTTGATGAGGATGTGGCGCCTGATCCTAATGTTGTTGAGGTTGATGAACCTAACAATTGCTTAACTAATTTTGGTAGCTTGTCCTAGCAAAACTCTTGATCCTAATGGTGATGTTGATCTTGTACATTTGGACCCTGGTAATAGTGAATATATTCCACCTGTGGGTGAGAATGGGCCTATTCATAGTTGTATGGTCACTGATGTTTTGGGTACTACTGCTCCTTTTTGGTCTCTTTCAGATGATGATGATCCTATATCTAAAAGTTTTGATGTGCCTCTTGTTGATGTGTCTATATCTGTTATTTCCAATGATGATCTGTTAACTCACCTTGCCTGTAAATCGAGGGATAGTGAGGTGTTGCAGGGTGACTGATTACATGATGACCATTCCTCAGGAGTTAATGAGGAGGATTTGGCTTCTCGGTATAACTTCGATTTAAGTATCCTTCAAATTGCTGGCGCTTATCTTTTCAAAAAGGAGTAGTAAACGTAGAGTTCGTAAACCTAAAAAAGAAATGATTTTCTAGTTGTGGCAAACGACGTTGATGCTACTCTTGAAGATAAGCCTCCCTTTCATTTTTTGAGATCTCTCCTACTGCTATCGGTTTTATGAGTTGGGCTATTTTGGTACGGCTTGTTTTGGCTTGATTTTGGTGAACCATGGCTCGGTTGTGGTGTGGTAGTGGAATTTGATTGGGACTATGATGAAGCAGTTTCCTTGCATGCCCCTTGGAAGGCCATGGCTTGGTTTGCAACCTTGGTGGTTTTTCCTTCTAGATTGTTCGGACTTTCACTTTGGAGGACCTGATTTGCTTGGAACCGATGTGATTGCCTCCTTTTCCTCCTTGGATGACCCAAGTCTGGCAACCATGTGGCGGTATGAATCTATTTACTTTTGTGATTTTCCTTTTCGTTGTCTTGTTCAAGTTGTTTGGCCTGACGCTTTATGTGTTGACCTCTCACTGTATTTTTCTTTTCTGTGGTTTTTTTTTTTTTGGGCTTGTGTTGTAATGCTTTATTTGTCTAATGAATTTTTCTTTTGAAAATAAAAATAAAAATAAATAAAATGAAAATTTGTTTTTAAAAAAATATTTAAATTAATTAAGATAAATTCATATACATATCATATTAACACTTTTTAATTGATAATCAAAAATTTTAACTAATAAATAAAAATGAGCTGCGTTCGCTTCAGATCCAAATTAAAGTTGCAAGTGAGTTGCAGCATCGCTGTCTAAAAATCTGCAAAATAAAAAAATAAATCCAGTGCAGCCATGTTTGATCATCGCTGACTAAAACACTCCGCGGGTGAGCAGAACAATAGGAGCTGTCCCGACAGTCTCGGGTGTCCCCCGCGTCGCATTCGTTGGACCGTACCCGTCCTTCCGCATGTGGGAAAGCTGGCAGTTTCTGGTGCGATGTCCTCCGGATCTGTTTAACTACAATCGGCCGAAAGTCCCAAAGTCCGCATGTGGAATCCTCCGCGCCGCCATTTCCTGGCGATCGCATCTTCCAGCCTGCGCTGCTGTGAATGGATAGAGCACGATAATCTGCGGTGAAGCAGAACATCTAGCATGGGCCCGCATTGAAAGCTTGCGGTTGGGTATGACGAACCTGGCGGTTGATAGACAATTTTTTAAAAATCATAAATTAAAATAAAAAAAATCATAAATTAAAATTATATGTTGTCTAACTTATCATTTGTTATTTAAAAAACAATTGACGGTTGAATTTTGACTGCTAACATTCATTGAAGAAGTAATTAGTGATATTTTCCTTATAAATAAAAAAAATTTATAATCATACATCAAATATTTTCTCTTAATTATATTTTTTTAATTTAAATAAAAATATTTTTATTTGATATGGTTGCAGAAATTTTATATGATTGGCATGAATTTTAAGATACTACTTAAATTTAAAGTTTTTGAAGCTAAATTTAGAATTATCCAATTTTCTATTTTAAACAAACCTATCAATATTTGTATACAAATGATCAAATCCGATTTCAAATATGCTCAAATCAAGCACTTTGAGTTATATTTGAAAATCTGATGGATCAAATGGCATCAAATTATAGCATGCTTTTAATCAAATTGAGTGGCTCGATAAGATGAATCAAATGAGCCCAAAATCACTTATTTTGATATCATTAAGACACTTAGATGTTAGATAAATGATCTACGATTAAGAAGATCAATAAGAATCATACGATTGAGTGTTTTAGATTATAGCCAAATTTATTAACTGTCAATCTTAAAAAACCTATAAATATAGAACCATTCTTTACAAAGGGGATGTGTTTAAGAGCTGCTTGTAATTTCTTGCTATCAACACTAATGATCATCACTAGCAATTGTCGCCGCCGTCTCCAGATTTATGTTAAGATCTAATCCTATTATTAGATTTTTTTAACAACCTACTTTTGAAAATCTAAATTTTATAATTTTTACCAGGGAAATTGAAAAATTGTACAATAACTACTCTAATCTTCTTTATTTGTAAGGAGGAGAAGATTTTTGTATTTTTTGCTCAATAGTTGATTATTACAACCGAGTTAGGCTCATAAATTTTTTCATTTACTGAATTTTCCACATAAAAGTTTTTGGTCACCCACAATTTTTTAAAAGTGTTAAATTTTTGTACAATACTAAGATATTAAACAATCATTCTAATGCTACAAATTTTCTAGCACGTAGTAGGATTAAAATTTAAATATAATAAATTCAATTTTTAAATTTTGTTTAAGATTAAAAATACTTCTATATTTTTAATACTTATTTAAAAATAAATGTATAAACTAGAAAATTCATTGCGACTAAATTTTGAATATGTATTATTTTAACTTTTTTTGTTTTTTTATGTTTAGTTAATTTTTTAATATAACCTTTTTTTTTTTTAATATCCTAGATGCCCACAACTAATAGATTAGTATTTATATATGGCAAGTACTATTTACATTTAATGATCGCATATACTGTCGACAATAGACCACATCTCATTTTCAATAATTTTCAATTTTTACTATTTCATTTTCTTTTTTGTTAACTATATCTTAATAATATGAATTATTAAATAAACATATGAAATAATATGGGGTCTATTTCCGATTGCCTCAGCTTTTTATAAAGATAATTTTAAAATTATTATAAGGAAAATAACTATTTGGAAAGTAGCTTTAAAAATAATCTTGCTGTCATCAAAAAATTTTTAAAGTAGTAAGAAAGTAATAGCCAAACAGAATTATAGTTGTGATCTGAAAAATAAAAAAATTACCCAAAACTAACTACTCATAGTTTAATATTATTAAATTATTAAAATAATTTTACAAAAGAGTGCTAATTAACTCAATAATCAATATTTTGAAATGAATCATAATTTTCTAAGATTATCTCTCCCATATATTAAATTTATATCCAAATCCTTAAATTTTCTATATATATATATATATCAACGAATGTATGAATAAATTAATATTTTAACAAAGTGCTAAAAAATAAATCAAAATTATTTAGCATTTCTTGGAGAATTATAGCATTATAAACAATTTATTTTCAATTAGAGCGTAATTTCACATTCAACAAAAGCAAACAAATGACAGACTGAAGATCTATTTGGGATTCGTGTAGTTTTTTTAAAGACAATTATAAAGTTATTATAAAAATACATATATGTTGTCATAAAAAATAACTTCCTATAGCATAGAAATTTCTTGAAAATAGTAAGAAAACAGTAGACAAAACAAAACAATAGTTGTAATATAAAAAATAAAGCAACAAGAAAGTTATCGCAAACAAATCCTAAGATTTTGAGCTATCATGTTTCTGTACTAAATTTGTGCTTCATTTGTGATAGTTTTCTTTCTGCTTTCTAAAACAATTTTCTACTAAAAAATTTTATAGGTCAAAAAAAATTTTAACTAAAAAACTGCTTTTACTCTTCACTACTTTTTTGACAAATCAAAGAGCCATACAGTATATTGTAGGTTTAAAATAAATAAATAAATAAAGTTGATCCTTTTCTACCATCTTTTAGGATTACATTTGGTGTTACTTATGTTTAGCATCATAAATATAAAAAAAATAAAAATTTAATTTATTAATAACCTATTTAATATCATACCTTTTACGAAAATTAGTGATAACCTTATGATAGCATCAACAAACAAAATATATGTATGTACATGCATATATGTACGTAAGTATAAATTTTTTTTCTTATATTCTGAAGATTATAAAAAATATTACAAAAACTCTAATTAAATATTTATTAGTTGTTTTATTTTAAAGTAATAAAAACATAGATAATCACATTGAATTTATGTTGAATTTAAAAATTAAAATGATCGTCATATAAATGATATAATACATAATCGAATTATTCGAGAAAATATTTTTTTCATAACATAAAATTTGTCAAACTCAGAGCCATGAAGAAGAATTAATTAGCTTAAGCAATTATGGGATAAGAAGATTGATAAATGGTGGAAGGCATGTTTAGTCCCTTCTCTAATGCCTCATGTTGTTACTTGTTAGCTCAGCTCCATGTCTGGGCCTACTCATAAAGCTACTGAAAGAGCACAGGCCTATTTGTGTAATGGGCCTACATTGTACATTCCTGGCCCACTAAATTTCATGAGGACCAGCGAAATGCGGTACTAGAAGAGTTGTGCACCGCGCTGAGGAGGCTGAAAAATGTTTGGACGGCTTAGATCGATTAAACGGGCTAATGGAAGCATGTGCTCCTTCACAAGCTATTATTCTTTAAAAAATTTATAAATAGAGGCACTTCATATTTTCTAACACGTAATAATATCTATAAAAAGTTATAAATCTAAATAATAATAATAATAATATATTTAACTTGCATATTTTATTAAAAAAAAATCTCAAATATAAAAAAAAACAAAATATTATATTCTTATGAAATTTTGAGTAAAATATTTATAGCTGAATATTTCTATATTTATAATCCTACAAAAATATATCATTCACATCATTCTTTTAAAAATATATATATATGTAACAATTGAATAATAAAATGTATAATACAATCTAATGATTTAAAAAATATGTTATGAAATGTCCTAGAAAATATAGTACAAACTGCTACTACAAATATGATTGATCAGATACCTGTTTAAGGAGTAAAGGATTACCAAATAATATATTTCTAAAATAAGGAGGAACAGAACCGTTAATTACTATACTATATTTATCAAATCGTGAATTATGAAAGACAAATCAATGCAGTGCAAATAGTTAATTATCTCATAGACATACACAACTGCTACAGGTGATCTGCTTAACTTCATAACAACATCGATCATAATACCTACGTACGTAATTAAACAAATCCGTCACGAAGAAGACGAAGGCAGTAATAAACTAGAAACAGAGAATAAAGACAAGGTAAATGATAAAGATAGATGAACTGTACGTAGCTCAGCAGTGACCTAATACAATAATAAGTTTATGGATGCTTTGGCTCTTCTGGCAATAAGTGAGGTATCTCTGGCAATGGCGGAAGCTCCAACTTCGGCAAGTCATGAGGAATCTCCGGCAAAGGCGGAAGCTCGGGTTTGGGAAAGTCATGAGGTATCTCGGGCAGTGGCGGAAGCTCGGGCTTGGGAAAGTCATGTGGTATCTCCGGCAATGGCGGAAGCTCGGGCTTGGGGAAGTCATGAGGGAACTCGGGCAATGGAGGCAGCTCGGGCACGGGCAGCTTCGGCTCTTCCACCTTGGCCGAATTAGATTCTCCCTGCTTTGTCAGCGTGGGGAATTCTGGTAATGGAGGGAGTTCAGGTTTAGGGAAAGCAGGGAATTCAGGGAAGGGAGGAAGTTCGGGAAACGGTGGCAATTCTGGTTTGGGTAAATCCGGGATTTCTGGGAAAGGAGGGAGTTCTGGCTCTTCGGTGTCTTCAAGCAGAAGGCGAGCGGCGTGGCACGGTGAGTAATTGTTAGAGAAGACGAGGGCGATTAGAAGGGAGAATGTGAAGAGCAGAGTATTGTTGGAAGCCATTTTGCTTCTATTGTGGAGAGAGGAGATACTGCGACTGGCATTTATAAGTGAGCTGGGACTTGGAAGTTGCTGGGTGGGTGGCTATGCTGTTATGAGAAATTATCGCCATTTGATTGGAAACTTGCATAGAAAAGACAAAAATCAGATAGAGAGACGGAGAGGGAGAGAGAGGCTAGGTGGCTGTTGTATCTCTCTCTTTGGTAGCTCAACCTCCTATCCGCGAATGGTAGTAATATAAGTAGCAGGTAGGACAAAGCTCCATTGTTAAGAGAGTAAGGATTTCATATTATTCCATCAGCATTCTAGTTTGACTGTTCTTGTTCAAACCTTGTATGGCGTATATTTTGCAATGAGCAATGAAACGTACATAAGAATTGTATTTAATACAACTGGATAAATTCATTATTATTGCGTGGATGTAACAATAATTTGCTGGAACGGTAGCTTTGGTAGGGTTGGTAAAACAAAAAAAAAAAAAACTCTGCATTACTTATAATTAGCTCGGTCTAAATTTATCTCTGCTGAAATTAGATTTGAAATGATAATAAATGGAGTTCTTAATTTATTCCAAACAGGAAATATAATTTTGAGTCTATTGAAGTTTGATTACAGATTGCTCAAATATAATGGCTCTGTAGTTATAAAAAATCTTTGTTACCTTTATGATCCTTCTCTCTAAGAAATTTATGAGCGTTGAAGCTTTTGATAAGTATATAATGGCTCTGTAGTTATAAAAAATCTTTACACCTGTTGCGGATTTAAATATACGCAGCGATAGAGTTTAAATTTCCGTCTCAGCGTTATACGTATATCCAGCACACAAACAGAAGAATGAAAGAACACCATGATTTTTATGTGGAAAGCCCTGAAAAAGGGAAAAACCACGGGGCCACGCCCAGTTGAAAAAGTTCCACTAGTGTTGTATGAAATACACGAGACTGATTCGTCCTTTAGATTCAGGACGATCAGATTACAATGAGTATCGGTTACAAGGCCAAGAAGAGTTCCGACGTCACTCGGGTGTCCGGCAGAATTCCGGCGTCACTTGGAAAGAAGTCTGGCATCACTCGGGCGTCGGGTAGAATTCTGGCGTCGGGAAGAATTCCGATGTTGCTCCGGCGTCCCTCGGGCGCCCGGTGGTGCCTCCGTGGTGTTCCGGCGGAGTTCCGGCGAAGTTCCCGCGGTGTTCCGGCGGTGGTCGAGGAGGAGCTGTTCCCTCCTAGACTTCTCTTCTCTTCTTCTTCTCTTCTTCTCTTCTTGGCTTGGGTCCCCTCTTAAGAGAAATGAGGGGCTATTTATAGTTTTTCTGGAGTGGCATAGCTCGTAAATATGTGAGGGATCAGGGGCAAATAAGGAGTGATCCGGATGAACGGCCGATATTGAATCTCTTGATCATGAACCGTTTATTGAGCATCTTAAGGTCTTAATGGTATCAGAATTCTGCGATCTTGGGCTCGTTGGATTTGTCTCGTCGAGCCGCTTGGTAACTCAAATTGCTGTTTGAGGTTTCCAACAGCGCTTCGGGTACTTGATTTGGACCCATTTGGGCTCGGATTGAGTCGAATTTGGTGTCGTTGGGTTCGTATTTCCGAGACGCTCAGTTCGACTATAAGCTTGCTAAAATCGGAGTTTAAATGGTCTCCGCATTAATTTTTGAAGTTTCCAATTTGTGTTTTTGCTTCGAGATTCGTGCCCAATCAAGATAATTTTTCGATGACATATCAGTTGCCCCCCTATTTTCGGACGTCGAAGCTTCAGGAGTCCGAAAATACTTGTTCCGGCATTTTACATTGGCCGAATCGCAAAAAATTGCATTCAAAAAGATATAATTTTGCTCAAACTCGATTGTAGAGGCCTCGTTGAGCTCCGAAAGTGTCAAAATTGAGTCCGGAACGTCGGAAAACGTGTCCGGGACCCAAAAAATGTTCAATTTGGACTGCCGGGTCAATTTCTCTTTTTTTTCTCCGGTTGCTACAGTATTGCTACGGTGTCCGCCGGCTACAGTTCCGCCGCGCTACAGTAACATTGCTACAATAAAATTTTTTTTCTTTTTTGAAGAGCCGCCTGAAGCGGCTCTTGCAGGCGGCTCTTGAGGAGAGGCGGGGGCGGGTCCACCCGCCCCCTTAAATTTTTTTTTTTTTGAACGTGGGGCCCGCTTCCTTTTTTTTTAATTCGTAAATAAATGTTTTTGAGCCCAAAAAATTCCGAAAATTTTCTGAAAAATTCAGAAAAAATTTAAAAATCTTCTAGAAACTCTCTCCTTCCAAATTTCAAATATTTTCCCCCTCTTTTTTTTAATTTTTCCCTCTCTTTTTCTCCCCCTTTTTATCCTATAAATACCCCCCTTAGGGTAAGAAAAAATTGCACCACATCTCCCTCTCCTTCTGGCTTTCTAGCTTTTGGTATTTTGAGGTCTTCCGTCATTTTTGAGTAGGTGACTTTCCCTACTTGACTCGACGCCCCTCCCTTTGCGCAGAAGTTAGAGGCTTCTTCTCTTTTTTCTCTCATTCTGCCTTTCTGACAGTTGAGGCATTCCGTTGTTATTCAGTAGGTGACTTTCCCTACTTGAGACAATGCCCCTCCTCTTGTACAGGAGTTAGAAATTTCTCTCTTCTCCCCTCTAGCTTCTGGCATTTTGAGGCCTTCCGCCGTTTTTGAGTAGGTGACTTTCCCCACTCGACTCGGCGCCCCTCTCTTTTGCGCAGAAGTTAGCCGCTTCCCCTTTTTAGGAAGGGAAGCGAAATGGGAGTTAGAATTTCTCTCCTTTAAGAGATCATGTGGAGGTGAGATGTTAGTTGGAGGGAGTCTGAAGATGGTCGGAAGTCAGACGTCGGGAAGAAGTTCAGCATCAGGTAGAAGTCCGACGAGGGTCCGACGATGGGTAGAAGTCTGGTGTCGGGTAGAAGTACGGTGTCGGGCAGAAGTCCGACGAAAATCCCGGGCAAAATTCCAACGAAAGTCCGGCGACGGGCAAAGACTCAGCAACGGGAAGAAGCTCGTCGTCGAGCAGAAGTCCGACGAAAGTCCCTCGACGGGCATAAGTACAACGTCGGGTAGAGATTCGGTGTCGGGTAGAAGCCCGATAAACATCCGAGAAAGTCCCACGACGGGTAGAATTTTGGTGTCGGGTAAAAGCCTGACAAACATCCGATGACGTCCCACGACGGGTAGAATTTTGGTGTCGGCTAGAAGCCCGACAAACATCCGACGACCGGCAGAAGTCTGACGTCGGGAAGAAGTACTGCGTCGGGTAGAACTCTGACGAAAATCCGTCAGCAGGCAGAAGTTCCACGACGGGCAAAAATCCAACAATGGGAGGAAGCTCAGCATCGAATAGAATTTCGATGCTATTTTAACGGAAATTTTCGATGATGAACGATCGGGTGGAAGTCTGTTAGCAATTAACGACTAAGTGGGGAGCAGAAGGAGAGAGTTCAAGGGTGCTGCTATCAGTAGTTGAACGAGAAGCTGATGATGGTTCACGATCGAGCAAGAATCCGATGATGGTTGAGATGAAGTAGAGGACCACCGGCAGATATCCGACAAAGGGCCGATGATGGCGGGTGTCCAGTGGCATTGTGTTAAGGCAATATTCATCCATATTGAAGTGTGCCAACATCAGATATTACTGAATCAAAGGGGCCGAAGTAGTGTGACATGCCAACATTCTAGCAATACACTAACACTATCAACTGAGTGGAGGTCTGATGATGATCCAGTTATATCCTTTCTTTGAAGGAGCAGTTGTAGGAGATGCTTACGTGCAGTAAGGGAGAAGTCACTTAAATCCACCAAGGATATTTGACTGTGTTAAAGTTGCTTGTTGCTTGATGATACTAGCTTATATAAATGTCACCAGTGTACCTTTTACTTTTAAATTCTTGCGAAGGTGAACTAGATGTACAATCTTTCGCAATATAACTTCAATAATATTTATATGAAGTTGAAAACTTGCTTTTGCATCTTTGAAACATGAGTTGATATATTGTGTAACATGCTCTTTCGAAGATTTTTTGCCGCCAAGAATCTCTGTGGAAGATGTCCAGAGAATCCATCAAGAATATATGACCTATCCGAGGTTGTATGTCGGAGCCTTTGCTCGATGACGTTAACCTGTATGGAGGAGGTCGGGAAAATCCACCAAGGATGTGAGACCTTTTCGAGGTTGTATGTCGTAGCCTTTGCTCGATGACGTTAACCTGTATGGAAGAGGTCAAGAGAATCCACCAAGGATGTGATACCTATCCGAGGTTGTATGTCAGAGCCCTGCTCGATGACGTTAACCTGTATGGAAGAGGTCAAGAGAATCCACCAAGGATGTGAGACCTATCTGAGGTTGTATGTCGGAGCCTTTGCTCGACGACGTTAACCTGTGTGGAAGAGGTCAGATCGAATCCCCCTGGGATTGATCATCCAGTGATTGAGACACAATAAAGATTGTGTATTTCTCGAATCAAGGATAAAGAGACTATATTTGTCAGTAGTTTTTCATTGTCATTTATATTCTTTTTAAAGAAAGAGATAATATCAGAACTGGACGAACAACACATTATATTACTGTAAGACAATACAATAGATCCCTAGTGTGACTTAAGGATATACAAGTTACACTGTAATCAATATATAAGATATACGTACAAGGACAACATAATGTTTAACTTTGAAGAAAATATTAGGGATATCAAAGGGACACCCTATTTAACACGATGAGATAAGACAAGTAGTATTACTAATACAACTACACAAAGTGCGTGGTCATTCAATCTCGTCAACCATTTGAATATTATTCAACTGTTGTCTTTGTTGTTGTTGATTTTGCCCCCCAATTGGACCAGCTTCATCTCGAGCAGGTGGATTTTGGATGAATTGTCAGAGATATCCTTGTCGGATCAACCTCTTGATCTCATCCTTGAGTTGCTTGCAGGCTTCGGTAGTGTGTCCACGACTACGGTGAAAATAACAATATTTCTCCTGGTTTCCAACATTCGGCTTCAAAGAATTAGGCCACTTGATATTTTCTTTATCTCGAATGGCCATTAGTATGTTGGTTCGAGTTACATTGAGAGGCGTATACTCTTTTTCATGTCGGAACTCGCGTTGTGGTACTAGGGGTCTAAGAGATGAATTTTTCTTTCGTTGCGAAAATGAGTCCTCTATTGTAGGGGCGTTCTTACGCTTTCCAATTGTTTGCTCAAATTGCTTTTTATGAGCATTAATGGCTTCATCAGCGGAGATTTGAGCTTCTACACGATGGATCAGGTCAGCATATGAATGAACTGTGTCTCGCATGAGTGCCGAATAGAAAAGGCCAGGACGGAGGCCGCCAAGAAAGACCCCTCTCAGCAATTCAGGATCCACTCCTGGAATTTGTCTAGCCTCGATGGAAAATCGCTGAAAATACTCCTTTAACGATTCTCCTTCTTTTTTACGGATCCCAGAAAGGTGAGAAGAATCCTTAATAATTCTTCGATTGGCAACGAATTGTTCGACGAACACTTTGGCCAATTTGACGAATGTAGGGATCGTTCCGGCTGGAAGTGAATAGAACCACGTTCGAGCTTGTCCTTTAAGGGTAGCAGGAAAAACCTGGCATAGGAGTGCATCAGATGCTCGTTGGATATGCATGATAGTTCTGTAATGATTGATGTGCTCGTACGGGTCGGATGTCCCGTCGTAGGAATCGATGCTTGGTAGTTTAAATCCTGCCGGAATAGCGTGTTGAAGAATAGCTTCTATCAAGGGTGACGACTCCTGCAAGTCCCACTGACGAAGGGGTTACTTTATGCCTCCTATAGGGAACTCTTCTCGGACCAATCATCGCAGTTCGTGGTGAAGGGCATTGCGAGGAAGCTCAGCAATGTGTGGTCGGGCCAACTCTTCGGGGAGGTCTAAAGGAATACGAGGTTGCCGACCTGTGTGTGAAGGATGGGTAGAACTTGCTGTATCAGCCAGTTCATTATCTTGATGTGACTGCAGATGTCTCCTTGGCGGAGGAAGAGGAATTTCTGCTTGAAGATGTTCGAGTTGAACAGCTTCTACCCGTGGTGGATCTCGAGGGAGAAGAACCTCCTCCTGTGGTGCTAGTTCCGGTTGTCGAGTCTCTCGTAGGAGTCGTAGGATCTCGTTCTGAGATTCTTCCATTTTTCGGATTCGCTCCTCCAAAGAAGGCCCTGAGGTTCCTTCTCCAGCAATGTGTTGCCCCCCAGGAAGAAAGGAGGCAGAAACTTGATGTCCATGATTTATAGACTGGTTTCTGGATTGAGGAGAGTGGGAGCGGGAGGCTCCTATGAGGCGATTGCTACGCCTATTGGCCATGAAAATAATATTTAGGAGTGTGGGATAGTGTTTCCCACAGACGGCGCCAAACTGTTGCGGACTTAAATATACGCGGCGATAGAGTTTAAATTTCCGTCTCAGCGTTGTACGTATATCCAGCACACAAACAGAAGAATGAAAGAACACCAGGATTTTTACGTGGAAAGCCCTAAAAAAGGGAAAAATCACGGGGCCACGCCCAATAGTAAAAGTTCCACTAGTGTTGTATGAAATACACAAGACTGATTCGTCCTTTAGATTCAGGACGATCAGATTACAATGAGTATCGGTTACAAGGCCAAGAAGAGTTCCGACGTCACTCGGGTGTCCGGCAGAATTCCGGCGTCACTTGGAAAGAAGTCTGGCGTCACTTGGGCCGGGTAGAATTCTGGCGTCGGACAGAATTCCGATGTTGCTCCGGCGTCCCTCGGGCGCCCGGTGGTGCCTCCGTGGTGTTCCGGGGGAGTTCCGGCGAAGTTCCGGCGGTATTCCGGCGGTGGTCGAGGAGGAGTTGTTCCCTCCTAGACTTCTCTTCTCTTCTTCTTCTCTTCTTCTCTTGTTGGCTTGGGTCCCCTCTTAAGAGAAATGAGAGGCTATTTATAGTTTTTCTGGAGTGGCATAGCTCGTAAATATGTGAGGGATCAGGGGCAAATAAGGAGTGTTCCGGATGAACGGCCGATATTGAATCCCTTGATCATGAACCGTTTATTGAGCATCTTAAGGTCTTAATGGTATCAGAATTCTACGATCTTAGGCTCGTTGGATTCTTCTCGTCGAGCCGCTCGATTCGACTATAAGCTCGTCAAAATCGGAGACCGTTTGGTAACTCAAATTGCTGTTTGAGGTTTCCAACAGCGCTTCAGGTACTTGATTTGGACTCATTTGGGCTCGGATTGAGTCGAATTTGGTGTCGTTGGGTTCGTATTTCCGAGACGCTTAGTTCGACTATAAGCTTGCTAAAATCGGAGTTTAAATGGTCTCCGCATTAATTTTTGAAGTTTCCAATTTGTGTTTTTGCTCCGAGATTCGTGCCCAATCAAGATAATTTTTCGATGACATATCAACACCTGAAGAGGATTATACAGAGCAATGGTTCTGGTGCTTCTTAAAAAGTACAGAGGGTTGAAGCTTTTGATAATTATAGAAAATCTTAGAACATTGTGAATGTTCTGAAGAGAATAATAATAGCAGAACTAGGCCACCCATCACTTATTTATCAATTTTGTGCAGGAGCAAGACTTTTAGGAGATCCATTTGAGGAAGTCTAGCATCCTAAGATTTCTCTAACAAAATTCAGTCTTATAGCTCAAGATCACCATTAGATATTGGAAAAAAATAAATATAACCCCGTGCTAGCTCCACAAACTCTTAGGTCAATGTCTACCATGATAACTGCTGAACAGGTCCATAACTTAAGAAAGCCAGTGATAGAGTTGCATCAGACAGTACAGCAGCACACCCAGTGGCATTGAGAAATGGGGCATTCAATGGATTATTATAGACCAACAAACCCAACAATTTAACTATATAACTTATTTCAATTCAGCCTTAATAATTCTGTTCACAAACTATTCGTTAAATGTTGGATCTGATCAAGTTTATTTTTAGAATCCACCAATCATTCCACCATATGCAAAATGCCTGCACACCAAACAATAATACAAAGATGGCTCCAAAGAAGAGTGATCTAATCTATCAGAGAAGTTTATGTTCTCTAAGTCATTTAATAGTATTTTTCTTTAATTGAGGACAAAAGTAATCATTGAAGTTTGGGGATTGGGGTTTTGAGTGGAGTTAATGATTGCTTTAATTAGAATCCTAAAATAGGAAGGAATATTTTAAATCTAATCCTATTTAAAATTCAATTAGACATGATTTATGGGACTTTCCTAAAATAGAGCTCCTCAATTAGGAAACATATTCAAATTCAAATTTATTTGAATATGAACTAAAATTGTTTCCAAAGTAAAATGGGCTAGATTATGAAGGGTTTAGAATATTAGATTTTGGAAATTTTGGAAATTTTGGAGCCACGAAAGGGGTTGGCCGGCAGCTTAGGGAAGGGAATTAGGGTTAGGGTCGGCGGCTAGGGTGAGGGTTGAAAACTGCTCTGCCATTAGGCTTTGCAGAAAATCAAGAAACATGAAGAAACATTAAGAGCTGTTTTAGCAAATCAGACTTATGTCTTTCTTGTCTTCATGTCAAAAGGTTACATTGATATTTATAGACTTTTACATAGACTTATCCGTACAATTTCCTAACTGAAATGACGGCTGTCTGCGACTTGTCTTCGGTTGGTCGTTCTTTGTTTCATTCTCTGTTAACAGCCCCTGCAAACTGATGTCTCAGTTGAGACAATCAGTTTGTTGATAAGTTATCTGAACCTTGATATGGATAGAGATTTGGTGAACAAATCCGCTACTTGATCTTTTGATGCTATGTGATGAACTTGAATGGACTTGTTTTTGATGCATTCCCTAATGAAGTGACAATCAATCTCTATATGTTTAGTGCGGGCATGATAAACCGGATTGTTTGCTAAGGCAATTGCGGAAGTATTGTCACAAAATAGTGTAGTGGGATTTTGTTGTGTGCAGTCTAGTTCTTGCAACAGTCGTCTGAGCCATATAATTTCTGTTGCTGCTGTAGCTATAGCTCTATATTCCGCTTCAGTAGATGATCTTGCTATTGTAGATTGTTTCTTTGCACACTATGAGATAGGAGTGGCGCCTAGGAAGTTACAATATCCTGTCGTGGACTTCCGATCGTAGTGATCTCCTGCCCAATCGGAGTCCGTGTATGAGGTGAGCGTGAGAGATCCTGCTGTGATCGGTATGCCAACCTGGAGTGAACCCCGAATATATTGTAGTATCCGCTTGAGTGACTCAAAATTGAGGTCGGTTGGATTATACATATGCTGACAGGCTTTATTGACTGCGAATGTGATGTCTGGTCTTGTGAGTGTAAGATACTGAAGTGCACCCGCTAATTGTCTGTATAATCGTGGGTTGGCAAACTCCTTTGAATCAGATGAAGACATTTTCTATTGGGTGGTTGGAGTTAATACCGCTTTGCTGTTGAGCATTCCTGCTCTCATCAGAATGTTCACCGCATATCTGGTTTGATGTAAAATCAGTCCTGTTGATATGTTTTCAGTTGTTATGCCCAAAAACTGCTTGAGTGTGCCTAAGTTTCTCATGTTAAAACGTTGATGTAGTCGATGTAGGAGAGTGTCCATTGACTGTATGTTATTTCCTGTTAATATAATGTCATCAACATAAATGAGAAAGTACATAACGATGCTGTTTTGTCTGTATAGGAGCAGTGAAGAATCTGAATAACTAGTGGTGAATTTCAGTTCATGTAAGAATCCAGTTAGAGTCTCAAACCACTGCCTTGGTGCTTGTTTGAGCCCATAGATCGCCTTTTTTAGTTTGCACACATGATTGGGATGGTTTTCATCTACAAAGCCCACTGGTTGCTTCATGAAGACTGTATCGGATAAGTGACCGTGCAGAAATGCATTAGATACATCCAATTGATGTATTGGCCACTTGTGATGTAGAGCAATAACCAGTAAAGTACGAATTGTAGGAATTTTTACTACAGGGCTAAACGTCTCCGTGTAGTCTAGTCCGAATTCTTGATTGCATCCCAGTGCTACAAGCCTTGCTTTGTAACGTGCAATACTTCTGTCTGAGTTATACTTTGTTTTAAATGTCCACTTGCACCCAAGTGGATTTTGATTATTGGAGGGTGGTACCAATTCCCATGTGCCTTGTTGTTGTAGAGCTTGAAACTCTTGGGACATAGCAGAACGCCAATTTTTGGATTTGGCTGCTTGTGTATATGAAGTTGGATCCTCTTCAGTTGTCTGATGAATGAGATCAAATATGCGGGTTGGTTTAAGGTGCCCAGTTTGCTGCCGTGTTTGCATGGGATGAGAACGAATTGTTTGTCTGATAGGTTGTATGGATATTTTTGGTGAAGGTGGAGTTGGGAGCAAGCTAGCAGATGGATTTCCAGTGAGAAGATTCATGGATGAACTGGAGAGTGGTTTTGAGGTTTGCTGTGATGCAGGGGTTGCTTGTGATGGCTTGGGACCTCTATGGTTGGAAGTGGGAACAAGCAGTAAGGGTGGAATGTGACTGTAAGTGATCATATTCTCCGAATGAGTGGGATTTGGAGTCAATTGTCTTAATGGGAAGATTTTCTCATTAAAGATGACATGACGAGATACGTAAACATGATTTGTGTTTGTATCTAAGCATCTATATCCTTTTTGTGCTTGAGCATAGCCCACAAACACACATGGTAAGGATAAAGGTGAGAGTTTTGATTTAACATAAGGTCTCATCCATGGATAACATAGGCAGCCAAAGGTTTTTAGATGAGTGTAGGTTGGAGACTTGTTGTATAGTTTTTTGAAAGGTGTTTTCTGTTGGAGAGTGGGCGTGGGAAGTCTATTTATTAGATGAATGGCTGTATGTAGTGCTTCAACCCAGAGATTTGGAGGAGCATTGGAATGAATTAGAAGACTCCTAATGGTCTCTAGAATGTGACGATTTTTTCGCTCTGCAACCCCATTCTGAGCAGGTGTGTAAGAGCATGTGAATTGGTGCCTAATGCCCCAATAAGTGCAGTAGGAATTGAATTGTCTATTTCGGTATTCCCCACCTCCGTCTGTTCTGATAGTTTGAATAGATTTGTTGAATTGACATTTGATGCTTTGATGAAAGTTGGCAAATGTTTGAGTAACCTCAGATTTTTGATATAGAGGAAAGACCCAACAGTGTCTAGTATAATCATCAATAAAAGAAACATAGTATATGTATCCTTGTATTGATGTGGAGGGGGAAGGACCCCAATTGAAACGGTACATTAGTTTGCGAGGTAGATTTAGAAAAGGATAAATGTCTGCTTTTAGCAAGACAGAAAGTATTACATGTATTGACAGTAGAGGTACATATATCATAATGCAGATGAGCTAAATGCCGTAAGATGGGTGAGCTGGATGCCCAAGCCTAGAGTGCCATAGATCTGGAATGATTTCAGCTGAGAAGAGTGCAATATGTGGATAATGAAAGGCAGCATTGATCTTATATAACCCATTATGGCAGGGCCCTTGAAGTAGAAGACGATGAGTCTTTGAATCCTTTATTTGATACCCGGTGGAGGAAAATGAGACAACACAGTTATCAATTGTTAACTGATGGACTGAAAGAAGGTTAAATGATAGGTTAGGTACATGATGGAGTTTTTGGAGATAAAGATTACCAGTAGGTGTGGGCAAGAGTCCTCTGCCAGTGTTCTGAATGGGAAGTTGGTGACCATTGCCGATGATCACTTGAGAGGATCCTGTATATGGTTCTGTTGCGCTTATTTGCGAAGAGTCACCTGTAAGATGCATCGACGCTCCACTGTTGAGGAACCATTATGCTTGTCTGGTCGCATCTGGTGAGCTGAACAGCGCCGTGTTAACTGTCACTTCGGTGTATGTTGGATCATTGCGATACCAACAACGAATAGTCGAGTTACCAGTTTTGGTACTTATTTGGCAGATAGTATTGCAATATGGATTCCTGTCTCCACTGCCAGCCGACGGTGATGAACGACGACCCCTGCTCCCACGGGAGTTGTTGTGTCGTCCTCTGCCTCGACCGCGAGGTGCGGCCAGAGCAATCGAGTTGTCCGTCATGTTTAAAGATTGAAGATCTCTTGTAGCTTCGTTGGTTTGCGTCTGTTCTTCACTGCATAACAGACTGTAGAGATCATCTAGGTTTAGCGGTTGCAGATTTGTTCTTATTGCCATTTTGAACGACTGATAGGATGCTGGAAGTCCATTTAGTGTATAAAGAATCACATCTTCAGGATCGACTTTGTGTCCCGTTGTTGTTATTGCGTCTATTTTGGTTTTTATCTCAAGCAAATACTGTGTCATGGTTTTATCACCTTTCGACAGGTGATGTAGTTCATTCTTCAGCTGAAGAATCCGGGAGCGAGTCGTAGCTTGGAGACGATGAGCAAGAACCGTCCATATTTCATGGCAGTGTGTTAGTGTAAGAACGTATGGTAAGATTGATGGCGAGATTACCGAATACAGAGCCGCCGCCAGATTTTGGTCGGTGAGATTCCAGCTATCGTACGGAGTCATGGCGGAGATCGTAGTTGCGTCGTCTGTACCAGATGAACGCTGGGGTCATGGAGAAGTGCCGTCAAGGAATCCTTTGAATCCATTTGCGCTGAATACTTTGTCCACCTGAGAGCTCCAGATCGGATAATTATCAGATGTCAGGGAATGCGGAACTAGGTTCTTGATGTTCCCCAGTAAGAACTTCAGTTGTGGTGGAATGGTTATTGAGATGATTGAGAAATTGGAGTCCACCGTCAGTGGAGAGGTGGATGATTCGGCCATGGGGAATGGGGAAACTTAGATTGAACTGGAGAAAATAAAGTAGAAGGGAAGAAGAGAGAAAGACAATTTTCCTTGCATCAGATTGCTCTGATACCATGAAAACTGCTCTGTCGTTAGGCTTTGCAGAAAATCAAGAAACAGGAAGAAACATTAAGAGTTGTTTTAGCAAATCAGACTTATGTCTTTCTTGTCTTCATGTCAAAAGGTTACATTGATATTTATAGACTTTTACATAGACTTATCCGTACAATTTCCTAACTGAAATGACGGCTGTCTGCGACTTGTCTTCGGTTGGTCGTTCTTTGTTTCATTCTATGTTAACAAGGGTTAGGGGTTGGGATTTTGGGCCAGCGGCTATGGGAAGTGGAAGGGTCCTTGTGGCCGACGGCTAGGAGAAGGGAGGGCTTGGGCCGATGGTTTAGAGGGGGGAAGGGAGAGGGGTGGTTTTGGCTAGGAGGAGGGGTGGAGGAAAGGAAGGGGGAAGGGGGAAATCGAGAGCACGGGCACTTCCTGCAGTTGGTGGGAATTGCTTTTGCCCTCACTTAGGGACTTCTCATCTCTCTAAAGCTCTAAACATTCAAGTGAACACGAATGCGAAAATTTTTTTTCATTAATCATCATCATACAATAGCAAAGGCCTCCATATATAGGCCTCAAAATAAAAGAGACTCAAAGACTAAAATGCCCTTGGGGCTACAACACAAACTAATCCCTCATAAGGGTACGATGGGAAAGACTAAAATATAAGCATAAGAAATACATAAAATCCATCATAAATAAAGACTCCTAATCGTAGCCGTCGATCTACAATTCCTCCTGTAATAGACGTGCCAGAATCTCCTGTTGATGTCCTTATCAATAAGAGTGCCTAAGTATTACCATATATGTTGGTATTGGAGTGTTATAATATGAACATTCAAACTTTTAGAGTTTTTTAGAATCAAGAGAAATTATAAAGTTATTTTAAAGCGTTATGTGTGGCTTTGTAGGAGATCTTGGAGAAAGTGAAGGGTGCCATTGCAGGGACAATTGAAGGAAGAAATAGTAAAAGGAAGAATTTAGGAGAATTTAGGTACAAATTTGAACAGTATTGTATCTTTATTTATTCATTTATTGTCTTCTGTCTTTTTTATTCTAAATTTTTGCTTATATGGGTTATATCTCTTTCAACCCATCATGAACGAACTTTATTTTCTAAATTTTTAGTGTAATTCGGATTTCTTGAGTGATAAAATTTGAATGATTTAGTTTATTTCATTCTTCGTTTACTAAGGCTTCATTTTGGACAACTTTTCTATTGCTTTCAAAAGTAACTTTATAGTACAAAAATTTTTAGTTTAAAAAAATTCTATAAGAAGCAGTAATAAAGGTGTCCCAAACGAAGCCTAAGTGATCTTTTTTCAACTTAAAATCTTTAACATTTAATGATATCAAAAGGGTTATTTTATGCTTTAAAAGATGAATAACACATATTAATTTAAGATAGGAATATATGCAAATTATTTTTGCAATATTAAAAAGAATTTAATACTCATGCAATCATTTTGATATAATTCTCATAGGAGTAGAATGAGTAATGTCAAGGGATCAAGTTTTCTTAATTTTTGTAAGAGATTAGAAAATATTTTATTCTTCATAGACAATATATTATGTAATAATAAAATCAAATATGAAATTGAAGTAGAGTTTTTTTGATAAAACCATGAATCCAATTTTTTCTCTTATTACATCAATAATTAGTTTTTATAAGTAATTTTTTTTATTCTCAGGGGAACGATAATCTACCTATCGTATAGTATTTGATCGACATATTCATTTGTGTACAACGCTAAGATGACCAACAACAAGTTTAGAGTTAATGAATTATGGATTCCACCAAATGAAAGCTAGCATGTTCATCAAATAGAAATTATTGGGCCTAATCAAGCTCCTAATATGACTTAATTAATCTGATCCAGAAAAATATGAGTGTACAATAAAACCCTAATGAAGATTATTATTTTTATATAAATTACGAAAATTATTCCAAATAGAAAAAATACTAAATCAAATTGTAATTGAGATCTGAGAAACATAATTACGAAAAAAAATATTCCAAATAGATCCTAATTCATGACTGATCAGGCGTTCATCCGACTTTAACTCCACTAATATAAAAAAGAACACAAAAAATTTATGGATGAAAATCATCATTATATTCGTATTAAATTTCGGTAGCAATATTAATATAAGATAGAATTGATTAATCGACTACAAAGCAGGACAAGGGCTATGATGAAGATGAACTGCACGTAGCGCAGCACTGAGCTAATATAATAATAAGTTTATGGTTGCTTTGGCTCTACTGTCAATTAATTAGTGAGGAATCTCCGGCAATGGTGGAAGCTCCACCTTCGGCAAGTCATGAGGGATCTCGGGCAATGGCGGAATAAGCTCAGGCTTCGACAAGTCATCTGGGATCTCCGGCAATGGCGGAAGCTCGGGTTTGGGCAAGTCATGAGGGATCTCGGGCAACGGAGGCAGCTCGGGCTCTTCCACCTTTGCCGAATTAGACTCTCCCTGCTTTGTCAGTGTGGGGAATTCTGGTAATGGAGGGAGTTCGGGTTGAGGGAAAGCGGGGAATTCAGGGAAGGGAGGAAGCTCGGGAAACGGAGGCAATTCGGGCTTGGGAAAAGCCGGGATTTCAGGGAAAGGAAGGAGTTCTGGCTTCTCGGTGACTTGTAGCAGAAGGCGAGCGGCGTGGCATGGTGAGTACTTGTTGGAGAAGACGAGGGCGAGGAGAAGAGACAATGTGAAGACCAAAGTAGTATTGGAAGCCATTTTGCTTCTAGTGATGGAGAGAGTAGATACTGCGACTGGTATTTATACGTGAGCTGGGACTCAGAGGAAGTTGCTGAGTGGCTGACTATCTTATGGTGACATAGTGTCTCTATTTTATTGGAAACTTGAATAGAAAAGACAAAATCACAGAGAGAGAGAGAGAGAGAGAGAGAGGCTAGCTAGGTGGCGCTGTTGTATCCCTTTGGTAGCTCAACCTCCTATCCGCGTATGGTAGTACTATAAGTAGCAGGTAGGACAAAGTTCCATTGTTAACAGAGTAAGGATTTCATATTTCATCAGCATTCTAGTTTGACTGTTCTTGTTCAAACCTTGTATGGCGTAATACTTTGCAATGTGCAATGAAACGCACATAAAAATTGTTCTTAAACACACTTGATAAAGTCATTATTATTATTATTATTATGTGACGGTAACAGCGATTTGCTGTGCTGGTGGCATAAATAGGAGGACTTATTTCATGCAGAGTCCGGATGTAGAATTATATTCGGACCGTAAATGTATATATATCAAGTGTGTATATACTATGCACAAATATATATTATGTACATATTACGTATACTCATAATTCGGACATAATCCTATATCCGGACTCTGCACAGAATAATATCTTCCTAAGTAGGACAGTTAAAAATATATATAAATAAAATTCAGAATAGCTTTTAAACGCAAAATTGATGAACATGTGGACGGCCTTAATTTATAACTAAATTACGAATTATCCAATGCTTATCTAATATTGCCCTTAATTCATACCTAAACAACCTAACTATCGTGCGTTCTATATATCAAATATCTTAATAGTTGGGGTCAAAGACTTGGGTTCCTATATATTGTTATTTTTGATATGCGTTAATGAAATTCACTTTCATCAGCATAAATATTGATGCATTATTTAAAAACTTTCAGAGGAAAACTCGAAATTATTGGAAAATTGATTTCAACAAATTTTTAATCAAATTGAACATTTTGATTTTTGAGCATCTCCAGCATGCTTACACATTTACATAACAATAAACTTGTCTTACATATTTTGAATCTCATCTTCTCTAATTAACGAGAAAGGGGAACTGAAGAATACTCTTATAATCTATTTATATATTGAATAATCTTATAATCTATTTATATATTGAATCACTCCATTTGGTCCAAGGCTCGTGATTTTTTTTTTTCATTTTTGAAATTTTCACATGAAAATTCTATTTTCTTTTGCATTTTTTTATCATCTGTGTGTGTTCGATCTTCCTAAAAAAGTAAGACTTTATAATTCAATCTCTATCATCACAAATTTTCTAAAATATAGCAATTATTCTTACTTGTTAACTTTGAGTAATATGGCATTTTTTAGCTACAGATTAGTTTTTTATCGGGCTGTATCCATTCTTTTTAATTTTATAAGAGCACAATCACTATAGTTTACATATAATTATTTTTATGAGATACAAAAATTATCTTCTAACGTAGGCAAAACGATTATAATCTTACACAAATTGATTTACATATTTAATTTAATTTAAAAAAATGACTTAAATGTTCGCCGGTGTATAACTTATGTCATTGCCCCAAATTTGTAATATAATCAATATTCTAATTAAAT
This sequence comes from Dendrobium chrysotoxum, assembly GCA_019925795.1. Lineage (NCBI taxonomy): Eukaryota > Viridiplantae > Streptophyta > Magnoliopsida > Asparagales > Orchidaceae > Dendrobium > Dendrobium chrysotoxum. The sequence goes on from CM034312.1 coordinate 7,372,783, forward strand.
ATTAAGTTTTATGTCCTATATATATATATAACCGCATTTTCTTATAAATTAATCACGCATTTTTGAATAAATGTGACTATTGATGGCTTAAGTGAGCATAAGATTCTACTAACCACGAGCGATTTTTTAGGTCATCCGTTAAATGAGTTCAAAGCATGGCTCTTTGTTTATTCCTAGCTTGTATATTAACACTTTTCACTTCATACTACATGAGAGACTTCGGTGGTTTGCCTTTTTTATCAAGGGAGAGCCACTAAAAGAGTTGACTCCTCGTACGTTAAGCACCTCTTTAAATAAGGGCTTGCGAAGACAAGTTCTCTAGTCTAACTTGCTCGACATTGGATAGTCATACTAGCCAACTTAATCATTACAGACCTTTTCCCCCTTTTTTTTAAGGGGGGGCTAAGTTTTGAACCATAAATGCACATTAATAAAGCTCAAACACCATTTGTGAGAATGCAATGGAAATAGCATTACATATGTTACCTGTTAGAATAGTTCTAAAAATAAGAAGAATGTTTTTTACTTAGATTAATTTAGCAAAAAATATTGAATGTAACCATATGAGTTAACAACACACAGGACATATTCATCTTAATACTTGGGAAAAGAAAAAATTTGCAAAGACCTAACCCAATTAAAATAATTATACTAATCCTAGTTTGAGATTATAAATTTAAATACTACCCTTCCTATAACTAATGAAATGCATTAATATAATATAATCAGAATTGAACTATGAGGAGCACCTCATGCAATAGTGATAGGACAACATACATTCGATAATGACAAGCATGAAACATCCATTAGTAACGAACAATTGACATTAATTATCGACTGTTTGTTGAAGGATGTCGATCAATTGACGGAGATAATTGGTTTGGTGCTATATTTCTCTTAAAAAGAAAAGGAAAATGAAAATTAAAGTTAACTGAAAAGTTTGAACAAGCAAAAAGCTAGAGGTCTATGCAAAAATCTCGCGCAGAATATTTTCGGCACTGCTAGGGTTTCTCCCCTAGCCGATTCTGCCTCTATCGCTTGGGTGGCCTCCGTCGCCTGATTTGTCTTTAGGGAAGTTCTTCCGTTTTTAATCCTGTAGCGTCTATTCTGTGCGCTTATTTCGATTGTTTCTAAGTAATATGTTGATTAACGGAGGAGGAAATCCAAGCGATCGCTGCTCCTTTTGCATTCGCTTTAGTTGGCAAATTTTCGGGCCGAAGGCCTTCCATTGATGCTATTAGAAAAAAAATTCAATTTGAAATTGAAAGGTGATTATTCGGTCACTGTCCTCAATCACAGGAATATTTGATCAAGCTTTTAAACGATTTGGATTAATGTAAGGTTTTTGCTCATCGTTCCTACTTTGTAACTGTTTTATGAAATTAGTTAAATGGGCACCTTCTTTGGATATTGAGGTTGAATCTCCTATCATTCCTATTTGGCTTTCGTTTCCTAATCTGCGGCCTCACCTTTTCTCTCCGCGTATACTCTATGGTTTGAGTTCCTTGTTCGGTCGGACTTTAAAAACAAATAATGCAACTTCTTCTGGTTCTCGTCCGTCTGTTGCCCGCATCCTGGTGGAGTTGGATGTTTCTAAAAAATTTTCGGATAAAATTTGGGTTGGCTCAGATAACTTAGGTTATATCCAGTCGGTGGTAATGAAAGAATTCCCTGCTTATTATGTGCATTGCAATTCCTTATGCCATTCAAAGGAGGAATGTCGTATTTTACATCCTCATCTCAATTTGACTCCTTCTATTAAACCCCCTCCAGTCAATGTAGAGGTCCAACCCTCTCAGATAATCAAGGCAGTGTAGATGATAATGTGGAAAAATCAATTCCTAATGTAACTCATGCTAGGCCGATTGAGGTTGAGGCTAGTGGTGAGATTGGTGTTGAGGGTGCTATTGTTGTGGAAAATAACACTATGGTTGTTGTTCTTGTTAATGGGATAACTGATCCGTTGTCTGCTGCTTTGTCGATTGCCCCTTCCTGTGGAATTAATGAGGATGATGAGTCTAACCATTGCTTAGTCAATTTGGTAGCTAGTCCTATTGTTTCTCCTAATGCTAATGTGGATGTCAGTGATTGTGATCCTGCAATTTCTGATGATTTTGCCCCTCGAGAGCCTGGGGACCAAGATTTTGTTTCACCTGCGGGTGGGATTTTTCCTATTGATTGTGGTGAGGTTACTAATGCTTTGGTTACTCTTACTCATTTTAATGCTTCGTCTCCTGAGGGTGATGATCCTGTGTCTAAACATGTTGATGTGCCTCTTGTTTTTTTTATATATATGTTGATATGCCTCTTGTTGATATACATATATCCGTTATTTCCAATGATGCTTTGTTAGCTCAACTTGCTTGTAAATCGAGGGATAATGAGGTGATGCATGGTGACTGGTTAGATGATGGCAATTCCTTAGTTGGTGGGGAGGAAATTAAAGAGAAAAAATTGGATTCCCGGGATAACTTTGATTTAATTATTCTTCAAATTGCTGACGTTGATTTTTTAAAAAGAGTGGTAAGCATAGACAACGTAAATCCAAAAAGAAATGATTTTCTTGTTGGATTTGGCTTTCCTTTTGTTGTTGGAGTCGACTTGAATGGAGTTGGCTTTCCTTTTGTTGTTGGGTGCTCTCTGTTTTTATAGATGGGTTATTTTTGGGGGTTGTTTTGGTTGGGTTGTTGGGGGCTAACCTTCACGGATTCTAGCCCGGGAAATGATGTGGCGACTTTTGCTCACCGCCTGGACGGCTGTGGCTTGTTGACAACCATTGGGGTGCTTCTTCTTGTTTTGATTGGTGGCTGTTGTTTGGATGTGATATTTTGCTTAACCCATTTCATCTGTGTGGTTTATTGCTTGCTTCCTCCTTTGGATGGTTCTTACCTAGCATCTGGGTGGTTGTAGAAAGCTTCTTATCAATGACTGAGCCCAACTGGCTTATGCCTTCTTCACTTCTTGTTGTCTCTTCATGGCTTATTTTGTATTATAACTTTAGCTTTGTCCTTGGTGGACTTAATTGTATCCTCCTTTTATTATTTGGAATATTAATAAAGAGATAATCTTTCCCAAAAAAAAAAAAGCAAAAAGCTAGAGACAATCAGCCAGTGTTTCAAAAGATAAATGAGCACTAGAAATTTTTGATGATCTAAGAATTACCAATGTTGAAATTTGTTGTGTAGAAAAAAAAAACATATTTATATATTTTAGAAAGTGATTTAGCACTTGGTTATCGAAATTTGTCAACTCAAAGCACATAAGATGGTCCAAATTAATACCTCCTTTGACCAACCTTTGACGAAATGATCTTGTCTTTACATCGACCTGATGGCCCGCTTGGGCCAAGGTAGGACCAACAGACCTATCGGAGGTCAATAGCAATCATCACAATAAAATTCAGGGGGCAGCTTCTTGATCCAAAGCCATTTTTGTTAGCAGACCTATGCTCGTCCACTACGTCTGCCACATAACAAACTCTACAGCCTTAGTAATCTAGACCACTTATTGCAACTCGGGCTCATAAGTTCTTATTTTGATGATAACAAATATTATGGTTCATCTCCTAGTATTTGGAATATATATTTATTTGTGTGTACTAACATTTCAGGAATAGCATGCATCAATCCAAGAAAGATTCAAGACTCAAGAATGAGTAGAATAGGCTTTGTTGTATTTCTCATTGATGTACTTTTTGATTTTTTGAGTCAAGTCCTGTAAGGGTGTATGCTTATTTGTGACTATGTGTACACATACTCAGGGGGAGTGAGATCCTGTCAAAACCAGAAGTTTAACTTTTAAATAAATCGTACTAGACAATTTCTGATCGTCCAGGCTGATCTGTTCATTCAACTAATCATCCTGGACGATCCAATATGATCTCAAAACCCTAGCCGCCATGATAATTTAGACAAGGATTTAAGAGTCAAAATTTGTTCTAATCGTTCTGGACGATATGTATATCGTACTGGACGATTTGTGCAAAATTTGTACTGATCGTCCTGGACTATCCCAGGATCGTACGGGACTATCAGGTCAAATTCTGCACATCGTCCAGGACGATCCTACGATCGTCCGGGACGATGTTTGGCTGCAAAATTGAGTTTTTAGGATTTTCTGAAGCTGTCTTTTGGAGCACATCGTCCTGGACGATCCTGCGATCGTCCTGAATGATCTTTGGCGGCAGAATTGAGTTTTTAGGGTTTTCTTAAGCCGTCTTTTGGAGCACATCGTCCTGGACGATCCGGCGATCGTCCTGGATGATCTTTGCCGCCAGAACTAATTTGGAAGGGTTTTTGGAGCTCTTTATTTAAGCTTTCTCAAGGCACTTGATAGGTGTCTTTGGCAGCCATTGAGTCTTCGTTCTTTTGGAGAAAACTTGAAGAGAGAGCTTGAAAGGGAGAGAGGAAAGGGTGGAGTTTGAGTGGGAGAAGAGCCTGGGAAGGGGGATTCTCGAGGGAGTGTGAGGAGGTTCACACAGTTGCTCCGGCAAGCTTGCACCTAAGTACAATCGGATTCAAGGGTCGTCTCGAGGAAAGTTTTGGGAAGAAGAAGATCTCTTCGTTGTCGAAGGACCCGGCCACTCCGCCGCACCGGGGAAGGTGGAAGTGATTTTGTAAGGGCTTCTCCGCCTAGCTGTGGGGGCTAAAGGAGAGACACTTTTGGTTTAGTGCAATACTTGGAGGGTGCCTCCGAGGAGTGGACGTAGGTCAGGTTGGACTGAACCACTATAAATCCGGCGTGTTCTTTCTTATTATTTTTCGCACTTTATTTTGTTGCGATTATCTACTTGGGTGAAATCTGTGATTGATCTTTTTATCATTATTTTAATTCATTTTTGCTGCAAGTTATAAAAAGATTTTGTTTTATTTTAAATAACCAATTCACCCCCCTCTTGGTTAGCCTCGGGACTAGTTCACAAGGGCTTAACATCCCTTTCGAACTTTCAAGTGGTATCAGAGAGGGATTCATAAAATCAAGTTTTTAAAAAACTTTTGAATTCGATCCATGGCTAATTTTTGTAATCGTAATATTGCGGAAGGTTATTCAATCACCCGGCCACCACTTTTTGAAAATATTACTTTTGATTTTTGAAAAATTCGCATGTCTACTTTCTTGCAATCTATTGATTATCGCATGTGGCATATGATTCAAGTTGATTATTCTGTACCGTCACGTATTATAAATAAAATTAAAGTTGATATTCCTTTTTTTGAATGGAGTAGATCAGATCAGATCAATACTTAATTGAATGCTAAATGTTTGAATTATTTTTTCTATGCTTTGAATTCTGATGATTATATGTTAATATCTGCATGCACTTTTAGAAAATAAATTTGGGATAAATTATGCACTACATATGAAGGTACTTATGAAATCAAGCAATCTAGGCTAAATATTTTAATGCTGTGGACCTCCGAAAGGACACAAACACCATCGCCCCGCGAAGGGAGACGATATTTGGCCAATGGGAGGGCAGATTCGATCACACATATAATTAACCATTGAGGATAGCGGCTCTCACCAGCACACCCCGATGGATAACGATATGTACGATCTAATCACAACGGGTTTCCCCCACCCGATACATTAGCTCGAATGGGGTTTATTTGAGAGTGGGATTCGGTTTCCCACGGGCACGAGCCCCCGTGGTTAATTACATCTCAAGCCGGAGCCTGAGAATACTCTCGATTAAGGATTCTATATTATACTTTTCAAATTGGGATTGACACATAGGGCGAAGACTAGGAAATCCTACTCGAAGGGGAAGAAAGGTTCAACTAGGCTTAGTCAACATGCGCGGCTCAGATCAGCATCCGGAGGGACTAAGGTAGTGAGAAGAAACTGGAGAAAATAAGTAAATCATGCACTCGAAGCATGCAGGAGAGAAGGATGGAGGTGGCGTCATCCGTGTGACGCGGATATATAGGGTTTATGGTCTTTGAAAGACAGAAGACCTACCTACTGATGAGGCGTACTGCGAAACAATAGTAGCCTTGAATCCTAAGTCTAATGGGTTTAGTATTCTACGCAACACTAACACCCGTGTCCTAGCTAATGCAATGCAAAATCTGGGCTTATCCCGGCCTGGAAGGGGGAGCCAGCTAACCACCTAATCGCTTTAAAACCATGCTGTCCAGTCATTTATGAAAGATGGGTAGGTAGATTATAGTTCTTGGAAGTAGGGCCGACGTCTAGAGGATTTCCTAATTGGCCCCAGACTGATGTCGGGTGAATGCTCCTATAACTAATGCAATTAAAATTTTGATTTAGTTGATTTCTAATGCAATGCATGCTGGTTAAAGTATCCAAATCAGGAATGTATAGAACTTTAAAAAGGCTTATAAAAAAATAATTTTTAGAATTAGACTGGGCTTCCCCAGGTCCGGCACCTCATCCTCATAGGTCAGATTATCCGGACTCTACCCGCAGGCGGGGAAGTGTCTTATAGAAGGAGAGAAGAAATGCATTAATATGCATGCGACCCCGGACGATTCCGACAGTTTCCTAGGTCGTTAAGTTTCTAAATTGCTTAAGCCTTAAAATTTTAAATATTAGTTGCGAGTAGAAAAAGTTTTAGTCCTTAGAGAGCCTAACAAAATCCAGGCTAAAACAAAAGCGGCATGCAGATCGCCAATAAACTATGAAAAGCATACAACCTATACACGATCATCATCAAATCAAACATAATACATAATTAAGCAAATCAATTAAATGTCCATAGGCCAACTGCCCTTAATTACAACCCAGGGTCTGCAGAAAATTAAAGTGGCCGGGCACCACAGCCAACAACCCGGATTTCTAATCCTAAGACTGACGCAAGTTATTTTGAGTGGGATACTGCAGATCTTCATCTTCTTGATCTTTTCTTCCTTGGACTCCTCGGATCCCAGCTCCATTGGACTCCTTGGATCTCAGCTTCCTTCGATTCTTCAAGTAGTAGAACGATCCAAATTTGGATTTCTAAATAGAAAAGGACCATCCTCATATTGGGTGTCCTTTTCTCTTCGGAATCCAACCTTTGGATCCTAGTATCCCCACTCAAAATGAACTTTCACAACTCTATATCAGATTACAAATAATTACATTAAATGAAAGCAGTAAATTTAGACTCTCCTGCAAGGTTACCCTAATGAAAATCATCCCAAGCAGTTTATATTATCCCAAGTAATTTATATAAAAATAAAAGTACTCATCACAGCCACACTTGGCCATGCTCTTAATTATTTGAGGGATAAGTAATTCTGAAGCACCTGTTGCAATTTATAATAATTTTTAGTTAGCCCTCATTTATTTAGGGGGGCTGAGCAATTTCTGGAGCATCTGCATGAAACAACGTTAGTATTTAAATCATGAATTTTGCCCCCCTTTATTTTAGCATGGCATGAGCATGGCCACCTGCAGAAAATATCATTAGTATCAAGATCGATCCTAACCTATGGGTAGTCTATCGTGCAATCACATCAATTCCCAGAGTGCAGTAAAAGTAAACAAACACACCAGCATCATCTCAATCACAACATGCAGTGAAATCTCAGAAATCACGGCACACAACAGAAAAGTAAACACCGACCTAGCCTAGGTCTAGAAGTGGTGCCCTAACAAACCATCTAGATGTGTGTGAAAAGCTGTGTAGCTGAGGTAGACCCTAAGTTGGGCAGTTAGTTACAATTGCCTACTGTTCAGGTTGGTTGTAGGTCTAAAAAGGAAGTTTTATTTAAAGTTCAAATATTAGTGAATTAAGATTCATTTTAGTCGATTTGATGTGTAGGTCAGTTTTAATGCTTATGGTGATAATATTTAAAGTTTTAAATTGCATTAGTGAGTTTTAGGAGATTCGGGGTCCACCTATACACTAGGTAAAGAGGGGTCCAAAATTGACTTTTTGATTAAAGGGTATTTATGACCAGTTAATATTTTTATAAAATACTAGGCTTTAACCTGATCAGTTAGACAGTTAGCATGCCCAATTTGGATTCTCCTATCCAAAGTTATGAATTTCTGAAGTTTTGGTCTTGTTTTGAACTAAGTTTGATCGGATTGTTGACTTTTTGATTTAAGTTGATTTCTGAAATCTTAATATTTTTAATAAATATTAGACCTTAATTTGAGTTGAATGCCTTTTAGTTTGCCCATTTTAGAGTTTTCTGTAATTAGTTATAATTTTTAGAAGTTGGGGCAATTAAATGAATTATCGGAATTGCCTAATTAGGGGTACTTTGGGGGTTTTGGCCCAAATCAGCTCCAAACTGATTGGAATCACCCCCAAAGGTCAGAAATGACCTAAGAAGGTGTTCCCAAGTGTTTGGGAAAAATTTGGGATTTTTAATAATTTTTAATGATTTAATTAAGGCAAAAAGGTAATTTTTGATTAAGGTTAAATTAAAGTCTAGATTAATGTCCAATTAAGGGGCTCTAATTATCTAAGGTTGGGAACTGAATTTTGGAAATTTTGAGGTATTATGGGTATTTTTCTGATTTAAAATGGATTTATTAGATTTTTCTGAAGTTTCTGAGGCTTAATTAACCTATAAATTAGGGTTTGCTAATTAAGTGTTTTAATGAGTCCAGAAAATTCCTAGAAAATTCTAGGGGGTTTCAGATGTCACTAAATATTAGTTTCTAAAGTTTCACAGCAATTCGGGATCTATCCTAGTTCCTAGAAATATTCTAAGTTCGCTAGACGATCCTTAATTGTTGTCCTTAAGGTGTCACTACGTTATGTAGGAATGAAATGAAGTAACTAACCCTTAGGCACAACATAGAGGGTAAATGCAGCAAATATGAACACACCAATCAAGTCCTTAGATCTAGGAGAGCCTAGGCTATGTGCTTGTACAACCTACACATGCAAGGACTACGAAAACACTAAGCAAAGAAGCCTAATGAAGTGATTAGTGAATGATTGGGACACAATCATTCACTAATCCTTCTCCCACATGAATTGCTCTTCATATACATAGCCTAGGTTTAAAGTTTCATAAGCGGTGAACCTCCCAAAATTAAAAGATTTAAATAATATGTAATTTTTTAAAAAAAACATTTTTTTTAAAATACATAAATATTATAAGTAATAATAATATAAATTTAAAAATAAGATAATTGAAAATACTTCAGTTCATAAGTATAGGAGGTCTACCAGCCACCAAGGGGTTTTAAAATAATTTTTTATTTTTAAAATAATCAATTATATTAATTAAATAATATTTAAATAACTAAATAACAAAGAAATACAAAAAAAACATCCAGAAAAGGCAGAATCAAATACAGTAAGTAATTTTAAATTAAAATTCACATTTTTCTAAAAAGAATGAGGTGTTGTGCGTCAAAATCTGATTTAAAATGAGGAAGTTATAAATTTTTGAAGTTAAATAGGTTTAAAAGTAATTTTTAAATATTTTAAAATAATTAAAATTTAAAATAAATCAGGTATAATAATATCTGGAATTTTTTAAAATAATTTTAAATAATAATAATTAAAATATTATAATAATATAAAATAATAAATATTAATATTATAGTGATATTAATATTAACATAATAATACTATTATTAAAAATAATAATAATATTATTAATTAAAAATATTAATATAATAATATTAATAATAATAATAATTAATATTATAATAATAATAATCATAATAATAATATTATTAAAATAATAATATTATTAATTATAATATTAATATTATAACAATACTAATAATAATAATAATTAATATTATAATAATAAAAATATTAGTCATAATAATAATATTATTAAAATAATAATATTATTAATTATAATATTAATATTATAATAATACTAATATTGATAATATTTAATGTAATAATAATAAAATTATTATTCACAATAATAATATTATTAAAATAATAATATTATTAATTAAAATATTAATATTATAATAATATTAATAATGATAATAATTAATATTATAATAATAAAAATATTAGTTATAATAATAATATTATTAAAATAATAATATTATTAATTATAATATTAATAATGATAATATTTAATATAATAATAATAATAATAAAATAATAATAATAATAAAATAATAATCATATTATTATTTAAATAATAATAAAAAAAATTTCTGATTTGTTTTTTTTTTATTATTTAAATAATAATAAAAAAGAATTTTAAAATAAATAAATAAAAAAAAAAGGCGGCGACGGCGGTCAACCACGTGGCGGCCCGGGACTGGCTCCGCGGTCCCGGGCAATGATTGGGGAGAGGAACCGTGCTACGGCGGCTGGCTGGGACACGCGGCGGGCTCGCATTGGGCCCGCGGTCCTGGGGCAATGATTGCTGCAGCGGGCAATCATCACGTAATGACCGCGGCAATGATTGCCGCGGTCGATGCCACTTAGCCACGTAGAACTAGCTCCCTCCGTCGTTCGATCGCCCGCGGTTTGAACGGACGCCCTGGATCGCTCCACGTGGCGAGCGGGACCGCGGGGTCAGCTCCCGCAGTCAATCTGGATCGCGAGACGGCGGGATCGTGACCGTTGATCGCGAGATCAACGGTCCAGATCGGCTCCCAGCGAACGATAGCAGAACCCGAGCCCTAGAACGAGTTTTTGGGCTCGTTCTCTCGATCCGATGGATCAAATTGAATGAAATTTGAAACTTAGGCTATAAACATGAAGAGCAATCATGTGGGGCAAAGATTTTGATCTAAATCGTAATATTTGCAACGCTAATTAACTCCATGTGTTCTAAACTAGGGTTTACATTTTTACCTAATCCACACGGTGGATTCGGAAGATCTTGGGCTTGTTGAACTTGTAGACTGTCCACGAGTAATTCCTTAGTTGATCTCGAGCCCTGAAACGCCCTCGATTGGACGGAGAATGGCTTGGAACTTTTGGAGTCTCGGTTCATCGGAGATCTTGCCGCCGGCGAGGTTCTAACGCCGAGTTTCGGTTGGGGAAAGTGGAGGAAGGTCCTGGGAGTTCTCTCACCAGATCTCAGGGGCTGAGGATGCTTTGGGAGAGAGCAAGAACAAAAAGTCCTTCCAACAAACCCTAAAAGGCCTATATATAGTCTTAATCCCATTAAGGACGGCTGAGATCGCATCTAGGGCTTGATTAGGAGGTAATTAAGGTCCTTAGGCCGTGGCTTGAGTGGAGACTCAATAGGGAAGGTGTTTAATGCATTTAATGTGTTCAAATTGACCCAAATAGGTCAATTTGACCCATTTAAGACTTGGGTTGACTAGGTCAACCATTGACTTGGTCAACCTAGTCAAACGGGTCCAAGGGATGCTAAGGTGGGTCCTAGTATGGATATGAGTGGACTAGGATTTAATTTAGGCCCATTGAGGCGTATTGGGTCAAATTGGGTCAACCTTGGTTGACCTGGTCAACCAGGTTGACCTAAGACTTAGGTCTAGGGTAAAAACATGGTCAACAAATGCATGATTATGAACTTTTTAGCTTGAAACCACATGAAATGATCTTGAACATGTTTACTAGGTTTTCTCAAATTGTGACATCATTACATGCTTTAGGAAAAGAACTTTCAAATTTTGAAAAAGTTAATAAAATCCTACGTTCTCTACTTGCTAAATTTGATGCCAGTCATTGTAATTTCTGAATCAAAAAATTTGAACGAATATTCTATTGATAATTTGATTGGCTCACTAATTGCCTACGAGCAAAGTTTGGGTCAAAAGATTTTGGATGTAGGTGAAATGATAGTGCTGAAAACTGAAGACATTGAAAAAAGCAACTCATAAAGTGATGAAAGTGAAGAGTTAGCATCAGCAACAAACAAATTGAAAAATCTACTAAAGTACAAACATCAACATCAAAAGTGGAACAAAGGTAAAAATGGTAAGAATGAAAAGTTCTCTTCTGATGTTATCTGTTTTGGATGTAGGAAGCCTGAACATATGAAAAATCAGTGCCCAAACTTAAGAATCCTTCTTGAAAAGGAAAAGGGTAAAGCTATGAAAATTATAATAAAGGCTGATAATGCAAAACGAAAAATGTCCTGGGCAGATCTAGCTTCTGAATCATCAGATCAGGAGCAAGCTGATGTAAATTAATATTCTTTTTGTATGTTTGTGTTTTTCGTTTTATTTTTCTGTTACTATTGTTTATTCGTTATGTTTTGTGTGCTTTATTATTTTTTGTTTTTCCTTTTAAAATTTTTGATGTTATTTTTATTGTTCCTCTGATCAAGCACACACGTAACACTCTTGTTTTTAAAAATTAAAGTTTTTTTTATAGATCTGATTTTCTAAAAATAAAAATTTACCTCCTATTTTTTCTAAAATTCTATGTAAGTTGTGGTTGATTTCTCTAAAATCAAACAAAGGAAGGAAACTCATGATTTTGTCTCTTCATGTTATTTCTTTATGTTAGGCTATTTCACTTTTGATTCAAAATATATTTCAAATTAAAAATTAGTTTTTGAAATTGAAACTTTTTCATCTCCTGACATTTTATTTATCTCATAGGAATCTTTTGCAAATTATTGAACCAACTTCAAGATTATCTTATTCAGGTTGTTCGTCTTTATCAAAAGAATAAGGTTTGCTGATTTTAAAGATTTAGAAAGGAGGTAAATTACAAAAATTAAAAGATGAGCAATATCGCCAAAAATGAAAGGATACACAAAATGTATCAAAAAGTAAAAGATGCGCAATGTCGCCAAAAATAAATGGATACACAAAGTGTATCAAAAATCAAAAGATGCGCAAAGAGCGCCAAAATGAAAAGAGGCACAAAATGAGCCCACAAAAAGTTAGCTTCCCTTCTTGTAAATCTCTAAAGTTTAGAAAACCCATGTCTTTTTGATAAATTCATTACTTGAGCTTGAAAATTAAGATTTTTGATTCATTACTTTGCATTAATCTTCTATTAGATATATTTCATGAAAGGAGTTTTGAAAGATTTTTGTTTCCTTATCTAATTTGTTCATTGATTTAGATATTGGCTTAAAAAGTTTTTTAGCCTTTTTTAAAACCTGAGCTTGGTTTAACAATTTCTGAATTTCTAACCTTTCTGGGTTATGAGTAGTCAATTCATGCCTTACTTAGCTTTTTGAATAAAATCAAGGGGTTGCTTTCTCATTACAAGAAAATTCTTGATTTTTAAAAATTTCACAAGATCAGAGACCGTTTTCGATCTTTTAGTCTATTTTTATTTTACATTTGTTTTTTCTGCTCCTCTTCTTTTTAATAATGTCAAAGAGGGAGAACGTAATGTTGTATCAGTGGCAGCTAAAATGAACCTATGACCCTTAGAGGAAGGAGGGTCGATAGGACCCACTACATCCGTGCCCCAGCCCTCAAATGGCCAAGATGATACGGTAGGGTGCAGCAGATTAGGGGGTTGGTGAATCACCGTGCCATGAATTTGGCACTGGTGGCACTTTCTAGCGTGCTCCATGCAATCACAGATCATAGTCGGCCAATAGTAACCGAGGCATTTAATTCTGCCTTTCATTTTTGGTCCGGACTGATGGGCACCGCAAAAACCTTCATGTATCTCGCCCATGACCTTGCGAGCCTCCTCGTTGTTGAGGCAACGCAACCACATTTGGTCGAAAGAGCGTCGATACAAGGTATCGTTCACATAGGTGAATGATATAGCTCTCTTCCTGATCTGGGCAGCAAGAGATTTATCATCTGGAAGCCTGCCCTGCTTCAAATACTCTATAAAGGGTGCTCTCCAGTCTGATTCTTCCTCAACTGAGAACACTGTGAGGGTCTGATAGGGAGAAGACAGGTCTGCGGGGCATAGGGCTTGACGGCACTGGACAATGATAGACAGTGGGTTGCCAGTTGGGTCAGTCAGTTTCTTTGCTAACTTAGCTAATGCATCTGCCTTGCCATTGACAGATCTAGAGATTTTAACTAAGGTCACTTCAGGAATCAAACACAAGAGCTCCATTGCTTTATTGTGATAGGGCAAGAGTTCCGGCTTAAGTACTTTGTAGACTCCCGCTACTTGATTTATAATCAGTTGTGAGTCTCCAAAGATTTTCACCCGCATGACACTCATCTGAATGGCCAACTCTAATCCTAAAATCAGAGCTTCGTACTCAGCCTCATTATTGGTACGAGGTTCTGAAAGACTGTAGGAATATCTCAGAGTGTGACCTTCAGGGGATACGAAAATGAGGCCCAGACCTACCCTAACTATAGGAGCTTTATTCGGGCTCAAGGCTCTAACGGATGACGCACCGTCAAAGTAAAACTCCCAAGTAGGGGACTCCTGCTCATCCACACTCATGATCAGCTCGTCAGGCAGCTCATCATTGAGTGGGGAGTCTGCAGGGATCGGGTGAGCAGCAAGAAAATCAGCTAGAGCCTGTCCCTTGACGGCCCGCTGAGGGACGAAAGTGATGTCAAACTGCAGTAGAATCATGGACCATCGTGCTAGACGACCTGAGAGGGTCGGACAGGTCATCAGATACTGCAAGGGGTTGACTCGAGAGATTATGTTGACCTTGTGTGAAAGCATATAATGCCTAAGCTTTTGTACCGCGAAGATCAAAGCTAAACACTGCTTTTCCATCGCGGGGTACTTCAGCTCTGCGGGTATCAACCGTCTACTGAGGTAGTACAAGGCATTCTCCTTGCCTTCCTCATTCTCCTGAGCCAACAGTGCACCCAATGACTCATCCAGGGCCGTAGTGTAGAGAATTAACGGCCTCCCTCGGATGGGTGCAGCTAAAATAGGGGGGTTTATCAGGTAGCGCTTTATACTCTTAAAGGCCTCCTGACAACGCTCATCCCAGTGAAAGCGGGCGTCTTTATTTGCTAGGGCGGCAAAGGGGTGACACCTACCAGACAAGTTGGAGATAAATCTCCGCAGGAAGGCTAGCTTTCCTTGAAAAGACCTAAGCTGGGTAAGGCTTTTAGGGGGTTTTAGATCTACTATGGCTTTGATCATGGAAGGATCAATCTCAATGCCACGGTAGCGAACTATAAACCCTAGGAACTTTCCTGCACTAACTCCAAATGCGTATTTTAGAGGATTCATTTTCAAATCATATTTGCGTAGGCGTTCAAAAACGATTCGTAGATCTCGAAGGTGATCTCCACGGACCTTGCTTTTGACTACCAGATCATCCACATAGCATTCAACTTGCTCGTGTATCATCTCGTCGAAGATAACAGTCATAGCACGTTGATAGGTGGCTCCAGCATTCTTGAGACCAAAGGGCATCACCTTGTAGCAGAACACACCTATAGGTGTGGGAAACGCAGTAAACTTCTCCTCCTCGGGGTCCATTTTTATCTGATTGTAACCAGATGAACCATCCATGAAGGAGAAAATGCTATGGGACGATGCTATATCCACCATAAGCTCGGGGATAGGAAGAGAAAAATCGTCCTTAGGACATGCCTTGTTTAAATAACGGAAGTCAATACAGAAACGAATCTGCCCGTTCTTCTTTCGGACTGGGACAATGTTGGCAAGCCAAGTAGGGTACTTCTCTTCACGAATGAAACCGGCCTCTATAAGCTTCTTAGTTTCAGCGATCACCTGTTGTTCTATCTCCAACCTCATCCTACGAGGTGCTTGCTTAACAGGGACTGCATCAGACTTAATGACTAGTTTGTGGACTGCTACATCTGGGTTTAGACCAGGCATCTCAGTGTAGTTCTAGGCAAAGCAATCTCTAAACTCTGAGAGTAGCTCGATGTATTCTTGAGCCTCTGAGTCAGATAACAAGACACTATGAAAAATAGGTCTAGGATCTGATTCAATGCCTAAGTTTACCTCACACAATTCATCCATGGCAAAAGTGATGCCATCTTCAAACTCTTGAGGAGCATCGGGTACTCTATCCTCGTCATCACCCGAGTCTTCTTTATCAGTAAGAGAAACAACCGGGTATGAGTGGGAAACCGCTCAGATATTAGTATGGTTAGGTGAGCTCTGCTCGACATAACCTAAACCTTGCTTAGTTTGAGGCATATCGGTCCGCCAAACACGAGCCTGTCGTAGAGCTTGTTCATCTGACCAAGTCGAGATAACTGCACCCCGCTCTACACAGTCTTCCACGAAAGGGGAAAAATAGCGAGGAGCAGTTGTGACCCTGTTATCCATAGCGGTCTCCGCTGAACCCTGACTCTCAGGACCCAGTGGGGCACCTACACTATGGGATAACGAGGCGCACTCACTAGCTCATGGTGGTACAAAGGTTTCGTACAGAGGAGGTGGAGGGCGACCTCTAACTTATAGTGTACCACCATCACTAGTGGAGGGGGTAACCAAAGATCTTTGGTGAGACTCCTCAACTCTTATTCCACGTATCTGACGGGAAAGGGATTGTTGACTAGTGGTCTGACATCGGGGGTCTACTTCCTCGTCTGAACCACTATCAATAACTAAACCACCCTCGGGTATCAGGTACCTACAAAAGGTAGGTAGTGAACTATAATCAGTGAAGTCCGGGGCTGGTGAGGGAGCTGGGCGATGATGAGTAATAATCATCTCATCGTCAGAGGAGTCGGACTCAACAGTCAAAGGAGAAGCATAAAGATATGAGGGAGGAGGAATTTGAGTGTCGTAGTTTCGCGGCGGGCGAGTCGACCCTCTACCTCTACCTCTACCTCGCTCTCCCCTTCCTCTGCTAGAGGGAACATCGTGCCCAACTGCGAATTGGAAAGGAGATCTAACAGGATCTGCAGTGGAGGTATCTGCCTCAATACTAACCTGTGACGGACCTCGCGCAGGTAGCTGTACAGGACCCTGTACAGTACCGGCAGGTGTCACTGGTGACTGGGCAGAAGGGGGTTTACTCTTCTTACGAGGTATGTAATGCTCAGCATCGTCGTAAATAGAGACCTCGTGCACGGAAAAGGGCTGGGTATCCCCGGGAATGGAGTACTCGACTTCATTCCTCATATACTTCATACATTGGTGCAGGGTGGATGACACCATTCCATACTCATGAATCCAGGGCCTTCCTAGGAGAGCCCTGTATGAAGTATCGGCCTCGATCACATGAAACTTTGCCTCAGTAAGGAAAAAAACTTCAGGGGCAGGGTGATAGACCCTAGGGCACGCTGTCCTTGGTCATTGAAGCCTTTCAACATAATCTTATCAGAGATTAATTTCAGATGACCCAGGGAGAGGCTCTTCAAAGTTTCATAACTCAGGATGTTTACTGAAGCTCCTTGGTCAATGATGACCCTGTTTAACTCATAACCATTGACTTCAGTGGTGACATATAAAGGACGATTGTGATCAGAGGTACCTAAAAGGAGATCGTGATCTGAAAAGGTAATGCATGGCGTCTCTCTCAAAAGGCATGCATCTCCAACAGATTCGGAAGCAAAGAAGGCTTGATAGGACTCTGGTTCGAGTAGTGCTTTTACCAGGGTCTCTCTCAAGTCAGAAGACATCATCAAAGCGTCATAGACACTGAGAAGGGCAGGAATTTTCCTTAAATGAGCTAACACATTATAATCAACATCCAGCTGAGGGCCTTTCCCTTTCTCCTTAGACTGCTCTTGGGAGGAAGGGATGGGATCGTCCTGCTGGGTAACAATATTCTTATCTTTTTCTTTTGTATTCTTAGCCATTCTAGGTGGAAGAACCTTCCCTGAATGCAAGTGAACTTCCTGTATCGAGTCATCTTTGACAGGAGATTCACTTGGTTCAGCGGTGATGGCTTGTGTTGGCTCCAAGGAAAGCGACTGGAGTGGGTTCTCGGATTCATCTTCTGAATCCATGTAACAACCACCCTCCGGAATCATAAAGACCGGTTCCTCATCACACTCAGACTCTTCATCACATACAGAATCATCACAAGAAACATATAAAATATTGAAAGAGCGAGTGCTAGAAGAAATAAAAGCAGGAAAGAACACCAGAAGTAACCAGAATCGCCTTCTTCTATTATTTCATCATCAGTTGAAGGGAGAACGAAATCCTTCAGCATAAGTGCTGGAAGGCGTCCCGTCTTTCTCTCGGAAGTTACAACGAACTTTTCCTTTTCATACATCTTTTTATTACATAAAATAGGAAAAGAAATGTGCTCTGTAGGCACTACAATAGAAACAGTAGAAGAAAAAGGTGCTGGTGAAGAAACTGGGTTGGCAACTGTCGACTTGGCCTGGGTAGGCCTCCTCTCAACTACCTCTGAATCCTGAACTGTCTGCCGGATCATCTGCTTCGTCTTCCGAGAGAGCGCTAGCTGCCACTCTCCCTCAGAACCTCTGGGTGATCTGCTACGACTGCTCTAGCTACCACTCTGGCTGTCACTACAACTATTGGAGCCTGAGATCATCTGAACTGTCTGAGGTGTCTTACCCTTGGGCTGAACCAGGTCGCTGTCCTGTAGGTGGATCTGTCCACTAGCCATGAGCTTCTCAACTCTGTCCTTGAACACATAGCAGTCTTCTATAACATGCCCGATATGTCTGTGAAATGGACAATAAAGTGGTTGTTCTGTCATTCCTTCCTCTTCCACTCTATTATTGTTTCGGAATGTTAAGATATTTCTCTTAGTAAGGAATTTGAAGATCTTCATCACATTTTCCCTTTTAAAGGGATATTCCTTATTAAGCTTCTCCCGTAGGTACTACTGACTCTCTGGGGTCCTACGGGAGGGTCTAGGCTGCACTGCAGACTGGCCCGGTGTGTGAGACTGCTGAAGTGGTGCTGAACTGACTAAGGGCTTCTTGCCCTTATCTGATGGTCCATAAGTACTGTATACCTCCCCTCTCCTAGGTGGAGGTGCTCCTGACGACTCCTGCCGCTGAGGTCTACGTGAAGGTTGACTCTCAACCTTAGGATGGACTGCATCGGGTATGCTGTCCTGCAAACTGATCACCTTTGTCAACAACTTCTGAAAGGTTCTGATGCTGAAACCCTTCAGATAAGGTGCTATCGGACCATCTATGTTCTTCAACAAAATTTCTACTGCATGCTGCTCCTGTAACTGGGGCTCACACTATAGGCTGAGGTTCCTCCATCTGACTATATAATCTGGGAGAGGCTCTCGGGGCCGCTATCTAGTCACAACTAGCTCTCCAACTGTAACTCGGTGCTCTGCACTGACAAACCTCTGCACAAACAACTGCTCCAACTCTGCAAAGGTGCGTACTGAATCGTTGGGGAGATCGGCGTACCAGGCAAAGGCCACTCCAACTAAACTGCTGACAAAAAGTCTCAACATCAGTGCATCGTTCCCTCCTATGTTGCAACAGATGGCTCGGTACTGGGCCACGTGCTGCCTTGGGTTCCCAAACCCATCAAAGACTCTGAACCTAGGAGGGACAAAACCAGGGGGGTAGGGCTCGTGCTCGTACTCTACTGGGTAAGGATGCCCCCTGCTAACTACCTCTCCAGACTTCCTGGAGGAAATGACCTGCTTGACCTTCTGGGCAATCAGATCCTGAATCTGTCCGGCTGATAATTGAACTGACTGACTCTGGACTGGGGTAGTAAAAGCAACTGCTGTAGGTGCCACCGGAACTGCTCTCTGGGCCCTGTCTACTCCCACAGGACCTAGTGCTACTACAGGTGGTGCTGCTGGCTCGTCCCTGGACGTAGTAGGAGTGCCTACGCCCGTCATCTGGGGCATCGCCCCCAAAGCTGTCAACTGAGCTGTCATCGCTGCCATCGCCCTAGCCATCTCTGCCATCTGAGTCTGTAACTGAAGTACTGTGGCATCTGTCTCAACTGATCGGGGAGATCCTCCTACCTCAGCTTCTCCCTGCTCATCATCATCATCTGCCTCTATCTGCTCGTCTAAGTGGCCATGTCTAGTAACCACGCATACTCTGTGCATCGGTATGTCTCCATCTGACTCCTCCTCGAGTAAGTCATCCTCAAGTGCATCGTCCTCATAGAGGGTCTGACGGAAATCCTCCGCATATGGACTCAAAGGGGAGGAGGTCCCGTATGGGCTAAGGGCTGGCTCTGCCTGAACCGGTGAACTACCAGGAGAAACTGCAACATCATCATCCATCGCTGCATCACAGACCATCAGAACTGCCTCTGATCCAGAAGGAACAACTGCCTCTAACTGCTCAACTGCCTGAACCGGCTGTACTGCATCGACAGGGGACTCTGCCTGTCGTCGTCTCCACACCCATCTACTGCGACGGGACCCAGTAGGGGCAACTGACTGCTGCGGGGCTACTACAACTGAAGGAAGCTGGGGTCTAGGAGGCTCCAACTGCTGCCTCTGTCCATGACGACGCGGGCGTCGTCCCACCACTAGAGTAACTGTCTATGGTCTCGCCAACGGAACTGAACTAACAGGCTGCCTGGGTGGCTGTCCTCTCTGCCACCTGTACCTCTGCCTAGCAGTCTGCCTCTGCAACTGAACAGATGCCTGAGAAATCTGATGGAGTAAACTCTCCCGACTGACAGGGCCTCGACCCCGCGCTAAGCGGATAATGCTCCGAATCCTCTGAGAGAGAATTCGAGCAGCATCATCCCTAGGGACCCTAGCGCGTGGTAAAGTAGTAGTGACAGGAGGGGCCGCCACAATGCGAGCAACGTCCTCCTCATCACCACTGTGTGTCAGTGGAGAGAAGCGTCCTCCCTGAACCGCTGCTATCTCGGGGGCAACTGTAATGTCCGGGGTAGGGGAAACTGCAACTGGTCGTGGTGCCCGCTGCCTAGGGACCACTCTCCTCTGAACTGGCTCCTGGTGGGCCAACGAATCTGTCATCCGCTGTCTATCTGCCCCGGATGCAGCCAACCGAAGTCTACGGTTTCTATTCCTCCGGGCCCTTCTCCCAAGGCCGGAGGCGGAAGACGAAGCAACATCTGAACCCACTACCTGAGTGGCAGGGGGAACAGGAAGTACGGGAAGTGTCGGGGTCTGCTCGAGGGTCTCTGGGTGAGACAGTCGAGCGAAAGCTGAAACCCGATGGGAGGAAGGCGAAGGAGCCTTGGTCTGGGCACCCCTCTTCCTGGAGGAAGAAGGAGGGGGAACCCGAACACGAGCTGCCTCTGCCGGAGTAACAACAGGGGTAACTACTGCCTGCCGGCGCTGTGGGGCCGGGGCAGTCTGAACAACTGGTGCGGTAGGCACTGGTCGCCTAACCGCTGGACGAGTGGGCTGAACAGGGAGTGGTCTAGGCACTGGCTGCCTAACCACAGGGTGTGCCGGCTGCACACGAACAGGAGTAGGACGAACAGGTGCCCGGGCTGTCCGCCGAGCAACTGGACGTCCAAAAGATCGCATGGCTGTGCGAGCTCTCCTCTGGGGAGGAGAGTAGGCAGCAGCCTCAGCAGGGCTCGGCCCGCCAAGAGTGACGAAGGCCGAATCAGTGAAGGAACCAAAAGTGATTCCTCCAGCATGAGGACTGGCTAGCAGGGACTCAGGAAGTGTCACCCGTGCGTCAGAACCGAAACTAAAAGTAACAGAAGGTACGAAGGAAGCCATGGCACTGTCTGCCAAGAAGAAGAAAAGAAATTTGAAATAATTAGTAAGAAATAACGAGAAGATGAATGATAGATAAGGGACAGAATGACCTAGAAGGTCCGAGGGAGGGAAGCTTAGCCATGGGGAAACCCTAACTAATAAGAACGAAAAGAAAGAAACCTAGCTAGGGGGGAAACCCTAACTAAGAAAAAGAAGAACGATCCTAACTAAGGAAGGACCCTAACTAAGAGTGGGACGGACCTAATCTAAGGAGTACCAATCCCAGAGTACACACTAGAAAGAATAATATAGAATCCAAAGATGGAGAGAGAAACCTGTCCCACCGTGGTCGCCAGAAACCTGTGGACCTCTGAAAGGACACAAACACCATCGCCCCGCGAAGGGAGACGATATTTGGCCAATGGGAGGGTAGATTCGATCACACATATAATTAACCATTGAGGATAGCGGCTCTCACCAGCACACCTTGATGGATAATGATATGTACGATCTAATCACAACGGGTTTCCCCCACCCGATACATTAGCTCGAATGGGGTTTATTTGAGAGTGGGATTTGGTTTCCCACGGGCGCGAGCCCCTATGGTTAATTACATCTCAAGCCGGAGCCTGAGAATACTCTCAATTAAGGATTCTATATTATACTTTCCAAATTGGGATTGGCACATAGGGCGAAGACTAGGAAATCCTACTCGAAGGGGAAGAAAGGTTCAACTAGGCTTAGTCAACATGCGCGGCTTAGATCAGCATCCGGAGGGACTAAGGTAGTGAGAAGAAATTGGAGAAAATAAGTAAATCATGCACTCGAAGCATGCAGGAGAGAAGGATGGAGGTGGCGTCATCCGTGTGACGCGGATATATAGGGTTTATGGTCTCTGGAAGACAGAAGACCTACCTACTGATGAGGCGTACTGCGAAATAATAGTAGCCTTGAATCCTAAGTCTAATGGGTTTAGTGTTCTATGCAACACTAACACCCGTGTCCTAGCTAATACAATGCAAAATCTGGGCTTACCCCGACCTGAAAGGGGGAGCCAGCTAACCACCTAATCGCTTTAAAACCATGCTGTCCAGTCATTTATGAAAGATGAGTAGGTAGATTATAGTTCTTGGAAGTAGGGCCGACGTCTAGAGGATTTCCTAATTGGCCCCAGACTGATGTCGGGTGAATGCTCCTATAACTAATGCAATTAAAATTTTGATTTAGTTAATTTCTAATGCAATGCATGTTGGTTAAAGTATCCAAATCAGGAATGCATAGAACTTTAAAAAGGCTTATAAAAAAATAATTTTTAGAATTAGACTGGGCTTCCCCAGGTCCGGTACCTCATCCTCATAGGTCAGATTATCCGGACTCTACCCGCAGGCGGGGAAGTATCTTATAGAAGGAGAGAAGAAATGCATTAATATGCATGCGATCCCGGACGATTCCGGCAGTTTCCTAGGTCGTTAAGTTTCTAAATTGCTTAAGCCTTAAAATTTTAAATATTAGTTGCGAGTAGAAAAAGTTTTAGTCCTTAGAGAGCCTAACGAAATCCAGGCTAAAATAAAAGCGGCATGCAGATCGCCAATAAACTATGAAAAGCATACAACCTATACACAATCATCATCAAATCAAACATAATACATAATTAAACAAATCAATTAAATATCCATAGGCCAACTGCTCTTAATTACAACCCAGGATCTGCAGAAAATTAAAGTGGCCGGGCACCACTGCCAACAACCCGGATTTCTAATCCTAAGACTGACGCAAGTTATTTTGAGTGGGATACTGCAGATCTTCATCTTCTTGATCTTTTCTTCCTTGGACTCCTCGGGTCCCAGCTCCATTGGACTCCTTGGATCTCAGCTTCCTTCGATTCTTCAAGTAGTAGAATGATCCAAATTTGGATTTCCAAATAGAAAAGGACCATCCTCATATTGGGTGTCCTTTCCTCTTCGGAATCCAACCTTTGGATCCTAGTATCCCCACTCAAAATGAACTTTCACAACTCTATATCAGATTACAAATAATTACATTAAATGAAAGCAGTAAATCTAGACTCTCCTGTAAGGTTATCCTAATGAAAATCATCCCAAGCAGTTTATATTATCCCAAGTAATTTATATAAAAATAAAAGTACTCATCACAGCCACACTTGGCCATGCTCTTAATTGTTTGAGGGGTAAGTAATTCTGAAGCACATGTGGCAATTTATAATGATTTTTAGTTAGCCCTCATTTACTTAGGGGGGTTGAGCAATTTCTGGAGCATCTGCATGAAACAACGTTAGTATTTAAATCATAAATTTTGCCCCCCTTTATTTTAGCATGGCATGAGCATGGACACCTGCAGAAAATATCATTAGTATCAAGATCGATCCTAACATATGGGTAGTCTATCGTGCAATCACATCAATTCCCAGAGTGCAGTAAAAGTAAACAAACACACCAGCATCATCTCAATCACAACATGCAGTGAAATCTCAGAAATCACGGCACACAACAGAAAAGTAAACACCGGCCTAGCCTAGGTCTAGAAGTGGTGCCCTAACAAACCATCTAGATGTGTGTGAAAAGCTGTGTAGCTGAGGTAGACCCTAAGTTGGGCAGTTAGTTACAATTGCGTACTGTCCAGGTTGGTTGTAGGTCTAAAAAGGAAGTTTTATTTAAAGTTCAAATATTAGTGAATTAAGATTCATTTTAGTCGATTTGATGTGTAGGTCAGTTTTAATGCTTAGGGTGATAATATTTAAAGTTTTAAATTGCATTAGTGAGTTTTAGGAGATTCGGGGTCCACCTATACACTAGGTAAAGAGGAGTCCAAAATTAACTTTTTGATTAAAGGGTATTTATGACCAGTTAATATTTTTATAAAATACTAGGCTTTAACCTGATCAGTTAGACAGTTAGAATGCCCAATTTGGATTCTCCTATCCAAAGTTATGAATTTCTGAAGTTTTGGTCTTGTTTTGAACTAAGTTTGACCGGATTGTTGACTTTTTGATTTAAGTTGATTTCTGGAATCTTAATATTTTTAATAAATATTAGACCTTAATTTGAGTTGAATGCCTTTTAGTTTGCCCATTTTGGAGTTTTCTGTAATTAGTTATGATTTTTAGAAGTTGAGGCAATTAAATGAATTATCAGAATTGCCTAATTAGGGGTACTTTGGGGGTTTTGGCCCAAATCAGCTCCAAACTGATTGGAATCACCCCCAAAGGTCAAAAATGACCTAAGAAGGTGTTCCCAAGTGGTTGGGAAAAATTTGGGATTTTTAATAATTTTTAATGATTTAATTAAGGCAAAAAGGTGATTTTTGATTAAGGTTAAATTAAAGTCTAGATTAATGTCCAATTAGGGGCTCTAGTTATCTAAGGTTGGGAACTGAATTCTGAAGATTTTGAGATATTATGGGTATTTTTCTGATTTAAAATGGATTTATTAGATTTTTCTGAAGTTTCTGAGGCTTAATTAACCTGTAAATTAGGGTTTGCTAATTAAGTGTTTTAATGAGTCCACAAAATTCCTAGAAAATTCTAGGGGGTTTCAGATGTCACTAAATATTAGTTTCTAAAGTTTCACAGCAATTCGGGATCTATCCTAGTTCCTAGAAATATTCTAAGTTCGCTAGACGATCCTTAATTGTTGTCCTTAAGGTGTCACTACGTTATGTAGGAATGAAATGAAGTAACTAACCCTTAGGCACAACATAGAGGGTAAATGCAGCAAATATGAACACACCAATCAAGTCCTTAGATCTAGGAGAGCTTAGGCTATGTGCTTGTGCAACCTACACATGCAAGGACTACGAAAATACTAAGCAAAGAAGCCTAATGAAGTGATTAGTAAATGATTGGGACACAATCATTCACTAATCCTTCTCCCACATGAATTGCTCTTCATATACATAGCCTAGGTTTAAAGTTTCATAAGCGGTGAACCTCCCAAAATTAAAAGATTTAAATAATATATAATTTTAAAAAAAAAAATATTTTTTTTAAAAATACATAAATATTATAAGTAATAATAATATAAATTTAAAAATAAGATAATTGAAAATACTTCAATTCATAAGTATAGGAGGTCTACCAGCCACCAAGGAGTTTTAAAATAATTTTTTATTTTTAAAATAATCAATTATATTAATTAAATAATATTTAAATAACTAAATAACAAAGAAATACAAAAAAAAATCCAGAAAAGGCAGAATCAAATACAGTAAGTAATTTTAAATTAAAATTCATATTTTTCTGAAAAGAATGAGATATTGTGCGTCAAAATCCGATTTAAAATGATGAAGTTATGAATTTTTGAAGTTAAATAGGTTTAAAAGTAAATTTTAAATATTTTAAAATAATTAAAATTTAAAATAAACCAGGTATAATAATATCTGGAATTTTTTAAAATAATTTTAAATAATAATAATTAAAATATTATAATAATATGAAATAATAAATATTAATATTATAGTGATATTAATATTAACATAATAATACTATTATTAAAAATAATAATATTATTATTAATTAACAATATTAATATAATAATATTAATAATAATAATAATTAATATTATAATAATAATAATAATCACAATAATAATATTATTAAAATAATAATATTATTAATTATAATATTAATATTATAACAATACTAATAATAATAATAATTAATATTATAATAATAAAAATATTAGTCATAATAATAATATTATTAAAATAATAACATTATTAATTATAATATTAATATTATAATAATACTAATATTGATAATATTTAATGTAATAATAATAAAATTATTATTCATAATAATATTATTATTAAAATAATAATATTATTAATTATAATATTAATATTATAATAATATTAATAATGATAATAATTAATATTATAATAATAAAAATATTAGTTATAATAATAATATAATAATAATAAAATAATAATAATAATAATAATAAATATAATAATAATAATAAATAATAATAAATAATCATAATTAATAATGATAATATTTAATATAATAATAATAATAATATAATAATAATAAAATAATAATAATAATAATAATAAATAATCATATTATTATTTAAATGATAAAAAATTTTTTTCTAATTTGATTTTTTTTATTTAAATAATAATAAAAAAAGAATTTTAAAATAAATAAAAATAAATAATAATAAAAAAAAAAGGCGGCGGCGGCGGTCAGCCACGTGGCGGCCCGGGACTGGCTCCGCGGTCTCGGGCAATGATTGGGGAGAGGAACCGCGCTACGGCGGCTGGCTGGGACACGCGGCGGGCTCGCATTGGGCCCGCGGTCCTGGGGCAATGATTGCCGTAGCGGGCAATCATCGCGTAATGACCGCCGCAATGATTGCCGCGGTCGATGCCACTTAGCCACGTAGGACTAGCTCCCTCCGCCGTTCGATCGCCCGCGGTTTGAACGGACGCCCCGGATCGCTCCACGTGGCGAGCGGGACCGCGGGGTCAGCTCCCGCGGTCAATCTGGACCGAGAGACGGTGGGATCATGACCGTTGATCGCGAGATCAATGGTCCAGATCGACTCCCAGCGAACGATAGCAGAACCCGAGCCCTAGAACGAGTTTTTGGGCTCGTTCTCTCGATCCGATGGATCAAATCGAATGAAATTTGAAACTTAGGCTATAAACATGAAGAGCAATCATGTGGGGCAAAGATTTTGATCTAAATCGCAATATTCGCAACGCTAATTAACTCCATGTGTTCTAAACTAGGGTTTACGTTTTTACCTAATCCACACGGTGGATTCGGAAGATCTTGGGCTTGTTGAACTTGTAGACTGTCCACGAGTAATTCCTTAGTTGATCTCGAGCTCTGAAACGCCCTCGATTGGACGGAGAATGGCTTGGAACTTTTGGAGTCTCGGTTCGTCGGAGATCTTGCCGCCAGCGAGGTTCTAACGCCGAGTTTCGGTTGGGGAAAGTGGAGGAAGGTCCTGGGAGTTCTCTCACCAGATCTCAGGGGCTGAGGATGCTTGGGGAGAGAGCAAGAACAAAAAGTCCTTCCAACAAACCCTAAAAGGCCTATATATAGTCTTAATCCCATTAAGGACGGCTGAGATCGCATCTAGGGCTTGATTAGGAGGTAATTAAGGTCCTTAGGCCGTGGCTTGAGTGGAGACTCAATAGGGAAGGTGTTTAATGCATTTAATGGGTTCAAATTGACCCAAATAGGTCAATTTGACCCATTTAAGACTTGGGTTGACTAGGTCAACCATTGACTTGGTCAACCTAGTCAAACGGGTCCAAGGGATGCTAAGGTGGGTCCTAGTATGGATATGAGTGGACTAGGATTTGATTTAGGCCCATTGAGGCTTATTGGGTCAAATTGGGTCAACCCTGGTTGACCTAAGACTTGGGTCTAGGGTAAAAACATGGTCAATAAATGCATGATTATGAACTTTTTAGCTTGAAACCACATGAAATGATCTTGAACATGTTTACTAGGTTTTCTCAAATTGTGACATCATTACATGCTTTATGAAAAGAACTTTTAAATTTTGAAAAAGTTAATAAAATCCTACGTTCTCTACTTGCTAAATTTGATGCCAGTCATTGTAATTTCTGAATCAAAAAATTTGAACGAATATTCTATTGATAATTTGATTGGCTCACTAATTGCCTACGAGCAAAGTTTTGGTCAAAAGATTTTGGATGCAGGTGAAACGATAGTGCTGAAAACTGAAGACATTGAAAAAAGCAACTCAGAAAGTGATGAAAGTGAAGAGTTAGCATCAGCAACAAACAAATTGAAAAATCTACTAAAGTACAAACATCAACATCAAAAGTGGAACAAAGGTAAAAATGGTAAAAATAAAAAGTTCTCTTCTAATGTTATCTGTTTTGGATGTAGGAAGCCTGAACATATGAAAAAT
This sequence comes from Dendrobium chrysotoxum, assembly GCA_019925795.1. NCBI lineage: Eukaryota > Viridiplantae > Streptophyta > Magnoliopsida > Asparagales > Orchidaceae > Dendrobium > Dendrobium chrysotoxum. The sequence continues at coordinate 7,401,062 of CM034312.1, forward strand.
CAGTGCCCAAACTTAAGAATCCTTCCTGAAAAGGAAAAGGGTAAAGCTATGAAAATTATAATAAAGGCTGATAATGCAAAACGAAAAATGTCCTGGGCAGATCTAGCTTCTGAATCATCAGATCAGGAGCAAGCTGATGTAAATTAATGTTCTTTTTGTATGTTTGTGTTTTTCGTTTTATTTTTCTGTTACTATTGTTTATTCGTTATGTTTTGTGTGCTTTATTATTTTTGTTTTTCCTTTTAAAATTTTTGATGTTGTTTTTATTGTTCCTCTGATCAAGCACACACGTAACACCTCTTGTTTTTAAAAATTAAAATTTTTTTTATAGATCTGATTTTCTAAAAATAAAAATTTACCTCCTGTTTTTTCTAAAATTCTATGTAAGTTGTGGTTGATTTCTCTAAAATCAAGCAAAGGAAGGAAACTCATGATTTTGTCTCTTCATCTTATTTCTTTATGTTAGGCTATTTCACTTTTGATTCAAAATCTATTTCAAATTAAAAATTAGTTTTTGAAATTGAAATTTTTTCATCTCCTGACATTTTGTTTATCTCATAGGAATCTTTTGCAAATTATTGAACCAACTTCAAGATTATCTTATTCAGGTTGTTCGTTTTTATCAAAAGAATAAGGTTTGCTGATTTTAAAGATTTAAAAAGGAGGCAAATTACAAAAATTAAAAGATGAGCAATGTCGCCAAAAATGAAAGGATACACAAAGTGTATCAAAAAGTAAAAGATGCGCAATGTCGCCAAAAATAAATGGATACACAAAGTGTATCAAAAATCAAAAGATGCGCAAAGAGCGCCAAAATGAAAAGAGGCACAAAATGAGCCCACAAAAAGTTAGCTTCCCTTCTTGTAAATCTCTAAAGTTTAGAAAACCCATGTCTTTTTGATAAATTCATTACTTGAGCTTGAAAATTAAGATTTTTGATTCATTACTTTGCATTAATCTTCTATTAGATATATTTCATGAAAGGAGTTTTGAAAGATTTTTGTTTCCTTATCTAATTTGTTCATTGATTTAGATATTGGCTTAAAAAGTTTTTTAGCCTTTTTTAAAACCTGAGCTTGGTTTAACAATTTCTGAATTTCTAACCTTTCTGGGTTATGAGTAGTCAATTCATGCCTTACTTAGCTTTTTGAATAAAATCAAGGGGTTGCTTTCTCATTACAAGAAAATTCTTGATTTTTAAAAATTTCACAAGATCAGAGACCGTTTTCGATCTTTTAGTCTATTTTTATTTTACATTTATTTTTTCTGCTCCTCTTCTTTTTGTTAATGTCAAAGGGGGAGAACGTAATGTTGTATTTGTGAAGTTTATTTGTATTATAATTGTACTATTTTATTTGTGACATTTACTTGTATTGTGTACTTTTTTTAAAATAAAAAAAATTAAAAAAATATGTTTCTCCCTATTTTTAAAAGTCTTTTCTTAGTGAGGGGGAGATTAGGAGAAAATACTTTTATTTGAAAATCCAACCAGAAATATTTTCCATCATCAAAAAGGGGGAGATTGTTGCAACTCGGGCTCATGAGTTCTTATTTTGATGATAACAAATATTATGGTTCATCTCTTAGTATTTGGAATATATATTTGTTTGTGTGCACTAATATTTCAGGAACAGCATGCATCAATCCAAGAAAGATTCAAGACTCAAGAATGAGTAGAATAGGCTTTGTTGTATTTCTCATTGATGTACTTTTTGATTTCTTGAGTCAAGTCCTGTAAGGGTGTATGCTTATTTGTGACTATGTGTACACATACTCAGGAGGAGTGAGATCCTGTCAAAACCAGAAGTTTAACTTTTAAACAAATCGTACTGGACGATTTCTGATCGTCTAGGCTGATCTGTTCATTGAACTAATCATCCTGGACGATCCAATATGATCTCAAAACCCTAGTCGCCATGATAATTTAGACAAAGATTTAAGAGTCAAAATTTGTTCTAATCGTCCTGGACGATATGTATATCATACTGGACGATTTGTGCAAAATTTGTACTGATCGTCCTGGACTATCCCAGGATCGTACGAGACTATCAGGTCAAATTCTGCACATCGTCCAGGACGATCCTACGATCGTCCGGGACGATGTTTGGCGGCAGAATTGAGTTTTTAGGATTTTCTGAAGCTGTCTTTTGGAGCACATCGTCCTGGACGATCCTGCGATCGTCCTGAATGATCTTTGGCGACAGAATTGAGTTTTTAGTGTTTTCTTAAGCCGTCTTTTGGAGCACATCGTCCTGGACGATCCGGCGATCGTCCTGGACGATCTTTGCCGCCAGAACTAATTTGGAAGGGTTTTTGGAGCTCTTTATTTAAGCTTTCTCAAGGCACTTGATAGGTGTCTTTGGCAGCCATTGAGTCTTCGTTCTTTTGGAGAAAACTTGAAGAGAGAGCTTGAAAGGGAGAGAGGAAAGGGTGGAGTTTGAGTGGGAGAAGAGCCTGGGAAGGGGGATTCTCGAGGGAGTGTGAGGGGGTTCACACAGTTGCTCCGGCAAGCTTGCACCTAAGTACCATCGGATTCAAGGGTCGTCTCGAGGGAAGTTTTGGGAAGAAGAAGATCTCTTCGTTATCGAAGGACCCGGCTGCTCCGCCGCACCGGGGAAGGTGGAAGTGATTTTGTAAGGGCTTCTCAGCCTAGCTGTGGGGGCTAAAGGAGAGACACTTTTGGTTTAGTGCAATACTTGGAGGGTGCCTCCGAGGAGTGGACGTAGGTCAGGTTGGACTGAACCACTATAAATCCGGTGTGTTCTTTCTTATTATTTTCCACACTTTATTTTGTTGCGATTATCTACTTGGGTGAAATCTGTGATTGATCTTTTTATCATTATTTTAATTCATTTCCGCTGCAAGTTATAAAAAGATTTTGTTTTGTTTTAAATAACTAATTCACCCCCCTCTTGGTTAGCCTCGGGACTAGTTCACAAGGGCTTAACATCCCTTTCGAACTTTCACCACTTATTTACTGTACACCATATCACAGCCATTGATATATAACAGCTGTACTTATCTTCCTTATATAGCCACTGTAATGGTTCACTGCAGAACATATACATAATTACTTTCTCTAATTCCTTTACTATTTCCCTGTTTTGGTTCTCTGTTAACATGGTATCAGAGCTAATCAGGATATAATCTCTTTTCTTTTTCTTCGCCATGGCGACGCCAGAATCTTCATCTACAGTGTCTACTCTGCCTTCTATAGCCATGGCAGATATCTCCATACCTCCTCAACTGAAATTTCTCATGTCTAATGTCAAAATCATTCTCAATGTCCAACTCACAGCTGAAAACTATCCAATCTGGCGATCACAAGTCCTTAAGCTATTCGCTGCAAATGGGTTTACAGGATATCTAGACAGTACCAGTCTGAAACCATCCCGCTAGTTGTTTCTTCCGGACCAATCCATTATTGTTAATACAACATATAACACTTGGCTCCTTATAGATCAGAACCTTGCATTAGCTCTTTTCTCCACAATTTCTCCTTCCTTATTATCGTATGTTCTTAATCTTGAATCGTGTGTAGATATCTGGCTTACATCAGAAAGTCGGCTACAATCCACAAATCGATCTCGCATTCTTCAGCTCAAGAATAAGCTCCACCAACTGCAAATGCGCAATAAGACTATGATGCAGTATCTATCCGAGATTAAGCAACGTGTGGATGCCATCACCGCAGCAGGATCGTCCATTGAACTTGAAGACATCATCCTTTATACATTGAATGGATTACCTCCAGCTTATAATGCCTTCAAAACGGTGATTCGCACGAATCTCCAGCCCATCAGTTTAGATGATTTGTATGATGTCCTATGTAGTGAAGAGGTCAATATCACTGCATACCAAGCAACTAAAACCAACCTGACGTCTCTTATAAACTCTTCGTTTGCTCTTACTGCATTCCATGGCAGCTCGCATGGTCATTCCCGCGGCAAATTTAATCATCTCGCAGAGGTCGTTCAGCCACACCTGCTTCCTGTGGTGGCCGTCGTTCTTCTTTAACTATTGAATGCCAAATTTGTTACAAATTTGATCACTCTGCTGCCAGTTGTTGGCATTGAGCAAACTTCACATATCAGCCATTTGTGCGTGACAACTCCAACCAAGCTTTCCTGGCTCAAGACAATGGAACCATGACAGATTGGTTCCTAGATTATGGAGCATCTAATCACTTAACCTCCAACACATCCCAGCTTTAATCCATACAATCATATCATGGCAATTCTCAGGTGCAAATCGCAATGGTATGCAGCTACCTATCACTCACTCTGGAAAAGGCATTTTGCCAACTCCATCTCGTAAGCTTCGCTTACCCAATATTCTACATGTCCCTCAATTAACTCATAATCTTCTATCTGTCTCTCGACTCACTCACGATAACCCGTGCTATGTTTCCTTTGACTCACATGGCTTCATTGTCAAGGACTCTAAGACGCATCGGACCCTTCTTCAGGGACCCAGTCTACACGGCCAGTACCCTATTAAGCTTCCTTCTCCTCCCACGACTTCGCATTCATCGTCATCACCTGCTGCTTTCTTCAGTCAACGTATTCCTTCAACTACTTGGCATTAACGTTTGAGGCATCCTTCCTCCACCACTCAACAGTTGTTGCCTTTTTATTTTTTAGATAAAAATGTATCCCATTGTGACTCTTGTATGCGTGCAAAGAGCCACCGTCTTCCATTTAGTTAGCTATACCAAAAACTACTAAATGTCTTCAGCTTTCACACATGGATGTATGGGGTCCTTCCCTTGTTGTCTCTTTGCAAAAATACAAATATTATCTTGTCATTGTTGATGACTTTACACTGTATACTTGGGTATACCCTATTCTCTTAAAATCTGATGTTCTACATACATTTGCTCGTTTTAAAACCTATGCTGAAACCCAATTTCAAACTAATATCAAAATGATTCAATCAGACAGAGGTGGTGAATTTATTTAAGATGCGTTTCATCAATATTTGCACTCCTTCGGCATTATTCATCGACTTACCTGCCCATACACTCCCCAATAAAATGGGGTGGCTGAACGCAAGCATCGCCATTTACTGGAGACAGTCCATGCACTTCTGTTCACAGCCCACATCCCTCCTCATTATTGGGTTGATGTTTTGATCACCACTGCTTATCTAATAAATCGACTTCCCTCACACGCCACTCGAAAACTATCTCCATTCCATCTTTTGTTTCATCAACCTCCAACCTATGATCATCTCAGGGTATTTGGTTGCTTATGTTATCCCTGGACTCCTCCACAACATCGCCACAAACTTCAACCAAGTTCAATCCCTTGTGTTTTCTTTGGCTATGACACACAGTCTAAAGGATATCGATGCTTGGAACCACTCACCGATCACATCGACATATCTAGAGATATGCAATTTTTCGAGTCTGTTTTTCCTTTTCAATCTCCTATCCCGTCTACCCCCTCTTCTACGTCTTCAACAATCCTGCCACTTACACTCGTTCCAATACCTTCTCCGGCATCCTTATATCCTACACTTTCATCACCTTCTAATATATCTTCACCTGACCAAATACCAGTCACTCCTCCTGCTCCACCTTCTCCAATTTCCTCAGCACCATCTTCTATACCAGAGTCCACTCCACATCTCACACTACCCCCTCAGCCCTCTAGGCATCCCATGATTACAAGGCAACAAACAAGACATCTTAAACCCAAACAGGTCGTTGATCTTCAGCACAGCATGGCTCCATTAAATCCTACTGCCTTTTCTGATGCTCGACAGTATCCTGCTTGGCATCAAGCAATGTCGGCTGAATTTCAAGCTTTACAGCAACACGGCACCTGGTCTTTAGTTCCTCCTTCTGAGAATGTTTTCCTCTTCTTCCTTCTCATACCCGTCACAAATTTCAACCCAAATCTAAATCCTGTGTTTTTCTCGGGTACTCTCACACTTACAAGGGCTATAAATGTCTGGATACCACAACCAACAAAATCTATATATCTAGGCATACTACTTTTGATGAATCCCCCCCTTCCGTTCAAAAAGACTTCATCTTCCTATAGTACACCGCAATCTGATATATCACCGTTCTTTCTTCAACCCACATCTGTCTCGATTCATCCTACGAATGACCACCAGCTCAATCTTGTTTCACCCAATGCTCCTTCTAACAATACTATTCAACAACCTTCTTACACAAATCCCACTAACGATTCACTTGAGCCCACTGATCAGGTCCCCTTCACTACCCAACATCACATGGTCACTCGATCCAAGACAGGAAATCTCAAACCTCGCTTGCGATTAAATCTTTTTCATACTAACAGTGCGTCTGATTCTCCTACTGCTCCAACGTCTTATACAGAGGCCATTAAACATCCTGAATGGCGACAAGCCATGGCCATGGAATTTTTAGCACTTCAAAAGCAAGGTACTTGGAGTTTGGTTCAACCACCAAAGAACGCTTCTATCCTAAGCTGTAAATGGACCTACCGAATCAAAACTCACGCAAACTGTACGATTGCTAAACACAAAGCAAGACTTGTCGCTCAGGGAAACAATCAAGAATATGGATTAGATTATACTGAAACATTCAGCCCCGTCGCTAAACTACCAACAATTCGCATCTTACTGACTGTCGCTCTTCACAATGTTTGGCAAGTTAATCAGTTGGACGTAGCTAATGCATTCCTACATGGTAACCTACACGAAATTGTCTACATGGCCCAGCCTAAAGGATTTGAAGATTCCGCTAATCCTCAATATGTGTGTCATCTTCATAAAGCTATATATGGACTGAAGCAAGCTCCAAGACAGTGATATAACGCTTTCACATCATACTTACTTTCTATTGGATTTGTACACATCAATGTCGATCCATCTCTGCTCATTCTTCGTCTGAAGCAAATCCAAATCTACCTTCTTATGTATGTGGATGATATTCTCATTATGGGGAATAATCAAAAGGAAATATCCACTGTCAAATAAAAAATGAGCACTAAATTCAGTATGAAACATCTTGGCAAGGTTCATGACTTTCTTGGGATCAAGATAGATTATGCAAATCAATCTTACTTTCTCTCGCAGCAGAAATATGCATCGTCACTTCTGCAACTAGCTCAATAACAAACTGCAAACAACTCGCCAACCTGACCTGCACGAAGCTGCCAACCGCCTTCCCAAACGATCCTATCATATCTGATCCGCAACTATGCATACGCCTAACAAGATCGCTACAATATCTTACTTTGACTCGTCTGGATATAGCATATAGCGCCAATCAGCTCTCTCAACGTATGCATCATCCGCTTCCTCAACATATCTATCTGCTCAAACGTCTCCTTCGCTATATCAAAGGTACGTTAGATTTTGGCATACCTATTACTAAATCTAATCATGCTTTAAAATCTTTTTCAGATGCTGATTGGGCCGTGACCCTGCATCTCGCAAATCTACATCTGGATACTATTCATTCTTAGGTGACTCTATCATCTCTTGGATTGTTAAAAAGCAACACACGGTTGCACGATCATCAACAGAATCTGAATACATAGCATATTGGCAGCTCTGACCTCCGACGTTATATGGCTTCGCCGACTCCTTCAAGATTTCGGCATACCTCAAGATTAACCTACAGACATGTATTGTGACAACACATCGGCAATAGCTTTAGCTAATAACCCCGTCTTCCATGCGAGAACAAAGCACATTGAGATAGATCAGAAATTCATAAGGGATCACATTCAAAACAACAACGTCCGTCTTCTACCAATTAATACAATTGATCAAACTGCCGACATATTTACCAAATCTCTCTCAACACCAAAGTTCCTCAATTTAAGGCACAAACTGGCAGTCATACAACACCCTTCAGTTTGCAGGGGCGTATTAGTACATAAAAATAAATAACTTGCTATTATTTTCTATTGCTGATGTGGCTTGCTGTAATTGGTTATATGTCTCTTCATCCTCTATGTATAGAGGACGTCTCTTGTATCTAATCAAGTGAAATAAATCATATTCTTTCTTTATCTTGTCTGTTTCCATTTCTGTTTCCTGCTTTCTTTTATCCATCTGTTTCTTCACAGACCTTTTCCCCCTTTTTTGGGGGGCCTTTTAATCTTTTTAAGCTCTATTTCCAGATGGCCTAAGTTTTGAACCATAAATGCACATTAATAAAGCTCAAACACCATTTGTGAGAATGCAATGGAAATAGCATTACATATGTTACCTGTTAGAATAGTTCTAAAAATAAGAAGAATATTTTTTTTTACTTAGATTAATTTAACAAAAAATATTGAATATAACCATATGAGTTAATAGCATCCTTTGACCAACCTTTGACGATATGATCTTGTCTTTGCATCGACCTGATGGCCCGCCTGGGCCAAGGCGGGACCAACAGACCTATCTGAGGTCAATAGCATCACAATAAAATTCAGGGTGCAGCTTCTTGATCCAAAGCCATTTGAACATTGCTTGCAACGAGAACAAGCAGAGGAACCAATCAGCCAACCAAACTGATGGAAATGGATGGCAGTTGTATAGCCTTCCTCAACCCCGCGACAAAACCGAACCAATCTGGCTGATTGAATACTCGAAACACAGACGAACAAGCGTGTCATTAGAAACATCCTGACGATATATCATTTCAATTGCAAATTTACTGCATGATCCATGTAAAAACTAATGCAGATCTGGACTCAATCCAAATTCCTGTAATGCACGTTTTTGAAACAGATCTGGAACTCGGATTTGATCATGTCATAAACCCCTGCAACTGTGCTGTAACCAAATACTAGCGCATGAAGCAAAGCCGCATACAAGAACATAAATATAGATATACTCTTGGTTATCTCATTTAGTAGTTTACAATTACAAGATCCACTACTCAGAAGATGGAAACAAACATAAGGCCTGACGCATACAAGGGAAAAGATTATTCAATAGATAATTTCTCATAGGAAGATTTTTTATGCAAATTACAGTATTAAGGGGAAAATCGATTGTGTTTGAAGGCTTAGATAAACTAAGAATTCTCATCTTTCAGTCTGGCAAGAAATGATTAAAGAAACAAAATTCATTAATGGTGCTGAAGCAAAAGCTAATAAGCATGACTGCCGCACCTATGGAATTGGGATCTAATCCCCCCCCCCACCAGATACCCAATGCATTATCAAGAGATTCTACAACGACAGATGAAACTAAATAAATGGTTTAATAATACAGTGATAGATAAGGAAAATTAAAAGGTCTAAGATTTCATGATAAAGAAAAAACAGTGTGATTTGAAAAAGATCCATGATGATTCAAATTCTCAGATTAGTAACTACTATTGTGTACACAGGGATGCCGAGAAGAAGCTGATCGCATCTATATGGGGAAAAAAAGAGTGAGATAGGACTCAAAGTCACTAGTTTTATTTTGAAATATATATTATACAAATTTTAGTTGATTTATCATTTATCACACTCATTTTGAAATAAATTACATGACTATGAATTTTATGCTAACGAACTTTGACTCAACTTATCTTGACCACAATTTCCTCTAAATCTATTTCCACCACTATTGCCACCAGCGGATAGCCTCTTTACTATGACGCGCACCCCGAGGCCTCAGCCAAGGTATAACACTTTGAATAATTACCATGATCTGATTTCCTTCTATTTCAAAGAGCCTTCAAACTGATCCCGCAACTGTTCATATTTTTTCAGTTCTGCCATTGATAATGATGGCGATAACTCGCCCAGGACCTGCCAATAAGCTAGCAAAAGGTGAGCGGCACGGCACCTCCATATGCTTACCAAAAGCTGGATCTTGCAAATTCTACCCATATGATAAACGTGTGCATATGAATTTGAAGCATACCTTCATAAAATCATCCATCTCCACAGTGACCGATTCGGCTTCATCTATAATAGATGTTTCTTGCTGATTGTGAGAAACCTAAAGAAGAATGAAGGATATGCTTATGCATTGATAAACAAAATACTCTAAGCTATTAAACTGTATGGTTTGTGCCCGAGAGATGGCATAGGGATAAGTTTTATCGGGCGAAGAATGATATTTATATTCGATTTTAAAAAAAGTGTTGAAAATAATTTTGTAAATGGCAGAACCTACTCTTTCACCTTAGAAATGGCCCAGAAAAATAACAAAATAATTGTGAATTGTGAAGGACGTGATCACATCAAGAGATAAAGTAGAAGTATTGCTAATGTCGAACAAGTTCACAAAGACGAAGAACCACACTAACTTTAACATGAGAAAAAATAAAATTTTTAAGGCCAAATAAACTATGGCATCTTACGGATATAAAAATAAGATGCTATTTTAAAAGTCTGTTTTAGGATACTTGAAAAAAAAAAACTTAAAGGCAAGTACTTGACCATTTTTTCTAGGTTGTCTCACGATATCATTTTTTGACACTTTATGAACAATCAACAAGTAATATAATTGTTCAATTTAGGCATTCACTGAACAAAATGCTATCAAATATAATTAATAGATTTTAAGTTATCTTCAATCGGCCTTTTTTTGCAGAACCACCATGCAAGCATTCTCTAAATCAATGAAAAGGACTAGTATATAATACTTATCGTTTATTCTACACATGCACTTGTTGTACATGTGCAATGTCATATTTTTACATTGAGAAAGTCGGAGTTAGTTTTGGGTGGCTAAAGCTAGACAAATTTCCTCGAAATCAAGTACATTGCAAAACGTTATCCGATTTAACCTTGTCCAACCCTAAGTATGGCTTTAATGGGAAATGGGGGGTACGTACATAGCGTAGAGAATGATGTGATAAGGCTGGAGTCCCTAGGAGAAACAGTTTCAAATTTGTATTAAACTTAAAAGATAAATAGTAATAAATAATACATTTGCAGAATAATAGATAACAATTCAGTTTTACTTGATTTCAGTAAGGGCCAAGTGAATCTCATGTTCCTCATATAATGCAGGCAGCATGTAACTAATTATCCTTGTGACTTAGCATCGCCCAGCTGCTCTACCCGCAAAAGCTAGATCTCCCTACAGCATAGCTTCTTCAAAAGCTAGATACTCAAACATTTATCTATACCCGAGATACAAATGTGTATAATAAGAATAACTTCCTTCGTTAGCTCATGCCGAAGGATAGCCCTATTCTCTACAAATGAACGGGGAAGGCTGTTCATTTGCTAAGTTTGCTAGATTCGGCAAAATGGGTTTATAATGGACAAATGCAACTAATTGAAATCAAACTGTTTCTATCAAGAGGAATAGCTGATTACCTTATAATTGTAATATTATAAGGGAAAATTGTTACTAAATATCCTTCAAAAGAAATTTGTCCTTTAAAAAAAAAATCCAAAGCCAAAGATGTTAGAAAATCATTCATCATACCTTCCGCTTGGCAGCATGAAACCATGCATCTGCGCACAAAGCATACATGTCTGCACCAGTAAAATTTGGAGGGCATCTCTTAGCAATATAAAGCAAAGATACGCTATCATGTAGTTTGAATTTTCGTGTCAACGCTGTAAGAACCCTGCAATGGTTTGACACATTTGTACAAACCAGTTAATATTAATTGTCTTGCAAAGGACAAGGAATAAATTCTGATTCAGGAAGAGTGAACCTTTCTCTATAAGAAGCGTCAGAGTTCACTCCAACATAAAGAAGTTTGTCAAATCGGCCTGGTCGTAGAAGTGCTGGATCAATAAGGTCAGGTCTATTGCTTGCACCTATAATAAACAGATCCTGAAGTTTGGCCAGAAATTTGAAAAAAAGGGTTAGGTCCATTGCTAGCACCTATACTAAATCAAACCTTTGCAGGAATTTTGAAAAGCAACTAAGCATAAAAAACAAGGAAGGATTTCTATATTTGCTACCCAAAAAAAGAAGTTTATTCAAGGAAGTGAAAGTACCTGACTGGAATCACTAAGGCCATCGATTTCTGCAAGCATCTACCAATAATAAACATCAATAAAAAAAGAATTTGATAAAGCTAATCATGTAAGCATCAATCAGATGGCATCTACAATAAACAAAAATAATAATCACCTGAGAAACAACTCGATCCATAACACCACCTGAATCGCCAGATGCTCCCCTGGCAGGAGCAAGAGAATCTAGCTCATCAAAGAAAATGACACAAGGACGTGCTGACCTTGCCTGTAGATAATGAAATTTCATGTGTAATAAAAGTATGCAATGATGACAATTCCATTTTTTTGTGCATTCTATGGAAAAATACCTTCTGGAATATGTCTCGAACGTTTTTTTCGGATTCTCCTATGTACATGTTAATCAACTCTGGCCCTTTCACACTAAGAAAATTCAAGGAACATTCAGTTGCAACAGCTTTTGCTAGCAGAGTCTGAAAATACCGAAAAGGTATCAGTTTTACTCATAATTTCCATCGTCACTAGTAGGAGGATACACAGTGCAAATTTATAGAAAATGCCACAATTTAAACGCAGGCTACTTCTACATCATTCTAGCCACTTAGGTAGATTTGCAGACCTTTCCTGTTCCTGGAGGTCCATAGAGAAGAACACCTGACCGTTTGCGTAATCCAGAAGAGAATAAATCCTTATGAATAAGAGGCAACTGCACTGAGCATCAATAATAACATTAATAATTATGGCCAGAAACCGAGTCACAGACATCTGAATTATTGTGCAAGAGAGCTCCACTACAATCCACCGTGAACCCTCCTAACTCTTTCAGGAGCATAATAAATAAAAGAATTTTAATTTCTTTTGTCAGGCAAGCTTTTCATAGCAAAAGAATTTAAAAGGATATTATAATATTCCAAATATTTAGGTTTTACATTACAGTTTCTTTAACCATCACAAATATTACAGTTTCTTTAACCAATCTAAATTTGCAAAATCACTAAGAATGTATTACAAATCCAATCATCAGATTACAATTATTTGTTTATATAAAAACTTTCATTATGCCAACATTTTGATTCATTTTCTGACAGAATAACAGCCATGGCTAGCGGAAGAAATAATGAATATCAATAAGAAATAACTATCCCAACTCCTGCCATATTAATTAAAAAGGAAATAATCATGGTAATTTATGTAACTAATCTGAATCAATCCGTTTGCAAACCTACTGTGTTTTTTAAAAAGTGATCAATTGCAAAAAGGAGAGAAGGGAGAACAATTAAAAAACTTAACCTGAACAGTGTCGAGAATCGACATCTTCACTTCCTCAAGGCCACCAACATCTTCCCACTTTACATTAGGCACCTGAGATAGCAGTGTAAACTTAGAAACTTAAATGTGACCAGCAAAACTAGTTACTGTGCAGTAAACTACAAGAATAGGCTTTCGCATAAGTACAAAGTACATGATTTATATTATTCAAACATGCAAATTTATACATTAAAATAACTGATATACACAGTTACTTATGGAAAACAAAAGGATCAGCAAGGGATTGTGATAGGAAATACTTAGATCCAAGTATTCCTATCGCTCCGGAAGAGGAAAAACAGCAGAAAACTGCTGTTTTCAGTAGTGGACAGCAGCCAAACGCAGTAAAACAGAGAAAAATAGAAGAAAATCTGAAGGGAAAACCACACCAATGCTCGTATTTCACTAGTAGAAGCAAGAAAACAATAAAAGATACAACGCTCTTCAATTCGAGAGGAAGAACAACTCTCCAAAACTCTCATGCAACACCAAGAGCCCTACGCACCAAACCCTAGATCTCAAATTAGATTCAAATTCAAGATACCTCTAATTTCCCCCCCATCCTCCTAATTAACCATAAAGGAGTATTACAAAATGTCTAAACAACCCTTCCCATTCAAAATTTCCCTCCAATTGGGTCCACAGAGGCCCCGCCCCCTTCCAGGGCTTCCGCCCGGTTTCCGCCCGCCAGGTTCCGCCCGTCCCTGGGCCGGCGGGTGTAGAACCGGACCGGTCCCTGCTGGACCGGTCCAGCCGGCCCCTCCTGGGCCGGCTTACGCCTAACATTACTCCCCTCCCAAAAACTCACCTTGTCCTCAAGGTGGAAAGAGGGGAATTGCTCTTTCACTCTTTCAAACGGCTCCCAAGTAGCGTCGAAATCCGGAAGGCCTCTCCATTTAATTAACACTTCTGTGTTGCCCCTTTCATCTGACCGGACTCCTGCCAGCTCTAGTGGTTCTAAGATCACTTCCAAATCTTCTGTCATAGTGGCTGGTAGTTCTGCACTCGCTGCATGATCCCCTATGGCTCTCCTTAGCTGAGACACATGGAATACTGGGTGTATAATGGCTGAGGGGGGTAACTTCAATCTGTATGCCACTGCTCCAATCCTGCCCAAAACTTCATAGGGGCCAAAGTACCTTGGTGCCAATTTCTCATTCCTCCTTCTAGCCACTGTCCTTTGTCTGTAGGGTCGTAGTTTCCGGAACACCTTCTCCCCTACTTCAAACTGCATGTCTCTTCGGTGTGAGTCTGCCTGCTTCTTCATGATCTGTTGTGCCCTCATCAGATGTTTCTTCAGTTCCTCCAGCACCTTGTCCCTTTCTTCTAAGTACTGCTCCACTGATGATACTGGTGTACTACCTCTCCCATAGTGCACGAGGTGTGGAGGATCCCTTCCATATAGCACTTTGAAAGGGGTCATCTGTGAAGCGGAGTGGTATGAGGTGTTGTACCAATACTCAGCCCAAGGTAGCCACCTTGCCCACAACCGCGGTGTTTCAGAAGCAAAACACCTCAAATAAGTCTCTAAACTTCGATTCACCACCTCCGTTTGTCCGTCTGTCTGTGGGTGATAGGCGGTGCTTCTCTTTAGAACAGTGCCCTGCATCCTGAACAGCTCCCTCCAGAACTGGCTGAGGAACACTTTGTCTCGATCAGACACAATTGACTCAGGAACCCCATGCAGCCTTACAACCTCCCTAATGAAAGCTGCTGCTACTGACACTGCGGTGTAAAGATGCCTCAAGAGGATGAAGTGTGCGTACTTGCTAAGTCTGTCAACCACCACCAAGATGACTGTGAACCCCTCTGATTTCGGTAGGCCATCAATGAAATCCATGGACACTTCCTCCCAAACTCTGTTTGGGAGTGTCAATGGTTGTAGTAGTCCCCCCGGAGCCATGGCCATGTATTTATTTCTCTGGCACACTTCACACCTTGCCACCATCTCTTCAACGTCTTTATGCATCCCCTTCCAGTAGAGCTCAGATGCTAGCCTCCTGTAGGTCTTCTGAACTCCGGAATGACCTCCCACTGCGCTGCAATGAAACTCCTGCAACAAGTGGGGAATATGTATGGAGTTTCGTGGCATCACAAACCTCCCCTGATACAATAGTCTCTCCCCTTCCATGCAGTAGCCCGGGTGACTACTCTTGTCCCTCCCCAGATCCTCCCTGATCTTTCTCAGCTCTTCATTCTGCATACTCTCTTCCTTGATGGCCCCCCAATCTAGCATCATTGGAACTGACATTGCTAACTCCTGCAGTTCCCAAACACATCTGGATAAGGCGTCGGCTGCTTTGTTCTCCAAACCAGGTTTGTATTGGATCTCAAAGTCATAGCCTAGCAATTTGGATAACCACCTCTGATGCTCCTCGGTCACCATCCTTTGCTCTAACAGGTATTTCAAACTTCTCTGATCAGTCCTCACAATGAAGTGTCTCCCCAAAAGATAAGGCCGCCACTTCTGAATAGCCAAGACAATGGCCATTAGCTCCCTCTCATAAACTGACTTCAATCTAGCCCTGGCTGACAGCACTTGACTGAAGTATGCTATTGGTTTGTGATTCTGCATCAATACTGCCCCTAGCCCATATCCCGACGCATCAGTTTCCATTACAAAGACCTGGCTAAAATCTGGAAGTGCTAATACTGAAACTATAGTCATGGCTTCCTTTAGTTTCTCAAACGCCCGGGTTGCTGCCTCTCCCCATGAAAACCCATCCTTCTTCAGTTGCTCAGTCAACGGCCATGCAATAGCGCTGTATCCCTTCACAAATCTCCTGTAGTATCCCGTCAGTCCCAAGAACCCCCTTAACTCCTTGAGGTTCCTAGGCAGTGGCCACTTCTGCATTGCCTCTATTTTAGTCTGGTCTGCCGCCACTCCTTCTTGGGATACCACATGTCCCAAGTACTCTACGCTCGCCTGGGCAAAGCTGCACTTCTTCAGGTTGGCTTGTAACTGATGTTCCTGTAACACTCCCAAAACCACCTTCAAGTGCTCTAAGTGTTCCCCCTCCGTCTTGCTGTACACCAAGATGTCGTCAAAGAACACCAGTACGAACTTCCTGAGGTACGGTTTGAAGACCCTGTTCATCAAAGACTGAAAAGTAGCAGGAGCGTTAGTCAAACCAAAGGGCATTACCAGGAACTCATAATGCCCCTCATGTGTTCTGAAAGCGGTCTTGGGAATATCTGCCTCCTTCATTCTGATCTGATGGTATCCCGACTTTAAGTCCAGTTTGGAAAATACCACAGCCCCAAATAGTTCATCCAATAGTTCATCGATCACTGGAATTGGGAACTTGTCTGGTACAGTGCCTTTATTCAAAGCCCTGTAGTCCACACAGAATCTCCAACTCCCATCCTTCTTCTTGACCAGGAGGACTGGATTAGAGAAAGGACTTACACTTGGTCTTATGATCCCCGCCTCCAATATCTCCCGGATCAGCCTCTCTATCTCATCTTTTTGGATCTGAGGGTAGCGGTAAGGGCGAACGCTGATCGGTACCTCCCCTTCCTTCAAAGTAATGGCGTGCTCCAGCTCCCTCTGAGGTGGCAAACCCTGTGGGGACTGAAAAACCTCCCTAAACTGCTGTATGACTGGTTGCACTTCACAAGGAATGTCTCCCTCTTCCCCCACACTGACTCTCTCCAATCGTTGCAGCTCCACCAAATATCCACCCCCAACCTCCTGGATGGTTCGGATCATGGACTTGAGAGACACCCCTGTCCTAGACAGGCCGACATCTCCCTGTATCACCATTCTCCGCCCTCCCACTACCAGTTTCATCCGCAGTTCCCCCCAATTCACCCTGGTCTCCCCCAAAGTTTGCAGCCACTTCATCCCTAAAATTACATCCGTACTCCCCAATTCTAAGGGAAGAAAATCCTCCCTCACCTGTATTCCCTGAATAGATAGCACCACTCCCCTACAAACTCCTCTTCCCATCTCTACCTTCCCAGTGCCCATCATTACCCCATAGCCTCCCGTATCCACTAATTTCATTCCAAGCAACTCAACAATCTGGGTGGAAATGAAATTGTGGGTTGCCCCACTATCTATCAAAACCACCACCTCGTGGTCAGCTATCACCCCTTTCACTTTCATAGTGTGACTCGAAGTGAATCCCACTACGGAGTTCAGAGAGACTTCTGCCACATCCAGATGCAACTTCTCCTCCTCCTCCACTTCGAACCTGCTCCCACTTCCCTCTTCGTCTTCCTCGTCTTCGCAAACGAGGAGAACCTGAAGAGTCCGGTCCTTGCACCTATGACCCGGCATGTACTTCTCATCACACCTAAAGCACAATCCCTTTGCCCTCTTCTCCTGCATCTCCTTATCAGTAAGCTTTTTAAAATTTCCCCCAGGCCCTCCTCCTCCAGACCTCTCCCTTGGTACCTCTCGTGTACCCCCCGGTGCAGCTCCCTTGGGAGCTAGAAAAGTGGTCGTCATCCGATAGGATCCCCCGGAGTTGCTGCCTCGGGCCCCTCTCTCCAGATGCTTCTGGTCCTCAACCAGCTGTGCCAACTCCATGGCCTCCCCCAGGTCGTGTGGCCTCATCACTCTAACGGCTGCTCTGATTTCTGGTTTGAGCCCCTTCATGAAGTTCCCCTCCAGCACAGTCTCCGAAAGACGATCCAACCTGCTAGCTAGGTACTCAAACCGGTCACAAAACTCTGCCACTGTCCCCTCCTGTGTCAGAGCAAAGAACTGTTCGTAGAAGTCTCCTCCCCGACTGGTTCGGAAACGCTCTAGCAAACAGTCTTTGAACTCCCTCCAGCTCCTAATAGGTCGCCTCATGTCTCGCCACTGGTACCACGCCAGTGCCTTACCCTCCAAGCACAGTCCCGCCGCTGTCAGTTTCTCCTCTTCCGTCAACCCATTGACGGCAAAGTATCGCTCTACCTTGTAAATCCAGCCATGGCCATCCTCGCCTTCAAAGATGGGCATCTTCAGTTTCCTCACCTTGGGATCTCCCCCGTACCCTCGGTACCCTCCATAACCTCCCATCCCCCGAAGGGGAGGTGCTCCCCAAGTGTCCCGATCGTCCCTTCGACGATTATACCCAAATCCCTCTTCATAGTCCTCCCTTCTACCTTCAAAATCAGCACCTCGGCGATGAAACTCCTCCCTTTTCCCACCAAAATCAGCACCCCTTCTGTCATATCCCATGCTCATCTCCTCTCTAGAGAGCGGTTCTAGAGGAGGCATGTCGTTCTCTCCTTCCAAGATCTCCACCTCTGGCATCCTCCTCCCCCGGGGTGGGTTTGGATTTCCTCCGATGCCATGGCCGTCGGAGGTCTCTCGTACTTCCGATGTCGCCAGATTGGTCTTCATTTCAAGCAGTTTCTTCATCATCTCCTCCATAGCAGAAAACCTCCCTTCCAATCTTTCATTATTAGTGGAGATTTCAAGGAACTTCCTCTCCAAATCTGATTTCAGTTGTCCGAATTCGCCTTCCAACACTTCCACCTTCTTTCCAGCCATCTTTTTCTTCCACAAACCACAAGTAAACTTCCTTCGAAAGCTCCCAAAACCCGCTGAAATTTCAGATTTTCAGCCGCCAAAGGTCCCACGACGATGCTCTGATACCAATTTGATAGGAAATACTTAGATCCAAGTATTCCTATCGCTCCGGAAGAGGAAAAACAGCAGAAAACTGCTGTTTTCAGTAGTGGACAGCAGCCAAACGCAGTAAAACAGAGAAAAATAGAAGAAAATCTGAAGGGAAAACCACACCAATGCTCGTATTTCACTAGTAGAAGCAAGAAAACAATAAAAGATACAACGCTCTTCAATTCGAGAGGAAGAACAACTCTCCAAAACTCTCTTGCAACACCAAGAGCCCTACGCACCAAACCCTAGATCTCAAATTAGATTCAAATTCAAGATACCTCTAATTTCCCCCCCATCCTCCTAATTAACCATAAAGGAGTATTACAAAATGTCTAAACAACCCTTCCCATTCAAAATTTCCCTCCAATTGGGTCCACAGAGGCCCCGCCCCCTTCCAGGGCTTCCGCCCGGTTTCCGCCCGCCAGGTTCCGCCCGTCCCTGGGCCGGCGGGTGTAGAACCGGACCGGTCCCTGCTGGACCGGTCCAGCCGGCCCCTCCTGGGCCGGCTTACGCCTAACAGATTGATAATCACACGTCATTTAGTAACACAATATATATGGAGAACATGCCCCATTGACGTGAGACAAAGCATCACAAAGCATACTCTAGCCTTATATGTTGGCTCACCTTAGGAGTACCAAGAGCGGAAGCATTTCTTTTTTTAGAGCGTTCTAAAGCTTTGGAGAAATCTTCTTTGCCCAGATGCTCAAGTGTGCTTGTACGAGAGCCTCCTTCATCCTTGGCAAATGGGAAACATTTTGCATTTTCAACATTATAATTGCTGCCACCATTTAGTATCCTCTGTATAACTCTGGCGCTAGCATCAGCAACTAAAGCATTTATATCCCGTGGCATAAAACCAGATGTCTGTCCAGCTATGTATTTCAAAAATTCTTGAGTGATGTTCTGCAAGTAAAATTTTGCTATTAAACCTGAAAGCAGGAAGTTCCGTAATAAAGGATGGGAGGACATTACCGTCCGTACCTCATTATTTGCAGTATTAATACCTTTAAGTGCTTGAAACAGCATTTCAAAGCGCTGCGCTTCACTCAGAGAACCCATGCTAATCTCATGGCTAAAGCATCGCCTAATAGCAGGTTGCAGACTTTCGATGCTGTCAGCAGCTGCAACCAACAAGACACCCTGCCTGCTAACTTTTTCAGGTTCCACTAAATACTGATTTGCGAAATGCCAAAACAAAAGCAATGGCAATTACTGATGACGAATTAACAAAACTGTATTGATAAACGATAAAAAGCGGTAAAAATCAGTAAAGAAAATATTATCATTGAATTTGACTAGAAGCTTCATACCAAACCACCAACATTCATTTGCCTTGGGTGCAAGATTTCATCTTCAGGGGAAGGTTCAGTAAAATCCCGAATAACTGATGCAACTTCGGATGTAATGGCAACTTGATCCAATGCTGAACCATCATTAGCAGATAAGCTCCCAAACATATCAAACGAGCGAAGAAGAAGTATGCAAGGTGAATACCTGATAATAAATTGTTTCATTAAAAAATAATAAAAAATTCAAATATGAAACTAAATACACGTTCAAAATATTATGGTTAACACAAGAACAAAAATAGAGAAAATGATAAAAAAAAGCAGGGGCGGAATCAGCCTTTCATTTTAGGGGGGGCAAAATTTTAATACTAATAGACTAATATTTAAGTTAGGGCAAAAGGGGGGGCAAAACATAAGATTTAGGGGGGGCAAATTACTTAATTAGCTCTACCATTAAACTAAAAAAAAAAAAATTTTAGGGGGGGCAATTGCCCCCCCTGGGCTGTACTTGGTTCCACCCCTGAAAAAAAGGCACTTAGAAATTCAGCATTTGTCAGCAAGAAGTCAAAACAACAAAATGCCATGCAGGACATTGCAAGTCTATGTTTGCTAACACAGATCTACAATAAGATGCTTATGCAAAACATAAATTCACAAATCATAAAAATTTTAATTTTAACAACTATTTATTAATTTTTATAAAAGCATAATAATAATAATAATAATAATAATTAATACAAATGAAAAATCAATAATTTTCTACTAAAAACAACATGTAGAAATCTGAAATCATTCGCAATACCTTCTATATTTTTTTAAATTGTACTTTGTATTTAATTTTTTTAATTATATGAGTGTCTGAGCTCCTCGCAAATTAATCCTCAGTTTGTCTCATGCTGATCATTTTTACAGACACACCTCGAACAGTGAGGGGACTTTCTGGACTATTTTGTATCAAGATGGCCCATTTAGCAAAATCAGTGATGAATTCATTATTCTTTTCACATAAATTGGCCACTTGGGTTGATTTCTAGGCTTCTAGCAACCTTATATCTACTTGAACCCATTTTCATCACAATCATTATGATGACTTACGGATCACATATATAGGCTAAAATCATCCAAATAGACCTTTTTTTTTAATTATGTTTCCTACCATAAAGCAAGTAGAAAGAAGACACCAACAAAGCCTAACTTTTTGAACAGTTTATTGAAAATTTTTCGAACAATTTCTTTCAATTTGTTATATAAAAATTCCAAGTCATTTATGATAATCTGTGGCGTAAGTAAAATTCTTTGTGGATGTGGAAACTATTCTCTTCATTTAATCAGAGATTTCAATCATTGATCAAATTTTGGGAGAGGCACGAAGCATACTTTTCTAATGACATATTTCCCTTCTTCCATCTTTTGACTTTTACTCTACTTCTACATTTTTTCCATTATTGGTTGAAAGGGAGTCTGTATTTGTTGAATTCAATACAATCTAGACTATAATTTTATGAAGTGTTAATCGTGTGTATGGCATTTTTTTATCCTTAATTCTAGTAATTAATTTTTAGTGGAACGTCATAAAAATTTCTTTTCAATTGATTTTTATCATTTTTCATCAAAAATAGTCAATAACTGCTTTGGATTAATAGTTAGTTTGTGTCCTGTGGGTGTGCGTTACATTAGTTTCCAAATACCATATTAAACCAGAATTAACAATCTTAGAACCTAAGACATACCACATCAAAGCCCTTAGAGAGACGCAGGTCATAGGGACAATTCATAATAAAACAACTATACATTATAATTTGTTACGCTAAAGAAAGATGAAAACAACATTGAATAAGAAAAGATATGGATAACAAATCTAATCATTCAGCAATACCTAAGAGCAGTTTTAAAGGCATTAATAAGTGCCGTAGCAGCTTTCCTCTCGGATGATGCTGTGAGATCATGACAACTGTACTCCACAACATGCATGCCAAACCGGCCAGCAAGATATCTAACAACAGTCCGTTTTCCACACCCTATGCACATAGCTGAACTTACCACTCATGCAAGAAAAATTAAAATTGACAGTCAAAATTAAAATAGCAAATCTAGACCAACCTGCGGGACCGTGTAAGAGTATGGCAACTCTAAATTTTGATGACAGCACAGAAGGGCATATGGTAGGTGCAATAATCGATGCCAAGATTTTCACTGTATCACCCTGCAAGGGCATACAATTTCTAGAAATTCCAATAAAGAAATCTGGAGGAATAGCAGATTCCACACTTCCTCCAAGAATAAGAGCTGTATCATTGCAATTAACACGAAGGGTTGGCTCATCTAATGGTTCCAATGCCACCACCTGAAAAGAAGCACACACCTTCAACACGTAAAAATTCAAAAGAAACAGCAGTTTTATACTCCCTTGCCTTGCTGAAGATTATGAAGAAGAAAATGGATATCTTACCTTGAAGTATATCAAATTATTGGAATGTTTTGTAGAGTTTTTGCCACAAACAGTGCACATCTCTGAATTGCAACTCCAGTCTATTTGAACACAGAAAACATCTCCTATTGTTAAATACCTATCCACCTTGAAGTAATCATTCAAAGCTGAATCAATCAAATCTTGGCGATCATCAGCCTCAATCTTAGAATTTCCCTTGAGAGATTCAAGCATACCACACTGAGGCATCTTTATGAAAGAAATTCTTATGTGTGAAGCATATCTAGGCAAATTAGTCCATGAGACAAGAACAACATTCACATTTTCATTCCTCTGTCCCTTCACTGTTTCCATCTCTTCAACCTCAAAAAGAGACTTCAAAGATTCTTGACCTCCATGAAGAAGAACTTTAAGAGATGAAACATGCAATCCAAGGTTGAATGCTAAAAGTGGAGTGACATAAGCAACTTCCGCATCAAATGTTACAATGTGGTTAGCAGTATACTCAATAGAAGGTAAAACACGCATTACGTGTTGTGAAGAAGGCATAATGGTAGAAGTTCTATATTCTTTTTGTGTTGAATCTAAAACTGGATGATCAAGAGCTAAAACTTTCACAAGCCTTCCAACTTGGGTATCAGCGTTCTTTATGAGAACCTAGACATATTTGCAAGATTTGAAGCGCATCAAAAAATATCCCCACAATCAAAATCTTGAAATAAAGAATCAATACTTCTTCTTGCTTTTATTCTACCACAAATGTAAAATATTGATTATTTGAAATATTAAAATTAGTAGTACCATGCAACCCTTGAAGAGTAGTACCATGTAACCCAAAATAGCTTAATCAACATGCAAGTTTTAGAGTACAAAAACTTAACGAAAACTAATAAAAATTGAATGATAAAAAGAATATAAAAGAAATATAAAGGGGAGGGGACTTTTCTATCTGGTTTTAAACCTACCATGGTCTTAAATCAAACCAAACATCAATGGTGGAAATCAAAACCAAACCTAAAAAATGAAACTGGACCAAACAGTTCGGTTCAGCTTTAGTTCGATTTAAATCGGATATTTGGTTCAGTTCGGCTCAGTTTAGTTTGATTTTAGATGAGATGGTAAAAATCATGATTTATAAGCTTCAACTGGAGATTAACCAATTATGTTTGATTAGATAGCTCAAGGTGCATCATGCATTAATATAATTCAGTTCGATACACTTTTTTCATCTAGGAAGATGTGGGATTCCTTCAAATTGTTACAGCAAGGCAAACAGATGGTATTCTGGCCACCATCAAACCGTTATAAGCATATGCAAAAGATTCCTTCTCACGTGCTATGTAACAGGACAGTACATCTCCTAACAAACTTCTGTTATATTTGTATTCTTTTAGTTATATATACACTACTGTATTGCCCATTGATGTTTAATAAAGAAAGCATAGAAGAATTCTCTACATACTCTGTTTCTCTGCTTAGTTAACTGTAGGTTTACATGGTATCATAGCAGGAATTTCTGCACCTATCCTGATTCTTCTTCTTCCCACTGTTCTGCAATGAACAATTCCTCCGAATCACCTACTGTGTATTCTGATACAGCTGGCAACGTCAGCTTGTCAATAGACAACACTCCAATTCCTTCTCAGTTTAAATTCTTGATGGCAAATGTCAAGAATGTCATCGTGAATCCCTTGACTGCAGATAATCATCCTATGTGGCGGTCTCAAGTTCTTAAACTTTTTCATGCCAATAGCTTTGAAGGATTCTTAGACGGATCGTGGCTGTGTCTTGTTAAATACACCACCAACAATGCTGGCATCTCTACCCTTAACCCCCATTACAATACTTGGGTTTTGATTGATCAAAACCTTGCGGCGGCCCTCTACTCAGTAATTTCACCGGCGTTGTTACCCTACGTCCTGTCTCTTCCTCACTGTGCAGATATTTGGACAACCATTGGCCAACATCTTCAGTCTTCTACATGTTCCCGCATAAGCCAACTCAAAAACGAGTTACATCACTTCTCCATGAAAGATCAAACTATGGCTCAATATCTTCTCACCATAAAATCCAAAGTTGACTCTCTCACGGCAGCTGGTGCTTCACTTGATCCTGAAGATATCATCCACTATACACTAAATGGCCTTCATGCCTCATATCAGGTATTCAAGACAGCCATTCGAACAAATCTTCAACCGCTCTCCTTGAATGATCTCTACACATTGTTGTGTAGTGAAGAACTTAACCTGGCCCACGAAGTTACTTGCGAACTCAGCTCGCTTCTACTTGCCGGCAATTCTATGGCACTAGCAGCTCCTATAAGACGTGGTCGTGGCCGTTCTAACCAATTTCGTGGACATTCTGCATCAGCTTTCAAAATCACGCTGTCCCCTGCTTCTTCCACTCGTGGCGGCAAGACTCTTCGTTCTACTATAACCTGCCAAATATGAGATAAAATGGGACATTCGCGATCAAATGTTGGTATTATCACGATCCACAATACAATACAAAACCATCACCTGCTTTCTTCACGCCGGATGCTGCATCAACTTCGCCTGAATGGTACTTGGATAGTGGGGCGTCCTCTCATCTGACGTCTGATCCTAGCTACATTCATTCCTCCCAACCCTATACCGGCTCTACTCAGGTAGTTTTGGGAAATGGCAAACAAATTCCTATTCAAAACACTGGTAAAGGACTTCTCCCAACTCCTGCAGGTACTCTGCAACTTTCAAAACTTCACCATCTTCCAAATATTTCATTTAACTTGCTCTCAGTTCATCGTCTTACATTTGATAATTCTTGTGATATTTCTTTTTCTTCCCGCGGTTATGTCATTAAGGACCGGAAGACTCAGTGACCTCTTCTTCAGGGTTCGTATATTAACGGTCTATACCCTCTTCGTGTTCAACCCGTCACCTCATCATCCTCATCTCCGCTCACTTTTATATCTGTTCAAGTTGTTCCCGACCTGTGGCATCAAAGATTGACCATCCGTCGACTACCACGTTATCTCATTTAGCTAAAACTGATCTTACTATTTATATTTCACTAAATTCTGCTTTATGTAATGCATGTCAGTTAGCCAAAAGCCACCGACTTCCTTTTCCTTGATCTCTTTCTCAATGTAATACAAGTTTTACTGTTATCCATTCCAATGTCTGGGGTCTAGCCCCCTTACCTTCAATATCTGGTTTTCATTATTACATCTCATTTATAGATGATTTTACCAGATTCACATGGGTTTACCCCTTAGTTAAGAAATCTAATGTACTCTCCAAATTTATTGAGTTTAAAAAGATGATTAAATGCCAATTTAACGCTTCCATAAAAATTTTACGAACGGATGGCAATGGTGAGTTTGTCAATACAGCTTTCGTCATCTTCCTCAAACATTGTGGCATTCTTCATCAATTTACATGTCCTTAGACTCCATCTCAAAATGGAGTTGTTGAACGCAAGCATCGCCATATTGTTGAAACTTTACGGTCTCTTCTCATAGATGCCCACTTACCTCAACATCTCTGGGTTGACGCCTTACTCACTACAGTTCATCTTATAAACCGTCTTCCCTCTCACACTACTCAACAGCTATCACCCTATGCTCTTCTCTATGGTAAATCCCCCACATACGATCACCTCAGAGTCTTTAGTTGTCAGTGCTACCCTTTGCTTCGTCCATATAGTTCTACCAAACTTTCTCCTCTGTCTCGTCCCTGTGTCTTTATTGGTTATGCCACAAACCAAAAGGGTTATCGTTGTCTCGATCCGTCTACCAACAAAGTCTATACCTCACACCATGTTATTTTCAACGAATCTGTTTTCCCATTTCTTCAATTATCTTCCATTCCGTCGGCCTCTCTAGACTCTCATACTCCACCACCTCTACTTCTAGTTCCAGCGTCTGCATTACCTCAGTCAATGTCATCTACTCCACAGACTTCCTCAATACAAACTTCCTTCAATTCACCTTCTGTTTCTCCAATTCCACCAAGTGATGTTGTTCCTAGTCAATTACCAGTGTGCCTTGAGCCGTCTTCTACTAACATTTCTCAGCCACCAGTGCCTTCTTCTCATCACATGGTGACAAGGTTTAAGAGTGGTATTACAAAACCAAAATAGATTTTCAATCTGTTACATGCTTTCCACTCAAACGATCCAACTTCTTATATTCAAGCCTCCAAATTTGATCACTGGCGTTAGGTTATGTCTCAAGAATTACAAGCCTTTCAGTCCTAAGGTACATGGGATCTAGTTCCACCCTCCCCGGAGCAGAATATCCTTGGTTGCAAATGGATATACTGCACAAAATTGAACTCAAACGGTTCTATTGCTCGCTACAAAGCTGGTCTTGTAGCCCAAGGATTTAATCAAGAGCACGGCTTCGATTATCATAAAACTTTCAGTACAGTGGATAAAATGCCCACAATGCGTGTCTTCATTCTTGTTGCATTGCATCATCAATGGCCCATCATACAATTAGATATTTCCAATGCATTCCTCCATGGCACTTTAACGGATACCATATTTATGCAACAACCTCCCAGTTTCTCAGATGTTCTTCATCCTACTCATGTTTGCCGTCTCAAGAAAGCTATCTATGGCTTAAAACAGTCTCCTCGACAATGGTATGCCACATTATCGAACCATCTTCAACAATTTGGGTTTCAGTTTAGTACGGTCGATCCGTCACTTCTCAACTATCATTCCAATTCTATTTTTCTTTATATTCTCATCTACGTAGATGATATATTAGTTACCGGAAATGATCAACCCACTATTAATTGACTCCTCCAAGAATTACAAAGCCGGTTCTCTATGAGAAATCTTGGGCCACTCTCTCAATTTATGGGCATTCAAGTCACTCCAACATCATATGGTCTCCATTTAAATCAAACCCAGTATACACAGACTATATTGTTCCGAGTAGGTATGCAAAACTCTAAACCTGTAACTAATCCGAGTTCTACTAAAAAGCTTCTGGCAGCTGAAGATCCCGCAGCTTTCTCCAATCCTTCTATGTATCGACACTTGGCGGGGTTTCTTTAATATTTGACCCTCACTCGACCAGATATTGCCTTCTCAGTTCAACAAGTGTACCAACATATGCATAAGCCGCTTGACAACCACTTTGCTTCTCTTAAACGCCTTCTGCGTTACATTCAAGGCACAATTTCACATGGTTTACCTATGTATCGGGACTCACTCAACTTACATAACTATACCGATTCTGATTGGGTTGGCGACTCTTCGGACCGTAAATCCATTTCCTGTAACTTTCATTTCTTAGGACGATCTTTGATTTCATGGCAAGTTAAAAAGCAGCACACTGTCGCTCGTTCTTCTACAGAGGCAGAATATCGTTCTCTAGCCACTACAGCCTCTGAAGTTATCTGGTTATGCCGCTTACTATCCAATTTCCATATGGCCCCTACAATGCCTACTATATTATATTGTGACAACACATCTGGCCTTAGCCCATAATCCGGTCTTCCATGCTCGTACAAAACACATGGAAGTGGACTGTCACTTCATTCGTGATTGTATTCAGACCAAGCAAATTCTAGTTCATCACATCACTACTCAAGATCAACTTGCTGATTTATTAACAAAAGCCTTATCAATCTCTCGATTCAAGGCTCTTTCAACCAAACTAATTTCTGCTACAGCAGCATCAGTTTGACGGGGCATGTTACAGCAAGGCAAACAGATGATATTCTGGCCACCATCAAACCGTTATAAGCATATGCAAAAGATTCCTTCTCACGTGCTATGTAACAGGACAATACATCTCCTAACAAACTTATATTATATTTGTATTCGTTTAGCTATATATACACTACTGTATTGCCCATTGATGTTTAATGAAGAAAGTATAGAGGAATTCTCTACATACTCTGTTTCTCTGCTTAGTTACCTGTAGGTTTACACAAATATGGTGCAAGTGTGAAAGATAACTTCCAGGTAATATATATCTTTATACTTATGTGAGCAAGAAATTTCTTCAGTCTGATAAATTCTTTTCTTAATCAATTCTATTATCAAAGATTTGGTATTGATAGTTCAAGTGTCCTAAATTTGATCAAATTTTCCACAACAAGAGTTCTGTATTGCAACGAAAAAAATCGTTAGCTCATTGATGTTTTTAAGTTTCAAAATTCTCTTTTTCAATTCGAATTTGATTGATCGTTGCATCAACATTTTTGCAAAGAGAAACACGGAATAAAATAAATAATTCCCTTCTTTTCATCCAAAACCACTTTCCAACACTTAAAACTTCAGAAAACAAATACTTACCACTGAACCAGAGGTCACACCGAGTATTTTAAGCACCGATGAAGATACCCCCACCAGATGCACGGACTCATGAAGCTCGCTTCCTCCTGTGCCATCACCGGAAAACCTGAGGATTCCGGCCTTCAGGTGCAGTGACGGGCGCTTCCAAGCGGTCACTCTCCCATCGTTCCCTTCGGCAGTCGAATTCGCCGAAAAGAGTACAGAATCGAGAAGATCTCTTGTGGAGGACAATATGAGAGGCTTCCGTCTCTCGACCATTTTCACTCCAATGCCCCTATAATGCGACTAATCCATCATCCAGATCATCGAATTAGGGTTTCGCGGGAAGGGGGACGTGAAGAGGGAAGTGCAGGTAGCGGAACTGGAACCCAGGAGAAAGACCAAAGAACAAAACCATAGAGAAGCGGGAGACGATCGGAAAGCGGTGTTCTCTGATGACACTTTACAGCAATTGATGCCAAAAGAAACGGCTCACTAGAACTGGCAGCCGGCAGAGCCGAAGAGGCAACACTCCCGGTATGTAATGAATTTTTTTTTCATGTATTTATATAGCTAAAATATAAATTTTTATATGTTCATGTATATTAATGATAGATATTTCTTCATATTCAACTGAATTATAATCATGTATATAGTGCCCAGGCAAATATTTTTTCTTGTAGGGCATAAATTATTATTTTTAAATATTCTCTTATTTTTTTTTATTTAGACTTGAGATAGATAGCTTTAAAAAAATTTATTTGAAGTTATTATTTTAAAATAATAAAAAACTTAAGATTGATATGTCACCAAAAATTATCTTGATCGGGCACGACTTTTGATGCAAACATTTTAAACCTGCTGACTGCGGCTACTCCGACCTCTATCGCTTGCAGACTACGGTCCACTCCGGCCACCATCGTCATCGAATATAGTCCACTCTGACCATTGTCACCCATCGACTAAGGTCCCCTCGGACCTCCATCGCCCACCGACTATGGTCCCTACGACCTCTGAAGCTCACCGACTATGGTCCCTCGGACCACCATTGCCCGCCGACTACGATCCACTCCGACCTTCTTCGCTCCACTGATTACAGCCCACTCTGACCATCGTCGCCCCGACTACGGACCACTCGAACCTCCGTCGCTTGCTACGGTCCCTCCGACCTCTAAAGCCCTTCGACTATGGTCCCTCGGATCACCGTCATCCATCAACTATGGTCCACTCTGACCTCCGTCGCCCACCAACTACGGTCCACTCTATCATATAAAGAGCTAAGCCTAAGCACCCCCAAGCACTTTAATTTTTCTTCTATCATATAAAGAGCTAAGCATTGTAGTGCTCTTAAGGGAAAATATGTCCTTATCACATTTCTTTTCGAATTTAATTTTTTTATTTATCTTTTCCAATCCTCTAAATATCAATAAGGTCAATTATGCTTGTAATTATTATCAGGTCATATTCAGGCCATTAAGAATTCTATTTATTGTAAAATTGTGCATTATGAAAATCACATGAAGGAATCTATGAATCACTAATTTGTCAAAACTATCTATTCACAAATATCAACCACTCACTCAAAATACTTGCCAAGAGTGGCCAACTTTTCATGGTGCTGCTTATGTGCCCCACCCCCTTCCCCAGGAACTTTTATTAGGTGCGGACACTGGACCTAGCTTTATATCCGGACACCAATAAAATCACGACATCTGTATTGTACAGCTGGATATTCCTTTTTATTTATTTTTTTATTTTTTCACAAATATGTGTTAGGAGATATACTGTCCTAACAGGTTGCGGGGTCAAGGAGCAGCGCCCCTACTGAGGTTTCCAGGGGCAGAGTGCCCGGAATAAATTTTTATTGTAAGAATTATTTTGAAGTCCCATTTATTTTCAAAGTTTGTAAGTCGTTTGTACTCCGTGATTTGTAGTAGTAAAATCGCAGTGTTTATATGCCCTAGAGGGAGAACACATGCTTCTGTAATATTTCTGTTCATTTTAAAGCATTCTCAACTTTTTCACAAATATGTGTTACAGAAACTTTAAAGCTTTCTCTGCTTGTTTATATGCTGTGTAAGAGTCATGTTGATTCAGATGTAAGAAGCAATCATATTGATTCAGATGTAAGAAATCTAATTAAGAAATACATATTATTTAGAAATACCGAGCGGTACCAAGCATTGATACCGAGAGTTCATCGGTATAAACATTAAATTGATATTAAGGGAAAAATTATATTCGGTACCGTTGTGTATCAATCATATTGATTCAGATATAAGAAACAATCATATTGATTTAGATGTAAGAAATTTGATTAAAAAAACATAGTTATTTAGAAATACCAAGTAGCAACGAGCATTGGTACCGAACGGTACCAAGCAATGCCGAGTGGTACCAAGCAGTACTGAACATTGGTACTGAGCGGTGCCGAGCATAGGTACCGATTGGTACTAAGCAGTACCGAGTGATACCAAGCAGTACTGAACATTGGTACCGAGCGGTATCGAGCAGTACTGAGCATTAGTACCAAGCGATACTGAGCATTAGTACCGAGTGGTTCCGAGCGGTACCGAGCATTGGTACTGAGAGTTCAAAATAAACAAACATTATATAAATAAAAGCAGAAAATGAGCTTTTCTTTATTTTTTCAATAGTCATCTGTAATGGAAAAAATATCAATACAACAAAGCATCTTCATCTTCACCCTAAGTGTACATAAAAAACTATAAACATATAAATAATACTTTAAAGTTACATATTCTCCAAGTGTACAGAAAAAACTATTATTCATCGTTTCTTCATCAGCTTTCATCAAAACCAGTCTTCATTTTCATCGGCTTTTCATCCAAATTAGTATTCATCTTCATCGACTTTTCCTTATCCAGACCAGTCTTCATCTTCATCTTCACTTGCTTTTCCTCCTCCAAACCAGTCTTCTGAGAGACCTTAATTGTTATAGATTTGCTTCTGAGAAATCTGGTGGCTCTGTTTCTACTCAGAATAGACTCTGGGAGCTTAACTTTGTGATTTTTGATGCCAAATTATCCGAAATGCACTATGTTGGTAGTTTCTACACTTGGTTCAACCAAAGACAAGACAATCCTATACATATTAAACTGGACCGGGTTCTTGTTAATGACGAGTGGCTTACTAGTTGCCCCAATGCCTTCTACTATGTGCAAGCTCCCTCCTGCTTTGACCACTGCCCCTTAATCCTCCACTCCACAGACTCTTCTTCCATTCATCACAGATTTCTTTTTTAAAACTATTGGTCCTCTTTGGATTGCTATTGGAGACTTGTGCTGGATGTCTTCTACAACTGCTCTACTGGTAATCCTCTTTCTGACTTCTGTACTAAACTCAAGACTTTGAAATGGCTCATTAAGGATCAGCCTTGGGCGAATTCCAATCATGTTAAGGATCATTTGACAGAGCTTCACTCTAAGCAAACTAATTGTTTGCTTCAAATTTCGGTTGATCAACCAGCAAATTTCTGAATTTACTTCCCACCAAGCCAATTGGATAATCCAAAGAGCCAAGGCTTCATGGCTCTCCCATGGCGAAGATGACCTCAAATACTTGTATGCTAAAATTAAAGCCAGGATGGGCTTCAAGAATGCTGCTCTCAATTTGAGCTCTTCCTCCTGCAGTTCTAGATCGGATGCTATCCATGATATTATTCAACATTTCAAAGATCTGTTCAATCCTCCCTCTATGGCTCCTATTAATATGAGCACCTTCCCACTGGGTAATACTCTTCCTCCTTTCATTTCTGCTTCTCTGACTGCTTCTGTCACAGATGATGAAATCAAGAGAACAGTTTTTTCTGGCTCTTCCACTTCCTCCCCGGGGCCGGATGGCTTTAACTTCCACTTCTACAAGTCGGGATGGCATATCCTTGGACCGTCTATTTACAAAGCTGTGAGGTCTTTCTTTTTGAAAGGGCACCTCTCTGTTGGTGTCAAATCCACTGCACTTACTCTGATCCCTAAAGCTAAACATGCTTCTTCCATAACAGATTTTAGACCGATCTCTCTTTGCAATGTCATATATAAAATTATATCCAAAATTATTGCTTCGAGACTAGAACTTGTTATGCCCCTTATTGTGAAGGATAATCAAGCGGGATTTATTAAATCCAGAATTTCTACGGATAACATTATTCTTGCTCAGGAGCTTCTTTCCTCAGCCCATAAAGGCAACCAGAACAATATTTTTTGTGCCAAATTGGACATCCGTAAAGCATTTGACACGGTCTCGAGGGAGTTTCTCCTTGCTAGACTGAAGTAAAAAAGGCTTCCTTAGACAATTCATCATGTGGATCAAGGCTTGTATCACCAATGTGAATTATTCCATTATTATTAATGGAGCACTTGTAGGTTTTTTTCCATCCTCTGCTGGGTTGCATCAAGGTTGCCCTCTTAGCCCTTACCTTTTTTGCATTATTATGGATGCTTTCTCATCGATAATAGATGCTGGGCCTTTCACTGGTTTTACTTTTGATAACCACAAGATTAGCCATCTTCTTTACGCAGATGATTTACTTATTTTTGGGACTCCTTCAATCCCTAATTGCTTAACCCTCAAGCATCTTCTAAACACCTTCGCTGCGGCATCTGGCTTACATGTTAACTATGGTAAGAGCTCCATTATGTTGCCCAATAACACTCGCCATGCTATGGAAATTTGTAGTACCCTCTCTCTACATAATGCTAGAGAGCAAATTTCTTACCTTGGTATCCCCATATCCTTTAAGAGACTCAAAGTTGCTGATTATCTACCGCTCATGGAATCTGTCACCAGGAAGCTCTCGGGTTGGAATGCCAACCTTTTATCTTTTGCTGGTCGCCTTCAATTTCTTAAATTCACCATCATTAATTCCATTGCTTATTGGATTAGGGGCTCTATTTTACCTAAAACTATTAATAAGCATTTTAAGAAGCTGGCTTCCAAGTTCCTGTTTTTCGATGATGTTGCTGCAGCTAAGAAACTTCACATGGTTGCTTGGGATAAGGTATGCAAACCAAAACATATGGGTGGACTGGGTTTACCCTCCATCCCTGCTCTCCAAATCGGGTATAATTGTGCTCTAATCCTCAGGATTTACAACACCCAATCTCCTCTTGCGAACTGGCTGCTCTTCAGGTATCACTCCCCTTGGAAACAACCCCCCTCTTATGCTTCCAGCTTTTGGAAAGCCATATGTAATACTGTTGTTCTAGCCAAGACTTGTTTTAACTGCAATATCACCCCCAATGCCCCCTTCTCCCTTCTCTGGGACAATTGGTTTAATGGGACTTCTCTGCTTCAAGCTCTTAATGACAACCACACTCTTGTTAGCTTTAACAATATGAGAATTCAAAACTTTATGCTTGATGGGAACTGGTCTCTTCCCAATATTCTTCCATTGCATATTAATGAAGCAATTCAAAAGATTCCTATCTGTGACTCAATTGTTGATTGTCTTACTTGGGGTCACAAGGCAAAAGCTAAATTTAACGACTTTACTAATGAGTATTATAAGGATCTTCCCTTTTGTGGCTGGACCATCTCTATTTGGCATAAGAAACATATTTTAAAATACTCTATTTTTGCTTGGTTAGCTATGATGGAAGATCTCAAAACTGCTGCGGAGCTTAAAAAAAGGAATATTTCTGTGGATTTATTATGCTCGCTTTGCCATACCAATACTGAAAGTACCACTCATCTATTCTTTGAATGCAATTTCTCGCATTCTATTCTCTCATCCATGGTCCCTGGCATTTCTTCTCTCCTGCTCAAGCTGAACCTGTACATGGCCTTCGATTGGGTTGCGGATCATTCCAACTTTACCACTTCTCAAAAAAGGTTTTACTCTATTATAATATGTGGTATTATCTATCACGTTTGGAAAGAAAGAAACGGGAGAAGATTTGCCAATTCTTACTCATGTAGCATCACTATCTGTTTGATTATTAAGAAGGCTATGTTCTCTAAAGTTTGCAATTGGAAGGATGGTTCTCAGCTGTTAGATCTTCTTTAAGGTGGTGCTTTCCACCCTGTCTGAACCCTATTTTGGTGGTAAATGTCTTTTGCTTTGGGTCTGCTTTATCTCATCGATTTGGCTATTTCTGCTGTACGCTCATTTTGCTGCTGCCGCGGGGCAATGATGACCGATTGCTTCACCTTCTCCCCCTGGACGGCAGGTTCTTGCAACTCTTGATTCATTTGATGGCAGCTCCTGCAACCGGGGGCAGTGTCTCGACTCGATTTCTACAATCGGATTTTTCTGAGCCCTCTGCCTGAGTGTTGTCCTGCTTCTGGTTTTTTTGTCATGTGTAATTCTTGACGCCTCTGGTGTTTTATTGTTGCCTATGAGGCTTCTTTTTAGGCTCATTTTTGGGTTTCTTACACATGTAACTAGTATTTTCTTTTCTATATAAATGAACTTGGGGCTTAGGCCTTAATTTCCCCTCCCAAAAAAAAAAAAACGCTAATAAAAATATTATCTTTCTAGGAAAATATATTTTATCAGCCCTCGCATCTCTTCTCGTGGCAGGAGCTTGCCTTTTATTTTAAAATTTTATATGAATGCCATCGACTTGCATAAAATTCGAAACTATCCGCCGTAAATTTTGAATTGGTCTCTAATGGACGGCAGATTTGCTCTCCGCATAGAAAAGGTGTTACCTGTTCTGGCATTTCTTACCACCGGTGAGGCAATGACACCAGGGATCGAAAAGGTTACAGTAGCCATATATAACAGAAGGTAGTTATACCTTCCGTTCGGAGCGGTAACCTTACGTACAAGTTTCCAAACCTATCTCTCCGCAATAAAAGCTCCCAAATCTCACATTGCTGTTCTACATTTTTCTGCAGCTCTTCTTCTCCGCTTTCTTCGTCTGTACTGCGCTCAAACCCTAGACCTATTTCCAACCAGGGCGCGGATATTGGAAGTAGAAGATGAGGGAAATTCTGCACATCCAGGGCGGACAATGCGGCAACCAGATCGGTGCGAAGTTCTGGGAGGTGATCTGTGACGAGCACGGGATCGACCACACCGGGAAGTACAGCGGCGATTCTGACCTGCAACTCGAGCGGATCAATGTCTACTACAATGAGGCAAGCGGGGGAAGGTTCGTTCCGAGGGCGGTTCTCATGGATCTGGAGCCTGGCACAATGGATTCGGTCAGATCCGGGCCGTTCGGGCAGATCTTCCGCCCGGATAACTTCGTCTTTGGACAATCAGGGGCCGGGAACAACTGGGCGAAGGGACACTACACCGAGGGGGCGGAGCTAATAGATTCTGTCCTGGATGTGGTGAGGAAGGAAGCGGAGAACTGTGATTGCCTGCAAGGTATGAGATCTATGAACTCTAGTTTTGGTTTGCGTTCATTTCCTGTTTTATCCTTCCTCCAAGTCAATGGCATGATAGTAATACCGATTTGAATCAACATGGTTTATTTTTGGTTCGTGTCTGCCTTTTAGGTTTTTTTTTTTTTTTTTTTTTTGGTATAGAGTGTCAGCCATCTCCTAATTTGCTATGTATGAGGTGTGGGTGTGTTGTGCTTTTGTATATTTATCTTTTTTTTCGTAAGACATTTGCTTAGTTGCTAAAATGTTAGGGGTTCTTTAAAAGAAATAAAGTTCTTAATTGGGGCGTTCATAAAGATTATTAAGAAATTGGGATTATTGCAAACTATTGATTGGTGGATGGATTTAAAATTGTAATCAGTCAGTTTAATGTTTGTAGTGATTTGTTGAATGGAGGGGGAGTAGGGATTTTTCTCGAAGTCAAGCTATGGCTGATCTTATGTATCTTAATTACTTGTTTGAAATTTGATGGGGGGGCATGCCTAAGGGAACTTTTCTAGCTCTTTTTTGTTACGTTTTTTATTATAAGCATACCTCCAACATTTTTGTGGTTTCTGTTTCATTTGAACCGTAGTACCATACTTCAGTTGATTTATCCTTTACGCATGCTAGGTCTGTTCTCTCTATCCTATGGCCTACCTCTTTTTTTTGTTACTCAATTTACATTATCTTCTTACAAGCAATTATCTAACCATTTCCAACTTCGGATCCATTCAGCTATATCAACTTATCTTCGTTTTATAATTTTTTTAGGTTTCCGTTAAATTCACTTGTCAAATGGTAACCCTTAGACATTTCTTCATGCTAGCCACCCACCTAAATGAACTGTTGCTGTTTCATTTCATTGAAAAGTTATATTCAACATGAAAAAGGAAATTTGTGCGCTCAAGTCTTATTTCTTGAGCACTTGATTTATAATGAATGTCTAGTTGTTGTTATAGCCGTTAAATCATCAAGATGGAGATATGTGCTGCAAGTATTGTTCATAAATGAGCAAACATTTATAAATTTGAAGTTAAGTTTGCATTAGTTTGTCTGATTTTATTTTTGAAACTCTGTTGAATGCCACACTTTTTATCCTCTATAATTCCTACATTTCAATTGTCCCAAGTGTGATTTTTTTTTCTACTAAATCTCTTCATTTATGGTAACATTATTGAATGTTGCATTGCTTTGAAGACTATTGTTCTTTTGCTCTTATGAGTTGAGGTTGCATTATAACTATCCTAGGTACGTCCTTTTATTATAGTCTATGAAAGAATGCTAAGATATACTAGAAAAAAATATGAATGCTGTATGAGAGTAAACTTTCTGCGAAACATTTGTTATCCTACAATAAGATAAAATAGGCGAGGCTTCTGCAATAGCTAATTTTGTTGTTTGGCTTTTTCTAGTAGGTATAATTTTAGACATCTGAGCATATTTCTATTTACTTAACCAAGTGTATTCTGCTTCTACTTATGCCTTTTGAATCATATAAGATGTAATGATGATTAATATACAATATGATTGTACTTAGAAATCTTTATCTTTGCATTACTAGGAGATGATTCCTTATCAAACTTAATTTCTACCTGCTAATCTTAATTAATTGTCTTGATTTTGTGTATATACAAGCCTTTAAGTTTCCATGCTGTTATGTTTTTGTTCTGTTATATTAGTGGAAGATTAATTTGGTTTAGCGTTCAGAACAATTATTGTTTTCTTTGAGCCCTGGATTATATTTTATTCATTCCACCATATTTTTTCACATTTAGCACCATGCATTCCTTTTAAGAAATTACTTGAAAAATATAAAGTTATGAGTTATTTATTTTTATCACGATTTTTTTTGGAATTGTCCATTAAGTTATTGGTTCCTTGCTCATGGAGGATTCGTCCTAGTTGGTGACTAACCTGTACAGTACAATGTGAATCCTTGGTAAATGAGAAAAAAACACGCAACATAGAGTTGTCTAATTTGTGTTGGTTATTTGTTTTTAATTCTATTTAGGATTCCAAGTATGCCATTCGTTGGGTGGAGGAACAGGATCTGGCATGGGCACTCTTCTTATTTCAAAGATCAGAGAGGAATACCCTGATCGCATGATGCTCACATTCTCTGTTTTTCCATCACCAAAGGTCTCAGATACTGTCGTGGAGCCATACAATGCTACTCTCTCTGTTCACCAACTTGTTGAGAATGCTGATGAGTGCATGGTGCTTGACAATGAGGCTCTCTATGATATTTGTTTCCGCACTCTCAAGCTTGCGACTCCTACCTGTAAGTTGAAGTTTTAGTTCTAATTTTCAGATTTTGAACTTATGGCACGCCTATAATTTTCTCATTGGGTGTTCCGTTGTTATGTTGACTCTGCCTTTGTTTTCTTGTTCTGCCCTACTTGTTATTATTCATAAAGTGCCTGGAGAGTTTTCTTCGTTGCATGCTGGACTCCAGGTAGCTATTTTATGAGTATTATATATTCATGAGAAAAGATAGTTGTTGAAGAATGATGTGGCACCAGGAGATTGTATTGTCATCATCTAATCAGATGTGGCACATCAGTTATCACTTTTTTTTGGCAATAACCTTTGCCCCGTGTATCACTTCTTTATATTAAAAATTCATAAAGAAGTAAATGCTTAACATAAGTTCTATAGTCTTGATGTTCTTAGATTTATGTGAATGTAGTTAATCTTTTTGTTTCCTCTGACTGCTATTACTCATGTTCTAACTGTATTTCTGTTATTTTCACATAAATAATACTACACTCCCCAAATAGATCCTTAAAATGGGCCACATTAGTTGCCATTAATTAATACTATAAAATGGTTTACCAGGATCTACCTCAGATCTTTTTTATTCGATGTAAGGTTTTTGACCTAGAAATTACTCATGCTCGAGATTTTTGATCCTTAAATGAGAATTCATATCATATATTTTTTAAAATTTAGGAATAATATTTTTATCATATGTAAGCCCTTTCTAGTAGATTAATGAACTTCGACCTGTAGATAAATTTTATCAAATAAGATATTTGATTATTTATAAGAATTTAATAAGTATAATATTTGACAGGAATATTAAATTTCATCAAATATAAAGCCTCTTATTCAAATGTAAGGTCCTTGAGTCAATATAAATAATGGTTTATATGAGGCATAAGTTTTTTATTTAGATAAATGGTGTTTTATCTGGATAATAAAGTCCTTGATTCAAATACGTGGATTTGTAAATGAATATAAGTTTGATTTAACTTTTCATAACACTACGTTAGAGAATTAATTTTTTGCTGGAGTAGCTTCCGAGTGGCGCCGTTTAAAATGAGAATTTATTTGGATAGATTATAGAATATTTTTCCTTTCTCATTGCTGTTGGTAACCTCAAAGAAAGTCTTCCTAACGTTTTTATTCCCTTAATGTTCTTATATTTCTGTGCATGCAGCTGTGAATCAAGTTTTTTTCCGCTTAACTGCTCTGTAACTCATGTTCTAACTGACTACCCACCTGCCTGTTATTTTCTCATTCCAGTTGGTGATCTCAATCACCTCATCTCGGCTACCATGAGTGGTGTTACATGCTGCCTCCGCTTCCCCGGTCAGCTCAACTCCGACCTCCGAAAGCTAGCTGTGAATCTGATCCCCTTCCCACGCCTACACTTCTTTATGGTTGGTTTTGCTCCTCTGACCTCTAGGGGATCTCAGCAGTACCGTGCCCTCACAGTCCCAGAACTGACCCAGCAAATGTGGGATTCCAAGAACATGATGTGTGCTGCTGATCCACGCCATGGCCGCTACCTTACTGCCTCGGCCATGTTCCGTGGGAAGATGAGCACCAAAGAGGTGGACGAGCAAATGATTAATGTTCAGAACAAGAACTCTTCCTACTTCGTGGAGTGGATTCCCAATAATGTCAAATCTAGTGTGTGTGACATCCCACCCAAGGGGCTTAAGATGGCATCCACCTTCATTGGAAACTCAACTTCAATTCAGGAAATGTTCCGTAGGGTCAGCGAACAGTTCACTGCAATGTTCAGGAGAAAGGCTTTCCTGCATTGGTACACTGGCGAGGGCATGGATGAGATGGAGTTCACTGAGGCCGAGAGCAACATGAATGATCTGGTGGCCGAGTATCAGCAATACCAGGATGCGACTGCAGAGGAAGACTACGAGGAGGAAGAAGAAGAGGATGTGGAAGGCTGAGCCTGAGAGAAATCCACTTGTCTTGAATCTTTTTTCGTCAATTTCTATTTTATATCTGATGATGTGAGATCGTATTGAGGTGTAGGACATTAAATTCTGTGTTGGTTTGTTTAGTGTTCTGATGGGTTTCTATATTTTCTGTGTGGAGTGGAGTTTATAACATGGCTCAGTGCACTTTGTAATATATCAGTTACGTTTCGTTGCTTTGTGGATCTGAAGTTTGGATGCTTAGCTCGTTTTTGGGACAACGTGACTTTGACTTTGTTTTATGCTGGGAAGTACGTGAGCCATTTACTTGGTTTTATTCTCTGGTTTGTGGTTTATGCATGCAATGAATGAATAGGCCAGGCTTTAATGATGCGTACAACTGAACATCATATTATGAAGATTTGGGTTTTGTTTGGGATATTTTTTATTATTTTTAAGGTAATCTTTTAGTATAATTTTTTTTAGAAAATAGTAAGAAAGTTATCTCAAACTAAATTTTAGTTGCCTTGATGGTGCATTGGCTGTGGAAATGTCTCAAATGGCAAATTCAATAACAATCATTTATTGCGTATGTGATGTGTGTTGATTTTGTTTTGCTTATTGGAAGTTTTAACTAAGAGGTATTGGGTTTGAGTTTTATGCATGTGATGTGTGTGTGAATTTATCTTAATTGGTTTAAATGTAGGGTTGCAAATGAATCGAGCATTTGACGAGCTACTCGTAACGCAGCTCGATAAGAGCTTGTTCATATTTGTTTGATAAGATAAATGAACGAGCTTGAATACTTTTAATAAATCCTCGATAGTTAATAAACAAGTTTGAACAACTTGGCATTTGGTTCGTTTATGTTCATGAACAGTATCATTTAATGCTCGTGAACAAGCTCGATTAAAGCTCGAGTAAGAAGTTTGATTAGAACGATATTAGAGTTTAAAAAAATATATTGTTAAATTTAATAATTTATTTTAACTAATCATGTCTTAAATTGTTTAATAATTTATTTGTATTTCTTGCATTCGCCTAAAATCGCGAACAACTCGCTCTATGAACAAATATAAGATAAATCATAATCGTTTGTTCGTGAATGAGCTCATTTGGTAGTTCGAAAATATTAATTAGGTACGGTCATGAGCGGACTCATTTGATAGCTCAAGAATACTCATTAGATATGTTTGTGAATGAGCTTGTTTGATAGTTTAAAAAATTTCGCTAGATATAATCACGAACATGCTCGATGTAATTATTTGTTAGAAGGCTTGATAAGGCTCGTTTGTTAAGTTAATGTACATCTGGAAGTAGAGCTTGTTTATAGCTTGATAAGGTTTGTTTGTTTAAAGCTTGATAAACATGAAATGAATCGAATATGAACTAAATATGAACCGAACATGAACACCCATTAATTTAAATGAACCAAGCTTGAACACAAACACCAAAGCTCGAATCAAACTTGAACCGAACTTGAACAAGCTGATAATAAACGAACTCAAACATGAGCATGCTGACGAGGACATCAGAGATCTATGGCTACGATCGTGCCTATTTATTTTGATCTATTTTATGTATTTAAATTTTTATTGTTCTTTTTCCCTTTTTACCCTCACTTGAGGGCTTTATCTTATGTATGCCCTAGGGGCAATAGTGTCTGTGTTATTTCCCTTCATGTATTTGGCTATTTAAAACCTCCCTCTTCTTCTTTGGAGGGTTAATGGATGATAATGAAGAAAATTCCTACACATGTGTTCTTTGAATTGTGAGTATTCTAGGAGAGAACTTTGGAGAGATCCCTAGGGAGGGAAAACGGATTACCCACCAACCTTGGAGACGGCCGGATTCGTGGTTTATTTTATTATTCTTGTCTTTCATTCTCTTTTTCTCCTAGCCGCCGGATTCCCCTCCTTCCTCCTCCCCCACCTCCGGCCCAAGTCTCCCCTCCATCTCATAGCCGCCAGCCCTAGCCCCTCTCCACTACCCACATTTTCCCCCACCCAAACCGCCGGCCTCCCTAGCCTCTTCCCCTACATTTCCTTATTTCCTTATTTCCTAATTCGGGTTTGAACAAAATTTGGGGCAGATATTAAATTAAATCCTTTCCTAAAATCTCAAATCTATTTTTGGAAAGTCATCAAATCTAATCCAAATCAATTTTGAATTAAATTTCTTTTCCTTATTTGAAGTTTCCTATTTTTGGAAGGTGTTAAATTTATCTCCAAATCTCCCTAGCCCCATTAAGACGCCGGCCCCACCTTCTTTAAGTCCTTGGATTTATTTCCTAAACCCAATCTCTCCTCTTGGAAATAAATTCAAACCTCCCCTCCCCAAATTCA
This sequence comes from Dendrobium chrysotoxum, assembly GCA_019925795.1. Taxonomy (NCBI): domain Eukaryota; kingdom Viridiplantae; phylum Streptophyta; class Magnoliopsida; order Asparagales; family Orchidaceae; genus Dendrobium; species Dendrobium chrysotoxum. The sequence goes on from CM034312.1 coordinate 7,443,717, forward strand.
AATTGTTTCCTAAAATAAAATTCTATTTTAGGAAACTTACCCTATCACATCCAAATCAAGTTTGAATTGGATTGGAATTAATTCTTCCCTCCTTAATTAGAATTCCCAAAGAGGCAAGCATTAAACCCTCTCCCCAATCCCCTCCACTCTTTGGATGCCACCGGCCCCATGGTCCCTCTCCCAATTGATTTCTTTCCAAAACTCTAAGCTACAATTAATGGGATTAATCCCCTAATTCCCTCTCCTCTCTCCTCTCTCTACTTGCCCCCACATCAAACCCTAGCCCCAACACTTGATTTCATGCTGTCCCGAAATACCAAAGTCAGCAAGGAAACTATCCAAGAAGTCTCCTAGTTGCTTTCCAGTGAAGAATAGAGAGCTGTCACAGAGATTCTAGCTGTCCATACTGCTGTCCAGAAATTCTTGGATGCTAGCAGAGGCTGTTCACCCTTCCTAACCCGGGAAAACTGTTGTCCAAGGCCACCTGCATGCTGTCCAGTGTTTCCAGCAGAAGTTCCCTGCTGACCAACGCTTTGGGAAGCCACAGTCACTGCCGGAAACTGTCCGGAATCACTGTCCCAGGGTGGCTGCTTGCTGTCCAAAGGTTCGAGCTTGGGTTACTGCTGTCCGAGTGGTCCAAGAAGCCACCAACTACTGCCCAAGCTTGCGAAAAGGTTGAATTTTAGCAAAGGGTGAACTCTTTCCTTCTCTCTTACCTCCTTCGTTGATCCTTGCTTGTGGTTTTATTTGATTCATACAAAATCTTGCCAAGCTCCGTTAAAAGCTTAATGTTTGATAGGAAGTGTGTGAGAGATCTATCATAGCACTACTCTTATTGTTAGATTAGGGATTTCTCGTTGAAACCCATCTCGTATGCAACGTCAAGAGTAATTGATTATTATGTGGTTTTTACTTTTTGCAAGTAACTTGGCCTAAGCTTGTGTTTACCGCTCTTTAGTTTTATTTTTTTGTTCGAGTCATCGTAACGCTTTAATTAATTAGCTCTTGCTCATTAAGCGTGCAAAATCCTTACCTAAATCAAATCTTCATATGTGTTCTGCATCACATGTACATAATCAGCTCGGCTCGATTCGTTTGCAGCCCTATTTAAATGCCACCTAAAAAAATAAACATCTTATGTCATATTGGCACTTGTGGAATTATACGTGCACCATTGTTCCTATCGACCTGATCTAAAAAAAATGACCGAGAAAGCAAAGAGGATCAGTTCGAAGCAAGGCCTGAAATGAATTTTAATGAACTTAGAATGAAGCCTGATCTTGCGTCTGTGGCTATTATGAATATGATATAATGGTATATCAATTGAGAAAACTTAATTTTTTTTCCTTCACAACATTTTTTGAAGTTCGTGGCAAACTCAAATTGGCTGGAACTAGTAACCCTGTCAATGGGCGTTCTCATTGAACCGCCTCAGCAAGGTGCTCCATAGACGTCCCAGCGTTGGTTGAAGGAATGACTGGTAGCGCATTAGACACTCCTCAAGATTAGCAATATTCTATGATGCTATGCAATGGATTTTCTAGACATGTGAACATATTTTTCTACCTTTAGTTTAATTCTCATACAACACTTATTATATACGTCCATCAATACCACTCCATTTCAGGACCCTTATGGATGACTTCCATTAGCCATCCAACTGTTGTTAGAATAATTAAATATATTAATTATGCGAGACGTCGCCATAATTATTTAAGCATATATATTTAATTATATAAATCATTAAGTGGCCCACATACTTAATTAATTAATGATTTAATTATTTATATTGAAATCCTATTGGTCAAGAAGAGAATTTGATCAATCGTTTATGGACCGTTTGATCAAATAACTCCCATGAGCGGTTATTATAACTACTCCGCAGGAAATAACTACCGGTCCTCTCTCTCTCTCATTATGAGGGTTAATTTGCTCCATAGAGAATTAACTCATGAAAGTGAAGAAAGTGAAGGAGAAAAGGGAGAGAAACCATAGTTCGGAATTTAACGAATTCAACATGAATCAAAGTATGTTTTCTTCCGATTAAAGTCTTGTGAAAATCATCTTGTTCAAGATCTTGTGGATTTAAAGGATTGTGTAAAAAGATTTTTTGTTTCGATTTCTTTTACATAATTATGATGCGAGTTCTTGTAAGATTTAAAGAACTTGATCATGTAAATGAAGTTCTTGTTAAATAAGAGAACGATTAAAAGTTTACATGTGGTATCAGAGCATGGTTACGAACTTGTGATTTTCCGTTGAGATTTTTCTTTACTTTCTTCTACGTTTCTTTCTAATGAAATCAAGTTCATATGATTTGTTATTGATTTCAATTAACGCATTAGTTATCGAATTATATATCGTCTCGATTTATTCATAGCAAATTAATTATGTTTATACTTTGTTTTCCGACATAGATTATGCTATTTATTTCATTATGAATTAATTTGTCATATGAAGATTAATGATGTAAATTTATTTTGCCTTCAAAAATATTTTCCTTACATGTAATTATGTACATTAAGTAATTTCCTTTATGTATTTCATTTATTTGAAATAATTATTATCATAATTATTTAATTTGATATTTATATCAAGCATAGTTTGTTAATCACCAAAGTGGTCAAACTAGAAAGTTTTATAAATATCAATTAAATAATATTTAATTACTCGTGAGTATGTGATGCTATTAATAGAATGACATGATGTTTTTATAAATTTTTATTACGAGTAATTAAAATTCAATAGCTACAAAATATTTAAGGATCGCCCAAATATTGATTAGTCATTTTGTACTGTTGGATATAAATGTGATAAATTATTATACTTAATTAAATATATTTAGTATATCCAAAGATGACAAATATATTTAATTAGAGTATGTATAATTATCAATTATGATAATTTTAATTTGAGCATCAATTATGATTATTGTTGTATATTGTAGTATCACCCAAAGGAGAACTTCAATATGCATTTTATTGATTAACTGTATGTTATCTGAATCTGTTTTATGCTTTTTGAATTTAATATTCAAATCATCGATATGTGAGTCTTGTATTTTTTTTTGTTTTGCAGCATCTAATTCTGTTATTCTTCATTCGCAAGCTTCGTCTATTGTAAAGTTTAATGGGCTTAATTATTCTGAATGGAGTGAACAAATTCAGTTCCATTTAGGAGTTTTGGATCTGGATTTTGCACTACTTAATGATAAGCCTACTGCTATTACTGATACAAGCAGTGTTGAACAAAAGTCTTTTCATGAAGTTTGGGAAAGATCAAATAGACTGAGCATACTGTTTATGCGAATGACTGTAGCAGACATTATTAAACCAACCATTCCAAAAACTGATAGTGCTAAGGAATTTATGAAGTTAGTGGAGAATGTATCCCAATCTGAGTCTGCTGATAAGTCACGTGCTGGGACATTAATGGGTATGCTAACCACCATGAAATTTGATGGTTCTCGTACTATTTATGAGCACATTACTGAAATGACTAATATAGCAGCAAGATTGAATACCATGGGAATGAAAGTGAGTGAAAGCTTCCTTGTACAATTTATTATAAACTCATTGCCTCCTGAATATGGTCCATTCCAAATTAATTATAATACAATTAAGGATAAATGGAATGTGACCGAATTACAGAGTATGCTTATTCAGGAGGAATCAAGGCTTAAGAAACAAGGAATTCACTCAATTAATTTCATGGGTCAACCAGATTTTAAAAGAAAATCAGGAAAGAAGAATTCAAAGGGCAATAAAGGACACCTAAAGCCTAATGTGTCATCTGTCCAAATTCAAAATAAGGAGCCAAAGAATGATAGATGTCATTTCTGTCACAAGCGTGGACACTATCAGAAAGATTGCCTGAAACGTAAGGCTTGGTTTGAAAAGAAAGGTAAGCCTAGTGCTTTTGTATGTTTCGAATCAAATTTGGCTGAAGTTCCTTATAATACTTGGTGGATTGATTCTGGTTGTACCACTCATGTTTCAAATGTGATGCAGGGATTTCTTACGACCCAAACCATAAAGCCAAATGAAAAGTTTATCTTCATGGGAAATAGAGTCAAAGCTCCAGTTGAAGCCATTGGAACATATCGTTTGATTTTAGATACTGGACATCATTTAGATCTTTTTCAAACTCTTTATGTACCTTCTATTTCTAAAAATTTAGTTTCTTTATCAAAACTTGATACAGCTGGTTATTGTTTTAAGTTTGAAAGTGGATGTTTCAGTTTGTTTAAGTGTAATCAACTTATTGGTTCTGGTGTGCTTTGTGATGGTTTATATAAATTAAGACTGGATAGTTTATTTGCTGAGACTTTGTTAACCTTGCATCATAATGTTGGAATAAAACGTGGTTTAATGAATGAAAATTCTGCTTACTTGTGGCATAAACGTTTGGGTCATATATCCAAAGAAAGAATACAAAGATTAGTGAAGAATGAAATCCTTCATGATTTGGATTTCACTGATCTTGGTATTTGTGTGGATTGTATTAAAGGAAAATTTACAAAACACACAATTAAGAAAGCAGCCACAAGAAGCACACAACTTCTTGAAATCATACACACTGACATATGTGGACCTTTTGATGTGCCTTCTTTTAGTGGAGAAAAATATTTTATTACCTTTATTGATGATTTTTCACGTTATGGTTATGTCTATTTGTTGCATGAAAAATCTCAATCAGTAGACATCCTTGAGGTGTTTATTAATGAGGTTGAAAGACAATTAGATAAGAAAGTAAAAATTATAAGGTCTGATAGAGGTGGTGAATTTTATGGAAGGTATGATGAATCTGGACAATGCCCTGGTCCATTTGCTAAATTCCTTGAAAGATATGGCATTTGTGCTCAATACACAATGCCTGGCACACCACAACAAAATGGTGTTGCAGAAAGACGCAATCGTACTTTAATGGATATGGTTAGATGTATGTTAAGTTATTCTTCTTTACCCTTATCATTGTGGATGCATGCTTTAAAAACTGCTATGTACTTGTTAAATAGGGTTCCTAGTAAGGCAGTTTCAAAGACCCCTTTTGAACTGTGGACAAAAAGGAAACCTAGTTTAAGGCACCTGCATGTTTGGGGTTGCCCAGCAGAAATAAAAATTTATAATCCACATGAAAAGAAATTAGATTCTAGAACAACCAGTGGTTTTTTCATTGGTTATCCAGAAAAATCTAAAGGGTATAGATTTTATTGTCCTAATCATAGTACGAAAATTGTTGAAACTGGAAATGCTAGGTTCATTGAGAATGATGAAATTAGTGGGAGTATAAAACCTCGTGATGTAGAGGTTCAAGAAGTTAGGGTGAAAATTCTTTGCCTGTCACTTCTAATAAAGTTGTTATTCCTATAGTTGTTGAAAAGTTTGACAATATACAGGATGAGCAAATGAATGATGATACATCCCAAAATGAAGTTGTCACTAATGAACTTATAATTGATGAACCACAAGAAGTAGCATTAAGAAGATCTACTAGAGTTAAAAGATCTGCTATTTTGAATGATTATATGGTTTATCTACAAGAGTCAGATTTTGACTTAGGAATTGATGATGATCCAGTTTCATTTTCACAAGCCATAGAAAGTGTGAATTCTAATAAGTGGTTAGATGCTATGAAAGAAGAGTTAAAATCAATAAATCATAACAAAGTCTGGGACATCGTTGAATTGCCTGAAGGTTCCAAAAGAGTTGGGTGTAAGTGGGTCTTTAAGACCAAGCGTGACTCTAAAGGCAATATTGAACGGTATAAGGCTAGACTTGTTGCCAAAGGTTTTACTCAGAAAGATGGTGTTGACTACAAAGAGACCTTCTCTCCAGTTTCTAAGAAGGACTCATTAAGAATTATTATGGCGATAGTAGCTCATTATGATTTAGAGTTACATCAAATGGATGTGAAAACAGCCTTTCTAAATGGGGATTTAGAGGAAGAAGTTTACATGGATCAACCTGAGGGGTTTTCAGTTGAGGAAAGGAACACATGGTGTGTAAACTTAAGAAATCAATATACGGACTTAAACAAGCTTCCCGGCAATGGTATTTTAAGTTTAACAATACTATCACTTCTTTGGATTTAAAGAAATCACTGTTGATCGGTGTATATATCTAAAGGTCAGTGGGTGCAAGTTTATTTTTTTGATCTTGTATGTTGATGATATTTTGCTTGCTACTAATGACTTTAGGTTTATTACATGAAACCAAGAAATTTCTCTCAAATAACTTTGAAATGAAAGATATGGGTGAGGCATCTTATGTGATAGGAATTGAAATATTCCGTGATAGATCACAAGAATGCTAGGATTGTCTCAGAAAGCATATATTAATAAAGTTCTTGAGAGATTTAAGATGGAAAAATGCTCAGCAAACATTGTTCCAATTCAGAAAGGAGATAAATTGAGCCTTATGCAATGCCCAAAGAATGAATTGGAACATAAAGAAATGGAACAAATTCCTTATGCATCTATTGTTGGAAGTTTAATGTATGCTCAGACTTGTACTAGACCAGATATTAGTTTTGCTATTGGAATGTTGGGTAGATATCAAAGTAATCCAGGACTTGATCATTGGAAAGCTGCAAAGAAGGTTTTACGATATCTACAAGGAACAAAAGATTACATGCTCACTTTTAGAAGATCCGATCACCTTGAGGTGATAGGATATTCAGATTCAGATTTTGCTGGATGTCTAGATTCTAGAAAATCCACATTTGGCTATGTGTTTCTTTTAAGTGGAGGAGCAATATCTTGGAAGAGTGCAAAGCAGTCCGTCATTGCTGCATCCACAATGGAAGCTGAGTTTGTGGCATGTTTTGAGGCCACAATTCAAGGATTATGGTTGCAGAATTTTATTTCAGGACTTGGAGTTGTTGACAGTATTGCCAAGCCGTTGAAAATTTATTGTGATAATACCGCAGTAGTCTTCTTTTCTAAGAACGACAAGTATTCAAAAGGTGCTAAACACATGGAGTTGAAATACTTTGCCGTTAAGGAAGAAGTTCAGAAACAAAGAGTATCATTTGAGCACATTAGCACCAATCTTCTGATTGCAGATCCATTAACCAAAGGGTTGCCACCGAAGACATTTCATGAACATGTTGTTAGGATGGGCATTACTGAAAACATTTATTAAGTTTATGTTTGTTTGCTCTTTATGTCTTTTGATACTTTGAGCTCTTTTATTTAGTTTCTGACAATTAGTGTATCCTGTTTATTATGTTGAGTATACATGAATGTTTATGTGAATATTGACAGGATTTGTCTTTTATAAAGATATTATTGTCGGACCATTATGAGTATATCTTATTATGCTTCATATTAAGTATAAGATTAATATCGTGATACATGGAAGGAAATGCATCGAACTAATGATGTATGACCGCCATGATCCATATTAATTTTGTACTTAATAATGAATTCATGATTTGACCATTTTATGAAAGAGGATTTGTATATTGCGCTTTATGTTTATAATTATTAAATTATTAATTGAATTATAGCATATGGGCCAAGTGGGAGAATGTTAGAATAATTAAATATATTAATTATGCGAGACGTCGCCATAATTATTTAAGCATATATATTTAATTATATAAATCATTAAGTGGCCCACATACTTAATTAATTAATGATTTAATTATTTATATTGAAATCCTATTGGTCAAGAAGAGAATTTGATCAATCGTTTATGGACCGTTTGATCAAATAACTCCCATGAGCGGTTATTATAACTACTCCGCAGGAAATAACTACCGGTCCTCTCTCTCTCTCATTATGAGGGTTAATTTGCTCCATAGAGAATTAACTCATGAAAGTGAAGAAAGTGAAGGAGAAAAGGGAGAGAAACCATAGTTCGGAATTTAACGAATTCAACATGAATCAAAGTATGTTTTCTTCCGATTAAAGTCTTGTGAAAATCATCTTGTTCAAGATCTTGTGGATTTAAAGGATTGTGTAAAAAGATTTTTTGTTTCGATTTCTTTTACATAATTATGATGCGAGTTCTTGTAAGATTTAAAGAACTTGATCATGTAAATGAAGTTCTTGTTAAATAAGAGAACGATTAAAAGTTTACAACTGTATGTGTTAAATGAAAAGGTTGTTGATAAACAGAAAAAAAGATTGATAATTCTCAATATGTATACCACTATATTATATTTATGTATACAACCCATGCTATCCTTTTGCCACTTGGAAGAATTTTAAGCAAGATTGAGACCCTTGATCCTTCTAAAAAAATCCTCCATAGCTGACTTTTCAACGAACAATTAATATATTTTGATGAAACTTTGATAAATATATTTGACCTAATTTTTTAATCAAAACATACAACAAACAAAATGAGAAGACAAATAAAAAAGCCTATATTAGGAACGCCAAATAAAGAGGGGATTAGAAAAGTATTGTCCTCAAGTTTTTTTTTTTTTGTCCTCAAGTTAGTTAATTGTATATTATAATGAAAAAAGAACATCCATATTTCTAATAACAAACAAATAGAAGTATAGAACTTTCATTTCTTTTAAAGAAAAAGGGGGAGAAGAGAATAAATGACTGATCTTGGCATTTGTGCAATTTCTTTCTCCGTAAATATTGAGATAAAAGACAACCATACCTTTTTTTTTTTGGTCTGCATTAGAATGCAACTTACTCAAAAGATTGGTAATTTGATCATCTTGAAGTACTGCGCTAAGCCCAAAATTTGGCATTTGGGGTGAAATGTAATGCAAGATTTCCCGGAAACCACAAGAGCAACGCTCATAGTAAATGGTAGCAATCAATAAAGCTTGGTTTGGTTGGGCGTTTCTAAGACTTTTTTCGTTGTAAAACAGGAAAATAAATAAATTTTTATCGTTTGGCGAAACTGCTTTTTTCAAAGACGTTGTTAATAACATCGTTTTGAGACGAAACACCACTGCTCTTTTGCAACTCCTTTTCATGCTCGTTCCCCGTTTTACACTTGCGAGAAGTCTTCTTTACCCCCTCAGTCGCTCGTCTTTGTCACCAGGATGCCTTCGATTGTTCGTCCCAGGCTCCGATCAAGGCCACCTAGGTGATGCCGATATCGATTTGCAGATGGATTTTGATGAAAATGAACAGGATGTGACTCATTTATCTGATTTGAAGAAGATTTGGGCGTTCCTTCTGATTGTGATGAATAGTAGTCGTCCAATTTTCCAGCCAACAAAGCAATTGCGGCTACCTCTGATGATTCGCACGAATCAGACGAAACAATGCAAATGGAAGAGTAAAAAATAAATGGTTTACACGATGACATGGAAACAAACAACGTCCAATTGGACGATTGCGAGCAAGAAGCCCTGTTCGAGCAGGTTAGTGTTGTATTAAGAAACACCTCGTGTGTAACGTCAATCCAGATTTCATTTTTTTCAGTTGACAATGGAATGAATTTGAAAATGATTGTGAATTAGCTGTATGAAGCTTCTACCAGGTGTGTAACTCGTAGAAGAATAGCCATTAATAACACAATTTTCTATAGAGGAGTGCACATCAGGTGCTCGAGCATATGCTCCATTGGCAACTAATGCAGAATTTTAGCAAAACTAGCATCCTGCAACCACCTCAGGGCCGTCCTATGGTGTTTGGAAAGAGCTATGGTCAATCCGTCTGGAAGAAGCCATGCTACAGTCAACATGAGAAGCTCAATAGGGGTGACATTCTTGCAGACAATGGCATCTCATTGAACCTTAATGTTCAAATGGTGAATGACAACATTTCCAAATTATATTAATCAACTAGTTATTCATTTTAAATGTACTCGTGTATTTATTATTAAATGTCATAATTTAGGATAATAAATTAATAGTTTTTAAAAATTTGTACATTTTCATTTATTTAAATAGTAAAAAAAACTAAGCATATTTGAGTTTAATATGTGGGTAATTTTGTCATTTTTAATGAAAACGCTGAAACTTTTAATCATATCAAACACCTATTATCTATTTTAAAGTTTGAATAAGCACATAAAAAATAATTTAACCAAACAATATTATGTAATAACTCCATTATATAGAACGTTATTTCTGAAACTCCATTTTCTTCACAACGACATTAAAACAAACTTTTTCAAGAACAGTGACTAACCAAACGAGGCCTAAGAAAAGCTCCTGATTGGCCTATAGACTCCATCCCTAGCTGTCATTTTTTTTTTGAACAATTAAAAATTTCCATTCCATAGAAAAGAAATTACAGACTAGGCCCAAAAGAGGACAAACAAAATACAAAGAATAATACACCAAATTCAGGAAAACGATCTTCAAAGAAAAAGAAACAAAAAAGACCTAGAAGCCTGACGGACTTAGAAAATGGTAGGAGCCATCCTATAATCGTCACCCAGATGCTTGGTCAGGACTATCTATTGGAGGCAACAGCCCACAAATCATTCCAAAGATAACCTCAAGAGAAACAAGCATCATCTCACATCCCAAAGAAGGGCCACCAATGTCCGACCAAAATGAGAGAATCAACTACCAAGGTTGCCAACAAGCCAAAGCCATCCAGGTGGCAAGCAGGAGCCTGCCCCATCATTGTCCAGATTGCCCGAAGCAAACCAAAAGCACCAAACAATAGCCAAAATCAAAAATCACTACAACCAGTAGAAATTAGAACCCACCAAACAAAACCCATAAAACCCACAAGAAACGACCACACAGTGCAAAGAAAAGACCCAAAGGCAACCAATAAAGAAGAGAAGACTTACTTCTTGTTGTGTTTGCGACTATGGCGTCTTCCACCCCCAATGGAAAAAGCTTTCTCAACGATCCTACTAACCTTCAACATCCCATGATACTCATTCTCGGCCCCATTAATGTCATCCCCATCACCCCCGCAAAGCAAGGCGAAGGACTCATCAAGCCAATCATTTTGATCCACACAGGAATCCTTCATTTTCATTGCCAATTCAGATTTCAACGCCTCATTAGATATAATAGCAAACGAAACATCGATAAAAGAAGCATTTTCCTTCGAAGCAACATTATAAGCCAACACATGTTTAGAAGAAGCCAAGGAAGGTTCCTCAGACGCAACAACCAAACCACTATTAGAATCATTCAACACCACCGTGTTGACATCACAAAAGCCCATGTTCAACCCCTCCAACCTATCAAGAGACAAAGCAAGAACTGGAATATTAGGATCCTCCTTAGAGTCTAAGCTACCCACAAGAGGCCCAACAACCATAATAGGAGAAACAATAGCCCCATCTCCAACTATACTTGAAACTAGAAAACCCTCCCCCTGCTCCTGCATGCCCGTATTAGCATCATCAGTAGCACCATCATTCAAAACAGGAGATGGAGATGAAGAAGGTATAGGATCAACACCATCCTCTATAATGACACCCAAATTATCAGTAGGCGAAGCAACATGTAATGGACGGGTCAGAGTATCATGCTTTACATCATCAATCAGACTTTCATCAACAACCGTCCTTCTTAGAGTTCAGAATATGATTAGGATGCAAAATAGAACATTCCAAATTTGAATGACCAAGGGACTTACAGTGGCCACAGAAAGAGGGAAAATCCTCCATTTCAACAGATTGAACATACCCAAACTTATCAGGGCCAAGCCAAATACGATCAGGATAGCGTTTGGTGATATCGAGTTCAACAAGAACGCAAGCAACAGAAGGAAGAGAACCAACATCAGTAGCATTGTCCATTTTGAACGGTTTTCCAAACAAAGACCCCAAACTATGAAGGATACAGGTAGAAAAGAAATAGGGGCGCAAGTTAGGGAAGGAAATCCAAATATGTATAACCGGAGACTCAACATTGACATCAAAAAAGGGAGACCATTTGGATAGCATCATAAAACAGTTGTTGACGAAATAAGAACGATGAGAGAAGGCATGGCTATAGTCTAAATCCTTGCTCAATTTAATCAGCACATTCCTAGCATTTAAAAGAGGAAAAACTTCCAATGAGCTTAAGATTGAAAAAAAAAAATTACGAATGGCATCTAAAGATGGTCTGCGGGCAGGGAAAGAACCGATCAAGGAGAACTCAAACGATACCACCAAAGAGAGAACTTCCGCCTCTGAAATCCACAATAGCTTTCCGAATGAAGCCTTTTAGCCTGTCGATCCCTAGCTATGTCACCTTGGTTCATTTGTATCCATGTAGGGTTGGCTCTGATGAGTTACCACCACTTTAAAAGTTTGCCTATTGTTAGCCTTATGCTTAGACCGCTTTTTCTCACATTCGAACTTACACGGTACTCACATTATAATAGATTACATAGAATTATGACAGAGTATTAGGAAAGAAACATCATTCATTAATATCATATTATACGTGCATATCTATAAATTATTTTATGCTGACATCGGACAGGGAGAGCCGTCCTGTTCGTCTCTGCGTTTTGACTATTCATGCTGCGCTTTTACTATTTATAGAAACAAAATCGAACGCTTCTTCCCGTCTGGTGTCCGCACAAAATAATTTCTCACATCATATATGCTTACATTTATCTTCATAAATTTAGATCACAAAAAAACCATGGAGGGTCATTTTACCACCACAAACATATATAAAACAAATATCTTAAGTACTTCATTTACATCAGATATGAAGTTATAACTATAACAAAATTATATTATATCACATATATGCTATTAAGAGATGGAACCATAATCTATAAAAAGAGGATTACGAGATGTGAGATATCATTTCACCCTTGGGGTGCTTATACATGAAAAAGTAGAGAAGTTACAAATTTTTTTTTTTCATTTTCTAAAAAATTTATAATTTTTGGTAGTTTTTTGCTATTTAATAGATTTCTTCAATTTTAAAAAATATTATTGACATTTTTAAATAAAAGTAATGTTTATATTTTCTTTAAATAAATAAATAAATAATAATGCACCTCTTGAGCACATGCTGCTTCAAGCACTGTTACTAGTGGGCTATTGGCATCGTTAGCGGTGTCGACTGACCAATTAGCCCAGCCCACTTTGGGCCCACTCTAGGCTCTGAAAAGCCTATTCCAACATTTTTTGGGTCCATGAAAACATTTTAATGTTTTGGACCCTTTACGATCATGTTTGAGCAAATTTGAAAAATATGGTGAGAATTGGTTTTAATATTTTTTATCTTAATTGACATGCCAATTTCAACAAACTTTGAAATTATAATATAGGGAAATTTTTTTTTGGTTCATACCCCTAAGAAGAGGTCTGTGTCAACGTCCAGTGAGTGGACTCACCTCATACTTTTTTTAAAATTATAATTGTTCCATGAATTTTATTAAAAAAAGAATCCATATTTTGGGACAATTAAGAATTTGATGTCGGAAAATAGGGTGGGGCCAAATGATATATATATTTGATTAGCACGCATCTTGATTCACTATCCATTTTTTAAAATTTTATTTTTAAATTTAAAGTCATTCGAAATTTAATTTCAACTAACTTGTAGTCAAATTGTGCGTTTTGATAAGATGAATGAACCTCACAACACTGAAAGTGATTCGATTTAAGTCCACATGAGCCTAAATCAAGCACTTGAAGTATAGTTGAAAACTTTGGGGTATTAATTAAAGGATCATATGAGCTTTGAATCTTAAATGTTTATAGTCAAATAGACAACTCAGATGAATCCAACATGCCTAAGATTACACTATTTTGAGGTCATTAGGCACTTAAATTCATTTTTGAAGAGCAAGAGTTTTCACTTTTTCCTCCGCTAGGGTTTTTTTTCCTGGAGCATTTCTAGGGTTCCCCTACCCCGCTGGGGCCTCCCCCTTACTGGCGCCGACGATCTCAGTGATTTCCAGGGAAGTGCTCTTTGCCTTTTCTAGCGTATTTTTGGGTTTTCTGTTTTTTGCTTTGTGTTCGGTTTCCTTCTTCGGCGTGTGCCGGGATGGCGCCGAATCGGTTGTGCGACCCCAATTTTTTAAGGGGTTCGTCTCATTTGGGCTCGTTTGTGGAAGCGCTTGTCGGTTCTTCCTTGGTTGCTAGCTTTCTGGAGCTGCGGACCTCTACTTTTCGCGGCTTACCTTCCCTTTGGATTTATGAGCTAGAAATCAATGCTTTGGCTACTCCGTTTCAATTTTCTTTAGTTAGCTTCTTTCCCTCAAAACGCCCTTCTCTTGATTCCATTCACAAGTTTTTTTAAACCTTAAGTTGAATGGTGAAGTTTCGGTCACCCTGCTTAATCCGTCGTATATTTTGATCAAGCTAGCTAATGATCTTGATTACTGTAGGATTTTTTTTGTCATAGATCTTATCTTGTTTACAATTGTTACATGAAACTCACAAAGTGGTCTCCTAGTTTGGATGTTGGTGTTAAATCGCCAGTCATCCCGATTTGGGTCTCCTTTTTGCAACTGTGTCCTCATATATATTCTCCCCGTATTCTTCATGATTTGGGCGCTATTTTTGGTAAACCTTTGAAAATTGATTCGGCTACTTCTGCTGGATCTTGGCCTTCCTTGGCTCGTGTGCTAGTGGAGCTTGATATCACTAAATCCTATCCAAACTAGGTTTGGTTAGGTCCTGCGAATTTGGGTTATATTCAGCATGTTGTTATGGAAGAATTCCCTCCCTTTTGTGCTTCATGTAAATGCATTGGTCATGTGGTTGGAAATTGCCGTCCATTCCAGTCGACTGATCAGTCTAATGCTGTTGCTAAACCTATTTTGAATTTTCTTCCCCTTCTTCCTTGTCTCCTGTTGTGCCTAGCCTATCTAGGGAGGAGGATGTTGCTGCTCCTATTGAGTTGGAGGCTGCTGGGCAGGTTTCGGGGAGTGTTGTTGGTCTGGTGGGGGATCTTCTTATTTCTAATAATGTCCCTGTTTCTGTTGTCGTGGTTGGGATGGATCCTGGTTCCCTTGCTCCTCGGTTGAATGCTGGTGAGATGAGAGAATTGAATTGTGGTACTAATCTTAAAGCTAATTTTTCTGGTGTGGATGCTGTGGAAGATCCGAGAGAGATGTCTTTGGAGGTTAATTCTGGGGAGGTGGTGCCTTCTGGCCTTGTTTCTCCTATCCGGGAGCTGGCGGGTTGTAGTGATTCATCTCCCTTTATATCTGCAGATCGGGATGCCATGCCCTCGCCTGTTAATTTAGATTTGAATGTGTCGGTTAATTCCCTATCTCATGCTTGTCCTAATTCTAAGCTGGAGGGTACTGCCACTTTTGTTAATGTTCCTATCTCTGTTATGTCTAATAATGAACTGAAGACTCATGTGGCTAAGTCTGGGATTAACTCTGTTAGGCTTCAAATGGATTGGCTGATTTTGGATGATTTCCCTTCTTCTCCATCTGAGGGGGAGGATGAGGAATTTGATGAAGAGGATTTGGCATTTCGTTTTGTTAATCAAGGTCGCCCCAATATTGGTGGTAAAAAGTGTAAAAGTAAATGAAAAAAGAAATAGGCTTTGACATCTCCTATTACTGTTACGACTGTGGTTTTTGCAAGCTTTCTGGACGATGATGATGGAGCCCCCAGCTTACCCCTTGTGGCTCGGCTGGTTGGCAACCTGGGTACTTTGCCCGTTTGCTTGATTTTTATGGTTGTGTTGGTTTTATGTAGCTTTACCCATGGATGGTCCTTGGCTGGCTCAGGGTTAGTGCAAGGGGCTTCTCCTGAGTCTTATTTAGTCTCATTCCCCTCTATTTGTTTTTGTTTTGTTCTGGCTGCCTTTTTCTGTTCTGGCTGTTGGTCGTGTTGGCTGTTGGCCGATTAGTATTGTAATCCCTTGCTAGTATGAATAAAATATTTCTTAAAAAAATCATAAAAAAATAGGCACTTAAATTCTGAATGAACAGTCTATGTTCGAAAGATTCAACATGAGCCATATGATTGAGTTTGGAGAGAGCTGGGATATTTGAAGGACATTAAGGGGCTGTTTGGTTGGCTGTAAATTGATTGCAATGTAAACTAAATACTTAGAGACTGTTTAGCTTGAAGTAAACTGAATGCAAAAGAAGTATTTTTTCTGTTTGGTTGGATGTATGCTGAGTAAAGTAAAGTTAGTGCATCATGAACTATCATTTGGTTGGTTGGTTGAGTGACTATAGAGTAAAATAAATATATTTTTAATTCCACATTAATAATTATAATTTTATGAGATTTTGATATAAAATAAAAAATAAATAAAAGTGAACTAGGTGGGAACAAGGGCCAGATCATCGTAGGCGAAAGAAGGAAGAACCATGAGATGCACGAGCAAAGTTCGGTCGGCATTTCGCTTGCACAACGTGGGAGCAAGGCTTGAGGAAGAGACGCTTTTTTTTTGCGTGAGTGTGACGGTCTGCGAAGCGAGGCAATGTATTTATAACTCGCTCAATTTTAGCGTGTTTCAAATACACCGCAATTACACTAGGATGGAGTTCAGAATGTGTCACTTTGACACTGTAAATTTACTTTGCGTTGCACCAAATGCAGAAATACTCAAAATGCATGTATTCGCTTTACAATGCACGTTAAATGCGCGAAACCAAACAGCCCCTACAGCTTTTCTCACATTTGATGTCAATGATCATGGATGGCCATTGCCAATAGCTGTTTGCCACCGTCCGACCAACATTGTCCAATTAATGTCATATGACCATTGCAGCATGACTATCATAATCAATTCTCTTTTGCGTGATGACCATTATTTGATAGCTACCACCTGACTGTTGGCGCTTGACTACGGTCATCTGATTGCCATTAGCCAACTAATACCATTCATTACCATGTCTCCATCATTCTTCCTTCTATCTTCAAACAATGATAAACTTGTATTATATACTTTATATTATACTCTTCTTCAATATAGGGGACGACTATACCTCTTATAACTAACATATATATTAAATCATTTCATATTTATAATGCTCCATTTTTTTTCCTTTTTCAAAAATTTCACTTAAAAATTCTGGTGTCCATTATACTCTTTTTTGTTATATGTGCATGTATTTGATCTACGTGTAAAGCTATGACATGAATTTTTTTTTACCATTGCCATAAATTTGCTTAGCACATATCAAGAAACTCACTTGAACCAACAAACATCATTTGGCAATTTTGTAACATTCACATCATCTTATAGAAAAAAAAAATCTTTTACAATATTCTTGTTAACTAAAGCAAAGGTTTTGATGCTACTAAAAGCTCTAACTTGAACTTATGTTTTTTTATTTTTAGAATAAATATCATAAATTTGAACCTAATGTGTCAATATTTAAGATAAATCTTAACTAACATTTTATGTGTAATTACTTTTATAATTGATGTTATGCCTATTTATCTATATGCTCTACTTTTAATCAATAAAATATTTAAAATATATTTTAATCATTTTTAAAAAATTTCATACTAATAATGAAAAATTAAATCATATAATATTTTACAAATAATGCAAATATATGTTTGAATATATTTGATAATAGTTCATTCTAAGTTTAAAGTAAAAGAGTTAAATTTAAAAAATATTTTTTAGCTGGCTTATCACATTAATCCAACAAGAAGAAAAGTCCATTCAATTATTTAAAAAATATTATATATATATATATATATATATATATATATATATATATATATATATATATATATAATCAAATTAAATTCGATAAAAATTCTTCTAGTTTCCAATTATTCTCTATGCAATTTTTTAAGAGTTTCTTTGGGGCAACTTAAGCTTTCTTCATTTGCTTTTAATAGCTCATTTCTCAGCCACTATTAAAAAAATATTTTAACTTTCAAAAAACTACTTTTTTAAAGTAAAAAATTTCAAAATGCCATAAAAAAAATTATCTTCCAAACACATATTATTTTTTATTAACTACTTTTTCTTATCATGAAAGCAATCGAAAAACAATTGCAAATAAAACTTAGCTTTATTTTGGACCATTTTTTTATTACTTTATAAAATTGCGGTAAAGAAAGTAATTTTTTTAAAGCTGTTGTAGAAAGCAATTTTCTAGCATAAATTTTTTTTTTTAATAAAAAAATAATTATCAAATAAAAATTATAATTACAATTACAAACAAAATATTTTAAAGCCTCTCACTTTGCCGCTCTTTAATTATTTTCTGTTGTTATTTAGTCCCCAGTTTGTTTCCACTCAACTGACATTAGAATAAACATTAAAATCATATAGGGTTCTCATTATTCAAATTTCTTGGATAAGTACTCCTATAGGGTTCTCATTTTTCTCAGAGCATTGCCTGTAATGATCATGTCATCCACATATAAAAAAAGAGTAGAAATTTTTGTTATGTTGCCCTTTTAAAAATAATGTAAGATTTCTATTACCTTATTCATCATAAAAGATTTTCATAGATTTGGTGAAACATCTAAACCAATCTATAGGAAACTATTTTAATTCATAAATTGATGTTTTGAAACCTAAATTTTTTTTGTTTTTGTTCATCTATCTTTCTCTGATAGTTCGTCATAAAGAAATGTAACAAATCAAATTATTGCAACGGCTAATTAAGATTTGAAGCTAAGGATAATAAGAATCAGATTGTATTAATCTTGGCTATATGAGCAAATGTTTTAGTACGTATAGTCAATTTCATAAATTTCAATGTATCCTCTTGCCACCAGTCTGGACTTAAAATATTCAATCATGACATCAACTTTATATCTCATATTAAAGATCCATCGACACCCAACTGATTTTACTCCTATGTGATGGTAAACTAGTACCCAAGTTTAATTCTTTAGTAAGGTGGCCATCTCTTTATTCATCGCAGCTTTTCATCTTAGGTCCACTAAAGCTTCCTACACATTATTAGGTATAAATATAGAAGGTAATTGATTTATAAATAATTGATTTATTTGTGTCAAATGATGTATAGAGATATAATGATTCATTATATACTTTACTCTGCTAGATAGTTGAGATTAATAAGTATATTTTGGAATACCTATATTGGGATGTTGCAGTAAATGTTTCCTATATGACTCATGTACTTTTTAAGCTCTTTTCTCAAGGAATGATTGGTATGGCATATCAATTGAGAGAGACTTAGGCTCAATTTCAAAAATTTCTTGGTTTTCTATAAAGGCATTTTGATTCTAATTTTGATCATTAGATTCTAACTCATCACCTCTCCACTTGTTCTATCGTTGTATAAGATATCACTTTCTTAAATCTAAATTTTTTGAAGTAGGATCAAAATTATCAATATCATCTTCCTTGAGATTATATATAATAGGAAGAATTTTTCTTACAATACCCCCTAAAACTCATATTAGAGAAATAAAAAGTATTTTCACAGAAAACAACATTATTGTGATCAACATGTGTTTAGTATGGAGATCATAGCATATACATCCTTTTTGATGAATATCATATCCAACAAAAAACATATTTCAAAGCCTGAGACGTTAACTTAATATCTTGGTATTTGGGAAGATGAACGTACGCAACACATGCAAAGTTGTGTTGTGATAGGTTTGGGGCTACTAGAGCAATAATAGCTTTTACAAATGTCTGAAAGAGTATTTTTAAGTTGAGAGAAAGATGAAGAATGCAGTTTATAAAAAAATGTGGCAGAGAGAAGAGCTTTGCCTCAGTAGGATAAGGGTATGTGAGCCTTCATTTGCAATAAGTGTCTACTTTTGCATTCATCCACTCAATCTTGTTGAGGTGTATCTATACAACTGGCTTGATAGATTGGGCCATGATAGTAAAAACAATTATTGATGTGTAGAATTATGATATTCTCTATCCTTATCACTTCATAATACTTTTATTCGTGCATGGCACTGTGTTTTAATGGTGTTATAAAACTTGCGATAAGTTAACTCAATTCTTAATTTGAATATCATCAAATGTAACGAAAACATTTAAGTAAAATCATTTAGAAAGGTAACAAACCAATGTGTCGCCCTAATATATGGATCGTGGATGATCCCCAAGCATACAATGAATCACCGTAAAAGGAACGAGACTTTTGTTCAAAATTAAAGAAAATGGTACATGATGACTTTCTAATAATAATCACATATGAAAGTGGTATGTAAGTAAATTCCTCTTTAAATTTATATAACATTTTTTATGCTATGTGATTCTTTATTATTTATGTTCTAATTTCTCTTTTTTTTTATAATATATTATAATAAGCACTTGAATTTCTCTCTTTTGTTATAAATGAGCTGACTCAAAGTCATAGAATTAAGCTTGAGCTCACGCTCCAACTCAATTAATTTATCAAGCTCAAACTCGAGTCAATGATGGCTCGAATTCGACTCAATTCGTTTATTCCGTGAACGAAATCAGAGAACTCAAAATGGCAATCAAATAAAATTTTGAAATAAAAAATATAAATTTAATATTAAAGAAACTCAATTTAAAATCTTAAAAAATTCTTTTAAAGGCTTCTGCTATCAATGAACTGTTTTCAATTCCATTCCAAACGAAATATCCAAATAAATAAATAAAACTTCTTATGATGCTGAACATATTAAAATAAATTAAATTAATAGTTAATCAATAAGACAAAAGAAAAAAAATCTTAGAAATTTATCACCATTTCTTCCCGTGGCCGTCCCTCCACCATTTAGTATGATTTTTATCCGATTAAAGAACATTCACCTACCGGAAGCATAAAGCGACGAAAATAATATTGATGGAATAAATATTTTATATCAAAAAAAAAAAAAAAAAGTAGAAATTTTATCTGAATTTATTCGCGGAAAAAATAAAAAATTATTAATGTTCACAAAGTTCTTAAAAACGAGTCTTATTTGCTGAGGAGTGAGGATAAAATATTAGACGATAAGAAAATAATAATAATTTGATTTTTTTAACTCATCATAAAAATAAAATAATAATAATTTGACATCTATACTAAATGAAATGCCTAAAAATTCAATAATATATTTAATTTAATCATAATTTAATAAAATTTTAAATACCATAATATATATATTTAATATGAATTTATAAGCCCACATTAAATATTTAGAAAATTTACATGCACAGCACGTAGAATTATATAATTTATATAATTAATACTTAAAGTTTATTATTTACATACATATCATTTAAATTTTTAAATAACATATTTTAATCATCCTCTTCATGACAATCTCATTATCTATAATATAGTATGCAAATAATGAATTTTAAATATCACATATATAAATTTAGTAATTTTAACTGCCTTGCATGTAATTCCCTAAAATTTTGTGAACATCCCTAAAATTTGTTGAGCATCTCATTTCTATATATACCCTTTTAGAGAACTTAATGCACCTCAACACCACAAACCAAAAAAAGAAGGGGAATGAAGAACCTCCTCATCCCCTCCTCCATTAAACTCCTCATCCTTCCATCTCTCCTCTTCCTCTTACTTTCTTCCCATGCCATTAACGTTGATCAATACAACAAACTCGATGAGAACTCCTACATACAATGCCTCTACAACCACTCTGTTCCCTCCTATCTCTACTTCACTCCCCAGTCCCCTTCCTACAACTACTACTTCTTCTCCTCCGTCCGCAACCGCCGCCCCCTCCTCAACTCCTTCAAACCACTTCTCATATTCCTCCCCGCCGTAGAAAATCACGTTCAAGCCGCCGTTCTCTGCTCCCGCAGCCTCTCCATTCCTATTCGCACCCGAAGCGGTGGCCATGACTATGAGGGTCTCTCCTACACTTCCACTTCAGGCCAGTTCGTGCTTATCGATCTCCAATTTTTATCCTCTATCAACGTGGATTATATGTACTCTCGCACAGCTTGGGTGCAGGTAGGTGCTACTCTTGGCCAGCTCTACCACACCATAGCTAACAAGAGCAGCAATGCCGCATTCCCGGCCGGCCTCTGTCCGACGGTAGGCGTAGGCGGACATATCAGCGGAGGTGGATTGGGGATGATGACCAGGTCTTAATTTTGGAATTAATAAATAAAGTTGGGGCTAACCATAAAATATTTTTATCAGAGTTGAAAATTTTTTATTTATTTTAACGTATTTTATATCAGTCACTATAAATATGAAAAAAATTTATGATTCAAAACATTAAATTTTAAAAAATAAATTTTCTTAAAAAAAAGGGGAAAAACATCTAATTAAAATTTTGAATATGATAATTTGTAAAAAAAAATTGAATTTATTTTGATTGATGAATAGAATAATGGCCGAAATAATCTAACTTCTCATCAAGAGATAATTATTCCTAAATAATAAAAATAAAACTCATATGAATAATAAGATGCTTAGAAAAATAATTTTTTAAACCCGTTAAGAGTTTTCTAAGCTTCTTATTATTCATTTGAGTTTAGCATTCTTAAAAAAAAAATTTAAAATATTGAGCATCTTTTAATGTAATAATTAAATTTTTATTAATAAACTTCAATATTAAACATGTTCATAAGAGAAAAATCCTATAATAAATAACCTACTGGGAATTACACACTTACACTAACGACATAAAATAGTGAGACTATTAGATTAAAACGATGGTAAGACTTTGAGCTCTTATAATAATCATTATTTGCTTTTACAGGTCTTTCGGGTTGGCCAGCGACAACGTGGAAGACATCCGAATCGTCGTCGCAAGCGGAGAGATAGTGGATAGACAAAGCATGGGGGAAGGTCTATTTTGGGCGTTGAGAGGAGGAGGAGGAGCGAGCTTTGGGATTATTCTGGCTTATAAGGTGAGGCTTGTGGAGGTTCCGAACAATGTAACTGTGTTCACAGTCTCAAAGACAGTGGAGGAGGGAGCGACGAAGCTTGTGGGTAAATGGCAGCGAATAGCTCATAAGGTGGATAAGAGATTGTATATAAGAGCACTCTTTAAGGTGGTGGGAAATGATAGTAGTGAACATGACAATCAAAATAAGACAAACAGAACAGTACAGGTTTCTTTTAACTCGCTGTTCGTTGGTGAGATGAAAGAGCTGCTGCTTATCATGGAGGATTGCTTTCCGGAACTCCAGTTGAAGGCAGAGGACTGTATTGAGATGCGCTGGATTGAGTCAGTTCTTTATTTTGCAGGTAAAGGTGCTAGTTAAAAAGAGTAGGCTGGCAAAGTCTGTTTAAATTTATTGAAATGGTGGTTAGCAAAATTGATTTAACTTATTTGCAGGATACCAAGGGAAACCTTTGAGTAGTCTGCTTGAGAGATATTCTCCTGTGTACAACAGCTCCTTTAAGCACAAATCCGACTTCTTCACAAAACCCATCCCCTTGGAAGGTTGGAATAGAATACTGAGGCGTTTCCTCGAGAAAGGAGAGCAACCTATGATGATCATTGATCCGTGGGGAGGGAGAATGGATGAAATCTCTGAGACTGAGACAGCCTTTCCTCATAGGAAAGGAAACCTTTATAACGTTCATTATTTGACACAAAGGTGGGTGGAAGATAATGCTACACTAAGTATGAAGCATGTGGATTGGCTGAGGAGGTTTTATAAGTTCATGACTCCTTATGTTTCTAAGAATCCAAGAGCTGCTTATCTCAACTATAGGGATTTAGACATTGGAACGGACGTTATGGGGAACAAGACAACTTATTGGGAGGCAAGACGGTGGGGTGAAAGGTACTATAAAGGTAACTTCAAGAGATTGGCTTACGTGAAGGGTGAAGTTGATCCTAATAACATGTTCAGGAATGAACAGAGCATACCTCCCCTCTTTTCTAGTTAAATTTAGTCTCGTGAAAGCTCAAGGTGAGAAATGTTTTATTCGATTTAAATAACAGGGAGTACCACGCACAATGTTTTCAGCAATTTGGAGCTTGGTGAATCATGCTGTGTGTGAGTTTTCCTTCACGGTTGTCTTTACATTATGGCTTCTGTTCATCAAAATAAGAATATAAGGCACACAAAAAATGAAAAAAAAAATACTCAGATCACCACAAGATACAAAACAAACTCATTCTCTAACCACATGAATCTTTTAATCCCCTCACTACAAATCTGAAGAGGATGTGAACATGACCAATCAATAAGATTCATTTCATGCATAAACATAAAAATTATAAAAAAATAAATGAATTTTAGAGGTTCTTTTTTTGTCAGTAATTTTGCAAAATTTTTATCATAAATCCATAGATAATAGTAAGCAACTATATATCAAGAGCTATGCCTATTGACTGAAATGTTCACCCCCCTCTTTGATGTGGTATGCTGTGGAAGAAGCAGGGTAGAGCAAGAACCAAAACACAGAATTAAGACAAAAGATAGTATTCTATTCCAGAATGTGTAAAAACTGCTTCTTCCTCCCTCCAAGGAAGAATAAAAGCTTACTGTCATGGGGCAAGACCTCATGCTGAAAATGGCTAAATGGCCAAAAAGCTAAACAGTACTATTTCACCTAAAGAAGCAACTATGATAGTGGGGGAGCAACATATATATTCTAATGGTAAATTAAAGAGGAAAAAAACAAACTATAGTTATAGGATAACTACGATGCACCGCATCACTCTTCTTCTTGTTTTTGAAATAGAGACAAGTGAATGAATTGTATGCTGATCACAATAGGAGACACTTGTATTAGTGTGCGCGTATGTATATTTTTGTTTTGGAGGAGATTTCAAGAGCTGCTGTATGTAATGAGGGTTTGAAGCATCAATTCCACTGTGTTGTTAATTGCACTTTCTTTAGGAAAGATTACTCTTCATCACAAAATTTCATCATTGAAAGAAAGCTTGTACAACACAATCATAACATATATTGTTATTACAATCATAATGAAAATAGAATAAAAACTGGACGTCGGAAATCAACACTCAACCTTAAAAGAATGATAATGTGCTAACATTAATCCTAAAAAAATATACTGTAACCGACTCACAAACTTTTCCATGTTAAACCCCCCAAATCATAAACGTTCAAATATCACAAACGTTTGACCATCCTAAAAGAATGATTCTACTTCCACAAAGTCTTACTTCATCTCAAAGTAATGAAAGCAGTCACGCACTTATCACCTTGTGCCTGTAGAAAACCCTCTTCTTCTTCAATGTGCTGTTTTCAATGGTGAGAATGACTTTGCCAGGCTCATTGTTCCGGAATGAGTTGCGGATTGGCTCCTCCTGAGACGCTATTCTCTTTCGTTTCTGAACAATGATTGTATAAGAACCTTCATCACTAGGCACAAACTCTGCTGTATAGTTCACTTCCCAACCCAGGACAAGAAAATCCCAGAGGAGAGTTGTTCCTGTCTGCATTTTATATGAACATTCCTAAGTTAACATAAAAATATTTTTTGATGCATTATTTGAAAAGAATGAAGATACAAATCAACAACAGAAAACAAGCAAACACTTCTATTCCTGCTGAATAAAATTTAACCAAATTTCACCGAATATACATAGAAGCAGACTTTTAAGAATCAACACAAACTACTGCTATTCTTTATAGCTTTGAACATCATAAGGTATGTGTAGGACCTTCAAAAAGTTGTAAGCAGATAAATTTTTTGTTCATGTTTGGATTCACCTCTATTTTATATTTTCAGGTTTTTAATGTCAGAAGCATATATTTAAATATAGGAAATATGTTTTATGATCTGATATTCTGCTTCTATTTCATGTATTATTCAACTGTGAAAACAACTTATGCGTTGTCATCCAGGAGATTAGAGCCATGCAAAACAACAAATAATGATATGTCTTTCTTCAAGTGAAACTGAAAAACAAAACAAAACAAAAACAAAGCCTTTCCAAACTGACGACAACCTCAAATTCACTAGAAGAGCGCTATAGAGATTTGACAAAAGTAGCCATACCTCAAGTGCAGGGATTTCAATTGTCCCAGACGAAGCAGCTTTAACGGTCAGTTCTAATACTCTCCCTTCTTCCATTGAGAACTCATTGTCATTCTCACGTTTAAGACCACCATATTGTGTAGGAATAGCCTCAGGAGAAATATATCTGACAAAGAATAGCATTTTTTTTGTCAGAGTGACTTAATTTCCAAATTTCAGTGAGGCCCAACCGATTTTCAAACAGAAAATAACGGCTTACTTGAGAAGAGTTTCGGTGACCTTTGCAGGACGAACAACAACAAATTTGCTTTTTGTTCTCTGTGTTAGAAAATTAAGTGAACTTCAAATACATCCAAACATTCCCTCAGTTCCTTCAGCAAACAACTCCAAAATAACAAATAAAGTTCATCACACAAAACTTTATAACTAAAATGTGCTATCTGCCATCTGACAATCGTTAATAGGTAAAGCTGAAAATGATTCATAATCTATGGACTTTTAAATGCTCAACATCGAAAGGTATAATTGGCATACTGAATAGCAGAAAGTAATCAAACTTAACAGAAATACCCAACAACAAGTGATATAATTGGCATTTCTGAATAGTGGAAAAAAATCAAATTATCACGTGTCATCTAGTTCATTGCTCATTGAGTTCAAATTTGTAACCAATATACTGATCATTTGCTCAAAGAGAAAAAAAAAATAGTAGCAACCAGAAAAAGCATGGTATCAAATCAGATCAAACTCAGACAGGAACCATTCCTGAAAGGTAACATGAAAGAAGACGCTCTTTCAAGATTATAACAGATACATAAAGCACCAGGAAACACCAACCTAAACTACCAGAGCTTCTATAAAGTCATTCAATATTTATCTATAATTAAACTACCAGAGCTTCTATAAAGCCATTCAATATAAATCAGCCCAGCATAACCAACTAGGAATCACATACATCATAATCTTTTACTATATAAATATTCTTCAAACTCTGATTTACAATAACCAAAAGATTACCCAATAAATTAATCTTTCAACCCCTGGCTACACAAAAATAAAAGAAAATATATAACAAAATAAAACACGGAAACACTAATCAACCCACTCTACAGGATCATGACTTTTTTTCAAACCTGAAATCAAAACCATATAATGAGTTTACAAAGCCCAATAGATAACCAAATCTATAGATGAAATTAATGCACAACATAATTAATCATAGTCACTGCATAGATAAAAATTTGTACGATCTCAGTAAACTTCTAATAGGAAATAGTCACCAAAACAGAGAAATCACAAAGGCAAGCACTTGAAATTCAATAAGGGATGAAAAGAAACAACTCAATACAAGGAATCTTCAATTCGCTAGGAAGATTCAGCACTCCAATCTCTAGTCGAAGTCTAGAGCCCAAAACCATCACCAAGATCTCAAATTTCAAATTCAATTTCAAGATAAAACCTAACCCTAGCAAGAAGAAAACTACTTAAAGTAAAAGGACAAATTATTAATCCCTAAATAGCCCTTAATTTGAATTTTCCCTCCAACCCAAAGCATCATTAGTGTGTGGGCCCCATCCCATCAGCCGCCCTTCTTTAACTAAATAAAGAAGGGAATTTTAATATTTCAATAGGAAACAGAAAAAGAAAAAGGAAGGGCATGAATAGCTCTTACATTTCTTGCAACGAATTCAGGGTAATTATCTTGTAGAAGATGCACAGCCTGCTTAATGGTGTCCCTAACCTCCTTCTTGGACAAGCCAATTACATCCTTGAGATCAGTAATATGGAGTAGAGAAGAAACCCCACAAGGCCTCATGTCAATCTCCTTGATCCCCTGCTCCATCAGCTGTACCCTTGACCTCAAAAACTTCTTGCGTCCACACCCCTAAAAGATGGAGAAATTATTCTGTGCGGACGCTGAATGCCATCCGGACCCCAATAAAAATGCGTCCCCTTGCTCAGTACCACAGCTCGGTACTGCTCGGTACCGGGTGATGTGGCTGCAACTGATTCTCCTCTGAACAGTAAGCTGTGTCTGGTGTCCGAATAGTCTCTCCCTAAGATGAGGTCTATGTCAACATCGAGTGAGTGGAATCACCTCGTACTTTTTTTTAAATTATTATTGTTCCATGAATTTTTTTAAAGAATGAATCTATATATTTGGGACAATAAAGAATTTGATGTCGGAAAATAGGGCTGGGGGCAAATGATACATCCAAAAAAATTTATTTGATTAGCACGCATCTTGATTCACTATCTATATTTAAACATTTTGTTTTTAAATTTAAAATTGTTCGAAATCTTATTTCAACTAACTTATAGTCAAATTGCGCGTCTTGATAAGATGAACCCCCAACACCAAAAGCGATTCGATTCAAGTCCACATGAGCCCAAATCAAGCACTTGAAGTATATTTAAAAATTTTGGGGTATTAATTCAAGGATCATATGAGCTTTGAATCTTAAATGTTTTTAGTCAAATAGACAACTCAGTAAGATGAATCCAACATGTCTAAGATTACCTGATTTAGAGGTCATTAGGCATTTAAATTTTGAATGAATAGTCTATGTTCGAAAGATTCAACATGAGCTGTATGATTGAGTTTGGAGAGAGCTAGGATATTTGAAGGACATTAAGGGGCTGTTTGGTTGGCTGTAAAGTGAATGCAGTATAAATTAAATACTTTGAGGCTGTTTAGTTTGAAGTAAACTAAATGCAAGGAAACTATTTTTTCTATTTGGTTGGGTGTATGCATAGTAAAGTAAAGTTAGTGAATCATGAACTATCATTTGGTTGGTTGGTTGAGTGAATATAGAGTAAAGTAAACATATTCTAATTTGATTAAAAATATTTTAATTCCACATTAATAATTATAATTTTATGAGATTTTGATATAAATTTTTAAAAAAATAAAATTGAACTGGGCAAGAACAAGGGCCAGACTGTCGTAGGCAGAAGAAGGAAGAACCACGAAACACACGAGGGAAGCTCGGTCGGCACTTCTCCTGCACAACGTGAGAGCAAGGCTTGCGGAAGAGACATTTTTTTTTCGCGCGAGAGGGAAGGTCTGCGAAGTGAGGCAATGTATTTGGAACTCGCTCAATTTTAGCAGGTTTCAAATACACCGCAAATACACTACGGGATGGAGTTCGGAATGTGTCAATGTGACACTGTAGATTTACTTTGCGTCACACCAAATGCGGAAATACTCAAAATGCCTGTATTCACTTTGCAATGCATGCTAAATGAGCGAAACCAAACAACCCCTACAACTTTTCCTCACATTTGATGTCAATGATCATGGATGGCCATTGCAAATGTCTGATTTCCATCATCCGACCAACACCGTCCAATTAATGTCATATGACCATCGCCGCTTGACTGTCATAATCAATTCTCTTTTGCATGACGACCATTATTTGACAGCTACCACCTGACTGTGGTCATCCGACCGCCGTTAACCGACTAATACCATTTATTACCGTGTCTCCATCTTTCTCCCTTCTATCTTCAAAGAATGATAAACTTGTACTATATACTTTGTATTATCCTCTTCTTCAATAGAGGGGAAGACTAGACTCTCATAAACTACATATATATTAAATCATTTCATATGGACAATGCTCCATAGTTTTTTTCCTTTTTCAAGTTTTTCACTTAAAAATTCTGGTGTCTATTACACTCTTTTTTGTTATCTGTGTGTGTGTTTGATCTTCGTGTAAAGCTATGACATAAAATTTTTTTTTACTATTGCCATAAATTTGCTTAGCACATATCAAGAAACTCACTTGAACCAACAAACATCTTTTGACAATTTTGTAACATTCACATCATCTTATAGAAAAAAATCTTGTACAATATTCTTGTTAACTAAAGCAAAGGTTTTGATGCTACTAAAAGCTCTAAGTTGAACTTATGCTTTTTTTATTTTTAGAATAAAGATCATAAATTTGAACCTAATGAGTCAATTTAAAATAAATCTTAACTAACATTTTATGTGTAATTACTTTTATAATTGATGTTATGCCTATTTATCTATAATTAATTATATGCTCTACTTTTAATCAATAAAATATTTAAAATATATTTTAATCATTTTTAAAAAATTTCATACTATTAATGAAAAATTAAATCATATAATATTTTACAAATAATATGCATCAATTTGCATGCCTTGTAAATATCATAATGTTTGTTTTAAGGAGTATGTTTGACTATATTTGATAATTGTTCATTTTAAATTTAAAGTACAAGAGTTAAATTTAAAAAATATTTTTAGCTGGCTTATCACATGATCCAACAAGAAGAAATGTCCATTCAATTATTTAAAAAATATTATATATATATATATATATATATATATATATATATATATATATATATATATATATATATATATATATATATATATATATATATATATACATAATTCTTCTAGTTTTCAATTATTCTCGATACAATTTTTAAGAGTTTGTTTGGGGCAACTTAAACTTTCTTCATTTGCTTTTAATAGCTCATTTTACAGCCACAATTGAAAAAAAATTATTTTTTTTCTTTCAAAAAATAGTTTCTTAAAGTAAAAAAATTAAAAATGTCATGAAAAAATTGTCTTCCAAACACACATTATTTTATTTATTGATTACTTTTCTTATCATGAAAGCAATCGAAAAACAATTGCAAATAAAACTTAGCTTTATTTGGGATAATTTTGTTTATTGCTTTGTAAAGTTGTTGTAGAAAAAGTAATTTTTTTTAAAACTGTTGTAGACAATAACTTTCTATCACAAAAATTTTTTGATAAAAAAAATAATGATCATAAAAATATTATAATTATGATATGAAGAGTAAAATAACGAGAAAATTGCCGCAACGAAACCTTGTTGTCTCTCGCTTTGCCGTTCTTTAATTCTTTTCTGTTGTTATTTAGTCTCCAGTTTGATTCCACTACTGAACAAAAATTGATGAACATATCAACTACTAGAGACACCTTTTCTAATCTTCACAAATATTTAACTTTTTTTTGTGACATTTAGGCCAATTAAGATAAACTCACACACACAACATAAATACAAAGACTCGAACCCAAGACCTCTTAGTTAGAAACCTAAGCTCTGAACCAACAGGCCAAAGTGAGATGTGTCAAATATTTAACTTTTATTTATGTGTATGTTAGCACGGCACGAGTCAATATGAGCGATAAACAACACATGGGAATAATTTTTGTTTTGAGTATATATATATATAAACAAATTTTGTATTAATTTCATAAGAAAATTCATATGGTCAAATATAAATCTCGATATAAATTTTCGTATTTTAAAGCACAACTATTCTGGTAAGAAACTTATAAAATAAAGTATGAGACCATACAAACTTTCATTTTAATAAGCATATAGTGAAAATGATAGTCTAGATGAGATGTATTCAATAAGCTCAAGCTAAATCAATTGTGATGTTATTAATGCACTAAGATGATAAAAAAAATGAAATTATTAAGATGGATTAACTCTGACTATCCGATAGAGTGATAGAATTTCTAATAAAATTGACTAGGAAAGTATCATCTAAAAATTTATAAATAATCAATAAATCTACACATTTAGGGGTGGCCCAATTGAGGACCCAAGTAAAGAGGATTCTAGGACTTTGAGAGTTCCAAAGCTTTGCCTATCAATGTTGATGCATATTATTGCTATCAATATTGACATCCACTATCACCACTAATAGCTGGATTGGTTGCATTTGGAAATAGCAGAGGTAGCTTGTAAGAGAAATTTTAACCACAAAACTTCACAAATATCGTAGGTCATTCCTTTGTACTCAATTTATGCACTAGATCATAAAACAACGTTCTATTTCTTGATTCTCCATATAACTGAGTTCCTACCTACAAATGTAAAGTATCCTAAAGTTGACTGCTTATCACTAACTATCGCAATCTAATCAATATATGTTTAAACTTTTTTAGATATTGAAATCTTTAATGGGGTGGATGTTAGATACCTCAAAATATGTATGACTGCACAAGTCTCTTGTATCTCTCCCTCTCTACTAAAACCTAGCTTGTTTCAATACATAATTTCAAGTCCTCTTTCACTAGAGTGTTAGTTGGTTGACAGGCTGACGTAACAATTTCATGTAGTATATTTATGACATAGTTTCTTTGTGATAGGAAGATTCTTTTACTTGATTGAGATACATCAATTCAAAGAAAGTACCTTAAGGGGCCTAAGTCTATTATTTCAAATTTCTTGGAAAAGTACTCCTATAGGATTCTCATTATTCTTGGAGCATTGCTTGTAATGATCATGTCATCCACATATAAAGTAAGTGTAGAAATTTTTGTTATGTTGCTCTTTTGAAAATAATATAAGGTTTGTATTACCTTATTCATAATGAAAAATTTTCATAGATTTGGTGAATCATCTAAACCAATCTATAGGAACTATTTTAATTCTTAAATTGATTTTTTTTAACCAATAAACCTTTTATTTTTGTTTATCTGACTTTCTCAGATAGTTCGTCATATAGAAATGTAACGTATGAAATTATTGCAACGACTGATCAAGATTTGAAGCTAAGGATGATAAGAATCAGATTGTATTAATCTTGGCTACAAGAGCAAATGTTTTAGTGTAGTCAATTCCATAAATTTCGGTGTATCCTCTTGCCACCAATCTTGGCTTAAAATATTCAATCATGTTATCAACTTTGTATCTCATATTAAAGATCCATCGACACCCAACTGATTTTATTCCTATGTGATGGTAAACTAGTACCCAAGTTTGGTTCTTTAGTAAGGAAGCCATCTCTTTATTCATCGCAACTTACCATCTTAGGTCCGCTAAAGCTTCCTACACACTATTAGGTATAAATATAGAAGGTAATTGATTTATTTGTGGCAAATGATGTATAGAGATATAATGATTTATTATATACTTCACCTTGCTAGATAGTTGAGGTGAATAAATATATTTTGGAATACATGTATTGAGATGTTGCACTAATTGTTTCCTATATGAATCATGTACTTTTTAAGGACTTTTCTCGAGTAGTGATTGGTATAGCATATCAATTGATAGAGACTTAGGCTCAAAAATTTCTTGGTTTTCTATAAAGGCATTTTGATTCTAATTTTGATCATTATATTCTAACTCATCACCTCTCCCCTTGTTCTATCGCTGTACAAGATATCATTTCTTAAATCTAAAATTTTTTTAAGTAGGATCAAAATTATCAATATCATCTTCCTTGAGATTATATATAATAGTAAGAATTTTCTTAAAATACCCCCTAAAACTCATATTAGAGAAATAAAAAGCATTTTCGCAAAAAACAACATGCATTGTGATCAACATGTGTTTTGTACGGAGATCATAGCATATGCATTCTTTTTTATGAATATCATATCCAACAAAGACATTTCAAAGCCTGAGACGTTAGGTATTTGGGAAGATGAACATATGCAACACATGCAAAGTTGTGCTCAGATAGGTTTGGGGCTGCTAGAGCAATAATAGCTTTTACAAGTGTCTGAAAGGGTATTTTGAAATTAAGAGAAAGATGAAGAATGCAGTTTATAAAAAATGTGGCTGAGTGGAGAGCTTTGCCTCAATAGGATAAGAGTATGTGAGCCTTGATTTGCAATAAGCGTCTACTTTTGCATTCATCCACTCAATCTTGTTGAGGTGTATTTAGACAACTGGCTTGATGGATTG
The DNA here is from genome assembly GCA_019925795.1 of Dendrobium chrysotoxum. NCBI lineage: Eukaryota > Viridiplantae > Streptophyta > Magnoliopsida > Asparagales > Orchidaceae > Dendrobium > Dendrobium chrysotoxum. Next base: position 7,477,125 of record CM034312.1, read on the forward strand.
GGCCATGATAGTAAAAACAATTATTGAAGTTCAGAATTATGATATTCTCTACCCTTATCACTTCATAATACTTTTATTCGTGCATTGCACTGTGTATTAACGTTATTATAAAACTTGTGAAATAATAAGTTAACTCAACTCTTAATTTGAATATCATCAAATAATATAACAAAGACATTTAAGTAAAATCATTTAGAAAGGTAACACTAACAAACCAATGTGTCGCCCTAATGTATGGACCGTGGATGGTCCCCACACATACAATGAATCACCATAAAAGGAATGAGACTTTTGTTCAAAATTAAAGAAAATGGTACATGATGACTTTCTAATAATAATCACATATGAAAATATCAATATCTAAAATTGTAAACAAACTAGAAAAAATAACCTTTTTAAATAACCAAATGAGGCATGCCATAAATGTCGATAATAGAGCCAAATGTCAATTATCTTCTTTGGTAAACCAATGCTTTCCACTGCTAAAGCTTGTTGGAGTTTATAGGAAGGTGTGATGACCCTTCCCCAATAATCAAGGCAGTATTATCTATCGATGTGGAGACATAATTTTCAGAAGATGGTTTAATGCTTGCGATGTATCTAACATCAAATGTCACATATATGACTTGTCAAAATCAATTATCCATATACTACTGGCTATTCGAAAAAACTCTTACCTTCAGTGTTTGAAGTAGCTAGAGACCAATGTAGATATCGAGGATGTAGGAGGGGTAACATTTTCCTTTGCTAGAGCAATTTTAGTAGTAGATAATTGCTTTGACTTTTGATTTCATGTTAAGTCCTACCAATTTGGATATTTAATAAATTCATAGCAATATTTTTTTAGTAGCATATTTTAATATAATGATTAATGAGTGCATTTATATGTAGGTTTATTTGAATTGTTGGAAATCTTCAAATTGGTGATTTTCGGTCAGTCATAGGGCATGCCTAATTAGGCTTATGGCGAGTAGGGGTGTTAATATTTGATACGACCCGAAAATCTGATCCGAAAATTTCGGGTTAGGGTCAACCCGTTTCACAAACCGGTTGGATTCGGGTTCCCGGATTCTACCAGTTTGAAAAAATGGGCCGGGTTCAGGTTGTCATGGCAACCCGAACTCAACCCGGGAAAAACTAGCTGATCGCATCAGCCCGCAGTCATGTCCGCGCTGACCGCTTCTTCCCCCCGTCGCATCTGCACTGACCGCGCTGCTATCCGTCACTTCAAGTGCCAGAGCTGACCGCGTCTCTTTGAGTGCCTGCGCTGGCCTGACATCCCGTCTTGAGAGCCCGGTGTCGGGTCGAGTGCTCACCGTCGTCAGTGTCGTTGCCGCCGACTGGCCGAGCCGCTGATGCCTCACCCCCTGCAGCCTCACAGTCCCAGTTCATTGCAACGTCGTCGCCATCTGATAACTCAGTTCGCCGTGGGCCAAGTTGGGTCAACCTGACAACCCGCGCGGGTCGGATCCGGGTTGAAAAAGCTGACCCGTATGCAAAAATGGGTAAGGTTCGGGTTGGGTCAACTAGTACCGGGTTAGTTCATAGTTGGATCCGAACCCAACTCGTGACCCGATTTTGCAGACATAAGAACACATAATAAAAACTTCTGCTTTCTTAATTCCCTCACTCAAGGTGATGGATCGTACGACTTCATGATGGAGTAAGAAATATTAATACTCCTCCGGACTTCCAATAAGAAATATATTTACTAAGGTTTGTTCACTGAATTGTTGATATGCTATAGGCCATTTTATCTCGAGCTAGTAATCTAGTTCCTAAAAAAATTTTATTAGCTTCTCATAGCATACTTATAAGAGAAATTTGGTATCTTTTTTTTTTTGGCTAAGAAAGCTTTTTTGCTGCAATGATTTGTACAGGTTTATAGGCATTATAGAACAAATTATGAGTTCTATAATCAAAGAATTAATTAAAACATAATTATTAGTGACAAAAAAAGGGAAAATAGGAGGTGTTCAATCATCATTAGTGATACATCATCAAAATATTATCTTGATCAGGCACGAATCTTGAGGCAAAATCAAGTTGGAAGCTTCAAAAATTAAAATTGAGACCATCCAAATCCAAAATTTAATTTCTGCAAACTTATAGTCGAATTGAGCGTCTCGGAAACACAAACCCAACAACACTAAAATAGACCCAATCTGAGCCCAAATGAGTCCAAATCAGAGACTCAAAGCACTTTTGGAAGGATCAAATCACAATTTGGGTTACACAATGGTCTCAAATCATGACATTCTTATAGTAGAATCGAGTGGCTCGACGAGACGAATCCAACAAGCCCAAGATCATCAAATTTTGATATCATTAAGATAGTTAAAGGTCCATTAAATGGTGTATGATCGTAGAAATCAAGATCGACCGTCCATCCGAACCACTCCCAATTTACCCTTGATCTTCCACTTATTTACAAGCCATGTCATTCAAGAATTATATAAATAGAACCCCCTTTTCTTTTGAAAGGGATCGAAGCCAACAGAGAAGAATGAAGAAAGCTCCAGCCGCCTAGCTCCTCTTTGACCACTGTCGAAGTTCTGCCGCACCACCGCCGGACCACCAAGGGATGCCGGAGTTCTGTCGAGCCACCACTAGACCATCAAAGGACGTCGAAGTGCCACCCGATGCCGGAGTGCCCCCTGACACCGAAGTGCCACCCGAAGCCGGAGTGCCTCTTAACGCTGAAGTGCCACTATCGGACCACCGCATGACACCGGAGTGCTGCCGGACCACCACCTGACGTTGGAGTGACACCAGACCTTTGCCTAACTCTCCAAACTGCTGTAATTTGACTGCCTCTAAGTCAATGGACAGGTCAACATTTGTAATTCACTCAAATTTAGTGGAATCTTTTTACCTGGGCTAGGCCCCATGGTTTTTTCCCTTTCCCGGATTTTCCACGTAAAAAATATTGTGTTCTCTATGTGTGAGCTGGATATCCGTGCAACACTAATACGTAGAATTATAACTCTATCGCCGTGTATATTCTAGTCCGCAATAATTGGGTTGATAATTTCTACAATAGTAATTAACATTTCATTTGGGACGACTTTATTATTGCTTCTTAAGTAGCTTTTTAATACAAAAAATTTAATTTTTATACTAAAAACCTGTTTTAAAAAGAAGTAAGAAAGCCGTTATAAATGAAGCCTAAGGCTTCGTTTGGGACGGCTTTTTTACTGCTTCATAATGCAGCTTTCTAATACAAAAATTAAAATTTTTATACTAAAAAACTGCTTTAAGAAGCAGAAAGAAAGTCGTCCAAATGAAGCCTAACGCTTCATTTAGGGCGACTTTCTTGTTGCTTTCTAAGCAACTTTCTAGTAAAAGAATTTTAATTCAACATTTTCTTTTACTAAAGAACTACTTTAGAAAGCAGAAAAAACATTGTCCCAAACGAAGCAAAAAAATTGTCAATTAATTTAGTTGAAAGTATTCATAATAAATATTATCAAGACCTTAAGATGAAATTTTATCTACATCAAATTTATATATGGACATTAAACAACAACAACAACAATATAATAATAATAATAATAATAATAATAATAATAATAATAATAATAATAATAATAATAATAATAACTCAAAAACCAGCCTTATTGGAATCATCAAATTAGACCAATGAAATTCATTCAAAATCATCGAAACTCAACTAGAAGTTCAATAAAATAATAATGCATTTTTCATTAAAAATTTTTCTTTGAAAAATCATGAAAAATTAAAAATTAATATTTTTAAAAAATTTTTCACTCATATTGAGTTTTAAAATCAAATTATTATTTTTTGAAAGTAATATGATAATATTTGTTGAACTTAAAATCAATATGGATGTCAACTACTTTCAATTAAATGATAATTTTGGCTAATTTAACTTTTTTAAATCCTAATTTTTAATTCCTAGCAATGATATGAGTCCTAAGCATAAAAATCCAAAGCCATAACCAACAAAATTGGAAAATTAAAAAAACATGCAATAAAATTAAACTATACCTGTAATTAAATTTGCAAAATTAAGCTCACACTGCCATCATATTTTACTTGAAAAATATTTATTTTGCCTAATAAAATTGCTCAAATCGGGGGTCTAAGTGAGTTAAGTCAGCTCGTGAGCTGACTCAAGCTCCGCTCAATAAATGGCTTGTGAGCAAAGCTTGATGAGCTAATGAGTCAAGCTTAAACCAGCCTCAACTTGACTCATTAGCTCACAAGCTGTATCACTTAAAAAATATTAATATAAATACACTTAAAATATATTAGAATTCAAGAGTTCAAGTATACAACTATAAAAAATATTTTAAAATTGAGGACTTTACATACATACCACTTTATATTATACTATTTATATATCTACCCAGTGGCGGAGCCAGAAATATTTTTTAGAGGGGGCACAAATTAAAAAAAATTTCCCCTCAACTTTTTTCATCCGGGCTTGGGACCGGCATAGGCAGTTTTAAATTTTTTTTTAAAAGATTGAATACTAAATATAAGATGGAAAACACTTACAATTTATAACGTATGCTCTTCATATTTTGAAAAAGATTAACAATTACATCATTATCAATACAATCCAATATTTCCTTCTCAATATAGGCGAGTAAAGTATCATTCATCCACTGATCTCCAATCCTATTTCGTAGTCGAGTTTTAATGATAGCCATTGCAGAAAATACTCTTTCTACTCCTGCTGTTGCAACCAGCAAAACTAAAGTGAGTTTTAATAGCCTGAAAATAAGAGGATATAAAATATCCTTCTTGTTCTGTATCATTATCTCAGCAAGGCATCCAATATCTTTTAACAATGAGAAATGTGGATCTGACTGCATATCCATGATATAAGTTTCCAACTGATTGTCTAAAATTTCCAATTCAACAGGAGTAAAATCACATGGATAAAGATGTGCCATTTGAATTAATCTGTCTTTACTGAATGCACAAAAAGCATTATTTGGATTCAAACATGCAATAGACAAAAGTAATTCAATATTCGTCTCTGTGAAACGATTTTTTAATTCTTGAAGTTGCATATCAACGACTGTGTAGAAAATTTCAACCCGATAGTGATGTAAATTTGTCATATCTTGAGCTCTACGACGAGGCCGTCCACGAGCAATCCATCTATCATTCATGTCGGGAATATCTATTTTCTGTTGCTCACAAAAATAAGTTAGTTTGGTGATGAACTCTTCCCATTTATTATCTCTCATATCTTGCAATCTACTTTTACATATTCGAACCAAGGACATGGCATTTACAATATCTTGTTCTTTTCTTTGCAAAGCTTGTGACAACTCAGCAGTTATACCAAGTATATCCTTCATCAATATTAAGCAAAATGAAAATTCGAATGATTGCATTGTCCCTAATAATGCGAATGCCTCACCTTTCTGTTCAGAACTTATACCATCTTCAACAACCACTTCTAGAATATCAATAACTGAGCGAAACATTATAATCAATCTTATAATTGATTCATAGTGTGATCCCCATCGTGTATCACCTGATCGCGTCAGAGTTATTTCTTGATTCAACCCTTGTCCAGTTACTAGCTCTCCATTTTGTAATTCCATTAAAGTTCTCTCCCGTTGTTTATCTCGAAGTTGGTCACGACGCTTACATGAAACACCAACAATATTCATCATATTCCCAATTACTGTAAATAATAGAGCAATTTGAACATGATTTTTTGCAACAGATACTAAGGCTAACTGGAGTTGGTGTGAGAAACAATGAATGTAATGTGCTGCCTTATTCTCAGTGAGAAACAATGCCTTTAACCCATTAAACTCTCCGCTCATATTACTTGCTCCATCATATCCTTGACCACGCAATTTGGATACACTTAAACCATAAGTTGAAAGCAATTCTTCGATAGATCTTTTGATATTTCTAGCTGTTGTATCTGGAACATGAACAATGCCAAGAAAACGTTCAACCACTTGACCTTTTTTGTTAACAAATCGCACCACAATAGCCATTTGCTCTTTTGAGGAAATGTCGCGTGCTTGATCAACTAAAATAGAGAAGTAGTTTTCTCCAATTTCTTTCTTTATAAAATCTGTGATGGCAATCGATGTAGCTCTAGTGATATCCTTTTGAATTTTTGGTGCAGTTAACTTTAAATTTTCTAGAGCATTTTTTAGCACCACATTATTTATCTCACTGTTATGTTCAACTTAAAACTGCAACAATTGAAAAAAATTTCCTTGATTTCTGGATGTGTCAGACTCATCATGGGCTCTAAAAGCTAGTCCTTGCCTTAAAAGAAAATGCACGCAATCAACTGATACATTTAGACGAGTACGATATGCAGCTGTCGCATAATCTGTTTGCTTTTTAAATACAAAACCAATATGTTGACTTTGATTCATTAAGTCTTCACAATTTCGTCGTGCAATATTGTGCGCACTATTATGACTCCCAATATGAAGTTCAAATCTATCTGATTTTTTCCAATTTGAAAATCCATTCTTATTGAATGCATCATCATCCTCATTTCCTCTACCTGCTGCTTTAAATAGATAACAATATAAATAGTACGCCTTATCTTTGCATATACTATATTCTAACCAATTAGAATATTTATCAAACAACGCAGCATTGAATCGTCTATCTTTTGCCCCAAATTTAATTTTAGGGAATTCATGAATGCGAGGTTGGAATGGACCTCTTTGCAAGTAAGCCCGACGAATTTGATCTTGAATATTAAGAGAAAATTCATAGATAGGAATTCGCAAACCAGGATCAGATGGAAGGTTCTCTACATCTATTTCTTGCTTTCTTAATGATTCAATTTCTATGCAAATTCTTTTTTGACTTTGTTTCTCGTCTTCTTTGTTTGTTTCCTTTGAACTCTGTGAAATCTTCTTAAAATATTTCTCCATAAGGCTATGGAACTAGATGAACTGCGTTTTGAGTAATGAAAGAGAGAATGATAAATCAACATAAAAGGTTAAAAACCAAAGCAGCTAACTTTCCTATGGGCGGGGGATGCATAATTTAGGCATTAGATACGTAAATACATAAGACTTTTGTGATAGGAATGTCATAATCTTTGAAATTTAACAACCCAGATATGAACTAACAAAGCATACAGAAGCCAGCAGAAACAAAATATAAACACAAGGACATGATATTAAAAGGCAAACAGTCCAAGTAGAAGTGAATAACCTTCAAACGGAGATTGTGTTGGCCCAAGAATCATGTTATCTTCCGAAGGCGACGCACTGATCCCTGGAGCTGCAAGTGAACGGAAAACCATCAAAAATCAAATCAAGGAAAAAACTAGGGAGATCCAAGTCCGACAAATAACCAAAAACTCCAAATTTTATCTCAGCTAAAACTAACTCCATAAACCCCACATACAGCTGCTTCCAGGACTGTTAACCGGTTAAAACAAGGCCCCAGAGCCAATAGGGAGAGAATTTACCTGGTTCGCTAAGAAGACGTTGGATTACTAGCGAAGGAGCAAGTGGGCAACCGAACAGGGCGGCGGTCTGGACGTCCGTTTGACCTTCTTTCGGCGGTGGTCTGGTCGTCCCTTCGACCTTCTTCCGTCAAATAGAGAACAAGCCGACTAGGAGGCGCGAACAGGGCGGCGGTCTGGTCGTCCGTTCATGCTTTGTCCGTCGACCGTCGGGATGGGAGGCGCAAACAGGGCGGCGAAATGCGTACCTCGAGTTCGTCCCTATCGCGTCGCTGGGAGGCGATTCCTAGAGCACATCGCCTGGAGCACGAGCACTCGAGCAGTCGGGCAAGGAATTAGGTTTTTTTTTTAGACGGGCTAATACCAAGGCATATACGCAGTTTTCAATTTACCGCGGGGGGGGGGGGGGGGACGTGCCCCCGTGAGCCCCCCTTCAATCCGCCACTGTATCTACCACCGAAAATTTTAATATTTTATGACTGTTATCTACATATCAAATATGAGGGCAACAAATGAAATATAAAGTTTACAAGATGGTATGGGTGGTAGGAAAGAAATACAGTAGTGATATATTTGATATTAAAGTTGTCAATAGATGGTAGAATGAAATATATGAGTGACATATTTGATATTAAGGTTGGTTATGGGTAGTAGGCTTGAAATATTAATTTTTTGGGTGTTAGATATGTAAATAGAATGATATAAAGTGGTATGTATGTAAATTCCCCGTTAAATTTATATATCATTTTCTTATATTATGTGATTATTTATTATTTATGTTCTAATTTCTCATTTTTTTTATAATTTATTATAATAAGTGTTTGAATTTCTCTCTTTTGCTATAAATAAGCTGACTCAAACTAGCAGAATTAAGCTTGAGCTCACGCTTCAACTAGACCAACTCAATTAATTTATCCTGCTCAAACTCAAGTCAATGATGGCTCTAACGCGAATGAAATCAAAACACTCAAAATGGCAATCAAATAAAATTTTGAAATAAAAAATATAAATTTAATATTAAAAAAACTCAATTTAAAATCTTAGAAAGTACTTTTAAAGACTTCTGCTATCAATGAACTGTTTTCAATTCCATCCCAAGCGAACTGTCCAAATAAATAAACAAATAAACAAATAAATAAAATATATTTTGATGCAGAACATAATAAAATAAGTTAAATTAATAGTTAATAAAAAAAGACAAACAAACAAACAATAAAACTTCTTTCAAATTTATCACTATTTCTTCCCGCGGCCGTCCATCCACCATTTAGTATGATTTTTTATCCGACTAAAGGACATTCAACTATTAGCGACGAAAATATATTGATGGAATAAATATTTTATATCGAATTATCAAAAAAAAAAAAAGTCAAAATTTTATCTGAATTTATTCGCAGAAAAATAAAAAATTATTACTGTTTCCAAAGTTCTTAAAAAGAGTCTTATTTTTTGAACATCTCATATTTAATATCACATATATATAAATTTAATAATTTTAACTGCCTTGCATGAAATTCCCTAAAATTTTGTGAACATCCCTAAAATTTGTTGAGCATGTCATTTCTATATATACCCTTTTAGAGAACTTAATGCACCTCAACACTACAAACCAAAAAAAGAATAGGGATGAAGAACCTCCTCATCCCCTCCTCCATCAAACTACTCATCCTTCCATCTCTACTCTTCCTCTTACTTTCTTCTCACGCTATTAACATTGATCAATACAACAAACTCGATGAGAACTCCTACATGCAATGCCTCTGCAACCACTCTATTCCCTCCCATCTCTACTTCACTCCCCAGTCCCCTTCCTATAACTACTTCTTCTTCTCCTTGTTTTGATTGAAAAATATATTTTTAAAAAAAGAGTGTTTAATTTTCTTTGGAAAATATTGAATTTCTGGAATTTAAATTTTATAATCAAACACTTATTATGAATGATATATCACCTCAAAAGGTGAATATATCGTTCCCTAATAGGTTCAGATTATAAATCTTTGAATTTATCTGATTATCGTAGTCAAACTCAAGGAGAAACAATATGTGATCCCGAAGGATCAAAATGATGTTTAATCCAATGTTAGACTATAATAGTTAGAATAAAAGATCATTAATTTCATGATCAAAATTATAATAATAGAACGACATATCTATCCAAAGAAAGAAAATATCATTTATTATTAATCAATTGAAAATGACGATAATGATCGTTGGCTTTTTGAATTTCCCAAAGATAATTAATTGAGGGTTTTGAAAACTTGATTTTGAAATCAGGTCTGGGTTTTTAAATCTCCTACGAGCGCAAGCCCTCATAGTTAATTACATCATAGAAAAATAGAAATCTTCCTAAGAATACTCTAGATTAAAATAACGATACGAATTTCATTAAAGAATTCAAAGCTTGATGTCAAAGGAGGTTAACAGTTGGAAATTCAATAGGGGCTGGATCAAAGTTGAGCAGTTCTTTCTGGAGTCAAAGGAGGAGGGGTAGGAGGTATTTTGAGATTCTGAATCACTTCAGAAACACCCCAGCCTATTCTAAGTGTTGGGCTTGAATTTGATTGAAAGATATTTAAGTTTGAATGATTGATTTTATTAGAAATTTGGGACTTATATTCTCGATCACCAGATCAGGAGAATGCCCAGGAAGTGAGGGTAGAGACTAACCTACCAAGTGGGTATGACGTCCCCGGTCAAGATCCCATGGTTTTCCATCATCCCGGGTTCGTCGATATCCTTAGCCTACTTAGTCGAGTGTCAACCAGAGGATCCTTGTTAGCAACCATGGGTTACCTCATTCAAGGGGACCTCGTAGACCAAGGGGCTGGGAACCTAATCCTAGGCTGACAAATAGGAGGTGCACAGGTCTGTGAGTAGTGAACCTATGTCTATATTATCTAACCTAGGACGCCACTCTCATCTTGTGTGCATATTAATATATCTCAAAAATAAAAAGGAACATCGGCCTAACCTAAAGCTAGAGTTCGTGTCCTAACAAGTCAATCTAGGTGTGTGTAGTAGATTGTGTGGTTGGGATATGTCTTATATCGGGTAATTGGTTAAAGTTGTTTAATGCTCTGGTTGGTTGAAAGGTTTAAGGGAAGATTTTGGTTAAGGTTTAAGTCTTAATAATTTGAAATAGATTTTAAAATCAATCCTTAATTATTTGTTGGATACCACATTTATTGCTCACCGAGGCCGTGAAGTTTATTTCACCTTCCTTGGGGCTAATTTAATAGCCTCGTAGGCCTGGATTACCCAGTGGTACCCGATATGATTAAATGAATCAGATTTGATTTAAGGTTTGAAATTTGATGAATCTCAATTAAGGTTGATTGATTGCTGGTTTTAAGGTTAGATTGAAATTTTATGGATTTTAAATGATTTTTGAAGGTTTGATGTTTTTGATAGATTTTAGATTTTCGTTTGAGTTGAATGACTTTGAGTTTGATCAATTTGAGATTTTCTTGAAATAGTTATGATTTTTAAATTATCAAAATTTGAAAATTATTTGAATTATTTAATTATTTAATTAAGGGTGTTTTAATGATTTGAGTCCAAATGAACTCTAAACTCCTTGAAATCACCTCCAAAGATCAGGAATGATCTAAGGAGGGATTATCAAGTGTTTAAGAATTCTTTGAAATTTTTAATCATTTTTAATTAATTAAATTAATTAAATATTTAATTTTATTTAAAATTCAATTAAGCTTAAAGTTAATGCCAAATCAAGGGGGTTTTAATTTTCTTATGTTAAGAGTTCAATTATGATTAATTTGAGATATTATGTATATTTTTATGATTTAACTTTGATTTATTAAATTTCTTGAAGTTTTGAGGGCTTGATTAAGGCTTAATCTTAAGAAGTTTGATTAAGGGGTTTAAAGGGTTCAAATTTTAGTGAGGATTTTCCCTAGAGTAGGGAAGGTCACTAAACTTAAGGGGCTCAAGTCTCAAATCATTTGGAGTTAAGTTTGATTTGTTAGAATTTTAGAAGTTTTAAGGCTTAATTAAAAGATTAACTTTGATTTAATTGATTAAGTGGTTTAATGATTGATCGATCGATTTAAGTTTGATTGAGGTCAAGTTTAATAGTGTACACTGATCCTAAGGTACGGTGTCACTAAGTTTTCTATGTTTGATATTTGATCCCTAAAGGATATAAGTGTGAATCCTGGGGTTTGTCTATGTTCTCTAAGACTTGTCTTTAATTATTGTCCTTAATGATGTCACTAGGTTTAACGGGTTTAAATCAGTGTCACTAACCCTTGTACAAACAAATGAATGTGATCAAGGTACATTGATAAGTTTTGGATTTGTAAAAGAAGACTATAGATATAAATCAAATACAGGAGTTACTACAAAAGTTTAAAGAGAATAGCTCAACAAGGAAATATGGGAGCCCTATGATCATCTAAGTTTTAAGAAAACTTACCTGATCACTGGAGCTACAGTGACTCCATCTGTAGCACCCCATTTGGAAGGAATGGGGTGATTGAAGTTCTTTGGCTCTATCCCCCAATCAACCCCATCAGTACCTCGCAAAAAGGCGAAGAGAGAAAGAGGTGTCAGAATGTCATATATATGAATATAGAAGCTGGTATGAATTAATATGCAAATGAATGTATGAAAAATATAAATCAAATTAAATTATTAAAGCAATTTCAAGAATGTATGTTGTTTTACAAGAAATAATTTCAATGTATGTAACATCTTACAAGAGTAATTTCAGCACATGTAATAATATACAAGAGAGAAGTTCAGCTCATGTATCATCTCATAAAAGAAAATCAGCATGTGGAGAAATCACAACCATATATTTACAATGAAAAATAAAAAGAAATCAAATTTTGCTAGTAATGTGGTCTGTACACAATTAACGAAATATCTGTTATCAAGATAAATGATATCCAATATGTCAAAATGAATTTACCAAAGCACATTCCCAAGAGAATATGATTGAACAGTTATATACATTAGAGAAAATCTTAATTAATACTAAGCTCAAAACATATCCAAAAGATAGTGGGAATTATTCACACTACTCATTCATATATGCATATAAATCATCCCAACGTATCAGCGATGACCCTAAAAGAAAGCTTCCCTTCATAATTAATTTTGAAATCATATCTAGCATTAAACCATGAATATATATTTAATACTCTCCAACTTTGACCACATTTATTGAATGTTAAAGCATGAATATAACCATCTCAATCTAATGATGCAAAACATCTCTTCAAATCATCCTTTTTTTTAACTGGTACATCTCATGTATGAGTATTCAAAGCATGCGTACATACACTGAATTTTGGAACCCTTAAACTTCATATCAATTTCAAATTGCAACTATAAGTCATAAAACATAGAGCTTGTGTCACAAACCTCTACCAAGAGGACACAAAAGTCACCATCAACCTCTAAATAAAATCTTACAGGCTTCTCCCAAAAGAGAATTTTTGACAACCTTTATTATCAAATGTCAAGTGTAGTATCAAAACTCAAATATACATATAATCCTTCTAGTGTTCACATATGAAACGATGCATGTCATCATGTCAGGAAACCATAACATGGGTAATACATAGAATAATGTGCCAGATTCTTTCATGTTGAATGAACATAGCAAAACAAGAGACTATTGCTTGGAAGTCAACATACATATAATTCTCCCAACTAAACCATGACTTGTAGAGATGAGAAATATATATTCAGCAGTTTGTAACCAGGGAAATATTCAACACATATAAAATCAGTTTGGAAGTATCAATGTATAGTTTGGAAACGAATAATTTTGAATCACTCATCAAGAATTGTTTCAGTTTCACATAAGAGAGACTTTCATTTGTCAAGTGAACACATCTCGAGGAATTGATGCTTGTATAAACTCTTAAAGAGATGATCATAAACTTCCTCTTTCATTACAGAAATAAAAGAAAGGCTAAGAGAAGGACGGAAAAATGCCACCCCAACTCTTTAATGTTGAACTCATGCACTGTATTGAGGTGCCAACCTATGTTTAAACCTTCCACTCTAAGCAGGATACATCAGGCAATGTAGAGGATCAAGGAAATCATTGAAATAATCATCAGACAGGTCATACTTGCATTCGAATGAAAGGTCAACCACATCACAATGGAATCAACAAATCATAACCCACATAGCATCGACAAAGTATAATTTTCGCATCGGTCACAACGAACATCAAATTCAGGCAAAATAAAACAAGCCACCAATCCTTCAGTAAACCTAATGCATATTATTCTAAAATCAATATCAATGCAAACTGCATGTTATATATGAAATGGTGAAATGCTAACCACCACATGCCTAAAGTATCAAATATCATCATGAAACTTTAAGGCCATCATGTAGTAAACTTCTTGATACAGGCAAAATAATTGACTAGCTTCACTTCAAATTCCTCCACTCTACCTGCTTAAATTTGGTAGGAAATGACTGACCCAAGCATAGCCATGACTTGTTCAAGCTTAATTTGATCATTGACAAATAGCAACCAGTTTATATAGAAGGAGCAATTCCAACAAGTTTCAACAAAGTGGAAATAGTTTAAGCTTGCAATAACCGCCAAGAGACAGATCAACAGATTCTTTGCCAACTAATTGTGTATGTGTACATATAGCATTGAGATATAAACTTCCAAATCCTTGAAGTAATACGTCATATGCTCGCTTAAAAACAAGAATAAGGATAAATTCAACCCCTTACAAAATCAGTGAGAAACCAAATTATTCTCATCATAAAAAAAAAAATCTGTGTTGAATCTCACAAAATGGTGAGAAAACCTGTTCAAACCAAGAGTGCTCTCATGATTAAAAAAAAAATCTATACATATTTATTAGCTTTCAAGAGAGATCAAGCAAGCCTATCTCATATAAATTTGCCTTCAAATATTAATAAGTCTGTACATATGAATCAACATTCAAAAGAAATCAAGCAAGCTTATCTCATAGGAATTTGCTTTTGAGAATAGGTAAATCTGTACAAATTAATCAATAATCAAAAGAAATCAAGCAAGGATTTACCGTTTGGAGTTGAAATGCTGTAGCCATCTTCTTGGGAGATTCGACAACAACTCTTCTTGCTCCTCTTACTTTTCCTGGTTTGGAATGGGGTGTAAGGAAGAGAGCTCTCGGTGGTCTTGCTCTTGTTTGGATGGATTGAGAAGAAGAGAGATCTTGAGATGAGAGCAATCCTTTTCTTCAATCGGCCTCCTGTTGGCCGGTCCTAGCAACAGTTCCTCTTGGCCCGATCTTTAGTCTTCTTTTTCCTTTTGCTTGGTCGGATGGGAAGAGGAAGAAGAAGCTGGGGACATGAGGGAGAGATCACGAAAATGAGAGCAGCATCCCCTACTTCGGATGGCCCTAGCGATAGATATCCAAAGGGTGGCTGCTTGAAGGTGTATGAGCTGCTTGAAAATTTTTAGGAAAATGAGGGAGAGCCGGCCAGCCCTAGTAGCCCTCTAAAACGAGTGTGTGAGCTATTCTATCCAGAAGATCGGGAAAAAAAGGGGCTGCTCGCATGAAAAATCAGATCAATCTAGGTGGCTAGGGCCATGGGAACTTAATCCGACGGCTGATAGCTACCCTTCCTATCTTCCCTTGATCTTAACATCAAAGAATAATATTAAAACTATGCTTAAGATGATTAGAATGAAATAATTGAATCAAACAAGACATTAATTAAATCTAGGATTCACATTAATTTGATTATAAAAATTTTCAAGTTAATTAATGCCAATTTGATTTATATCGAACCGAGATTGGTTAAGTCGCGTTGATTAAGCCATCGAGCTTTGAATTAAACAAGAACTGGTCGACTCAATTCTAGATCACTTAATTGAATTTGTTTGATAAAGATCAAACGAGTTTTAATTGACGATTGATTGAAAATTGAATATTTGAAGTTTGAATTGAGATTGGACCGAAGTGTGATCGCAGATTTGATTGAAGCGTAAATTGAAGACTGGATTGGAGTACGATCAAAATTTCATTGGAAAATGATTGAAGGTTGATTGGATATTAGATTGATTGAAGGATGCATTGAATGCAATTGAAATTGAATGAGAATTTGATGGATTAAAGGATGCATATTTAATTGAAGTTTTAATTATATAATTGATTGATTGATTTTAGGCTACAGATTGAATATAATTAAGATTCACTTAAAGATTGATTGAAGCTTAAATAAAATCTACTCTACAGATTGAAGATTGATTGGAGATTCAATTGAGGTGCGATTGAAATTAAGGGTTTAAAAGCTAGATTGAAGCTTAAAGTTATAACTAAAGCTTAAATTGAGATCTGAATTTTAATTTGGATTGAAGTCAGGATTAAAGTCTGGATTAAGGTCTGGATTAATTAGGATTCAAGATTGATTTAGAATAGGGATAGATTAGAATCAAAATTGATCTAATAGTTGGATTGATCCTAAAGACTAGGTAAATCTAAGGATTTAGAGTCTGAGTCTGAGAGAATCTCAGGATCTAGAATAGATCTTGGGGTCTGGAATCTAGGAAACATCCTAGGGCTTGGAATCTAGGAGAATCCTAGGATCAGCTTAAAGAATTTCTAGGGTCTAGAGTAGATCCTAGGGACTAAGAAGATCATATGATCTAGAGTCTGGCAGAATCCTAGGGTCTAGAATATATCCTAGGGTCTGAAGTCTAGGAGGATCCTAGAGTCTAGGTTAGTCTGAAGTTTGATTGAGTTGAGTTTTAAAATTAATATGGGATTAAATCAATTTGAATCTGGATTGATATTTAAATTAGGGATTGATCTAAGATCAACTTGATCCTAGGGTCAAGATTAATTTGAAGAGATCCTAGGGTCTAGAGCAGATCCTAGGGATTGAAATCTAGGGAGATCCCAGAGTTTAGATTGGTTTTAAGTTGTGTTGATCTGGGGTCAGGATTGATCAAGGGTTTGGATGGGTCCTACTGACCTCATACAAAAATGAGGTCAACAAATGGACCCCCAATATGTGTAATAGAATGAAGTTCTATTGCACATATTGGCGTTGACTGAATAAATGGTCAAGTATAGAGTTTTGATCCTAAGGGGATGAAAAATTGATCCCTGGGGAATCGGGGTTTGAATAGATACTAGGATAGTGCTAGGAAAAGCATACTCTACCACTAGTGGGTTTGGTCCTAAGGGAAATGAAGAGTTTATCCCTAAAGGAGAAGAAAGTCTAGGTGATCCTATATGAAGAAGAAACTCCTAACCATAAAGGATTGAATCTAGATTTAATTGTAAGGGAAAGGAAAACCTAACCCTAGAAGATTGAATTTGAAATGATACTAAGGGAAGGAGATCCTAGCCCTAGAAGTTTGAATTTGAAATGATATTAGGGTAGTGCTAGGGACAGCTTACTCTACCACTAATAGATCTAATCCTAAGGGAAAAAACATCTAACCCTAAGGAGAGGAGGTTGAGTGGTCATATAGAAAGAAGGAACTTCTAGCTATAGGGGACCGAGTCTGGATTTTGATTCTAAGGAAGGGGAAAAAAAATCTAACCTTAGGGAAATGAAATTTGGAATGGTGCTAGGGTAGTGCTGGGGATAGCGTACTCTACCACTAATAGATCTAATCCTAAAGGAAGGGAAGTCCTAACCTTAGGAAGAAGAAGTCTGGATGATCGTATAGAAAGGAAGAATTCCT
Organism: Dendrobium chrysotoxum; assembly: GCA_019925795.1. NCBI lineage: Eukaryota > Viridiplantae > Streptophyta > Magnoliopsida > Asparagales > Orchidaceae > Dendrobium > Dendrobium chrysotoxum. The sequence continues at coordinate 7,494,257 of CM034312.1, forward strand.
AACTATAGAGGATCGAGTTTGAATTTTGATACTAGGGCAGTGCCACGAAAGGCATACTCTACCACAAGTAGATCTAATCCTAAGGGAAGGAAGAAATGCCTAGCCCTAAAGAAAAGAAAACTTGATTGAGATTGATTCCAGGACGGTGCCATAGAGGACTTACTCCATCACTAGGAAGTCTAATCCTAAGGGAAGGAAAAAGAACCTACCCTAAGGAAGAGAGAACTGGATTTTGAATTTAAACCCAGGACGGTGCCATACAGGACTTACTCCATCACTGGGGAGTCTAATCCTAAGGGAAGGAGAAAATACTAACCTTAAGGAGAAGAAAGTTTGATTTTGGAATTTGAAATTGATTCCAGGACGGTGCCACAGGGGACTTATTCCATCACTGGGAAGTCTAATCCCAAGGGAAGGAAGAAGAACCTACCATAAGGAAGAGAGGACTGAATTTTGAAATTAAACCCAGGATGGTGCCATAGAGGACTTACTCCATCACTGGGGAGTCTAATCCTCAGGGAAGGAGAAAAGCCTAACCTTAAGGAGAAGAAAGTTTGATTGTAGATTTGAGGCTGAATTCAGGACGGTGCCACAGGGGACTTATTCCATCACTGGGGAGTTTAATCCTAAGAGAAGGAGAAGAACCTACCCTAAGGAAGAGAGAACTAGATTTTAGAATTAAACTCAGGACGGTGCCACAGAGGACTTACTCCATCACTGGAGAGTCTAATCCGAAGGGAAAGAAGAAGAACCTACCCTAAGGAAGAGAGAACTAGGTGATCTCATAGGAAGGTAGTATTGCTTTCTATAAGAGATCAGACTTAAAGATTTGAATTTTGAAACTAAAATGGTGCCGCAAAGGGCGTTATCCATCACTAAAAGATATAATCCTAAGGAGAGAAAGCACGATGACTCATATCTATCCTTAAGGAAAAGAAGACTGGAGGACCCTGAGGGAAGGTAGCGTTGCTTCCCGCAGAAGGTCGAATCTGGATTTTAAATCTAGGATGGTGCCACAGAGGGCGTGCTCCACCACTAGAAGATCTAATCCTAAGGATAGAAAGCACGATGACTCACATCTATCCTTAAGGAAAAGAAGACTGGAGGACCCTGAGGGATGGAAGCATTGCTTCCCACAGAAGGTTGAATCTGGATTTTAAATCTAGGATGGTGCCACAGAGGGCGTGCTCCACCACTAGAAGATCTAATCCTAAGGATAGAAAGCACGATGACTCACATCTGTCCTTAAGGAAAAGAAGACTGGAGGATCCTGAGGGAAGGAAGCATTGCTTCCCACAGAAGGTCGGATCTGGATTTTAAATCTAGGATGGCGCCACAGAAGGCGTTATCCATCACTAGTAGATCTAATCCTAATGAAAGAAAGCACGATGACTCACATCTGTCCTTAAGGAAAAGAAAACTAGAAGAAGCTAGGATGGTGCCATGAAGGGCGTATTCCACCACTAGCGGATCTAATCCTAAGGATAGAAAGCACGATGACTCACATCTGTCCTTAAGGAAAAGAAAACTGGACGATCTTGTGAGAAGGAAGCATTGTTTCGCACAGAATCGGGTCTGGAGTGATCGTATGTAAAGGAAACTTGCTTTACACAGAGGATCAAATCTGGATGATCATGCGTAGAGGAAACTTGCTCTACACAGAGGATCGAGTCTGGATGATCGTGTATAGAGAAAACTTGCTATATACAGAGGATCGAGTCTGGAATGATCGTGTGTGAAGGAAACTTATTTCACACAGAGGATCGGATCTAGATGATCATATGTAGAGAAAACTTGGATCAGGTCTGGAATGATCGTGTGTAGAGGAAACTTGCTCTACACAGAAGATCGAGTCTGGATGATCGTGTATAGAGGAAACTTGCTCTATACAGAGGATCAGGTCTGGATGATCTTATATAGAGGAAACTTACTCTATACAGAGGATTAGGTATGTATGATCGTATATAGAGGAAACTTGCTCTATACAGAGGATCAGGTCAGGAATGATCATATGTGAAGGAAACTTGCTTCACATAGAGGATCGAATCTGGATGATCATGTATAGAGAAAACTTGCTCTATACAGAGGATATAGTATGGATTGATCGTATGTGAAGGAAACTTGCTTCACATAGAGGATCGAGTCTGGATTGATCGTATATAGAGGAAAATTGCTCTATATAAAGGATCGGGTCTGGAATGATCATGTGTAGAGAAAACTTGCTCTACATAGAGGATCGAACTTAAATTCTGGAACTTGAGATTTGAATGATTATCGAATTGATTTTGTTTTAAATTTGAAAATGTTTGAATTTGAAACTTGATTTGACATATTTGAATTTGAAGAGTTTTGAATATGGGATGTGTTTTAAATTTGATTTGAATTGGTTTTGAATTTAAAAATTTTGAATTTGAAATTTGATTGATTTTGATTCATTTTGAATTTTGATTTTAAATTTTGAATTTGGATTGTGTTTGATTTAATTTTAATTTTTTTGAATTTGATTTTGAATTTGAAGTATTTTGAATTTAATTTTAAGTTTGACACTCATCTGGCATGGTACTTCCTAAAGAGCCTCCCCAATATTTGAAAATATTGGGTGACATTCTTCAGGATTGATCAGTTAAAGGAAAACTTCCTCAAAGATCGTCATTGAAATGAATGATCCAGTCAATATTGATTCAAGCTTTCAATCAGAAGTGGTCTCCAAAAGACTACGACCAAGTCTCCTATTTGGGGAGTTCTAAAGTGACACAACTTATCAATATCTCGAATCAAATATGACTTAAAGACTTTCAAACTTTGCTGAGCTTAATTTGATTTTTATTTGAGGCCCTCAAGCTCCTCGAATTGGAGTCGGGCACTTTGCTCAACTAGAGTTTGATTTTAAACAGCAAGTCTCAGCTCAGGAAACTACGCTTCTAGATCAGGATGATCTAGGACCCAGCACAGGGTGTGGTTTGATTGTGAACGACAATTTCCAGCATTATAAAATACTCCTCCAATGGGACTGAACTTGGACTCAGCATAGAGTATAATTTTATAAAGAAGGCCTTAAAGGAAGGATGCCTATGTGGAAGGGCTTACACACACTTCTCAAGGACAAAATTTAAATTTTTATCAAGAATAGAAGATTCATTCTTCTTATTAGAAAACTTCCTCTAAATATTTGGACCCTGTTGGAATGACAAACGGGAACAAATTCAGAAGTACAGTGAAAAGTTTGAGTGACTCCAGTAAACCTGAAAAGATTTCAGGATTTAGGTTTTGTTGACCCAGACCAAGTTTCGTAGAAACTAAACTGGGGTCTCCCTTGAATATTTTGAATTAAAATCAATTTCAAAGTGGTTTAAGTCAAATAGAGAAATTTAATCTTTTCAATTCTCTTGCACGAGAGATTTTGTATCTTGATAGATTATCGATGCACGGCGGAGAATCTGGATTCAAGACTTTCAAAATCAAGCAATTTGAAGTTGACTGGGCCTTTTGAAATTTAAGGATTTAGAAGAAGGGAGCCTCTTTCTTTTTCTGGTGGCACACATTGCCATCTTTTGATTTATAGTGTATTTTACACTATTTTTGAATTTGGCGCATTCGCGCATCTTTTTGAATTTATTTTGATTTTGAGAAGAGGCTGCACCTACTTTAAATTCAATGCCAGGATTATATCTCAAGTACAAGATAAGTAAATTTTTCTCTTATACAAGGAAGAATAATCCTCAAAGCATGACCTAGTCTTTTAAAATGAATATTAGCTTGACTTTTGAAAATTATTGAACAGATTTTAAGCATGCAAGAGACATCTTTTGAGATAGAAAATTGCGAAAAGATTGAAAAGATTTTTATTTCAAAGTTCAACTTAGGTTTGACATTGATTTTAGTTCAACGGTTAAATCAATCCCACAAAAGAGGTGGGAGGGAGGGGCATTCAAACATTTGATGGTGTCAACAACAACTTTCTCCTGCTTAAGACTTCAAATAGATGTCAATTTTCATTAAAAAGATGATTCAACTATCTTGAAAATTTGAAATCAATACACTTGTGAAATTGGAAGCTCTCCTTAAAAAGGACTTACAAATCTAGGTGGCAAGACCCTAGTAGTACGGAATTAGATTCCTACGATCTCCTTGGAGGGAGAGACTATTATTGGGTCTGCACTATCCTTAGAAATCATTGCATCACTTTAATCAAAAAGATTTATCTCGATAGGACCCCGTTGAAAGTTGAATTTTAACGGTATCACTATCTGATATAATCTTAGATTATTTCCCCTCTCTTATTACTAGTGGTATAGTAATTAGGAGAGTGGCACCCCGAGTGATTTCTACACCTCCTCCTCTCGAGTTGATGTAGCGGGGCACGTATAGAAACGTGACCTAACATCATCTAATAGAGTGGACGGGTCATAACCTTCAATTGGGGGCCTAGGGCCTGGTGCTGGTGTTTGTTCAGTTTTGGCTTGATTGATTCTTGCCATATAGTAGTTAAGAAGGTGTATTGAAGATCGTGCTCTCATTTCTACAACCTCCCTCCTTTGAATAACAGGAGAAGGGTGGAAATAATTTCCACTTGGGAGGGGGTACGTAGAAGGGGCAATAAACTTTTGATTAGCCTCGGACTTGACGTGCTTTAAGGCTTTCACCTCAGCAGTCTTCCTGGCCTTGACAACCTTCTTTCTGACTCTACGAAGGTAGTTCTTCATTTTGTTCTTATTGGCCTTGCTGACGACAGGGGTGCTGGAACTTGACCCAATCTCAGGCTGAGATGATAGTTCTTCTATCATTATTGAATTCTGGTTCTTATCCTCCTCAGTAGAAGATACAGTGGGTAAAGGGGTGACAACAGCCTCCATCTCGGAGATGGGGGAGTCTACTCCTGACCCTAAAGTAATCTCAACCAAGGGGACATTCCTTCGTATTCCAGAAGACAGATCAATCATTTCTTCTCCGTCGACTGATAACTTGAAGTCTTGGAATTGTATTTCAAACTGGATGAAATTACCAGAAGTGATTCCTTCGACTATCAAGTTTCTATCTAGAGAGAAAATGAGTTTCCCAGCCATTTGAGTGCTTAAATCTTAAAATTAATAAACAATGCTTTGAATTAGTTAATCTTGCATTTGAATTTGAATTTTAAATTTGATTAATGTTATTCAAAATTTGATAATTCAATCATGTTGAGTTTAAATTCAAAATAGTGGTTGGTAGAATTGACAAGGGCTTAAGGGTTGAACCCGACTCTTTCGCTACACCAATTAACTTGGGGCAAAATGTCAAAGTTCAAACTCAAATTTGAATTCAAAATTGAAATTAAAATTTGAAGTGACAATCAAATTCAAACTTAAAGTTGAGATTGTATTTTGAATTAAAGTTGGATTTGAATTTGAACTTAAGGTTAAGTCAAATGGACAATTCTTCAAATTTTGTGACTCAACAGATCGAGTTTCACTCAATCATATAGGTACACAAAATTGATATGAAAGATCCAGGGATCGAGCTCAACTCTTTTCATTTCACCAATTGACTTGGGTCGAAATGTCAAAGTCCCGATCAAAATTAAATCGACTTTAAATTGGAAATCAAATTCAAATTTTAGATTGAAATTATATTTGGACTTAAATTTTGAATTTGAACTTGAAGCTCAAGTCAAATGGATCTTTCTTCAAATTTTATGACTCAACAGATTGAGTTTCACTCAATCATATAGGTGCATAAAATCGATATGAAAGATCCGGGGATCGGGCTCGACTCTTTTCGTTTCACCAATTGGCTTGGGTCGAAATGTCAAAGTCCCGAATTTGATCTTGAAATCAAATTTAAACTTGAATCTGGAATTAAAATCAAATTTGAATTCAAGGTGGAAATTGAATTTAGAGTTAATGTTGAATTTGAATTTGAATCTTGAGATTAAAATTGAATTCAAAGTTCAGGTTGAAATTGAGTTTTAATCGAGATTAAATTCAAATTTGAAATTGGATTTACACTCAAGTTTGGAATTGAACGGATCTTCTTCAAAATTTAGAACTCAACATATTAAACTTTGTTCAAATTTGTAGGTTTACCAAATTAGCTTGAAGATCCTAAGGCTTGACTCTTTGCACCCCACCAAGCAATTTATGGGTGAAATGTCAAAGCCTAGAATTGACTGGAGAATTTTGAATTGACATTGTATATGTTCAACTACAATAGAATATTATAGAAGACACATAGCAACGACAATTGAAGTTAATTTGAAAGATTTTTCTTGACTTTTGAAACTCAAAAATGTTGAGTTTTATTTTCAACATAATGGTTAACAAAATTCAAGGGAAAATTTAAAAATCTTGACTTGACTCTTTCACCACACTGACTAGCTTAGGGTGAAATGTCAAAATCTAGGTTGAATTAAAAAAAATTTTGAAACTGGGTTTTGAGGTTAAGGGATTTTTTATAAAATATGAAACTTAGCATGCTGTGATTTATTCGCATGCGAGTTTGCAACATATGCAAAAAGATTTTGATAAGCTTGGCTTGACTCTTTTGCTCTACCAATAAACTTGGAGGCAAAATGTCAAAGCCCAGCTTGGAGGGAGGTTTCCTACACTCACCTCTCTTTTCACATGACTTAATTGAGTTGACCACACTCACCCAAGGGGGAAATGGGAGAGGGACCAACGGAAGAAAGGTAGTCAAAACTACCGATGCAACAAAATTCGTAGCGCTATTAAACATGGAGAGAGAGATTTTCCCCAGCGGAGTCGCCATTTTTTGTTTTGATTGAAAAATATATTTTTTAAAAAAGAGTGTTTAATTTTCTTTGGAAAATATTGAATTTTTAGAATTTAAATTTTATAATCGAACACTTATTATGAATGATATATCACCTCAAAAGGTGAACATATCATTCCCTAATAGGTTCAGATTACAAATCTTTGAATTTATTTGATTATCGTAGTCAAACTCAAGGAGAAACAATATGTGATCTCGAAGGATCAAAATGATGTTTAATCCAATGTTAGACTATAATAATTAGAATAAAAGATCATTAATTTCATGATCAAAATTATAATAATAGAATGACATATCTATCCAAAGAAAGAAAATATCATTTATTATTAATCATTTGAAAATGACGATAATGATTGTTGGCTTTTTGAATTTTCCAAAGATAATCAATTGAGGGTTTTGAAAACTTGATTTTGAAATCAGGTCTGGGTTTTTAAATCTCCTACGAGCGCAAGCCCTCGTAGTTAATTACATCATAGGAAAATAGAAATCTTCCTACGAATACTCTCGATTAAAATAGCGATACGAATTTCATTAAAGAATTCAAAGCTTGATGTCAAAGGAGGTTAACGGTTGGAAATTCAATAAGGGCTGGATCAAAGTTGAGCAGTTCTTTCTGGAGTCAAAGGAGGAGGGGTAGGAGGTATTTTGAGATTCTGAATCACTTCAGAAACACCCCAACCTATTCTAAGTGTTGGGCTTGAATTTGATTGAAAGATATTTAAGTTTGAATGATTGATTTTATTAGAAATTTGGGACTTATATTCTCGATCACCAGATCAGGAGAATGCCCAGGAAGTGAGGGTAGAGACTAACCTACCAAGTGGGTATGACGTCCCCGGTCAAGATCCCATGATTTTCCATCATCCCGGGTTCGTCGATATCCTTAGCCTACTTAGTCGAGTGTCGACCAGAGGATCCTTGTTAGCAACCATGGGTTACCTCATTCAAGGGGACCTCGTAGACCAAGGGGCTGGGAACCTAATCCTAGGCTGACAAATAGGAGGTGCACAGGTCTGTGAGTAGTGAACTTATGTCTATATTATCTAACCTAGGATGCCACTCTCATCTTGTGTGCATATTAATATATCTCAAAAATAAAAAGGAACATCGGCCTAACCTAAAGCTAGAGTTCGTGTCCTAACAAGTCAATCTAGGTGTGTGTAGTAGACTGTGTGGTTGGGATATATCTTATATCGGGTAATTGGTTAAAGTTGTTTAATGCTCTGGTTGGTTGAAAGGCTTAAGGGAATATTTTGGTTAAGGTTTAAGTCTTAATGATTTGAAATAGATTTTAAAATCAATCCTTAATTATTTATTGGATACCACATTTATTGCTCACCGAGGCCGTGAAGTTTATTTCACCTTCCTTCAGGCTAATTTAATAGCCTCGTAGGCCTGGGTAACTCAGTGGTACCCGATATGATTAAATGAATCAGATTTGATTTAAGGTTTGAAATTTGATGAATCTCAATTAAGGTTGATTGATTGCTGGTTTTAAGGTTAGATTGAAATTTTATGGATTTTAAATGATTTTTGAAGGTTTGATGTTTTTGATAGATTTTAGATTTTCGTTTGAGTTGAATGACTTTGAGTTTGATCAATTTGAGATTTTCTTGAAATAGTTATGATTTTTAAATTATCAAAATTTGAAAATTATTTGAATTATTTAATTGTTTAATTAAGGGTGTTTTAATGATTTGAGTCCAAATGAACACTAAACTCCTTGAAATCACCTCCAAAGATCAGGAATGATCTAAGGAGGGATTATCAAGTGTTTAAGTATTCTTTGGAATTTTTAATCATTTTTAATTAATTAAATTAATTAAATATTTAATTTTATTTAAAATTCAATTAAGCTTAAAGTTAATGTCAAATCAAGGGGGTTTTAATTTTCTTATGTTAAGAGTTCAATTATGATTAATTTGAGATGTTATGTATATTTTTATAATTTAACTTTGATTTATTAAATTTCTTGAAGTTTTGAGGGCTTGATTAAGGCTTAATCTTAAGAAGTCTGATTTAGGGGTTTAAAGGGTTCAAATTTTAGTGAGGATTGTCCCTAGAGCAGGGAAGGTCACTAAACTTAAGGGGCTCAAGTCTCAAGTCATTTGGACTTAAGTTTGATTTGTTAGAATTTTAGAAGTTTTAAGGCTTAATTAAAAGATTAATTTTGATTTAATTGATTAAGTGGTTTAATGATTGATCGATCGATTTAAGTTTGATTGAGGTTAAGTTTAATAGTGTACACTGATCCTAAGGTACGGTGTCACTAAGTTTTTTATGTTTGATATTTGATCCCTAAAGGATATAAGTGTGAATCCTAGGGTTTGTCTAAGTTCTCTAAGACTTGTCCTTAACTATTGTCCTTAATGATGTCACTAGGTTTAACGGGTTTAAATCAGTGTCACTAACCCTTGTACAAACAAATGAATGTGATCAAGGTACATTGATAAGTTTTGGATTTGTAAAAGAAGACTATAGATATAAATCAAATACAGGAGTTACTACAAAAGTTTAAAGAGAATAGCTCAACAAAGAAATATGGGAGCCCTATGATCATCTAAGTTTTAAGAAAACCTACCTGATCACTGGAGCTAGTCAACAGTGACTCCATCTGTAGCACCCCATTTGGAAGGAATGGGGTGATTGAAGCTCTTTGGCTCTATCCCCCAATCAACCCCATCAGTACCTCGCAAAAAGGCGAAGAGAGAAAGAAGTGTCAGAATGTCATGTATATGAATATAGAAGCTGGTATGAATTAACATGCAAATGAATGTATGAAAAATATAAATCAAATTAAATTATTAAAGCAATTTCAAGAATGTATGTTGTTTTACAAGAAATAATTTTTAATGTATGTAACATCTTACAAGAGTAATTTCAGCACATGTAATAATATACAAGAGAGAAGTTCAGTTCATGTATCATCTCATAAAAGAAAATCAGCATGTGGAGAAATCACAACCATATATTTATAATGAAAAATAAAAAGAAATCAAATTTTGCTAGTAATGTGGTCTATACACAATTAACGAAATATCTATTATCAAGATAAATGATATCCAATATGTCAAAATGAATTTCCCAAAGCACATTCCCAAGAGAATATGATTGAACAGTTATATACATTAGAGAAAATCTTAATTAATACTAAGCTCAAAACATATCCAAAAGATAGTGGGAATTATTCACACTGCTCGTTCATATATGCATATAAATCATCCCAACGTATCAGCGATGACCCTAAAAGAAAGCTTCCCTTCATAATTAATTTTGAAATCATATCTAGCATTAAACCATGAATATATATTTAATACTCTCCAACTTTGACCACATTTATTGAATGTTAAAGCATGAATATAACCATCTCAATCTAATGATGCAAAACATCTCTTCAAATCATCCTTTTTTTTAACTGGTACATCTCATGTATGAGTATTCAAAGCATGCGTACATACACTGAATTTTGGAACCCTTAAACTTCATATCAATTTCAAATTGCAACTATAAGTCATAAAACATAGAGCTTGTGTCACAAACCTCTACCAAGAGGACACAAAAGTCACCATTAACCTCTAAATAAAATCTTACAGGCTTCTCCCAAAAGAGAATTTTTGACAACCTTTATTATCAAATGTCAAGTGTAGTATCAAAACTCAAGTATACATATAATCCTTCCTGTGTTCACATATGAAACGATGCATGTCATCTTGTTAGGAAACCATAACATGGGTAATACATAGAATAATGTGCCAGATTCTTTCATGTTGAATGAACATAGCAAAAAAAGAGACTATTACTTGGAAGTCAACATACATATAATTCTCCCAACTAAACCATGACTTGTAGAGATGAGAAATATATATTCAGCAGTTTGTAACCAGGGAAATATTCAGCACATAAAAAATCAGTTTGGAAGTATCAATGTATAGTTTGGAAACGAATAAGTTTGAATCACTCATCAAGAATTGTTTCAGTTTCACATAAGAGAGACTTTCATTTGTCAAGTGAACACATCTCAAGGAATTGATGCTTGTATAAACTCTTAAAGAGATTATCATAAACTTCCTCTTTCATTACAGAAATAAAAGAAACGCTAAGAGAAGGAAGGAAAAATGCCACCCCAACTCTTTAATGTTGAACTCATGCACTGTATTGAGGTGCCAACCTATGTTTAAACCTTCCACTCTAAGCAGGATACATCAGGCAATGTAGATGATCGAGGAACTCATTTAAATAATCATCAGACAGGTCATACTTGCATTCGAATGAAAGGTCAACCACATTACAATGGAATCAACAAATCATAACCCACATAGCATCGACAAAGTATAATTTTCGCATCGGTCACAACGAACATCAAATTCAGGCAAAATAAAACAAGCCACCAATCCTTCAGTAAACCTAATGCATATTATTCTAAAATCAATATCAATGCAAACTGCAGGTTATATATGAAATGGTGAAATGCTAACCACCACATGCCTAAAGTATCAAATATCATCATGAAACTTTAAGGCCATCATGTAGTAAACTTCTTGATACAGGCAAAATAATTGACTAGCTTCACTTCAAATTCCTCCACTCTACCTGCTTAAATTCGGTAGGAAATGAACTGACCCAAACATAGCCACGACTTGTTCAAGCTTAATTTGATCATTGACAAATAGCAACCAGTTTATATAGAAGGAGCAATTCCAACAAGTTTCAACAAAGTAGAAATAGTTTAAGCTTGCAATAACCGCCAAGAGACAGATCAACAGATTCTTTGCCAACTAAATGTGTATGTGTACATATACCATTGAGATATAAACTTCCAAATCCTTGAAGTAATAAAACGTCATATGCTCGCTTAAAAACAAGAATAAGGATAAATTCAACCCCTTACAAAATCAGTGAGAAACCAAGATTATTCTCATCATTAAAAAAAAAATCTGTGTTGAATCTCACAAAATGGTGAGAAAACTTGTTCAAACCAAGAGTGCTCTCATGATTAAAAAAAAAATTTATACATGTTTATTAGCTTTCAAGAGAGATAGAGAGATCAAGCAAGCCTATCTCATATAAATTTGCCTTCAAATATTAAGAAGTCTGTACATATGAATCAACATTCAAAAGAAATCAAGCAAGCTTATCTCATAAGAATTTGCTTTTGAGAATAGGTAAATCTGTACAAATTAATCAATAATCAAAAGAAATCAAGCAAGGATTTACCGTTTGGAGTTGAAATGCTGTAGCCATCTTCTTGGGAGATTCGACAATAACTCTTCTTACTCCTCTTACTTTTCCTGGTTTGGAATGGGGTGTAAGGAAGAGAGCTCTCGACGGTCTTGCTCTTGTTTGGATGGATTGAGAAGAAGAGAGATCTTGAGATGAGAGCAACCCTTTTCTTCAATCGGCCTCCTGTTGGCCGATCCTAACAACAGCTCCTCTTGGCCCGATCTTTAGTCTTCTTTTTCCTTTTGCTTGGTTGGATGGGAAGAGGAAGAAGCAGTTGGGGACATGAGGGAGAGATCACGAAAATGAGAGCAGCATCCCCTACTTCGGATGGCCCTAGCGATAGATATCCAAAGGGCGGCTGCTTGGAGGTGTATGAGCTACTTGAAAATTTTTAGGAAAATGAGGGAGAGCCGGCAAGCCCTAGTAGCCCTCTAAAATGAGTGTGTGAGTTATACTATCCAGAAGATCGGGAAAGAGAGGGCTGCTCGCGTGAAAAATCAGATCAATCTAGGTGGCTAGGGCCATGGGAACTTAATCCGACGGCTGATAGCTACCCTTCATATCTTCCCTTGATATTAACATCAAAGAATAATATTAAAACTATGATTAAGATGATTAGAATGAAATAATTGAATCAAACAAGAAAAATTAATTAAATCTAGGATTCACATTAATTTGATTAAAAAAAATTTCAAGTTAATTAATGCCAATTTGATTTATATCGAACCGAGATTAGTTAAGTCGCATTGACTAAAGCCATCGAGCTTTGAATTAAACAAGAACTGGTCGACTCAATTCTAGATCACTTAATTGAATTTGTTTGATAAAGATCAAACGAGTTTTAATTGACGATTGATTGAAAATTGAATATTTGAAGTTTGAATTGAGATTGGACCGAAGTGTGATCGCAGATTTGATTGAAGCGTAAATTGAAGACTGTATTGGAGTACGATCAAACTTTGATTGGAAAATGATTGAAGGTTGATTGGATATTAGATTGATTGAAGGATGCATTGAATGCAATTGAAATTGAATGAGAATTTGATGGATTGAAGGATGTATATTTGATTGAAGTTTTAATTGTAGAATTGATTGATTGAGTTTAGGCTACAGATTGAATATGATTAAGATTCACTTAAAGATTGATTGAAGCTTAAATAAAATCTGGATTGAAGATTGATTGGAGATTCAATTGAGGTGCGATTGAAATTAAGGGTTTAAAAGCTAGATTGAAGCTTAAAGTTATAACTAAAGCTTAAATTGAGATCTGAATTTTAATTTGGATTGAAGTCAGGATTAATGTCTGGATTAAGGTCTGGATTAATTAGGATTTAAGATTGATTTAGAATAGGGATAGATTAGAATCAAAATTGATCTAATAGTTGGATTGATCCTAAAGACTAGGTAAATCTAAGGATTTAGAGTCTGAGAGAATCTCAGGATCTAGAATCGATCTTGGGGTCTGGAATCTAGGAAATATCCTAGGGCTTGGAATCTAGGAGAATCCTAGGATCAGCTTAAAGGATTTCTAGGGTCTAGAGTAGATCCTAGGGACTAAGAAGATCATATGATCTAGAGTCTGGCAGAATCCTAGGGTCTAGAATAGATCCTAGGGTCTGAAGTCTAGGAGGATCCTAGAGTTTAGGTTAGTCTGAAGTTTGATTGAGTTGAGTTTTAAAATTAATATGGGATTAAATCAATTTGAATCTGGATTGATATTTAAATTATGGATTGATCTAATATCAGCTTGATCCTAGGGTCAAGATTAATTTGAAGAGATCCTAGGGTCTAGAGCAGATCCTAGGGATTGAAATCTAGGGAGATCCTAGAGTCTAGATTGGTTTTAAGTTGTGTTGATCTGGGGTCAGGATTGATCAAGGATTTGGATGGGTCCTACTGACCTCATACAAAAATGAGGTCAACAAATGGACCCCCAATATGTGTAATAGAATGAAGTTCTATTGCACATATTACCGTTGACCGAATAAATGGTTAAGCCTAGAGTTTTGATCCTAAGGGGATGAAAAATTGATCCCTGGGGAATCGGGGTTTGAATAGATACTAGGGTAGTGCTAGGAAAAGCGTACTCTACCACTAGTGGGTCTGGTCCTAAGGGAAATGAAGAGTTTATCCCTAAAGGAGAAGAAAGTCTAGGTGATCTTATATGAAGAAGAAACTCCTAACCATAAAGGATTGAATCTAGATTTAATTGTAAGGGAAAGGAAAACCTAACCCTAGAAGATTGAATTTGAAATGATACTAAGGGAAGGAGATCCTAGCCCTAGAAGTTTGAATTTGAAATGATATTAGGGTAGTGCTGGGGACAGCATACTCTACCACTAGTAGATCTAATCCTAAGGGAAAAAACATCTAACCCTAAGGAGAGGAGGTTGAGTGGTAATATAGAAAGAAGGAACTTCTAGCTATAGGGGACTGAGTCTGGATTTTGATTCTAAGGAAGGGGAAAAAAAATCTAACCTTAGGGAAATTAAATTTGGAATGGTGCTAGGGTAGTGCTGGGGATAGCGTACTCTACCACTAATAGATCTAATCCTAAAGGAAGGGAAGTCCTAACCTTAGGAAGAAGAAGTCTGGATGATCGTATAGAAAGGAAGAATTCCTAACTATAGAGGATCGAGTTTGAATTTTGATACTAGGGCAGTGCCACGAAAGGCGTACTCTACCACTAGTAGATCTAATCCTAAGGGAAGGAAGAAATGCCTAGCCCTAAAAAAAAGAAAACTTGATTGAGATTGATTCCAGGACGGTGCCATAGAGGACTTACTCCATCACTAGGAAGTCTAATCCCAAGGGAAGGAAAAAAGAACCTACCCTAAGGAAGAGAGAACTGGATTTTGAAATTAAACCCAGGACGGTGCCATAGAGGACTTATTCCATCACTGGGGAGTCTAATCCTAAGGGAAGGAGAAAATACTAACCTTAAGGAGAAGAAAGTTTGATTTTGGAATTTGAAATTGATTCCAGGACAGTGCCACAGGGGACTTATTCCATCACTGGGAAGTCTAATCCCAAGGGAAGGAAGAAGAACCTACCCTAAGGAAGAGAGGACTGGATTTTAAAATTAAACCCAGGACGGTGCCATAGAGGACTTACTCCATCACTGGGGAGTCTAATCCTAAGGGAAGGAGAAAAGCCTAACCTTAAGGAGAAGAAAGTTTGATTGTAGATTTGAGGCTGAATCTAGGACGGTGCCACAGGGGACTTATTCCATCACTGGGGAGTTTAATCCTAAGAGAAGGAGAAGAACCTTCCCTATGTTCACAGTCTGAATCGTCGTCACAAGTGGAGAGATAGTGGATAGACAAAGCATGGGGGAAGGTCTATTTTGGGCGTTGAGAGGCTGAGGAGGAGCGAGCTTTGGGATTATTCTGGCTTATAAGGTGAGGCTTGTGGAGGTTCCAAACAGGGTAACTATGTTCACAGTCTCAAAGACATTGGAGGAGGGAGCGACGAAGCTTGTGGGTAAATGGCAGTGAATAGCTCATAAGGTGGATAAGAGATTGTATATAAGAACACTCTTTAAGGTGGTGGGAAATGATAGTGAACATGGCGATCAGAATAAGACAAACAGAACAGTACAGGTTTCTTTTAACTCGTTGTTTGTTGGTGAGATGAAAGAGTTGCTTCTTATCATGGAGGATTGCTTTCTGGAACTCCAGTTGAAGGCAGAGGACTGTATTGAGATGCGCTGGATTGAGTCAGTTCTTTATTTTGCAGGAAAGGTGCTAGTTAAAAAGAGTAGGCTGGCAAAGTCTGTTTAAATTTATTGAAATGGCAGTTAACAAAATTGATTTAATTTATTTGCAGGATACCAAGGAAAACCTTTGAGCAGTCTGCTTGAGAGATATTCTCCCGTGTACAACACCTCCTTCAAGCACAAATTTTACTTCTTAACAAAACCCATCCCCTTGGAAGGTTGGAATAGAATATTGAGGCGTTTCCTCGAGAAAGGAGAGCAACCTATGATGATCATAGATCCGTGGGGAGGGAGAATGGATGAAATCTCTGAGAATGAGACAACCTTTCCACATAGGAAAGGAAACCTTTATAACGTTCATTATTTGACACAGAGGTGGATGGAAGATAATGCTGCAGTAATTATGAAGCATGTGGATTGGCTGCGGAGGTTTTACAAGTTCATGACTCCTTATGTTTCTAAGAATCCAAGGGCTACTTATCTCAACTATAGGGATTTAGACATTGGAACGGATGTGATGGGGAACAAGACAACTTATTGGGAGGCAAGACGGTGGGGTGAATGTTACTATAAAGGTAACTTCAAGAGATTGGCTCTTGTGAAGGGTGAAGTTGATCCTAATAACATGTTCAGGAAAGAGCATAGCATACCTCCCCTCTTTTCTAGTTAAATTAATTAGTTTTGTGAAAGCTCAAGGTGAGAAATGGTTTATTCGATTTAAATAACAGGGAGCTAGGACCACGCACTATGTATTAAGCAATATTATTAATTTGGAGCTTGGTGAATCATGTTGTGTGTGAGTTGTCCTTCACGGTTGTCTTTATATTATGGCTTCTGTTCATCAAAATGGGAATATAAGGCACACAAAAAATGACAAAAATACTAAGATCACCACGAGATACAAAAAAAATAAGCTCATTCTCTGACCACATGAATCTTTTAATCCCCTCACTACAAAACTATAGAGGAAGTGAAAATTGAATTTATCACCATTACCAATCAATAAGATTCATTTCAAGCATAAAACGTAAAAATTATTAAAAAAAATAGATGAATTTTAGAGGTTCTTTTTTGCAGTAATCTTGCAAAATTTTTATCATAAATCCTTAGATAATAGTAAGCAACTACAAATTATCTCAAATATGTATGACTGCACAAGTCTCTTATATGACTGCACAAGTCTCTTGTATCTCTCCCTCTACTAGAACCTAGCTCAAACTCAAGTTAATGATGGCTTGAGCTCAACTCAATACGTTTATACCTCTAACACAAACGAAATCATAGCACTAAAAATAACAATCAAATAAAATTTTGAAACAAAAAGATATAAATTTAATATTAAAGAAACTCAATTTAAAATCTTAAAAAGTACTTTTAAAGACTTCTGCTATCAATTGTGGGCTCCAAAATTTCATTGATATGCTCCTGGCCTCTTTGTGCCAGAGGTCTCTTTTTCTTATTTAAGTCTGTGATGGTAGAGAGTTTTAACAAATTTAGGTTCCGGGTGAATTTTCAGAAGGCATATTGGGTTTTAGATAAGACACAACCTGAAGATTTTGCCTTCATTTTGTGAGGATTTTATGATCTGAGTTCTGGTTTCCTATAGGCGCAAGCCCCTATAGTTAATTGCCCCTCATGAGAACCTTTGATTAAGGCTAATTATTAAAGCAGTCACATAGATTATAAATTCAGTGTATAATAGCAACAGTTTTAGGGTTTGAATTTGATTTTATGATTTGGAATTCATCACCATAAACTTAAAATTGGTTGTGGGGGAATGAAGATGAGCCCAATCAAGATCCCATGGTTCCATCGTCCCGGGCTGTCATGATCCCTGGTCTACTTAGTTAGAGGAGGTAGTCGACCCAACCTGATAGAAGGTACCTTATCGGCAGTCATGGGTTGCTTCATCCAAGAATACATTTGGGTTGGTGTTTGTCTAAGGGGATAAATCAGAATCCACCTTAGCTGACAGAGGGCTTTAAGCCTATCGAATATACCCTATGATTTATTGCTCAAGGGTTTGAAGCCTTCAGGGAACATACGAGCTTTGGCTGTGATCGTAATATAATGGTGCCATTTTGCAGCAAAATCACCCGATCAAAGGGCACGTGCCACGTCCCTGCTAGCAAGAGACTATTTGAAGATGAACCTTAGTGACTGAGGTTAGTTTTAAATTTATCACCCCCGATAAATAATTGCGGGAGATGGATGAGTTTTAATTTTAAGTTTTCAGGAGATAGATTTCATTTCAAGAATTTAGGCTTTTATGGGATTTGAGATTTGACCCCTCCGGTCGAGATTTTTATCAACACGGCCATCATCGGGGTGACGTTAAAGTCACTTGTATTTTCATAGAAATTTGGGAGGCATTTTGTACTTCAAGTCATGTCGACTCAGTCCTTTCATGGAGGAGGATCATACTTGGATTTTAACCCGCGTAGCATTCTCGGACCATTAGATTTTAGAATCCTATGCGGTTGTCGAAGTACATATAGGTATTGCACTTCAGTTTAAGGGATCATATTTGATACATAAGGGATATTTTAAAATATTTAAATATGATTCATTTACGCAAGTGATTTTATTTGAAAAAAATGCCTGAAATTTCACTTAAGGGCCTATGAACGCTTTCTGTTCGCTTGTATACATGTTGCGGATCCGATGGCGTATGAATATTTTTAATGAATTCATAATTTTTCTTAGAGTGAAATATTTTAGTAGGTCACAGTCAAGTCCTAACTTTAGTACATTTACACACAATCAAATGAATCATAACCTCATTACATCTATATGTATCCTGAATTAACAAGTAATCATCAAGCCTCTAATCACTGTGGCATAGCTTTAGACATTTTACTCCCTCGACACCAGTGTTAGTGCCTTGTTTTATACTTATAGTTTGTTTGTACTGCATTAGTCTATTATTTTACTTGTTTTTCCAGCATTATTGCTTCACTAATTTTCTAGTACTTTACTTTAATGGTAGTTGTTAGATTTACTTTCTCAAGTATTATTTTAATTTTATTTATTGATGCGCTGACTTTTGCCTGTTTGATTGCAGGTGCTCGTAACTGACAGTTGCACTAGCAGGAGTTTGCAGTCACAGAGGATGCAGTTATAGAAGCTAGAGCCTACTAGGAGCTTGGGGCTTTGCTAGGAGTTTAGGGCTTTGCCAGGAGTTTGGGGCTTTGTCAGGAGCCGAGGCTAGAGCCCTCCAAGGGTGGGGTTTAGATTAGAATTTTGGATATTTTCTTTCTATTTTGTGTTTTGGTTAGCTTTTTTAGAAGTTGAGTTTTAGTGTGAGCTACTTGTTGACCTCATTATTCGAGGTCAGTTTCCCCATAATCAACTCTAGCACCTAGGTCTTCGTAGCCTAGTGTAGACGTCATCTCTAGGGCTTCTTTTAGGAGGATGCCTAATGACGTAGCATCGACTCAACCTTCTAACTCGGCATAAATCACCATTAATTAAAATAAAATTGACTCGGCACAAATTAGTTATAACAAACGACAACTTCGATTTTACCCAAATCGACTAAGTGTCAAACCCTCTACAATTAAATCAACATTAATTAAGTTTACTCAATCAAATCAAAATACTATAAATTTAAATTTAGATGAAATTCGTTAATTTAATCCATCATTTTTTTTATTATAATCAATCATCTCTTAAAATGTAACATTTAATCGCAGCCATTGATTAGAGGGTAGGATAGTAATTTTTTTAGGAAAATTAGCCTAAGGCTTGATTAGTTCGGATAGGGCAGGTTTAACCAAGACACCCCACGATCTCCCTCTTCTCTAATTTCGGAAAACTGCCCCAGCTCTCCCCCTCTCGGCTTCGCACATCCAAAGAGGGCCGAACACCCCCAAGCGAAATCCTCCTTCCTCCCGTCCATTTGGCCCAGGGATGCCCGTTCGCCCTTGCTCCAGTTCGCAACTTCCCTACACTCGATCTCCCACTCTGTTTCGTGAAACCAAGGCAGAAGACCGAATGGCCTCTTCGTCGCTCTCTTCAGTTCGCAATCAACTCTCGGAGTTCCCCCCCCCCCCCCCCCCCATTGGCATGCCTAGGATCTGAAGACTCCAGCACTTGGTCTCCCTTGCCATTTGCGAAATCTTAGCCTCATCTCCTCCCATTCGCAAGCCCTAGGACCGAATCCCTCTTCCCGTCACCTCCTCTGCTTTGTGCGATGCCAAGGGCCGAAGCCCTTATCTTCTTCCCTTTCTTTTGTGTACAAGGGACCTGGCTTCTACTCTCTTACCCTAGACGAAGCCCCTCCATCAGTCCCCTGCCCTAGACCGCCGGCTTCCTCTCACAAACAAGCAGGTTGGAGATTCTTTTCTACGTTTTTGTTCATATAGTGCTGCTCTAAAGATCATTCAAATATGCATTTACAAACTAGCACTAGAGATGTTAGTAAACACAATGTTTCCAGTACACCAAGTTGCTCTAATCATGCTGTCGGAGAAGATGACATTGAATCTTTGGGTGATGTCTACATCTGGAGAGAGGTTTGGAGTGATGGGATCTCACCAGATGGTCACAGTAAATTTGTTTGCTTAAAAGTAGATGCCCTGGTTCCAAAAGCTTTGGATTCTAATGTTGTTATAGGTGTTCATCAAATTGCTAGTGGCTTCAGGCATGCTTCCTTTATTACTCGGCATTGAGAAGTATTTACATAGAGTGAAGGATGCGGTGGTAGACTTGGGCATGGAGCTAATATTGATATGAGTCGACCTCATTTAATTGAATCATTAGCATTATCCAGTGTAGATTCTATTGCATCTATTGCATGTGGTGAGTTTCATACTTGTGCTATAACTACAACATGCGACTTGTTTACTTGAGGTGATGGAGCTTATAATATTGGACTTCTTGGTCATGGTACTGAGGCTAGCCATTGGATGCCTAAGAGAGTTTTTGGACCTTTGGAAGGCCTTCAAGTGTTTTTAGTTGCATGTGGCACACGACATACTATGCTGGTTATTTTAAATTGAAAAATATATACATTTGGTGATGGTATAAAATTTTGCTTTCTTTAGAAATGATTATTTGTTCTAAATAGAAAATGTGAATATTGGGAAATGAAGTGAGTGTTTTGAAAGATAAGAAAATGATTTTGGGAGGTGAGATGGAAAATTTTGGGAAAATGAAAAGTAAAGTGTTTGGTTTTAGAAGAAAAAAGTGGCTTGTGTATGTATAAGTTGGAAAGTAAGGCGGTTGTCTTTTGGGAAATTTTGGGAAGTAAAGTGTTTTGGAAAGTATATGTGTTGAAGATGAAGTGTTTGAAAAGGTGATGTGTGTGTGAAAGTTAAAAGTAAGGTTTGTGGGTTTAGAAAGGTGAAATATGTATTATTCGAAAAAGTGAATTGTGTGTTTTTGGAGAGTAACATGTGTATGTTTTAAAAAGTAAAATACTTTGAAAAGAGACTTGTGCATTTTTGAAATACAAATTGTTTGATGAATTTGTGTTTGTTGAGAAGTGAAAAGTATATGTATGGGAAAAGTAAAGTGCATAATTTTGTAAGAAGTGTGTGTGTGTGTCTTGAAAAGTGCTCTTTATGTGTTGATTAAGAAGCGAAGAGTGTGGATTGTGGAAAGCGAAGAGTGTGTATAGTTTGGAAAAGTAAATTTTGAGATTTTAGAAAGTGAAAATGTTTGCATTGAAAAGATAAGTGTTTTGAAAAGTGTTTCTGTGGGAGAGGTGAATGCTTTGAAAAGCGAATTGTATTATTTTGGAAAGGTAAAAGTGTGTGATTTTTTTTGAAAGTGTATGTTTAAGTGAAAAGTAAATTGTTTGGTTTGGTAAGAAAAAAAAATGATTTGCATTTGTGTGTAAAAGTGAAACTTGTGTAAGTTTCGAAAATGTGGAAATCGTGTATGTGAAAAGTAAGGTGTGTGTGTATCTCTCAGAAAGTGAAATAATGCATTTGAAAAGTAATTTGTGTGTGTGTTTTGATTTGTGTGTGTTGAAAGGTGAATTGTTTGTGTTTTGGAAAGTGAAAAGGGTATGTTTCTGTTGCAAGATGAAATGTGTAAAAGTGGAACTTGTGCATTTTGGAAAGGTGAAAATTGTATATGTGAAAAGTAAGGTAATGTGTGTATCTTTGGGAAGTTTTGGAGGCATAGAGTTTGTGCCTATATTGAAAAGTGATGTGTAAAGGTGGAAATGTGTATGCTCTAAAGGTGATTTGTATGTTTCTTTGAAAAGTGAGATGCGTATGTTGAGGGGTATATGATTGTTGGAAATGGGAAGTGTGTGTGTGTCTTGAAAAGTGCTCTTTGTGTGAAGATTAAGAAGTGGAGAGTGTGGATTGTGGAAAGTAAGTTGTTTGTATGGTTTGAAAAACGAATGTTGTGATTTTGGAAAGTGAAAACTGTATGTTTTCTTTGAATGGTAAAGTGTATGGATTTTTGAAAAGGTGAAATGTGTGTATATTTTGGAGAAGTAAAGTGTGTGATTGTTGAAGTTTGAGGTGTTTTGGAGAGTTGAGGTGTGTGTGGGTTTTTGATAGTGATTTAGTTGGATGAAAGGTTGAAAAGCAATGACTCTCTCTCTACCTCTCTCTTCCTTCTTCTACTACTCTCCCTTCTTGTGCCTCGAGGTAAATGTTGGAAAAACAAATAGTCTGCTTTCAAAAAGGAACTGTTTAAAAAGTTGACAGCTTGCGTCGGTCTTCAAGCCCAAAGAAATGTACGTCTTTATTTTTAGTAAATTTTAATTATTTCATTGTTAATCATTAAATGTGCTTCTAATCCACTATTTTCTTGTCTTTATTTGAATGAACTGCGAGGAACGGTACCAATCAAGTGAACAAGAGGAAGCAGATTAAAGGTGTCAGTCGCCTCTATCCAACCGGGTAGAGGTGCTACGGGCAAAACCACCGGGACATAGCCCCCGGTGTTGTAAGTATTCTTAAAACTTAGAAAGTCCCTAAGTAGGCCGTGGTGTGTTTTGTGCGAACTCCTCTCCTCTAGGTCCCTATAATAACTTTAATTTTATCAGGATTACTTTATTTTTATTTTAGATCCTTAAACCCCTTTACACATGTGCAATGTCCTGAGGGTTAGTAATAACAAAATTTTTATCCTATACAACATTAGTGACATTTAAGGACAAAAATTAAGGACTGAGTCTTAGAAAACTTAGACTTAGGTTGCATGCACACTTTAGGATAGAAACACAGAACATAAAAAATTTAGTGACATCCCACCTTTGATCTAGTAATAATCTTAACTTAAAATTCAATCAATTAAACAACTTTAACTAATAGTAAACCTAGGATATCCTTAAACCACACAGCTTATAGCACACACTTAGATTTGTTTGTTAGGACAACCGACTCTAGCTTTATGTTAGGCCGGTGTTTACTTTCTTGCTGTTGTGTGATGGGCTTTCTCAGTTTTCATTGCATGCTTGTATGATTGATGTGAGTGTTTATTTCCTTTTACAGCTATCTGTGAAATGATGTGATGGGTGATAGATTACCCCTAAGTTAGGAACGATCTTGATGCTCACATAATTTTATGCAGGTGGCTATGCTCGTGCAGGGCTGAATTAAATGAGGGAAAATTAAAGATTTAAATTGACATAAGTTTTCTGGAGGTGCTTCAGAAAATGCTAAGCCACCCTTAAAATTAAAAGAGCATGGCCGAGTGAGGCTGATGAATTTAAATGTGAATATATAACTGCTTAGAAATGATTTTATTATAAATGTCTAGGATAACCCTGCAGGTGTGTTTAGATTTTCTTTTTCTTTCTGAGATGTAAATGTAATTATTTGTTAAAGTTAAGTGTTGTGAAAGTGATTCAAAAGTGGGATATCACACCCAACTTGGAATCCAAAGAGAAGAGAATATCCCTTAGGGGAGTATTCTCTTTTATTTGGAAAGCCAAGTTAGGGTGGTTCTAATATCCAAAGAGAAAAGAAAATACCCCTTCAGGGATGAGTTTCTTTTCATTTGGATATCCAGGCCCAGCGGACCCAAGGAGCTCATAGCGGATCCAAGAAGCTTGTAAAGGAAAGAAGACAAAGAAGTGAAGATGAAGAAAATAAAGAAATGAAGATAAGAAGAAAAGTATATCCCATTTTGAAATCACTTGCGTCAGTCTTAGGATTAGAATCCGAGTTTTTTGTTAGTGGTACCCGGCCACTTTACTTTTTCAGCAGACCTTGGGTTGTAAATAAACTGGACATTGGACATTATATTTTTGGATAATTTAATTTGAGTGTTTACATTATTTGTATAGTAGCTTTTTTTAGGACTCTTGCATGCCGTATTATGTTTTAGCCTGGATACGAATCGGAGTGTTTTTTTTGGTAAGGACCACGATAAACTTTTTCTACTTAAAATTTAAAATAAAATTTTTAGGCTCACATAGAAACTCTAACGAATCTAAGAAGTAAGCTCGGACCGCCGAGAGTCAACATAAGCATATTATTACTTTCTCTTTCTTGTTAGGCACCTCCCCGCCTGCGGGTTCTGGCAGACCACCTGACCTATTAGGGTGCAGTTCTGTCAAGGGGATGTTGTGTAATCTCCAGGGAAAAATCTATTTTCTAAGCTTGATTTTAAAACTGCTTCATAAATCATTTTTTATGCATTTGAGTCAATTAGCATGCATTACATTAGATACAAATTAAAAGAGTCTAAAATTTTAATTACATTATGCTCCTAGCCATCCTTTACCCTACATAAGTAAAGGGGCCTATTAGGTTTTGTCTTAGATGTCGGCCCCGATTCCTCAAAACTTAAATAACGTCCCTACCCATCTTTCATAAAAGACTGGACGCATAGATTTGAAGCGCCTATGTGGTTAGCTGGCTCCCCAATCCAGGCTCGGGTAAGTCCAGATTTGCACTGCATTAGCTAGGTTCGGGTCACTACTTTGTAGTACCCAAATTAGAGTTAGGTTCTGAGGCAAATTTGTGAATCTTAAGTCCTCACCCTTCGGGAATAAAATCCCAAATTTCTAATAAAATATCAATTCAAACCTAAAAATTTCTCTCTTAAAATGTAAAGCCCAACATAGGGTAGATTGAGGTTGCCTCTGAGCTTCTCAGAATCCGGCATCTCCTACTTTTCTTCCTTTGACTCGTTAATAACTGTTTAATGTTGAGTTTTCTTCTTGAAAATCCCTATTTCTTTCCTTATCTTCTACTTTGTAATTAGAGGGTAAGAAATCACTGCTTTAATCGAGAGTTTTTTTAGGAGTACTGCTCCGAGGATGTAATTAACTATAGGGGCTTGCCCCTATAGGGATTTGAGAACCTCAGATTAAAATAAACATTGTTTTTTTATAAAACAAGGGAAAAATTATTGGAAACGCAGACATATTTTAAAACCTCATTTCTAACTTTAAATATATTTATAGAATATTATTATTATCTTTCCAGGTAATATAATATTCTATTTATTATATTCAATTTTAGAAATGATGACTTTTATAAAACTCATTTCTTTCTTTTGGGTGTTTTTGAAGAATGTTATGTTCGTCTTTTTAGATGATATAATATTCTCCTTATTACACCTAAATAAAGGAACGGATGAACTTTTCAAAACTATATTTTTGTTTTTAAACCCATTCTACAGAATTTTATATTCATCTTTCGAGATGACATGTTATTCTCTAAATCGTGTTTGATCACAGAAATGTCATTTTTTCAAAACCCTGTTTTGATATTGAATCCATTATAGAATATTGTGTCAGTCTCCCGAGACTGTACTTTATTCTTAATGCAGTATTCGATGACAAAATAGGAGAAATCAAAATCTGCGTTGCGACATAAATTTTCCCACCAAGGTTTTTCTGGCGACTCCACTGGGGACCAATCCTCTCTCCATCTTTAGCAGTGATTCATACTCTTACATCGGTAGTATACTTGTGCTTGGCATAGGTTGTAACTACCCTTCTTCCGTCGGTTATATTATTCATTTCATTCTTGGATAATTTGATCGACATCTCTTAAAATTATAAAATGAGGTCTTATAGAACCCCCGTTAATTATTGACGGGATGTTTTCTTTATGCCTCTTCATACGACTACTAAAAAAAATCTCTTTATCCAATCATTAGTGGTATGTACAGTTACTTCTTTTAGTAGCTCAACATATTATTTGGATTGGGTCTAAAAAAATTTTAAATCTTCAAAATTGTAAACTTTTTCGTGTCCTAGCTAACATGTTGTAGTTATATATTTTTCTAACTCGATATGTGGCGGGACAAATCTAAAGAAAGTTTAGCTTTTAAATCAAAGTTTTCTCTCTATCCAGACCCACATGTTGCAGTTATATATTTTTATAGCTTTATATGTGTGGTAGGACATGGTCCGAAAGCTTAAACATTCAAATCAAAATTTTCTGCTTGTCCTAATAGCATATTGTAGTTACATATCCTTTGTAGCTTGATATATTTGCCAGGACAGGGTCCATAATCTGATCTATGTAAGATTTTCAAGATTAAAGTTGATTCAATTTGAGAAAAGTTTGAATGTTCAAATATAAATCAAGCTTATAAAAAACAATTTTATTAGAAAAGATAGCAGGTTAATTTCTTTCGAAAGAAATTTACTTCTATCATCTTTAAATTGTAATAAAAAGTTCATTGTGGTTGACTCCTCTAAACATTTAAAGAATAAGGCCTATGGTTATCAATGCTAAAAAGAAAAGTTTGTTCCCTCCCTCCCTCCACTCAGGTGGATTGACGCCTTAGATGAAGATATATCTAATCTTTTGAAACTTCAAAGCATAAAAGTTCAACTAATTTTGCTAGGTTTCTAGTAATCACCTAAACTAAATTCAAATGTATTTCCAAATTTTATAATCGACCATATTATGACTTTTCTAATTTTAGGAATGTATAATTATTGGTTGATGTGTTGAAGTTTGAAAATTATTTTGAATTCCCTCAGTTTTAACATTCTTGTAGGTCAAAGTTTAGGATGCCTTTAAATTTTATTTCCTAAGGGCACCATATGGATACGATGATTTGTCCTCTGTCATATGGTTTAACTCTGATGGAAAATAGATTTTAAGGCATGTGATAAATATAAATGACCTAATCAATTATATAAAAGCCTTTGTACACAATCTGAAGTTTTCTCTTATGGTGATATGTTTAAATTAAATCTTAACTAAGTTTATTCTTGGCTTTATCACTCCATTTGAGAAAACTCATGAGCAATTCTTGTTAAGATTAATCATCTTAAATTCCTACTTGAGTCAAAGACTTAGGACAGTTCAAATTTTTTTTTATTAAGGTTAACCCATGATATAATAAACATTTACTTGTCATGTGGCTTTTCCTTAATATTAATTGATACACCTCGAATTGATACTAAGTCAGGTGATTTTATAACATCTCTAAAAAGTTTCCTTCTCTTATTGATGAAAATAAAATCATATTTGAGCTCACTCATTCTAATATCAATACATATTTTCTTTTGAATTAAGGTTATGATAAATTAAAATTAGAGAAGATGAAAGTCTTATTCATTTCCTTGTTGTTATACATCTCATAGGCATCTTGCAAGTTGATGAACCTATTTCATAATCAGTTAAGTTGTTTATTCATACCATAAGACCGGGTCCGACTTGTAGATATATCATCCTTGTATAAGAGGGTTAATTTTCTTCTCTTATGATTGGATGATGATTTTACAATTGAAATAATCATTTCAAGATTTGAGTAAAAGAAGCTTAAAAAAAAAAGAAAAAAAAAAGAGAAAGAGACACATTCATAAAATGTATAGTAAAAAAAAAAAGAAACAAAAAAAAAATAAAAATAAAAGATAGCTTCCTTTTCTAAATCTTGAAAATCATAGGATCCATTCATCTTTTAGTATTTTTAACACTTGACTTTGAGAATTCAAAATTTTGGTTCATCATTAAGCATTGATGCTCTATTGGATATAAAATATATATCATCTAAAAGATTTGAAAAGATTAGACTTCTACTTTTAATTTAATCATCTTTGGATTAGTCCTTAATTCAAAAAGAAAGACGAAGAAGGAAACCCCAGTTTTGCTTGTAGGGAGCTTTGATCTGGGCAAACAAAATCTAAATCCCAAGATCTCTCTAGTTTGCAGCTTGAGTAGGTTAATTCATATCTTCAAATCATTGTCAAGAAAAATCACAAAGATGATCAACCTAACTGGAATTATAATAGTGTTGGCTGTGCATTATTGGGTTTCACATATCTAACCTAATTGAGATGCAAAAATAAAGCATTACTCAAATATCTTAAACTATCTTTTAAACATCTTTCAATTTGAATGAGATTCTAGATAGGGTCCTAACTTCAAATTTTGAAACTAAACTAAAGGACATCCCTTAGTTAGTTTTGAAATGATTGTCTAATGTTCTCATTCATCATCAGTATATGTCACTTCCAAATTTAAATCTATCATTGACTGAACTAGGATGTTAGAACATGAGGGATTCTATCCTTAGTAATGTCGATGATATCTTTGTTTGAATCTTTGTCAAACTTCAAACCAAAATCAAGCTACAGTTTGACCCGGTCTATGATTGACTAATCTTGGATGTTAGAATTGGAAGGATTCTATCCTCGATAAAGCCCATGATGACTTCGTCAAATAGACATAAAATTCAATTCAAGATGTATCTTCACTTTATCATAAACTTGAATCAGAAGTTAGAGTCTAAACAACTCTATTCCCGTTCAAGAATCTTTCTATAGCATTGAAATTCAAAATGTTTGAAACTACAATTTTCTTTAAAGAAAGTTGTCAAGTTTTGACTATTTGATATAAATTAATTTTGTTCATATTCAAACTATTTAATTTAAAGGGAGTCAACACATCCTTCATTGAGTTTTTGAATCTTTTCCCACCTATCATTTTCATTGGGATAAGATGATTAAAACTTAAGTGAACACTTTTAGATATTATAAGAAAATTATCAAAAGAAAAATAAAGCTTTCATGTTTTGATGAAAATCAAACTTTTCTCAATCATTGTGAGTATTTGATATTTCTTGGTGCTTTCACTGTAAAGGATGCTCAAATATTCTCCTTGTTCTTTAATAACTCGTGCAAAAGTTAAAGTTTTTAAGGAAACTTTATCATGTTGCATTTAGTTTTCACTCTAGAAAATTCAAATTATTTTCTTTGAATTACTCATGATAAATTCAATTATGGAATGAATCTTTAATCAAAATCTTGCATTCCCGCTCCAGTGGTCGAAATGCTTTGATAGACTTGTACTTTTCAAAGATGATCGAACTGCCATCCTCTTTCTCCTTTTGTTTTCTTCACATATGATGATTTGATATAAAAACACAATCCCCAGTGGAATATTTGTAAGTTGTAAAGATCATTTATAATAGAGAAGAAAATAAATTTTCAATCTAAAGAATTTCAAGACTATCATTCTTCTAAATGTTTTCTATTCCCTTCTAGAAAGTGGCATATACAAAAGCTTTTGACGTCTAGTAATTGTTAATGCCATTTGTAATGAAGGGAAAAGATCAAAAATTCTGCAAGAAATCAAACATTCATTAAAATTCTCAAACCTGACTAAATCTTAAATCTGTCTTTAGGTATAAGTCCTCCTACGGCATCCTATTGACATCCTTGAAGTTAGGTGTAAGCATCCCTAGTGGCATCCTAATCTTCATCCTGAAGAGAAGTATAAGCATCCCCAGCGGCATCTTCTCTTCTTTAAATTTTAAATCTTAAATCCGTCTTTAGGTATGAGTCCTCCTACGGCATCCTATTGACATCCTTGAAGTTAGGAGTAAGCATCCCTAGTGGCATCCTAATCTTCATCCCGAAGAAAAGTATAAGCATCCCCAGCGGCATCTTTTCTTCATTAAATTTTAAATCTTAAATCTGTCTTTAGGTATGAGTCCTCCTACGGCATCCTATTGACATCCTTGAAGTTAGGAGTAAGCATCCCTAGTGGCATCCTAATCTTCATCCTGAAGAGAAGTATAAGCATCCCCAGCGGCATCTTCTCTTCATTAAATTTTAAATCTTAAATCTGTCTTTAGGTATGAGTCCTCCTACGGCATCCTATTGACATCCTTGAAGTTAAGAGTAAGCATTCCCAGCGGCATCTTTTCTTCATTAAATTTTAAATCTTAAATCCATCTTTAGGTATGAGTCCTCCTACAGCATCCTATTGACATCCTTGAAGTTAGGAGTAAGCATCCCTAGTGGCATCCTAATCTTCATCCCGAAGAGAAGTATAAGCATCCCCAGCGGCATCTTCTTTTCATTAAATTTTAAATCTTAAATCCGTCTTTAGGTATGAGTCCTCCTACAGCATCCTATTGACATCCTTGAAGTTAGGAGTAAGCATCCCTAGTGGCATCCTAATCTTCATCCCGAAGAAAAGTATAAGCATCCCCAACGGCATCTTTTCTTCATTAAATTTTAAATCTTAAATCCGTCTTTAGGTATGAGTCCTCCTACGGCATCCTATTGACATCCTTGAAGTTAGGAGTAAGCATCCCTAGTGGCATCTTAATCTTCGTCCCGAAGTGAAGTATAAGCATCCCTAGCGGCATCTTCTCTTCATCAAAATTTTAAACCCAAATCTTCTAGGTTTAGTGGTAGACCTTCGCACAGGTTTCCTCTTCCTTAGAAGACACCCTCTAGTTCGTTGAGTTAGGTGTAAGTGCCCACTTGGTGGCATCCTTCCTCTTGGACTAGAAAGAAGACTCCAGTCATGTCAAAATCAGATTCAAATCAAAAACACATCAACTCTTGCATTCCTGTCAAACTACATTCAAATCACTACATTCAACTTTTCCATATCTTGACTTTACTAAATGATACTAATCTTATTAGTTATCATTTTGCTAAAGCCATCATTGCCATCATAAATTTTAAAATGAATCAATCAATCAACTTAAATCTCTTTAAAAACCTTTCATTCTAATTTTCTATCAAAGCTCAAAATCTTCTCAATTCATACACTCAAATTTCTAATTTCAATTTTGGATCTAGTTGATTGCTTCGGTCAACACCAATACGCACGATAAACTTTGGCAAGTTTATCATGCATATTGGCGGTCTATTTGTTGACCTCATTATTCGATGTCAGTTTCCCCATAATCAACTCTAGCACCTAGGTCTTCGTAGCCTAGTATAGACGTCATCTCTAGGGCTTCTTTTAGGAGGATGCCTAATGACGTAGCATCGACTCAACCTTCTGACTCGGCATAAATCACCACTAATTAAAATAAAATTGACTCATCGCAAATTAGTTATAACAAACGACAACTTCGATTTTACCCAAATCGACTAAGTGTCAAACCCTCTACAATTAAATCAACATTAATTGAGTTTACTCAATCAAATCAAAATACTATAAATTTAAATTTAGATGAAATTCTTTAATTTAATCCATCATTTATTAAAATCAATCATCTCTTAAAATGTAACATTTAATCGCAGCCATTGATTAGAGGGTAGGATAGTAATTTTTCTAGGAAAAATGGCCTAAGGCTTGATTAGTTCGGATAGGGCAGGTTTAACCAAGACACCCCACGATCTCTCCCTCTTCTCTCTAATTTCGAAAAACTGCCCCAGCTCTCCCCCTCTCGGCTTCGCACATCCAAAGAGGGCCGAACACCCCCAGGCGAAATCCTCCTTCCTCCCGTCCATTTGGCCCAGGGATGCCCGTTCGCCCTTGCTCCAGTTCGCAACTTCCCTACTCTCGATCTCCCGCTCTGTTTCATGAAACCAAGGCAGAAGACCGAATGGCCTCTTCGTCGCTCTCTTCAGTTCGCAATCAACTCTCGAAGTCCCCCCCCTATTGGCATGCCTAGGATCGGAAGACTCCAGCACTCAGTCTCCCTTGCCATTTGCGAAATCTTAGCCTCATCTCCTCCCATTCGCAAGCCCTAGGACCGAATCCCTCTTCCCGTCACCTCCTCTGCTTTGTGCGATGCCAAGGGCCGAAGCCCTTATCTTCTTCCCTTTCTTTTGTGTACAAGGGACCTGGCTTCTACTCTCTTACCCTAGACGAAGCCCCTCCATCAGTCCCCTGCCCTAGATCACCGGCTTCCTCTCACAAACAAGCAGGTTGGAGATTCTATTCTCAGTTTTTGTTCATATAGTGCTGCTCTAAAGATCATTCAAATATGCATTTACAAACTAGCACTAGAGATGTTAGTAAACACAATGTTTCCAATACACCAAGTTGCTCTAATCATGCTGTCGGAGAAGATGACATTGAATCTTTGGGTGATGTCTACATCTGGAGAGAGGTTTGGAGTGATGGGATCTCACCAGATGGTCACAATAAATTTGTTTGCTTAAAAGTAGATGCCCTGGTTCCAAAAGCTTTGGAGTCTAATGTTGTTATAGGTGTTCATCAAATTGCTAGTGGCTTCAGGCATGCTGCCTTTATTACTCGGCATTGAGAAGTATTTACATAGAGTGAAGGATGCGGTGGTAGACTTGGGCATGGAGCTAATATTGATATGAGTCGACCTCATTTAATTGAATCATTAGCATTATCCAGTGTAGATTCTATTGCATCTATTGCATGTGGTGAGTTTCATACTTGTGCTATAACTACAGCATGCGACTTGTTTACTTGAGGTGATGGAGCTTATAATATTGGACTTCTTGGTCATGGTACTGAGGCTAGCCATTGGATGCCTAAGAGAGTTTTTGGACCTTTGGAAGGACTTCAAGTGTTTTTAGTTGCATGTGGCACATGGCATACTATGCTGGTTATTTTAAATCGAAAAATATATACATTTGGTGATGGTATAAAATTTTGCTTTCTTTAGAAATGATTATTTGTTCTAAATAGAAAATGTGAATATTGGGAAATGAAGTGAGTGTTTTGAAAGATAAGAAAATGATTTTGGGAGGTGAGATGGAAAATTTTGGGAAAATGAAAAGTAAAGTGTTTGGTTTTAGAAGAAAAAAGTGGCTTGTGTATGTATAAGTTGGAAAGTAAGGCGGTTGTCTTTTGGGAAATTTTGGGAAGTAAAGTGTTTTGGAAAGTATATGTGTTGAAGATGAAGTGTTTGAAAAGGTGATGTGTGTGTGAAAGTTAAAAGTAAGGTTTGTGGGTTTAGAAAGGTGAAATATGTATTATTCGAAAAAGTGAATTGTGTGTTTTTGGAGAGTAACATGTGTATGTTTTAAAAAGTGAAATACTTTGAAAAGAGACTTGTGCATTTTTGAAATACAAATTGTTTGATGAATTTGTGTTTGTTGAGAAGTGAAAAGTATATGTATGGGAAAAGTAAAGTGCATAATTCTGTAAGAAGTGTGTGTGTGTGTCTTGAAAAGTGCTCTTTATGTGTTGATTAAGAAGCGAAGAGTGTGGATTGTGGAAAGCGAAGAGTGTGTATAGTTTGGAAAAGTAAATTTTGAGATTTTAGAAAGTGAAAATGTTTGCATTGAAAAGAGAAGTGTTTTGAAAAGTGTTTCTGTGGGAGAGGTGAATGCTTTGAAAAGCGAATTGTATGATTTTGGAAAGGTAAAAGTGTGTGATTTTTTTTGAAAGAGTATGTTTAAGTGAAAAGTAAATTGTTTGGTTTGGTAAGAAAAAAAAATGATTTGCATTTGTGTGTAAAAGTGAAACTTGTGTAAGTTTCGGAAAGGTGGAAATCGTGTATGTGAAAAGTAAGGTGTGTGTGTATTTCTCAGAAAGTGAAATAATGCATTTGAAAAGTAATTTGTGTGTGTGTTTTGATTTGTGTGTGTTGAAAGGTGAATTGTTTGTGTTTTGGAAAGTGAAAGGGGTATGTTTCTGTTGCAAGATGAAATGTGTAAAAGTGAAACTTGTGCATTTTGGAAAGGTGAAAATTGTATATGTGAAAAGTAAGGTAATGTGTGTATCTTTGGGAAGTTTTGGAGGCATAGAGTTTGTGCCTATATTGAAAAGTGATGTGTAAAGGTGGAAATGTGTATGCTCTAAAGGTGATTTGTATGTTTCTTTGAAAAGTGAGATGCGTATGTTGAGGGGTATATGATTGTTGGAAATGGGAAGTGTGTGTGTGTCTTGAAAAGTGCTCTTTGTGTGAAGATTAAGAAGTGGAGAGTGTGGATTGTGGAAAGTAAGTTGTTTGTATGGTTTGAAAAACGAATGTTGTGATTTTGGAAAGTGAAAATTGTATGTTTTCTTTGAATGGTAAAGTGTATGGATTTTTGAAAAGGTGAAATGTGTGTATATTTTGGAGAAGTAAAGTGTGTGATTGTTGAAGTTTGAGGTATTTTGGAGAGTTGAGGTGTGTGTGGGTTTTTGATAGTGATTTAGTTGGATGAAAGGTTGAAAAGCAATGACTCTCTCTCTACCTCTCTCTTCCTTCTTCTACTACTCGACCTTCTTGTGCCTCGAGATAAATGTTGGAAAAACAAATAGTCTGCTTTCAACCGGGTAGAGGTGCTACGGGCAGAACCACCGGGACGTAGCCCCCGGTGTTGTAAGTATTCTTAAAACTTAGAAAGTCCCTAAGTAGGCCGTGGTGTGTTTTGTGTGAACTCCTCTCCTCTAGGTCCTTATAGTAACTTTAATTTTATCAGGATTACTTTATTTTTATTTTAGATCCTTAAACCCCTTTACACATGTGCAATGTCCTGAGGGTTAGTAATAACAAAATTTTTATCCTATACAATATTAGTGACATTTAAGGACAAAAATTAAGGACTGAGTCTTAGAAAACTTAGACTTAGGTTGCATGCACACTTTAGGATAGAAACACAGAACATAGAAAATTTAGTGACATCCCACCTTAGATCTAGTAATAATCTTAACTTAAAATTCAATCAATTAAACATCTTTAACTAATAGTAAACCTAGGATATCCTTAAACCACACAGCTTATAGCACACACTTAAATTTGTTTGTTAGGACAACCGACTCTAGCTTTATGTTAGGCCGGTGTTTACTTTCTTGCTGTTGTGTGACGGGCTTTCTCAGTTTTCATTGCATGCTTGTATGATTGATGTGAGTGTTTATTTCCTTTTACTGCTATCTGTGAAATGATGTGATGTGCAATAGATTACCCATAAGTTAGGAACGATCTTGATGCTCACAGAATTTTATACAGGTGGCTATGCTCGTGCAGGACTGAATTAAATGGGGGCAAATTAAAGATTTAAATTGACATAAGTTTTCTGGTGGTCTTCAGAAAATGCTAAGCCCCCCTTAAAATTAAAAGAGCATGGCCAAGTGAGGCTGTTGAATTTAAATGTGAATATATAACTGCTTAGAAATGATTTTATTATAAATGTCTAGGATAACCCTGCAGGTGTGTTTAGATTTTCTTTTTCTTTCTGAGATGTAAATGTAATTATTTATTAAAGTCAAGTGTTGTGAAAGTGATTCAAAAGTGGGATATCACACCCAACTTGGAATCCAAAGAGAAGAGAATATCCCTTAGGGGAGTATTCTCTTCTATTTGGAAAGCCAAGTTAGGGTGGTTCTAATATCCAAAGAGAAAAGAAAATACCCCTTCGGGGATGAGTTTCTTTTCATTTGGATATCCAGGCCCGGCGGACCCAAGGAGCTCATAGCGGATCCAAGGAGCTCGTAGCGGATCCAAGAAGCTTGTAAAGGAAAGAAGACAAAGAAGTGAAGATGAAGAAAATAAAGAAATGAAGATAAGAAGAAAAGTATATCCCATTTTGAAATCACTTGCGTCAGTCTTAGGATTAGAATCCGGGTTTTTTGTTAGTGGTACCCGGCCACTTTACTTTTTCAACAGACCCTGGGTTATAAATAAACCGGACATTGGACATTATATTTTTAGATAATTTTATTTGAGTGTTTACATTGTTTATGCAGTAGCTTTTTTTAGGACTCTTGCATGCCGTGTTTTGTTTTAGCCTGGATACGAATCGGACTATTTTTTTGGTAAGGACCACGATAAACTTTTTCTACTTGAAATTTAAAATAAAATTTTTAGGCTCACATAGAAACTCTAACGAATCTAATAAGTAAGCTCGGACCGCCGAGAGTCAGCATAAGCATACTATTACTTTCTCTTTCTTGTTAGGCACCTCCCCGCCTGCGGGTTCTGACAGACCACCTGACCTATTAGGGTGCAGTTCTGTCAAGGGGATGTTGTGTAATCTTTAGGGAAAAATCTATTTTCTAAGCCTGATTTTAAAACTGCTTCATAAAACATTTTTTATGCATTCGAGTCAATTAGCATGCATTGCATTAGATACAAATTAAAAGAGTCTAAAATTTTAATTACATTATGCTCCTAGGCATCATTTACCCTACATAAGTAAAGGGGCCTATTAGGTTTTGTCTTAGATGTCGGCCCCGATTCCTCAAAACTTAAATAACGTCCCTACCCATCTTTCATAATAGACTGGACAC
The DNA here is from genome assembly GCA_019925795.1 of Dendrobium chrysotoxum. Taxonomy (NCBI): domain Eukaryota; kingdom Viridiplantae; phylum Streptophyta; class Magnoliopsida; order Asparagales; family Orchidaceae; genus Dendrobium; species Dendrobium chrysotoxum. Next base: position 7,530,296 of record CM034312.1, read on the forward strand.
ATAGATTTGAAGCGCCTAGGTGGTTAGGTGGCTCCCCAATCCAGGCCGGGGTAAGTCCAAATTTGCACTGCATTAACTAGGTTCGGGTCACTACTTTGTAGTACCCAAATTAGAGTTAGGTTCTGAGGCAGATTTGTGAATCTTAAGTCCTCACCCTTCAGGAATAAAATCTCAAATTTCTAATAAAATATCAATTCAAACCTAAAAATTTCTCTCTTAAAATGTAAAGCCCAACATAGGGTAGATTGAGGTTGCCTCTGAGCTTCTCAGAATCCGACATCTCCTACTTTTCTTCCTTTGACTCATTAATAACTATTCAATGTTGAGTTTTCTCCTTGAAAATCCCTGCTTCTTTCCTTGTCTTCTACTTTGTAATCAGAGGGTACGAAATCACTGCTTTAATCGAGAGTTTTCTTAGGAGTACCGCTCCTAGGATGTAATTAACTATAGGGGCTTGCCCCTATAGGGATTTGAGAACCTCAGATTAAAATAAACCTTATTTTATTTTTATAAAACAAGGAAAAAATCTTTGGGAACGCAGACATATTTTAAAACCTCATTTCTAACTTTAAATATATTTATAGAATATTATTATTATCTTTTCAGGTAATATAATATTCTATTTATTATATTCAATTTTAGAAATGATGACTTTTATAAAACCTATTTTTTTCTTTTGGGTGTTTTTGAAGAATGTTATGTTCGTCTTTTTAGATGATATAATATTCTCCTTATTACACCTAAATAAAAAAATTGATGAACTTTTCAAAACTATATTTCTGTTTTTAAATCCATTCTACAGAATTTTATATTCATCTTTCGAGATGACATGTTATTCTCTGAATCGTGTTTGATCACAGAAATGTCATTTTTTCAAAACCCCGTTTTGATATTGAATCCATTATAGAATATTGTGTCAGTCTCCCGAGACTGTACTTTATTCTTAATGCATTATTCGATGACAAAATAGGAGAAATCAAAATCTACGTGGCGACATAAATTTTCCCACCACTACTCAGTTAGAGAATTGTTGGAGAGCTTTTGGAGAGCTTGTGTTTGAGAGCTGACAGTTGCTTGGAGAGATGCTTAGTAGTCTGTACATATGCTGAATTATTGTAAACATTAAGTTATGCTCTTTTGACTTTTATTTGAATTTAATTGTTATAATTAACCAATTGATTTAATTAAGTAATTAAATGAATTTTAATTAAAGTAAAATGTGCAATTTATTAGTTTAGATTTTAATTTTATTTTAAAATTATATATATGTTAAACCTAATTTATTTAGTTTATTAATTTTATATTTTACATATCTTTTTACAATTATTTAAATAGGTTGATTTACTTATTTAATTGGTTAAAGTTTGATATTATTAGATTAATTAATTAACTATTTTAAAGATTTTAATTTGATTTAAAATTGTATTCAATTAAATTTTAAGATTCAAATTTTAATGAATTTTTATTCAAGTCAAGATTTTAATTATTTAATTTAACCATTTAGTGAATGTTAAGATTACAGTTTAGTAAAATTTTAAAATTGTTAGAGTTTTGATTTGATTAAATTTAATTATTCATTTTAGTTAATGGAATTCAATTAGTTAATTGATTGTTTTGATTAATGCTTAAAATTAATTTGATTAAAGCTCTCTTACTTGCCTTAATTAGATTCAATTTATTTGATTAAAGGTTTTAGTTTTAACTTAAATTTCAATTGAAATTATTGAATTATTAAAAGGAATTTTTATTTAACATTAATCAATTAGCAGTTATTATTTCAGTTAGTTAATAAAATTTGATTGTTTATTTAAATTGGTTAGTTAATATATTTTACTAATTTGATTAACAGAATTCATCTTTTAAATTAGTTAAAATTTTAATTAGATTTTAGATCTCACTTTAATGTTAATTAGTTAATTTGAATGGCAGGTTCAATTTTAGATTGATTAGTTTATTAATTAAATTGATTAATTAGGAATTTTGTCATTTAATTTATCAATTAATTAATATTGCAATTATTTCAAAATTAAATGGTCATTTGAGCATTTTCCAATCTTCTCAAAAATTTGGCTAAGTCCGGAGTTTTCGAGTAAATTTCGGCAGTCTTCTGGCGTCCCCTCCCCGACGCCGGGGGGTAAGGAGGGCATTTGCTCTTTTGACTCGACTCAACCGAAGCGAATCAACGGTGTGGAGATTGGGAGAGAGAATCAATCCCAAAAAGAGTCTTCAACAATCCTTGTTGTGCGCGACGTGATGATTTAAGCAATTTTAATTTAATTAAATTTAAAAAAATATTATTCCCCTCGAAAATCCGGCAGCCTTCCGGCGCCCCTTCCCCGCGTGGGGTGATTGGGGAGGGCACTTGCCCTTTTGCGCTCCCTCGGCCGGATCAGCTCGACGGCTAAGGGCTTCGGGGGACTGTATCAATCTCGGGACTTCCTTCAAAATCTTCAATTTATACCAATTTGTAAAATCTCTTCTCTCATTTTTTTTATTTCAATTATATATATATAATATTACATAAATGTAAACAGAGAGAGGGAGGAGATAGAGAAGGAGGCGGAGACAGAGCCACGCACGGTAGGCCAGTGAAGCAGGTGGCTGGAGGTTGGCGTCGGTTCGGCGAGGCTAGGGCACGGCGGCAGGAGTTGTTTCAGACGGGCTTGATCGAACAGATCTAGGGCACGGCGACGAGTTCTATCCGGCGGCTTGATCTCAAGTAGGAGTTGGACAGGCTTCAGCAGCGTAAGGGGAGATGGAGGCTAGAGGGGCTGGAGTTGCGTGCGATAGTCGGAGGCAGAGATGACCAGCGCGGCTCGGACCTGTAAGGGGTAAGTACTCGAACTTCCTTCCTTGCTTGCGATTTCTTGCGGTTCTGAGAGCGTGACTACGAATGGGAAGGGTTTTCGTTGTTTTGTGATGCGAGGGAGAACGTGGGAGCCAATGAGGTCGGGTGATCGTGGGCTCGCGTGGGCCGTGGGTGGTTTGCCAGCAGTTATAGTCAACATCAATGAACAGTTTTCAATTCCATTCCAAGCTAACCATCCAAATAAATAAATAGAACTTCTTATGATATAGAACATATTAAAATAAGCTAAACGAATAGTTAATCAAAAAAAAAAATTCTTAGAAATTTATCACCATTTTTTTCCCGTGGCCGTCCCTCCACCATTTAGTATGCTTTTTTGTCCGATTAAAGGACATTCACCTATTGGAAGCATAAAGCGACGAAAATAATATTGATGGAATAAATATTTTATATCAAATTATCCAAAAAAAAAAAAAAGTCGAAATTTTATCTGAATTTATTTGCGGAAAAAATAAAAATTATTAATGTTCCCAAAGTTCTTAAAAAGAGTCTTATTCGCTAAGGATATAATATTAGACGATAAGAAAATTATCGTACGGTGTATTTTATTCTATTTTAACTCATCATAAAAATAAAATAAAAATAATTTGACATCTATACTAAATGAAATGCCTAAAAATTCAATAATAAATTTAAATTTAATCATAATTTAATAAAATTTTAAATACTATAAAATATATAATTAATATGAATATATAAGCCCACATTAAATATTTGGGAAATTTACATGCATAGCACGTGGAATTATATAATTTATACTTAAATTTTATTATTTACATACATATCATTTAAATTTTTAAATAACAAAAAATATTAATTTAGTCATCCTCTTCATTACAATCTCATTATCGGAAAGAAAAAAAAAAAATCAAATCGATGGCATTCACCAACGAAAACCCACCGCCTGTCATCAATACATTGGTCATGTATTGAATCCTCATCCTAATGAGATCTCAATGTGATTTCTTATCTTTTTTTTTCATTGACCGGTCAAAATCCAACATGCATTCCTAATCATTGTTGAGGACTTTGACAAAAATTGGTAATGTAATATAATAAAATAAAATATTGTAGTATGCAAATAATGAATTTTAAATATCACATATATAAATTTAATAATTTTAACTACCTTGCATGTAATTCCCTAAAATTTTGTGGACATCCCTAAAATTTGTTGAGCATCTTCTTTACCTATTTAATTAGAGAACTTAATGCACCTCAACACTATAAACCAAAAAAAGAATAGGGATGAAGAACCTCCTCATCCTCTCCTCCATCAAACTCCTCATCCTTCCATCTCTACTCTTCATCTTACTTTCTTCTCACGCTATTAACGTTGATCAATACAACAAACTCGATGAGAACTCCTACATACAATGCCTCTGCAACCACTCTGTTCCCTCCCATCTCTACTTCATTCCCCAGTCCCCTTCCTACAACTATTACTTCTTCTCCTCCGTCCACAACCGCCGCACCCTACTCAACTCCTTCAAACCACTTCTCATCTTTCTCCCCACTGTAGAAAATCACGTTCAAGCTGCCGTTCTCTGCTCCCGCAGCCTCTCCATTCCTATCCGTACCCGAAGCGGTGGCCATGACTATGAGGGTCTCTCCTACACTTCCACTTCGGGCCAGTTCGTGCTTATCGATCTCCAATTTTTATCCTCCATCAAGGTGGATTATATGTACTCTCACACAGCTTGGGTGCAGGTTGGTGCTACTCTTGGCCAGCTCTACCACGCCATAGCTAACCAAAGCAGCACTGTCGCGTTTCCGGCCGGCCTCTGTCCGACGGTAGGCGTTGGCGGACATGTCAGCGGAGGTGGATTCGGGATGATGACCAGGTCTTAATTTTGGAATTAATAAATAAAGTTGGGGCTAACCATAAAATATTTTTATCAGAGTTGAAAATTATTTATTTATTTTATCGTATTTTATATCATTCACTATAAATATGAAAAAAATTATGATTTAAAACATTAAATATTAAAAAATAAATTTTCTTAAAAAAGTGTAAAAATATCCAATTAAAATTTTGAATATGATAATTTGTAAAAAAATTGAATTTTTTTTATTGATGAATAGAATAATGGCCGAAAATATTCTAACTTCTCATCAAGAGATAATTATTCCTAAATAATAAAAATAAAACTCATATGAATAATAAATAACCTACTGGGAATTACACAGTTACACTAACGAAATAAAATAGTGAGACCATTAGATTAAAACGATGGTAAGAGTTTGAGCTCTTATAATAATTATTATTTACTTTTACAGGACTTTCGGGTTGGCGAGCGACAACGTGGAAGACATCCGAATCGTCGTCGCAAGTGGAGAGATAGTGGATAGACAAAGCATGGGGGAAGGTCTATTTTGGGCGTTGAGAGGCGGAGGAGGAGCGAGCTTTGGGATTATTCTGGCTTATAAGGTGAGGCTTGTGGAGGTTCCAAACAGGGTAACTGTGTTCACAGTCTCAAAGACATTGGAGGAGGGAGCGACGAAGCTTGTGGGTAAATGGCAGCGAATAGCTCATAAGGTGGATAAGAGATTGTATATAAGAACACTCTTTAAGGTGGTGGGAAATGATAGTGAACATGGCGATCAGAATAAGACAAACAGAACAGTACAGGTTTCTTTTAACTCGCTGTTCGTTGGTGAGATGAAAGAGTTGCTTCTTATCATGGAGGATTACTTTCTGGAACTCCAGTTGAAGGCAGAGGACTGTATTGAGATGCGCTGGATTGAGTCAGTTCTTTATTTTGCAGGAAAGGTGCTAGTTAAAAAGAGTAGGCTAGCAAAGTCTGTTTAAATTTATTGAAATGGCAGTTAACAAAATTGATTTAATTTATTTGCAGGATACCAAGGAAAACCTTTGAGCAGTCTACTTGAGAGATATTCTCCCGTGTACAACACCTCCTTCAAGCACAAATCCGACTTCTTAACAAAACTCATCCCCTTGGAAGGTTGGAATATAATACTGAGGCGTTTCCTCGAGAAAGGAGAGCAACTTATGATGATCATAGATCCGTGGGGAGGGAGAATGGATGAAATCTCTGAGAATGAGACAGCCTTTCCACATAGGAAAGGAAACCTTTATAACGTTCATTATTTGACACGGAGGTGGATGAAAGATAATGCTGCAGTAATTATGAAGCATGTGGATTGGCTGCGGAGGTTTTACAAGTTCATGACCCCTTATGTTTCTAAGAATCCAAGGGCTGCTTATCTCAACTATAGGGATTTAGACATTGGAACGGACGTGATGGGGAACAAAACAACTTATTGGGAGGCAAGACGGTGGGGTGAATGTTACTACAAAGGTAACTTCAAGAGATTGGCTCACGTGAAGGGTGAAGTTGATCCTAATAACATGTTCAGGAATGAGCAGAGCATACCTCCCCTCTTTTCTAGTCAAATTAATTAGTTTCGTGAAAGCTCAAGGTGAGAAATGGTTTATTCGATTTAAATAACAGGGAGCTAGGACCACGCACTATGTATTAAGCAGTATTATTAATTTGGAGCTTGGTGCATAATGTTGTGTGTGAGTTGTCCTTCACGGTTGTCTTTACATTATGGCTTCTGTTCATCAAAATGGGAATCTAAGGCACACAAAAAATGACAAAAATACTAAGATCACCACGAGATACAAAAAAATAAGCTCATTCTCTGACCACATGAATCTTTTAATCCCCTCACTACAAAACTGTAGAGGAAGGGAAAATTGAATTTATTACCATTACCAATCAATAAGATTCATTTCAAGCATAAAACGTAAAAATTATAAAAAAATAGCTGAATTTTAGAGGTTCTTTTTTGTCAGTAATCTTGCAAAATTTTTATCATAAATCCTAAGATAATAGTAAGCAACTACATATTATCTCAAATATATATGACTGCACAAGTCTCTTGTATCTCTCCCTCTCTACTAGAACCTAGCTCAAACTCAAGTTAATGATGGCTTGAGCTCGACTCAATACGTTTATACCTCTAACGCAAACGAAATCAGAGCACTAAAAATGACAATCAAATAAAATTTTGAAATAAGATATAAATTTAATATTAAAGAAACTCAATTTAAAATCTTAAAAAGTACTTTTAAATACTTCTGCTATCAATTGTGGGCTCCAAAATTTCATTGATACGCTCCTGACCTCTCTGCGCTAGAGGTCTCTTTTTCTTATTTGAGTCTGTGATGGTAGAGAGTTTTAACAAATTTAGTTTCCGGGTAAATTTTCAGAAGGCATATTGGGTTTTAGATATGACACTACCCGAAGATTTCGCCTTCATTTTGTGAGGACTTTATGATCTGAATTTTGGTTTCCTATAGGCGCAAGCCCCTATAGTTAATTGCCCCTCCTGATAACAAGAGAGAACTTTCGATTAAGGCTAGTTATTAAAGCAGTCACATAAATTATAAATCCAGCGTATAATAGCAACAGTTTTAGGGTTTGAATTTGATTTTATGATTTGGAATTCATCACCATAAACTTAAAACTGGTTGTGGGGGAATGAAGATGAGCCCAATAAAGATCACATGGTTCCATCGTCCCGGACTGTCATGATCCCTGATCTACTTAGTTAGAGGAGATAGTCGACCCAACCTGACAGAAGGTACCTTATCGGCAGCCATAGGTTGCTTAATCCAAAAATACCTTTGGGTTGGTGTTTGTCTAAGGGGATAAATCTTAATCCACCTTAGCTGACAGAGGACTTTATGCCTATCGAATATACCCTATGATTTATTGCCCAAGGGTTTGAAGCCTTCAGGAAACAAACGGGCTTTGGCTATGATTGTAATATAATGGTGCCATTTAATTTGCGGCAAAATCACCCGATCAGAGGGCACGTGCCACGTCCCTACTGGCAAGAGACTATTTGAAGATGAACCTCAGTGACTGAGGTTAATTTCAAATTTATCACCCCTGATAAATAATTGCGGGAGATGGATGAGTTTTAGTTTTAAATTTTCAGGAGATGGATTTCATTTCAAGAATTTAGGCTTTTATGGGATTTGAGATTTGACCCCTCGGGTTGAGATTTTTGTCAATACGGCCATCATCGAGGTGACGTTAAAGTCACTTGTATTTTCGTAGAAATTTGCGAGGCATTTTGTACTTCAAGTCATGTCGACTCCAGTTCTTTCATGGAGGATGATCATACTTGGATTTTGACCCGTGTAGCATTCTCGGACCATTAGATTTTAGAATCCTATATGGTGGTCGAAGTATATATAGGTATTGCACTTCAGTTTAAGGGATCATATTTGATACATAAGGGACATTTTAAAATATTTAAATATGATTTATTTACGCAAGTGATTTTATTTGAAAAAAATGCCTGAGATTTCACTTAAGGGCCTACGAACGCTTTCTTTTCGCTTGTACAACTGTTGCGGATCCGGTGGCATATGAATATTTTTAATGAATTCATAATTTTTCTTAGAGTGAAATATTTTAGTAGGTCACAGTCAAGTCCTAACCTTAGTACATTTACACACAATCAAATGAATCATAACCTCATTACATCTATATGTATCCTGAATTAACAAGTAATCATCAAGCCTCTAATCACTGTGGCATAGCTTTAGACATTTTACTCCCTCGACACCAGTGTTAGTGTCTTGTTTTATACTTGTAGTTTGTTTGTACTGCATTAGTCTGTTGTTTTACTTGTTTTTCCAGCATTATTGATGCACTAATTTTCTAGTACTTTACTTTAATAGTAGTTGTTAGATTTATTTTCTCAAGTATTATTTTAATTTTATTTATTGATGCGCTGATTTTTGCTTGTTTGATTGCAGGTGCTCGTAACTGGCAGTTGCACTAGTAGGAGTTTGCAGTCACAGAGGATACATCTATAGAAGCTGGGGCTTTGCCAGGAGTTTAGGGCTTTGTCAGGAGCCGAGGCTAGAGCCCTCCAAGGGTGGGGTTTAGATTAGAATTTTGGAGATTTTCTTTCTATTTTGTGTTTTGGTTAGCTTTCTTAGAAGTTGAGTTTTAGTGTGAGCTACTCAGTTAGAGAACTGTTGGAGAGCTTGTGTTTGAGAGCTGACAGTTGCTTGGAGAGATGCTTAGTAGTTTGTACATATGCTGAATTATTGTAAACATTAAGTTATGCTCTTTTGACTTTTATTTGAATTTAATTGTTATAATTAACCAATTGATTTAATTAAGTAATTAAATGAATTTTAATTAAAGTTAAATGTGCAATTTATTAGTTTAGATTTTAATTTTATTTTAAAATTATATATATGTTAAACCTAATTTATTTAGTTTATTAATTTTATATTTTACATATCTTTTTACAATTATTTAAATAGGTTGATTTACTTATTTAATTGGTTAAAGTTTGATATTATTAGATTAATTAATTAACTATTTTAAAGATTTTAATTTGATTTAAAATTGTATTCAATTAAATTTTAAGATTCGAATTTTAATGAATTTTTATTCAAGTCAAGATTTTAATTATTTAATTTAACCATTTAGTGAATGTTAAGATTACAGTTTAGTCAAATTTTAAAATTGTTAGAGTTTTGATTTGATTAAATTTAATTATTCATTTTAGTTAATGGAATTCAATTAGTTAATTGATTATTTTGATTAATGCTTAAAATTAATTTGATTAAAGCTCTCTTACTTGCCTTAATTAGATTCAATTTAATTGATTAAAGGTTTTAGTTTTAACTTAAATTCCAATTGAAATTATTGAATTATTAAAAGAAAATTTTATTTAACATTAATCAATTAGCAGTTATTATTTCAGTTAGTTAATAAAATTTTTGTTTATTTAAATTGGTTAGTTAATATATTTTACTAATTTGATTAATAGAATTCATTTTTTAAATTAGTTAAAATTTTAATTAGATTTTAGATCTCACTTTAATGTTAATTAGTTAATTTGAATGGCAGGTTCAATTTTAGATTGATCAGTTTATTAATTAAATTGATTAATTAGGAATTTTGTCATTTAATTTATCAATTAATTAATATTGCAATTATTTCAAAATTGAATGGTCATTTGAGCATTTTCCAATCTTCTCAAAAATTTGGCTAAGTCCGGAGTTTTCGAGTAAATTTCGACAGTCTTCCGGCGTCCCCTCCTCGACACCAGGGGTAAGGAGCGCATTTGCCCTTTTGGCTCGACTCAACCGGAGCGAATCAACGGTGAGGAGATTGGGAGAGAGAATCAATCCCAAAAAGAGTCTTCAACAATCCTTATTGTGCGCGACGTGATGATTTAAGCAATTTTAATTTAATTAAATTAAAAAAAATTATTCCTCTCGGAAATCCGGCAGCCTTCCGACTCCCCTTCCCCGCGAGGGGTGATTGGGGAGTACACTTGCCCTTTTGCGCTCCCTCGGCCGGATCAGCTCGACGACCAAGGGCTTCGGGGGACTGTATCAACCCCGAGACTTCCTTCAAAATCTTCAATTTGTACCAATTTGTAAAATCTCTTCTCTCCTTTTTTTTATTTCAATTATATTATTTATATATATATATGTAACATTATATTATATATACATTATAATATATAAATAATATTACATAAATGTAAACAGAGAGAGGGAGGAGATAGAGAAGGAGGCGGAGACAGAGCCACGCACAGCTAGGGCTTGGGCAACGTTGGAGGTTGCGGGGGTTACGCCGGTGAAGCAAGTGGCTGGAGGTTGGCGTCGATTCGGCGAGGCTAGGGCATGGCGGCAGGAGTTGTTTAAGACGGGCTTGATCGAACAGATCTAGGGCACGGCGACGAGTTCTATCCGGCAGCTTGATCTCAGGTAGGAGTCGGACAGGCTTCAATAGCGTAGGGGGAGATGGAGGCTAGAGGGGCTGGAATTGCGTGCGATAGTCGGAGGCAGAGACGACCAGCGCGACTCGGACCTGTAAGAGGTAAGTTGTCGAACTTCCTTCCTTGCTTGCGATTTCTTACGGTTTTGAGAGCGTGACTGCGAATGGGGAGGGTTTTCATTGTTTTGTGATGCAAGGGAGAACGTGGGAGCAATGAGGTCGGGTTTTCGTGGGCTCGCGTGGGCCGTGAGTGGTTTGCCAGCAGTTATAGTCAACATCAATGAACAGTTTTCAATTCCATTCCAAGCTAACCATCCAAATAAATAAATAGAACTTCTTATGATATAGAACATATTAAAATAAGCTAAACGAATAGTTAATCAAAAAAAAAAATTCTTAGAAATTTATCACCATTTTTTTCCCGTGGCCGTCCCTCCACCATTTAGTATGCTTTTTTGTCCGATTAAAGGACATTCACCTATTGGAAGCATAAAGCGACGAAAATAATATTGATGGAATAAATATTTTATATCAAATTATCCAAAAAAAAAAAAAGTCGAAATTTTATCTGAATTTATTTGCGGAAAAAATAAAAATTATTAATGTTCCCAAAGTTCTTAAAAAGAGTCTTATTCGCTAAGGATATAATATTAGACGATAAGAAAATTATCGTACGGTGTATTTTATTCTATTTTAACTCATCATAAAAATAAAATAAAAATAATTTGACATCTATACTAAATGAAATGCCTAAAAATTCAATAATAAATTTAAATTTAATCATAATTTAATAAAATTTTAAATACTATAAAATATATAATTAATATGAATATATAAGCCCACATTAAATATTTGGGAAATTTACATGCATAGCACGTGGAATTATATAATTTATACTTAAATTTTATTATTTACATACATATCATTTAAATTTTTAAATAACAAAAAATATTAATTTAGTCATCCTCTTCATTACAATCTCATTATCGGAAAGAAAAAAAAAAAATCAAATCGATGGCATTCACCAACGAAAACCCACCGCCTGTCATCAATACATTGGTCATGTATTGAATCCTCATCCTAATGAGATCTCAATGTGATTTCTTATCTTTTTTTTTCATTGACCGGTCAAAATCCAACATGCATTCCTAATCATTGTTGAGGACTTTGACAAAAATTGGTAATGTAATATAATAAAATAAAATATTGTAGTATGCAAATAATGAATTTTAAATATCACATATATAAATTTAATAATTTTAACTACCTTGCATGTAATTCCCTAAAATTTTGTGGACATCCCTAAAATTTGTTGAGCATCTTCTTTACCTATTTAATTAGAGAACTTAATGCACCTCAACACTATAAACCAAAAAAAGAATAGGGATGAAGAACCTCCTCATCCTCTCCTCCATCAAACTCCTCATCCTTCCATCTCTACTCTTCATCTTACTTTCTTCTCACGCTATTAACGTTGATCAATACAACAAACTCGATGAGAACTCCTACATACAATGCCTCTGCAACCACTCTGTTCCCTCCCATCTCTACTTCACTCCCCAGTCCCCTTCCTACAACTATTACTTCTTCTCCTCCGTCCACAACCGCCGCACCCTACTCAACTCCTTCAAACCACTTCTCATCTTTCTCCCCACTGTAGAAAATCACGTTCAAGCTGCCGTTCTCTGCTCCCGCAGCCTCTCCATTCCTATCCGTACCCGAAGCGGTGGCCATGACTATGAGGGTCTCTCCTACACTTCCACTTCGGGCCAGTTCGTGCTTATCGATCTCCAATTTTTATCCTCCATCAAGGTGGATTATATGTACTCTCACACAGCTTGGGTGCAGGTTGGTGCTACTCTTGGCCAGCTCTACCACGCCATAGCTAACCAAAGCAGCACTGTCGCGTTTCCGGCCGGCCTCTGTCCGACGGTAGGCGTTGGCGGACATGTCAGCGGAGGTGGATTCGGGATGATGACCAGGTCTTAATTTTGGAATTAATAAATAAAGTTGGGGCTAACCATAAAATATTTTTATCAGAGTTGAAAATTATTTATTTATTTTATCGTATTTTATATCATTCACTATAAATATGAAAAAAATTATGATTTAAAACATTAAATATTAAAAAATAAATTTTCTTAAAAAAGTGTAAAAATATCCAATTAAAATTTTGAATATGATAATTTGTAAAAAAATTGAATTTTTTTTATTGATGAATAGAATAATGGCCGAAAATATTCTAACTTCTCATCAAGAGATAATTATTCCTAAATAATAAAAATAAAACTCATATGAATAATAAATAACCTACTGGGAATTACACAGTTACACTAACGAAATAAAATAGTGAGACCATTAGATTAAAACGATGGTAAGAGTTTGAGCTCTTATAATAATTATTATTTACTTTTACAGGACTTTCGGGTTGGCGAGCGACAACGTGGAAGACATCCGAATCGTCGTCGCAAGTGGAGAGATAGTGGATAGACAAAGCATGGGGGAAGGTCTATTTTGGGCGTTGAGAGGCGGAGGAGGAGCGAGCTTTGGGATTATTCTGGCTTATAAGGTGAGGCTTGTGGAGGTTCCAAACAGGGTAACTGTGTTCACAGTCTCAAAGACATTGGAGGAGGGAGCGACGAAGCTTGTGGGTAAATGGCAGCGAATAGCTCATAAGGTGGATAAGAGATTGTATATAAGAACACTCTTTAAGGTGGTGGGAAATGATAGTGAACATGGCGATCAGAATAAGACAAACAGAATAGTACAGGTTTCTTTTAACTCGCTGTTCGTTGGTGAGATGAAAGAGTTGCTTCTTATCATGGAGGATTACTTTCTGGAACTCCAGTTGAAGGCAGAGGACTGTATTGAGATGCGCTGGATTGAGTCAGTTCTTTATTTTGCAGGAAAGGTGCTAGTTAAAAAGAGTAGGCTAGCAAAGTCTGTTTAAATTTATTGAAATGGCAGTTAACAAAATTGATTTAATTTATTTGCAGGATACCAAGGAAAACCTTTGAGCAGTCTACTTGAGAGATATTCTCCCGTGTACAACACCTCCTTCAAGCACAAATCCGACTTCTTAACAAAACTCATCCCCTTGGAAGGTTGGAATATAATACTGAGGCGTTTCCTCGAGAAAGGAGAGCAACTTATGATGATCATAGATCCGTGGGGAGGGAGAATGGATGAAATCTCTGAGAATGAGACAGCCTTTCCACATAGGAAAGGAAACCTTTATAACGTTCATTATTTGACACGGAGGTGGATGAAAGATAATGCTGCAGTAATTATGAAGCATGTGGATTGGCTGCGGAGGTTTTACAAGTTCATGACCCCTTATGTTTCTAAGAATCCAAGGGCTGCTTATCTCAACTATAGGGATTTAGACATTGGAACGGACGTGATGGGGAACAAAACAACTTATTGGGAGGCAAGACGGTGGGGTGAATGTTACTACAAAGGTAACTTCAAGAGATTGGCTCACGTGAAGGGTGAAGTTGATCCTAATAACATGTTCAGGAATGAGCAGAGCATACCTCCCCTCTTTTCTAGTCAAATTAATTAGTTTCGTGAAAGCTCAAGGTGAGAAATGGTTTATTCGATTTAAATAACAGGGAGCTAGGACCACGCACTATGTATTAAGCAGTATTATTAATTTGGAGCTTGGTGCATAATGTTGTGTGTGAGTTGTCCTTCACGGTTGTCTTTACATTATGGCTTCTGTTCATCAAAATGGGAATCTAAGGCACACAAAAAATGACAAAAATACTAAGATCACCACGAGATACAAAAAAATAAGCTCATTCTCTGACCACATGAATCTTTTAATCCCCTCACTACAAAACTGTAGAGGAAGGGAAAATTGAATTTATTACCATTACCAATCAATAAGATTCATTTCAAGCATAAAACGTAAAAATTATAAAAAAATAGCTGAATTTTAGAGGTTCTTTTTTGTCAGTAATCTTGCAAAATTTTTATCATAAATCCTAAGATAATAGTAAGCAACTACATATTATCTCAAATATATATGACTGCACAAGTCTCTTGTATCTCTCCCTCTCTACTAGAACCTAGCTCAAACTCAAGTTAATGATGGCTTGAGCTCGACTCAATACGTTTATACCTCTAACGCAAACGAAATCAGAGCACTAAAAATGACAATCAAATAAAATTTTGAAATAAGATATAAATTTAATATTAAAGAAACTCAATTTAAAATCTTAAAAAGTACTTTTAAATACTTCTGCTATCAATTGTGGGCTCCAAAATTTCATTGATACGCTCCTGACCTCTCTGCGCTAGAGGTCTCTTTTTCTTATTTGAGTCTGTGATGGTAGAGAGTTTTAACAAATTTAGTTTCCAGGTAAATTTTCAGAAGGCATATTGGGTTTTAGATATGACACTACCCGAAGATTTCGCCTTCATTTTGTGAGGACTTTATGATCTGAATTTTGGTTTCCTATAGGTGCAAGCCCCTATAGTTAATTGCCCCTCCTGATAACAAGAGAGAACTTTCGATTAAGGCTAGTTATTAAAGCAGTCACATAAATTATAAATCCAGCGTATAATAGCAACAGTTTTAGGGTTTGAATTTGATTTTATGATTTGGAATTCATCACCATAAACTTAAAACTGGTTGTGGGGGAATGAAGATGAGCCCAATAAAGATCACATGGTTCCATCGTCCCGGACTGTCATGATCCCTGATCTACTTAGTTAGAGGAGATAGTCGACCCAACCTGACAGAACGTACCTTATCGGCAGCCATAGGTTGCTTCATCCAAAAATACCTTTGGGTTGGTGTTTGTCTAAGGGGATAAATCTGAATCCACCTTAGCTGACAGAGGACTTTATGCCTATCGAATATACCCTATGATTTATTGCCCAAGGGTTTGAAGCCTTCAGGAAACAAACAGGATTTGGCTATGATCGTAATATAATGGTGCCATTGAATTTGCGGCAAAATCACCCGATCAGAGGGCACGTGCCACGTCCCTACTGGCAAGAGACTATTTGAAGATGAACCTCAGTGACTGAGGTTAATTTCAAATTTATCACCCCTGATAAATAATTGCGGGAGATGGATGAGTTTTAGTTTTAAATTTTCAGGAGATGGATTTCATTTCAAGAATTTAGGCTTTTATGGGATTTGAGATTTGACCCCTCGGGTTGAGATTTTTGTCAATACGGCCATCATCGAGGTGACGTTAAAGTCACTTGTATTTTCGTAGAAATTTGCGAGGCATTTTGTACTTCAAGTCATGTCGACTCCAGTTCTTTCATGGAGGATGATCATACTTGGATTTTGACCCGTGTAGCATTCTCGGACCATTAGATTTTAGAATCCTATATGGTGGTCGAAGTATATATAGGTATTGCACTTCAGTTTAAGGGATCATATTTGATACATAAGGGACATTTTAAAATATTTAAATATGATTTATTTACGCAAGTGATTTTATTTGAAAAAAATGCCTGAGATTTCACTTAAGGGCCTACGAACGCTTTCTGTTCGCTTGTACAACTGTTGCGGATCCGGTGGCATATGAATATTTTTAATGAATTCATAATTTTTCTTAGAGTGAAATATTTTAGTAGGTCACAGTCAAGTCCTAACCTTAGTACATTTACACACAATCAAATGAATCATAACCTCATTACATCTATATGTATCCTGAATTAACAAGTAATCATCAAGCCTCTAATCACTGTGGCATAGCTTTAGACATTTTACTCCCTCGACACCAGTGTTAGTGTCTTGTTTTATACTTGTAGTTTGTTTGTACTGCATTAGTCTGTTGTTTTACTTGTTTTTCCAGCATTATTGATGCACTAATTTTCTAGTACTTTACTTTAATAGTAGTTGTTAGATTTATTTTCTCAAGTATTATTTTAATTTTATTTATTGATGCGCTGATTTTTGCTTGTTTGATTGCAGGTGCTCGTAACTGGCAGTTGCACTAGTAGGAGTTTGCAGTCACAGAGGATACATCTATAGAAGCTGGGGCTTTGCCAGGAGTTTAGGGCTTTGTCAGGAGCCGAGGCTAGAGCCCTCCAAGGGTGGGGTTTAGATTAGAATTTTGGAGATTTTCTTTCTATTTTGTGTTTTGGTTAGCTTTCTTAGAAGTTGAGTTTTAGTGTGAGCTACTCAGTTAGAGAACTGTTGGAGAGCTTGTGTTTGAGAGCTGACAGTTGCTTGGAGAGATGCTTAGTAGTTTGTACATATGCTGAATTATTGTAAACATTAAGTTATGCTCTTTTGACTTTTATTTGAATTTAATTGTTATAATTAACCAATTGATTTAATTAAGTAATTAAATGAATTTTAATTAAAGTTAAATGTGCAATTTATTAGTTTAGATTTTAATTTTATTTTAAAATTATATATATGTTAAACCTAATTTATTTAGTTTATTAATTTTATATTTTACATATCTTTTTACAATTATTTAAATAGGTTGATTTACTTATTTAATTGGTTAAAGTTTGATATTATTAGATTAATTAATTAACTATTTTAAAGATTTTAATTTGATTTAAAATTGTATTCAATTAAATTTTAAGATTCGAATTTTAATGAATTTTTATTCAAGTCAAGATTTTAATTATTTAATTTAACCATTTAGTGAATGTTAAGATTACAGTTTAGTCAAATTTTAAAATTGTTAGAGTTTTGATTTGATTAAATTTAATTATTCATTTTAGTTAATGGAATTCAATTAGTTAATTGATTATTTTGATTAATGCTTAAAATTAATTTGATTAAAGCTCTCTTACTTGCCTTAATTAGATTCAATTTAATTGATTAAAGGTTTTAGTTTTAACTTAAATTCCAATTGAAATTATTGAATTATTAAAAGAAATTTTTATTTAACATTAATCAATTAGCAGTTATTATTTCAGTTAGTTAATAAAATTTTTGTTTATTTAAATTGGTTAGTTAATATATTTTACTAATTTGATTAACAGAATTCATCTTTTAAATTAGTTAAAATTTTAATTAGATTTTAGATCTCACTTTAATGTTAATTAGTTAATTTGAATGGCAGGTTCAATTTTAGATTGATCAGTTTATTAATTAAATTGATTAATTAGGAATTTTGTCATTTAATTTATCAATTAATTAATATTGCAATTATTTCAAAATTGAATGGTCATTTGAGCATTTTCCAATCTTCTCAAAAATTTGGCCAAGTCCGGAGTTTTCGAGTAAATTTCGACAGTCATCCGGCGTCCCCTCCTCGACACCAGGGGTAAGGAGCGTATTTGCCCTTTTGGCTCGACTCAACCGGAGCGAATCAACGGTGAGGAGATTGGGAGAGAGAATCAATCCCAAAAAGAGTCTTCAACAATCCTTATTGTGCGCGACGTGATGATTTAAGCAATTTTAATTTAATTAAATTAAAAAAAATTATTCCTCTCGGAAATCCGGCAGCCTTCCGACTCCCCTTCCCCGCGAGGGGTGATTGGGGAGTACACTTGCCCTTTTGCGCTCCCTCGGCCGGATCAGCTCGACGACCAAGGGCTTCGGGGGACTGTATCAACCCCGAGACTTCCTTCAAAATCTTCAATTTGTACCAATTTGTAAAATCTCTTCTCTCCTTTTTTTTATTTCAATTATATTATTTATATATATATAACATTATATTATATATACATTATAATATATAAATAATATTACATAAATGTAAACAGAGAGAGGGAGGAGATAGAGAAGGAGGCGGAGACAGAGCCACGCACAGCCAGGGCTTGGGCAACGTTGGAGGTTGCGGGGGTTAGGCCGGTGAAGCAAGTGGCTGGAGGTTGGCGTCGATTCGGCGAGGCTAGGGCACGGCGGCATGAGTTGTTTAAGACGGGCTTGATCGAACAGATCTAGGGCACGGCGACGAGTTCTATCCGGCAGCTTGATCTCAGGTAGGAGTCGGACAGGCTTCAATAGCGTAGGGGGAGATGGAGGCTAGAGGGGCTGGAGTTGCGTGCGATAGTCGGAGGCAGAGACGACCAGCGCGACTCGGACCTGTAAGAGGTAAGTTGTCGAACTTCCTTCCTTGCTTGCGATTTCTTACGGTTCTGAGAGCGTGACTGCGAATGGGGAGGATTTTCATTGTTTTGTGATGCAAGGGAGAACGTGGGAGCAATGAGGTCGGGTTTTCGTGGGCTCGCGTGGGCCGTGGGTGGTTTGCCAGCAGTTATAGTCAACATCAATGAACAGTTTCCAATTCCATTCCAAGCTAACCATCCAAATAAATAAATAGAACTTCTTATGATATAGAACGTATTAAAATAAGCTAAACGAATAGTTAATCAAAAAAAAAAAATCTTAGAAATTTATCACCATTTTTTTCCCGTGGCCGTCCCTCCACCATTTAGTATGCTTTTTTGTCCGATTAAAGGACATTCACCTATTGGAAGCATAAAGCGACGAAAATAATATTGATGGAATAAATATTTTATATCAAATTATCCAAAAAAAAAAAGTCGAAATTTTATCTGAATTTATTTGCGGAAAAAATAAAAATTATTAATGTTCCCAAAGTTCTTAAAAAAGTCTTATTCGCTAAGGATATAATATTAGACGATAAGAAAATTATCGTACGGTGTATTTTATTTTATTTTAACTCATCATAAAAATAAAATAAAAATAATTTGACATCTATACTAAATGAAATGCCTAAAAATTCAATAATAAATTTAAATTTAATCATAATTTAATAAAATTTTAAATACTATAAAATATATAATTAATATGAATATATAAGCCCACATTAAATATTTGGGAAATTTACATGCATAGCACGTGGAATTATATAATTTATACTTAAATTTTATTATTTACATACATATCATTTAAATTTTTAAATTTTTAAATAACAAAAAATATTAATTTAGTCATCCTCTTCATTACAATCTCATTATCGGAAAGAAAAAAAAAAATCAAATCGATGGCATTCACCAACGAAAACCCACCGCCTGTCATGAATACATTGGTCATGTATTGAATCCTCATCCTAATGAGATCTCAATGTGATTTCTTATCTTTTTTTTTCATTGACCGGTCAAAATCCAACATGCATTCCTAATCATTGTTGAGGACTTTGACAAAAATTGGTAATGTAATATAATAAAATATTGTAGTATGCAAATAATGAATTTTAAATATCACATATATAAATTTAATAATTTTAACTACCTTGCATGTAATTCCCTAAAATTTTGTGGACATCCCTAAAATTTGTTGAGCATCTTCTTTACCCATTTAATTAGAGAACTTAATGCACATCAACACTATAAACCAAAAAAAGAATAGGGATGAAGAACCTCCTCATCCCCTCCTCCGTCAAACTCCTCATCCTTCCATCTCTACTCTTCATCTTACTTTCTTCTCACGCTATTAACGTTGATCAATACAACAAACTCAATGAGAACTCCTACATACAATGCCTCTGCAACCACTCTATTCCCTCCCATCTCTACTTCACTCCCCAGTCCCCTTCCTACAACTACTTCTTCTTCTCCTCCGTTCGCAACCGCCGGGCCCTCCTCAACTCCTTCAAACCACTTCTCATCTTCCTGCCTGCCATAGAAAATCACGTTCAAGCCGCCGTTCTCTGCTCCCGCAGCCTCTCCATTCCTATTCGCGCCCGAAGCGGTGGCCATGACTATGAGGGTCTCTCCTACACTTCCACTTCGGGCCAGTTCGTGCTTATCGATCTCCAATATTTATCTTCCATCAATGTGGATTATATGTACTCTCGCACAGCTTAGGTGCAAGTAGGTGCTACTCTTGGCCAGCTCTACCACACCATAGCTAACAAGAGCAGCACTCTCGCATTCCCGGCCGGCCTTTGTCCGTTGGTAGGCGTAGGCGGACATATCAGTGGAGGTGGATTGGGGATGATGATCAGGTTTTAATTTTGAAATTAATTAATAAAGTTGGGGCTAACCATAAAATATTTTTATGAGAGTTTATTTATTTATTTTAACGTATTATATATCATTCACTATAAATATGAAAAATCCTATAATAAATGACCTCCTGGGAATTACACACTTACACTAACGATGGTAAGAGTTCCAGCTCTTATAATTTTGTAATTTGCATTCCTACTATATTTGTTTTTACAGGTCTTTCGGGTTGGCGAGCGACAACGTGGAAGACGTCCGAATTGTCGTCGCAAGCGGAGAGATATTGGATAGAAAAAGCATGGGGGAAGATCTATTTTGGGCGTTGAGAGGCAGGGGAGGAGCGAGTTTTGGGATTATTCTGGCTTATAAGGTGAGGCTTGTGGAGGTTCCGAACAAGGTAACTGTGTTCACAGTCTCAAAGACATTGGAGGAGGGAGCGACGAAGCTTGTGGATGAATGGCAGCGAATAGCTCATAAGATGGATAAGAGATTGTTTATAAGAACACTCTTTACGGTGGTGGGAAATGATAGTGAACTTGACGATCAGAATAAGACAAATAGAACAGTACAGGTTTCTTTTAATTCGTTGTTCCTTGGTGAGATGAAAAAGCTGCTTCTTATCATGGAGGATTGCTTTTCGGAACTCCAGTTGAAGGCTGAGGACTGTATTGAGATGCGCTGGATTGAGTCAGTTCTTTATTTTGCAGGTAAAGGTGCTAGTTTTTTTTAGTTAATTGGCTAGCAGATTTTAATTAAATTTTGTTTTAAAATATTTTTGATAAATGAACTTCTCTCTATTGAAGTATAATCACATAGCGAAAAAAAAGAAAAGCAAAAAAGAACACCAAAATTTAATATGAAATTTCAAAATCAGAAAAAACAACGAAGTAACATCACACAAAAAAAAAATCATTAGTAGAATGAGAGATTATACTGACCACTCCTTATACCATCTCATTGTCTCTCTTCGCTTCAAACATATTTCAAGTGAAATGAGAAGAGTGAAAAATGAGGATGTATAAATCATTAATGAATATATTTCCAATCACAATTTTAAAATAATAATATAATTTAAATATGCAATCCAATTTCAAAACAGTATGTGAATATACATATTTAAATTTATTGAAACGGCAGTTAACAAAATTGATTTAATTTATTTGCAGGATACCAAGGGAAACCTTTGAGCAGTCTGCTTGAGAGATATTCTCCTGTGTACAACACCTCCTTCAAGCACAAATCCGACTTCTTGACAAAACCCATCCCCTTGGAAGGCTGGAATAGAATACTGAGGCGTTTCCTCGAGAAAGGAGAGCAACCTATGATGATCATAGATCCGTGGGGAGGGAGAATGGATGAAATCTCTGAGAATGAGACAGCCTTTCCTCATAGGAAAGTAAACCTTTATAACGTTCATTATTTGACAGAGAGGTGGGTGGAAGATAATGCTGCAGTAAGTATGAAGCATGTGCATTGGCTGAGGAGGTTTTACAAGTTCATGACTCCTTATGTTTCTAAGAATCCAAGAGCTGCTTATCTCAACTATAGGGATTTAGACATTGGAACGGACGTTATGGGGAGCAAGACAACTTATTGGGAGGCAAGACGGTGGGGTGAAAGGTACTATAAAGGTAACTTCAGGAGATTGGCTTACGTGAAGGGTGAAATTGATCCTAATAACATGTTCAGGAATGAGCAGAGCATACCTCCCCTCTTTTCTAGTTAAATTAATTAGTCTCGTGAAAGCTCAAGGTGAGAAATGGTTTATTCGATTTAAATAACAGGGAGGACCACGCACTATGTATTAAGCAATATTATTAATTTGAAGCTTGGTGAATCATGCTGAGTTGTCCTTCATGGTTGTCTTTACATTATGGCTTCTGTTCGTCAAAATGAGAATATAAGGCACACAAAAAATGACAAAAATACTCTGATCACCACAAGATACAAAAAAACGAACTCATTCTCTGACCACATGAATCTTTTAATCCCCTCACTACAAAATCAGTAGAGGAAGTGTAGAGGTTCTTTTATTTTTTTGTCAGTAATTTTTTTTTTGTCAGTATATTATATCAAGAGCTGACTGAAATGTTCACCCCCTCTTCTTCTTGTTTTTGAAAGAGTGAATTTGTGTGCTGATCACAATAGGAGACACTTGTGTATTAGTGTGCCCGTATGTATATTTTTGTTTTGGAGGAGATTTCAAGAGCTGCTGTATGTAACGAGGGTTTGAAGCACAATTCCACTGTGTTGTTAATTGCACTTTCTTTAGGGAAGATTACTCTTCATCACAAAATTTCATCGTTGAAAGAAAGCTTGTACAACACAAATGAGATAAAAACTCCATAACATATATTGTTATTACAATCATAATGAAAATAGAATAAAAACTGGACGTCGAAAATCAACACTCAACCTTAAAAGAATGATAATGTGCTAACATTAATCCTAAAAAAATATACTGTAACCGACTCACAAACTTTTCCACGTTAAACCCCCCAAATCATAAACGTTCAAATATCACAAACGTTTGACCATCCTAAAAGAATGATTCTACTTCCACAAAGTCTCACTTCATCTCAAAAGTAATGAAAGCAGTCAAGCACATATCACCTTGTATCTGTAGAAAACCCTCTTCTTCTTCAATGTGCTGTTTTCAATAGTGAGAATGACTTTGCCAGGCTCGTTGTTCCGGAATGAGTTGCGGATTGGTTCCTCCTGAGACGCTATTCTCTTTCCTTTCTGAACAATGATTGTATAAGAACCTTCATCACTAGGCACAAACTCTGCTGTATAGTTCACTTCCCAACCCAGGACAAGAAAATCCCAGAGGAGAGTTGTTCCTGTCTGCATTTTATATGAACATTCCTAAGTTAACATAAAAATATTTTTTGATGCATTATTCGAAAAGAATGAAGATACAAATCAACAACAGAAAACAAGCAAACACTTCTACTCTTTCACCAAATTTCACCGAATATACATAGAAGCAGACTTTTAAGAATCAACACAAACTACTACTATTCTTTATAGCTTTGAACATCATAAGGTATGTGTAGGACCTTCAAAAAGTTGTAAGCAGATAAATTTTTTGTTCATGTTTGGATTCACCTCTATTTTATATTTTCAGGTTTTAATTTCAGAAGCAGATATTAAATATAGGAAATATGTTTTATGATCTGATATTCTTCTTCTATTCTATGTATTATTCAACTGTGAAAACAACTTATGAGTTGTCATCCAGAAGATTAGAGCTGCAAAACAAGAAATAATGATATATGTCTTTCTTCAAGTTAAACTGAAAAACAAAACAAAACAAAAACAAAGCCTTTCCAAACTGACGATAACATCGAATTCACTGGAAGAGCACTATAGAGATTTGACAGAAGTAGCCCTACCTCAAGTGCAGGGATTTCAATTGTCCCAGACGAAGCAGCTTTAACGGTCAGTTCTAATACTCTCCCTTCTTCCATTGAGAACTCATTGTCATTCTCACGTTTAAGACCACCATATTGTGTAGGAATAGCCTCAGGAGAAATATATCTGACAAAGAATAGCATTTTTTTTGTCAGAGTGACTTAATTTCCAAATTTCAGTGAAGCCCAAAAGATTTTCAAACAGAAAATAACGGCTTACTTGAGAAGAGTTTCGGTGACCTTTGCAGGACGAACAACAACAAATTTGCTTTTTGTTCTCTGTGTTAGGAAAGGGGATAGGATTGCATTGAGAGCATAGTACCAAAAAGGGGCGTTGATTATTACCTGCAGCAGCATGAAAACAAATCAAGTTCACATGCTTGTTTGGCCTAATTTGAAGGATAGTTAACTATTTTCTGTATTTCTGCCAAAATGAAATCCTATTAGTAATTAAAAAACTTAAAATTGACTTTAAAGGTAGAAAACTATTTTAATTTAAGTGAACATGAATACATCAAAACATTCCCTCAGTTCCTTCAGCAAACAACTTCAAAATAACAAATAAACTTCATCAAACAAAACTTTATAACTAAAATGTGCTCTCTGCCATCTGAAAATCGTTAATAGGTAAAGCTGAAAATGATTCATAATCTATGGACTTTTAAATGCTCAACATCGAAAGGTATAATTGGCATACTGAATAGCAGAAAGTAATCAAACTTAACAGAAATACCCAACAACAAGTGATATAATTGGCATTTCTGAATAGTGGAAAAAAATCAAATTATCACGTGTCATCTAGTTCATTGCTCATCGAGTTCAAATTTGTAACCAATATACTGATCATTTGCTCAAAGGAAAAAAAAACTAGTAGCAACCAGAAAAAGCATGGTATCAAATCAGATCAAACTCAGACAGGAACCATTCCTGAAAGGTAACATGAAAGAAGACGCTCTTTCAAGATTATAACAGATACATAAGCACCAGGAAACACCAAACTGAACTAAATAAAGAAGGGAATTTTAATATTTCAGTAGGAAACAACAAAAGAAAAAGGAAGGGCATGAACAGATCTTACATTTCTTGCAACGAATTCAGGGTAATTATCCTGTAGAAGATGCACAGCCTGTTTAATGGTGTCCCTAACCTCCTTCTTGGACAAGCCAATTACATCCTTGAGATCAGTAATATGGAGCAGAGAAGAAACCCCACCAGGCCTCATGTCAAGCTCTTTGATCCCCTGCTCCATCAGCTGTACCCTCGACCTCAAAAACTTCTTGCGTCCTTCGTCGCTACCAAATACTATTCTGCTCATCTCAGCATCCTGGAAAACACCAAGAACATTGTAGCAGACAGGATGTCCTTCCCTATCAAGACCATTGATGAATCCCGCCTTCCCAAACTCGTCCCTGAGATCCTCCTCATGGAGGATGGAATCAACTTTGGTCTCCTTCCTCCACCTAAGCGTATTCTTTAACATCTCAAAGGCATCCTTGACCTTGAACTCACGG
This sequence comes from Dendrobium chrysotoxum, assembly GCA_019925795.1. Lineage (NCBI taxonomy): Eukaryota > Viridiplantae > Streptophyta > Magnoliopsida > Asparagales > Orchidaceae > Dendrobium > Dendrobium chrysotoxum. The sequence continues at coordinate 7,555,794 of CM034312.1, forward strand.
GCACGGAGGAATTTGAGGAGGACGACGTCGGTGCTCTTACCGCCTTTGCTGGGCAAGAGAGGCACTCCCCATATTGAAAAATCTTCGTTGTTAAAATCTCGGGCTTCCTGATCAAGTTCCTCTTTGCTGTCTTTCTTAAGAAGATTTCCTTCGGCAATGGCTTCTTCAAGCTTGCTTTGCAGCTCAAACAAGGCCCTCCTTTCGCTCTCCTTGAGGTCGGAGAGGAAGTTGCTCTCCTCTTTGAAGGAGGGGCTCCTCTCAACGACTGTCGGGCTGTGATCCGAAGAGGGATCCTTGCCATCGGAAACCTCTGCTTTCTTCTCTTCTGCTGCAGTCTCCTCCAGCTTCACGGGCTCTTCTCCCTTCACAGGGGATTCAAACATTTGGGTTTGCTCCGGGCTCACTTCCACAGTCATGGCGAGCAGCCTATGGAAGCTTAGTGTGAGAAAGAGAGAGTGGTGGAGGTCAAAGACGTAAGAATGTAATGAGCAAGGGGATCTGGCTACGGGCTACCTAGTGATTATAAATGTTATGTGAGAAAAGAGGAAGAGAAGAGAAAGGCGTTGTTGGGCCCGTGAATCAACGGTCGGTGATCTGGCGCCACCGATGCAAGAGAGCCGTTGGGGGTTCTGTTTTCGATGGTGGTGGGGTCATGATCCAGCGTGTGTGAGCTTTCAATGGAATGCTGTAGGGCCCCGCAGGTGCACCGCCCCGCAGCTTTAATGGTGTTTTCTCTTTCTTTTTATTCTTTTCTTAAAGTCGCCAACGGCTAGTTCATATGATTGACGTCCCGCCTGTACTATTTTGTCATCTTTCTTCTATTAGGAGGAAATTTGATGCAGATTTTCTATTTCAAATTTATTTTATTGTTTTTTGTATAATCATTAATTTATTTTAAAATAAATATCATATATAGAAAATAAATTAAATTTAATTTAATATTATATTAATTAAATTAAATTAGATTAAATTGTCCTAAAATTTTTTTCTTTCCTTCATTCTCTTATACAGCATCCCTAAATTTTGACTGAAAAGAAGTCCACAAAATGATTGCCGTAAATTAAGAAACTATTCTTTTTTATATTTGCTTTATAAATTTTAAATATTAATCATAAAATTTTTAAATGAAAAAAAAAGTTTTTGATAAAAAATATTTTTTTGAATCTTACTCCCTACACATAATTTAATATTAAATTAGTAAATGAGAAACAACTAATGGGTAACTACTTCATGTTAGATATTCGTTGGCCAAAATTTTTAACCTAATGACGTAATATTTCAGCTTTATTATAAAAATTTGCTTTCACTTCTAATAGATAAAAATAAATTTAAGAAATGATTTTATTTTTATTTTTATTTTATTTTGAGTATGAACAAAATCTCATTTTTTAAGGTTTATTTTGTTGGTTCATAATTGGTTACTTATAATAGAAAGAAAATTAATTCAGAAAAAAATTATGTTGAATTCAAATGACATTCGAATCTTACTCACAAAATTGACTATAAAAAGTAGGAAAAGAAAAAGGAAAAATGAGAGAAAGAAGGAAGATGAGGGAAGAATAAGCATATGGAGAACTCCATTATATTTTATTGCCAGAAAATAAAGAGGTCAAGTTATAGGTGTTAGTAAAGGCATGATTATATATATAAAAAATTATATTAAAAGGTAAATATGAATGACATAATATGACTATTAAAATATCATCATAAGAAAGAGATGTTCTAACTCTTGGCCTTTAAGGTTTTTAAGATATATGATGTGCCCACATGCAGCCATTAATTTGTCTGCTTCGATCTGATTGATCAATGAGATTAACCTCTTTTAAGACAATTGGGTTGACTCGAGCTCAGCATAAGCGATTTGATATATACAATTTATAATGAATATGAGATTAGGACTTATATTCAAGAGATTTAAAAGTTATTTGTAGACTTTACAATTATTATTAATTAGAATTACATTCAATTAAATCAAATGATGAAATTTATGATTTCATCATTTTCATGTGCATTGTCTAACTTTAAATAATCAAATACATGGTGGATCTTCGAAACGATGAAGAGAGGGGTCTGATTTAAGCTCAGCTCAATAAATCGCTTATGAGCCAAGCTCAATGAGGTGTCTATTCAAGTTTGAGCTAGTCCTGACTTGACTCGTTAGCCCATAAACCGACTCATTTAAGAAACATTTATATAAAATACACTAAAATATATATTAACAATAAAAAGCTTAAGCATAAAATTATTAAAAATATTTAAAAGTTATTTCAAAATTTCTTAAATTAAGTGATTTTATTATTTTTCTTTTAATTTCTTATTATATATATTATTTTATTCTATTAATTATTTCAATCATAGTCATTTTTTCTTTTTCATTATAAATGAGCTCACTCGTGAGCCGTAAAATTAAACTTTGACTCAAATTCAATTAATTAATCAAGCTCAAGCTCATGCGAAACATGACTCGGGCTTGGCTTGACTCATTTGCACTTCTAAATCCTACTATTCTGAGATACAATATTGTACATAAAAGTAAACTTATGTAACATATGAAAAAAAAAAGAAGAAATAAAGATTATATATTAAATAATAATATAAAAATAATCTTTACTTTTTTAATGCTTTTTATAGGCATGTAAATGATTTGATTTCGAATTGATTCAATCTTGCTCAAAATCTATTCCTAATCACTCAATCCAATTGTGAGCTAAATCAAATCTAATTATAGATTGATTCTCATCTAATTTTCAATTGAATTTCTACTATCAAACTTTTGTAATTTAGATTTATTCTTTTTGTCTCCAACACAAATCTCTAGCAAAAGAAACAAATAGACGAATGCATCATGTCACTATGTTTGGTAGACAAAGGTGTCATGTCATTTTGCTACCTTTTTTTTTTTGGAAAATTTGGGGCCGCAGCCCATATATTAAGAGGAAAAAATTGTTACAAGTAAGAAAACAAAAAACATATAAAAGAAATGGAAGAAGAACCCCAACAAAAAGAGAGGGGGGAGGGGAAAAGGGACTCAGGCATAAAGAGAGCACCCCAAAAAACATCAAAATTCAGCTAACTGACTGGAAAAACCGCCCACCGTAAAGGAGAAACCAAGTTCCTGGTTGTCATAAGGCCAGCAAAAGATCAAAAAGGCACAACGGCATAACGGCCATCCAAGGTAACCACCAACAAAACCCAGTCAGAGAGGGGCTCCCTGGTCATCATCGTCCCAACAAAACCTTCAACCAATAAAACATCGCACACAACCAGCAGCATCATCCAATAATCAAAAGATCGCACAAAACTTTTATTTGAGTAAATCCACATTCTTCCAGCAAATGATTTTACCTCTAATGTTCCTTTTAATCTCTTCAACCACCGCTAGAGGAGACTGACTTTGTTGCTTCTCTCCCTCCATAGAAAATAAACAGTGCATGCAATGATACAGGAACAAAAGTTTTTCTCCAATTTAGAAGAAGAAAATTCAGTTTCCAGAAAATCATAGGTTTGGAAGAGCAGAAAGAACCGAGAAGGTGAAATCACAGTCGAAAAAAATATGGTGGTGTGATTCCGGATAGCCATTACAAAATGAACACCCAGCCGACACCTGAATTCCTTTTCGGATAAGAACATCAGCACACTTTAGTTTTTCAAGCAAAGCCATTCAAGCATAACAAGCAAATTTAAGAGATGCCTTTTTGTGCCAAATGAATTTATGCCAAGGAACCGCCACCAAATTAGAATAAAATTGATCAGAAAATTGCTTGAATTTAGGGTCATTGGAGCCATCCCAGGCCAAAGCGGGTTGCTCCAAAATACTAATATTGTATATATCCAAGCACAGATAGGGGGGAAGAATATCTGGTAACTTCCATTGCCCATTAGCAATAAAATCCCCCACCTTGTAATGAGACAACCTAATATCAGAGAAAAAATCAGCAAGCCTATTTCCATTCAACCAAGGATCTCAGAGAAAAGAGAAATTGCAATGGGAGCTGACAGAAAGTTTAATGTGAGGTTTAATTCTTTGAGCCAGAGAGTAAATCATTTTCCAAAATTTGGAAACGGGGGGGGGGGGGGGGGGGGGGGGGGGGGGTGGTTTCCTAGGAGACTCATATTTGGCTCTGAGCTCTGAACCAGGAATTATAGGTTTTCCTTAAGCTTTTCAGTCTTCTAAAGACTTCTCATTGGCAGTCCTAAACAATGATGAATGAATCTCACTTCAAATCTTTCCTGGCTTAGACGGCCGCCTCGACAACCAAGCCCTTGCCTTGGATGGCCACCTCGCAACTGAGAGATTATTCTATGTGGAGTCCGAACACGTCCGGAGGCCAATCCAGACGCGTCGCGTCATCTAATGCACAGTGCATTGGGTGACATGACATGTATGGATTGGCCTCCGGACATGTCCGAACACCGCACGTAATAATTTTTCCTCACAACCAGGGGAGCAACCCATCCAATGAATGAATTATAATATCCTGAAGTATTTTAGCCCATTATGAGTCTAATTTTTTAGTTTAAGTTTTTATTTTTTTAACATTTTACATTTTTTCTTAAGCTTTGCTCCTTTCCACTCCTGCTCAATATAATCTTGCTCTCTCATTTCACTTTGAGCTATAATTTGTTTTTTTAATTGTAGTTATATTTTATAGTAAATAAAATTGAATTATGCCCCTAAATTTCTTTAAAAAAAAAAGAAGGGATATCTGAGAAGTGAGATCTTTGACAGAGCTTCAAAGTACTTAAAGTTATATTATATTTATTGAAATAAATTTAAAAATTTTAATGAGTAGAAATTGAGCGGCCATCTTTTATTTAAAAAAAAAAAAAAAGGACTGCGAGTCTTTTGACAATTTATATTCTCTTGAGCTGTAGCTGGCTGTACGCATATGGCTTCTGCAAAGTAGCCAGGTAAAGTGGGACCCATAGCCATAGGCCAACAACTATGTTAATTTAATTTATTTTATTTTATTTTAGAATTCCATTATATATTTTTACATTAGTAAATATTTAATTTTCTTAAAGAAAAATACAATTATAATTGTTACTCAAACAAAATGTTATATTTTATCTAAACAAGCATGTGATTTGCGAATGAGAGAGTACCTGAGATCAATTTTTTTATTTTTGAATTAGTCAAATCAATTAATTTTAAATTAAAAAATTAAAAAAATTTAACTTTATTAGTTTAGTTCAATTCAATTATGAATGAGTTAAAATATAATATGCAGCTCATCTTGAACTATTGGTTAGGAGCTTTGGCTATCAACCAAGAGGTCTTGGGTTGAGTCTTGTGTATGTGATGTGTGTGTGAATTTGACTAAATTGGCCTAAATATCCCAAAAATAAAATAAAACATAATATAATTGATACATCATCGAAAAATTATCTTGATCAGGCACGAATCTCGAGGCAAAATCAAGTTGAAAACTTCCGAAATTAAAATGGGGACCATCCGAACTCCGATTTCAGCGAGCTTACAGTCAAACTGAAAGTATCGGAAATACGAAACCAACGACACTAAGTTTGACTCAATCCGAGCTCAATGGGTCAAAATCAAGGGCCCAAAGCGTTGTTGGAAGGTTCGAACCACAATTTGATTTCCCAAACAGTTTCGAAACATGACATGCTTATAGTCGAATCGAGCAGCTCGACGAGACGAATCCAACGAGCCCATGATCTCCAAAATCAGATATTTCTAAGACCTTCAAAAATCCAACAAATGGTCCATGACGCCCTGAGCTCCGCTGGACCACCACCTAACGTCCTCAGCTCCGCCGGACAACCGCCTGATGCCCTGAGCTCCGCCGGACCACCACCTGACATCCTCAGCTCCTCCAAACCACCGCCTGACACCCTGAGCTCCACCGGACCACTACCTGACGTCCTCAGCTCCGCCAGACCACCGCATGACGCCCTGAGCTCCGCCAGACCACCACCTGACATCCTCAGCTGCGCCGGACCACCGCCTGACTCCCTGAGCTCCGTCGGACAACCACCTGACGTCCTCAGCTCCGTCGGACCACCTCCTGACACCTTGAGCTCCGTCGGACCACCACCTGACGTCTTCAGCTCCATCAGACCATCGCCTGACGCCCTGAGCTCCACCAGACCACCACTTGATGCCCTGACCTCCACCGGACTACCACCTGACGTCCTCAGCTCCGCCGGACCACCGCCTGACGCCCTGAGCTCCGCGGGACCACCACCTGACGTCCTCAGCTCCACCGGACCACCGTCTTACGCCCTGAGCTCCACCGGACCACCACTTGACGTCCTCAACTCCGCCGGACCACCACTTGACCCCCTGAGCTCCACCAGACCACCACATGATGTGCTCAGCTCCGCCGGACTACCTCCTAACGCCCTAAGCTTTACCGGATCACCACCTGACGTCCTCAGCTCCGCTGGACCACGTCCTGACGCCATGAGCTCCACCGGACCACCACCTGACGTCCTTAGCTCCGCCGAACCATCACCTGATGCCCTGAGCTCCGTCGGACCACCAACTGACGTCCTCAGCTCCGCCGGACCATCGCCTGACACCTTGAGCTCTACCGGACCACCACCTGATGTCCTCAGCTCCGCCGGACCACCGCCTGATGCCCTGAGCTTCGCCAGACCACCAACTGACCTCCTCAGCTTCGCCGGACCACCGCTTGACGCCCTGAGCTCCGTCGGACCACCAGTTGACGTCCTCAGCTCCGCCAAACCACCAACTGATGCCCTGAGCTCCGCCGGACCACCACCTGACGTTCTTAGCTTCGCCGGACCACCACTTGAGGCCCGGACTTCCGCCCGACCACCACCTGACGCCCGGAGTTCTGCCGGATAATCATCTAAGGCCCGGAGTTCTACCGGACCACCACTTGAGGCCCAGAATTCTATCAAATCACCGAGTGACCCCAAAGTTCCACCAGAGTGACGTCAGACTTTCATATACCCCCGACTTTCACCATACAATTGATACTTGTAATCTGATCGCCCTTGGAGGCGAGTCAGCATACTGTAACCTAATTAAGTTCTAGTGGAATCATTTCAACTGGGCCAGGCCCCGTGATTTTTCCCCTTTTTCAGGGTTTTCCACTTAAAAAATTTGTGTTCTCTGTGTGTGAGCTAAATATCCATGCAACGCTAAGACGTATAATTCTAACTCTATCGCAACGTATATTCTAGCCCGCAATAATAATAAATCTAATTATCATTAGTCTAAATAATATTTTGTAAGAAAAATAACAAATAATTTTTCTTAAAATGTATAATTTTGACATTACTACATTGATATTTTTATGTCACTCGTATAAACAAATTTTATTGATTTAATATTTAAAAAAGTTTAATATAATTTAAAATTTTATTTAATTGATTTTATAAAATTAAAAAATTAAACAAATAACTAAAAATAAAAATATTCAAATTTATAATCAATAATTTCAGTCGGCATTTCAGAAACTGAGCCAAACAATTAGATAAAATTAGTTCAATTTTTTTAAAAAAAAATTATTCAATTACTGCACAACTCTATTTGTATGGAACCTACCCAGATCAACATGTGAAAAGCATGTAAAATTAACGAGGCTTATGTGAGAGCAACAAACTGTTGGAAGTACATTAATCCTTTTCATAATTCTTAAATTCAAAATTTTGATAAAAAATAATTATAAGGATATATATAAAAGACTCTTTTTACAGCTATATTACTTTTTAAAATTCATTAATCCTTTTCACAAATTTTAAATTCATTATGTTACAACTATATTACTTTCTCATAATGACGTAACTCATTTTGATCTGTTAATTGAGAGCTTTGACTATTAACTATATAAACTATAAAGAGAAATAATTGATCAAAAACATATTTTTTTCAAATATTTAAAGAAAAATATTGTTCTCAATAATTATTTGATGAGCTAGAACAATAATAATTTTCCCCAAATAAAAATATATTATTTTTTTCTAAAATTTATTGATCAATCTGTGAAAGAAGAGCAATATATATATATATATATATATATATATATTTGGAGGAGTGTAAGATTGCTCATATATATTTGATTCTTCCAAACAAGAAACTATCATTGTTAGAGAAAATTTTGAATGTTATGAATCCATTATGTGTGGATGTCATCAGCTAATTTATGGATGATGAAAATCAAAATAAATTTTATAAAAAATTAGAAATAATTTTTTTATTAATATCAGCAATATATTGTGTTGCAGTTGAAGACAAAAGCCGATAACACAAGAGATTGGAAGATGCAGAATTAGAAAAATAACCATCTTCGTCATAAGAGAATTAGGTTTTATTTGAGACATCTTTCTTATTGTTTTATGAAGCAATTGTTTAGTACAAAGATTTTTTGAATTTGAAATTTTTGTACTAGAAAGCTGCTTCATAAAACAATAAGAAAGCCATCCCAAACGAACACTTAGTCTTACAACTCAATTCAGTATTTGCCAAAAAAATGTATTTCGCTTGTAGCCTGTAGGTGTGAAACCAGGAAGAACTTTGTCCACCCTGAAATCTTTTTTTTTCCTTAGAAATAAATATTTTAATTATTTTGCCCACCTTCAATAAATACAGTTGTCCAAATTCTAAGAAAAAATTTTTAGTTCTATTTCATATATAATGTATTTCATAATCATATTTTGGTCACCCTAAAAAGAGAGTTTTTCCGCCAACCCACTTGATTGATATTTTTTGTCATGCATCTCGACAGATCTCGTACATTTGGTAAAGAATATTGAGAAAATCTGTAAAATTAATTAAAATTATTTTTCAAAATACTTATAATAGCTAAAAGTTATTTTCGTGTTTTTAATATTTTTAAAAATAATTATTACCATAAATGACCGCCAATGATCATCATGGGCGGATCCCCATTGTACCAAGGGTGGGCAAATGCCCACCCTAAAAAAAAAAAAAATTTAATATTTGGAGGGAATATTTTGGGTATTTTGCCCCTCCTCAAAAATTATTTTTGTCCTAATTTTATCAATCTTAAGCGTCTTTGTCAATCCGATACAAAAATTTTTTTTTATGTCCACCCTGAAAAAAGAAGTTGGATCCGCCCCTGACGATCATCACCTACTGCCACCTCCACCACCACTGTTAGTCACCTCTATTACCACGAGTAGCCGTCTCGACAACCGCAAGCTACAACCACTAACACCATTGCTAATTCTTTTTAAAATATTAATATATTTTATTTTATAAAAAATAAAAATAAAATAAAATAACTAAAATAATCCCAAACGGTATATATATATATATATATATAAGTAAGCACTAACCATAATCATCAATGCCAATGTAAAGATTATGTTTCAAGATGGAAGTTATATCTACCGGCGTCGGAAAGAACCCATCCATTGGAAACAAGCGGGAGAGGGTTCTGATTTTACTAAACTATCCTCGTCAGTTAGATTAATAACCAACAAACCACGGGCAACACCGTAATACCACAAAAACTCTCTCCGCTGTTCTCTTTCCCTTCTCTCCCCACAATTCCTCACAAACCATGGCAACCGCCGTAAGCCCCTTCGGTCTCCTCACCATATCCTTCTTCCACTTCCTCCTCTCCAACCCCACCCTCTCATCTCCCCTCATTGACCAACTGAACCAGCACCCACCCCCCAACTTCCTCTCCATCATCACCAACAATTGCCTCCATGACTCCTCTCTCCGCTACTGCAACTCCACTTCCTTCGACCTCACCAACATTTTCAAATCTACAATCGTCGCCGCACACCTCTGCAACCTGTCAAACAACCCCAACTGTCCCACTTCCTTCTCCTTCATCGACCTACGGACTCGCCCCAAGCTCGCCCCTCTCTACCTCTCGTTCTCCTTCTTCTGGAAATATTGTCCACTCTCCATCCAATCCATTGATCTATCTAACAACTCACTCGTGGGCCCTTTCCCTTCCCAAATCCTCAATTGCACTCAAATACATTCTCTTGATCTCAGCCACAACATGCTCTCGGGTTTCCTCCCCCTCGAGTCCTTCACTCTTCTCACCAATCTTTCAAACCTTAATCTCTCATACAATCAATTCAGTCACGAGTTCGACGTTGAAGCCATTTCCTTCTTCAAAAGGTTCAATGATTCGAGCTTTTTTCATTCGGGTCTTCTTAATAGTGACAAAGATTATAAATTCAAAATGATGACAACGATCTTGCTTTTGGTTGGAGTTTCGGCATTGATTGCTTCAGTGGTTGGTTGTTTGGTGCGGAGAATTGGAGGAAGGCATAAGTTTTCTGAGCGGGAGTTAACAAAGGCGACGGATGGGTTCTCTAAGGAGAGATTGGTGGAGAAGAGGGAGAAGATGGAGATTTACATAGGGATGTTGAAGGATGGGGAGGATGTAGAGATTGAGATACAAAGAGGGAATGTATCAAGCGAGTTTCGAAGAAATTTTGTGAAGGATTGCAGGCTTTTAGTGAAGGTGAGGCATAAGAACATTGTTAAGGTGTTGGGATGGTGTAATGAGAGGGAGATGAGGGCTGTGGTGATGGAGAGAGAGGAAGGAGTCAGTATAGAGGAGTGGCTTATGACGTCTCCTCCATGGAAGGATAGGATAAAGGTGGCTATGGAGGTTGTAGAGGCGATGTCTTTTCTAGAGGAAGAATGGCCACAAATCAGGTGTGATGTGAAGACTACTAATGTCATGGTGAATGAAGGTGGAGAGCCTTTGATTTTGAAACTTAAGGTTCATGATCATCCAAATAGCAGTTCTAGAGGTTAGTCCATTGTGCTTTTGTTTCTCAAAGATCAATTTTTTTTATTTTGTTTTAATAATGGCTCACATTAAAGATGAACAACACAACTAAATTTGGCAACCTAAGTTCATTCTAGAATTAACATTTCATCTTTCCAATCTGTCTTTTAACATTTTTCTACCAAAAATTGAAGCACCAATCCTTCTTTTAAGTTTTCCTAAAACTTGCACAAAGCATTGATTAGTTACCATGTCTCAAAGGGCAAAATTGTGTCAAGGGAGTTCTTTTGCCTTTTCCTGAATGCTACCCTTCTCTGTTGTTTTTGAACTAGTTATTTATACTTTACACTCATTTTTGGTTCCAGAGATCTATAAATTTGGAGTATTCCTTCTACAATTAATATCCAATAGGCATCTAAGGAAAGAGTTTGAAGGCAGTGAATCAAGATTTGTGGATTGGATTGCAACGCATCAGTATGAGAAACTGAGAAATGTAATAGATGAGAATATGAAACTATCAGCTACAGCTCATGAGCAAGCTAGACAGGCCATAGAAATAGGGTTAATTTGCACTGATCTCTCAACTGACAAGATGTTGACTATAAGTCAGATTTCCAGCATGCTCAGAATAGTTTATATGCCTTCAATGATTCAATCAGTGGATAGCCACCACCATAGGACAAGGAACAAGAAAAAAGCGATGACATAAACAGCACACTTACAGAAGAAAGGATGACCGGCAGTCTATTACAGAAAACTATATGCTTCATCTGGTTTAGAACGGTAATCCTTTTAGGATTTTGATTTTTTCTCTTTTAATATTCTTCAAGCAATCATATGTGGAGTAGACTTGGCATAATGCTTGAAAAGATTTTATTATCTTTATGTTAATTTTTCATTATATATATTTTAATGTATTTAAAATGATTTACATGCTGAGACTATGATAGTAGTTTGAAAAATAAGATATGTTTAAGAATTTGCTCGATGATTGGAAGTGATGAGAGCAACAATACTTATATTCATACAATACCAATCAAATGGCTCTTTTCCCCAACCTAAACTGAGGAATTCTATCAATTTTTTTTTTATTGCTGGAAAATTGGGGGCCAAACTCATAAATGAATTAAAATAGAAAACTACTACAAGAATTGAAGTAAAATGGATGTAAAGTGTTATAAATATAGTAGTTTTGAAAACATTGATGTTTTGTTTGAAGTAAAAGAAAAGTAGAGTAAAATTTTGAAGTGCTTGAAATTCACTATCTAGTACAATTTTGATGTATTTAGAAATTGTTAAGTTTAATCAATTTTCAAATATATTGTAAATGCTCTACCATTGCCGCCGTCGTTCACTACCCTTTGCCTACCACTAGCCATTGGTTGAAGATTGTTGGGCCACGATTAGCCACTACCTACTACTTGCTGCCAACCATCGGCCGCCATCAGTCACCACTACCTGTTGATGCCCACCAAGGCCACCAGACATTGCCTGCCGCCGCAGACCATCGACCATCATCCATCCTCATCATTGGACTTTACACTGTATTAATTTTACTTCAAGCCAAATAAAAAATATTAACTATATTTATTTTAAACTCATCCAAATAACTCAAAATATTCCAAATGCATTGCATTCCTTTTACAATATATTATTCCCTTTCACTACATCGACATAAAATGATCTATATCTACATACAATTTGTGATATCTAGGAAACTTTATTTTACTTCTGATTTCGATTCTCAACCTAATACTTGATTTGGGAAAGCGTATTTACAATTTTCTTTATTTTTTAAGCACTGCATTTTTTTTTTAAGTTGTTCACATTAAATATGATTAGCTTCTCATTAGACTGCTAGGATTTGAACACATAAAACATCAGCCTTCCTATGATCTGGTTAAGAGAGTTGATGTATTAAATTATCCTATGTTTAAAAAGATAGAGATAGAACTAAAAAATTGGTTAGAAAATATTTAAAAAAAAACTTTTTTTTTATTAAATGTAAATTAAATTTTGACTCTTAATTAGACAATAGAAAAAAAAAATTCATGCAACCAACCTGCAAGTCAATGAGAATAGGTTAACATTTACCATGTAATTAAACATATAGAAGAGCATGTCCATGCTTGATACATAAAAGAAAGTCACAAATAACAATAAGAATATTTGCGTAGAACAGAATTTGATTAACAAAATTGAAATTTGAGATATTTTGCAGCAGTTTTACGTATTCCAGCTTGAACAAAATTAAGGAGTCTGCTCAAATCAGTTTCTAGTTCTCACATTGCCAAACAGAATGAGGGAATCACCACCGCGCAGCGCTCAACAGAGTACAGCGGAAAGGCCAAACTAATAAAAGCTGATACCCCTCTTTTAATTATTATAAAGAGAGAGGAGTACATACTCTAATATACAGGACTCCTGGAAGGATGATGGAATCCACCAATTTTTTATTTTCCTGTGTCAACACTTATAAACTTATACTATGATTATGAACACGTAAATGAATATTTGTTATCTTAGTCAGCATAATGGCTTGCTAGAATTGGGTGAAGTCCGTGAGGGTGATGCCTCTGGGCTCTCAGAAACTTCCAGCTGTGGAGGTAGAAGATTTAGAAAGCTCCCATGGATAGGCTGGCTAGTGGGAGATTCTGTTTCTGTAGAAATAGAAGGATGAAGAATGAGATCAGTGGTGGTAATTTCAGTCAAATTGTGATGCTATCTTAGAAAATTTGATGAAAAAATAGGATAGCAATTCCAGCAGTGTTAAAACCATTACCAAATAAGGTTTTGATTGAGGGTCTCTTCGGTTTGTTGCTCTTTTTCTTCAACTCTGCTGAAAATACAACATTATTAAAACTAACCGCTTGTAGAAATAGAACAAAAGAGGCCAGTAATGTAAGTGCAGAAGAGAAAACTACCGATGCCAGGAAGTTCATAATCATTAACAATATCATAGTTCTTGTAGGTATAACCCACGAAATTCACATCCTTGGATGGAAGCATCTGCATGGATGCAAGAAGGTAAAGGTTATTGCTTTCATCTGTACATGCACAACAGTTACTGCAACAATACGGGAACCTATTCCCAATCAAATGAACAGAAGGCATCGCCAAATGAAATAATATGCCTAACGCTTCCCAAGACTTATGATCGATCAAAAGAGTAAAGCTGACAGTAAAAGACCTTTAACATTTTATTTTTCATAACTTCGCACTTGATTTTCCATAACTTCCCATTATTTGAAAGTCATGTGATGTATTGTATTAACTTCCCATTATTCCCGACTTCAACAAGATTTTCGAGGCATCATCTAATGCCTCTGGAGTTGGCATTAAAAGTGTTCCCAATCAAGGCAATCCAATTGCTTACTTAGCAAGAAGTTGAATAATGCTTGGTTGCATGTCAAATGTTACTCAACATATGATCATACATTTTATATTGTAGTACAACTACTCTAATATTGGCATCATTATCTTCTGTCTAGAAAGTTTATGCTTTATTTAGATCATGAATCTCTCAAAATTTTTAGTGCTCGGAAGAAAATGAGTTTCTGATACGCCAAGTGAGTATAATTTCATCAAGAGCATTCCTTTGTCCATTCAAAAAGGGTGTATTGGGGAAAAAAAAATCACTTAACACTTCGTAGGACATCCTCACTCTTGCGCACTATATGCACGTAAAGGTTAATGGATTTGACAAGATGATCCATGACTACCACGTATGTCAAGATTTTAGTCAAATTACAAGTTGATGACAAAATGGGACCCTGTACTTAACACTAGCTACCATTTTGAATCAGGTTTAACAAGCATCTCGAATTGATATTTGCATTTTTCGAGCTCCATCTATAAGACAATTTGGAAATTATTAGGAATTAAACTCTTTTTCTCCACGCTAGTTAAACCAAGGGTCAGCCTAAAATGGTAAAGAGAAGCTTATGTGAACTTCTCAGGTGTCTCATACTACTAGTTAAACAGATCAAAATCACATAATATGTGATGAGCATTTTATTTAGGAAGGCATGTTGGTTTAACTCTGTGTACTTCTAATGAGTGATTTTTGTTTAATTTATGAAAGTACGTTAGATTTTTTTATGACTTGCATTTATTGCAGAGTTACTCCAATCAAAATCACTCCTCAAACCAACTACAGTTTGTTACCCCTTTCGCCTCATAAACGTTGTCAACTCCTATTGAATTCATTGGGTGTCTTATTACAACCTTCATACCGCTCTTAAAATTCCCCGCTGTAATTACTTCATTTTCCCTTCCAAAACCCTTGGTCAGACACCCCCACCTCCCTTGGTTTTTTCGCTTGTGATAAATACCTCATGCATTGGGTTATGTAGCCAGTTGTTGAATGCATAAAAATTGGCTAAGCGCTAAAATTCTCTTTTGCGCTCATCCATCTTCAAGTGAGGAATAATGTTAATGTGCTCCCTTGGATGACTTCCAAAGGAAATAAAGTTCAGGATGAAAGACTTATTTATGAAGGTTATCTGCAATATCACCATATTATGCACTTTGGGTTGGTTAAGTCTCCAACATAAAACCACTAATATTATTATTGATCTTCCATCATTTTTTTCATCTCTTAATCTGTCATCTTCTACTTCAAAATACCAAAAAATGACTTTCATTAAGTTTGCATCTTTTTGCAAAGCTTCAACTAATTAATTATAATGTTATGGTTTTAATTGAAAGGAACAATGAAGATTTATATTTTAAAATTTAATAGCACATCTTCGTATCACGAATGCCATTTTATAATATTAAATTATTTTATAACTTCTTTGATGATGGATCAAATACTCTATATGCTTTCTTGTGGGCATAGGCTTGGTGGAAACTAAACAGTACAAAGCTTAGCGTCTCTTTGTTTGTGGGTTCTTTATCCTCTTTTGAGTGTTACTTTGTGGTGGTATTGTACTCTGCTTCCACTGATGCTTCCGCATTGAGTTTTGGCTTTCTTGTTATAAAAATCAGTATCAGAGTGATATCATAGAGTATGATTGCTATCAAATTTTAGACCAAGAAGTTTAGTGACTTGAGATTTTGAAGAATCAAGATTCTTTTAATGATTTAGTTATGTTTCGCATAAGCCACAGAGGAAACAACTAATGAGTGGCTATGACTTGTGTTGAAGCATTGTTTCCTAGGAAAGAAAAAAAAATTGGCTTTTTAGGTGCAAAAATAAATATTAGAACAGAGTTAGTCACAAGACTATGGAAGGACTTCCAGTTAATTAAAAGAATCATGTTTGTGTTGCATAACCCAATGTCAGGCCATACAATTGCAGCATTCAAGGAAGACATACAACCGTTTTAGCAGTATAAAAATTTTGTAGGTGTACTTTTACTATTAATAAATCCAACTTTGTGTACAACAAATATGCTTTAAACGACTCTCACAAGAGTTAATTCAAACATCATATCAATGTTATGAGATAGCACAATGCTAAGCCTATTAGAGCACAAGGAGCTGAAAGTGCTCGGGTTTGATTTGATGAGTCACAAAGGAGATCCATGTTATTGCCACAATATTAAGTCCAAGCAAGATATCTGTTGAATATTTTGATTCAACATGATTTGAAGATACCTTTAATATCCCAATTTTATCAAAATGAAGATCACATAAATGTCATTCTACCTCAAAAATCACAAAATTAGCAACCTCGCACTCGAGCTTGATTTCTAGGAGGTTCGGACATTGCACATGAGAGATAATGTTATTAGATTTCCCTGTGATTTAATCTTGATTTCTAAAACCAACCTTGGAATATGTGCATCTCTTCCTCGTGCGTGTGCGGCTATAAGAGGAGATTTCTTTTCTAGGATTTGGAAGCCTCCAGTGACATACCTTCTGGGCTAAGATTTTCTCAAGGTCTAAAGAAACAAGACATACCATCTCAACTAGGACCTCCAAAGCATGCATGAAGGAAGATCTTTCTTAGTTAGGATTTTTCAGCTTAACAGATATGCAACAATTGAAAAAGTTCAACATTGACAAGTGGTATCAACTATGGTTTCTTGCTAGCATCATCCTGAAGGTCCGTACTGCGATATGAGATAATCCTACATTTGATGTGTTTCTTTGGGCTTATGCTTTGTTGACTTGGGTGT
The DNA here is from genome assembly GCA_019925795.1 of Dendrobium chrysotoxum. Classification (NCBI taxonomy): domain Eukaryota; kingdom Viridiplantae; phylum Streptophyta; class Magnoliopsida; order Asparagales; family Orchidaceae; genus Dendrobium; species Dendrobium chrysotoxum. Next base: position 7,572,643 of record CM034312.1, read on the forward strand.
AATTAAGATTTGAAGGAGTGCCCTTTTATTGTGTGTTCAATTTTATGGCTTCTTTGATGATGGATAAGATTTTATGTCCTCTCTTGTAGATGTATGCAAGGTTGAATTTGAATCAGGTAAATGTTACTGTCTCTTTCTCTATGAATTTAATCTCTTTTGTATTATTTTTTGGTTACATTTTACTTCGCCCATGGTGATGCTTCCATATTGATTTTTGGCATTCCCATTACAACATGAGGCCCAAGAATATAATGTCTTTTTGTTGACCTCTAACAGCCGGAAAACCCCACGACTCAACCGACCGGCCTCACGTACAATCGCACAGCACAACCTCAAATCGACTCCCACTCACACGAAAACAAATCCCACACCTGGCAGAACCGAAAGGAAGCATTCAAACTCCTGGGAGTATTTCGAAGCTAACCTGAGACGGTGTAGCTGAAGCCACTAGTCGTTGATCGTTTGCTCTGTTCCACGTGAAGAAGCCGCCAGTCCCGAACTCGCTGAAGTCCGTCAACTCCGCCTCCGACTGCCGCACTCGCCGACCCGACTTAGCCCTAGCCTTCTACGAATCTAAAGATGAACCCCACTTTCTAGCCCTCTACGACCTCTGTCGACACTCAAAGCCCTAGTCGACTACCGCACTTGCCGCTTCTTCACTGAGGCCTAACACCTGCAAGCCTTCGGCCGCCTCCTCACCGATCGAACCTGCACCGCCGGCCGACTCACAGGACTCCGACCCGTGCCCTAGCCATTGTCCGTCCCCAAGTCTCTATCTCCGACTCCCTTCTCTATGTTATATTTATTATTATATTTTATATATATATATATATATATATATATAGTATAATAATAATAATAATAATAATAAATATAATATAATATAATATATATTATATTATTATTTATTATTATTATTATAAAATATGCACCGCAACAGGAGAAGATTTGAAGGAAGTCTCGGTGTTGATACAGTCCCCCAAAGCCCTTGTTCGTCGATCTAATCCGGCTGAGTGGATAGAAAACTGGAAGACCAATTCCGGGACCAAACAACATCCCAAAGCCCTCGACCGTCAATTATCTTTCCGGCTGGGCGAACTAAAAGGGGCAAGTGCCCTCCCCAACCTCCCCTCACATGGAGGGGGCGCCGGAAGGCTACCGGATTCTCAAGGGACATAAAAACTACCTTTTAAAATAAAATTAAATCACTTAATTAACAGGTCGCATGCAACAAGGATCGTCGAATACCAATTCCGGGACCTGACAACGCCTCGAAGTCCTCGGCGATTGATTATCTTTCCGGCTGGGCGGACTAGAAAGGACCAGTGCCCTCCCTACCTCCCTTCACGGGGAGGGGGCGCCGAGAGGCTGCCGAAATCAAAACTAACAAAGGACCTCACATAATACTCTTAATTATCTAACAAATTTCCAAATCTTAATTTTTTTACCAGCTCTTAAACTAAAATAATTTTATAACCAATATGCCATATTTACATTATTTTTGGTTGCAGTTAAGAGCTTAGTGAAGAAATTGAATCAAAATTGTTAACCCACGTATAAAGAAACAAAAAAGCAGAGGAAGTTAAAATCCTGTAAACATACCTTGTATCCGTCGGATCCTTGAACCCTGCTGAAAATGCGCCGATTCGGCGCCGTTCGCATCACTTCCCGTAAATCTTGCGAGCTCGCCTCGGTCGAACATCCATACAGGTCGTTAAATACCGAAGAGAATGGAGTCTTTACGAATCCATCGCACGCAAGAAGCTCTCGGCTCCTTCGCTCTCTGTCGCAAAACCAACGCAAAAGCCCCACTCAACCCACGATCGGACACCTTCCTCCCGATCTCCAACCCACCAGCCGATCGCAGCCTCCATAGGCGAGCTCTATCCGACCTCAATCGAACTCCAGGCGACCACCAGAAACTCTTCCTTCCTCTGCTCTTGCCCGACTTGCCTCCGACGACAACGTTCCCTTCCTTTGATCGGAAGTTACGTCACTTTGACCGCAAGCAGTGAGAGAGAGAGAGAGAGAGAGAGAGAGAGAGAGAGAGAGAGAGAGAGATCCCCCTACCTCCTTCGCAAGCTCCGATCGAACCCGCCTCCAGGCTTCGATAATCTCTTGCCCTACCTCACTGAAGCTGACGCCAAAGCCAGCCCTACCTCAAGCCGCAAGCTCCGAAATCCTCCAAGCCGACCTCCATAGCCGAAGTCCACGCTCAAACTCCTCCACTAGAGCCCCTTTACCTTGCTCTCTGTGATTGAATCCCGTTAGATAGCACCTCATAAAGCCCTAGCCGACCTATATCTCCTCATTTCACTAGACCTATCCGACTTCCTCAGCCGTAAACAACAAGGTGATTAAGAAGGATTATATTAACATTAATAAGTATTTACTATTTATTGTCACTGTTATTTTTATTATTCCTATTAATTATTGTATTATTAGTATGTTTATCTTGTTCAGTATTTAGAGTGCTTAGTTTTACTAAGTATATTTTAAGTATTATTATTTATTATTTATTAATTAGCATTTTTAGTATATGTTTGTGTGTGTGAGAGGGGGAGACAAAAGAAAGAAAAGAATTCAAAAAAAAAAAAGAGAGAAGAAAGAAGGAGAAAAGAAAATATTTGATTATTTGTAAATCATCAACGAACCACCGCCGGTCGCCAAGGTATAACCCTTCTGAACTTAAAACTCCGAGAGCTTACTTCGTTGTCTGCGGCGGACCGGAAAACCGCCTATACACGCTTTCTTAAGCGTGGTGGGATGGGACCCCGGTGCGGCGCCTACAACGAGGCGGGTAATCACCTCAAAAATCCTATCCTCGGCGTTCGTGTCGAGCCGGCAAACCACCTATACACGCTTTCTTAAGCGTGGTGGGAAGGGAAACCGGTGCGACATCTACGGCGAGGCGGGTAGGCCCTATACACGCTTTTCTTAGCGTGGTGGGGACAATTTTAAGTACCCGTACGCGTCTCTGTACCTGCGGGGAAATAAATGCTTTTCTTTTTCAGGTACGTCGAAGACCCATACACGCTTTCTTAAGCGTGGTGGGGGATTGAAGACTTTACACGGCCGCGGTGTCCTCGAAAGAGGGCATCTACCATACACGCTTTCTTAAGCGTGGTGGGAAAGGCCCAGTTTTCCGTAATTTCCCCTAAACGGGGGAGATGCCGGAATGCTGTCGAAATTTCGGGTGAATTTGAAACCATACTTGGACCTGATTTGGATTCAAGTGGACTCAAATGAACAAGAGCTGGATTGAATAGGATCCGAACTTAAGTGAACAACAAAAATTTTGAAATGAACAATGAAATGGACTTAAATGAATTAGAATCCAAATAAGTGACAATGGACAGCAGGGGGCATAGAACTTGAGCTGAACTTGTGCATGATTTGAACATTTAAACTCAAATAGAGGTTTGAGCTTGGACAGCAGGGGACCATTTCTGGAACTCAAATGACTTTGAGCTTGACTTGAACATAATGATGGGGACTTGAACTCAAAAAGAAGGCTTTGGCTTGGACTTGATCTGAGCTTGAAAGAACAATGACCCAAATTGTAACTTGGAAACGATCACAAAGAGCTCAAACTTGAGAATAACATATAAGAACTCAAATGATTAATAAAGTGAACATGCAATTGAACTTTTAAGGATCGCAGGAGACTTGAATGAGTTTGAACTCAGGACTCGAACTCAAAGGACAATAAGGGACTTATGAGCGTGAACTGAACAGTCATAAGGACTTGAATCATATGCAAGAGAACTTGAACTTAGATTTGAACCAAGTACAAGGGACGTTGAGCTTGAATATGAACATACACAAGGAGCTTAATAATGCTTAAAACAAGATTATAGCTCGCAAGGTAATATGTTTTGAATTAGATGCAAGTGAACATGTATGTAATGATGGAAGCATAAAGGATATCATTCATGTGAATGATGATGATTAGTCCACAATATTCATCTCAAACATATGACTGAGTGGCTTGGAATGATTGCAAAATTACAAGGATGCGCAATGAATGCAACAACATCTTCATCATCAACAATAATTCAGCATGCAATAAATGATGTCGATTTTTACAATGACAGATGTAGTAGACTCTTACAGCAGTTTCTGCAATATTAGATGCATCGTACCTGCAAGCAACGTAATGAACATGATGATGCGCTATCCATCATACACGATGAATGTAGTAGGTCTACAAGCAAAGCAAGAGGATAGTGAAAACAACCACTGGATTGTTATGTATACAAAAGAACACAAGCAAACACATCAAAAGATTGGTGATGCATATGGTGAATCTTTCATTGGTGATGAAAGATAAGAGATCAATGGGAAAATCATAGGCCAGCAATGGAGATTAGAAATAATGTGTGGCATGATCTCATACAAGCTGTAAGCTACCCTCAAGGAAAAGTGTTGAACAGTTACACGCAGAAGCATATGATATGCAGCGAATACAAATACCTATGAGTCATTGTAGAAGATTCGTCGTGCACTCGATATGTCATCTACACGACAAATACAAAAGAGAATTGTGGCAGATATGAACTCCTACGAAAAGTTGTAGAATATCCTGCCCAATGCGTTGTCCACAAGCAAAGTGCAAAGTGACTACATCAAATGCAAATGCATACGAATTGCTACAGGAAGTTTGTTGTGCATACAATAAATTATATATGAATGAATATAGGAGATCTGCTGTACATACAATCTCTCTACGAGTACAGATGTATGTAAAACATGTCACTCGTGGGTAGATGCAGAAAGACTTCAGTAAATGCAGTATCCTGAAGTCAATTCCAATCTATGAATGAAAACATCTACCTGCCTACCAGCAACAGTTGTGGAGATCGTACGACGCTACGCCACCGGATCCGCAACTTTCATGCAAGCGGACAGAAGGCGTGTACAAATATTCCAAGAATACCCCCGCACGTGTGCACTTTAATTTGTATACACATAGGTACACTAAAAGGGGAAAATATAATCTTAAACTCGTATGGGCCCCGACGAGCGTGTTATTGGTACACACGTGACGTCTAGGGATGCTGCGCGGGTCAATAAGTGAATTCAAGTTCGAACCCAATCCTTCTATTCAGGTAGATAGGAGTTGACACGGTTCGAACTATTAAACGAATATACAGTCGCAGGGTCGACTGAGATATTTGTTTCATACATTCATATTAGGCCTTCAAGGCCTGTAATCAAGAGAATTCACTTACAAAGGCGCAAAGCCTATAAAGCCCGATCCTCTGTCGGCAGCTCGACAGAGTGGACAAGGCTCAATCCATAAATATGAATGACCCCAAACACCCCGATGATGGCCGTGTTGAATGCAAGTCTCAACCGGAGGGGTTTACATCAATCATCCCAAATGCCTCCCAAACCCTACCAAAACTCCAAAACTCAATAAAAATTCTCAAAATCCAAAAACTCCAAAAATGTCAAAAATCCCAAAAGTCTATAATATTTGAAATTGAAACTAAACCATCCAACACTCAAAGCATGAAATCCATCCACCCTCCGCAACAGTTTGCCGAGGTGGACAAATTAAAATTTACTTCAGCTCACAAAGAGCCAATGCCTAGTCGAAAATATCACTAGGATCCATTCTCAAACAATCTCCTGCCAGCAAGGACGTGGTACGAGTCCTCTAACCGGCAGTTTCGCCGCCAAATGGCACTGCAGGACAAACGGTTATGACTCGGGGCCCTCTGAACCAGGTGGTTGCCGCCAAATGACACCATTATATTATGGTTATGGCCAGAGCCCGTATGCTCCCTAATGGCATCAAATCCTTGAGATATGAATCAATAGGATATGATCGATAGGGCACAAAGCCCTCTGTTAGCTAAGGTGGATTCAAATTTGTCCCCTTAGACAAATACCCACCCCAGGTCTACAAGGTACCCTTGGACGAAGCAACCCATGGCTACCGACAAGGATCCTTCTGTCAGGTTGGGTCGACTACCTCCTCTGACTAAGTAGACCAGGGACCACGATGGCCCGGGACGATGGAACCATGGGATCTTGATCGGGTCTATCATCCATTCCCCCACCATCCGCTTTAAGTGCAAGATGGTGAAATTTCAATTTTAAATATCAAATCTTCAAACTTTCCTATACCTTAAACCCATGCTGCTACTATATGCCAGGTGTACGTATCTTCTACGTACCTGATTGATGACTAGCCTTAATCGAAAGTGCTCTCTCGTTACCGGGAGGGGTAATTAACTATAGGGGCTTGCGCCAATAGGAAACCAGAACTCAGATCATAAAGTCCTCGCAAAATGAGGGCGAAATCTCTGGGTAGTGTCTTATCTACAAACCCATCTGCCTTCCAAAATTTACCTCGGAACTTAATTTGTTAAAACTCTCCCCCGAAGAAAGCAAAAAAGTCGGGCGGAGGCCGGGGCCGAATTTTCGGAGCCCACAGATTTCTGGCGACTCCACTGGGGATTGGTTTCTCTTTCTATCTTTGGCTAGTCACCTCAGTGCTATAGTAGCAGCTACTTTCAACCCGGATTCAAAATTCTGAATCTTTCAAAATGATGATTTAATGAATCAAAATTTCTAAATATTCTAAGAATGATCATTCAAACAAATTTATTAAGATAACGCATTTAGCAGTATTTTAAATTTGTATTATTTGAATTTGCTCGCTAATGTTATCTATTTTTGTTTTCTATTCTGTGCAAGTCTCTGCATTTTTGAAAGTGTGGGGTGATGTATCAAATTTTGATCACTAACCCTTACCTTTCATTTATGCAGATGGATCTACAGAACACACCAATGACTGTCCAGTTGGGACAAGGAGCCAGGATCCAACTGGCGAACGCTATCATTGAGACAGGGAATGCTGGAGCTACCATCCAGTTTGGTAGCATTGACTTCCCTGCTGTCGTTGAAAGGGCCACCGCCATTCCTACGAATGGCAGAAATACTGAAGGGCCTGCTAGGAGGCCACACTCTGCTGGAACTACCACTCGTCGTGTGCACCTGCCGGCACAGCGACTTGCTGCTGCTGAAAACCCTCGTGGAAGGATCTCTGTGTTTGAACGGCTGTCGCAGCCAGAAATCCCGGCCACCAAAAGGGTTGTAGCCGGAGGAAGGATCTCCGTGGTGACGACGAACACCACACATCTGCCAACCGGGTTATCTGCACCCGTGAAGAACACTTCTGAGGCTTCCTCATCTGGAGGAAAACTGACTAGGAGACAGAGGAGGAAACTGAATGCTGAGCTCCGGGCTCAGCAACAATTCTCAACTCATCCCTCAAATCTGTCGGCCCAAGAGCTAGAAGCGAACATTCCTACCCAGAATGGGTTCACAAATTTGAAGTGGGTTAAGAGGAACAGCTCAACTGGGGAGCTGAAGAAGTCATTCTGGGACCGACAGCCTGAAGTCCCACCTCCTCAAAAGAAGAAAGAGCTTGAAACTCTCTCAGCTCGAGTCTACAGAGTCCTGAAGACCGTGAAGGAGAGAGGACTGAAAAAGAGAAGATATCAGCAACCGCTGATGGTCGAAGCCAGAAGAACTCCACCAAGAGAGCGCCTGTCTCTTACTGTGGAGAGAAAGGAAAGAAAATACACCCCGCACGATGAACATCGGGGCGTGACACCTGAACCTCGAGTTCAGGGATCCGCCGCCGAAAGGTCCCGGCGGAAAGGAAAGGAAATCTGGAGGCTAAAGCCTCGCAGAGAAGAAGACAATAGAAGAAAAAGAACTGACTTGGGCGTGACATCCGGTACAGCTTCCCGGAGATCCGCCCCCGCTAGTAAACAATATCAAAAATGGGTCCAAAAGAAGACCCATGATGATGCCAATTCCGACGGTAGACACCTTGGAGAGTCTTCCAGGAGATCCCGTCGTTCTTTGACCCCTCCCAATAATGAATCTAACTTCGACCGTAGCCCACGGGTTGAAGAGATCTTCCTGCCTAACCAAGAACCGGAGATCCAGTGGCGCTGCCGCTCGGAGATCCGAGTACTAGAAGAAGGAGAAGAAGATACAGGAGAAGAAAACATGGAGGAAAATCTGGAAGAAAATCTAGAAGAAAATCTGGAAGAATACATTGAAGAAAATTTAGAAGAGGTAAATAACACCTTGGACATGGAAGTGGTCTACAAGGTGAGACACATCAATGTCGAAGAGGAGGCCTACTATGACGATGATGAAGATGACGATCGTTGGCAACCACCGCCTAGACAAGTATATCGGCGCCGCCATGAAGCCGGGTCCACCACTGGCAGAGGTGTCCAATCCCAAGAAGAGCAAGAAGAGGCTGAGGAGAATCCCTTTGCTGACGAGAACGTCACGCTCGCAGAAATGCAGAGACAAATGAAACGTCAAATGAGGGCAAAGGATAGGAAAATCTCTCAATTGCATGAGAAAATGACAGAGATGATGACCCAAATGACGGCAATGATGCAGATTATGCAGAGAAATGCTGCAGTTGGTTCTATGCCCAATCCTCCCCCTGATCCTCCAAACTTCCAAGTGCCGCAAGTCTCAGGAGTACGGGACACTCCTGAAGGTGGCCACGAGGCTCAGAATACCACTCGTCAGCCCACCCTGCAGAACATCGCAAGTACTTCCGAGCCTGTGACTGCTGCGCAGCTTGAAGGGATCATTACAGAGAAGATCAAGGCTATTATAGCTTTTGATCAGGCAGAAAAATTGATGGGTAAAGGTCGCCCGTATCCAGCAGAGTATGATCAGGTGCCATACCCGAAGGGATATTCTGTGCCAAAATTCAATGCTTTTGACGGAAATAAAAATCCTAGACAGCACCTAGCACAATTCAAAGCCACCTGCGGGAACACTGGAGGAAATGACGCTCTACTCTTCCGACAATTCGTTAGCAGTTTGACGGCAGCTGCTTTCGAATGGTACGCTGAACTACCAAACGACTCTGTAAAGACTTTTGCAGAATTAGAAAATATGTTCGTGAAGAGGTTCGCCAGTGCGACTGAGAAAATAACTATCGCTGACCTTGCTCTGAATAAGAGAAAGAAGGAAGAATCAGTGACCAAATATATCACTCGCTGGCGTAACTTGAGCATGAAATGTGAGCAGCAGCTCGAAGAAGAGCATGCCGTATAATTGTTAATGGGAAACATTGATGACAAAATACAACCATTCCTGTGCATGGCTACAATCACCACATTTCAGGATCTACTGGATAGAGTGGCCAAGTTCGAGAAATTGAACTTGTCAAAATCAGAAAATTATTCTGATAAGCCTAAGAAGACTAAAGCCTCAGGTGCTAAAAGAGGTGAGGCTGACTCCATATTTTTCTCCAGAGCTGATAAGGAGAAACAGATGACGTATAATGTAGACAAAGGCAAGCAGCCGATGCAATATCAAGAAAGGCCTAAGCAAGTCTACAACTCTAACCACCAGCCGAAGCTGATACTTGGGGGAAATGATAAACCACGAACCTATCAGGGCGGTGGAGAACGCCCGCGACAAACAACGGGAACTGGTGATCGAACGTTCCCCTCCCTCAAAGACAAAATGAATAAGGAATATTCATTCAAGAGAGAAAGTGTCGCCAAGCTGTTTCGACAGGCATTGAAAGCGGGTTTAGAACTGCCAGAGTGCAAGAGACCCGAGGAGTCAAAACATAACGGCGACCCAAACTATTGCCCATATCATCGGGTGATGAGTCATCCAATTGAAGATTGCTATGTCTTCAAGGATTGGCTTGAAAGAAAATATCGAAGGGGAGAGCTCACATTGTCCGACAATGTGCTGACTCATCCCAGAAAAGAATCAACTCGGGTAGTAACGACTTCCTCCGTACACCCGCTTGAAGAAAGAAAAAATGAAAAGAAGCCGGCTCAGGAAGAACAGTGGGAGACTGCGGTCTCTAAGAAAACTGTGAAAATGCTGAAATAGCTTGAAGGAGTTCCGGGTGTAAAATGGAAATCTCCTACGGAACCAGTGTTAAATCTGAAGGCATTACCTGTGGCACAAGCTCCTACTTCTAAACAATTTTTCAATCAAGCTGGCCCTTCAAAGTCTGGAAAGAAAAAGTCCTCCAAGAAGAAGACAAAACTGAAGAAGCCCAAGGAGAAGAAAACAGCAACCCAAAGAGTTATAGATAGTCTGGATGAATACTACCATACCGCGAGGCGTCCTATTAAGCTTGTTGACTTTATGTCAGAGCTCAAGATTGACGAAGCAGAGGAAGCCGATGAGGACCCTCTTCCCACAGAAGTTTGTCGAGTCATTTCAGTAACACCAATAACTCCGACAAAAGAAAAATATGTCAGAGAAATGATCGTTGAAATCTGTCTGGCAACATCATCAATGGATTACAGCTCAGAGGAGGATCTGTATTTTCCAAAGATAGATGAATCTGATCCCGATATAGCGTCGCAGATAGGACATGTAAATCTGGGAAGTGACTCTGGATCAACGAATGAATCTCTAGACACAATAATGGCTGACTCTGAAGAAGAAATCCCATTAAATGAATCTGAGCCAGAAGAGATTGCTCAAGTGCAGTTGAGAAGTGGCAAGATACTACCACCTCCGCCAAAGAAAGGAATATCCAATAAGGATAAGGGAAAAGAGATAGTTATCAACGAAGACATTATATCCGAGGATCCCAAGAAGAAACATACTCCAGTCAGGGGAATAGATTATAATATCTTGTCCCATCTGAGGAAGATCCCCGCCCAACTCAGCATATACGACGCTCTGGTAATGTCTAAGGATCTTCGGGGGACTTTGATTCAGGCTCTCAAAGACCCCGAAAGATACGAGGCGTATTTTGCTGAACGCAACCTGACTGAGGTCCTACAAGCTCGTAACGAGCCGTTCATCACTTTCACCGAGGACGACATGATGCTCGGGACTGCAGACCACAATCGACCTCTGTATGTTACTGCAGAGAGTGATGATTTGGTAATCAGTCGAATTTTGATCGACCCTGGGTCCTCCATCAACCTTATGAGTTTAAAAGCACTAAGGTCGTTGTGCCTCAACGTGGAACACCTCAGGCCAGATAAGCTTATGGTACATAGCTTTAACGAGAAAGGGCAGAAGACCCTTGGATCGTTTATGCTCCCTCTTGTATTTGGAGAATTTCACACAGAAGCCAAGTTCCATGTGATTGATGCGGATACTTCATTCAAGGCGCTCCTGGGTCGCCCTTGGTTGCATGAATATGACGTTGTCCCGTCAACATTACATCAGTGCATGAAGTATCTCAGGGATGGAGAAGAATTCAGAATTTCTGGTGATATCCAACTCTTTGCAGTCCATGAAGCAACAGTCTATGAAGATGCGCAGTACTTCATGCCAAAGAAGCAAAAGTTATCAAGCTCTCTAAAGGCTCAAGCATCTAACCCAAAGAGTGCAAAGCAACCTGAACAGAAAGGTGAGAGGAAGCAGGTGGGGAGAAAGAAGACGTCGCCGACTCTTCCCAAAGAAACTTCCACTTCTAAAGAAAGAAAACATGTACCTCACCTTGGGAGCGACACAGATGAAGATGATGTCACCCCTACAAAATCTCAGAAGGTATGCCATTCGATGGACGAATGGAGTAGGGAGGTCGCATATTCAAATGATGATTATGACTACGATTCTATATATATGAACACTATGCAAGATGTAGTCTCTAGAGGAATAGATAGCCTGTCAATTTCAGACAGCGTGCTTGTAGTCACTCGCGTTCCCCTACAGTATTTCAAAGAAATAATTACACGAGATGTGCATAAAGTTAAAGAACTTGTGACCCTTTATCTGCCTCCAATCAGAAAGGGGATTGAGTCAGGAAATATATTCTACTCCGTAGGAAAGGATGAAGAAGTGAATCGTGATTGGGACCATGTCTTCATCGATTCTGAAGAATTACTACCTACGAGGCTACCTAGGTTTAATACCAAAGGTATTCAAAGAATGTTGCGAAAGTGGATCAATGTTCCCACCCCTAAACGACAACTTCGTATGTGTTTAAGTCTCTGGTATGGAAGGAATCCACGTCCAATGCGGCGGAAGGAGATGACTGCATATAAAGGTGTTGGATTCGTCAGGCGAAAATGCATCCGGAAGGAGATTTGCCGAGCCATCACTTGCAGGGAAGTTGAACCCAATGACGAGTCTGATGAAAAGGTCTATGAAGTTGATGATTACGATGATCAGCCTTTAGAGGCCAAGCCTGCACCAGAAGAGCTTGAAGATGGTGGACAGGCAACCACTATGGACGAACTAAAAGAAGTCAACTTGGGAACCGAGGATGACCCTCGCCCAACCTTCATTAGTTCCCTTCTGCCGGAAGACCAAGTGGAAGGGATAAAAGAACTCCTCTGTGAATTCAGGGATTGCTTTGCCTGGACATATACTGAAATGCCCGGCTTATCCCCTGAGGTAGCAGTTCACAGGTTGGCAATCAAACCGGATGTCGCACCCGTCAAACAAGCTCCAAGGAGAATGAGATTGGAGATTGAAGAGCAGGTGATTGCAGAAGCAAAGAAGCTCATAGAAGCAGGCTTCATCCGAGAAGAAAAATACGCTGACTGGATCGCCAATATTGTCCCTGTCAAGAAGAAGAATGGACAGATTCGTATCTGTATTGACTTTCGGGACCTCAACAAGGCGTGTCCAAAAGACGATTTTCCACTGCCTGTATCCGAACTCCTGGTAGACAACACGTCAAACTATGACATGTTCTCGTTTATGGATGGATCGTCAGGATACAACCAGATCAAAATGGCTCCTGAAGATGAAAGGCATACATCATTCAGAACGTCCATCGGCATTTTCTGCTACACGGTCATGCCCTTTGGCTTGAAGAACGCTGGTGCCACTTACCAACGGGCGATGACCCATATCTTTGATGAATTAATACATCAGAAGGTCGAATGCTATGTAAATGACATGGTCGTTAAGAGCATGGACCGAAAAGATCATTTAAACGACCTGAGGATCGTATTTGAAAGAATCAGAAAATTTGACTTGAAGATGAATCCTCTCAAATGCGCTTTCGGGGTCTCCTCCGGTAAATTTCTTGGCTATGTCGTTCGTCATCGAGGCATAGAAGTCGATCCCAACAAGATCAAGGCGATCATTGAGATGCCACCGCCAAGAAGTCTCCGTCAACTCCGCTCCTTACAAGGACAACTGGCTTTCATTCGACGATTCATATCGAATATGTCGGGTAGGTGCCAACCATTTTCCAAACTAATGAAGAAGGATGTCCGCTTCAAATGGGATGCAGAATGCCAGGAAGCGTTTGACAGCATCAAAAGATACTTGTTAAATTCGCCCATTCTCGCAGCGCCAATTCCGGGGAAGCCTCTTATACTGTACACGGCAGCACTAGAAGAGTCCCTCGGAGCATTGTTGGCCCAGCACAACGAAGAAGGAAAAGAAAATGCACTCTACTACATCAGTCGGAGATTAATCGGAGCAGAGATACGTTATTCTCCGATTGAAAAGCATTGCCTGGCGCTGATTTTTGCAGTTCATAAGCTCCGCCACTATATGCTCTCCCACAAAATCACCTTGATATCAAAGATCGATCCGCTGAAGTTCTTGATGACAAGACCAGCGTTGACAGGTCGTTTAGCAAGGTGGGCAGTGTTATTACTACAATTTGACATAGTGTACATGCCACAGAAAGCAGTAAAGGGACAAGCGTTGGCAGATTTCCTCGCTGCACACCCAATCCCTGCAGACTCCCCGCTCAATGATGATTTGCCAGATGAACAAATCATGCAGGTTGATAAAGAAGAAAAGCTACCATTTTGGGAGATGTATTTTGATGGGGCATCGTCTATCAAGTCTCCCAAACCTCCAAATCTTGCAAAGGCCCAAGCCGGCATCGGTCTTGTCTTTATAGAACCTGAGGGAGGTATCATGAGATTCTCGTTCAGTTTAACGGAACCTCGGACCAATAATGAAGCCGAATACGAAGCTCTAATAGCAGGACTGGAGATTGCAATTGATGTCCAAATCACAGATCTCCAAATTTTCGGTGATTCTCAACTTGTGATAAATCAAGTTCTGGGCATTTACAAGATTTGCAAACTTGAATTGGCCCACTACCACCGACGAGCTCTTGAGCTTCTAAAACAAATATCGAATGTCAAGATAACTCAAGTTCCTCGAGGACAAAATGCAAAAGCAGATTGTTTGGCCAAATTGGCCAAGGAGCTTGCAAATGAGGATAAGAGGCCACCCATATTCATTGCGGTCGAAAACCGCCGAGTCTTAGAGCCAGCAACCCTACAATTCCCGCAGGCAGAGGGAATACCAGGTTCAAGCCAACAGGATGTAGCCCCGGTTGATCCTCAACCTCCCCAACAAATCACTATTAAAAATCAACCAGGGGAACGTCCAGCAGTAAAAAGACGAAGAACTGGTAGATTCTCAGAGTCATGGTTGGATTGCCTAGATGTTGAAGTCGAAGACGATTGGAGGCAACCATTCGTCGACTACTTCAAAGAAAGTAAACTTCCAACAGATAAATCTCTGGCTGCACAAATTAGAAAAAGAGCATTGCGATACGCGTTTGTCAATAATACGCTATATCGGCGGTCTTTTGATCAAATGTGGCTAAGGTGCCTAGGGACTAAGGAAGCTGATAAAGTGGTGACAGAAGTTCACGAAGGACTCTGTGGAGCACACCAGTCAGGTCCCAAGATGGCCGCTAAAATTAAAAGAATGGGTTATTACTGGCCTACGATTGTGAGAGATTGTATCAACCACGCTAAGATGTGCCACGAGTGTCAGATTCATGGTGATGTTATTCATCAACCACCAAATCCACTGCACCCAACAATCGCATCCTGGCCATTTGAATGTTGGGGCACTGACATAATTGGGCCAATAGATCCGCCGTCATCGGCAGGGCACCGCTTTATTCTGGCAGCAACAGACTATTTTTCTAAATGGGCAGAAGCAGCTCCATTCAGGGAAGTCACGTCCGAGCACGTGATCAATTTCTTCACCCACAATGTTGTCTACAGATTCGGTGTACCACGCCGCGTGATCTCAGACAATGGCACAGCATTCAAGAGTACAAAAATCTACAAGTTTGTATCGTCACAAGATCGATTGGCGGTACTCGTCTATATACAACCCAAGAGCTAACGGCTTGGCAGAAGCTTTCAATAAAACACTGGTGAAGTTGTTGAAAAAGATCCTCACCAAGAATAAAAGAGAATGGCATACAAAGATGGCAGAAGCGTTATGGGCATATCGTACAACCTACAAAACACCAACCAAAGCCACTCCCTACTCACTAGTGTTCGGGGCTGAAGCCGTCTTGCCACTAGAAGTTGAACTACCATCTCTTAGGGTCGCTATCCAGAATGATCTAACTCAAGAGCAGAATGCTCGCCTAAGAATGGAGGAGCTCGATGCACTCGACGAAGTTAGATTGCAAGCCCAGCAAAACCTACAAATTTACCGAGGAAGAATGGCAAAGTCATTTGATCGAATGGTGCGCCCTCGATCCTTTCAAGAAGGGGAATTGGTCCTGGTGCTGAGAAGGCCAATCATCCCTCACCGAAAAATTGGTGGTAAATTCGTATCCAATTGGGAGGGCCCCTTCGTAATTGAAAAAGTGTATCAAGGAGGAGCCTACCAGCTTATCGATCTGCACGGTCAGAGGCCCATGACGCCGATCAACGATCGACACCTGAAGAAGTACCATGCGTAAAATTGCTCAAGGAAATGTTATACTTAACGTACTGTGTATTTCATGCATGTTTATTAACATATACACTTTACATTTTACATTTTTGAAATTCTCTTGTGTTGCAAGAATGCATTTCAAAATCACCCTACAGCACAGGGGGCATTTTAAATATTTATTTGGGTCGACATCGTGCTACGCGCCGAGATCCCCAAATAAATATTTAAAATCACAAAGTTTCAAATTTATTCTATTATGAAATGTCCCTGCGAGACAGGGGGCATTTTAAATATTTATTCGGGTCGACATCGCGCTGCATGCCGAGATCCCCGAATAAATATTTAAAATAACCAACGTGAATATTCTTTCATACTGAAGAATACAACAAATTCTTTTCAAAGTATATGCAGGTGATCTTTCAAAAGACCGAGACATCACTTTCTCAAACAAATCAAGATTTCAAAGGTCAGAAAGAGACTTTTGTGACTTCACATTTCAACAAATCGAGCCGGAACAACCTGAAGTTTTTCAGCAGTCTGAAGCTTAAGGTTCGAGTGGGTGTAAGAGGTCGGATCCAACACGCCCAAATATGGCCGGATCGCTGGCAGCTCCGTCTACTCAACACGCCATAAGAAAGGCCGTAGTAGCGGAACCCCCACTTCGTCAACCCGTCAGTAGGGACTGTAGGAAGTACGAAGGCGAATTTGACTCGACAAGTTCAAGTGATCGTAGTCTACCAAATTCTCCTAATTGACCGGAGAATCAAGTTTCCAATGGGAAGGAGAAATCTCGAGCAACTACCAAATTCGCGTAGGCTCTAAATCTTCAACCACAAAGGAAGACTCAAAATCTATCAACTTCAGCAAAATCAGCATTGGGAAGCACATTTCCCCTAGCTCAAGTCTGAAGCCTGAATGGGTGTAAGAGGTCGGATCCAACAAGCCCAAATATGGCCGGATCACTGGCAGCTCCGTCTACTCAACACGCCATAAGAAAGGCCGCAGTAGAGGAACCCCCGTTTCAGCAACCAGAGGACGAAGGGCTGTCAAATCCCAGCTCTCCCGATCTGATGAACTCAAGTGACTCAGATTAAAGTTTCCTCAAGTGGTTAAGGATTAAGATACTACCTACATTTGGTACTATCAACTAAATTCGAAACCTGCAAAATCCTTCAACAAATCCACAAAGCACCAAGCGAGGATCGAAGGAACTTTTCTTCAACAAGTCCACCAAAGCATAAAGCAAAGGACCGAAGAAATTATCCCAAAGTTCATGAAAAGCTTAAAGCTGAACTAAGAGGATTTCGTCATCAACAAGTCCGCTATGCACAAAGCTCTGGACCGATGACTTCTCACCACTGACCTAAAACAAACCTAAAAGGTTTAGGTCACCGGCATCTACTCCTTCATCAAGCCCGCCAAAGCTAGAAGCAAAGGGCCGAAGGTACAGATCACCTGACAAGTCAGTAGAGACAAATCAGGAAATTCTCCATCAATGTCCGCCGCACAAAGCACAGGACAGGAGGAACCAAAACCTCAAGACTCAAGCTAAAGCTACGAGAAGAAGTATCCGGAATGACTTCTACAAATGTCCCTAAAGATTGGGGGCATTTTAAATATTTCTTTGGGTCGACATCGCGCGCATGCCGAGATCCCCAAATAAATATTTAAAATTTCTTGCCGAAATACAGTTAGAGGAGGGAAGAATAGAAGATCCTCCATAAACTGAATGTGTCATCAGCAAAAAGTACAATCTGAGCAAGATACGATCAGTAAAAGTGATAGAAATATCACATCTACACATGATGAAGGTAAAAGAAGAATGCAGGGAGTGGCAATGTTATCTACTAACATCAACCTACAAACTGATGCTCTAGAGACCTAAGTACGAAGTGCTCTGTCACTATCCCACGGATCTCTACTGGACTAAGAGCAAATATGTCCACTATACTGAAGATTACGAGTGCATCCAAAGATCTACAAAAACGACGAGACAAATTCTTGAAGATCTATAGAATGAAATTCTTAGTGTGACATCCAAGCAACCTTTTGGAGATCCACTAAATGAAAACCTTTATGTGACATCTGGAGCAAATATCTAGAGATCCATAGGGTCAATCAACATGCAACAAACGTGATTCGCTCTAGACGCGAACCACATTTGTTGGGGGGCATTTGTTAACCCACGTATAAAGAAACAAAAAAGCAGAGGAAGTTAAAATCCTGTAAACATACCTTGTATCCGTCGGATCCTTGAACCCTGCTGAAAATGCGCCGATTCGGCGCCGTTCGCATCACTTCCCGTAAATCTTGCGAGCTCGCCTCGGTCGAACATCCATACAGGTCGTTAAATACCGGAGAGAATGGAGTCTTTACGAATCCATCGCACGCAAGAAGCTCTCGGCTCCTTCGCTCTCTGTCGCAAAACCAACGCAAAAGCCCCACTCAACCCACGAACGGACACCTTCCTCCCGATCTCCAACCCAGCAGCCGATCGCAGCCTCCATAGGCGAGCTCTATCCGACCTCAATCGAACTCCAGGCGACCACCAGAAACTCTTCCTTCCTCTGCTCTTGCCCGACTTGCCTCCGACGACAACGTTCCCTTCCTTTGATCGGAAGTTACGTCACTTTGACCGCAAGCGGTGAGAGAGAGAGAGAGAGAGAGAGAGAGAGAGAGATCCCCCTACCTCCTTCGCAAGCTCCGATCGAACCCGCCTCCAGGCTTCGATAATCTCTTGCCCCACCTCACTGAAGCCGACGCCAAAGCCAGCCCTACCTCAAGCCGCAAGCTCCGAAATCCTCCAAGCCGACCTCCATAGCCGAAGTCCACGCTCAAACTCCTCCACTAGAGCCCCTTTACCTTGCTCTCTGTGATTGAATCCCGTTAGATAGCACCTCATAAAGCCCTAGCCGACCTATATCTCCTCATTTCACTAGACCTATCCGACTTCCTCAGCCGTAAACAACAAGGTGATTAAGAAGGATTATATTAACATTAATAAGTATTTACTATTTATTGTCACTGTTATTTTTATTATTCCTATTAATTATTGTATTATTAGTATGTTTATCTTGTTCAGTATTTAGAGTACTTAGTTTTACTAAGTATATTTTAAGTATTATTATTTATTATTTATTAATTAGCATTTTTAGTGTATGTTTGTGTGTGAGAGGGGGAGACAAAAGAAAGAAAAGAATTCAAAAAAAAAAGAGAGAAGAAAGGAGAAAAGAAAATATTTGATTATTTGTAAATCATCAACGAACCACCGCCGGTCGCCAAGGTATAACCCTTATGAACTTAAAACTCCGAGAGCTTACTTCGTTGTCTGCGGCGGACCGGAAAACCGCCTATACACGTTTTCTTAAGCGTGGTGGGATGGGACCCCGGTGCGGCGCCTACAACGAGGCGGGTAATCACCTCAAAAATCCTATCCTCGGCGTTCGTGTCGAGCCGGCAAACCACCTATACACGCTTTCTTAAGCGTGGTGGGAAGGGAAACCGGTGCGACACCTACGGCGAGGCGGGTAGGCCCTATACACGCTTTTCTTAGCGTGGTGGGGACAATTTTAAGTATCCGTACGCGTCTCTGTACCTGCGGGGAAATAAATGCTTTTCTTTTTCAGGTACGTCGAAGACCCATACACGCTTTCTTAAGCGTGGTGGGGGATTGAAGACTTTACACGGCCGCGGTGTCCTCGAAAGAGGGCATCTACCATACACGCTTTCTTAAGCGTGGTGGGAAAGGCCCAGTTTTCCGTAATTTCCCCTAAACGGGGGAGATGCCGGAATGCTGCCGAAATTTCGGGTGAATTTGAAACCATACTTGGACCTGATTTGGATTCAAGTGGACTCAAACGAACAAGAGCTAGATTGAATAGGATCCGAACTTAAGTGAACAACAAAAATTTTGAAATGAACAATGAAATGGACTTAAATGAATTAGAATCCAAATAAGTGACAATGGACAGCAGGGGACATAGAACTTGAGCTGAACTTGTGCATGATTTGAACATTTAAACTCAAATAGAGGTTTGAGCTTGGACAGCAGGGGACCATTTCTGGAACTCAAATGACTTTGAGCTTGACTTGAACATAATGATGGGGACTTGAACTCAAAAAGAAGGCTTTGGCTTGGACTTGATCTGAGCTTGAAAGAACAATGACCCAAATTGTAACTTGGAAATGATCACAAAGAGCTCAAACTTGAGAATAACATATAAGAACTCAAATGATTAATAAAGTGAACATGCAATTGAACTTTTAAGGATCGCAGGAGACTTGAATGAGTTTGAACTCAGGACTCGAACTCAAAGGACAATAAGGGACTTATGAGCGTGAACTGAACAGTCATAAGGACTTGAATCATATGCAAGAGAAGTTGAACTTAGATTTGAACCAAGTACAAGGGACGTTGAGCTTGAATATGAACATACACAAGGAGCTTAATAATGCTTAAAACAAGATTATAGCTCGCAAGGTAATATGTTTTGAATTAGATGCAAGTGAACATGTGTGTAATGATGGAAGCATAAAGGATATCATTCATGTGAATGATGATGATTAGTCCACAATATTCATCTCAAACATATGACTGAGTGGCTTGGAATGATTGCAAAATTACAAGGATGCGCAATGAATGCAACAACATCTTCATCATCAACAATAATTCAGCATGCAATAAATGATGTCGATTTCTACAATGACAGATGTAGTAGACTCTTACAGCAGTTTCTGCAATATTAGATGCATCGTACCTGCAAGCAACGTAATGAACATGATGATGCGCTATCCATCATACACGATGAATGTAGTAGGTCTACAAGCAAAGCAAGAGGACAGTGAAAACAACTACTGGATTGTTATGTATACAAAAGAACACAAGCAAACACATCAAAAGATTGGTGATGCATATGGTGAATCTTTCATTGGTGATGAAAGATAAGAGATCAATGGGAAAATCATAGGCCAGCAATGGAGATTAGAAATAATGTGTGGCATGATCTCATACAAGCTGTAAGCTACCCTCAAGGAAAAGTGTTGAACAGTTACACGCAGAAGCATATGATATGCAGCGAATACAAATACCTATGAGTCATTGTAGAAGATTCGGCGTGCACTCGATATGTCATCTACACGACAAATACAAAAGAGAATTGTGGCAGATATGAACTCCTACGAAAAGTTGTAGAATATCCTGCCCAATGCGTTGTCCACAAGCAAAGTGCAAAGTGACTACATCAAATGCAAATGCATACGAATTGCTACAGGAAGTTTGTTGTGCATACAATAAATTATATATGAATGAATATAGGAGATCTGCAGTACATACAATCTCTCTACGAGTACAGATGTATGTAAAACATGTCACTCGTGGGTAGATGCAGAAAGACTTCAGTAAATGCAGTATCCTGAAGTCAATTCCAATCTATGAATGAAAACATCTACCTGCCTACCAGCAACAGTTGTGGAGATCGTACGACGCTACGCCACCGGATCCGCAACTTTCATGCAAGCGGACAGAAGGCGTGTACAAATATTCCAAGAATACCCCCGCACGTGTGCACTTTAATTTGTATACACATAGGTACACTAAAAGGGGAAAATATAATCTTAAACTCGTATGGGCCCCGACGAGCGTGTTATTGGTACACACGTGACGTCTAGGGATGCTGCGCGGGTCAATAAGTGAATTCAAGTTCGAACCCAATCCTTCTATTCAGGTAGATAGGAGTTGACACGGTTCGAACTATTAAACGAATATACAGTCGCAGGGTCGACTGAGATATTTGTTTCATACATTCATATTAGGCCTTCAAGGCCTGTAATCAAGAGAATTCACTTACAAAGGCGCAAAGCCTATAAATCCCGATCCTCTGTCGGCAGCTCGACAGAGTGGACAAGGCTCAATCCATAAATATGAATGACCCCAAACACCCCGATGATGGCCGTGTTGAATGCAAGTCTCAACCGGAGGGGTTTACATCAATCATCCCAAATGCCTCCCAAACCCTACCAAAACTCCAAAACTCAATAAAAATTCTCAAAATCCAAAAACTCCAAAAATGTCAAAAATCCCAAAAGTCTATAATATTTGAAATTGAAACTAAACCATCCAACACTCAAAGCATGAAATCCATCCACCCTCCGCAACAGTTTGCCGAGGTGGACAAATTAAAATTTACTTCAACTCACAAAGAGCCAATGCCTAGTCGAAAATATCACTAGGATCCATTCTCAAACAATCTCCTGCCAGCAAGGACGTGGTACGAGTCCTCTAACCGGCAGTTTCGCCGCCAAATGGCACTGCAGGATAAACGGTTATGACTCGGGGCCCTCTGAACCAGGTGGTTGCCGCCAAATGGCACCATTATATTATGGTTATGGCCAGAGCCCGTATGCTCCCCAATGGCATCAAATCCTTGAGATATGAATCAATAGGATATGATCGATAGGGCACAAAGCCCTCTGTTAGCTAAGGTGGATTCAAATTTGTCCCCTTAGACAAATACCCACCCCAGGTCTACAAGGTACCCTTGGACGAAGCAACCCATGGCTGCCGACAAGGATCCTTCTGTTAGGTTGGGTCAACTACCTCCTCTGACTAAGTAGACCAGGGACCACGATGGCCCGGGACGATGGAACCATGGGATCTTGATCGGGTCTATCATCCATTCCCCCACCATCCGCTTTAAGTGCAAGATGGTGAAATTTCAATTTTAAATATCAAATCTTCAAACTTTCCTATACCTTAAACCCATGCTGCTACTATATGCCAGGTGTACGTATCTTCTACGTACCTGATTGATGACTAGCCTTAATCGAAAGTGCTCTCTCGTTACCGGGAGGGGTAATTAACTATAGGGGCTTGCGCCTATAGGAAACCAGAACTCAGATCATAAAGTCCTCGCAAAATGAGGGCGAAATCTCTGGGTAGTGTCTTATCTACAAACCCATCTGCCTTCCAAAATTTACCTCAGAACTTAATTTGTTAAAACTCTCCCCCGAAGAAAGCAAAAAAGTCGGGCGGAGGCCGGGGCCGAATTTTCGGAGCCCACAAAAATGTATGATTTGCATTTTAAGATCTTTTGAATGTGTGAATGGAGGCCCTTGGCTTATTAAAATTAATTTGTAGACTTAGCACTTCCATGAATCCTAACTTATGATTTCATTTGGTGGAGATCATAATCTACGAGAAAATCACGGCATTATAGCTTTATCAATATAGCCCAATTTCCAAATGTGCTTGAGGTATCATCTGGTGGGGATCGATTGTGAAATGAAAGTAATAATGCTCTAGTTCTACCTATATTTGAAACAATCAACACTAAAGAAGGTTATTCAATAGTTTTAAAGATCAGTTTAGATGATGGTAATTATAAACATGCCTCCTATATTAAGAGGAATTGATCAAGATAACCACATCTTCTTCCCAAGGAACTTCTCAAAAAGACCTAAGCATTAGTATTTTTTGTTGCCCAGCCTATAATACTCTTGTCTGTTAGTGATGTACAAATTAGTGCTGGCAATCATATACTACTGGAAAGGGTATCGTTTATAGGGTTTCATAAATATCTTAAATAAATGCCCTCAAAACATGCTGATCCCTTAGAGGAACAGATAACACTCTAATTATCAAAGCCAATAATAATAGGAATTATAGTACCCCTGTTTTGCAATCTATTAAGGAATGGATACAAGTTGCTTATGAGCTCTGCATAATAAAGCAGCCGTTGATAATTCAAACATCTTGAATGACGTTCAATATTCCATTGGGTAGTTTTCCAAAGGATATTATTATGCTGAAAAAGTTAAACTGTCTATACAAGAGAAATATAATTTTGAATAACTTAGAAGTTTAATTGTGAATCTATCCTTTGAAGTAACTATTTTTACAGATGCAATATTAACATTCAATTGGAATTTACATTTACCAAAGATGTTCAAGCACCTATAGTCACAATCTATATATTAAAATGTACCCGTATGTGCTCCGACAAATGCGATAAATTTGCAAACGCCAATGTTTGAGAATATTGTACGGGTCAAATATTCAAGTTTCATTCTCCTCCATCAAAGGACCGGAGTAGACCTGACTTGAATCATAATGCCTCTCAAATTCCTACAAAAATACAAGTGACTTTAATGTCACCCCGATGATGGCCATGTTGAATATAAATATCAACCGTAGGGGTCAAATCTCAAATCCAATAAAATTCTAAATCTCTAAAATAAAATCTATCACCTAAAAACTTAAAATTAAAACTCATCCATCTCCCGCAACCGTTTGTCGGCGAAGATAAATTTGAAATTAACCTCAGCTGACAAAGAGCGAATGTCGTATCGGATGTATCACTAAGATTCATCCTCAAATAATCTCTTGCTAGTAAGGACGTGGCACATGCCTTCTGATCGGGTGATTTTGCCGTAAAATGGCACCATTATATTACGATCACGACCAAAGACCGTATGTTCCCTAACGGTGTCAAAACCTTGGGTAATAAATCATAAAGTTATATTTGATGGGCATAAAGCCCTCTGTCAGCTAAGGTGGATTCAGATTTATCCCCGTAGACAAACACCACCCCGGGTCTACAAGGTATTCTTGGACGAAGCAACCCATGGCTGTCGATAAGGTGCCTTCTGTTAGGTTGGGTCGACTACCTCCTCTGACTAGGTAGACCAGGGACCATGAGTTGAAGAAACCATGGGATCTTAATCGGGCTCATCTTCATTCCCCCATCACCAGTTTTAAGTTTATGGTGATAAATTATAAGTCTCAAACTCAAAATTCAAACCCTAAAACTGTTGTTAGTATACACTGGATTTACAACCTATGCGACCTCTTTAATGACTAGGCTTAATTGAAAGTTCTCTCTCATTAACGGGAGGGGTAATTAACTATAGGGGCTTGCGCCTATAAGAAACCTGAACTCAGATCATAAAGTTCTCACAAAATGAGGGTGAAATCTCTATGTAATGTTTAATTCAAAACCCAATCTGTCTTCTGAAAATTCAGCTAGAACCTAAGCTTGTTAAAACTCTCCGCCGTCATAAACAAGCAAGAAAAGAGAACGGCGCCGAGAGGCCGGGGTGCGGGAAATTTTGGAGCCCACATCATTTAAGGTGGCACCGGGGACACCTGTTCATGTTGCTAGATATGATATCCTCATTATTTTGCTGTCAAGAGGGCAAGCCCAGGCCTTTAAAAGCTTGTGGGACTACATATATGAATCCATACCTAACTTGGCAAGGCCTTACGGGTTACAATCTTGTTAGTAATAACCATTTAAATTAAAGAAGAATATTTTAAAAAAGACTAAAACCCTTATCGAAGCCCCAACTCACTCAACTGGCATTTGTCCTTGTTGATCCATGGCCCTGTCACATAATTTCCTTGAACCCTAACTATAGGCGTTTTAACATACGACTAAAAAATCTCTAATATCTTCTAACATGGGACTTACGAGGCCAACATTGCAAAGTTCTTATGGTCCCCTTTGGCCAAAATAAGATTAATTTTTTTATGCTTAAAAATTAAGGCTTTCAATGGGTAGGGTTGTCCCATTTGGCAACCATATCTAGGGATCCCATCCATGGTGGATTTTTGGCAAGCTTGGATGATGGCTTGTCACATTTCACAACATGGCACACACAATAACTAGAACAGCTAAACTGAGCAGGACCTATGTGGAAGATCTGAATTACATGTTCTCTTTGATGGTGAAATTATGATATTATATTAGTCATCTTTATAGCACTATCATTACCAGGTCCCAAGTCCTTGATGAAAAAAGTGAAGGGTTGCGTTAGGTAGGCGACGGCCAGCATAAAACTTGTCGAATAATCATGACATGAATCATTTAATACATTGAGTTAATGCTAAAACATTTCCTGAAAGTGACACATTGTATGGCCTGAATACAACAAGAAGTATGCAAAGGTCATTGCATCGACGCTCGGGTGCAGTTTTAAATAAGCAAAGGTTCCCACATCATTGACAGATGTGGGAAAAGAAGTTAATCCATAAAACTAGGATTAAAATGAGAACTTGGAATATAAATTCTCTCACACGTAAATTAATGGAATTGGTAGTGATACATAACCAAAAAATTATCTTGATCGGGCACGAATCTCGAGGCAAAATCCAGTTGAAAACTTTAAAAGTTAAAATTGGGACCATCCGAACTTTGATTTTGGCAAACTTACAGTCGAACCGAACGACTCGAAAATACGAACCCAACGACACCAAATTCAGCCCAATCCGAGCCCAAATGGGCCCAAATCAAAGGTCTGAAGCGCTATTGGAAGGTTCAAACTGTAATTTGGATTACCGAACGGTCTCCAAATATGACGTGCTTATAGTCGAATCGAGCGGCTCGACGAGACGAATCCAACGAGCCCAAGATCGCCAAAATCACATACCTCTAAGACCTTCAAATGTCCAGCCAACGGTCTACGATCAAGGGATTCAACATCGGCCGTCCATTCAAACCACTCCTCATTTACCCTTGATCTTCCTCCTATTTACGGACCATGTCACTCCCAAAAATCTATAAATAGAGCCCCCTCTCCTCCTTGAAGGAGGGACCTAATCCTAAAGAGAAAAGAGAGAGATCGGAGATCGCTCTTGCCTCCTTGCTCCTCGACCACCGTCAGAGTTCTGCTGGACCACCTCCTGACGCCCTGGGCTCTGCCGGACCACCACTTGACGTCCTCAACTCCGCCGGACCACCGCCTGACGTCCTCAATTCCGTCAGACCACCACCTGACGTCCTCAACTCCGCCAAACCACCGCCTGACGCCCTGGGCTCTGCCGGACCACCACCTGACGTCCTTAACTCCGCCGGACCACTGCCTGACGCCCTGAGCTCTGTCCGACCACCGCCTGATGCCCTGAACTCCGCCGGACCACCACCTGACGTCCTCAACTCCGCCGGGCCACCGCCTGACGTCCTCAACTCCGCCGGACCACCGCCTGACATCCTCAACTCCGTCAGACCACCGCCTGACGTCCTCAACTCCGCCGGACCACCCCTGACGCCCTGAGCTTCGCCAGACCACCACCTGACGTCCTGAACTCCGCCGGACCAACGCCTGACGCCCTGAGCTCCGCCGAACCACCGCCTAACGTCCTCAATTCCACCGGGCCACCACCTAAGGCCCGGAGTTCTACCTGGCCATCACCTAGGGCCCAAAATTCTGCCAAATCGCCGGGTGACCCAGAAGTTCCGCCAATGCAACATCAAACTTTCACATACCCCCGACTTCAACCCTACGGTTGTTACTTGTAATTTGATCGCCCTTGGAGGCGAGTCAGCCCTCTGTAATCTACTCAAGTTCTAGTGGAATCATTTCAACTAGGCCAGACCCCGTGGTTTTTTCCCTTTCCAGGGTTTTCCACGTAAAAATCTTGTGTTTTCTGTGTGTGAGCTGGATATTCGTGCCACGCTAGGACGTAAAAATCAATCTCTATCGCCGCATATATTCTATCCCGCAACAAGTATATATTATGATTTATAGGAAAATAAATATTCTATGATTTAAGAAACTAAATGGATTGGAGAGAAGGCTAACGAGATTAATAGCTTAGGATTTAAACTATGATATTCGGATAGAAGTCGTATTAGAAATGGTGTATGTGTGATTATAAATAAGAGTTTGATGGATAATGTAGTAAAAATTAATAGAATTAAAGATAGAATTATAGTTTTAAATATTGCTATTGATACTAAGATTATTAACATTATGAGTGCTTATACTCCTCAAGCAAATTTGGATATGTGCTCAAAATTTAAAATTTTAGAATGATTTGGAAGAATTAATATAAAAAATGCCTCTTAAAGAAAGAGTTTTTATTGGAGGAGATTTAAATAGATATATTGGTAGAGTGGTAGAAGATTTTAAAAACATTCATAGTGACTATGGGTTTGGAGCTACAATATTAAATTTTGCCCTAGCTTATAATTTTGTTATTGTTAATACCTTATTCAAGAAAAGAGAAGAGCACCTCATCACTTATAAAAATGGATATAGTAAAACTCAAATTGATTATTTATTATAAAAAATATATATTGTTTAAATTATAAAAATTGAAAAATTATTTCAAGTGAAAATTTATGTACCCAACATCACTTATTTGTTTTGGACTTTAAGATGAAGGGGTGAAATATAAAAAATAAAATAAAATATTATCATAAGATTAGATGGGGGCTTTTAAAGAACACTAAAAAAATATTTTTTAGAGTAAAATTCAAGATCTTAAGATTTGGACTGTGCATGAGAAAGCTAATGTTATGTAAAAAAAAAAAAAGCTAATTATATTAAGAATGTTGCAAAGGATATGCTTGGAATATAAAAAAAAAAACCCTAATAGTAAAAATAGTTAGTAATGAAATCAAATTGTATAAGAAAAGATAAAAAATAAGAAGATTTATTATAAAACTTGGTCTAAGTGTAAAAGCTTGAAAATTTGAGAAAGATAGAAAGAGGCCCATAAGGAATCTACGAAAGCAATATGCGATGCAAAGAATTTAGCTTTTAATAATTTATATAATAGACTAGATACTAAAGACGATGAAAAATGTATGTATAAGCTAACCAAACAGAGATGGTAAAAGCAAAGATTTAATTCAAGGGAAGTGCATTAAGGATGAAGATAAAAAAATATTTTTATTAGAAGAGGATATTCAACAAAGATAAAAGAGATATTTCGATAAATTTTTTAATGAAGATTGTGAGAATACGATTGACTTTAGTGACCTTAGCATCCTGAATGAAAATAAAGATTTTTATTTGTATCGTCGTATTTGTAAAACTAAAGTTAGAGAGGCCTTAAAGAAAGTGAAGAGTGGAAAAGCAATTGGACCTGATAATACTCCAATACAGGTGTGAAAATGCTTAGGAGATGATGGAATTTTCTTGCTTACAAAACTTTTCAATATAATTTTGAAGACTAAAAAGAAGTCAGATGAGTGGAGAAAAAGTGTGTTGATTCTTATTTTTAAGAATAAAGGTGATGCAAAATAGCGTGCGAATTATAAAGGAATTAAGCTAATGTGCCATACTTTAAAACTATGGAAGATAGTTATTAATTATAGGTTATGACGTGATGCTAAGGTTTCTCAAAATCAATTTGGATTCATGTCGGGTAGGTCTAGTGGTCTCCTATGGAAGTCATACATTTATTGAGAGGTTTGATGGAGAAGTATAGAGAGAATAAAGAGGATCTACATATGAAATTTATCGATTTAGAGAAAGCATATGATAAAGTTTCAAGAGAAGTGCTCTAGAGAGTCCTAAAAAGTCCTAAAAAAGAAAGGAGTTAATAATGCTTATATTCAAGTCATTAAAGATATGTATGTAGGACCTGTTACTTGTGTTCAAACACAAGGTGATTTGACCAAGTAGTTTCCTATCTCAATTGGATTACATCAAGGATCAGCTTTAAGCCCATATCCTTTTGCTTTAGCCATGGATGTTCTTACTAGCATTTACAAGATGTTCCCTAGTGTATGCTGATGATATTCTTCTGGTTAATAAAATTAGAGAGGGAGTTGAAAGAAAACTTGATTTATGGAGGTCAACCTTAGAGTCTAAAGGTTTTTGTTTGAGTAGATCTAAAACCGAATACATTGAGTGTAATTTTAGTAGTAATAATTCTAGTGGGGGATTGTGACTTTGGGCAATCAAGTCATTAATAAGAGTACATGTTTTAGATATCCTAGATCTATTGTTTAAAGTGATGATGAAATAGATGGGAATATTATTAGTAGAATTCAAGTTGGATGGTTGAAGTAGAGGAAAGCATCGAGCCTATTGTGTGATAGAAAAGTATCCCTCAAAAGAAAATTCTATAAGATGGTGGTGAGACCTACAATGCTCTATGGCGCAGAATGTTGGTCATTAAAAGAGAAGCATAAAGTTAAGTGTTACAGATATGAGAATGCTCGGGTTGATGAGTGGCTTCAATCTTAAAGACAAAATGCGAAATGAGTATGTACGTGAAAGGGTTGAAGTAGCTCCTGTGGCAGATAAGATTAGTGAGAGTCGCCTTAGATGGTTTGGACACATAAAATGTCGGCCTTTTGATGACCCACTTAGGAGAATAGATGTATTGGATTTGACCTTTGTTAAAAAAGGTAGAAGTGGACCTGAAAAGATTTGGCTATAAAATATTAGATATGGCCTTTTTTATTAAATTTAAATGAGAATTTGATTCTTAATAGGCCACAATGGAGAAAAAAAGATTCATATAGCCGACCCGACATAGTGGGATAAAGGCTTGTTGTTGTTACTGTTGTATTAGTCATCTTTATATTCCAATTGAGGTAACGCACTAGACCAAAAGCTGCGACCAAAAATTTAAAGTTTTTAATATCCAATATAACCATTTCGCATCCACAAAACTGATTGCCTAAAAGATGATTTAAGTATAAAGATCTAAATTAAATTAGTCAGCAACAGTAATCCTTTTCTTACATCAATGTCCAAGACCGTGACAATGGGCTTCCAATACCCTTCTAACTCAAATTGACACATCGCACATATCACAGAGATCAAAAGAAGGGTAAAGAAAACCACATTTACCTTTCTCCAAGGACCGGACTTTGAAGAAGTTTGCAATGAAACTGACGTCTGCATTAAAATAATATGATTAGCTTGCATCTTCAAATCGCGCAACAACAATAAACACAATGAGGCAAACTTTATGCCATCTATGATTGTTCTGCAAAAAAATAAAATGAGGGAAAATTTTGAAAATAAAATGTTAGCGGAAAACAAATAACTAAAATACCAAGGATAAAATCTATGGACTATGGTCGAAACAGCTCAATTTCATTTTCCATTAGGTAATAGGTGTATGAGCATCGTACGCAATGGATAAATATTTAATGATATCTAAAAGCAACGCTAAATAAGAAAGCAAAAACAGTGTACAGTGTAGCAAACAATCCAACGGAACTACTGCTACTAATCCAGAAGAATGCACTTTGGATGCCAGTTTACAGCAGTAACAATGCCTCCTTCATGTACAATTCTAATTATTCAGCCCAGACGATGATATATGGTTGTAACAACCCCCACCAAAATAATAATAGGGAAACCACCACCTTTTTCATATTGCAAGTTCAAAAGAAAGAAAAGGAAAAGAAACTTCCCCCAGCACGATCAGCACATAAGGTCAGTTTATGATTCTAGTAGGGCCGTAGGGGTGTAGCCACTTCTCAGTTATCTTTTATTTAAACCTGAAAAGCTCTGAATCATCAAGAGGAGCATTTCTGAGTACCGCACTCCATTCATCCTAACGTCTAAACTGGCTCTCAAATTCTAGCCGTGACAGCCGAGCTTCCATGCCCCCCTCCCTTCGAATAGCCCCCTCCCTTTGAATAGCCCAACATGCATTTTTTTTTTGTCAAGCAAATTATTCATTTCCCAGTGAAGTGTAAACATCATAGAACATGGCCTACTTGATTGTCACCAGAACTGTCGGGGTTCCCGGGCTACAGTATTTTAGTTCTTGCCTGAGATACTTATGCAAGTTTAACAATTATTATTATTTTAATAAGAAATAACTAAATCTTATACAAATCCTGGGTAGTCCGTAACCATGGACAAATATACATAATCCTGCAGAACGCTCATTAAGCAAAGCATAGTTTTGTAAGAAGCATTACTTTCAGCCAGTGTGAATTCACATGAATGGAAGAGAAAAAAGCTTGCATAGAAATCTTACAAGAGATTAGAAATTAGAAATTCATAAAATCTGTCCAAGAGATAATGTGATCTCATTGAACAGAAATCTTGCATAGAAATTTTAGAGTGATAAAACCATATATCGATTGGAAATCACGCTAACAGTTGAAAACCAAATTATATAAAATTTGATCAAACACAACTATGCAAAATCATGCCAATTGCAAAATAATAGAAAATAATTAACAAAAAATTAAAAGATCACCATATAGAAAATAATTAACCTCATGCCCGTAGAAGAAAATAATTTCCCCTGAAATCTTAAAAAGGCTAGAAAGAATCCATACAACTAGGCATCTATTGAATCAAAATAGAAAATAACATCAAATGCTTTTTCATTGCATGACAAGGACTAGTATCAATGAAGAAACGGAAACCTTTAGATCTCTACAATCACAACCTACAAACACAGGAAAATGGAAAACTTAAATTTATCCAACCAGCAAAACTTAGCTCGATGTCCACAAACATGTGGCTGACATCCCCAAGCTGAAATCTCGCATTGCTGGTTGCAATGAAGCATTAAACCTTGCTGGAATTCCTCAGATAAAGCTAATCTCCATAATCAGTCCATCACCAAAGCCAAAAAGATGCATAAATCTGCAGAATTCGCTTATCTGCAGGATAGCATATCACCGTAGTGCTCCACCGCCAGGGAAAAACACAGATTGTTGCAAGTGAACAAATACAGGAAACAACAAAAAATTGCAGCCATCCACCAGAACAACAGCCATCCGAATTAAAATTTTAAAGAATATTCACCTAAGACTCCAATATTATACCATAAGCAGCAGCACACAATTGTCAAAAGAGCCACAAATATTAACTAGATAAAGTCAGCAACTTTTTCTTTCATCAGACAAAAGATAAGCTTCAATAGAAATCAACTTCTTTCATTTTCAAGTATCCTACATAACAGGCTCTAAGTTTGCGCCTTCCATTTGTTTTCTTACCATGACTAACAAACCTTGACAGGATTTCATCCCTAAGCGTAAAAATTAAAGCTCTAGTGCAGGATGAGAAGGAACTAATAATGTGTATCTCCCTACCATGGCCTTTCCGGTTTAATAGCAAACCTCTTGCATCACAGTAGCATTACCTAAGAACTGAGTGCTGACTTGTAAAAATATCTGATAAAGTTATAAATTTACTATTATCCCTATATGTACTCATCCTAGCCGTGCTTTTGGGAAATTGGCTGAAAAGCATTTCAAAATTCAGATAAGAATATATTTAATATCATTATTCTTCATCAGAACCATCAGTAGACTTATTTAAATTATTATATTCAGAGTCAATTTTCTGAATCTCGTTCTATATCCATTTTTCTGAGGAGCCACTTTCTCTTCATCAATTCGCTTTCCTTCGCAATCGGGAGAACCTTGTCGAAGCAAAAGAGTAGAGGGACTCCTACAACTTTGGACCTAGCTACCTCGGTGCCTCATAGAAATATTGTTTCACAACCCTCAAGATGGTTCCACTTGACCCATCGGGAAACCTCAAAATCATAATGTGTGGATGGAAGTTTCTTGAGTAAGTTGCTGCTCCAAAACGTCATTGCAAACTTCAGGGTGCTCAACACTTAGGATAGCATTTAAGCTGCTGTTCCAAAACTTCCTGTCAATTTCTACCCTTGATTGGGATGCAGGTGATGTAGAGAGAGATAAAGGATTGCAAGAGAGAGTGGATGCTAAAAGCCAAAAAGGGACCCCGAGGGGAGAAAGAAGATAGCTAAAATCACTAGGAAAGATATTACGAGGAAGAAAATGCTCAATTTGTATTAACCATTCCATATTCAAGGTTTCCAAAGAAAATTAGTATGGGCTCCAAAAATTCATGCACCAATCTCTCCGCATCGTGCTTTTGTTTAACGGGGTAAGTTTTAACAAATTTAGATTCTGGGATAAATTTTCAGAAGACATATTGGGTTTTAGATAAAATACTACCTAGAGATTTCGCCCTCATTTGCGAGGACTTATGATCTGAGTTCTAGTTTCCCATTGACGCAAGCCCCTAGAGTTAATTACCTCTCCCGATAACGAGAGAAAACTTTCGATTAAAGCTAGTCGTTAGATAGGCACTGAGTACCTAGCAAATAGCAGCCGCAACTTTAAGGATTTTTAAAATTGGATTTTAGGGTTTTAAAAAATTGAAATTTATCACCGTATACTTAAAATAGGTGATGGAAGGAATGAAGACAAGCCTGATCAAGATCCCATGGTTCCGTCGTCTCGAGTTGTCATGGTCCCTAGTCTACTTAGTCAAAGGAGGTAGTCGAACCAACCTGACAGAAGGATACTTATCAGCAGCCATGAGTTGCTTTTTGCATATCAAGTCCAAAAATACCCTGCAGACCTGAGGTGATGTTTGTCTAAGGGGATACATTTGAATCCACCTTAACTGACAAAAAGGCTTTGTGCATATCAAGTACATAGTATGATTCATTACTCAAGGACTTGAAACCATTAGGAAACATACGGGCTTTGGTCATATTATAATAAAGTGGCGCCATTTTGCAGCAAAACCACCTAATCAGAGGACTTGTGTCACGTCCCTGCTAGCGAGAGACTATTTGAGGATAAATCTTAATGATACACCAGACACGACATTCGCTCTTTGTGAGCTGAGGTTAATTTCAAATTTGCCACCCCTGACAAACGGTTACAGGAGGTGAATGGGATTTAGTTTTAAGTTTTTGGTCATAAAACTTTCATTTAAATGTTTAGAATTTGGGTAATTTTAGATTTTGAAAATTTAATATGATTTAAACATTGACCCCTCCAGTTGAGATTTACATTCAACGCGGCCATCATCGGGATGAAGTTAAGGTCACTTAAATATCTGTATTTTACATTGGGGTTTAAGTATTTTGAAAATAGGATCCCCTCCGGTTGAGAATTTCTATTAGCACGACCATCATCCGAGTGACGTTAAGGTCACTTTAAATTTCTGTATTTTACATTGGGGTTTAAGTATTTTGAAAAAAGGATCCGTCTGGTTGAGAATTTCTGTAAACATGGCCATCATCGAAGTGGCATTTAAATGATTGATTATTTAAACCTTGTCAACTCTGTTTGTCTGCTAATAAAGGATCAGGTTCAGTTATTGATCTCATAAATTATCATACGAATGCTAACACCCGAGATTCTACTATAATGTTTTTCATTTAAAGAGCCTTTGTGAACTTCATATTTGAATATCCTGATAGATTTATGATTAAGCGTTCATTTGTTAATCAAAGTCATGTCGACTCCAATCATTTCAAGGAGGAGGATGAAACTTGAATATTTAACCCGCACAGCATTCTCAGACCGTTAGATTTAGGAATTGAATGTGACAATCGAAGCACATGCGGGTTTTATTTAGCTTGAAAATAGAATTTTATATTAGTGAGCATATAACCCCGCGCAGCATTCTCAAACATTTATGTTGCAATTTTAATACATTTGTCATAACACATGCAAGGATATATTTTACATATAGATCGAAGTTACTATGAGAGTGTTTGATGAATCTATAGCATAATCATCAATTTTTGTTTTGCAAGACTGGTCATCAACTTCAAAAGAGTCAGTGCAACTCCCCACTCATGGTTGGCTCTCCCTACTTTATCTTGGGAGATGAGTCGCATTCAAAAAATATCATTTATATCACAATAGTGTCTAAATTATGGGCATTGGGATTATTTGTGAGAGGTAATTCAGATAAACTTTCACCTACTCATGTTGTGCATTGTAATCAGGAACTCCTCGGATAGAGATAGTTGTGGAAGAGCTAAATTATGCGTGCGACCCATCTCGGGTTTATCAATATTTATATCATATATGAATGCATCCTTGAGAGAATACTTTGTAAACTAATATTTCATAGCATAGTAGTTTTGTTTATCAGTTATCAAATGAAAAATCATATTTTATGTTGCCTTTAAATTCAGCACTGTTGAATTGATAGTTACTGATGTTGCAAGAACATTTCTAAAGAAAACCACATAATGTCTAAAGCTTGGGTTTCCAATTTTCTAAGCATGTAATCCTCTATCTTCTGATGAAGAACTGAACCACTCCACAGTCAATCTCAAAGACAAACAATGCAGACTTTTAGGCATAGTCTGCACACCAAGGTTATAAAGGAATGCACTCTGCTTCACATGGCAATTAGCTTCATTCTCAACCAGATTAAGAATCTGGTTTAGCTTTAGGGGTGTCAAAATGGATTTTTTGGTCAGGTTCGAGTCCAACCCGAAACTGACCCGCTTCCAGCTTCTCCAACCCGAATCCGACCCGATGGCTTTTCAAGTTGAACCGACCTGACACACGAACCCACAATTATGCAAGGCTGTGAGTGTGAGCTTAGGCAAGGCAAGCGAGCACGGGACGCTGGGGCAAGTGGGGAACTCGGGGGCGAGCGCGAGGCAGGATCGCGATGCGAGCGCAGGGATGGGTCACAGTGAGAGCACAGGGCGAGGTCGCGGCACCGATGCAAGCACGAGGGGGGTTGCGGTGCGAGATTGTGAGTGCAGAGCGTGGTCGCGCTGCTGTGCGGGAGATGACCAGGTCAGTTCCAAGTTGAGTTCAGGTTTTTGGGTTGACCCAAACCCGACCCGAATTTACAATCGATTTAGAATTTGAGACCCGAACCCAACTCGTTTCTCAAAAGGGTTGACCCGAACCCAAAATTTTTGAGTCGGGTTTTCGGGTCGGGTCGAATATTGAAACCCCTACTTAGCTTCTTGTCAACATTACTGCAATCGATAGAACATTGTTTGACTTTGGCAATTATTTCATCCATTTTTTTTATCTTCTTTCTGACAAATGGTGGTAGATCAGCATTTGAAATAGCATCACTCAGAATTTTCTCATGATCTTGGATATTTTTGCTTAAGTTCACGTGACAAGTTCTCTTGTGCTTTAAGTTTGGTAATGCTTGGATAATACGCTCTAGCTACAAAAGTTGATCTTTTAGTTTCTTCACTATAGAATCCTTCATTGTTTCTTTATGCTCTGTTGACCAAAGGCAGCAACTTCCAAATTCAAGCAAGCACAATTTTTTAATATCATCAACTTCCAAGTTAATTCTGCTTCAACAATTTGGGGAGTAGACATCACTTTAGCATGGGAGTTATAGTCCTTTTATTTAGCAGAGATTGAAAAAAAAAAATCACAAGCATTTTTTATTATTTAAAAAAAATGACATTTTATTTGGAATTAATTACGTGGGGTCTTTTGTTTGTTCGGAATTTCGACAACCTTCCAACGTCCCGTCCCCACGAAGGGAGGTTAGGATGCACTTGCCTTTGTTCATCTTTCCTGGATCAAAAGATACAACGGCGCAAGGTCTTCGAATTAAAAATTATCCCGCCCGTATTTAAGATACAACGACGCAGGGGCTTCAAGTTGAACAATACTGCCCAAATCTAAGATACCTGTTTAAAATCTCTTTCCTCTTATTATTATTAATATATATATATATATATATATATATATATATATATATATATATATATATATAACACTGTCTTTGCCAGGTCCCAAGTCCTATATGAGAAAAGTGAAGAGTTGCTTTAGTTAGTCAGCAGCCACATTTAATACATTGTGCTAATGTTAGGGCGTAACGTGTTGTATGGCCTGAATATAGTGACAAGTGTGCAAAGGCCACTGGACTAGCGCTTGGGTGCAGTGTTAAATAACCAACGGTTCCCACATCACGGACAGATGTGGGCAAAAAAGTTAGTCCATGAAACTAAAATCAGGATAAGAACTTGAAATATATATTCCCTTATAGGCAAATTAATGAAATTAATAGATATTATGATTCATAGGACGATAAATATTCTATGTATTCAGCAAACTAAATGGGTTGGAGAGAAGGTGATGTGAAACATAAAGCAGTTGCAAGAATTGCGTGAAAATTATAAAAAGTTATTAAGCTTGCTAATTAAAATTTCATGTTTCACACGATTAGATTCTAGGATTTCTCAGTTAAAGATCTTATAATAGCATGTAGTTACAATATAGAGTAGGGAGAAATTAAAATAAGAACAAAAAATATCAAATGCTTAATTTGCCAATCACAAAAATCCACCGGTTAACAATTAGAAGGGTCGCCTTGAGTTTCCCTCGCTCATACTCTTGAGTATTTTCAGCAGAAGAATAATTTATACAATATTAACGATGCCACCACAAGACAATAGGCACTTACGGTATTGCTCAATGAAAAGTTATTCAGAGAGGAGGTAGCTGGTGGATGTTGGAGGATTTGCCACTGAACGGGAAGTTGATGCTCGTCGATGGCGGTTGTCAAGGAAAAGAAGATCTGATCGATGTAGTCTTCGACGGAGTGGTCAATCTCAAAATCGATGTCGAAGAAGGGAGACCGCTGAACATCCACTCGTCCTTGAGGGTCGAATACGAATCCATGATCGTGCTCGGGGTCGGCCATCCATGGAGAGTGAAAGTTCCTCCAATTTTGGGAGGGGGCTAGGGTGGCTGACAGCTTGTATGGAGAAAGAGGAGAGGAGGGGTCAAGAGGGGCTATGAGAATTTGAGAATTAAATCCAACAATTATTCATGAGCTGGGTAATTAATTGGTGGAGTTAATGAGAGGAGAGAGGGAAGGGAATTCAAATTTTGAATTCCCAAAAGAGAGGGAGGTAGGGGCGGTCGGTTCTTAGAAGGGGGAATTGATTGGGGTTCAATTAGGAAGAGGCTATAAGTGGAGAGAGAGAGAGAGAGAGAGAAGGGGGGGAGAGGGGGGGCCCAATAATGGGGCTTGATTGGGGTGAATTGATTGACTTCTATAATTGGAACTTTAAATTAGGAATGGTTTTAAGGGCCTTTCAAAATTTAAAATTCAAATTAAATTAATGGAGGGAGCTTTCTTAATTAATTCAAAATATGAGGGAAATTTTGAAATTCGAATTTTAGATTTTCCCAAAATGCCTTGAATTAAATCAGGAAAGTAATAATGGGTCAATTTGAAATTGAAACCAAGGGGGGTTGGGTGGTTGGCCGGCGGCAAGGTGGGGGAAAGGGGTTCGGCCGACGATAGGGTGGATTGGCTTGGGGTACGGCCGACGGTATTTTTGGGGGGGAGGGGGGTGGAAGGAAGGGAAAGGGAAAACGGAGAGCCCGAACACTTCCTGCGTCTGGTGGGAGTTGCTTTGCCCTCACCTAGGGATTTTTCCTCTCTCTAGAGCTTTCAACACTGATGAGAACACGAATACAAAAATTTTCTCATTAATCATCATCTCTTACAATAGCGAAGGCCCCCATATATAGTACTCAAAATAAAAGAGACTCAAAGACTAAAATGCCCTCTAGGCTACAATACAAACTAATCCAGCATAGGGGTACAATGATAAAGACCAAGGTTTAAAATTGCGTAAATAAGCCTCGAGGCGTTTTTCGTCCGTGAGGCGAGGCGTAAGCCTCGAGGCGGTGTGAGGCGTAAGCCTCACGGACAAAGAATTGCGTAAATGAGAATTTAACTATTTAAGCAGGTAAATAACAGTTAGAGACTATCATACTATAAAAACAACTAAATAACAATTGAAATTAGTGAAAGACAATAAAATAGATGCATCTCATAGCATAATTCAAAATACAGAACTACAAAATATAAGTTTATCAAAACTCCCAAAATACAAATAAGAAAGAACATCTAATCTCATCATTCTTCAATGTTATTCACTAAATTGGTTATCAAGGGAATCTTCTTCTCCAATTGTATCTATGAATGCCAAATCTTCATCATCTTCAATATTGTCCATTTTTCTCTTCCCTGTTAAATAAGAATGATTAATGTAATGCTAAATGCATATATATATATATATAATGTAATTGCACAAAATAAATTGTGACATACCTTTACTTGATTGTTGTGCTGCAGAACTAGTAGATGTGTGTGGTGTCCCCACTTGATCTGCTTCGCCCCTTAAGACATCCACACTTAGATCCTTTAGCTGCAAGTCTGATAATGGCAAATCTGTCTCATCTATGAACCACTCATTATCAGAAGCTACATCTTCACACACCAAAGGGTCCTCATCATCCTTTAACCTCTTGTTCCTCATCCTTCTATCTCTCAACCTCTTATTGTGCATAATGTACACAAGGGAGTTCATTCTGAGTGTTGAAAGGAGATTTCTTCTCTTAGTTTGCACTTGACTATACGTGCTCCAATTTCGCTCACACCCAGAGGAAGAACAAGTGAGGCCCAAAACTCTAACAGCAAAACTCTGTAACTCAGGGGTGGAATCACCAAATTGGATCCACCATTCCACTATTTTCAAGAGGAAAAAAGATAATCAGGTGATATTAAAGTGTTATGATTATACAGATAATTTGTAAAAAATAAATATACCTGGTGAGCGTTTCGCAATGGTAGATTTGGCTGCTTGCAAACCAAAGAATAAAGTTGCATTAGGAATTGAAATAGATTTGTAATTTTGCAGTGTACAAATGTAGTAACGAACCTAGTGGTAGCAGGGCGAATGATTTCCTTCTTTGAGAACTTTCTCATTAAGGCTAAGACCCATGAATGGTTGTAGATGAACTTTGTGATCTTCTTCGCCCTAGAGAGGGCGCTCTTGTGTTGAGGTAAATCACCAAGTGCCTCTAATATGAGATCGATACAGTGTGCTGCACATGGGGTCCAGTAGAGGTGTTTCCTCTTCTCCATCAACATGTGGCCTGCTGCTTTGTATGCACTGGCATTGTCAGTCACAACCTGAACCACCAATTGCTCCCCAAGCTCCTCAACAACCCCATCTAGTAAAGTGAAAATGAATTCCGCATTTTTAACCTGATCTGAAACTTCAACTGATCGTAAAAATACTGTGCCATAGGGATTATTTACAAGGATATTAATCAAGCTCCTGCTCTTCATGTCAGACCATCCATCTGACATAATAGTAACACCAGTCTCAGTCCAGGTCCGTTTAATCTCATCTATACTCTGCTCTGTGTTTTGCAACTCCTCCTTCAAAATCCATATTCTCAACTCATACATGGAAGGTGCCTTCAACCCTCTCCCGTACAACCCAACAGATCTCAACATATTGAAGTAGGCCGGGGATGTTGCAACATTAAAAGGTATGGCATTTTCAAAAAAAAATCTTCCAATATCCATGCATACCTGACGTCGACCCTCTCTGGTACCAGCTGCAGGCATCATCTGTGCTTCTCCTCTATCCTCTCCTGGATTTATCATGTATTGATCCATAGGACCCCGCACACCTCTATTATGTATAGTGGAGGAAGATCCCTTTCCACTCTCGCTTCCGAAATAAGAACCTTGTTCGACCCTTTCATCAAATTGCTCCTGTTATAGATGTTTGGCCGTGGTACTCTTCTTCATGTAAGCAATAATTTCCTCCTTCACCTTATCCGGTACATTCGCACAAGGTACTACATTCTTATGTGAACCGGATAAGTGTTCCTTCATGCGAGTAACTCCTCCCTTCACCACTTTGTCACAAAAATTACATTTTAAATA
This sequence comes from Dendrobium chrysotoxum, assembly GCA_019925795.1. Classification (NCBI taxonomy): domain Eukaryota; kingdom Viridiplantae; phylum Streptophyta; class Magnoliopsida; order Asparagales; family Orchidaceae; genus Dendrobium; species Dendrobium chrysotoxum. The sequence continues at coordinate 7,613,560 of CM034312.1, forward strand.
CACATATGTTTTCTCGTCGCCTCCTACATCAACTTGCACACTATATTTCCAAGAAAGATCACGCCGCAATGACGTATTTGTCTTTTCCTTACCTCTAACCATGTTTCCTAATGCAAAAAAGGGAAAACAAACCAAAAAATTTCAAAATATTAAAAACCCTAGATTTCCTATAACTTGAAAAATCTTCCATTATACTAAAAAAAAAAACCTAAAATGCGTAGAGGAGTTGTCGTAGAGGGCGGCCGGACTCTCTTTGCTCACCGGCGTGAGGCGGCGCCGGCGGGAGAGGCGGCGGGATGGGCTGGCCGAGCGGACACCGAGAGGATCTGGCGGGATCTGGCGGAAACCGAAGGCTGGGTCGGGATGGGGGAGAGAGATTTGTGAGGGTTTCTTTTTTTTTATTACTCACTTAAGTGAGTGGGACCGGCTTTATGAGGCTTACGCCTCACTAAGAATTGCGCAATTGCGCCTCTGAGGCGCGCCTCTGAGCCAGTGAGGCGTAAGCCTCACCAAATCCCCCAATTGCTTAAGCAATGAGGCGCCCAGGACCAGAATTACGCAGAGGCGCGCCTCTAATTGCGCAATTTTAAACAGTGATAAAGACTAAAACATAAGCACAAGAAATACATAAAATCCATCATAAATAAAGACTCATAATCGTAGCCGTCGATTTTCGATTCCTCCTGTGATTGATGCACCAGAATCTCCTGCTGATGTCCTCATCATTCTCCCTGGGTGGAAGAAAACTCGACCCTGTCGAGCAAGCGTCACGAGTGCCTTCATACAACTCTAGAATGTCGGGATCCAATCTGTGTAGTTCATCACGATCAATCCATGTGTTCTCTGTCTCCGGTTTTCCTTTCCATTGAACAAAGTACCTTTGGCGCCCACCCTCTTTGGTGGAAATGATTTCATCATTAAATATTATTTCAATTTTCTCCGCATTAGGTTAATAAGGAATATTTGGGAGTGGAGGTAGGTTAGGGTTCTCATCAAGTAGGGTCACACAAGGCTCAATATTTAGTGGATTTGTAGGGTTAAACTCTGGTCCCTCAAAGGCTACTAGATCTTCGATGTTAAACGTAGGATTCATGTTAAAACCTCCAGGTATGTCTAGCACATAAGCATTACTATTTATTTTTTATGTTATTTTAAAAGGTCTCGCACTTCTAGCATGTAACTTTTTAACGGTTCCTTGTAGGAACCGTTCCGGACGAATCCGTGCCATTACAAAATCTCCAACCTCGAATTCTTTAAATCTTTTCTTACGATCCGTATTAAGTTTATAATTAGCATTGCTTTGTTCAATCTTTTTATTAATTTCCCTGTGCAATTCCTGGAGATGCGATGCAAATGCAGACGCAGACTCAGATGTTCTCATCTTAGGACATATAGGGATCAAGTCTATAGGCTGTCTAGGTTGGTACTTGTACACAATTTCAGCAGAACTTAGACCCGTGGTTCGATTAACAGAGTTGTTATAAGCGAATTCAGCTGTCGAAAGTTTGGAGTCCCAATCTCGAACGTGTTCTCCTACCAAGGATCTTAAGAGGTTGCCTAGACTCCTATTAACAACTTCTGTTTGGCCATCAATTTGGGGATGAAAAGCGATGGAAAATTACAGTTTGGTACCCATCTTATGCCACAAAGTCTTTCAAAAATAACTAGTAAATTTGATATCCCAATCAGACACTATGATTTTAGATAATCCATATAACCTAACAATCTCATCAAAATATAGTTTCGCGATTTGAGAAGCATCAAAAATTTTGGAACAAGGAAGGAAATGGGCCATTTTGAAAAAATGATCAACTACCACGCAAATAGTCATGTTCTCTAAAAGTCTTTGATAGTCCAAGGATGAAATCCATGCTTACATCCTGCCAAGGGCAATTGGGGACTGGGAGGGTTGTGTAGAAACTAGTATTCTGTTTACGCTGTTTAGTTGGCTGACAAGTGTAACACCTTTTCACCAGTTTACTAACATCACGTTTAAGACTAGGCCAGTAAAAACAATGTTCTACGGAGGAAATGGTTTTCGTTCGACCAAAATGCCCAACTAGTCCTCCAGCGTGTAATTCCCAAACAAGGAATTCTCGAAGTGATGTGTTGGGGATGTAGAGCTTTTGCGATTTGAACAAATACCCATCTTCAAGAAAGAAATCATTAACTATTCATTCACCCCTAATTGTCAGTAAAGAATACATATCCTTAAAGTTAGGGCAGTCTTTATAATTCTCCTTAATACTCTCGAATCCAATTACTTCAGTCCTCATTTCTCGAGTTATCATCATACGACAACTTAACACGTCCGTCGCTTTATTTTCAGAACCTTCTTTGTGTCTGATCGTATAGGTATATTCTTGCAAATATTCGACCCAACGGCCATGTCGGGCATTGAGTTTCTTTTGGGAGTTTATATAATGCATGGCCTCATGATCAGAGAAAATGACAAATTCTTGCAGGAGCAAGTAGTGTCTCTAATATCTAAGGGACTGAATGATGAAATAAAATTGTTTGTCATATGTGGAGTATCGCTGTCTAATGTCATTTAATTTCTCACTGAAGTAAGCCACAGGATGTCCTTCTTGGGAAAGGACTCCACTAATACCAAGGCCAGAAGCGTCACAAGTTACCTCAAAAACTTTAGAAAAACTAGGTAGACGCATGATAGGGGCTTCTACCATTCTCTTCTTAATCTCTTCAAAAGCTTTAGAGGAAGATATAGTCCAATGAAATTTGCCTTTTTTCAAACAATCAATTATTGGGGTGACGATGTTGCTAAAATTCCTAATAAACCTCTGATAGAATGTGGCCAATCCGTGAAAACTCCGAACATCCCTGATATTCTTAGGTTCAAGCCACTCATTAATTGCACGCACCTTTTCAGAATGCTGATATCCCTTGGGATGATATAATAAATCCTAGAAAGGTAACACTATCTGTGAGGAATGTACATTTCTTAGGATTTGCATATAACTGTTCTTTCCTCAAAATCTCACAAACTTGTTTTAGGTGATCTAAATGTTGTCCAACCGAATTACAATAGATCAGAATGTCGTCAAAATAAACTACCATAAACTTTCCTAAGAATGGGCGGAGGACTTGAGTCATGACCCTCATGAAAATGCTAGGTGCATTGCTAAGGCCAAAAGGCATGATCATCCATTCATATAAATCATCATTAGTCTTAAATGCCGTCTTACATTCATCACCAGGGTGGATCCTGATTTGGTGATATCCACTCTTGAGGTCAATTTTTGAAAAGAGGATGTCTTCAGTCATCATGTCTAGCATATCATCCAAACGGGGAATGAGAAAATGGTATTTTACCGTAATTTTGTTGATTGCGCGACTATCAACACACATTCTCCACGAGCCATCTTTCTTGGGAGTCAAAAGTGCAGAAACGGCACATGAGCTCAGACTCTCTTTAATAAATCCTCGCTAGAGTAAATCATCAACTTGCTCTTTTAACCTAGCATGCTCTTCCAGATTCATACGATAGTGAGGCAGGTTGGGTAAGGAAGCTCCAGGTACTAAGTCAATGGCTTGTTGGATGTCCCTCAAAGGGGGAAGTTGATTGGGTAGATCTTTAGGGAACACATCAGCAAAAGTTTCAAGGAGAGGTTTGACCTCTGCCGGGATTAGTTCTTCCGTTTCAATTATCGCTTCCCGGGCTACCAAAGCGTACATGGGTGACCCATGACTAAGTTCAACATCTAAATCTTTTGCAGTCAGGAGATTTAGGCCTTGGCTAGGTTTTATAGGAGTAGGCTTAACTTCCTCTTTAGAAGGCTTCAGCTGGGAAGGCAACCATTTAATCTTTTTACCGTTATGTTCAAACACGCAGGGGTATTAGATCTCGCATAAACATGAACATCGTTGTCAAATAACTATGGGCGACCAAGGATAATTTGACCTACATCCATTGTCACAACGTACACACCAAATCTTTTCCTTGTATCCCACAAACTCAATGGGGATAAGGCTCTTGTCTTTTACTTCTAAAGCGGTCGAATTGATCCACGCAACCTTATAGGGATTCGGGTGGGGAACCGTTTTCAGATTTTGGTAATCATGGTGGAAGAGACTGCGTTAATACAGCTTCCATTGTCGATAATAACCTTGTAGTTCTTGTCACCAATCTTGGTGAAGGTGTGAAAGATGGAAGTTCTATGCTAGTCGTCACTCAGCTTAGGTTGAGATAAGGCACACCTAACAACTTGAAGTTCAACATAATCATTTTTTGCAGGCAATGAATCATGGCAGTATCTTCTTCACAAAAGAAATCATCCTCGGCATCAATAAGACGAACTAATTTAGTATCAGGCTCATCCTCGTCCTTGACAACTTTTTCAATTATGGTGACTTTGTAAGAGCTGGAGCATTACGAGGCAATGTGTCTATATCTATGACACTTAAAACACTTGGTTCTTGGGTTAGTTTTGGCCGCCTCACGCTCAGGAGTTTTACCCTCGTAGTCAGGGCGGCGTTGGAATTGGCCAACAGTGGGCCGACCAGTCATAGGGCCGGGAGGTTTGTTTTGAGATTGACAGGGGGCAGTTTTGAAAGGAGGTGGTCGGGTGTCTAGGTTACGGGAATGGGACTGAGTCCTAGACTCTTCAAGATCAAGTACAAGGCTGCAAGCAGCTTCAAGAGTAATGACTCCTCTTGCAAAAAGTTCATTATGAAGGCCCTCCCTAAGGCCAGCTCTAAACATTGATAGGATTTGGGCTGGGGTGGTGGTCTCTTCGCCACTACAACGAATCATATAATCATCGAAAGCAGAAATGCAGTCCTTCACGAGTTTGTTATCCTGAGTCAGTCTATTCCACCTATCTAAGAATATGGGGTAATAGGACAGAGGGAGGTATTTCTGCTTGTGTTCTTGTTTCATAGCTCTCCAGTCAGTGATGGGGTATTCACCTCGAGCTTCACGCATATTTTCTAAGTTCGTCCAGTATTAACTAGCTCTCCCTGTAAGTTTCATCTCAGCAAACCTAACCTTTCTAGCTTCTGAAATATTGTACCATTTGCAATAGCTATCCATTCCTTTAAGCCAGTCCAGAAAGACTTGTGGGTCGAGAGTGCCATCAAAGGAAGGTGCGTCAATTCGAATGTTTTTGAGTAGTTGAGCGTCATTATCTCGCCAACTCGGATCATGGCCCACTGGTTCGCGATTGGGCCTAAGGTTGTTATGACGGTGTGGGTCTCGAGGAGGTCCGCCATCAGCTCATGCCTCTTCAATATAGGGGGAAGGAGGCCTAAAGGGGGTATACATCATATGGTTTCCTAGTCTCTCAATGTTGTCTAAACGTTCTCCAGCTTGGTGGCGAAAATCAGCTAACTCACCTTGGGTATCTCTTAGTTGTTGGGTCACAGTTCCTAATTGACCTACGATAAAGTCTAAGGTACGCTGAATTTGTTCAGAGTCCATTGACTCTAAAGTTTGGTAACTAATACAGACACAACTATAATATAATGACATTGTATGGAAAGGGTGGATGCAACTAAGACATCTACTAAATGCGTATGTGGAATCCTAGAATGCAATGATGACACAACCGGGCTATGATACCAAGATGATGTGAAACATAAAGCAGTTGCAGGAATTGCGTGAAAATTATAAAAAGTTATTAAGCTTGCTAATTAAAATTTAATGTTTCACACGATTAGATTCTAGGATTTCTCAGTTAAAGATCTTATAAAAGCATGCAGTTACAATATAAGTAGGGAGAAATTAAAATAAGAACAAAAAATATTAAATGCTTAATTTGCCAATCACAAGAATCCATCGGTTAATAATTAGAAGGGTCGCCTTGAGTTTCCCTCACTCATACTCTTGAGTATTTTCAGCAGAAGAATAATTTATACAATATTAACGATGCCACCACAAGATAATAGGCACTTACGGTATTGCTCAATGAAAGGTTATTCGGAGAGGAGGTAGCCGGTGGATGTTGAAGGATTTGCCACTGAACGGGAAGTTGATGCTCGTCGATGGCGGTTGTCAAGGAAAAGAAGATCTGATCGATGTAGTCATCGACAGAGTAGTCGATCTCAAAATCAATGTCGAAAAAGGGAGACCGTTGAATATCCACTCGTCCTTGAGGGTCGAATACGAATCCATGATCGTGCTCAGGGTCGGCCATCCATGGAGAGTGAAAGTTCCTCCAATTTCGGGAGGGGGCTAGGGTGGCCGGCAGCTTGTATGGAGAAAGAGGAGAGGAGCGGTCAAGAGGGGCTATGAGAATTTGAGAATTAATTCCAACAATTATTCTTGAGGTGGGTAATTAATTAGTGGAGTTAATGAGAGGATAGAGGGAAGGGAATTCAAATTTTGAATTCCCAAAAGAAAGGGAGGGAGGGGCGGCTGATTCTTAGAAGGGGGAATTGATTGGGGTTCAATTAGGAAGGGGCTATAAGTGGAGAGAGAGGGGGGGGGGGGGGAGAGGGGCGGCCCAATGACGGGACTTGATTGGGGTGAATTGATTGACTTCTATAATTGAAACTTTAAATTAGGAAATGATTTAAGGACCTTTCAAATTTTAAAATTCAAATTAAATTAATAGAGGGAGCTTTCTTAATTAATTCAAAATATGAAGGAAAATTTGAATTTCAAATTAATTTGAAATTTGAAATTCAAATTTTAGATTTTCCCAAAATGCATTGAATTAAATCAGGAAAGTAATAATGGGTCAATTTGAAATTGAAACCAAGGGGGGTTGGGTGGTTGGCTGGCGGCAAGGTGGGGGAAAGGGGTTCGGCCGACAGTATTATTGGCGGGGGGAGGGGGAAAAAAAGGAAGGAAAAGGGGAAACGGAGAGCCCGGACACTTCCTGCAACTGGCGGGAGTTGCTTTGCCCTCACCTAGGGACTTTTCCTCTCTAGAACTTTCAACGCTCATGAGAACACGAATACAGAAATTTTTTCATTAATCATCATCATCTCTTACAATAGTGAAGGCCCCCATATATAGGCCTCAAAATAAAAGAGACTCAAAGACTAAAATGCCCTCTGGGCTACAACACAAACTAATCCCGCATAGGGATACAATGGTAAAGACTAAAACATAAGCACAAGAAATACATAAAATTCATCATAAATAAAGACTCCTAATTGTAGCCGTCGATCTTCGATTCCTCCTGTGATAGACGCGTCAGAATCTCCTGCTGATGTCCTCATCAAAAGGCTATGAAGATTAATAGTTTAGGATTTAAACTATGATATTCTGGTAAGAGTCGTACTAGAAATGGTTTAGGTATGATTATAGATAAGAGTTTAAAGAATAATGTTGTAAAAATTAATAGAATTGAAGATACAATTATAACTTTAAAGATTGTTAATAACATTTTTTAATCATACAGAATATATGATATGATCTACATACCTTATAATGTGGTTTATCCATTCCTAAATCATATTATGATTGCATGTATTATTTCATATTATCCCCAGAAAGTATGATATGTTCAATTCACTTTCTATGAGTTATCGCAAGTTTTATTAAGGAAACATACGTTTGCCCAACTCAAATATTGGGTGATGTGCAAGCCAGTGCATGTTCCTAGTGTAATCTGTTGTTTCCATTGACTCTATCAAATGTCACCTCTGCTTTCCTTACCACTACTCCAAAGTATTGTTGATGACTGCCCCACTGGTAACCACTATTATAGCTACAATCCTGCCTCATAATAACCTCTCATTAATTCATAGTTGTTGCCTTATATCTCCTCCTTTCATAGCTATAGTCCAACAAAACCTTTGTTAAATATCCTTGTCATTAATTGCTCGGGAAATTTTCCAATTTTAGTAGCTTCCTAATGTAATTTTGGAAGAGGAATTTATGGAAAAATCAGGAATTCATGTTGTTTTGAGTAGATTGATATAGATTCCGTAACTTTTTATCCTACTTTTTTTTAAGGTTATAATGGGAACATGATGCATGTAGAAAAAATAATGAAAATTCAACAATGAATATTAAAATGTAACTTATGTTTTCCTCTCCGTTATGTGTTTGTTTGTTTGATGTAAATTCTTCAAGTGCTTCATACTTGTCGATGACTATTTCCTGAGGGAAAACTCAAGTACTACCACGAGGCTCAATTCCTCCCTTTAAGGTGATTTTTACTCTTATTCTTATCTATTTAATTGCTTAGTTGCATTAGGATTTGCGAATTGACTGATATTTTGTCATATAAGATATGTGTTATGCTTTTTTTTTTTTAACATGATCTTGATGAGTTCCTAAATTTTATTATCAGTCATTGTTTTCTTGTAATTTTTTTGGATTTTGGATGATTATTACATTAACTTCTAAAATTAATGGCGTGTTTGCTATCCATACATCAAAAGCAATAAGTTCTACTAAATTTATGAATTAATAACCTGCGTATTGCAAACTTTTTGTATGTTTATCCTGCATCTCATCCAAGGTTGCCTTATAAACCCTAGATTTTCTTAAATTCTACACCATCGCGTGACACCATATCAAGTTAAGGTAAACACTTGGGAATCTTCTGAGAAAATTTTCATGTGAACAACAATGCTATGATAAACAAAATGCCCCAATATGATCAATAGTCCTCAAAAAAAAAAATGAATTACCATTAAAGAAAGATGTTGTAGCTGCTATCAATGACAAATTCTAGATGCATTGAAATCTACCGTTCATGCATATAGGAAAAAGAAAGTCAAATGAGACCCAATAAGGTTGCCTCACCTCTTCAAATTTCTCAAAGTTCTGAGTATCCAACTCATCCTTAACCTCCGGCTTAAAGGCAGCTTCCATCATATAAAGCCGGTCCCAGTTAATATCCTTAAACCAAGCATGTGCCTGATTTTATTAACAAGTTAATCAGTGGCATACAACCAAAAAAGAGTCACAAAAGTATAGCAGAATAATATTTATCAAAGGAAAACCTTTATTTCATGAGCTCCTCTTGTTCCTAGTCTCTTCTCCACATTGCAAAGCAACTTGGTAATTAGATCTTTAGCTTGAGGGGACAGCTTTGCCTCCACAGGAAATTTTAAGTGAGTTTTCCAATTAACTATCTGTGCAGTTTAAGACAAGCAGATTGAGCTTAATAGATGTATGATATTTCTTTGGATGCAGTAGATTTGAGTTGGATCTGAGTTTGATGTTAATAGGTGTCAAAGATAAAATCATAGATCAAGGAGTAAGATCCCTTGAGTTAGTGAAAACATAGAAGCTAAATGACGACAACAGTTAGATGTGAAATGCCAAATTGAAAAACTGATAAACTTTGACACTTTACGACTTAGTAGTTCAGCCAGAAAGATAATGAAGTAGATTCACATAATTTTGTACACACTGCTAAAAACTAAACAATCTAATTGAAGATTAAAATTAAAATGCAACCTTTCTGCAGGTTGACATTGGTTCTTCAGAATAGAAGGGGGGGTAGCCCACAAGCATTTCATACATAATTGCACCAAGCGACCACCTGATGAAATTGCACTAATCAAGATCTTACCAATTCAGGATAGAGGGCACCAATAAAATTATTTAAAACAACATTTAGCAAAAACCTACCAATCACACTCCATGCCATATCCTTTCTTCAACAGCACTTCTGGAGCAATGTAATCAGGAGTACCAACAGTTGAGTAAGCCTGCAACCAAAAAACGGCTAATGCCAAATTAAGCTCAACAACGAGAAAGTTAAAGCAATTAATAAAAGGTTTATCATAATCAATCTAAAATAAGTCAAATCCAGTAAGCTGAGCTAGATCCGCCACAACCGATCAGCAACTGAAAAAGCCTTTGCTGGGTAAAAAAAAATGCAACGATGTCAAGTAAACCAAAGGTGCGGCTTCCTTTGACCCCCATGAACCAAGTGAATCCAACGCACATCAATAATGGGCTCTGAATATGACCCAAGGAAATTGCAAATGTTAGAGATGATCTCTACACATTCATCATTGACATGCCTTTGTCATCATAAAATTTGGCATCATTCCATCATTAGAGAACTTTAGCATTCATTTAGATACCATTTCCATAGTTGGCATAATTAGTTCTATCAAAATCACGAAAAATCCTATTAAATATTACAAGACAAAGAATATTGAGACTAGGCATCAATGCATACAAGCATGATCCTGTAGGAAAGGAAAAGTGTAGCTTGAGATTGTGAGCAACAAATTTCCCTTTTTCTTTGGCTAAAACCCGCATAAGATAAGCTTTCAATAGTAAAAACATGAAGTGGAATTTTAGATCATCATGCATGATTATTTATTTCTTGATATGGATTTTATTATAAATATTTGAATTTGCATGCTATGCACGACAAAAAGATTTCCCAAGTATACATTTATTCTTGGATCATGAATTTTCAACTGCATATATCATGCTCATGGCCTCTTACGAATTTTCTGAAATTTTGAGTGAAGAATGGTGAATAGAAGGTGATCATAAATGCCAAATGGCACGTTTTCCATTTTTCATTCCATTTGAACGAGCATGTCAAGATTTAGCTGTTAGCTATAGATAGGTGGAAACTTTCTTAAGACTTTTCTTATTAGACCTTGAGTATCTAATTTTAAATTGGAAAAATGGAAATTTTGGAATTATGGGATTGTAAGAAACTCTTAGGGACTATTTAGTTGGATGTTATCAAAATAAATGCGAGTTATGTAGAGTAACTGAAATGCATGCATTTCAAAAATACAACAGTTGTTTGGTTGAATGCAAATCAAATACATTAAAATATTTTTTATGATTTTCTTCATACATTACAAATGCACTGAAATGCAAATAAGGGTAAAAATGAGTAGCAATTGGTGGCAGCAACATATGATAGCTAGCGAACGTGGGCAAGAACAATAAACGAAGACTGAATGGCAGTAGGTAGCGGTGGCTTGTGACAATGGTCAACGGTGGACTCGATGGTGATTGGTACTTGGTGATGGAAGGAATTTCGAGCGAGTGAAATGTGGGGACTTAAAATAGCTAGATTTGAGTGTTTCCCAAATGCATGAAAAATAAAAACTTTTTGGTATTTCAAATCACTCAAATTTTTATTTTGTATTTATTTTGCTTTAAACCAACTAAATAAAAAATAGAATACATGAAAATAGAATGCAAAACTCAACAAATGTAGCAAACCAAACAGCCCCTAAAAGTTCGTATTCACATTTTAATCTAATGAGGGCATCAGATCTTGGAGATTTACTAGAGGCGGGGCCGATAAACTACGGCCATGATCGCACTGATTTATTTTTTAGTATTATATGTATTTGAGTTTATTACAGCATTTTTCATTTGTACCCTCACTTGACGGAATAGTCATATGTAAGCCCTAAGGGCATGTTGGTCTTTTTATTTCTCTTCATTGTATGAGGCTATTTAAAAGTCACCTCCTTCTCTTTGAGGTGAATGATGATTATTAGAAGAAATTTCTACACTTGTATGTTTTGGGAGAGCTTGAGAGTTCTTAGAGAGATTGAAGTCCCTAGGTGAGGGCATCGGAATACCCACCAACCGCAGGAAGCGTCCAGGTTCGTGGTCGACCTCCTCTTTCCCCGTCCTCCCCTCTCTCCCCCACAAACCACCGGCCATCTCCTTTCCTCCCTCTCTCAGCCAAACCCCATCACCACCTCAACCCGACCGACCACCCCACCTCCCCTCCCTCTAGCCGCCGGCCACCTAAAGCCTCATCCCTAACCGTTGGCTAAGCCAACCCCAAACCCCACCGCCACCTAACCCTAACCCTAATCCTAGCCGTCGGCCATGCAAACCCTAATCTCCTTTGCCTCCAAAATTCAAATCCCTAGTTAGTACTTTCCATTTATTAAACATCTTAAATTAGAAAAGCTATTGATTTCAATTTTCAATCAATTTGAATTTGAAATTGAAATTATTTCCTAAAATACGATGATTTATTTTTGGAAAGTTACTTAAATCAAGTCCAATTAAATTTCAAATTGGATTTGATTTAAATCAATTATACCCAATTTGAGGTTCTTGATAAGGCAAGCCTTAACTCCCCTTCCCAAAGCCCCACTCCACCTAGGCATGCCGCTGGCCCCTTCCCCCTCTCTCTTCCTCATTAAATTCCTTTCTTCTTGGAGCCTCAATCAATTCTCTCATCAAGGAGTGTCTTTCCTTTCCCTCCCCTTATTTGAAATTCAAAATTCAAAACCCTAATTCCCTCCTACTCAAATCTGAAATTCAACTTCAGATTTTATGAGAAGAACTTCCCTCCTAAAATAAGATCACAAACCTGAAAATAGGATCCCTTTTCCTCTCCCATATGGCCGGCCCCTCCTTTGTCCTCCACCTCCATTACTCCTCCTAAACCCTTCCTCCTTGCTGCTATGACCTTCTCACCAAAGTCTCCACCTGTTGTCCTAAAAATTTCAGCAATAATACTTGCTGCCCTGTTCGTTGGAAGTCCTCTCTTTGCTGACCAAAAGAGTCCGGCATCCCGACGTGCTGTCTACTCATGTATGGCGGATCCAGAACGTGACCACGGGTTCGTTTACAACGATCAAGGTCAAGTCGATATCCTCAACTCACCGTTCTTTGACGTCAATCCGAAGATTGACTAAACCGTAGAGGAATACACAGAGAGGATCGTCTTCACCCTCGCCGAAGCCATCGACAACAACTCTCTTCCGTGCAGTGGCAGATCGTTTCCAAACCTTGATCAAGGTAAATTTCTCCTCCAAATCTTTTCCTTCTAAGTTTCACCTTAATTTGTGGCATCACAAAGTACATGCAACACTTTCTCCGTTTTACCAATCATTAAAATGAGTTGAGTGAAGGACCAAACTTGTGACTATTCTTATTGTTAAGTTAGGGATTTCTATTGAAACTCCCCCATGCTTGCTGGTCTTGATTAGTATTGATTATTTGTGTTTCTAAACTCTTAAATATAATTTGGCCTAAGCTTTAATCACCTTTCAAATGTTCTAACTTTTTGTTTAAGTCACGAGAAGCTAACATAATTATTATTGCCCAAATTCAACAGGCGTGTAATTTTAATATTGCATAATTGCGCATATATTCTAGTTCTACATCATTTTGGTATCAGAGCATGGTTGCATTTAAGTGCCTCTTAGGAAAACTTTTCTTTTATGTTTAGCATCTAAATCGCATCCTGCACGTATTAAACTTATTTGTCTGTTAGCATATTCATCTCTTTCATATTTGCATAGTTCTGAGTCACCCTTAGACATTAGAATGGACCCGGAACAACTACACAGGACTCTAGATCTATTGGTAGGTCAGATGAACACCATTAGTCAACAACTCAAGAAAAACCAAGTTGACTTAATTGATCTCCGTCGTCAGACGATAGAACAATTTGACACCCTAGAACGAGTTAGGAACCACCCTGCACCTTATACACCTTATAGACCTCCTTCCATGTACGAAGATGATACTTTTCAAGACGAGGAACCACCTCGTGCCCCTTATCGAGTCCCCCAATATGGACATGACCATAACCCCGACCCGGGTATTCCACTAATGAAAAATATCAAGGTCGATGCCCCAACCTTTGACGGTACCCTCGATCCCCAACTTTTCCTAGACTTGATCAAATGGTACAACATCTCTAAAACTAGAAAAGTCCGATTTGCTGAAAAGAAATTAATAGGTAGGGCTAGTCAATTTTGGTCCAATTTAGAAAGTTTTAGGAAATCTCGTAATGAATATCCCATCACTGATTTGCCTTCAATGAAGCGTGAGCTCAAGCAGAAGTACTGACCTCCTTCGTACTTCCCTAGGCTCTTAGATAAATAGAATAGGCTAACCCAAGATAACAAACCGGTAAAGGAATACATTGCAGCCTTTGACGATTATCTAATTCGCTGCAAGGGGGAAACCTATACTACCTCCACTCAAATTCTTTCTATGTTCCGTAACGGGTTGCACGAGGATCTGCACAACGAACTATTTGCCCAGAACATCACTACCCTAGAAAATACCTACAGTTTAGTCTGGACCTTGAGGAAACCCATCCCCAACATCCTAATCGACACCAAGATTCAAGGCTTTCCTACCGATCCTCCAGTGGTTTGGCCCCTCATCACTCCTCTACACGGCCTAACCCTGGAAATACTACCCAACCACCTTCTGGTCCTCCCACACCCCGTCCTAACTTTAGAAGTAAGCCTCCCACCCCGGATACTCCTAGATCCCATCCAGGAACCAAGTTCTTTCGATGCCAGGGGTATGGGCATATCTCTTCTCAGTGTTCTGGTCCCTACAAAGTCATTATTATCGAGGAGATCACTGAAGAAGAGCCTGAGTCCGAGGTTGACCAGATTCACCAAGTTAAAGAGGATGGTGAATTCTTTGAGGAGGATGACGACACTGCTGTTGTCCACTGTATACAGAAGCTTGACCCCTCTCCCATCTGCGTGGTGAGATGTGCGCTGTCATAACCCGTTGCCACTGATGACTGGCGCAGGACTTCTATCTTTCACACCTACACCAAACTTAAAGATAAACACTATAAGGCCATAGTGGATAGTGGCAGTTGCATTAATGCGGTCTCCTTCAGCATGATGTCCAAGCTTAATCTGTCTGTCGTTCCTCACCCAAACCCTTATAAGGTAGCTTGGATCAACTCCACTGCCTTAGAGCTGAAGGAGCAAAGCCTCATACACATCTCCTTCGCTGACTATAAAGAGAACGTGTGGTGTGATGTCCTTGTAATGGATGTTGGACAAATCATCTTAGGGCGTCCCTGGCTCTTTGATAATGATGTCCATATCTATGGTCGTTCGAACACCTGCATGTTTGAACATGCAGGCAAGAAGATCAAGCTTCTGCCTACACAGCCTAAGGTTAGGGACAATCCCAAACCTAACCCAATCCAACCCAAAAGGGGGCTGAATCTTGTGACCGCCAAGGTCTTGGATTCTAAGATTGCCCAAGGAACTCCCCTGTACGCCCTAGTTGGCCGTAAGACTCCCACTGAGTCTGATGAACCTATTCCTCAGGAGTTCCAACCCATACTGAGTGACTTTGCTGATATCTTCCCTGATGATCTCCCTAATCAATTACCTCCACTTAGAGACATCAAGCATGCCATAGACCTCGTCCCTGGAGCCTCCCTCCCTAACCTGCCCCACTATCGCATGAACCCCACGGAATATGCTGAACTCAAGAAGCAGGTGGACGAGCTACTGCAGCGGAGATTTATCAAAGAAAGTCTTAGCCCGTGTGCTGCCAGCCCCCCTTACACCAAAAAAGGATGGCACTTAGAGGATGTGCGTTGATAGCCGTGCTATCAATAAAATCACTATCAAATATCGCTTTCTTATCTCAAAGTTAGACGATATGCTTGACATGATATCTGGAGCCACTCTTTTCTCAAAGATTGACCTTAAGAGTGGGTAACACCAAATCCGAATCCAACCCGGTGATGAGTGGAAAACTGCCTTTAAGACCAAGGATGGTCTGTATGAGTGGATGGTCATGCCATTCAGGTTGAGTAATACCCCGAGTACATTCATAAGAGTCATGACCCAAGTGTTGCGCCCTTTTATGGGTAAGTTTGTCGTTGTCTACTTTGACGACATCCTTATCTATAGCCAATCTATAAGTCAACACTTAGACCATTTAAGACAGGTTTGTGAAGTCTTAAGGAAGGAACAATTTTATGTTAATCCTAAGAAATGCACATTCCCTTGTTAACCGAGTCATTTTTCTGGGATTTATCGTGTCTGCCCAAGGGGTCTTTGCAGACCTCGAGAAGGTGAAAGCCATTGTTGAATGGCATGTTTCTCAAAACATTCAAGAAGTCTGCAGCTTTCCACGGTTTAGCCACCTCCTATAGGAGATTTATTAGAAACTTTAGTACCATTGTGTCTCCTATCACTGATTGCCTCAAGAAAGGTGATTTTCACTAGACCCCGGCTGCCACCAAAGCCTTTAAGGAAATTAATACAGGAATGGTGGAAGCCCCAGTTATGAGACTTTCTAACTTCTTCAAAGTCTTCGAAGTGACCTGTGATGCTTCGGGGGTCGAAATTGGAGGAGTCATGTCCCAAAAAAGTCACCTTGTTGCTAATTTTAGCGAGAAGCTAAATGACATCCGGCAATGCTATTCCACGTATAAAAAAGAGTTTTATGCTGTGATCTAATCCCTTCGTTATTAGCGACACTACTTTCTCCCGCAAGAGTCCGTTATCTTTTCGGATCACGAGGCTCTACATTATATCAACTCCCAGAAAAAGTTGAACGCATGTCACAGTCGATGGGTAGAATTCTTACAAGAGTGCACTTATACCCTTAGGCATAAGGCAGGAGTTGAAAAAAAAGCTGCCGATGCCCTCAGCCGTCGTATGATGACTACCACTGAGATGAGGGCAGAAGTCATCGAGTTTGAGCAAGTCAAAGAAGACTATTTGGAGTGCCCCGACTTTAAAGAGATTTACTCTCTTTTATCCACAAGCAACACACGCTTTGTGGATGATTTTCTCTTAAAGGACGGATATCTTTTCAAAGCCCAAAAGCTGTGTCCATAGCACTTCCCTTAGGGAATACCTTGTTTGGGAACTTCACGCCGGAGGTCTCGCCAAACACTTCAGTCGAGATAAAACTATTGAGGCAATAGAGTACCGCTTCTTTTGGCCAAGCCTCAAGAAAGATGTGGGCAAAATGGCCAGTAGGTGCCACACTTGCCAATTAGCCAAACAACGAAAGCAAAACACTAATCTCTACACTCCTTTGCATGCTCCCAGCTATCTGTGGCAGTATGTTAGCATGGACTTCATCCTAGGTCTGCCCAAAAAATAAGTAGGAATGATGCCATATATGTCGTAGTTGACCGCTTCTACAAGATGGCACATTTCCTGCCCTACTCTAAAACGTCTGATGCCTCCCATATCGCCAAACTATACTTTGACGAGATCTTTAGATTACACGGTTTACCCAAAACCTTTGTAACTGACAGAGATGTTAAGTTCACGAGTTATTTCTGAAAAACCCTCTGGATGAAAATGGGCACCAAACTCCAATTCTCCACAACCTTTCATCCCCAAATAGATGGTCAAACCGAAGTGTTCAATAGGAGTCTAGGAAACCTGTTGAGATCCTTAGTGGGTGAATATATTAAAAATTGGGATTCCAAACTTCCCACAGCCAAGTTTGCCTATAATAATTCTGTAAATTACACCACTGATTTAAGTCCTGCTGAAATTATATAAGGGTACAAACCTAGACCACATTTAGATCTCATACCCATATGTCCTAGGTATAGGCTTTCTGAGTCTGCATCCTCATTTGCATCTCATCTGCATGAATTACATAAAAAAATTACACGTCGAATTGAACAAAGCAATATTAATTTTAAACTTCATGCTGACCTTAAACGAAGATTTAAAACATTTGAAGTTGGTATGTGGATTCGTCCAGAATGATTTCCGTAAGGAGCCGGTAAGAAATCACATGCTAAGAGTGCAGGACCATTCAAAATAATCAAGAAAATCAATGACAATGCTTATTTGGTAGATCTTCTTGCAGAATTCAATATTAATCCTTCTTTTAACATAGAAGATTTAGTAGCCTATGAGCGTCCAGAGTTTAACCCACCAAATCCACTTCAAACTGAGCCTTGTGTGACCCCACCCTATGAGAACCCAAGCCTACCTCCACTCTCAAATGTTTCCAAAATACCTATGACGAAGAAGATTGATATGATTCTAAGTGATGATATTATTTTCAGAAAAGAGGGTGGACGAAGAAGGTATTTGATAAGGTGGAGAGGTAAGCCCGAATCAGAGGACACCTGGTTAGAGCGTAAGGAGCTTCAGCAGATTGACCCAAATGCATTAGAGTTTTACGAGAGCACCCGGATGCGTACTCGACGGAGTCGAGCTCTTTCCCACCACGGGAGAATGATGAGGGCATCCGACCTTGGAGAGCTTACCAGAGGCGGAGCCGACGATCTACGGCCACGATCGCACCAATTTATTTTTGAGTATTATATGTATTTGAGTTTATTACAGCATTTTTCATTTGTACCCTCACTTGACAGAATAGTCATATGTAAGCCTTAAGGGCATGTTGGTCTTTTTATTTCCCTTCATTGTATGAGACTATTTAAAAGCCACATCTTCTCTTTGAAGTGAATGATGACTATTACAAGAAATTTCTGCACTTGTGTGTTTTGGGAGAGCTAGAGAGTTCTTGGAGAGATTGAAGTCCCTAGGTGAGGGCATCGCAATACTCACCAACCGCAGAAAGCGTCCGGGTTCATGGTTGACCTCCTCTTTCCCCGTCCTCCCCTCTCTCCCCCATAAACCACCGGCCATCTCCTTTCCTCCCTCTCTCAGCCAAACCCCATCACCACCTCAACCCGGCCGACCACCCCACCTCCCCTCCCTCTAGCCGTCGGTCACCTAAAGCCCCATCTCTAACTGTTGGCTAATCCAACCCCAAACCCCACCGCCACCTAACCCTAATCCTAGCCACCGGCCATCCAAACCCTAATCTCCTTTGCCTCCAAAATTCAAATCCCTAGTTAGTACTTTCCATTTATTAAACATCTTAAATTAGGAAAGCTATTGATTTCAATTTTCAATCAATTTGAATTTGAAATTATTTCCTAAAATACGGTGATTTATTTTTGGAAAGTTACTTAAATCAAGTCCAATTAAATTTCAAATTGGATTTGATTTAAATCAATTATACCCAATTTGAGGTTCTTGATAAGACAAGACTTAACTCCCCTTCCCAAAGCCCCACTCCACCTAGGCATGCCGCCGACCCCTTCGCCCTCTCTCTTCCTCATTAAATTCCTTTCTTCTTGGAGCCTCAATCAATTCTCTCATCAAGGAGTGTCTTTCCTTTCCCTCCCCTTATTTGAAATTCAAAACCCTAATTCCCTCCTACCCAAATCTGAAATTCAACTACAGATTTTATGAGAAGAACTTCCCTCCTAAAATAAGATCACAAACCTGAAAATAGGATCCCTTTTCCTCTCCCATATGGCCAGCCCCTCCTCCTCTCTCCTCCACCGCCATTACTCCTCCTAAACCCTTCCTCCTTGCTGCTATTACCATCTCACCAAAGTCTCCACCTGCTGTCCAGGAAATTTCAGCAATAATACTTGCTGCCTTGTTCGTTGGAAGTCCTCTCTTTGCTGACCAAAAGAGTTTGGCATCCCCGACATGCTGTCCACTCATGTATGGCAGATCCAGAACGTGACCACGGGTTCGTTTACAACGATTAAGGTCAAGTCAATATCCTCAACTCACCGTTCTTTGACATCAATCCGGAGATTGACCAAACCATAGAGGAATACGTAGAGAGGATTGTCTTCACCCTCGCCGAAGCCATCGATGAACAACTCTCTTCCGTGCAGTGGCAGATCATTTCCAAACCTTAATCAAGGTGAATTTCTCCTCCAAATCTTTTCCTTTCTAAGTTTTACCTTAATTTGTGGCATCACAAAGTACATGCAACACTTTCTCCATTTTACCAATCATTAAAATGAGTTGAGTGAGGGGACCCAACTAGCGACTATTCTTATTGTTAAGTTAGGAATTTCTATTGAAACTCCCCCATGCTTGCTGGTCTTGATTAGTATTGATTATTTGTGTTTCTAAACTCTTACATGTAGTTTGGCCTAAGCTTTAATCACCTTTCAAATGTTCTAACTTTTTGTTTAAGTCACGAGAAGCTAACATAATTATTATTGCCCAAATTCAACAGGTGTGTAATTTTAATATTGCATAATTGTGCATACATTCTAGTTCTACATCATAATCCATATTTAAACTAGTCATGTTTAGAAAATTTTGAAATACAATAATTTCAGCAAACATCATTCCTACTCTATTTCACATAATTAGTTGCTCAATTTAATGGCATGTGTGTGGGTCTAATTTGGTTATTTATTCATTGAACCCCATTGATGATGCCAACTTGCGGATTTGTCATTGCAAAATGCCCTGTTTGATTGTAGGTATGACCGTAAATATGGTTTTTATCACTTGGAAAGATCTTAAAGATTAAATGGCATATATTTAAGGAAAGCCACCCCAATTGTATTTTGTCTTACTATATAATGCATCTAATAATTAGAGGGGCTGGGGAGGCTAAACTCTTATATGCGATTATTTATTTATCTTTTTCAACCTTCAAGGTTTTTCCATATTAAGAAGACATTCTAAATTTTTCATCATTAAGAAGGAGATGTTAGTAGCATGAGCCCTAAATATATCGTGTATAATTTTGATGACAATAAATATAATTTGTATCACAAATAATTTAGCAATATCTCTACACGTGTTCATTTCTAAATCTACCATGGATGTCACATTGCTTGAAGTGATTTTTTAAGCTTTCTAAATAAGCCTAGTATCTTTGATGTGTATGCCCCACTGAGGTCCTTATGTCTGAGATACAAACATAAAATCTTGGTTCTTAGATTCCTTTTAGTTTATAACTAAGCCTATCTTTTTTTTGTTGGGGTTAAAAAGTGAGGATGAGCTCACTCCAACTATTCATATTGTGAGTGTTCATAGTTTTCAATACTTAATGCGAAATTGATCCAAGATAAATTATAAATTGAAATGATGTTTTACTAGGATTTATATATGTATCTAAACTTTAAAAACTTGTCAAGCCTTTTCATAAGTTATTTATATATGTATCTAAACTTGAAAAACTTTTTAAGCCAACATGGCACTGCTGTCACTAAACGATTGCATTATTCATTGGGAATCCCTAAATTAGTCAATCGATTGCATCATTTTTAGGGTCAACATGAAGCGATCAACATTGAAAAATCAAAATCTTCAACAACCATCTTTGGTGAAAGTATTCAAACTAACCTACAAATAAACCTCAAGTGCTATTCTAACTCATTCTTACATTTTGCATCCTGATAATTCAGAGCTGAAGGTTCATATATAAAGAGCTTTGCAATAGACTCCCTCCAAGTCTCGCCGCACTTAGTTTATTTGTCCCTAATGAGCTGATTTGAGCATCACAAATTTTTCCCAAGGCCAACAACCTCAGGGTAGCTATAATGTTTTGTAGTTTTGTTGTACATAGAAAACAACTTGAGCAAACATGTTTCCAATCATCTAATCGACCAGTATGTTGAGCATTTCAGGCAACCTAAGATGCTAATGAAGCATCAATAAAGAGGGGGGAAATGACAAAAATGAGTCTCACATGGAATGATTCACAGATCTTACCCTGGTTGCAGCATCTATAACTAAGACACTCCATGTTATATTATATCTTTCATATTTTCAAAAGAAATCTTATAAGATACTCTTGTCCTAAGATTCAAAAGGTTAAGAGAATAGCTTCACCAACCAACATTCTCCTGTTCTTTTGCCAGTGCAACAACTGCTCCTGTTGGGTTCTCTGTGCAACAGGTATGAGGTTCAAAGCCTTGTCACCGTCTAAAATGGAATTGGAGTTTGACCCGGATGTATAGTCAGGTTCGCTTAAATTAGGGAAATTGCTGCAGTCTAAAGGCTTGCAAAGTCCAAAATCTGACAGTTTCATATGGCCATCTCTGTCAAGCAGTAAGTTATCGGGCTTAATATCCCTGCTACCACAGAAAAACTTGTATAAGTTAGCTTAGCCATGAGAGGGAGCAGATTTAATAAAAAGACAAAACAAACAGAAACAGGTATATCGTGCCTATGAATGTAATTATGTTTTTGAATTGATTCGATTGCTAAAACTGTTTGGCCAACATAAAATTTGGCCTCTTCTTCTGTCAATGTATCTTTGCGCATTAGCAAAGTCATCATGTCCCCCCCAGGAAGATATTCCATGATAAGATACAAAAACTCTTCATCCTGGAAAGAACAGTAAAGCTTGACTATGCAATCACTATCAACCTCCGCAAGAAGGTTCCTTTCAGCTTTTACATGTTCGACCTGGAAGAAAACAAAAAGGTTAGAAAAATGAACAAGTAAAACTGCAAAAGTAAATTAATTGATAGATCCGTTATGTATGACCTGACCCCTACGAAGCATTTCAGATTTCTCAAGCTTTTTCATTGCATACACATGTCCTGTAGTCTTCTCCCTACAAAGTCTCACCTGCAAAACACCCAGTATTTTTTTGAACCAAAGTTCCAAGGTATTACCACTAAATAAAATAAAATATAAGTTAACAGATTAAAATTTATGCAATTGAGATTCATAACTGGGTAAATATCCCATAAACCTTGGCTTGATAACCAAGCTTCATGTACATTGAAACAAATAATGTTCTAAAAAATTTGATGCCTACCTGCCCTTTTAAGCTTTCATGACCACTTTATTTCACAAGATTTTAGCAAATAACAGCATCAGCAGAATAGCAGCAGAAGTAGCAGAAGACGTTCAATTCATTAGAGAAATGGAAGGAATCCCATAATGACAAACATCTTAAATTATAAATTTCAGAATAAAGGCCAAAAAAACGTGAAGGTATTTGAAAACGTGGATTCTAAAAAAAACAGAACACGTGCGTGAATGTTACCAATGAACGCTTCAAAACCAAATCCATGGAGTTGTACATGGCTCCACAAGGCCAAAAAAAACGCGCACACATGCGCTTTAATAAGAAGTGAGTATTACAAGGACAACCATGTAATTGCAGACTACAATTCCAGTTCAAGGTAAGGCAGAAGTCACCAAACAATACTATTGGAGGCTTTAATTATACTGGTATAGAAGGGTATCATTAAGTTTGACAACATTGCGCATTCAATTTGACGAGACAGGTCTTACTGGATTTGTAATTTGACTCAGAAGAATTAAGCAAAAACAATTGAAAAGTAAAACGCATTAGATAAACATTGTAAAATTTCAATGCAATGACACAATGGCGAAAGTTCCACTTGGTCAAAGTACAAACCTCTCCAAAAGCCCCCCGTCCAATAATTGTAAGTAACTCAAAATCTTCTACTCCCATTTTATGCCTGTGGAGACGCATCAATTCAGTTTCCTTTTTCTCTAAGTCCTTCATGAGATTGTTCTGCTCTTCCTCCGAAATGTCAGCGTCAGCAAGCTTCTTCTCTAATATCCACCTTCTACTCCCAACCAAATAAATAACCAAGAATAAATATGAAAAGATAATTCGACAAAAAAACATTGCAATGTTAGCTATATATTTTACCTTGAAGAGGGACCTTATAAATATTTATCAACAGAAATTAATTGACTAAAGCAGGCCTTTTTATGTGTATTGGTGAGGGGGTTTCTAATCAAGATAATTCTGTTGAAATTTACACAAACTAAAACACATTAAAAAGTTTCCTATTTTAACAACCATTTAGGTATTAACATTAAAAGGATGGGGTAAAGCATATTCCACATTAAAAACCATAGAGAACAACATGCAGAACAACATGGGTATCTTTGTACAGGAAAAATAAAAGGATCGAATATGTACTGCTAAACTCTGATCACTTAATGTTTATATGTTTGATTTTGATGGATAAATGTAAAATAATTTATAAAGGTACAAAGGACTTGCAAGTACACAACAACAACTACAACATCAAGCCTTTATCCCACTCCGTGGGCTCAACTACATGAATCTATTTTCTCTATTGTGTCCTGTTAAGAGTTAAATTCTCATGTAAATCTAAAAAAAGGTCATATCTAATATTTTCTAACCAAGTCTTTTTTAGGTCTACCTCTACCTTTCTTAACATAAACCAAATCTAATATATCTACTCTCCTAACCGGGCCATCGGAAGGCCGTTGTTTTATATGAGCAAACCATCAAAGGAGATTCTCTCTAATCTTATCTTCCACTGGAGCTACTCCAACCTTTTCACGTATATGTTGTTTCGTATTCTGTCTCTAAGAGTAAAGCCACTCATCCACCTAAGCATCCTCATCTCTACAATACTAACTTAATATTATGCTTCTCTTTTAATGGCCAACATTTTGCACCATAAAGCATTGCAAGTCTCACCACCATCTTAAAGAATTTTCCCTTAAGTTTGAAAGGGACTTTTCTATCACACAACAAGCCTGATGCATTCCTCCACTTCAACATCAATGCTTTAAAAAGGAAATTGAAACTTCTAAGTAGCACAAAACTATCCAAAGAGGTCTGGATTTAGCTGTCATGACTACACCAATATCTTGCATGCGACAACACAAACTTTCATTCGTCAAGGTATTATCCACTTTAGCATAATTGGCTTCATAGTTTTGTCTTTTCAATACAACTTCATAGAAACTTCATCAATCCTAAAAGTACTCCAACATCAACATGCCTAACTTGGGGGCAAGATTGCCAAGCTTCAAAATGCAACATGATCCACAAAAGGGTTTTTCCGCTTTGAAGTGTGAAGTGTAAACAAAGTATGTACTTCAATTAATTGAAGTGTGCATATCATAGTCAACAGCACATAGTATTATATAATTCAACAACACTCAATAGAAATAAAAATTATAAAATGATTTATGGCATTCAAATTTAAATATTAACAAGGAAAATTAGTACAAACTAGCACCAACGCAATCACTTATGTGTAACTTTAAGAGAAATCAATGTGAATAATTAAATAAGAATTATGACCCTCATCCTTACACTATTATCGAGGACCAACAATAAAGGATACATCAATGCTCAATAAAGGAGTAAAGTCCTGTACGTGATGCGTTTTGGTGGAAAAAATAAGCAAAGGAGATAGGAATAAAGTGCAAGAATACAAATTCAGGAGCTGAATTTGGATTTCTTCTTCAAAAGCAATGCAAAGTACAATTGATCTACTATTCGAGAGATAGATCAGCTCTCCCACAACCTTAGATGCTGCTAGAAACTCACAAACACAGAAAAACTACAACAAAAATGTAACTCCCCCTAACCCTAGCCAATAACCTCCTTCAAATAGATATAACCCTCATTAAACACAATAAAAACTTTCCTAAATATTTATCCTACTTACATAGTGAATATTAAACCCTCGGGCCCCACAATAGGTTTCAAAATCCCTTCCCTGCTATTTTGATTCCCGCCCAGCAGGGTTCGACGGGTTAAAAACGGGCGGCTGGCTCCCTCTCGCATAGGGTGTAGGCATAACAACACACAACACCCCCCCCCCCAACACACACACAAAAAGTGGCTCCCAAGCATGGAAGGATAGGAATTGTTTCCTGATCATCTAGTATGGCTCCCAAGCAGATTCGTGCTCCGACAAATCCTTTCACTTGATTAATACCTCATGTTCCTATTTCCCCTCGACGCATGCCTTCTACATCCATGGGCTCCAAAATGACTTTCATATCTTCTGTCAAAGTTGGGTGTAATAGAGACGGTGTGTGATATCCTATCAGATTCCTCGGTTGTGAGACATGAAAGACTGGGTGCAATGCTGATGAAGGTTGTAGCCTCAATCGATAGGCCACTGCTACAATGCATTCCAAAACCTCATAAGACCGAAAGTATCGTGAGGGAAAATTTCTCATTCCTTCTCCTGGCTAGTGTCTTCTGTCTATAAAGTCTCAGTTTTAAGTAAACCATGTCTCTTGGCTCAAAGTATACTTCTCTCCTATACTCATCAGCCTTCCTTTTCATGATTTGCTAGGCTCTCAACAGATATCTTTTGAGCTCAGATAATACCATATCCCTCTCCTCTAAATATTGATCTATACTGGATCCTGGTGTAGTGCTATGTAGATAATGAATCAAATGAGGTGGATCTCTCCCATAGAGAATCCTGAAAGGGGTGGTCTATGCTGCTAAATGGTACGAGGTGTTGTACCAATATTTGGCCCAAACAATCCATTTTGCCCAACTCTTTGGCGTATCTGATACAAAGCATCTCAAATAGGTCTCTACACTTTTGTTGACATCCTCTGTTTGGGCATATGTTTAGAGATGGCATGTTGTACTTCTCTTTAGGACTATCCCCTATAAATGAAATAACTCCTTCCATAAATGGCTAAGGAACACCTTGTCTCTATCTAACACAATGAATTTTGGAAATCTATGCATGCACACCACTTCTCGTATGAAAGCAGTAGCCACAAAGATCGTGGTGTAAGGGTGCATCAGAGGGATGAAATGTGCATATTTTCTCAGACGGTCCACTACAACCAGTATCACCAAAAATCCCTACGAACGTGGCAACCCCTCAATAAAATTCATCGTCACCGCCTCCTACACCCTCTCCAGCAAAACTAGAGGTTGCAGTAACCTTGCCGGTGTCAGAGCTAAGTATGTGTGTCTCTGGCACATATCACATCTCGCTACACATTCCTCTACATCGTGGTGCATCCCCACCCAGTGTAATTTCACTGACAGTCGACTGTAGGTTTTCTGAGCTCTAGAATGTCCTCCAACTGCGCTGCCATGAAACTCCTGCAACAGCTTGGGGATGATCCCTACCTCCTAGAGTAAAACGAATCGCTCCTGATGTAGCAGTTGAGCTTCCCTCAGTGTAATTGGGATGACTGTTTAAGTTCTGCAACAACTCGGCTCTAATCTTCCTCAGTCCCTCATCATGTTCGCTCTCCTATTTCAAGGCTTCCCAATCTAGGACCATGGGTACTGACAGAGCTGTCAATTGTAGCTCATCCGTCTTCAGTGATAATGCATCCGCGGCCTTATTCTCCAGTCATGGGCAATACTAAATCTCGATGTCATATCTTAATAACTTAGACAACCATCTCTATGCTCCTCAATCACCATCCTCTACTCCAGTACAAACTTAAGACTCCTTTGGTTTGTCCTGGCGATAAAATGTCATCCTAACAAATAGGTCGCCACTTTTGGATGCGCAAGACAACTGCCATCAAGTCCCCATCATACACGGACTTGAGCCTCGCCCTGGTAGTGAGCACCTGACTGAAATAAGCAATTGGGCCGATGATCCTGCATGAGCACTGTCACCAAGTCCGTATCCTGATGCATCTGTTTCCACCACAAATGGCCTGCTGAAGTCAGGGAGTGCTAACACTGGCACGCTAGTCATGGCTTTCTTCAGCTGCTCGAAAGTTTGTGTCGCTACCTTCCCAAATTGAAATTGTCCTTCAGCTACACAGTCAGTGGTCATGCTATCGTTTCATACCCTCGTGCAAACTTTCGGTAGTACCCGGTGAAGCCTAAGAACCCTCTCAGCTCCCTCACGTTCTTAGGTAAAGGTCAATCCAGCATAACCTTAATCTTGGACTGATCTATTGCTACCCCTGCTTTGCTCACCACATATTCTAGATACTCCACCTATGGCTATACAAAAGAATATTTCTTCAGGTTGGCATACAGCTAACGCTCCCTCAAAGTCTCCAGTACAGTCCTCGGGTGACCCACATGCTTGCTTCCGTACAACTGTAGATCAGGATGTCGTCAAAAAATACCAAGATGAACTTTCTGAGGTAGGGTTGAAAAACCTAGACCATAAGGGACTGAAAAGTAGCTGGAGTATTAGTAAGGCCGAAAGGCATCATCGAAAACTCATAGTGACCCTCATAAGTCCTAAAAGTTGTCTTGTGCATATCCCCCGGCTTCATTCTAATCTGGTGGTACCATGATTTCAGGTCAATCTTTGAGAAGATGACCGCCCCAAATAATTGATCCAGCAGATCATCAATCAAAAGGATAAGAAACTTATCCAATACAATTTTCTTATTTAGGGTCTTATAATCCATGTAAAACCTCCAACTGTCATTCTTCTTCTTTACTAGTAAAACTGGGCTGGAAAAAGGGCTCACACTGGTCCCGAAAATCCATGCCTCAAGCATATCTCTGATGAGCCTCTCTATCTCATCCTTTTGAATCTACAGATACCGGTACGGTCAGACACTGATAGGAGAAGCTCCCTCCGTCAAATTAAAGGCGTGCTCATGCTCCCGAGGTGCGATAACCTGCTAGGCTGCTAAAAAATCTCAGGAAACTATTGCAAAAGTTGATGTACACAATCAAGGACCTTGATTGACTCTGGATCTCGGATCCCCTCCAAGCTCTACAACTCCACCAAGTAGCCTAGCATTGCTCTCTATATCGCCTTGACCATGGTTTTGAGTGAAACAATGATTCTGCACAGGCTGGCATCCCCTCGCAGCACCACCTTCTTCCCCTCCACCTAAATCTCCATAGTCAAGGACTTCCAGTCCACTTTTGTCTCCTTGATAGTCTGTAACGACTTCATTCCTAAGATTACATCAGTACTCCCCAAATCCAAGGGAAAAAATCCTCCACCATATGTATGCCCTGGAGTACCAGCACCAACCTCTTGTAAATCCCCCTACTCCTCTCTACCTTTCATGTTTCCATCGTGACTCCAAAGTTCCATGTATCCACCAACTTCAATCCCAACTGGTTCACGACTCGGTTGGAAATCAAG
Organism: Dendrobium chrysotoxum; assembly: GCA_019925795.1. Lineage (NCBI taxonomy): Eukaryota > Viridiplantae > Streptophyta > Magnoliopsida > Asparagales > Orchidaceae > Dendrobium > Dendrobium chrysotoxum. Next base: position 7,641,867 of record CM034312.1, read on the forward strand.
TTATGAGTAGCCCCGCTATCCACCAAGACTACCACTGGTTGCTCCCCGATCAGCCCCCTCACCTTCATGATGTAACCTGGACTAAACCCCACTAATGAATTAAATGACACTTACGCCACATCTAGATGTAAATGCTCCCATCCTTCTACTTTCTCCACCAGATCCTCACTGCCGGTCTCCTACTCCTCAAAAACCATAAGGACCTGGAGTGTGCGGTCATTGCACCAATGACTTAGTTCATACTTCTCATCACAGCAAAAGCACAGACCCTTCGCTCTCGTCCTGCACCTCTGCCTCTGTAAGGCGATTGAAGTTGGCCCCGGGACAAACTCCCCACTCTTCTCTCTCGGTGCTTCCAGCTAAAATGACACCATTTGGGTCCTTAGTGCCAGTGAAGTCAAGGTACTTCTGTAAGAATCTCTTGCAACCCCGCACTTAAGGCTCCTCTCCATCTATCTTCAATTATCTGTTGTATGGACTAGCTCAATCGTCTCCTTTAACCCCCTCAGTCTCGACAATGGGAGATCCGCTCGTATGTCGAGCTTCAGGCCCTTCATGAAATTTCTCTCCAACACTACCTCTGAAATTCCCCTCAACCAACAGTAACTCAAATCTTTCCTTGTACTCCATGACAGTCCCCTCCTGAGTCAAGGCAATGAATTGCTCGTGTAGGTCTCCTTCCCGACTGGCTCGAAACATTCCAACAAGTAATCCTTAAACTCCTTCCACGAACGGATCGAATATCTAGCCTCTCTCCACTGGAACCAAGCAAGGGCTTTCCCCTCCATAACCTTGCAGCTGTAAGCTTCTCCTCCTCTCTCAAATCATTCACCGCAAAATACTTCTACACCCAGTATACCCACCCATGGGCATCTTCAACTTCCTCACATTCGCTTCTCTACTCCAGCTTCCTCTCATGCCAATAGTTCCCCCCATGTATTGAGGGTGGGTATCCCACCTTTCTTCCATCCACCTCCCATGTCCCGATCACTATGGCTCAGTTCATCCACCTCCTTCTCCGGTTGTCCACTCTCCTTGCCCAAACGGCCTCCCATAGTGGTCGGTCATCCTACCACATCCACCATAAAACTCCCTTCCTGCTATCCCCCAATCTGAAAACCATATTCCACCCCTTATCGGAGCCCTAGGAAGTAGCTCTCTTGATGAAATGAACTCTCTTCATCAAACTCTTCCCGTCCGATTTCTTTCCCTTTAGATTTGACCAAGGGAATCTCGACCGAATTGTGGTGAGGGTTGGCAATCGGAACCGTTGGTAAATTTTTTGTTTGCATCTCCATGAGCTTCTTCATCTCCTCCAACCCCAAATCGGCTCTCCATCTGATTCACCATGGTTGAAAAATCTTCCTTCGATGGTTGAGAATTTCTCCTCCACCCCGAATTTGAATTGCTCCATTTCGCCTTCCAACGCATCCACCTTCTTTGATGCCATTGCCTCCAAGAAACCTCGCTCAGATATCAATTTGATGCGTTTGGTGGTAAAAATCAGCAAAGGAGATAAGAATAAAGCACAGGAATACAAATTTAGAAGATGAATTTGGATTTCTTCTTCAAAAGCAATGCAAGATACAATTGATCTGCTATTCAAGAGGTAGATCGGCTCTCTCACAACCCTAGGCACCACTAGGAACTCAAAAACACAGAAAAACTACAGCAAACACGTAAGTCCCCCTAACCCTAGCCAATAACTTCCTTTAAATAGATTTAACCCCCATTAAACACAATAAAAATTTTCCTAAATATTTCTCCCTTGATTTCTCCTCCTTAAATAATGAATCTTAACTCCCCTGGGCTCCACAATAGGTTTTGAAATCCGTTCCTTGTTGTTTTGATTCTCGCCCAGCAGCTCTATTGGGTTTGGCGAGTTATAAGCGGGCGGCTGGCCCCCGCTCGCATAGGGTGTAGGCGTAGTAGCACCATGAATGCAAAATTGAATCAATGGAGAGTAAAGGAACTGATATTGAAGGAATCTAGCAATTCAAAAATCAAAGGAGGAAGAATCAAAGATATATATATCATTGAATCCTAAAAAGATTTCCTGCATAGGCCTTTAAGAAATTAACTACAAAAATATGGGATCATGTAAAATCTTACTACACATTAGGGTGAAGGATTATAAACTAGAAATCTTGAAAAGCAGTGGTATTAATGAATTTAGCCTTCATTGTATTGAATGTGACTTTATTTCATGAACCTACTACCAATACCATGAATTATTCTATATTTCCTCCCTCTCCTTGTGAATTCACGCTCAAAACCTTACCATATAGACCAAACTCTTGTTCTTAAAATAATTATAAATTACAATATTATCTCCACTGCTACTGGTGGATATGAAAGGGATCTTATACATTGGGGTGACAAACCCACTTATAATGATTCTTGAATTACATCATAAGAAGCACAGTAGTTATGCCCAAACCTACAAAATAACTATCAAATGTTCAATTCATAAGAGCCATTTTTTTTTCAAACCATAAAGAGTTGATGAAAATCTAAAAGTGTGTGCTCGACAAAAATACAAGAAGTGAACATTAAGATGAGCAATATGAGTTTCTCACTTATGGTTGAGACATTCTTCTAAATTTCCCTTCCAATATCCTACACTCTATTTGACTCATGGTGATTGTGGTATTGTAGCATACACGTGAGTCCTTCGATATCTTGGTTCATAGGTTTACTGCCTAAGGTAATTCATATGCTGATGTCGAAAGTTGGACTTCACAGGTTCCATGAGATTGTTTCATGCAACTCTTTCCTGTTGAGGATTCTTTCCTTCGGCATTACTATTGGTTCGGACATATAATGATCTTCTACTACAACAGACATGCAACTTACCTTCTTTGGAAAATCATATATACACTAGACACAGAATTGTTTTTTGCCTAGGAAGAATTGGAAATTTGTTATAATCCAAGCGTGATGAATTGAAACATGCAATTTTTTTATTAAATCAAGGAGGATTCTCAGAAGTTACTTATTTTGGGTCTTTCAAGTCAATAAATGGGACCTATGGGACATGCAAAACTATTATTGAATTGTTGAATTAAATCTTGTTCTTAATTTTTGTGTGTGCTGTTAAAAGTAATTGCTTCGAGCGCTTTGCATGTTTTAGTGATAGCTTTCGGGGACGATTCTCCCTGTACTGGCATGCAGCCTAGATTTTCCAATTTAACAGTTCTTAAAGGCTCGGCAATGCATGATAAGTGAAACATTAGCACTATCTCCACTACTAGGGAAAAGATCTGGAATTTAAAAATACTAAGCCAAATAGCTTGGTTATGATGAAATATTATACCTCTCCTTACGTTCTTGCAAGATCTTCATCTGGGTCTTGTAGTGATTCTCTATAAACTGCTTGGCAGCTGCAACCCTCTGCTTTGTTATATCCGAAGGAGGGGCCTCGTCAATTGGGGGCTTCTGTGCATCATTCATGCTCTCCATTTCCTTTTTCTTCGAAACAACAGGCTTCACTTTACCCTCTCTTAGCTGGAATTTCCTGAACCAACTTCTGGTAGAATCCATCACACTCACGACGCCATCATTCTGAAACCAAAATACAATAGCATCTCCCCGGCGTTAACAATACCAGCAAAGCACCCAATTTGAATACAAAAATCCATAAAGTTTCTAATGATTTAACTCGTACCAAATTCCTCAGGGCAATCGCTAACAACCCAATCGATTCAATTCTACTCCGTCTATACAACAAAAACCCTAGAAATCCTATGTGATCCGACAAATCTCACGGAAACACCAAAATCAAATGCTGTCCAGGGAATGTCCTGACCACCGCCTCTGCATCGAGACGTCCCTTCACCCTAATGGACCAGGCGAAACGTTTCTCCTTGACTCGCTTTGCAGCTTCCAGGTGCCTTCCCAACTCCAACTGCAAGCAAACACTTCGCCCATCTATAAAAATCTGCTCCTGAAGGACGGAAAAGTCCCTGGGCTCGTGGCAACGGCCGGCTTATTTGAGGCATTTTACGGATACCTCCCCCTAAAACTCTTATATTAGAGTGCTCATGGTAGAGTTAAAAAATTTGATAACATCGATTAAATTTATCAAATTTGTTTCATACGGTTAGATCCTAACATTGTTTTTAAATTTATAAATTCCCACAAAATTATTTATGCAATTAGGGTTTTTTTTGTAATAAGTAAAAATAAAATCCTCATTTTCTAAAATGTGTATTTCATTTAAAAGTAACCAAATAAAGAAGAATAATACAATAATCGATTTCTTTTTAATATTAAAAATATTATTTGAATTTGGTGATAAAAATTTCAATTTTTGAGCCTATCTTTTAATCCGTTAAGCCCATTCATTGAAAGGATAGTAAGGGTAGAGTAACCAAAATATTATTATAAATAGATTAAGTGATACACTATTTATTTTAATTATGTGCAATTTATATATTTTTAAATGATATTACAATGTCATAACATAAATTAACAAAATAAAAAATTTGGCACTCATAAAAAAAATAAAGAGATCCAAAATAAAATAGAATGATCATACGAATAAAAAGAGAACCTTAGCAAATAAAAATCTAGAAAAAAAAGTAAGCCAATAATTTGATTGTAGAATCAAACTTAAATGAGAGAGTAGATTAGAAAAATAATAACCAAAAATTGCTTTTAATCAAACAAAGATCAAGCATAGACTTGTTAGAGATGCATGATTGCAAGGAAAATTTTAGGACTTAGATTGAGATTTGAGTGAAGTCTTCAATTCTTATTTAAAGTATATGTACTATCAAGATAAAAAAGAAGCTCTAAGCATACAAACATAGCTTGACACATGGTTGGATAGAGAATAAGCCTAAAAAATTTGTGTATTATTAGTATCAAAATTCATTTAATGCCCTAAAATATAGTAGTTGAATCATCTTGTCCCGATATAGAGAACACTAGGTATGAAAGTTATTGAGATTAGTAATCAGGGCTCTAGGACCATGCTACTATATTAAGGACTTGAACTATTAAAAAATATAGAGCTAAAAGAAGAAAATCTACTAAATAATCAAGATGGAGCAACTAATTAATGTAACAAGAAGGAAGAAGATGTTAACAATCCAATATTGAGCCAACATAAGAAGGCAATCGAGGAGGCCTCTCCCGATTATTAATTTTGAGGTTCATTTGAAATTTAATGCTTTTAACATAGTCGAGATTTTAGGTGATTTCTCATAAATTCTACTATTTCTCTCCAACCAAATGTCATGTATGGGGTTACAATCATTTAGAACACAACTTTTTAATTAAAGCATAGCAATGTTAAGAAGGATTTTATAAGCTGGTGGTAAGACCTGCAATGCTTTTATGGTGCAGAATGTTGGCCCTTAAAAGAGAAGCATAATATTAAGTTAAGTGTTGCAAAGATGAGGATGCTCAGGTGGATGAGTGGTTTTACTCTTAAAGACAAAATACAAAATGAGCATATACGTGAAAAGGTAAGAGAGCTCCAGTGGAAGAGAAGTTTAGAGAGAGTCGTCTTAGATGGTTTGGTCACATAAAATAGCGACATCCTGATGACCCGATTAGGAAAATAGATGTATTAGATTTGGCTTATGTTAAGAAAGATAGAGATAGATCTAAAAAGACTTGGTTAGAAAATATTAGAATTTGAATTTCTTTGTTAGGTTTAAATGAGAATTTGACTCTTAACAGGACACAATGAAGAAAAAGGATTCATGTAGCCAACCTCACATAGTGGGATAAAGGCTTGTTGTTGGTGGTGGTGGTGTTGTTGTTGTTGTTGTAACGTTAATAAGGAAAGAAATTAAATAATCGAGGCAATTAAAGGTCTAGAATTAAGTGATAGTAAAGAAAAGCCATTTCTTAAGCAATTTATGAGTGAAGGTGCATATAAAAAACATATTTTCATGACTGTCAAAATATTCATTGTAAAAAATACAATTAAATGAAAATTTTATTCTTTTTATTAGTATTGAAGTTGTTAGCAATTTTGAGTCTACACAATTTAATTAGCCTGACAAGCATAAATAGAGAATTTGAGGGAGACTAGTCTAATTTACGAAGGTGAGACTAAAGATGCTTCCTTACAAGAGGGATGTTTTGTTAATATCTTAGGCTACTAAGTCTTTCCTGAGGGTTTGTTGGGTTTGAAGTAAAATGGGTGTGAAGTATTTCAAATATAAATGTTTTGAGAATATTGATGTTTGGTTTGAAATAAAAAAAACACATTATAAAATTTAAGTGTATTTGAAATGCACCCTCTAATACAAATTTTGAGTATTTAAAATCTGCCATATTTGAGGGATTTCCAACATAAATTCATTGTCAATGCCACCAATGCCACCAATACCACCACCAACCGCCGCCCGCCCACCTCTAATCGGTCGCTGCCAACATCATAAATTTTCTCCTTGCTTCAAGGGATGCTTGATTGGTTGAAAAAGGAATGCAATGTAAAAGGGATACATTGTAAAATGAATGCATTGCATTTGCAATGTTTTGAAGTTGTTTATATGAGTATAAAATAAATGCAAATAATTATATTTTCTTGTTTGGCTTGAAGTAAACTGAATGCAATGTAAGGTCCAACACGTGATGGCGTTCAGTGGCTGGCAACTAGAGTGGTGGTGATCGCAGGAGACAACTGTTGATGTCAAGTGGTTGTTGGTTGTGTGTGGTGGTCATGATCGACCACCACAAAAAAGAAAAAAATTGAAACTATTCAAAGGGTCATTCTCAATAATGCAAATAAGTTTAAATTTGTGCGCCAAAAGAAATTTTAAGAAACCTCATATGCATAATTTCTAATTAACTCTTATGCTTGATATAAGGGTGGTCATCAAACAAAGATAGATAATTTTTTAACCAATAATAAAGTGTAATTTGGGGTGTATACTATTTGTTGTATAAATAAATCTTCTCAATAAACAAGAGGATGAGGGAAGGGTGATCACATCAAAGAATAACAAACACATCACCACTTGACTTTGGGATGGTTGATGTGGATAGACATATAAGTAATGTATAACTTGCATTTCTCTTTATGTTAGTTAGTTTAAAACTAAGAGAAGAAATAGAGCCTTTTTTTGGAGTATCATAATCCTTAGTGAATGGAGAGCAAAGTCTTAAAATTTTTAAAATTGATTTAAGAAGCAATTAAGCTTATATCAAGAAGGACATTATGTTATATATGGTAGTTTTCATTAGTAGAAATATGTCCAAATAATAATATGAATTTCTCACATGCAATATAACCATACCTAATATCAAGTAAAATCTAACAAAATTTCAGCCGCCTTATCAAAAATGAAAAAAAAAATCTTTAACATACATGTGGTAAGAAGTGTCAGAAGTCATAGCTTGTATAGGAAGACAAAGAAGCCCCAATTATATTTGTTATCAAGAATGTAAGAGAAAATATTTATAAGAAAGGGGAGTATGTAGGGTTATAAAGATTGCTTTATCCTAAGAGACTGAGATATAAGATATTTTTTTATGAAAAGCATCATATCATTGATCATCTATATCACACATATTATATAATATCATCTTATTTGGGATATAATTCATTTGAGTAAGATAAATCAAAATAGGGAGCGTCGTCTAAAGTGATTTATAATTCAATCATATATTTTTCATTAATCATAATTAATTTGGGCAACTAATTATGATTGGTGTATGTGAGAATATTCATGATAGTAGAGTGAGAGAGTTTAATATCTTTGCATTATATAAAGATTCATCATACACATAAAAAAAAGGTTGCATAAGACACTAAAGTTTATAAAAAGAAAATCTAAAAAAATAGCAATGCTTGGCCCCATTAAAATGATTCTACTTGCATTATGTCATTGATTATAAATGACGCCCTTCTTAGTATTTAGGAAAAGAGTTGATGCAATATAGTTGACATAAGCTATGGATAATTAATTTTATGGTGGAAGTTGGGAGTCTTACGATATTAGAGTTGTTCTCATGAGTTATTTTATGATATATTTTGCTATTTTCCTTTGAGGAGATGAAATTAGAGATCAGAGTTTAATATAATTAATATTGAAGGATGGCATTGTTGTCAAAGTGTGCATCAACCTTACTAGCAATGGAATGCATTGATATTGTTTATAACAGTAGAGAATAAAGTTAGCAAATATTGGTATTGGTGTCAGTGGCATGTGTCATTATTATTAACAATAGTAGGTGACAAATTAAATGTGAATCAATATTTTATGTGAACACCAAGCATTGATCTTATATGTAAGTAATGGTGTGAATCACATCACACTAGTGTCAGTGACAGGAGGCAAAGTTGGTGAACATGTATGGGAGGAGACAACGTTGGGACATAGTTAGTGAATTAATATTATTTATAAAAAAGGTGTTTAATAATTTATTGTTTTATAATAATCTAACATACACTTAGGAAAAAAGTTACAAGAGACAATAATTTTTATATGAAAAATTCAAAAAGGGGGAAAATCATGAGGCATTGTCCAATTGAAATAGTCTACTATATAATTAAAGAAACAAGAGTATACTCTTCAATTGGATTGAAGGAGACAAGATTATGCAATTGAGAATAATTATTTTATTCATATTACATATATTATAAAAGAAGTGATGAAAGGTGGAGATGATAATAGAATATTAGTCAAGTGATGATAATATAACAAAAGTCAGGTGTCTGCATGCAATTGATGCAAACAATAGAAGTCAAATTATGGTGACAAATGTTAGCAGTCAGGTGACGGGAGTCGGACGCAGAAGTTTGGCGATGGAGGAGACAGATGTTGATGAATGTAGTAATCAGGCAAGACACTAGAATTTTTTAGATCTCTCAGCTCCATAACTCCTCTCATGTAGAAAATTTGGTATTATTTGTAGTTTTTTAAGAGAGGTGCATTGGTAAAATTGGTGAGAATAAAAATACTTCATCGAACAACCCATTTCGGACTTTAAATACTAAATCGTTTATTCAACATTTGAATGCCTTAATGGCCTTAGAATTGGATAATCTTGGGCTTGTTTGATTCAGCTTATCATGAAATACATTTGGCCATAGGCATTGAAGATTCATAGAGCATTTGGTTCTTTAAATAATATATTGAAGCTTCATAATATACTTTAATTATTTGATGTCGGTTTATTTAGACTTGAATCTGATTATTTTTTGTGTTTTTTAGTTCATTTTATAAAGACGTTCAATTCAACTATAAATTTATTAAAATTGGAATTCAAATAATTTTGAATTCAATTCCGAAAAATTTTCAATTTAAATATTATCTCATTTCAATATTTTATTTCATATCAATAGCACACTACATTACATAAAAGACATTCTAATAAATTTCTTTGGCTGCATGTTTTATTGGAGGTTCGTACTTACCTCCGTTGCTAAACTGCCATAGATTACTGAATGTCTTTTTACTTTATATATATGACACAGTTCTTAGATTTTGTTAAAAAATGAAAATCTGATGATATCGTTTTTTACAAAGGACTCTGCTAGGGTTTGGTGCTCCCCCGCTTTGTCGCTTCTCTTTCCACCCGCCGGGTTTTTTTTCCGGGGAGGGCCCCCCCTCCCCCTTCGCCACCATCATGGCCTCCTCCACCTCTTCCTATCTATCTGATTTTCCTCCCCTTCCTGGAGCTGCAGCTGCTCCAATATTTGTCTCTCCCTCTAATCTAAATTTCATCTCCAATCTCACAAACAAAGACCCTGTAGCAAATGAGTTTTCTCTTTCGTTTATTCCCCCTCTCCCCAAGGTTCCTTTTACTGCTGAGGAACTGGCTCTTGGTGTACCGGACTGGAAGTTGACTTTGGTCGGATACTCGGTTGGCCCTCGTCCGACATATTTGAGCTTACAAAATGCGGTGAAGAAAGCCTGGTCGCCAAAAGGTGCTATCGATCTCCTTTCTCTCAATGATGGATTTTTTCTGTTTAAGTTTTCCTCTCCTGAGGATTTTGATGTTGCATGGACGGGTGGACCTTGGTTTTTTTTCGGTAGACCTTTTATAATGCAAAAATGGACACCTAAATTCAAGCCCAAAAGGGATGAATTCACCTCTATACCCATTTGGATAAAAATCGTGGACCTTCCGCTTGCTGTGTGGAACCCGATTGGTATTTCCAAAATCGCTAGCTTCATTGGTCACCCACTTGCTGTTGATGCCCTTACTGCCAGGAAAACCCGCCTAACCTTTGCTCGTGTCTGTGTCATGATCTCTAACACTTCCCCTCTTCCAGATGAAATACCCATTTCCCTTGATGGAGACGATGTCTCCCTAAAAGTAATTTACGACTGGAAGCCTGTACCATGCTCAGGTTGTGGCTCACTGGTCCATCCTTCCTCTTTGTGTCATAAAAACCCTCAGCCAAAACTTCCTGTCCATCCCCCTACCAGGGGCAGAAGCTCTAGTCGTGTTCGACGCTCTAAACCGCCAATCCCACCTGCCATTGGCCCACCTCTTCTACCAAGCCCTCTACCAAGTGATAAACCTCCTAACCTATCTTCAGACTCCATTAATGATCCCGATATGCCACCTCATAGACCGCCCCATTTATCCACCCTCTCCGCGGTATCTCCATCTACTGCTCCGGTTGCCCCCCCTCTTCCGTTAGAAAACATTCCTAACCTCAACTCCCCATCTGAAGAGATCTCTCATCTTGACACCTTCTACTCCTCCGGTTCTGCTCAACCCCCAGGTACATCCTTTCAGCCTCCTTCTTTCACTTATGTGGATAACCTGCAAGCTAAATCACCGGCTAAATCCCATGTTGCTGTTGACCCTACCTCCTCCTCACCAACTTGGACCAGGCAATGTCCTCCCCCCACCACATCTCCTAACAAATTTGCTATTTTGCAACCGGAGGAACCACCCGATGCGAGGGATTCTACGGATTCCTCCTCTAGCAGCCAGAGTAAACCTGATGTTCAACAGGAACATTCGACCAATAATAAACCTAACAATTCCAAGCCATCCCGAGCCAAAAGCGCCAAAAAAGCGCACAACTCCAAGTCTAAATGATCCTTCCCCATATTGGTTGCTGGAATGTTCGGGGCTTTAACAGTTCTGAAAAGGTTCTGGCTTGCAAAAAACTTGTCTCTACTCATCGTATTGACCTTCTTTGCATCCTTGAGGCAAAAATTTCACCTCAGAACATCTCTGATCCCTGGTTCTTTAACACTCATCAAGTGTTCTCCCATGAGTCGAGCTGTAATAATCTGGTTCCTCCCTCCCCTGCTCGGATTTGGATTAAGTGGAATTCATCTGTGGGAAATTTCTCTCCTTCTTTCTCTTCCTCACAGTTAATCCATGGAACATTTCACTATGCGAACTCCAATAGCCTTCTTATTTCGGTGGTTTATGCTGCAAATTCCTTTGAGGATAGGATTGCTCTGTGGCAGCAGCTCTCCTCCTTAGCTGAGGTTATTACCATCCCTTGGATTATCATGGGGGACTTCAACTGTTTCAAAGATCCTAATGAAAAATCGGGAGGTAATACTTCTCATTTTAGCCGTTTGGGAGAATTGAACAACTGGCTTTCTACCTCTGGTACCTTTGAGCTTGCTTCTACTGGCTTATTTTACACTTGGTTTAATCATAGAGCACAAGATCCTATTCATGTTAAGCTGGATAGGATGCTTGTTAATCATCATTGGCTGGATAAGTTTCCCACCTCCTTCTACAAGGTGGAACCTTCTGGGTGCTCTGATCACTCGCCTCTGGTTCTTTTTGGGGATTCTGTTATTCCTAACTTCAGCAGATTTCAATTTAAAAAATTTTGGATTAATATGGAAGGCTTTTGGGAGGATGTTATTTCTGCCTTCTCTTCCAGTTTTGAGGGTAACCCTATAGCCAACTTATATGGAAAATTGAGGTTGTTGAAGTCTCTCCTTAGGAAGAGGAATTGGGCTAGCTCTTGTTATATAAAAGACAAACTTGCTGATTTGGAGAATAGGCAATCCTGCTTGCTTGATTTGATTCAATCAAATCCTTTAGACCCTACTCTTAACACAAATCTTATGGATATCAATAAAGAACTTCATATGTTCCAGGAGGCTTGGTCTTCTTGGATTATTCAACGTGCCAAAGCCAAATGGCTCTCATCTGGAGAGGATGACTTGGGATTTTTGTATGCCAGAATAAAATCCAGAAGTAATTCTAATCGTATTAAGGAGATATCCACTTCTGAAGGGACTTTTTGCAACCATAAAGACATTGCGGCTGCCACTATTTCTTATTTTTAAAACATTTACAACTCACCTAAGCCTGCTGTCTCTTCTAATATCCTCATCCCCGCCGGCTCTGTTATCCCTAACCACCTCATTGGACCTCTAATTGAACCTGTATCTGATATGGAGATTAAAACTGCTGTTTTTTCTGGGCCAAACTCTTCCTCTCCTGGGCCGGATGGTTTTACATTTGAATTCTACAAATCTTGTTGGGAGATCATAGGTCTATATGTCTGCAACGCTGTGAAGTATTTTTTTTCTACTGCTCTCCTTCAGAAAGGAGTCAAGGCCTCTGCTATTGCTCTAATTCCTAAGCAAACCCACGCTTCTAACATTTCGGATTACCGCCCTATCTCCCTGTGTAATGTTTTTTACAAAATCATTGCCAAGATCTTGGCAAACCGGCTTAAGGGGGTTTTACCTTTTATTGTTCATAAAAGCCAAGCTGGGTTCATTAAAGAGAGAATTGCAACTGACAATATTGTGCTGGCCTCTGAAATTCTTAGAGTTTTTAATGCTAAGAAGGAGAATAAGTTTTTCTGTGCCAAATTAGATATCAGGAAGGCATTTGACACTGTTTCTCGCGAGTTTCTTTTACACAGACTATGTGTGAAAGGTTTCCCTGACAAATTTATCTCTTGGATCAAAGGGTGTATTGAAGATGTACCTTTCTCCATCTGCATCAATGGGGCCTTAGAGGGTTATTTTGATTCTTCTTCCGGTCTTCGCCAAGGATGTCCTCTTTCTCCGTTACTTTTTACTGTTGTTATGGATGCATTTTCTTGTGCTATTGATGATGGTATTTTCAAAGGTGTCTCTTGTGGTACCGTGGATTTCAATCATCTGCTATATGCAGATGATGTGCTGGTGTTTGGGCAGGCTGAGATGGACAATGCAAGGCAACTTAAAGGCACGCTTGATAAATTTGAGGCTGTTTCTGGTTTAAGCATCAATGAGGCTAAATGCTCTATATTATTTTCCCGGAATGCTGGCGGGGCCAATGACATTTCCAGCCTTCTTGGCTTCTCCAAGTTGGATCATACTATAATCTATTTAGGCCTCCCTATTTCTACCAAAAACCTTTCCGCTACTCACTTCCAACCACTACTGAGTAAACTTTCTACTCTACTTGCTGGTTGGAAAGTTAAATTTTTGTCTTTTGCAGGTAGAATCCAATATCTGAAGTTTACGATTGCTAACACCATTGCATACTGGATTAGAGGGGCAATCCTACCCAAATATTGTTGTAAAGCTATCCAGAAGCTTTGTTCTAAGTTTTTATATCATGGATCTACTTCTGAGAAAAAAATGCATCTTCTTTCTTGGAAGACTACCTGTCTTCCTACTTATGCTGGAGGCCTTGGGATTCCTGACATCAATTCCATCTCCTTTGCTTTTGGATGCACCTTCATCTGGCGTTTTTTCTTATCCAACTCTCTGTTCATTGACTGGTTTAAATTCCACTACATCTCGCCTTGGAAGCCCCCTTCCCCTAGGGCTTCCAAATTTTGGAAGGCTATTTGTGGCATTGCTGATCGTATTAAAGAGAGCATTATTTTTAACATAGAGCGCTCTAACTGCCATCTGGATATGTTTTGGGACCCTTGGGCTAAGGGAAAGGCTATATCTGAGTTCATGCCGCCACCTGATGGTGGTTCTCATTTTGTACAGGACTTCATCCATAATGGCCTTTGGAAACTCCCCCTCTTTTTCCCTTCCACTGCTACTCAACTCATCCTCTCTATTCCTATTCAGGATGAACAGCGGGGGTGTATTGATTGGGCTGGTAAGGAGAAAACGTGCTTTAAGACATTTAAGAAATTCTTCTTCTCAGATTTTCCCACAGTTAACTGGAGCAAATATATATGGCACAAACGTTATTCTATTAGATATTCTTCTTTTACATGGCTGGCTGTTGCTAAGGGGCTTAAAACTGCTGATGTCTTACGTAGGAGAAATATTGACATTCATGGAGTTTGCTATTTGTGCTGGAAGGATGAGGAATCTGCTTTGCATCTCTTGTTCCTTTGTGATTTCTCCTTTGATGTGATCTCCACACTTTTCCCTTGTCTGGGGTGTTTCCTCTTTAGACCTTCTTTGCTCCAGCTTTTCGAATTCTTTGACGACATGCAGGGGAATAATCTGGTTGAGAAGAACTTCTGTTTTCTTGTTATCTGCTGCTCGGTTTACTTTCTGTGGAGGGCAAGAAATGACAATCGGTATGGGGGAAATTTGTGTTCCTCCCACTCCATCTACAGTAAGATCACCCATGTGATCGCGGCTAAAACTAGATACTGGAAACATAGTATACAATTACAAGGAAGTTTTCCTAACTGCTTCCCTGTGCAGTAATTATTTTGGATTGCTCTTAATTTTTGGGCAATGATGAGTGGAACCGACTGCATTGTTGGATTTTTTCATTTTTCTGCCCCTGCCCCTGGATGGCCGTTCATCCTGCCTGCCTCTGTTTGGCTGTTTTGATTTGCAGCTTTCCTATTAATTGGTGCTCTAGCAACCGGGGTGTACTCCTTTTGTTGCTCGTTGAGCTCTTTGCTTCTGCTTTTGGGACTGTGTATGACTGGTAGATCTGTTGGATTTCTCGTTCTTTGCCTCTGGATGGCTGAGCACCCCTTTTTTGGCACATCGAACTGCTGCTTCTATTTTCTGTGATGCTATGGCAACCGGGGCGTGCGGCTTGCAGGCTTTGAGCTGTTAGTGCCTTGATTTGTATTGCCTGCTGTGGTCGGTTCCGATTTTTCCTGAGCCTTTTTGTTGTTTTGTCCATTTTTGGCTGATCTTGCGATCTTTCTCTTTTGTGCTTATTTTCTTGTTTTTTCTTTTAGGTTTTTACTAATTTCTGTAACCATTTTTCATCAATATACGGGCTTTGCCCCAAATTTTCCCAAAAAAAAAAGATTTTGTTAAAAACATAGTTATATTAAAAAAAAAAGTAAATGATATCAAAATAATTTAGTCAAAGTTAATTGGATAATTTCGTCGAACATATGGGCCCAAAGTCTAACGAAGGGCTTTTAGTGCTCGAGGTAATATGGGCCCTTTGCCTGATAGAATCGGAGGGAGAAGCTCGGCCTATCTTGCAAAGCAGAGCGCTGGCGGTATCGGATTCGGGTTCAACGTCGAACGGGTCCGCCGCTTGCAATATCCGAAAAATAAGGGCGAATGATGAAATACAGCTTCTCCAACCGCAGATTTTAACCCCACATTGTGACCGCGAACTGCTTTGTAAGTTTATCTTTACCGTCCGTGCAACTAAGCGGGCGGCGAGCCTATTAATTTGCAATTGGTTACAGGAATTTTAAATATTTAGAGTTTATAACATCAACTTTTAAAACAATTAAATACACATTATAAAGATTCCTCTGAAATTTTTTATTTTTCATAAATTATTTAAAAAATCAAAGAGTAGATGAGCATCCTTCATATTTAATACGTCTCCAAAAAATTTGTTGGATAATATTTTAATTACAAATTTTTAGAATTAAATTTAAGATCATTTGAATTTTGGTTTTAGTAAATTTATTATCAAACTAAAAATCTCGACAAGAGAATTCTATTAATGTTACAAATGATTCGATCTGATTCTAAATGAGTTAAAATCGAGTACTTGAATTATATTTGAAAACTTTTAAATATAAATTGATCTACCAAACGACCTCTAATTGTACCATACTTAACGTCAAATCGAGCAACTCGACGAAATGAATCTAACGATGATAAGATCACTTGATTCTGACATTGTTATTGCATTCAAATGTTTCATAAACGATCTACAATCAAGGGAATCAATATTAATTTGTCAAAAAAAATTAGTCTTGATCGGGCACGAATCTCAAGGCAAAATTGAATTGAAAGCTTCCAAATTAAATTTGGGACCATCCAAACTCCGATTTCAACAAACTTATAGTAGAACTGAAAGTTTCGGAAATACGAACCCAACGACACTAAAATTAGTGAAATCCAAGTCCAAATGAGCCTAAATCAAGGGTCCAAAGCATATTTGGAGGGTTCAAAGCATAATTTGGACTATCAAACGAATTTCAAACATGACATGCTTATAGTCAAATCGAGCGGCTCAACGAGACAAATCCAACGAGCCCAAGATCGTTGAATTCTGATATCAATAAGACATTGAAATGATTAATAAATAGTCCATGATCAAAGGGATCAATATCGGTCGTCCATTCAAACCACTCCCATCTTGACCTTGATCCTCCCCTTATTTACAAGTCATGTCACTCTAAAAAGATTATAAATAGCCCTCATTCTTCTCATGAGAGGATGAGGAAGAAGAGGGAGAAGAATGAAGAGAATGTAGGAATTTGGGAGCTCTCTTGCCACCGACCACCGCCGGAGTTCCTCCCGACCACCGCCGGAGTTTCTCTCGACCACCGCCAGAGTTCTTACCGACTACCGTCGGAGTTCCTCCCAACCACCGTCGGAGTTCCTCCCAAGCACCATCGGAGTTCCTCTCGACCACCGACGAAGTCTTTCCCGACTACCGTTGGAGTTCCTCCCCACCACCGCCAGAGTTTCTTCCCGATCGTCGCCGAAGTTTTTCCCCGACCGTTGTCGGAGTTCTTCCAGACCGTTGCCGAAGTTTCTTCCCAACCATCGCCCGAGTTTATTCTTGACTGCCGCTGGTGTTTCTTCCCGACCATCGCCTGAGTTTCTTCCTGGCCGTCGCTAAAGATTTTCTCAACCACTACCTTACTTCCGCCCGTTCATCAATCATCACCAGATTTCTGTCAGATTATTCAATCTGTTTTAATTCCAGCATCTCCAAGTAAATGGGAGAATCAAACTTTGTAATCCAGCCAAACTTAGTGAAATTTTCTCATATAGGCCAGGCCCCATAGTTTTTCCCTTTCTAGGTTTTCAATGTAAAAAATTTTCTGATGTTTCTCTCTCTCTGAACTATCTGTTGGTGTGCCGGATATATATATATTGCTAAGATGCTATATTTTTTTACTCTACTGTCACATATATTCTCGTATGCAACAAATATGAATCATACGATAAAATTTTTTGAATTCTGACCAAATTTACCAAAATGTCTAACTCAAAAAGGCTATAAATAAAATCTTATTCTCTATAAAAAGAAGAGGTTCAAGAGCTAAGTGAATGAAAAAAACCCTTGCCTTTTGGCTATTGTTGCCAACAACCTACAAACCTTTTTAAAGATAAAATCCTGTTGTCAAGTTTATATTTATCTGCTTGCAAATATTTAATTTTTTTAATCTCTACAAAGAGAATCAGTCAATTATTCTCAATTATAAATAATATTATTTTCATCAATTATGTGAGAGTATTTTTATATCTTTTATTACATAGTGGATTCTTATAAGAATAATCTTTATTTTTTTATTTTAATTTTTTGACTTATTAATTGAGCTTGTACTCTCCAATTTTAAAGAAAAAAATATTGAAATTGCAGAATACAAGTTCAATTAATAAGAAAAAATAAATTAAAAAATTAAGAAAAATAGGGTTTTTCCCAAAAAATATTTTATTTTATTTTATTTTTGCAAATTTAAATTTCTTTTTTTGGAAACATTTGGGTCAATCTAGGCAACTTCGTAAACTTCAAATCTAAGACATTTTAGTTGATAGTCAAAGCTCCCACCTAATAGAACATGGCGAGCTAAATCAAATTTACATTTCTTATGGGCAACTCTTCTAACCAAACTTTACTGATTTTGGATG
Organism: Dendrobium chrysotoxum; assembly: GCA_019925795.1. NCBI lineage: Eukaryota > Viridiplantae > Streptophyta > Magnoliopsida > Asparagales > Orchidaceae > Dendrobium > Dendrobium chrysotoxum. The sequence continues at coordinate 7,659,824 of CM034312.1, forward strand.
TTTTGCGCTTTGTTAGCGTTTCTTGCCCCAGCTGCCTCTCATGCTGGTCTCCCTCCCCCCTGGCCACCCCCTTCTCTTCCAGCCTGGCCAGGAGAGCCCCCATCCTTGTTCATCTTCATAGTGAACCTCACTTCGACCGCTAATTTCTCTCCCCTCTCACTACAGGAAAACAATGAAATACCGGCAGAATTTTCGACGGAAATAGTTACGCCGGAAGCAACGACGGTGGTTTCGGTGGATTCGTCCGCCGGTAATCTTACAGTGGACTTTCCGGCGGAAATACAATCAGTAATTTTCCGGCGGCATAACCGCCAGAATTGCGCCGGTGTTTTCAATATACCGACGCATATTCCGCCGGTAATATCCGACGGATTTACCACCGGGTTAATTAAAACCCGACGAAGTATTACCGGTGGATTATCCACCGGTAATTGTTCCGGCATATATTATGCCGGAAAATACGCCGGTAATTTCAATATATCGGGCCTATGCCCTCGACTTCGGCTCATTCTGTTTAGGTCGCCAGCACTCGAGCTCCGTCGACGACGTCCCTCCCTCCCTCGATCAACCTCCTTCGACGACGACCTTGTGATTGAGTTCCGTCGACGACGTCCCTCCCTCCGTCGATGACGTCCCTCCCTCCCTCGCACTGGTGGACTTCGCTCCGTTGACGTTGGCCGCGCCGGGAGCTCGCTTGCTGTTTAGGTAATTTTCTCCCTTTCGCATTCCTAATTTTTAGGTTTAGTCATGGATGTTCTCACTACACATTTGCAAGAGGATGTACATTGGTGTATGCTTTTTGCTGATGATATTCTTCTTATTGATAAGACTAGAGAGGGAGTTGAAGGTAAACTTGAACTATGTAGGCAAACCTTAGAGTCTAAAAGCTTTCATTTGAGTAAATCTAAAACTGAATATATGAAGTGTAATTTTAGTAATAATAAATCAAGTGTGGTGTTTGTAACTTTGGGTAATCAAATTCATTAATAAGAGCACACATTTTAGATATCTTGGGTTTATTGTTCAGAGTAATGAAATAGATGTGAATGGTTGAAGTGGAGGAATGCATTGGGCTTGTTATGTAATAGAAAAGTCCCTCTCAAACTTAAGAGAAAATTCTATAAGATGGTAGTGAGACCTACAATTCTTTTAAGTGCAGAATGTTGGTCATTAATAAGAGTACACGTTTTAGATATCCAAGTAGGATGGTTGAAGTGGAGGAATGCATCGGGCTTATTGTGTGATAGAAAAGTACCCCTCAAACTTAAAAATTTATTCTGTCCGGATAGCGGTACCGATCGGTACCGAGCGGTACTACTGTCGGTACCGATCGAGTGGTACCGCGCTCGATACCGAGCTCGGTACCGCACGCCTAATGATGTGGTGAAACCTGCAATGCTTTATGGTGCCAAATGTTGGCCAATAAAAGAGTAGCATAATTCTAAGTTAAGCGTTGCAGAAATGAGGATGCTCAGGTGGATGAGTGGCTGTACCCTTAGAGATAGGATACGAAATGATTTCAAAAGCTCTTGCATACATATTTTGGTCAAATCCTCGAGCTCGCTTGCTATTCTTGGAACTTTATCATATGCTTTCTCTAAATCAATAAATATCAAATGTAGATCATCTTTATTCTCTCTATATTTCTCCATCAAACCTAGATAGGACTACCTTGCTATTTTTTTATCAATGATAGTATGTAAGTATGTAACTATTTTGGTAAGTAATTGTAACTTATATCCTTATTGTTAATATTATATGTAGGCTATTTATTACGGATATCAGAACTCAAAGAAGTAAGATGTATAATCGATTGGCGCAAGGACGAAAGATATTAACTGATGAGTTCATTAGAGGGGTGCATATTTTTATTCAGACATCTTCTCAACTACCCAGCTTCATCTCAGATGAAAAGTTTCGTTGCTCATATTATAAACATAAAAATCAGGTGCACCTTAGCCCAGATGATGTAACTGTTGATCTATATCGTCGAGGTTTCATGCCAGATTATTGGTATTGGACTTCTCATGGTGAGTATGAACCACATTTGGATTCTCGTTGCTGCCCATCGACAAGTGCTACTAGAGATGATGAAGAGCATTTCATACCTAATCTTGAGGACTTAATTCATGATGCAAGTGGAGCACAATTTGAACAATATACAGAAGTCACCTAATAAAGAAGCACAAAATTTTTATGATTTATTGCATGCTTCCCAACAACCAATATAGAAAGGTTGCACCACTCACTCAGAGTTATCCGTTGCTCTTAAGATGTTAAGTATCAAGGCAGAATATAATGTCCCCCGTGATTGTTTTAATCAATTTATTGGACTGCTCAAAGAAACCAATCTAATAGATAACATAATTCCTACAGATTTATATCGGACTAAGAAGTTGGTTTCGAAGCTTGGTTTGACATACAAAAAGATAGATTGTTGTGTCAACGGTTGCATGTTATTCTACAAAGATTTTCAATCAGAGATTGCATGCCATCATTGCAACGCACCGATATTTAAACCAAAATCTATCACGAAAAGAAAGCTGAAGGATGTAGCAGCCAACATGTTATTTTACTTACCCATAATTTCTATACTGCAACGATTATATGCATCAATGAGATCTCCTAAATATATGAGATGACATAAAGAACATATCTCACAGGAAGGGTTTATTACACATCCATCAGAAGTAGATGTCTGGAAACATTTTGATCGTACATATCCCACATTCACCTCAGAATCAAGAAATATAAGATTAGGTTTATGCGCAGATGGTTTCACTCCATTTAGTCAGTCTACTTCACCTTACTCATGTTGGCCTGTCATACTCACACCATATAATCTTCCACCAGAGATGTGCATGACTACTCCTTATATGTTTCTGACGCTTATCATTTCAGGGCCACATAATCCAAAAGCAAAAATCAATATTTTCTTATAATTATTAATTGATGATTTAAATTTATTATGGGAAGAGAGAATAAGTACATATGACATCTCCACCAAACAGAACTTCATTATGAGGGCAGCATTACTTTGGACAATTGGTGATTTTCCTGCATACGGTATGCTCTCAGGTTGGAACACTTCTGGAAAATTAGCTTGTCCACTTTGCATGAAACATACAAAGTCATTCACTTTAAAGTACGGAGAGAAGAACACTTGGTTTGACTGTCATCGCATGTTCTTACATACAGATCATCCTTTCAGGCGAAATAAGGATAGTTTTATTAATAATAAAATGGTTATGTCGCTGCCTCCTCCTAGATTAACTAGTGAAGAAAATATTTGAAAGAGTCAGATCCAGCCCCACAATAGTGGAATCTCCATCATTAGCTGATTACAAATTACCAGGATATGGTGTCAACCATAATTGGACTAAGAAATGTATTTTTTGGTCATTACCATATTGGAGGATAAACTTGATCAGACATAACTTAGATGTGATGCATATAGAGAAAAATGTCTTTGATAATATATTCAATACAGTCATGGATATCAAAGATAAATCTAAAGATAACATAAAAGTAAGGATGGACTTAAAGGAGATTTGTAGGAGAAAAGCATTAGAATTGAGGGATGGTGGAAGTGGAAAATATTTCAAACCAAAAGCTCCATTCACTTTGACTTTAGAGCAGAGGCGTGCTGTTTGTGAATGGGTGAAGAGTTTACGTGTACCTGGTGGATATTCTTCAAATCTAAGCAGATGTGTTGACATTAGAACTGAGAGATTATTTGGTATGAAGAGTCATGACTGTCATATCTTCATGCAATGTCTGTTGCTAACTGCCTTTAGTTATCTGTCGGATCAAATTTTGAAGCCCTTGATCGAGCTGAGTATCTTCTTTAAAAATTTATGCTCTTCAAAATTAAATACAGAGCACCTGATTCTTATTGAACAGCATATCCCGTTTGTTATGTATAAACTTGAGAAGATATTTCCTCCAGCTTTCTTTGACTCTATGGAGCATCTCCCCGTATATTTACCATATGAAGCTAGAGTCGGTGGACCAGTTCAGTATCGATGGATGTATCCTTTTGAGAGGTACTTAAATAAACTTAAGAAGACTGCTAATAACAAAGCGCATCCTGAAGGCTCAATATACGAAGCATATTTAATGTACGAGACAACTCAGTTATCCTCGTATTACTTTGAAACAACGTCACAATCAAGTCAGAGCACTGCACCTGAAAAAGTGGGTCAATCCTTAAATTTATCTGTATTCAACGACAGTGGAGAACCCTTAGGCGCTAGTACCATACGCTATTTGACTGATAAAGAGATGCGAATTGCCACTTTATATGTCTTGCTTAACTATGATGAAGTTGAGTCATATCTCGAGTAAGTATGAATAAGCTTGCTCATAAATTTGTTACTCACACTTTCATTCAATCTAAACCTTAATGTTTACAGGAGTTTCATTGATGGATTGAATACAACAGAATAAGTAGAAGTCCAAAAGATAATGAAAATAAATTTTCCTATTTGGTTTAAAAATACAGTACATATTTCGACTATTCATTTCAATTAATATATCTTTATTTAGTTATTAAGCATACTAATGGCATACTTTATCTAATAACTATGTCCATGCTGAAGGTAGTAATTTGCAATATCATGGATTAGTTGATCTAGCTTGGGGACCAAATAGAGCGGTAAAGTGTTATCAAAATTTCTTAGTTAATGATTATAAATTCCAAACCAAATATTGGTGTGAAGATAGAAAAATAGATAATTTTGATGTATGTGTTAGAGGCAATACCATACAGGTGATGAGTCTGAGTATTACAGGGTATTAGAAGAAATATTACAGTTAGAATATCCTGGTGTTAGAAATAATGTGTATCTATTCAATTGTGAGTGATTTGATCCAGTAAAGAATAGAGGTACAAGAATACATCCATTGTATGGTATAACAGAAATCAAACGGGGTAGAAAATATTCAAAGTTTGACCCATTCATCATTGTTAGTCAGGCGCACCAAGTCTATTTTGCTAACTACCCGAGTAGAGTACGAGGCAAACAAGATTGGCTCGTAGTTATGAAGACCAAACTCAGGGGAGTTATTGAAAAGACTACTTCAATACTACCAGCACATCAAGAATAGTTTATGTCAAACATACAAGATGTTTCTAACGATGTGGACGATCAAATTATAACTACTGAGAGTGAGTTGCAGTTAGAGGAAGTGGATTTAAACATAGAGGACATTCATGACGATTCTGATAGTGGTACAGAAGTTTCATCATATGAAAGTGAATCAACATAAGGTAAATAAATTTGGACTAAAAATGAAATTTTTGTATTTATATTGACTTATTTGTTGTGTTATTTTATATTTAAAAGTTTTTTGTACTTACATTTATTTAATTCCTGTGATATTTTATATTCATTTTTTTTTCATAATATCTGTTACTAATATTTTTCAATATTTGTGCAGATGGCTTCAGGTGATGACCGTCAGAGAGGACTGATCAAGAATATATTTGGTAGGCACAGTAAGAAGGCTGTTGTTAGCAGGCCTACATATACTGAGGGCACCTCTTCATCTCAGCCAGCTACTCAGAGTCAGCCTAGCCCGTCTATACTTACTCCTGCAGCCAGTCGCCCACAGTTCTACTCACCAGACCCACACTTACCTTCACCGGACCTTACACAGACTACTCCTTTCTACCCCTATTACCCACCCCCACCTTATCAAGATGCACATCCTCTATATCCATATCCGCCATATGTCCCACCACCATCTCAGCCCGCTACAGCACCACCTCAGCCCGTTACAGCCGGACCTTCCTACCCAGCTGCAGCAGAGCAGGCGACAGAGGGTCACATGTTGATTGAACCTGACAGTGACACGTAAGTATTAATTTTATTTCAGTTATGTAAATAGAATTGAATTAGTTTTTTTGACAACTAATATATTGCTTTCAGGTTTCATCCGTCAAAAGATCCTACGCATAAAATCAGGGACATAATACGGAGCAGATACGATGCTCCTTATATTTTTTGGAAGAAAGTCCCAAAAGAAGTACGAGACATGTGGTTTAGAGAGTTTGAGGTATGTTATTATATAAATTTTTTTTTATTATATTTAATATATATAAGCTAAAAAAATTATTTATTCTTTATTGTATATGTTTAATTGCAGAAAGATTTTTGTTGGCTTCCCCAACATAATGATAAAATTAGAAAGAACTTTGAGAAGCGTGGCTCGACTCATATGCGAGACATATTTACTGACATTAGAAAGTCAGGCCAGCGACCTCTCTGGATTGTTGAGGGTGTATGGGCAGAGTTGAGCAGTGCTTGGGGAAGCCCAGATTATACCAGAAGGAGAGATCAAAATAGACAGAACAGAGCTTCTGATGTTGGGGCTTGGGTAGCTCCCTTCATACAGGAGGTTCTGTTCCTCATACTGAGCACAGAAGACGTTTGGTAAAAAATTTTAAAATCTTTTAATAATTTACTTTAATTAGAATACTAATATATGTCTATTACAGAAATAGGTGCTGGGTAGAGAACCGACTCCTGTTGAATTTCATAGTCATACCCACAAGCGGTAGGAGGACCAGCAATGGGTTGACGAGCGTGCTAGGAGAGCCTATGTAAGTATATAAGTTAATTTGGGTGATATTATGTGTAAATTACATAACGTTTTATTAACTTTCATAGGAGGAGTATACACGGCTTCGAGAGAGTCAGGCTGCAGCAGGTGAAGGTTCTTCTGCTAGATCAACAGACTATTCTAACTATCGCACTTGGTCGCAAGCTGTAGGAGGAATGCAGCATGGCAGAGTATAAGTGTTAGGCTCGCAGGCCTATACATATGAAAGGCAGTCATCTAGTGGCGGCAATTTTTCATCTAGTACCCAGAAATCTTTATATACCCAACAGATAGATGCCCTTACAGCCGAGCTAGAATAGGTACATAAAGCCCAAGCTGATTGGCAGATGCAAATGCAGCAGTAGCAGATGTAGATACAGCAGCAGCAAGCTCAAATGTTAGAAGAAATGAGAAAGATGAGGGAGCAAATGAGTAGTTGTAGAAGTACAGCATCACCTGAGGATGAAACTGAATCAGAGTAGACATTATTCATGTATTTTACTAATGTGGACATCTATTTTTATGTGTTTTTGAACAAATTTATCTATTTACTGTTTGACCATGTTTAGTTACTCTTCTTATATATATTTATTGTATACATGTTTAATTATTCCTTATCTGGATATGCTCTTCTGGTTTGTGTAATTGTTGATTTTGTAGAATATATATGGTGTTGTAATTTTTTGTATGCAGGTATGTTTTGATTGAAAAATATATGTTTTGAAAAGTGTTTAATTTTCTTTGGAAAAATTAAATTTCTGGAATTTTGATTTTATAATCGAACACTTATTATAAATAATATATCACCTCGAAAGCTGAATATATCGTTCTCTAATAGGTTCAGATTACAAATCTTGATTTATCCTGATTATTGTAGTCAAACTCAAGGAGAAACAACATATGATCCCTAAGAATCAAATGATGTTAAATCCAATGTTTAACTATAATAATCTAGTAAAAAGATCATTAATTTCATAATCAAGATCACGATAATAGTACGATATATCTTTCCAAGGAAAGAGGATATCATCTATAATCGATCATTTGAAAATGACGATAATGATCGTTGTCTTTTGAATTTCTCAAAGATAATTAATTAAAGGTTTTGAAAACTTGATTTTGAAATCAGGTCTGGGTTTCCAAATCTCCTACGAGCGCAAGCCCTCGTAGTTAATTACATCGTAGGAAACCAGAAAATTTCCTACGAACACTCTCGATTAAAATAGCGATACGAATTTCATTTAAGAATTTCAAAGCTTGATATCAAAGAAGGTTAAGGGACTGAAAATTCAACAGGGACTGGATCAAATTTGAACAGTTATTTCTGGAGTCAAAGGAGGAAGAGTAGGAGGTGTTTTGAGATTCTGAATTACTTCAGAAACACCTCAAACTATCATAAGTATTAGGCTTGAATTAGATTGAAAGATATTTTAATTTGAATGATCAATTTTATTAGAAAGTGGGAATCAGATTCCCAGAAGATTGAGGTCTTAAGTTTGAAGACATGCCTCAGAACCTAAGTCTAAAATTGGGTACTGAAAATAAGTGACCCGAATCCTAGCTAATGCAATGCAATCCTGGACTTACCCCGGCCTGGATTGGGGAGCCAGCTAAACCACCTAAACGCTTTAAAACCATGAGTCAAAGTCTTTATGAAAGAGTGATTAAGAATGTTGTTTAAGATTTGTTTAAGGAGAGCGGGGCTGACATCTAGAGCAGATTCCTATTTAGCCCCTTAACATATGTTGGGTTAAATACTTAAGCTAGAAATGCAATTAAAGATTTAGACTCAAATTTAATTTGTTACTAATGCAATGCATGTTAGTCGACTCGATAAAATGCTTAAATCAAAATGAAGCAGTTTTAAAATAGGCTTAAAAAAATAGGTTTTATCCTAGAGATTGCACAACATCCCCTTGGACAGAACTGCACCCTAATAGGTCAGGTGGTCTGCCAAAACCCGCAGGCGGGGAGGTGCCTAACAAGGTAGAGAAAAGTTCAATATGATGCATGAAAAAACTCCCGGCGAGTCCGGGCTTACTTCTTAAAAGCGTTAGAGTTTCTATCTGAGCTTAAAAATTTTAATTTTGTTTAAATAGAAAAAGTTAATGACCGTACCCTCACGAGCCTCCGATCGGATTGCAGGCTAAATCAAAATCGACATACAAGAACGCCAAATAAACTATTAAAAGCATACGAGTCCTTAATCGCAATCAACATCAAGTAATCAAATCAATCAAATAATTAAATTAATTAAATAAATGCTCAAACTGAAAGTCCGTAGGCAAGTGCCCTTAATTATACAACCCAGGGTCTGCAGGAAAGTAAAGTGGCCGGGTACCACTGACTACAACCCGGATTCTACTCCTAAGACTCAAGTGACTTTGAGATTTAAGATTCTTCTCATTCTTCACTTCTTCGTCTTCTTGGAACTCCTTGGATCGTCGGGTCTGGATATCCAAATGAAAAGAAACTTGAGTCTTAGGGGTGTTATCTTTCCTCTTTGGATATTTGACATTTAGCCTAATTTGGATCTCCAAATGGATAAGAACTCTCCCCTAAGGGATGTTCCTTCCTCTTTGGATCCCAAATTGGTTCTTTAAGCATCTCAATTTTAAATCACTTTAAACATTACAACTCAATTCAAATCAAATTACATCAATAGAAATTAAAAATCTAGACTCAACAACCTGCAAGGTTATCCTAATAATCAGCAGTTTATATTTAACATCCCAAGCAGTTAATATATTTAAAATTTAAATGCTCAAACCAGTCACACTTGGCCATGCTCTTTTAATTATAAAAGGGGGACTTAAGCATTCTGGAGCACCTGTGCAATTTAATATTTATGATTTTTGCCCCCTTTAATTTATTTAATGCCCTGTATGAGCATGGCCACCTGCATAAGATTAGATTAGTACAAATCATCCCTAGCCTAGGGGTAGATCTAATCGTACAATCAATCACATCACAGTGTGCAGTAAATAAGTAAACAAACACATCAATTCTACTACTAGCAAACAGCATGCAGTAAAAGCTCGAAAACCCGGCACACAGCAGAAAAGTAAACACCGGCCTAGCCTAAGACTAGAGTTGGTTGTCCTAGCAAACCATCTAAAGTGTGTGAGGTAGGCTGTGTGGCTTTGATATGTCCTAAATAGGCAATTGATTGAAGTTGTTTAAAGTTCTGGTTGGTTGAAAGGCTTAAGGGGGATTTGATTTGAATTTAAATATTAATGACTTGAAATTGATTTTAAACTTAATTTTAATTATTTGTTGGATACCACCTTTATTTCACACCGAGGCCGTGAAGTTTATTTCACCTTCCTTGGGGCTAATTTAATAGCCTCGTAGGCCTGGGTTACCCAGTGGTACCCGATATAATTAAGTGATTTGAGTTTGATTAAGGTTTGAAAGGTGATTAAATTTTAATTAAATTTAATTAGTTGCTGGTTTTAAGTTCAAGTTAATGTTTTCTGGAATTTTGAATGATTTATTGAATTTTGGTATTTTCTGGATTATTTTAATGATTTAATTAAGGGGTTAAAAATTGACTTTTTGATTTAAAGAATTTTCTGAAAAGTTAATATTTTATTAAAATACTAGACCTTAATACGATCTGTTAGACAGTAAGTACATTAAAATTGGATTTTTCTGCATTTTATTATGAAGGTTTGAAGTTTTGACTTGATTTTGAACTAGGTTTGACCAAAAGTTGACTTTTTCAAATTTGTTTGATTTCTGGAAACTTAACATTTTTAATAAATATTAGAGCTTAAGATGAGTCATATGCCTTTGCGTTTGCTCAATTTGGAGTTCATTTGAATTAGTTATGAATTTTTGAAGTTTTGACTATTTATTGAATTTTTTTAAATTGTTTAATTAGAGCCATTTTTATGATTTGAATCCAAATGACCTCCAAACTCCTTGAAATCAACTCCAGATGTCAGGAATGACCTAAGGAGTGATTTCCAAGTGTTTGGAAATTTTCTGGAATTTCTAATTATTTTTAACTAATTAAATTAATTAAATATTGAATTTTAATTAAAATTAAATTAAGCTTAATTTTGAAGTCCAGTCAAGGGGATTTTATTTTTCATTGATTGAGGATTTAATTCTAGTCAGTTTGAGGTATTATATGTAATTTTTGGATTTAAATTTGATTTATTAGAATTTTTGGAAGGCTTAATGACTTAATTAAGGTTTAAACTTGATTAGGTTAATTAAGGGGCTTAATGATTTCAAAATTCAGTAAGATATCTTCTATGGGCTGAGAGTGTCACTATGTTCAAATGGTTTGAGTTTCAAGTCTCTAGGAGGTGAATCCTAATTATTGAAAATTTTTTAAGTTCTCTAAATGAGTCCTTAATTATTGTCCTTAATGATGTCATTAAGTTTAATAGGCTTGAATCAAATTCACTAACCCTTGACATAACATGATAAGCATACATGCAAACACAATCGAATCCTAAATCTAGGAGAACCCTAGCTAAGTGGTGTGTGTATGTCCTAAACATGTAAAGAATTATCATTAATTACAATCAATGACTTGATTATTGAATGATTAAGATGTAATCATCCACTAAACCTTCCCCATGATTTCTATTCACATATTTAATCTATGCTTAGAATTTCAAAAGGATCTCTCAAGTTGAACTTAAAACATTCAAATGATTTATATATTTATATAATTTTAAAATAAATTTCTTTCTTTAAAATTATATAAATAAAATAGGATATTCTGATAATAACATAAAATGAAGTCATAAGATTGCTCAAAATGATTTCAAAAGGTTTTCTGGATGTTTAATATGCTTTTAAAATAATTTTCTTTAAATTCTAAAAAAAATTGATTTATTTCAATTAAATAATAATTAAAATAACCAAATAATTAATATTTAAAATTATTTAAAATATATAGAATATTTTAAAGTAATTTTATTTTTAAATTAAAGGTCTTGAAAATCCAAGCAATTTGATATATCATATGCAAAATTTGGATTTAAAGTGTATTTTTAACAATTTTTTGAAGTTTTCTGGTTTTAAAATAATTTAAAATTAAATTTTAATTAATATATGCGTAATATGGCGGCGGCAGGACACGCGGCGCACGTTGGTTCGCTGGGACAAAACGCGCGGCTGCGGTCAACACGTGTCAGCCGCCTAATACCCCACGCGTTTCACTTAAACACGTGGACATCAATCTTGACCGTTGATTCCGCGTGGTTCGGAATCAACGGCTCGGATCGAGGTATACGCCCGCAAACTCGATCACCCGCCGATACACGGTTGGAAAAATCGCGGTAAGGCAACATTACAACCGTTGATCAAGGAATCAACGGCTGAAAACTCATGCAGTTCAACCGAACTATAAACCGAGCCCTAGAACCTATTTTCAAGCCCGTTCTCGAAATCGGTTTGATCATTTCATTTGAAATTTGAAACCCAGGCTAATAATATGAACAGATTTCATGGGGTTGCATTTGAGTAGTTTAAGATGTACTTAATTAAAAGCTAATTAGCCTAGTGTTCCCTAAACTAGGGTTTAGGATTTACCTTGATAGGATTAACGGTTTTGGATGATTAAGGTTTCTCTGAACTTGTCGTTTGTCCACGCAACTTTTCCTAGTTGAATCCACGGTCTGAAATGCTACGGATTGACTGGAGTTTGAGCTGGACGGAATTCAGCCTTGGCACATCGGGAAGCTCGCCGGCGGTAGCTTTGACCGGCTGATCTCGACTTGGAATGTCAATAGGATGACCCTATAAGCTTGAACGAAACAAGGTCCGGCCAGGGGAGCTCAAGTGTGGTGAGAGAAGATTGGGGGAAGAATGAGAGCCCCTTCATCCCTTTTACCCCTATTCAAGTGACCTGGACTCCTTGCACGGCTAGGATTGCTTTGGGAGCATTCCTTGATGCTTGCCACTTGTCCCCTAGGCAGTTAGAGAGCAGGGGAATAAAGGACTACAAGGACAATGAATGGGAGATCCCTTTTTGTCCTTAAGTGCACATGGGGATGATTTAAACCACTTGATTTGGATCTAAGGGCTAATATTAGGCCTAAGAAAGTTCTAGACCATGTTTAAGCTGCTGGAATGGTTTGGATTAGAGAGGATCAACTTAAACACAAATATTTGAGTATTTTGACCATTTAATGGTCATTTGACTAGTCATTGACCAGTTTGACCAGTCAATGGTCAAGTGGACTAGTGAGGTGGCAGCTAGAGTGGTTTGAAGAGCTGGTGAGAGACCTCAAAGGAAATTTGATGTTCAAGGATTGGGATTTGAGTGCATTCACATGCATGAAAAGAGATTTGACTAAACCATAATTGGTTGACTTAGTCAAATTATGTATGGCTTGATTTAAGGTAGATTTAAGAATATTCAAAATTTCAAATAGGATAGGTTTGAGAATCTCATGTCATTGATTTGATTGTATGTAGTGACTTGACCCAAAATAGATCAAATTTGACTGGCCTTGGGTTTAGTTGACCAAGTCAACTGTTGACTGGGTCAAAAGTCCAATCAAACCTAAATCCCAAAGGAAGGTGATTAGATGAATTTGAATAAGTTTGAAATTGATTACAGATTTGATTCAATATATAAAAGCTTAAGGGTTGAACTGGTCAACCTAGGTTGACTTGGTCAACCAGGCTGACCCAGAGCCAGGGTCTGGATTAAATCAATTTCAAATAATATTTGAAGTCTGGTAGAAGTGGTTTGAGGGTTTGAATAGGTCATTTGGGTCAAATGACCCATTTAGGCCTTTAATGGGCCTAATGGGTCAACTAGGTTGACTTGGTCAACTAGGTTGACCCAGGGTCAGGGAACGGGTCTAATCAGCTCAGAATGACATTCTGAGTCTACTGGTGGTGGTTTCAAGGTTTGGAGAGGTCATTTGGTCAAAATGACCTATTTGGGCCCTTAATGGGCCGTTCAGGTCAACCCTGGTTGACTTGGTCAACCAGGTGGGTCCAGGGTCTGTAAATAGGTTCAACAGATTTGAAATGATATTTGAAGACCAATGGAGGTGGTCCCAAAGTCAGAGGAGGTCATTTGGTCAGAATGACCTATTTTGACCCTAAAGGGGCCTTCTAGGTCAACTTGGTTGACTTGGTCAACCAGGTTGACCCAGGGGCTGGTAATGGGTCCAACAAATTTGGTTTGATATTTGAAACTTGCTGGAGGTGACTACATTTGATTTGGAGCTCATTTGGTTCAAGTGACCAGTTACACCCCATAGGGGTATTTTGGTCATTTTGACCCCTGGTCAACTGGGGGTCAAATTGAATCCAACAAAATGCAGTTTAATGCTCAATAAGTCATATTCAAGGGTCTGGAGGTGATTGGAGGCTTTGTAGAAAGCTCCAGGGTCAAAATCCACTGGGTGGCAAGTCCAGTGGCATAGACTGTAAATATTTGAAGGTTTTACAGCCTTTGGATTTCAATTCAGTTTCTGGGGTTAGAGATCTCAGAATGAGCTCAAATTTGAAGGGTTGACTCTAGGGACATGTCATATCAGTGTGGAACTGACAGACCTTGAATCAGAGGTCATTTGATAGGGTTTTGAAATGTTCAAAAATTTGTTGGAAAAGGCTTTCAGGATTCAGGCTTTTGGCCTTAGATTTGAATCTGGAAATCTAGTTTTGAATTGGATTTTGAGCTTGAATGATAGGATTTGAATTAAGTTTAGATTGAATTGAAATTTGGATTGATCTAGAAGAATCCTAGGGTTTAGAATAGGTCCTAGGGTCCAAATCAGCTTAAAGGAATCCTAGGGTCTAGAATAAATCCTAGGGACTGGAGTTTGAGAAGATCCTAGAATCTAGAAGTCCTAAGGAAATCCTAGGATCTGGGGTCTGGATGCATCCTATAATCTAGAAGAATCCTAAGATCTAGGAATCCTAAGATCTAGGAATCCTAAGATCTAGATTGATCCTGAGATCTAAAATCTAGGAAAGATCCTAGGGTCTAGATAGATCTGAAGTCTAGGCAGATTTAGGATATATAGTCTATGAAGAATCATAGGGGCTAGAATAATCCTAAGATTTTAAATGGATCTAGAAGAATCCTAGGGTCTAGAATAAATCCTAGGGTCTAAAAAGATCATATGATCTAGAGTCTGGCAGAATCATAGGATCTAGAATAGATCCTAGGGTCTGAAGTCTAGGAGAATCTTAGAATCTAGATTTGTCTTAAATTGTATTGATCTGGGGTCAGGATTGATTTGAAATTGGATTGATCTATGATCAGATTGATCCTAGGGTCAAGATCAAATCCTAAGGATTGGAATGATCCTAAGGTCTGGATTAGTCATACTGACCTCATACAAAAATGAGGTCAATAAGGTATAAATGTGAAAATCAAATTTCAAAGTGAGGAAGGTTTTTTTTTCTGCTACAGGTTTCCGGCGGATTATCCACCGGTAATTTTGTCGGAAATACGATATGACGACATTTCCGGCAGAATCTGCGACGGAACGCCCGACGGATAATGCGACGGTGATATCCGACGGTAAGAATAGGCATCGCTTTTATTTCGGTGGAATATCCGCCGGAACTTTCGGCGGCTATGATCCGCCGGTTTTTCGCCGGAACATCCGCCAGAAATCCTTCCGACGAAAAAAAATGCGCCGAAATTTTTTTCCCGACGCGCGTTTTACCGTCGGAGATATTTCCGCCAGTAATCCGTCGGAAATTGATTATTTTCGTCGCATTTTACACTTTATCGGCGGAATTTTGTCCACTGATAATAGCTATTTTTTCTGTAGTGTCTCCAACCTTTCGCAAAATGCCCCTTCCCCAGCCCTAAACTTGAGCAACATTATTGTATCCCGCAAGAGCTTTGAGAAAGATTCCTCCCTATCCTTCAATCGTCCCCAGGAAGGGCCTCTTAATTTTCTGAGGTAGATGTGAAGGTTGCTTCTGATGAATGGGGGCTTTCATTAATAGGATATTAAATTGCTCTCAGTCCTTATTTTGAAGCCTTGCTCTTGGTCATCTGTAAGTCTTGGAAGCCTTTTGTTTTATAGAAATGGTCCCTAAACTTTAAGCCAAAATGTGATGAATTTACTTCCATTCATATATGGCTTAAAATACATGATCTTCTTTTACCTTGATGGTCTCCTGAGGGCATATCCCCGATTACAGTTCTTAAAATTCACTATTTCCAACACAATTGCATATTGGATTCAGGGTGCCATTATACCTACTATTTACAAGTCCATTGGTAAATTGTGTGCAAAATTCCTATACTTTGGAGACATTTAAGCTAAAAAAACTACACCTCATATCTTGGGTTAACATTTGTAAACCTGTATGTAATGGTGGGTTGGGGATTCCTTATATCACTGCTCTCAGATTTGCCTATAAATATGCCCAAATTTGTAGAATTTTCAAGTATCCATCCCCTCTTTCCAATTGGCTTACTGCTAGGTATATTTCCCCTTAGAATCCCCTTAACCCAACCTTATATGCTTACTGGAAAAGTGTCTGCAACACTGCTGTTAAATCCAAAGCTAAATTTAAATTCAGTATTTGCAATGATAGCACTATAGCTTTGTGTTGGTAACCATGGCGTAAAGGGTGCATTTTCGGGCTTTACTTTGACCAGCTCATTCTCAATTTATGCCCTTCTAAGGCCCCTCTATCTCTCTGGATATTAGAAATTTTTGGGCTCTCCTTAACTTCTTCGATTGCTCTATGAAAGAGCTTATTACCTCTATCCCAATACTCCAAACCTCTACCAAATGCCTTCATTGGGAAAATTTTGCTACCTCTTTGCTTAAATCCTTCTATCTAGATTACTTTAAGGATGACATATCTTATGATTATCATAAGTTAATTTGTTATAAAAGGCATGCTCTAAGATTCTCTGTTTTTGCTTGGATGGCTATTTGAGGTTTAAAAACTATTGATATTTTGCCTAGAAGAAACATTCAAGTGGATCATGCCCTTTGTGTCATAATAACATTAAAAGCATTACACACCTATTCTTTCTCCATTATGGCTTACATTCTCCTTGAGTTTCAAAAGTTTTTATTCAGGCCAAATTTAGCTCATGTTTTAGAGTTCATTGAGAGTATGGTTTTTGGTATGGTTGATCATAAACATCTCTACCCACTTCTAGTTGCTTGCTCCATCTATCATATTTGACGAGAAAGAAATGATTGGAAGCTTGATTCCTTTGCTATCTGTTTTATCACCATGTGCTGTAGAATTAAAAAAGTAACTAGATGGAAAGTTTTCAAATGGCATAGTAGAGATAATCCTGGAAGCTTGGGTTCCTCTAGTTTTCTTTCTTGTGGGCTTATGGGCATTTTGCTGCCTTTTGCTTTTGTTACTGATATCTCAATTGTTTTGAAATATCTTTGTCTGGTGTTGCACATGTTTTGGCTGCTCGTTTGGACTGTGATGAGTAATGCCAGCATCCTACCTGGTTACCCTTTGGATGGCCTCGATGGCAACCAAGGGTGACATGTTTTGTTATTCTTGCTGGCTAATCTAGTTATTTTTCCCCTGATTGGGTCTCTACAGCAACCATTTTTACTGAATGGCCTTGAGACAACCAGGTGTTCTGCTCCTTCTGTATGGTATTGATGATCCTTCTCATTAAGGCTTTTTTATGGACTCTTTTCACATGTGTCCACGATTTGAACTTTTCGCTCCTTCATCACTTGATACTTATATTTTGTTACAATACTGGCCTTTCAACCACTTTGGGTCTTTTCAGAGCTTAGATTCTTTCTTTTTTTTTTGCTCTTATTTTGGAGAAATTATTATGTGCAGAGTCCAGACGCCACCCGGACCCCAATAGGAAAGGGTCATGTCGCTATATACAGTATGAGTATTGATGATGTTGCCATCTTTTATTAGAGTCCAGATGCGAGCTACATCCAAACTCCACACATAATAATTATTTATTACTTCCTTTTTGATACAACTCTGTTTATATATATATATAAATTTTTTTTGGAAAATTAAGGGCAAAGCTCAAATTCATTATATGAAAATAGCTACATGTAAGCTATAGAGAAAACAAACATAAAGAAAGCTAAGAAAAAGAAATAGAAGAAATAAAAAATGAAGAGCATCATCTCAACAAAAGAGTGTAAAAAATGCACTAGGAAAAATGAGCTTGAAAACCAACGAGCAGAGAGAGCAAAAGTGGAGTAGACCCCCTAAAAAAGCCAAGAAGAATCAGAAAGGCTTAGTAATATGTAATTGCATCCAACAAGCCACAAATATCACAGGTTGCGAGGACTGATATCATAAAAAAATCATGTTGGAAAGAGACGCCATCCAAGGAGATAAAGATGCAATAAAATCATCCTTGCCCAAAATACCAAACTCAGAGCCAAAAGCTAGAACCAAGTGCAGCAATATGAGAAAACTGATGAGAGGGTTGAACAAAAACCCGCAGGAAAAAGCATCAGATAACCGAATCACAGTCTCATCGTTAACAGATGAATAAGAAACATCAGAATAATAAGACCAATAAAGAGCATCCAAGACAAACCAAAGGAGACAAACCAATAGGCATCACCAAAGCAGCTAGCACACATTAGGAATTAATCTCTTAAACTCCTCCCCATTTTTCCATCTTTGTACCTTCAGATTAGCTACTTTTCGAATATTCTCACGGATAGTAAAATTGCTTTTGGATGAAATAGCAATTCTTTCATTTCTTTCTCTCCAAATATAATAAACAGATCACCATAGTAGCAGAAAACTAAGCTTAGCCCAATTGTGGTTAGCCCTATTAGTAATGTGATCCACAATTTGCATTAGATTAGGGCGCAGTAGAAAATCCCATAAACTAGGAATTAATGTGAGATGGTAGAGAAGGAAGAATCACACTAAAAAAATAAGTGTGAAGCACTCTCAGGTTTCGATTAGCACAGACAACACAAAAGAATCAACCACAATATTTCTTTTAATTAGAGCATCAGCAGTTTTGAGGCCTCCGGCCAGACATAACCATCCAAAAATAGAGTACCTAAGCGCATAATGCTTATGCCACACAACAGAATGCTAAGATACCAAACTGTCCTCTTTTTAATAGTCATGAATGAAAGATTTAAAACTGCCCCATGATTAGAGTTCCATTTCAAACAACATATACTCTCTTCAGAACATATAGGAATACATAGAATTCTATTATTAATAGACACATAAGAAGAAGTAGGTAGCTTCCAGCCAACTGAGTCTAAATGATCAAAAAGTCGAGCATCAGAGTAATAACAATCAAGCAAGGAGTCATGATGAGGCATCTCAGTAAGTAAGGAATCATAACACTAATGATCCCATTTAAAATAAATGGGACTATTAATCATATAGATAGAACTTCTTATAGAGTTGATTCTCTCTTCATTATTATGTAATTTTTTTTCATTAATATACGGGTTCTGTCCAAATTTTTTTAAAAAATAAAACTTAGCACATACTTTCATGCAGTGGAATGCACATATGTGAAAATGAAAGATTGTACTTGCAAGACTTTTTTGGAGAAAATTGGGGCAAAGCCTGTATATTATAAAAAGAGATTACAAAAAACCACAAAAAGTAACTCTAAATAGAAATTACAAGTAAAATGAGAGCTGTAGCAAAACCAACTATAAAAGAACATAAAAAATATCCCAAAAAAGCCAAAATTGGTCACAGTAGGACTTAGGAGTTGCCAGAACTGACAAGTTCGGACAAATAAAAATTCATGGCAGTAATAGCTCTAAAGCCGGAGATAAGCAGCGATTGGAAGAAGTAACACCCCCGGTTGCTATCAGATCAGACCACAAGAATGTTCAGCAGGGTACAAAAAGATGCCAGGTCAAATGTAGAACAAAAAACTGGCGGAATGACGAGGCCATCCAGGGGGAAAGCAACAACATGTCAGTTCCACTCATCATCGCCCATAAAAAACCAAAGAAAATCCAACCAGGGGTCAGTGCTACAGGATGAAGCACGAAGGGAATGAGGATAACAGCTTATCAAAATTTTTCCATTGCGAGGCCTTTGCTGATAAAACCTTAGAGATCTTGCTACAAATAGAGTTAGGGGCGCTATGAATTCCAACAAATCATCTATCATTCCTTTCCCGCCAGAGAAAATAAACCGAGCAACAGATTACAAAAAAATAGAAGTTCTTCTCATGAGAATTAAACTGTTGAACTTCATCAAAAAGTTTAAAAAGCTGCAGCATATAGGGTCTGAAAAGAAATCCATCCAAATAAGGCAACAAGGAAGATAAAACCGCGAAAGAGAAATCACATTAAAATAGTAAATACATGATGGTTTCATCTTTTTTAAGGCAAAGAGGGCAACTATTATGAATCTAAATATTTCTTTTGGCCAACACATCAGCAATTTTAAAACCTTCATGAGCCACCGGCCAAGCAAATGAAGAATACCTAAGGGCCAATCGTTTATGCCAAATGTACTTGTTTTAGGGAACTCGAGGGAAATCAGAGAAGAAGTGAAATTTAAAAATTTTGAAGCATGGTTCAGCACTTCCATTCCAGGTAATAGTAGCAGGAGGACTGTCCTGGATCATAATAGATGAAATATTTTGAATAGCAAGAGGAGGAAAAGAGTCCGGCAACTTCTAGGTGCCAAGTGATATAAAGTCTTGCACAACAGCAAAGCCAATAGGCTGCGAAAAATCAGAAACCACCAAACCATTGACCCAAGGATCCCAATACATTGAAAGCTTGCAATTAACACCATCAACATGAAGCTTAATGTTTTGTCTAATACGGGAAGCCGTCCTACAAATGAACTTCCAAAATTTAGAGGCTTTAGAGGAAGGAGATTTCCAAGGTGAGATGTATTTGAATCTAAGCCAATCAGCAACCATAGAATCAGAGTTAAACATCCGCCAAATGAAGGTGCATCTGAATCCATAGTAGAGGGATTGGATGTTAGGAATACCCAACCCACCCAAGCAGGTGGGCAAACAGGTTTTATTCGTGCAATAAGATGAAATTTCTTATCTAAAGTAGAGCTATGGAAGAAAAACCTGGAGCAGAGTTTGTCGATAGTTTTACAACACAACTTAGATATAATAGCCCCTCTTATTCAATAAGCTATGATGTTAGCAATAGTAAATTTTAAGAATTGAATTTTATCTATAAAAGACAAGAACTTTACTTTTCAACCAGCAAGTAGAGTAGAAATTTTACTCAATAGTGATAGAAAGTGAGCAAAAGTAAGTTTTTTGGGTGATATAGATAGACTCAAATATTTCAGAGTGCTCAAAAAGTGTGAACCCAAAAAGTTTGGAAATATCATTAGCTAAGTAAGGGTTGTGAGAGAAAATAATAAAGCATTTAGCCTTGTTGATGTGCAACCCAGATGAAACGGCAAACAAAAGTGGTAAGAATTTCATTTAAATTATTGGCATTTAGGTGAAAGACTAACTGATAGGCCTTTTGACATACTTCCCGCATATAGATCTGCAAATCGCAGCAGTGAACAGCTGGTGGACATGGAAACCGCTCGCGAGGATCGAGCGGTTAATCTCCATCTCGCATGGAAAATTTCTCTGCAACATACGCATAGCAATCTTCACCATTGTCCGGACATGAAGCGACCGCGACGGTCCACCAACACGTGAGAGAACGCACGGCGGGAGCTCGCTCGAGCCGTCACATCAAAAGTCACATCTTTAACCATTAATGAGAGCACGAATTTAAAATCTTCCAAAAACGTCAGAAGAAAAAACCATTTATTTATTCTCTTACCCTTCTTCCGTCCAATCACTCTTTTTAGCAAAAAGTGATGGGACAGTTTTTCAGCATTTTTTTTGCCATCTGTCACCTTGTCCTTTCCTGCAATTGTTTTATTTAAATATTTTGCTAAAAGTGGAAATAATATCAGACGCTCAGCTTCTGTGCATCCCTCCTATAACTAGAAGTTATCTGCTACTTTAGATTCTGATCGCTGAGGCTTTGGTCAGTAGTTGAAGAGCTTTGGCTTCTCTTTCATGTTTTGGGGTTGAATTTCGGTATTTATATTTCATGATTAAATTTATTTTTCGAAAACTTTTACTGCAATATGTTAAATTTTATTGTTGTTTTTGTAATTTTTCATATATTTTTATTTTGTTTTATGATAGCAGAGATATACAAGAAAATACTGTAAAGAACCGAGCAAAAGCCAAAGGAGTTCAACAGTAAATCGAAAGCTGAAAGGGAACCAGAATAAAAAACGATTACAGGAAGAGCAGATGAAGCAAAAAGGTTTAGAGATGGAAGACAATATCTGTTGATGCCACAGAAGAAAGTAAGGAATCAATAACTGTGATTTCAGCACTCCAAATTACGTTTGTATTTGATATTAGCTCTCTCTAATAGTACAAAAATAAGTAGATGCACTGCCTATTAGAGTCTGAAAAAAAGCTTAAAAGAGTTTAGTGAAAATGTTAGTCTTTTCAGAGCAAAGTTGGAGCAATTCCTGAGTTTTGTAGTATTTGGAAGAAATCAAAATGGTCATAGCCCGATCATTGGAAAGCCAGTCGAGGGGCATTTAGGCCAACTAAGATGAACTAACACACACATCTTAACAATGAATATGGCATAACTTCCATTGATGGTCATGATCATGGAGGACAAGTTGACACCTCAATAGAAATATCATTAGGATTATAAAGAATCTCAAAAAAAAAAAAAAAAAAAAAAAGGAATTTCTTGATTAAATTATGAATCCCTTGATGTATTCTTATTTTCTAATAAATAAACGTTAGATCGTCTTTCACCCTTAGAAAGTCATGATGCTTTAGCGTGTTGAATGCATTTGATATTAATGGCACATAGAAGAATTCATAACATTTTCATTGTTTTAAGATAAAAGAAGAGTCATTAGGTATTCTTTTTAAAAGAGATATAAAATTATTGATTTTGCTTCTCTAAGGATGGTAGCAGAATTAATAATTTACTAGTAATTTTTTAAGAGCTAACTTTATAGCCCCCTCTCTTCTTGTAAATCATAAAAATAAGATCACTAATAGCATAACCTTTTAAAGTATTGCAAACCATATCCCTAAAAATATCATTAAAATCCTACATATTCTTGAAGTTAAATTAACATTAGGATAATAAATTATGCTAATAAGAAAAAATATTTGAGAGTGATCTAAAAATAATGAGGGAAGAAGCCTATATTAAGATAGGAAACATATCCATTAAAAGAAAATTGAATTGAGCATGATCTAATTTACATTTGATGGATATGTTAATTGTTAACTTAGGATAAGGGTTAGTTAGATTATTAAAGAGTCCATTTTGTTTCGTCTCTTGCCCGCTCTGTTTCGGTGAATTTTCTACGACTCTTATGGATCTGAAGCATATTTTAATTAAGCTTATGAATGATATGAATTATTATAGAGTGTTTGTCCATCGTTCATATTTTGTTAATAACTATTTTATGAAATTGACTGAATCGTCTCCCTCTTTTGATATTACCGTGGAGTCTCCCATCATCTCCATATGAGTTTCTTTTCCTAATCTTCTCCCTCACCTATTCTCTCCCCGTATTTTGCATGACCTAATAACCCATTAAGGGCCCAAACAGGTGATTTGACCCAAATGATCATTCTGATCACTCAAACCACTTCTACCAGACTTAAAATATTATTCCAAATTGGTTCAACCCAAACCCAGACCCCTGGGTCAACCTGGTTGACCAAGTCAACCTAGGACTTTAAATGGGTCATTCCAACCCATTTGATCCAATCATATCCCTTAAGCTATCAAACCCATCTCAAAACTTAAGCTAAATCTATTCAAACCTATTTGAGGTCAAATCATCTTAGGTTTGACTTGGTCAAACTTAATCCTTAATCAAACCTATAACTTTAGCCAAGTTTTGGCCATTTCAAACCCTTCAATCCTCATCAAGCTCTAAATCAATTCCTAACCATAGCTTAGGGATATCTTATCCATGAGCTAATCAAATCTAAGCAAAGTTGACCAAGTCAACTCAATGTGTTTGGTCAAACCTTCACATTTTCACTCAATTCAAAATCCTTAAGCCTTAAACCTTCTTCAACTTGTCACTCCAGCAGCTTAAGGTTTCCCCCATGCCAACTCAGCAGTCCAAATGGCTTTGGACTGATCAAATAGTCAAAGCAAGGCCTTAGAGTGGTCAAAGATAGTCAAAATCCATTTTAAACTTAACCCCCTCAACTCAATGTGTTTGGTCAAACCTTCACATTTTCACTCAATTCAAAATCCTTAAGCCTTAAACCTTCTTCAACTTGTCACTCCAGCAGCTTAAGGTTTCCCCCATGCCAACTCAGCAGTCCAAATGGCTTTGGACTGATCAAATAGTCAAAGCAAGGCCTTAGAGTGGTCAAAGATAGTCAAAATCCATTTTAAACTTAACCCCCTCTCTCTTAACCCCCCCCCCCCCCCCAATCAGCTCTAACCTACTCTAGAACCTTCTTAGGATCTCTTACAGCCCTTTGATTGAAATCTAAGGGCTCTCACTCATTTCCACATGGAGTATAGGACAAAGGAGGCTTTCCACCTCATATGTCCTTGTGTCCTTTTGATGCTCTGCCTCCCACCAACTCCAGGACAAATGGCATGTATCTAGGAGCTCCCTCAGTTAATCTTAGCCCTTCATTCAAGTTGGAGAGACTTGAATAGGGCAAAACCTTGAAATGAAGGCTCATCCTCACCCTATCAATCTCTCTCTATTCCTAGTCTCTCAAGCCCAGGGTTTTCTGTTCTATTGAGCATTCCAGAAGTTCCTTTCCACTTTCCCACTCAAATACCTCCGGTCAAAGTTGACGGCGATCAAGTTTCCGGTGAGACCAAGCTCAAATTAATCCTAAGCTCGAGGCCCTCGATCCAGATGTTATCAAGCCGAGGAGTCTTCTACGGCTACAAATTCAGAGAAATGAAAATCCCATCAATCCAACGGTTAGATTTCTCAAAACTCTTAGCCCTAGGGCACAATAGTTAGGGTTAATTAGCATTTTATTAAACTCGTTTTATGCTAAACTAAATAACTCACCCGATTTCTGTTCACTTAGGCTAGCTAGGTTTAAAATTTCTTTGAGATTGGTTCACGGAATCGAGAGAACAAGACGAAAAACCCATTCTAGGGTTCATTTGTAATGTTCTGTAACTTGATGCGTTTAGGACCGTTGATTTCAATCAACGGTCTTGATTAAACCTTTCCGCGGTCCATCCAACCGCGTACGTCGATCCGTTGCGTTAAAAGATCATACGGCTTAATCTCAGCCGTCTGTTCTTTACAGCGGGGGATCCGACGCTGCGGAGGCGTTGCTGATGTGGTTAAGTAGTCGCCGCCACCTATGCAATCATTGGCAATGATTGCGCGGCGGCGCAATCATTGCCAATAATTGGCCGCGGTTTAAAACGGCTAATCAGAGGCCGCCATGCGCCCTCCACCGTCGCCGGCGCCGCCGTTTTTTTTAAATGATTTAAAATTATTCTTTAAATCATTTTTAAATAAAAAAATCAAAAGTTAATTTTAAATTAAATATTATTAAATTATTATTTTAAATATTAATTATTAAAATTTCAAATTAATATTTAAATAGAAATGAAATAATTTTGTTTTATTTCATTTTTTTATTTAAAAAAAAGCTTTAATTTTAAATATTTTATTTAATTCATAATATAGAACTTAAATATTTTAAAATTAAGAGATAATTTAAAATATTTAATATTATTTAATATGTTAATTAAATATTTAAAGAATTAATTAATATTTAATTAATTAAATGCTAAAATCATCTTTGAATTTAAATATTAATTTGAAAAATATTTAATAATTAAAATAAAATATAATTAAGGCATTTTATTATTATTTAAATGATTTATAATACTTTAATAATTAACTAATTAGTTAATATTCATTAATTAAATATTAAAATATTTTTTAATTAATTAATAGTCAATAATTAAATAACTATTTTAAATTATTATAATTTTGAAATTAATTTAATTTAAATTATATTTTATGTGTTAATCAATTAAATATTTGATTATTAATTAATATTTAATTAATATTAAATAACTTAAATAATTTTGAAAAATTTAAAGAAAATATTTTTCTAAATAATTTTAAAATTTCAGAAAACATCTAATATTTAAATTAACTGGATTTAAAATTATTTTTAATGATTAATTAATTTTAAATTAATTAAAAAGCCCTTTTAAATGATTTAAGCTTTAAAAATTCATAAAAAATTCATTTTAAACCTAAAAATTAAGTGTAATACCTTAATTTTTTTAAAAAATTAAGTACTTTAATTTCAAATTAATTTCAGAGAACAAAACTTTTTATTTTGATTAATATTAATTAATTATTTTAATAGTTAATTAATATTTAATTAGATATTATACTATGTATTTTCAAAATTAAAAATTTATTTTCAAATTATTTCAACCAATCAGAGGACCTCTTAAACATTTTAAAATTATTTTAATCATATTATTAATTATTTTTATTTTAAAACCTATTTCTATATGTATATATATGTATATATATGTATGTATGTATATTTCAAAATTATTTTAAAATTATAGTTATTTAAATCTTTGATGTTAAGAGGTCCATTGAAACTTTAAACATAGATTGAGCTTGTGTGAATGGAAATCATGGGGGAGGATTAATGAATAATTAATCTATAATTACTCATTAATCAAGTTAATGTTTATGTTAACTATTCTTAATCTTTTGTATGTTTAGGGTGCACACACCACCTAGTTTTAAGGCTCTCTTAGATTTAGGATTTAGGAATTGATTGTGCTTTTGCATGCTTATGTATATGCTAAGTCAAGGGTTAGGAACGTTGATTCAAACCTACTAAACTTAGTCACATCATTAAGGACTTTGGGTTAGAAAACTTTTGAATTTAAATATTAATTTGAAAAATATTTAATAATTAAAATAAAATATAATTAAGGCATTTTATTATTATTTAAATGATTTATAATACTTTAATAATTAACTAATTAGTTAATATTCATTAATTAAATATTAAAATATTTTTTAATTAATTAATAGTCAATAATTAAATAACTATTTTAAATTATTATAATTTTGAAATTAATTTAATTTAAATTATATTTTATGTGTTAATCAATTAAATATTTGATTATTAATTAATATTTAATTAATATTAAATAACTTAAATAATTTTGAAAAATTTAAAGAAAATATTTTTCTAAATAATTTTAAAATTTCAGAAAACATCTAATATTTAAATTAACTGGATTTAAAATTATTTTTAATGATTAATTAATTTTAAATTAATTAAAAAGCCCTTTTAAATGATTTAAGCTTTAAAAATTCATAAAAAATTCATTTTAAACCTAAAAATTAAGTGTAATACCTTAATTTTTTTAAAAAATTAAGTACTTTAATTTCAAATTAATTTCAGAGAACAAAACTTTTTATTTTGATTAATATTAATTAATTATTTTAATAGTTAATTAATATTTAATTAGATATTATACTATGTATTTTCAAAATTAAAAATTTATTTTCAAATTATTTCAACCAATCAGAGGACCTCTTAAACATTTTAAAATTATTTTAATCATATTATTAATTATTTTTATTTTAAAACCTATTTCTATATGTATATATATGTATATATATGTATGTATGTATATTTCAAAATTATTTTAAAATTATAGTTATTTAAATCTTTGATGTTAAGAGGTCCATTGAAACTTTAAACATAGATTGAGCTTGTGTGAATGGAAATCATGGGGGAGGATTAATGAATAATTAATCTATAATTATTCATTAATCAAGTTAATGTTTATGTTAACTATTCTTAATCTTTTGTATGTTTAGGGTGCACACACCACCTAGTTTTAAGGCTCTCTTAGATTTAGGATTTAGGAATTGATTGTGCTTTTGCATGCTTATGTATATGCTAAGTCAAGGGTTAGGAACGTTGATTCAAACCTATTAAACTTAGTCACATCATTAAGGACTTTGGGTTAGAAAACTTAAAAAAATTCTAATAATTAGGATTCACATCATCTTGACTTGAAATTTTGGACACTTGAACTTAGTGACATGTTCAGCATATAGAAATTTATCCCACTGAATTTTGAGGTCTTTAGGCCCCTTAATTAATTTAATCAAAATTAAACCTCAATTAAACCTTTAAACCTTCCAGAAAAAATAATAAATCAAATTTAAACCCAAAAATTATGAAGAATACCTTTAACTGATCATAATTGAACCCTTAATCAATGAAAAATAAAAGCCCATTGACTGGACTTTAAAATCAAGCTTAATTTAAGTTTAATTGAAATTTAATATTTAATTAATTTAATTAATTAAAAATTCTAAAAATCTCTCAAACACTTGATAATCACTCCTTAGATCATTCCTGACCTTTGGAAGTGATTTCAAGAAGTTTAGAGGTCATTTGGATTCAAATCAATCAAAGGCTCTAAATTAAACTAATTTTAAAAATTCAATAAATTGTCAAGACTTTGAAAATTCATAATTAATTCAAATGAATTCCAAATTGAGCAAACTCAAAGGCATTCAACTCATATTAAGGTCTAATATTTATCAAAAATATCAAATTTTCAAAAATCAATCAAATTTTAAAAAGTCAATTTTTAGTTAAATCTAATTTAAATTCAAGTTAAAATTTCAAACATTCATAATAAAATGCAAAAAAAATTATTTTCATTATACTTACAGTCTAACTTATCGTATTAAGGCCTAGTATTTTAATAAAATACTAACATTCTAAAAACACTCTTAATCAAAAAGTGCGTTTTTGACCCTTTAATTAAATCATTAAAATAATCCAGAAAATTTTCAAAATTCAATAAATCATTTAAAATTCCAGAAAATCTTAAGTTAACTTTAAAACAAGTAATCAATCAAATTAGATAAAATTTGATCAATCTTCAAGCTTAATCAAACTCAAATCATTTAATTATACCGGATACCACTAGGTAACCCAGGCCTACAATTAAATTAGCCCAAAGGAAGGTGAAATAAACTTCATGGCCTCGGTGTGCAACAAAGGTGGTATCCAACAAATAATTAAAACAAATTTTAAAATTAATTTTAAACCATTAAAACTTAAACTTTAATTAAAAATCTTCCTTAAGCATTTCAACCAACCAGAACATTAAGCAACTTCAATCAAGTGCCCATATAGAACATATCAAAGCCACACAGCCTACCTCACATACTTTAGATGGTTTGCTAGGACAACCAACTCTAGTCTTAAGCTAGGCCAGTGTTTATTTTTCTGCTTCTTGCGTGTGCCAGGTTTTCCGTGGTTTTCATTGCATGCTGGTTGTTAGTTTTAAGTAATTGATGTGATTGTTTATTTATATACTGCACTCTGTAATTTGATTGATTGTGCGTTAGATCTACCCTTAGGTTAGGGATGATTTGTACTAATTCAATCTTATGCAGGTGGCCATGCTCGCACAGGGCAATTAAATTAAATGGGGTAAAATAAATAAAGCTTTAAAAATTAATACTGTCTTCTACAGGTGCTTCAGAAATCTGCTAAGACCCCCTTTAAAGTTAAAAGAGCATGGCCAAGTGTGGCTGTGATTTGAGCATTTTAAATTTGTTTGATATGAATGCTTGAGATTAATTATAACTGCTTGGGATGCTTACATAACTACTGATTATTATGATAACCCTGCAGGTCGTTGAGTTTAAATTTTTAATTTCATTTAATGTAATTTGATTTGAGTTGTAATATATCAAATAATTTGAGAATGGGATATATATCCAACTTGAATTCCAAAGAGGAGAAGACATCTCTAAGGGGAGAGTCTTCTTCCATTTGGAAGATCAAGTTAGGATAATTTCAAAATATCCAAGGAGAAAAGATAATACCCCTTTCAGGGGGGGAGTTTTTTTTTCACTTGGATATTCGGACCCGACGATCCAAGGAGTTCCAAGAAGACGAAAAAGTGAAGAACGAGAAGACCCATTCTCAAAGTCACTTGAGTCTTAGGAGTAGAATCCTGGTTGTAGTCAGTGGTGCCCGGCCACTTTACTTTTCCTACAGACCCTGGGTTGTATAATTAAAAGCCACTTGCCTATGGACTTTCATTTTGAATATTTATTTAATTGATTTAATTATTTGATTGATTTGATTGATGTGTTGATTGCGATTAGGATTTTCTTACTTTTATTAGTTTTTTTTGGCGATCTTGCATGTCATATTTGATTTAGCCTGGAATCCGATCGGAGGCTCGTGAGGACACGTTTAAAACTATTTCTACTTAAACAAAACTTAAAAATTTTAGGCTCAGATAGTAACTCTAACCCTTTTAAGAAGTAAGCCCGGGACCGCCGAGGGTTTTTCATGCATACATATTAAAACTTCTCCTCCGTGTTAGGCCCCTCCCCGTTTGCGGGTTTTGGCAGATTACCTGACCTATTAGGGTGCAGTTCTGTCCAAGGGGATGTTGTGCAATCTCTAGGATAAAACTTATTTTTAAAGCCTGATTTTTAAATTGCTTCATTTTGATTTTAGAGCATTCAAGTCAATTAGCATGTATTGCATTAGATATAAATTAAAATTGAGTCTAATTCTTAATTACATTTCTAGCTTAAGCATTTCACCCAACATATGTCAAGGGGTCAATTAGGAATCTGCTCTAGATGTCGACGCCAACTCCTCAAATCAATCTTAAATAATGTCCCTAACTACTCTTTCATTTAAAAGACCGGACACATGGTTTTGAAACGCTTAGGTGATTTAGCTGGCTTCCCAATCCAGGCCGGGGTAAGTCTAGGATTGCATTGTATTAGCTAGGATCCGGGTCACTGATTTTTAGTACCCATTTTAGACTTATGTTTTGAGGCAGATTTTTAATCTTAAGACCTCAATCTCCGGGAATATAATTCTCACTTTCTAATAAAATTGATCATTTAAATATTAAATCTCTTTCAATCAAATTCAAGCCCAACACTTAGGATAGGTTGGGGCACTTCTGAATTATTTCAGAATCCCAGGTACCTCCTATCCTTCCTCCTTTGACTCCAGAAAGAACTGTTCAATCTTGAACCAATCCCTGTTGGAATTCTAGTCCCTACCTCCCTTGATATCAAGCTTTGAATTCCAAAATAAAATTCGTATTGCTATTTTAATCGAGAGTTTTTGTAGGAAATTTTTAATTTCCTATGATGTAACTAATTACGAGGGCTTGTGCTCGTAGGAGATATAGAAACCCAGACCAGATTTTCAAAATTAAGTTTTCAAAACCCTTAATTAATTATCTTTGGGAAAATCAAACTTGACGATCATTATCGTCATTTTCAAACGATCAATAGTGATTGATAATTCTTTCTCTGGAAAGATATATCAATTACTTTCATAAGTTTGATAATGAGATCAATGATCATCTTATCCAAATTATTGTAGTTAAATATTTAATTGAATACTCATTTTGACCGTTTGGGATCATATGTAGTTATTTCTCAAATTCAACTATGATAATCGGGATAAATTCAATGTTTTGAAATTTGAACCTATTAGGGAACGATATATTCACCTTTTGAGGTGATATATCATTCATAATAAACGTTTGACCTCAAATATTAAAAATTCTAGAAATTTTAAGTTTTTCAAAGAAAATTAAATCTTTTTCAAAACTAAACTTATATTTTTCAATAAAACAACCTGAAGTATTCTTTTGGGTTTCGTCTATTCTTTTATTTTATTTTATTTTTCTTTATCCCTTATGTTGGGGCTTGTTGGCTGGCTTCTTCTTGGTTTTATGGTCTGTTGCTATGTTGGTTAGGTGTTTCTGGTGGTCGTCTGTATTCTGTGGCTATCTGATTTTGTGTTAGTTCTTCTTAGTTTACTGAATTGTTTCCTTGGAGGCTTGTAGTTAGGCCACTGGTTTTTTGTTGTCTGGTGGTTATGCTGTTTGACCCCTTGGGGTGTTTTTGGCGTTGTGCATGCTTTAGTGGATCTTCATGGCTTCTTCCATGGCTGTTGCTATGGGCTTCCTTTGCTGGTGTTTTTGGAGTGGGGGTTTTCTTCTCATTCAGCTTTGGCTTGTTTTGTATTCTCTATTGTAATCTAGTAAGGTTCTTCGGCTTAATAGGGTTTCGTTTTTTACTTTTAATATAGCTCTTTAAAGCAGTAGCGAGCTAAATAACCCTTTAAGGACTTATAATCTTTTGTTTAATTAATGCGTAGACCCTTATAAGGGTTTAGGATAAAGGAGATAATACTTGGAAGTACCATAAGCCTAGCTAATGTGAAAGATGTAGTCATTTAAATCTCTCACCTTGTTAAGAAGGTGAGCCTTTTCATAATATTTTTCTTCAAGTAATCTAGTATAATTGAAATAACTTGATACAATCTAGAGAAGATTAAAAATAATTTGAAAATTCTAATTCTAATGGGGAATCTAATTTTCTTTCAAATGCCATATTAGACGTATAAATAGCTATAAGGAAGAATTTCTTAGAGTTAGAGGCGTTTCATCTTGTGTAAGTACTGAGGGTGAGTAGAAAAGAAAGAAGGTGAATAATTAGAGAGATCATGAATATGAGGCTAAAAGGGGTCAAGAATGAGCTTGACAACTTATGAATGAGAGCAAAAATGATTAGAGTTTAGCGGGAAGAAAATAAAATTGGGATCTAAAAATTAAAATAATACGAGGAATATGATTTGAGGAAGGGGATGAGAGGGAAGGTTCAATATGAGGATGATCTGAGAAATGAGTGTAAGTGTAGATGTTTTTTTCTTAAATGTCATTGAGGATAATTCTTATAATGGAAATAATGAGTTGTAAATAGAGCACTATCATGGACAAATACTCTCTATGAAATTGTGATGCTAAGAGTACGTTTCAATAGATATAAATAAGAGAGCCATAATACAGTCTTTTAACGATGAAATAGTCAACAAGAGTAGGCTCACATTCTTTGGAACTGACATAGAGCGTATCAATTGAAAATGAAATCTCCCTTTTAGGGATATCGATATGTGACAAAGATAAATTATTTGAACTTGAGATTTGAAAACTCAAAAATATCTTTTTAATTGAGGCTCATGATGAGTAGCAAAATAAGATATATAATCTAGATGATGGCTAGAGAAAATAAGTGTTGTTCTACTGCCAAAAGGGAGCGAATAACAAATGATTGAGAAGAGAGGGAGGGAAATAAGATAGGGTCTAACGCAAAAGCAAAATCATACTAGGTAAGAGGTCAAGGATGTTAATTTGTATGACATAAAATTTGAGAGAGTTTACATCCTAATAATAGAAAGAGGGTTGCTCCAAATCAGCTCTGCACCTATTGTTAGCCAACACTTTGCCAATCACCACTCATATTTGCCTCCGCAGCCTCGCCACACCTCACTGATTCCTTGCCAGTCGTCATTATCACCCCACTGTCATGCTAGCAATGTATCACCATTCACTATCGCCTTCTTCTCGTCTGTCTATCCCCACCACCTACATTATTGTCGCTCTCCCCACCACCATGACCATGCCGCTTATAACACCACCACTCCTAATAACATGTGAGAGAGTTTAAATACTACAGGAAAAACAATCAGTTCCGGAATAATTATTAGTGGAAATTATCCAACAAAATTTTCAGTGGCTTTGTTTGCGGCTCATTCTTTCGTATTAACCTGCAAGTGAGCTGTCAAAAATTTCGTAAATATTTTCTGTGGAACATGTTCTCTGATTATGTACTCACGCGACAGCTTTTCTGACTCAAATTTCAATCGAATTTTTACTTAAATACCGATGGATTTTTTCGCCAAAAAAATCTTCTGTTAAAGCCCTATTTCATCCTCCCGCCCATTTTCGCTCCCAGATCCCACCTTTCTTCTAAACCGCAGCTCTCTCCTCTCTGTCGCTCGCCCCCGTTCCAAGGTAATGTTTTCTTTATTTTCCTTTATTTCTTCAACTTAGAACTACTACTTCATTTATGTGATCAGTAAATTATTATCTTAGCCTAACTTATAAATTTTCATTTTCTTAGGTTCACAATCCTTGCAATGAGGTTCTAATTGTAGAATTGCATACACTTGTTTGGGGTTCAAATAGGAAGGTCAAAATATGACTTATTTACTTATAAATGGCTTTGGATTTCATGTAAAATCCTGGAGTGAGGAAAGAAAAACATAAAATTGTGGCATGTGTGTTAGAGAAAATAGTAACGATGGAAGTTTATGTGATTATTATGGTATTTTGAAGGAGGTTATTCAGCTGAAATACCTAGGAGAAGATGAAAATCATATACATTTTTTCAACTATCAATGGTGCGATCCCGTTCCTAATAGAGGCACGAAGTTACATCCAATTTGTGGTTTAGTAGAGGTGAAGCATAATAGAAGATATGTGAGGTTTGATCCTTTTGTTTTAGCACCATAGGCAATTCAAATTTATTTTACTAAGTATCCCTATGGTCGAAGAGATAAATAAGATTGGTTGGTTGTGATTAAAACCAAGGCTCGGGGCATACTAGAACAGCAATATGTGATCCTACTTTTGATCTGCATGAAGATTCAATTCCTATCATTGAAACACTCTTGAAAGAAGTTGGTAGTTTGAGTAGTGAGAATGATGAACAAGCTGAAGATACTTAACAAAGTAGTGAAAATTCGTCAAGTGAATAGTTCAATATAAGTTCATAACTCAACTTGTGTTTTTAAATCTTAATGAACTACATTCTTTGTTATGAAATATTATTTTTTATAAACTATAAATCATTTTTTAATCTGCTTTGTACTTATCTAAGAAATATTTTTTTATTATTAACTGCATTCTTTGTTATGAAATGCTAACATATTGACTATCTTATATTTTCATTCCAGATGGATTTAGGGAATGAGTCTCCACGTAGATCTATAACTATTATGTTCAATGGGAGGAGGAAGTTGACTATTGGACCTACGGGGCAAGGTCGCTTGAACAGGGTCTAGGGCAAATTGTTCCACCTTTCGTAGGAGTTCCAGCACCGGTGACTCACCATCCCTCTCCCACTCATAGAAACCTACTATTTTCATCACCAGCTTCTTCCCAATCAATACCCTTCTACCCATATTACCCCAGTACCATCACAGGCTGTCTCCTCTACATATCCTTATTCACCTTACCATCAATCATATTATTATACACAACCAGTCCAACCTTCACAAGTAGGTGGAGCTTCTACACTAGCTAGACCTCCTACAACAGCTGGACCTTCTAAACCAGTGGACACTAGGGTTGAGGATTCAAGACCTTCAGAGGATAAACGATTGTACATACAACCCAAGGGAGATACGCAAGTTTTTATTATTTGTTATATTTGCTATTTAATTTGTGTAATAAATGCGAAACATAATAGGAAAATGGTTGTATTTTGTACTGGTTTAATCCGGTTAGGTAGCCCGCACATAAGATTATATATATACTAAAAAGTAGATATGATGCTCCTTATATATCCGGAAAGAAAATTCAATAAAACATAAGAAATATGTGGTTCATTGAGTTTTAGGTAAAAAATACTAAGTTAAGCAAGAGAAGGTATATATAATATAATGAATATTTTTGAGATTTAATAGTATTTACTGTTCTTAATGTTCTTACTCTTAGGAGTTGTATCTTGTGATGAACATTCATTGATTTACCCACATTAGTTGATATCAGAGTCTTGGGCTTCTGTTACATCAACCCTTGATGTTGATCGGGGATGGGTTGGAGAGACCATGGATGAAGATTGGTTGTCAATGATGTTCGAAGCCTCAACTAGTTGGTAACCATATCGGTGAATTGACCTCTAACAGCCGACAACCATACCAATGATTCAACCTGTACCGACGTCAACCATTTCGTCGAACACTTCCCGCGATTCAGCTCTCCACGACTCCCTAGTCTCTCCAACTTCACCCCACATCTGCCTGGTCTCCCCAGTACATCTGGGTCTGCCCATCCGCTCCGTCCACGCAAATAAGATTTTTCGGCCCATCCACCCGATCTCGCCTCCCATTTCGTGCACGAGTCCGACCAAAGCTCTGATCTTGCGACCAGCCTCAATCTCGTCTCACTCGATTTTGGCCCGTTTGCACAACCCTGGGCTCGTCTGCGTGATCTCTCTCTACAGACTCTGCTTACACGCCGACCCGCGCCCTCGTAATCCAATCCAACTTACGCCCCAGCCTCCGTTCTAGCATGTCCACTCGACCCCTGCAACTTCTCTCCTACCTCGCGCATGAGTCTAACCAGAATTCTGCTTCCCCGCAAGTAGAATTCAGAGCTGTTCGCCCCTACTACCGCATGCGAATTCTTTTCAAACAAGGGGAGAATGATGTGGAGCATTTTAGTTAGTTAAACCAGACGGTCCGGAGGCCAATCAGGACTTGCAATGTCACCCGATACACAGCGGTACACAATAATAGTCTATAACGTATTAGTGATGTGGTGCGTCTTGATTGGCCTCCTGATGGCGTCCGATGACCCGTGACCGCACGTAATAATTTTTTATGTCTCTGACGCTTTTTTCCTTACACTCGGTAGGGCCTTCCTCTTAGCTTGTATATTTAAATAAGTTGCTCCTAGCCTCGTTCGAAGAATCCATTGCTGGCTGAACGTCTTCCTCTTCCTACTTCCTAGCGTGGCCATGCTTTCACTGCTCTCTTCCTCGCATGTCAGTAGTGCTTCTTTTAGAATGCACCCCTATTGTGTCTCAGATTTCTACCATAAATTTGCCCAAACTTTAAAAGATAGTATGGCTCAGCCCATGATGATAATGCTGACGAAACTTATAAGAATCTTTTCAACTAGGCGATGAATGCAAATGGTAACCCTTTAAAAGCACATTGGCGCAGTATTATTTATAGTTTTCAGTTCAACGACTATAACTGAGAACTGAGAACTTGACCAAATTCAAGCTTCTGCCTCAGTCAGCACGAACTCTTCAGTATTTGAACAGTTAATTCTGTGTCAGGAAACAGAAGAGAGAGTCCTTCTTCCTGCTTTCTCAAAATGATACGCTTAAAATTCATCATAATATTTATGAATGTAAATTTATTTTATATACACATTTAATTAATATGATGCCTTAATATATTTATTTAAATATATTCTTCCGATAAATATACAAAAAATTTCATTTGAATATTCATATAGATCTTTTGGATTAATATAGATTAAATTTGACTGACTTATAAGTTCAATAAAATTTTTTAGCATATTGTATGTCTGATTTTTAAATTATCTTCACCATATTGTAGAATATTATTTACTTTATAATATTTTTTAATTTTTTATGAGCATTATAGGTTTGAAAATATGAGGATGCTCATTTGATTTATTTCTTAGGGATATTCTTGCCATGTGATTTTGTGGAACTCTTTGATTAGGGGTGTCAATATTTGACACGACCCGAAAACCTGACTCAAATTTGACCTGAAAATTTTGTGTTAGGTTTAACATGTTTGTTAAATGGGTCAGGTTCGGGCTCAACAAACCGAGCTTATTCAAAACCCGGGTCTGATTCGGGTTGACCCGGAAATTCAAAAATGACCCGTGACCCGAACTCCCGCTATAAACAGTAATCGAAAACCCATGACCTCTTTGCTATCTCGATTCAACCCGAACTCCCGCAGTCGGGATTCAACTTTTACTCCAGCAATCACGATTCAACCCGTCCCGCTGCTGGCGCTCAGTTTGAAGTCCAAACCCTGGCCTTATCTTCCTCACTGCCTCTCCCTCTTCCTAATCCTGAAGGCTTCGCCACCGCCTGAAGCCAACGCCGATCGGGACTTCCTGCTCCCGACGCTGCCACCTCTCCCTCTCCTTGCTCCTGAAGTCGACGCCGCCGCTTGAAGTTGATGTCGTTGCCCCTCCCTCATAAAGACTATGACGGGTTGACGGGTTGACTCGGGTCCAAAGCGGGTTGGTTTGGGTTCGAGAAAGTGACCTGTTTGAAAAAATTGGTCTAGTTCGGATAGGGTCAACTTGTGTCGGGTTAGTTCCGGGATGGACACGAACTCGACCCGTGACCCAATTTTGACAGCCCTACCTCTGATGTTTGATTTGTCAAGTATGTTCAACAGTGTTTTTGAACTTATAAACTAATTTATGAATTTTTTCACATTTTTTAGAGTTCCTAATTTCAAGATATTAAAAAAATTATACTAAATTTGCAATCTAAATTAATCATTTATATATTTACCATAATATCTTTAATTTTTCATATATATAGTAAATATTTTCTTTCTAAGACATTCATTGGCACTATTTCTTGATCCTTTTAATCATGAGAACATTGGGGGGTGTGAAAGTTGATTTATGTGAGGTGGGATATCAATGTTCTATGAAACATTTGTGCAAGAAAAGATTAGTTTGACTTTTTGGTTAGTGTGGATTGCATATTTTCTTACAAAAATGTATTAGAGTCCGAGTAATATGCATGGTTGCTGGAAGATGTAAGGGTTTGTCTAAATAAAATGTGTACATGAAATCATAAGAGGCTGAATGAATGTTTTGAATGACCGTGTGAATACATAAGGAGACATAAGGACACATAAAAGCTTGACTAAATGTTTTTTTTTGGATAAAATTCATATAGGGACCTGCGCATTAATTTAGATAAAAGATTACAAATCCTAAAGTTAATCTCTCTAAAATTACAACATTTAAAGTAAAATATATGCGTCATTGATTCAATCTATTACAAGAAACAAGCAAAAAGAAAGGGAGGCAACAAAAACAATCAAATCCACCGAGAGTCACCCAAGAGAGGGACATCTAGAAAATTGCTTTTTAAAGCAATAAAAAAGCTGCTCCAAATGAAGCCCGAGTCTCTTTAATTTAGATGAATATATTCCAAACCTTCTTTGCAATCATCTCTTGGCTTCATCTGGTATCTTGAGTGCTTTTGCTCATGAGACAATCTATTTTGGGCTTGACTATTGATGAAAATTGTTTATTCATTCTCTCACATTTTTTAGCTTTTAAAAATCTTTCATCGCTTATAAAAATATTGGACAAATTTCTAACAATTTCTAACCATGGATCCTTTTACACTACATATATATATTTAGTGCCCAGTTTCAGAAATTTTCATGGCTTAGAACTTCAGAAGTTGCAAGAAGGTAAGCCCAAATTTGTATGGAGAGGTTCCAATTGCACAAGTTACCTAATGCAGTGCCTGAATGGCCGCTTCAAACCATTCTAAGTGAATAAAGAGATGGATGCACGATTCCTTCACAATGATCAAACTGAATACTACAAACCATTCTAATTTATATGAAGAGGCCAAGCTATTTTGTTATTGAATATATTAACTAATGCCTACCCATTTTCTTTTTTAATACTCTGGTTGAGAGTTAAAGCATTGGAGAGAGGGGAAAAATTCAACAGAAAGTTAGTGTTTTCTTTTGATTGGAAGGTAAAACTGAAAAAGGAGAAGAATTAGTCTGCTCACTACAGAGGAAATGATCTCTAAAATTGAGAGGAAATAGTAGTGATGAAAAATTCAATCTCAAACTTTTTTTTTTTAATTTACAATCTCGAACTATTCTTGTTTAATAAACAATAAAATTTATGATCTCTCATTCCCAATCTTTTCATTTTTTTTCAGAATTGATTAGCGTTTAAATAAGTTAATTAGATACAAAATTATGTACTACTTATTTAATTAGAATTGCAAAAATAAATAATTAATTTGTCTTACAACAACATTAAGTCTTTATCCCATAATGTGGGGAAATTTAAAGGGTGCAACATGAGGACTTTTCAAGAGATCATTCATCCCAGATTAAATATGATTTAATATTGTTTAAGAACGACTTATTGCACATGAATATGAATGAATGTGTTAATTATATTAAATAGTTAGTAAGTAGATTTTAATTAGAATGTTAACTTTTTAATTAAAACTTATATATATGTATATCATAATAGAAAATATATTATTATAATTTATTTTAATCTTTTTGAATGTATATTAAAATTAATATTAATTTTGATATTCTGAAGTATATTAATCTCAGCACAAATTTGAAAATTTTAAAATCCACTGGTTGCATTTTGCATCAAGATATCTTAAAGATTATTTTTTAAAAATTTAAAATTAGAACAACAAAGCAATATTAAGAATGCCAAATATAACAAAAAAATAAACAGACTCAAAATTCAATCCACTCTAACCTACACCAAGTCTCCTATTTATCTTTTGCCAAACTAAGCTCGAATTGCTTCTAATTAAAGAACCATCAAGTACTCAATTGGCTGGCTAAAAAGAAAAAAGAAATTATCTGATAAAATAGCTAGAGATTTTCTTATGATCTAATCCATATTTTTGTCTGGATTTTTCCATACATTTATGTTAAATTTATAGCGTAACACATGTATAAAACAATGTAGAATAATACAGACTAAAGAAATTCACTCAAAAGAAAAACCAAGTAACTTTCGCAAATCTCCATGCCTAGGAAGCTACAGCACTTCTCCTGTAAAATCATTGCTGACTGAATCACTGAGTCATCGATCAGAAACGAAAAAAGAAACTACAATGTTGAATTTCAGGGCTAGCTAGACCTAATTATATATCCCCGGCATGATGCAAGCATACCTGCAAAAATCTTCTCCGCGGGTTGTAAAATCACTGCAAAAGTCTCTTACAACGAATACCAATTACATGATCATACAGCGATTTTGAAACCCCTACATAATTTTTTGTAACCATTAGAATCACTTGAAAAACCCTTAAAAAGTATTGCCAAAGCAATTTTTTCTTGTAGTGACATAGAGCCTTTGATCCTTCCAGCCACTTCCACCCAAACTATAGTCTTACTCTCTTAAAGCATTTCACAATCAAGAAAAAAAAAAAAAACCAGTATTAACTTTATAATAATAAAAAATAAGTAACAAGAAAACACTTTATATAAGCACACTTTACTCTACTGCACATCAAGAAAACCCTCTTATTTTCTCTGATACTTAATGGAGAAAAAAAAACTCAAAAGAAACAGCAATTCACTGAATGATAGTAAGATAAAAAGCGCAAACCTCTTCACGTCTTGTAGTTATTACTTAAAAAAGCTCTTACACAAATTTCAACGGTTCAAAATGTTACCAACTGTGATGAAGAACCCTAAGACATCAAAATCAATTCATAAAATATATCATGTATATATCAGACATCATCATTGATTCATTATCATCAAGTTTCCAAAATAATTATTTACTTCAATACATTATCATCATAAGAAGCACAGCTAACACGCAGTTTCTTCTTCCGCGGACCTCAACAGTCCTCGAAACAAGCAAGAAATCAGCGACTACCAAAGCACAAGTAGTGAGTAACAGACATTTAATGAAACGCCGATAGTGGAATCATAGCTCCACTAGCGTGCACCTCTCCATCGCAAACCATCTGATCAACACCAGCGCCAGCGCCGCCGCCGCCGCCGCTACCGCCGCCAGGAATCATCAAAATACTATCATACTGATGCTGTTGACAAGAATCAAAGTCAACCGCAGTGGACGCCGACGCCGGCGGCGGTGGAATCGCCCTCTTCCTCTTTTTCTTATCATAAGCAACCCCGCGAGCTTTAGCCTGCGAGTCTCGAAGGTCGCGTAGGTAAAGCCGGACGGCTCGAGCTGCGAACGGGTTCGCCTCCGGTCGGCCGCCGTTTTCTTCAAAGGCAGCGCGGAGGCGGCCCACGAGCGCGTCGAGGCTGCCCCAAGCTTGTCGGAGCGGGCAGGAGCAGGGGCCAGGCGGGCAGGGCTGGCCGAAAAACGGGCAGCCCGGGGCGTGGACTTTCGTCTTCCCGAACTGATCTAAGTATCTCAGGAATTCAAGCACGTGCGCGCCGCTGCAACGCGACAGCTCTAGCGGCGGGCGGTGGTTTCGTAGATATTGGCCGAACGTGTTCCAATCGCGGCGCTTCTGCGACTCGTATCTGCTCGGCCTACCGTCGCCACAGGCGCCGCCTTCCGCCGCCGACATATTAGGGTTTTAGTTTGATATATGTGAGTTGCTTTAGGGAAGAAAGGGAGGTGATGTGATCTGTTGTAGAGGAAGCATGGGATGAAGTTGGATTTTGGGTTATGAGAGAGAAGTGGAGGAGATGGCAGAGGGAGAAAGATGGGAAGAGAAGGGAGGAGCGAATATTATTACATCACCAACAGGTATGGAGATCTAGAGAGTGCAGAGTTTCAGCTAAGTTGGATGTTAAGGGCAAAGAGTATAAAGAGTATACAGAGCGTAGGGATAAAAAAAAAAAAGAAAAAGAAAATGCTATACTGGTCACGGCTAAAAAAAAAAGTGCTTATAAGAAGAAAAAGATTAAAAAAACTAATTTTTTTAGAACATAATTGATTGTGTATTATTATTATTTATTTATTTTAAAAATTATATATTATTTTAAAAAAATTTAATTGAATAATTATTTTTTATATGCAATAGATATTTGTTTTTCTTCTCATATAAATGAGGTGGGCTTTAACTATTTTCCACCCTCTGAATCTAGTTTTTGATTATATGTATGTATTAATATTAATTTTTTAAATATATTAATATTGTAAATTTGATAATTATTGGATATAATTTTCAATAATCAAATGATGTTAGAAATGAGCATGAATTATGGCCTTACAAAGGACAATTTTATTGGGTCTCCTTTTATCAAGAGCTAGACTTGATAAAATAATTGTCTCTAATGACTGGATAAATTATTTTAGTTGTCTTCCTATCCATCTCAATAGAACTACATTTCTCCTTATTTAAACCTATTCTTATAAGGTTTCTAGTCCTTTTAAATTCCCTATTATATGAATTCATCATGATAAATTTCTCCCTTTTATCAAGAATACTAGAATATTTTTGTGGAGGGCTTTGCTCTTCTTGTTCTCTAATTAAAGCAAAAAACATATTTAAGGCTACATTGAAGTTTTGGAATCTAGATCAGTACTTCTACTTCCAAT
Source organism: Dendrobium chrysotoxum (assembly GCA_019925795.1). Taxonomy (NCBI): domain Eukaryota; kingdom Viridiplantae; phylum Streptophyta; class Magnoliopsida; order Asparagales; family Orchidaceae; genus Dendrobium; species Dendrobium chrysotoxum. Next base: position 7,702,369 of record CM034312.1, read on the forward strand.
GGATCCATAAGTATACCACTAAGGCATGCAACTAATTGAAGAAGGGATAATGACATTGACCCAACTGATGGTTAGCAAACATAAAAGCAATAGATAAATAATCAAATGAACAACAAAATTAATGCTTTTATTGGAGGGCCACCTAGAATATCCGTTGTCAAAGCTAAATAATTTTAGTAATTAATCCTTACTTTTAAGTTAATTGTTACTTAATTATGAGGCAAAAAATGTTGAATAGGTAGATAATAGCGAATGTTTGGGGTTGGAAAATGTGAAAATCCAAGATTTGGATTTTGTTGTGGGTGCCACGGCACCTGTCACACCCAAAGATCAAATTTGAAAGAATTACCTATTTTAATCTCTAATTGAATTACCAGAGCTACTAATTGAATTACTAGAGCTACTAGAATTACCTTAAAATTTATGTATAATAATCAGGAGTTTCATTAATAAATCAATCAATTTATCTTTTTACTCCTAGTTATAAAAGAATAAAATAAAATACAAAAAATAAAAGAAAGACCTGAATCCCGTTTAGTCTCACTATAATGGATCATGTCCCCTTCTTAAAAAAATATTTAAAATCACAGAATGAGCTAACAGCTTAGTAGGTTATAGAGGTGTCAATATTTGACCCGACTTGAAAACTTGGCCCGAACCCGACCCATAAATTTTGGGTTTGGGTTGACCCGAACTAGAACCGGGTCTTGTTCAGGTTGGGGTTTTCGACCCGTTTCAAAAATCGTGTCGAGTTCGGGTTGACCTAGAAACCAGGAAATGACCCGGAATGACTCGGTTGCTCGCTCTGCCTGCGTAGCCTGCTCGCTCTACCTCGTGTCGCATCGCTCTGCAGTGCATCGCATTGCCTGCCGGTGACGCGTCTGCGGTGCTGCCGCTGTCGTGTCTGCCGGGTGACGCCGCTGCCCGCGATATGGTGATGCCGCGTTGCATCGCCATCGCATCGCCTGCTACTGCGGTTGCCACTACCAACCGTCAGAGACCCCGAAAAGCGTGATTTTTTCCGATGCCGAACCCGAAGCGGGTTGGGTTCGGGTCCGAAAAACTGACCTGTATGTAAAAACGAGTCGGGTTCGGGTTGACCTGATTAATGTCGAGTTAGTTCCAAGTTCAATCCGAACCCGACTCGTGACTCAAAATTGACACCCCTTGTAGGTTATCAGAACCTACTACTGAAATTAATGCAAGAAAATAAAAATAATATGCATGTAATTATTCAATCAATATTAGTATGCCATGTAATTATAAAAGCATGTGGTAGTCAGTATGAATAATATTAGGTCATATGAATAATAATAATCTGTATAATTATATCTCATGAGCAGTGATTAATAATGAAATAAAACTCAATAGGTTATATCATTTCTATACATATAAGTTACATAATAGTTTAATTCATAAAGTCGCTTAGGAAATTTGTATACCTATTATTCTCAAATGTATGTCGTGCAGTGTTTATGTTATGTATGCACATTTTGTATCATGTCCAATGCTATTTTACTTAATGTCAGACAACATAACATATTATGCATATCATATAATTCATATTATGTGATTCATATATATATATATATATATATATATATATATATATATATATATATATATATATATATATATATATATATATATATCATATGCCCTTGTATTAGTATTAGCATTCATATCATGAATCTAAATCAGTCATGTCTTGTATCATGTATAGATCAAATTATGGCATGTCATAAGTGCAATCTATCATATACAATCTATCATATATATTCATATCATATACATATGCAAGAAATACATCGATATAACCAATATAAGCAAGGTAAGACATCTAGCTACATATGATATTTTTTCGATATCCAGTATTATAGGTCAAACCTATAGGAACCAGTCCTAATCATATCGGTCTTGTTTTTAGAAATCAGTCTCATATCATATATCACAAGTCAGTCAAGTGACTTTCATATAAAAAGTCATCACTTCCTTCTCGTCGGCGTATCACATCATATTAATCAATCTTTTTATATATCTCTTTTTATATCATTTGGATTACACTACAAAATATTTTATTTTAAGAAATGCTCGTTGGCCCACCCTCCTATCCAGGGTAATATGTCTCCAGCCAATTTGAATTAGTCAACCATTTCCAATCAGTCTTTCTTGCCCTTTTCATATATATCACATCGTACATAGCATAATAACAAACATGATATAAATATTCAATACAAATATTAGTACACGCATCAGTATGCTTGTAGTAGGTCAACATGGGTATTTGAATCGAACCTAGAATTGATTTGGGTCCAATTCAGCTGACCCAAACTCGACCCAATTTCATAAATGGGTCAGAATTTTGACTCGAACCCAACCCGCAGGGTTATCGAGTTAACTCGACCCGAATAACTAACCTGAAATACAACTCCGAGTTCAACACAGGCACGTGTGAGCGAAGGGTGCTAGAGCTTGTGAGCACGTACAGGCAAGGTGTCGAGCGCGGCGGGCTAGGGTGCGGACATGAGAGCGGGAGCGAGTTAGGTGCCGACGCAAGCGTGAGCACGGGCGCGGGTCTGGGTACAGATGTGAGCTTGGCCTACGCAGTCACGAGCACAGGATTGTTGCAAGCAATGCAATCGTGAGCTCAAAAAATTTTGGGTGTATTCACAAGCGTAAAAAATTTTGTGTTAATTCGGGTCACCTTCGGGTTTTTGGGGTCAACCCGAACCAAACCCTATTTTAAAAGTGGGTTAGACTCTCTTACACGAACGTGACTCGTATGGAAAATGGGTTGACCCAAACTCAAAATTTTTTGGTTTGGGTCTGGGTTAGGTTTTGGGTAGGTCAAAAATGCATGTTGACCTAAACAAACAATAAATATGTGCATCTCTCTACTTCTCCTTTAAATAGAAATACTATTAAGGGTACTTCTTCTTCTTTTTTTTTTTTGGCATTGCATGTTGCCAAAGACATTCTCTATTCTCAGTAGCCATGTCACACCCCATGATCTAAAGTAGAAAATTTTCATCTCTTTTCCCTTTATACATTTATTATTCTTTTTACAATTCAATAAACAACCAATATTTATATACAACCATATTTGACTAATTATATTAATAAAAAATTATTATAAATAGGGAATAAATATAATTATATTACTATAATCAATATTTAGATTCTGCTTCAAAGTCTAAAATATAAAAGAATATATATAATAGCCACTATATGTTATAAAAGAATACATATAAAATCAAAGTGCTAAAAGTAGAACTAAACTAGCATCGCTATCTAGACTAATGCTGTAGGCTCTTTACATTTACTTAAAATCATATAAAATCATGTAATGAGTATAAAAATCCAGTAAGTAACTAAAACTTATCACTACATTTAATACAAGACAAAAGAATTAATATATTTGTTCCAGTTCAAATCCATATCAATCAACAATTAATAGTTTATCAATATAAGCTATCTATAGATTTATATCAATCAATAATAAAATTAATATGACCAGTAAAGTCAATAAAGGCCAATCAACTATAAGGAAATTTGGTATATGATAAAAGGACTATCAATTAATAGGCCATGCCAGTATATTATGTTATATTGTATTAGGACGAATGCAGGTTCAATTAGTAGGACTTCAGTTATATCTGTAAATCAATTTAATGTACTATCATATAAATGTAATTATAAATATAATTATGTGGTATTTTCATTCTCCCACCTTAATTATCAACCAGTTGGTCATCAATCTTTAATTTAATCCTAGTTGTCGATCAATTGACCATCAGTCTTTATCTTACCATTATTTTTCATTATCTAAGTCAATTCACCAGTGGTTTTCAATAATCAATGAAAAGTCATCACTCTTTATCTGTTAGCATAATTTGGTCTATCAGCTTAGGCTATAACTAGGATCACGACACTAATCTTTATTTTAAGCAAAATTCATTGGCAATTCATCGGCACACCCTCTTGTATAAGGTATTATATTTTAAGAGTCAACCCATATTACTTATAATATTAACAGTCATCCTTTTTTGCTTACATACAAATATTATATTTTCTTAATCATTGTATCAACCATCACTCTAACTATTGACCAGTTGATCATCAGACTTTAATTTAACTATAATTATCAACCAATTGATCATTTATTTTTAATTTAATCTCAATTGTCAACTAGTTGGTCATCGGTCTTTATCTTACCATCATTGCTCATTATTTTAGTTAATTCAAAGATGTCTTTCAATAATCAATAAAGAGTCTTCACTCTCTACCTGTCAGCCCACACTCCTGTGCACGGTATTATATTTTAAGAGTTAACTCATATTAATTATAGTTTTAATAGCCAGCCTTTATTTTGCTTATATGCAAATGACACATTTTCTTATATCAATATTATTAGTCTCAATATGAAATGAAAGAATCTATAAAATACAATAAAATCTATATATTAATCAATAACTTGCCAATAATATTAAAAAATCATAAATTTTATTTTATCCGATGAAAATGTTATAGTCAAAATACTCGTGAGTATCATATCTATCATCTATAAAAAGTTACATGATAGAAATTCATTAATCATGAGAAAAAATATTTTATCAATTTTAGGAAAATTAAAATCTTTGAAATCAAAACCATAAAAAAATGTGAGTAAAAATATAATACTTACTTCAAATAGAATAAAATTTATAATAGGAGCGTCAGACGAAAAAGCCTAAAGAGCTTCCTCTATCTTCTCTCTCCTCTCCTCTCTCCCTTCTCTTCCCCTCCTCTTTCCTTTCCTTCTAGGCCAAGCAAATGAGAGTGAGGGAAGGAGGGAGGTGATGGCAGAGATTTAGATTAAATATACAAAAAAACTCATTTTAGTGCTTAGCACCACAATGCTCCTATGACTCAGCGTTGTAGCGCTACATGATGAATCTAGAATTACTGTAGAATAGAGCTTTTAAAGTCGCGATGGTGATTTTTGGCACCATTATGCTCTCAAGCACAACACCGCAACACTTGTTAGAATTTTTATATATTTTTTTAAAGAAGTTCATTTTAAACTTTTGGGTTCTTACACAAATATTATTGATTGAATATTTTTTATTTATGCTGTATGAATTAGATCTTTTCTTATGTCGCTAACCATTTCAGGTATAACATGCACCGAGTAGTATTGAAGAATCAAAGCGTAAGACAGTGTAATATTAGTGTCTAAGTCAATTTGTGTTTAACAAAGTCTATACTTTTTATTTTTCTTGAGTTATTTTTTGTATTAGGTGTATATTGGCTAAGCAGCCATGAACACATACACACACAATTGAGAGTAAAATTAAATAGTTGAATTTTTTTGGTATATCATACTATAGGATTGTTATTTTGATAATACCCTGCCATTGAACCTATGTTACTTAAAATAGGCAAATTTGAATTTTAAAATTTGAGCTAATTGTATTGTACAAAGCTATTCGTACTATATATATATAAATATATATAAATTAAAATTACCTAATTTAATCTTATCTTATATATTAAGGAATCAAATCAGAATATAATCAATTACTAATAATCGTATTGTACAATCTTGATCATACTAGACGATCAACATAGAGCTCAACTGGACAAACTTGATTTATCCTGGATGATTAGTGATTTGATACAACTAATCGTACTAGACGATTGTGAATCGTACAGGATGATCTTTGACTGAATTGAACTAATTGTAATGTATGAACTATGTATTGTACTATATGAACATAAGGCTTAATATTAAAAATTAGGATTTTTGAGAGCCCACTTCATAAACTCTTGTTATATCTTTAGGGAAAGAGTTTTTGAGCAGTCAGAGATATTTTCTTCTTTGGAGAGAGCTTGGAGAGTCCACTTCTCAAGAGAGAGAGAGAGAGAGAGAGAGAGAGAGAGAGAGAGAGAGAGAGAGAGAGAGAAGAGGTGAGGTTGAGAGAGGGATTTTTCCTTAAGGGAATCAAGGGTGTAAGGGGATTCACACGGTTGCTCGGGCTAGCTCGCACCTTGGATCCTCCAGTTGTGTTTTGGTGGATCTCTAGGAGAGGAGCTTTAAGGAGGTTCTTTAGTATGAAAGACTCACTAGCCAATGAGGCTAGGGATCGACTGGTTGGGAGGCAAAAGAAGGGATTGACATCTCCACCGGGATGTGGAGGTGAGAGAAGGGTTGGTATATTCACCATTACGAAGAGTAGAAAGACTGTTGTCATCTCTGGTGGGTAGAGGAGACGAATGGAGGGATCGACATCTCCGTCGGGCAGATAAGACGAAAAGAGGGATCAGCTCTCCACCGGAGTGAGGAGCTCAAAGGAGGGTAGACATCTCCGTCTGGCAAAGAAGTGGAAGGAGGGAGATTCTTCAGAGTCAATAAAGATCATTTTCTGCCTGATCAAGAGAGAAGGGCTTCTTTGCCTAGCTGTGTGCCAAAAAAAAAACTTTTAGAGCAATACCCAAAGAGGAGGATCTTTGGGGAGTGTACATAGGTCGATTCGACCGAACCACTATAAATCTAATTTACGTACCTTTACTTTTTACATTTACTTTTTGCACTATGGTTTTACTTTTGATTATCTTTTCTGGAAGATTTGTTGAGTTTACCATTAGTTATCTTAGTGAACAATTTATTTAGTTTATTTTGATTATTTCTTTGGAAGGGTGATCAATCTTTGATTGAAGTTTTTGTTTGAGAAATTAAATATAAAAATATATATTTATTTTCTAAAAGTTAAACAAAAAGAAAAGCATATTTGCTTGTGATTTTATTTTAATAGTTTATTTCTCTTAAATCATTTCCACATATCTCATTTATTTTAAGCAAAAGATTTTAAAAGATTAATTTACGGCCCACCCTCTTGGCATGTCTTAAGCACTATTAAGTGGTATCAGTGCACTTTCAGTCTACTGAGCTAATTAAGCTTACTTTGTTCTTTTACTGTTTTAGGAAAATGTAAGGATCCTGTCGAGTGGATCAAGTCTAGAGGCAGGGTTTTGAGAACCGAACTTCTAAGATATAATTTAATGTATAGACTTCTATGATATAGATTATTATATTTATATTTTGATGAAATGAAAATTGACTGGACTGTTTTTTATTTTTTGGGGAAATTTAATAGCTCTTCTTGTTATTTTTGATAGATGAGGTAATTAATTATAGGTTTAAATAAATTCAATTCTTCCATTAAATCCTAGGGCATTCCATCACCACTATTTAATTAATTTCTAATCACCATCTCCAAGCAATTAATGTTTAAGGATTATCTCATAAACTACTCAATAAGATTTGATGGTGCTGACCTAAAAGAAGCCCAAAATTCACACCAAATAAACTCATTATCAACACTTAAATTAGTGACTCGTATTATAATGTCAAAAGAATCTTGATTAATAATAAGAGCTCTATAGATGTTATGATCTATTCCACTTTTCTTAGTATAGGTGTGGTCAAAGAAAAACTACATTAGATTGTAAAATAAATATAAGGGTTTGTTAATTGTTTAATAAGACTGTCACTCTCCCCATTACACTTAGTTACTTTTCTCAATAAGTGAATCACTCAATCTATCTCATGGTAGTCTAATTTGAGTCTTGTAACAACATTTTTTGAAGGCTCGTTCAACCGATCATTAATATTGTTATTTTTTTACCTAAAGGTGAAATTTTTTACCTAAGTCAGGGCAAGTGTGATACAAGAAAACTAATCAATGGCATAATTATGTAATTTTAAACTAGTTGAGTTTCAGTGATTCATGAACCTTATAGCATTGATAATTTTGACATTCGAGATTATTGCATCCTGGAATATTCGCGGGGTAGAGAGATATAAAATTTAGTATCCTAGCTTTGTACAAAAATTCAGCGCACAGACAGATTAATAAGTAGGGGTGTAACCCTTATAAGAGACACTAAAGTTTTTACGTGGAAACCCCTAAAAAGGGGGAAAAACCATGGGGCCTGGCCTAGTTTGAATGAATCCACTAGTATTTGTAGTCGATTACAATTGAGTCCCTTCCTTAGGAGGAAGGCCTTAGTTTGATGTAGCAAATATACATCATACTGAGTGCGTTATATGGTGGAAATCAGAATTGATGTGTTCGTTTGGTCGGCAGGACCATAGTCGGCTGGCAACGAAGGTCAGAAAGATCGTATTCAGGTGACAGTGGTTGAAAGGACAGTAATCGGCAGGCAACGGAGGTTGAAAAGGCCATAGTCAGGCGACGATGGTCGGAAGGACCTTAGTCAACATAAGGATTATAATCAGCGAGAGATGGAGGTCAGAAGGATTGTAGTTGATGATGGTCGTTAGAAGGACCGTAGTTGGCGAGCGACGGAGGTTGGGAGAACCGTAGTTGGGTAACTGTGGTTGGAATGATCGTAGTCGGCGGTGGTGGTCGGAAGGACTGTAATCGGCGATGGTGGTCTAAAGGACCGTAGTCAGTGGGCGACAGAGGTCGGGAAGACCATGGTCGGCGACGGAGGTCGGAAAATCATAATCGGCGACGGTAGTCGGAAAGACCATAATCGGCGACGGTGGTCGGAAGGACCGTAGTCGGCGGGCGACAAAGGTCGGAAGGACCGTAGTTGAAATTTGGCGGTGATCGGGAAGAACTCTGGCGGTGGTCGATGAACAGGCAAAAATTCGGAGGTGGTCGGCATACTAGTGGAAGTCTGGCGGTGGTCAGCGGACTGACAGAAGTCTGATAGTGGCCGTGAAGAACTTCGACGGTGGTCAGCGGATGGACGGAAGTCCGGCGGAGGTAGGCGGACAGACGGAAGTCCGGTAGGGGTCAGCTGACCGGTGGAAGTCTAGAGGTGGTTGGTGGACTGGCGGAAGTCCGTCGGTGGTCGGGAAGAACTCCGATGGTGTTCAACGGACTGGCAGAAGTCCGTCAATGGTCGAGAAGAACTCCAGCGGTTGTCGGCATACTGGCGGGAGTCCGACAGTGGTCAGCGGCAAGCATGCTCCAAAATTCTTCCCTTCTCCTCCTCATTTATTCCTCCTCTCTCATGAGAAGAGTGGGGGCTATTTATAATTTTTTTGAGAGTGACATGACTAGTAAATATGTGGAAAATTAAGGTTAAAATGGAAGTGATTTGAATGGACGGCCGATATTAATCCCTTTGATCATGGACCGTTTATTCATCATTTGAATGTTTTAATGATATCAAAATTCAGTGATCTTAGGCTCGTTGGATTTGTCTCGTTGAGCCGCTCGATTCGACTATAAGCATGTCATGTAGGATACCGTTTGATAATTCAAATTATGATTTAACCTTCCGAATGCGCTTTGGGTCCTTGATTTGGACTCATTTGGGTTTGGATTAAGTCGAATTTGGTGTTGTTGGGTTCGTATTTTTGAGATGTTCAGTTTGACTGGGAGTTTGTTGAAATCAAAGTTCAGATGATCCTTATTTTTAATATTTGAAGCCTCAATCTCATAGTTACATCAAGATTCGTGCTTGATCATGACAAATTTTTGATGACATATCAGAGATGATGACACAATCTATAGTTTCTCTCTTATTAAGGACATGGTCATTATTTTTTTGTTAAAGGGGCATCGTTCATAAATAGTAAATAGTAAATGTTGAGCCTCTACTCTCAAATTAAAAAAGAGAATACTATAAGGACTTCTTAAATAAGAATCAAGATTCCATTTCTTAGAGCCCTACATATATATTTGGTATTGACCTCATCATAATCATGTAATCTCTCAAGGTGGATCCAACATTCAAGTTGGTTATTTAGAAGAGTGAAATTTTGGTCCAAATCTTTGAGAAGTAATAGAACATGTGGTTGATAAACTTATACTTTCCAAGTTCGTATGTGAAGTGCATTACATCGTTTGGTTAGCAAATGCCCTAGTGGTCAAGAATGCCAATGAGACTTGAAAAATGTGTGAAGATTTCACTAATCTTACACAAGCCTGCCAAAAGGACAATTCTTCTTTCTTTTGCATAGATCAATTTGTCGACACAATTTACTTCTTTTACAAGTAAATAAAGATGAATCTAATAGATAAAGAAGCCACCTATTTCCAAACTAACAAAGGAAAAAAAAAAAGGAGTTAATATATAAACTTACTTTTTCTTTGATGATATAGAAAATATTGTGCTAGCGAATACTCAAGAAAATTAAATAAAAAAGTCATGCCAAATGGATCTTGGGAATTACATAAATTGTTATGGGCTTAGCACGATGCGACTTGCCCCCTATAGTAGTTTGCATCGAGTCGGGTCGTGGCAGGATCTCCTCAACTTGTGCTCTCTATTTTTTTCAAAACTAGTAATGGGAAGAGTTCATGATTTTCAGCATGTCTCATCCTTTTTGATTTATCGTATATTTTCAAGAAGATCATGTACCAACTTATTATAAGTTGCCCTCCTTTTAAAGTAAACCAACACTCATCTTGAAATGGGTGTTACTATTGATTTAGAGAAGGAGATTTGAATTGATTCTACTAATTATTGTGGTTAATAACTGAAAATAGAATTTGAAGACGTTTATTTATATTGTTCTTCTTGCAAAATTTTTTTGCCAAAACTTCTCTAGAAGCTTTAGTGCACACCTAAAATTGAGGACATCCCCTAGCAAAAATTATGAGGAGCAGTAAGCTGATACTATCCATTATTTCATTATAAGGGCTCTACTTTCGACCATCTCTCATCTGGTTTATACATAAAATGTCAAAGCAACTTTACTGATATTTAAATGAAACAATTTGAATAAAGACCACTAGGATTTCTCCTCTTGGGATAAATGAATATTTCTTCATTGATATCTAGTTCACTTTCACCATATATTTAATGTTTTTTATTTCTATTTTGGTCCTTGTTGAGCTTTTTTTCCATTTACTGATAAAAATATTTTAATTAAAAAAAATAAAAACCTCAAACACAGTGATGAGCATCGCATTTTAGTCTATTTGTCAGTAGCTTTAGCTATCAACTAAGATGTTTGGATTTGATTCTTATGGATTACGTATGTGATGTGTGTGTTAGTTTGTCTTAATTGACTTAAATGGCCGAAACAGAAAATTTAAATTGTGCGCCGTGCAAGGAGCTCCGGCACGGCTCCGTTGATGCGCCATCGGGCTGATTTGTGTTTTTGTTTTCTGCACTATTTTTAACTTCGCATATCTGATAAATGTTAGAAATGCAGCTCAACTTGGCTGGGAGTTTTGGTTATCAACAAAGAAGTCTTGGATTTAAGTCTTACATGTGTGATATGTGTATGAATTTGATTTAATTGACCTATAAGTCTCAAAAAAAAAAAAATGTTAGAAGCACAGTAGCAGAGCATATGCGTTGAAACATCATCATTGTGATCCTCACGCAACAATAAATTTATAAGAAAATAAATATCATTAGCTTATTCTGGCGAAAGATAGCTGGGCAAATGGGGTCTGCCCAGCGAAAGTGATTTATGCTACCATTATTTGAGCTTTCCTGATTGCGGTACTAAATAGTCCATGTGATTTTGGGCGTACTCTACAAGCTTCTGTATTTGTAATAAAATGACAAACTATTATTTATTAAGTTGTCGACGTCATGTAAAAGGAAGGGGAAAACGAACGCTGCTATTGCTATACCTCGTGGTTCCAAAGAAGAAAATAAGGGGGGGAGGATTGTGTAATGTATGGAAGCAGCTGCTTGTTTTGGCTGTTTGGTTGGGTCTGCAATTTACTGCAATGGATGAATATATATAAACCTCATCAAATACGGAGTTTGAACGACAATAACTCAATTCTGAAGATTTCCTCATATATTTTTGCTTGAAAATGAATTTCTTTATCTTACAAAATTGATTTTCTAATTTAGACCGATGATTTTGATGTTACAATGAATGCGACTTAGGTTTTGTTTGGGATGTGTGTGAGTTTTCTTAGTGCTTTCTACATCTTTTTAGTACAAAAATTTCTTCAAACTCACGCACACATCACATACGTGATATATAAGCCAGTTTTCTTAGTGCTTTCTACAGCTTTTTAGTACAAAAATTTCTTCAAATCAAGCGAAATTTTTGCATTAGAAAGCTGTTTTAGAAAGTAGTAAAAAGCCGTCTCAGATAAAGCCTTAATTAAGTTTATTTGTTTGTAAGCTCATGTTTTAAGTAATTTAAGTTTCATTTGGGACAGTTTTTTTAGTGCTTTCTACAATTTTTTAGTACAAAAATTCCTTCAAACTAGTGAAAAATAATGACGAAAAGCTGTCCCAAACAAAACCTTAGAATCTGTTTGATACGGTTGTAGCATTTGTAAAAGAGTTGTCGGAAGGTTATAAAAAATATTTTTTTTGAAAGTTATTATGAATATTAGAAATATTTTTTAATTAAAAATTGGACATTAATTTTGTTATAGTTAAGACACTATAGTATAAATTATATAATAAATATTGTTGCTCCTCATATATAAATTTTTTTCAAAAAATAAAGAGGCAATTATAGTCAAATAAAATAATAAATGTTATAAAAAATAAAGCTCTTAAAAATTTACCATCTCTCTCTGTGCATTGCAGAAAGTTGCCCACACTATCCAACATTTTCAGTGTGAAAGCCTCACTGGTTGGACAATTCCATGTGCACACATAGTAGAACCGCGCCACAGATCTTTTTAGAGAGATCTGATATCTTAGTGAGTGATGTAGCAGCAGCTTATATTGGGCTAGAAGATTTAGAAAAGCTGTCAGGAGGATAAAATATCAATAGCTACAATTGATATCAAATAAATTAGTAGATGGATATCTATCAATTCATAATAGTAAAGGTTAGTATTAGCAATTTAGCAAACTAACAATCTAACTCTTATATCATTTCTATGAACTCTTTTTTCAATCTTAAATTTCAACTATTTTTATATATGAGAGGCCATTTTATCTCTAATCAATTTTTTAATAAAAATTTTCAGTAATATCAAGAGTGCTAAGTACATCATCGGGAGGGGGGGCTAGGGGGGCACGTGCCCCCTCTCCGAAATTTAGAAAAGCCCGCGTCAGGTACTTCCCGCGAGCGGTTTCTAAAAAAAATTCGAATGACTTTTACAAGCATATTTTCATAGAGTATATTGATTTTTTATAATACATATAAACAGTAAAGTGATTAATTGAATCTAAATATTAAAATCAGCTGAAGCTCCCCCGCCCCCCCCCCCCCCCCCCCCCCCCCAAAAAAAAAATTCCTGACTTCGCCAATGGTACATATAATAATATTTAAAATGTTATAACATATATAATTAAACTCTCACCAATTGACTAAACTAAATGAAAATAACACTACGAATGTAAATGTGACAAATGAATAATGAAATAATATAGAGACAAGAATATTAGGGTTGCTGTGGCTCAATTATGACTAGCTTATAACAACAAGTTAGAGGGCGTAGATAATTAAATTGATTATTGAATATATATATAACGGAGGTAAAATAAATTGACTGAGAATAATAAAATGGAAGAATTCATCTTCTCACTAAACTAAGAAAAATAGATGAAGAAGATCTTAGAAAAATAGATTTCTCAGAACATGAAGAATGAGGTGGTCCTAAAATTAACCTTGGAACATGAAGAATAAGGTGCTCATGATTTTCCTAGAGTCAAATGTCTGAGCAAGAATCCAAGTGATCAGATATAGGTCATGCATCTGACTATTCATTGCCTTAGCTGTTCATACATTTCTCTTTTGATTCTTAGCAATTTCTTAAATAACTTCAGAAATCTAATTTTCTTTATAAAATCTAACTCAATCACACAAAAGGTATAAAGAAATCGCAAGAGACAACTTCTGTGGCAAAGAGCGTGGAGCTCAAGAACTCTGTAATAGTTATATATGTGCTGTCATTAATGAGTCACTTTCTTAGGGCAGTTGTCCAGCTCTCCATGCTTGTAAAAGTGGGGGACACTAACTAACGGAACCTGTGGTTATTGAATCATTGAATCTTGATAATGGGCACGAACTTTTTTTTTTTCCTTCGCATTGGGGGAAGGTTTTTGGCCATCTGCGAGCATAAATTTATTGGTATCTGGTAGGGGTGTTAATATTGGACCCGATCCGAAAATTCGATCCGAATTCTGACCCCAAAAATTTGAGTTTGGGTTGACCCGAACCCGAAACGGGTCGGGTTCAACAATTCGACCCGTTTCAAAAATTGGATCGGGTTCGGGACCCGTTGACCCAAAATTGACCCGTTTTTATCCAAAAACTCGTTTTTGACCTGGCAACCCGAGATTGACCCGTTTCTGACCCGGTTTTGACCCCGAAAAGCAAAGATTGACCCATTTTTTACCAGAAAACTAGCATTTTTTGTTGGCGCCGGGTCATTCGGGTTGGGTCGGGTTCGGATCCGAAAAATTGACCCGTTTGCAAAAACAGGTCGGGTTCGGTTTGACCCGAATAGTGTCAGGTCAATTTCTGATTCAACCGGAACCCGACCCGTGACCCAAAATTGACACCCCTAATAACTGATTTGAATGGACAAACAATTTTGCATACTCAAATGGGTCAGAGGCTCAGAGCAGCTTTGAGCAAGATCAAATTCACTTATTAAATGAATTTTTATTATTTTAGATATTTCGAGAGAATTTTAATTAAAATATATTTTAAATTTATTAGTTTTATTTTAAAATGAATATAATATAAATTTCAAATTAATTTTTTTTATTATTTATTGAATGATTCATTAAGTAGAAATTAATAAGATGTTGAAATAGAAAAAAATATTTGCAAGAAATCTAATCAAATTTTTGCTCAAATTGAATTTTACAGTTATGAGATTTATTTTGAGACGAATATAATAAAAATTCTAATTAATTTTTTATTAATATACTCATTTAAAAATAAATCTAATGATTTAATAGCTTATTATAATTAAAATTTAATAAGTATATCCTCATATCCACAAAAATTTCATATTTAAAATATTAGAGGTCCTAACTAATAAATAAATAGCCATCAAATCAAAATAATAATAGTAATAAGCCAATGCAGTAGTGCCACACTAACTATTTTATATCAAAAAATAAAAAAATAAACTATTACTATATTAAGAATTTTACTCTTTTGATAATATTTTTGATCGTATGCGAATTTTAATAATCTCTCTCTAAATCATATGAGAACTCATCATTAATCTCACTTATCTCTTATAAAAAGAGAACGGAACATAGCACTTAGAGGCTCCCAAGAAAATAATTACAATTCAAAATTCTTTGTGGCTCTCATATGGATCGTAAGGATTACAGGATTTGAAGTTAATTAAGCAGCTTTATATGTTATGGTGGTCAATTCTTTATGGGAAGCGTTTTCAGATTGCGTAGCAATTATTAAATATTGTACAGTTTCATGGTGTCGTGTGGGGATCTGCAACCACAAACTGATGTCCCTTTCAATTTATTATTTTAAGTTTTCAGTTCCTGTTTTTCCTCTTTTTTTTAATGCTGAGGGCCCAGACCCAATGTATTCTATAAATAAATATTTCAGCCTTACAATTGCAAAAATAGTATTAAAAGAGAAGAACAAATCTACCAGTAGACAAAACCTAGAGAGACTTTAAAAAAAAAACGAAGTACCAGCAGGGGTAGATAACTGTGATAGTCACCAAAATACAGTAGTCATGGGAGCTTTAGAGAGAACTAGTCTTAGATCGTAGGAGATACATTTGATCTTTGCAAGTGTAAAATCTGGCATCACAAGTCACTAAGTCACCCAGGATTTTTTAAAATGGATGTAATTTTTTATAAAGATAATTATAAAATTATTATGAAGAAAATATATTTTTTTAAAATTATTATATAAAACAAATTCTTGATATAAAAAATTATTGAAAGTAGCAAAAAAACTAATGGACAAAGAAAAGCTACGGTTGTCGTAAGAAAAGCAAAATTGCCCCAAATGAAATCTAAGTCAGGCAAAAAGTCACAGGAGAACTCTTGAAATATCACAAATTGAGCTGAAAAATCTAAGTTAATGAATTCAGAATATATTTTCAACGCAGCTCACAAAATGATGTTTTATAATACTTACTAAGCCTTCATTTGATTACCCGATGTCTTTTGTAAAAAGAAGTTTTAAAAATTTTGTTTGAGAGAATGAAGATTTCTAACGGAGAAGTCAATACTAAAAAAATTTTGAAAACAGTACAAAAATGAAGTTCCGTAAAAAATAGTTTTACAAAAGTATCACACAAACAGCAATCCAAAAATAACTTTATCATTTCGAAACAAAAAAGGCAAAATTAAACCTTCTCAAACGAGGCCTAAATCTTGTAGAGCATCAGAATAAGCAAAAACTGCTTGTTTAGCTCCAAAATGTATTGCTGCACTTGATGATGAGAGAGGGGATGAATAGAAAGTGAGAACGAAAAGTAAAAAGAAGAAGTAAAGATTATCAAATCATCATTGAGACTCATATATCACCTTCTCTAGAAATAAACTTCTAATTTTTTTCAACAAAAGAAGAAGAAAAAAAAATCTTTTACCTAATTTTCTATCAATCAAACAAGTGGATGAAATCATTTTCACTAGACAGAGCCTTAAGGATCACTTTATTTTTAAAGAAAATCCATCGAAGAATACTTGTTTATGTTTGAAAGATCTTGAAAAAGGATAATGTAGGGTAAAGTATATATTATTTAAAAATCCTTTAATGGAGCACCACTAATTTGTCAGATAACAATGTTGGCAGAGAAAAAAAAATTATTTGAAAGCACTATAAAAAATAAATATGATAAATACGGGATAAAATTTCACAAAATAACATCAAATTTTATGTAATAAAAGAAAAAAAAAGAGAATACACAACCACAAATTCAAGTGTATAAGATCACAAATAAACTAAATTAGTTCAAGCTTACAACAAAGAAAAGCCTCAAACTTTGAACTAATATTAGGTGTCCAATTATAGCATATTTCTAACTTTGAATTCTCGTATTTTTCTAATATAGAAAAGAGTGAAACAAGCTACATAGAAAGGCTAGCTTTCTCAAGTACAAGAGCACATTTTTTAATATTGAGGCTTTCAATTGCAATACATTTTATGTCAAGACCCCTTAAAGCTCTACAATTCTTGGGTTAGCTTTACGCTTCTGCAACTTTAATTACAATTGTAATTCTCTATTTTTGGACACTCGAAGCAAACTTCTAAGGTGATCGAACTCCATAAAAAAAGATCATTAGAAGATGAAGACTTTACCCTTTGATGGTCAAATGTAAGAGGATAAACCTGTCACAATTACAAAATAGATCGCCAAAATTAGTGCTTTTTAACTCACAAATGGTACATTAGGCATCAGTTCTTATGATTATGATTTTCAGTGCAATCAAGAAGTGGGTTCATGATGGAATCACTGCTTGAAACTTGCTTTTCTTATCTGTCGCAAGACCTTTCACAACCTGAGATCCCCAAGAGGAAGTAGATTTGGGCATAGGAGAGGATTATTGCCATTTTTCCCATTAATCCTCAAGGGCTGATTATGCCAAGAAAACTTGCATGGCTTAGTCCGATTATCAAATGGAATGTCTTCCCTTATTAGGCAGCACTGCAGCAGTATTGGCCCAAGCTAACCTGAACTCGAATGCAATGCTATGCTATGTGATATTGAATTGAGAACCTTAGCAATAAACTTTAGCAAGGAAATAGTTCATACAATGAATCAAATCAACAGACAAATTAAATTTAGAAATTAGATAAGAGATAAGTTAGTTAAACGCTTGGAAACTTACTTTTTTAAGTCTTGGCCAAAAGTGAGCTCCATCAGCTCATTCGCTCTTTTCGACTCAGATTGATTGATTCGTTTAAGGGCTACAAGAGAGAAGCAGCTGCCAAGAGAAATGAGAACAACAGGATCAAAACATTGGGGCCTTCAAGAAAAGCTAAAAGAACAAGTGAAAAAAGACACGCTAATTGCAGTGATCATTTATTTTGTCAATCAAAGTTATGCAAGGGTTACTGCAGGCTAAAAATAAAGATAAAAGTTAGTTTCATCATAATTCACAAGAGAAATGAAAACATGAAATGCAACGCAACCACTGGCTACATAATCATTCTAACTTGTTAAATAAAAATGCACTGTTATCTAACACGAGGTGTAGATGATTCGGTAGTTAGCAAAAAACAAACCTTGTTAGGGTAATAAAAAAGGTGAAGTCTTAAAATCAAGTTAATAACAACAAAAACAACAACAACAATAACAATATCAAGCCATTATCCCACTACATGGGGTCGGCTACATGAATCTTTTTTGTCAATTGTGCCCCGTTAAGCATCAAATTCTCATTTAAATTTAATAAAAAAAAGTTATTTCTAATATTTTCTATCCAAGTCTTATTAGGCCTATCTCAACCTTTCTTAATATAGGCCAAATCCAAGACATCTACTCTCCTAACAGAGTCATCGGAAGGCCGACATTTTATGTGTCCAAACCATCTAAGGCAACTCACTCTAATCTTATTTGTCACTAGAGCTGCTACAACCTTTTCACGTATCCTTAAAATCAAGTTAATGGTAAAACTAAAATTCTTGAAAGATTCTGAGATCAAGGGTCTTTTTCACATGCAGTGAATTAGGTCTACTGTGCATTATGAAGTTGCTTAGGTTGAACAAAAAAATTTAAGTTTATCATGAATCCATAAAAGATAGAAATAAAGGGAAAGAACACACACACAAAATTTAAATAAATAAAATCCAAGAAACAAAATGCAACCTTTCGCATTCATTAACATAAAGGGCCTGTTTGGCAACAAGCAGGGTTTAACTTTAGTAAGATTTAGTAAATCCTGTAAATCTGAATTTGCTAAATATTAAAGGTGTTAAATCTTGAAAACTATTTGACAAGATAACTGTTAAATTCTGTGAAGTTTGGAAACATAATTTCAGATTTAAGGCGATTATTTTTGCATTCATGATGCTGGAAGGGTTGGATGAGCTAGAGAAGATTCCATCTCTCAGAAAAGCATATGGAGCCATCAAGGATGATTCTACACTAATTCGGGGATACTTCAAGCAGCTTAAATTATCTCATAATAAAAAATTTCGAAGATTTGGTTGATGATTTATCTTAATCAGTTAATTCTTATCTTTGCTTATTTTTTAAGTGGTGGTACCGAAGCTTGTTAGTGGAATAATGAGAAGTGGTAGCCCAGAAACTTTGCTTATCTTTGCTTATTTTTAAAGTGGTAGTACAGAAACTTTATCTCTTGTAAGTTAGCTTCTTTTCCTTAGTATGCAATAACTTTATTAGTGTAACTCTGCTTTTTATGAACCATAAGAAGTAATTAATGCCCTTGTTTCGGAGTGCAGCAACATGTTATGTGCTCTTGACCGTGGGCAGGCGGCTCTGCTTTCCAACCCATGAACAGACCATTGTTTTTTCAGGTTGCAACTACTCCAGCACAAGAAGGAAAGCGATTGCGTAGGTTTGCTTCCCTAAATGAGGAGGCAAAACCAACCTAGACCTAAACAGAATCAGCCAACAAGATTTAGAGTTTTCATTTTACTTGTTTTAGTTCCATGAAAGAGTTTCAAAGTTTTGCAAAAATGAAAGTTATAGCTACAATGGAAGAAATCTGCACCAGCGTGAGAATACACAGCATCTTAGTACAAGCAGAAATTTCAGGTGAAGTTGTTAACGGAAAAGAAAACTAATTATAAAAGATGAAGCTATTAAGATTTGTTTGCCAAGGTTAAAATTGGAGCCAATCAATCTGAAATATAATATAAATTGAAAATAAACCTCAACAAAGATAACAACTTGCCGCTCGAATCCAGGACGCAAAGATTTCTCCCTTAAATCGCACGGTAATTAAGAAGTTAAGTTCACCGAATTCCAGAATTTACTAAATCCAGGATTTAACGTGCTAGAAAAGTTGAGCCGGTAGAGTATATGTTTCACGTCTTAGCAGTGTACAAACATTCTACATGAACAGATAAAAATGATAAGACCAAGGGAAAAAAACTACGGGCTTAGCCTAATTGCAAAATCGACTATGTAGTAAGTGATACAAAGATCTTTCTTTTTTCACTTTTGAAGAAATGAAGAGTACAAAGATCAAATATCCACAGATGGACGATCTATGCCTAATAACAAGGCTTAATTTTCTCAAGAATGATTTTAGAAAATTGATGTCCACTGATGGACAAATATACCCACCAGCAAGTTTAAATCTTCTTAGTATTTTGGAGAAAGTGATGATTTTTTAAGCTGGTCGTCGATGGTGACAGTGGTTTTCGTTGGCAATAGTTGGTGGTGGTCGTCAGCGGCGATGGCTGAAAAATACAAGAGAGCTCTCACTAGTTCTCTCTTCTCCTTTTTTTTCCTCCCAAATGTGTGGAATGAGTGCCTATTTATAAGTTTCTGGAAGTGGCATGCTCCATAAATATGGATAAAATCTAGGAAAAATTAGGAGTGCTCCATCCAACGATCCATATTAGTTCATTTGATCATAGAGCTTTCATCAAGCATTTAAGTGCCTTAATGATGTCAGAATTAAATGATCTTGGGCTCATTGGAATCGTCTCGTCGAGCCAATCAATTCGACTATAAGCATGTCATATTCGGAGATCATTTGATTATTCAATTAATGTTTAGAAGCTTTCAAATATGCTTCGGCCCTTTGATTCGGACCCATTTGGGCTCGGATTGGACCGAGTTTTGATGTCGTTGGGTTTGTCTCTTCGAGACATTCAGTTTGACTGTAAGTTTGCTGAGATCGGCGCTCGGATGGTCATAAATTAAAATTTGAAGGTTTCTAATTCAAATATATCTCGAGATTCGTGCCAGATCAAGGTGATTTTTAGTGACGTATCATTTGTCCCCCTATTTTTATACGTCGAAGCTTGCAAAGTCCAAAAATATATTCCAATTTTCTAAAATAATAGTCAGTGCATTGATTAATTATAAAGACTTTATTGGGCTTTGAATTTGGTTGTAAATCTTCAAATGAACTCGAATTTGATTATAGAGACTCCATTGGGTCTTAGAAGGGTCAACATTTAGTCAAGAACATCGAAAAATGGTCCTGGGGCCCAAAAAAATGTAGGAATAGGCCTATTCGGGTCCAAAAGTGGGCCCAAATGATTTTTGGACCCGTTGGGCTGACCATTCGACCGGTTACTTGTCGCCGCCGCCACTGCCTGTGGCCTGCTCCCTCTGCTGCCTGGTTTGCTTGTGCTACTGCGTTGCTGCCCGCGCCACTTTACCTGGCTGCCCGTGCCATGTGAAGATGGCGGCGTTTCTTGGCCTGCCCATTATTAAAATCCGTCGGAAAATCCGCCGAGAATAAATCCGCCGGAAAAACCGCCGGAAAGTCTGCTAAAAAAATTGTCGGAAATATTTTAAAGAAATCCGCCGGAAATCCGCTGGAAAATCTGCCGAAAACTCCTCCGCCGGTAATGGGCGATTTTCCTGTAGTGCCATTTGGCGCCCCCTCCCTTTTTTTATTTTTATTTAAAGCCATGTAACTCCCTCCATAAATTCATGTAACTCTCTTTCATGAATTTGTGTAAGTTCTTTCTATAAATTTTCATAACTATCTCATTTATATTCATTGAACTCTTCTCATATCCTTTCAAGTATAAATATCCTCCCATGGGATGAAGAATTTTGCACCACTTCTCATCTTCAATCTTTCCTTGCATTTCTTCTCCTATTATCTACTCATTCTTGTATTAGAGACATTCCACTATCTTGGATAGGTGGTATCTCCTATCAAGCTCTAATGCCCCTCTTTGTGTAATAGTCTTTGTCTTTCTTCTCCTTCTATTCTCTACTTCTTCTTACATTAGAGGCATTCCACAATCTTAGATAGACAGTATCCCCTATCAAGCTCCAATGCTCCTCTTTGTGTAGGAGTGGTCTTTGTCTTTCTTCACCTTATATTCTTTACTTCTTATTACATTAGAGGCATTCCACTGTCTTGGATAGACGATATCCTCTATCAAGCTTCAATGTCCTTCTCTGTGTAAAAGAAGTCTCGATGAGTGACCACTCCTCTCAAAAGAAGTTCGACCACCCCCTGCACAAATTGATGGTTCAAAGAGATCATACAAGGTAGCAAGGGCTGATGGCATAATGTTTACAATCACTAGTGATTCTTTGATAATATTTCATAAGAAATTCCATTTTCCTAATGATCTTGCTGTAAAAACTCCTGAAAAATCTAATCGGGCATGCTTTCCTCCATCGGGATATTTAACCATTTATGAAATGAGTTTACGAGCAGGCTTACGATTTCCTCCTGCTCCTGAATTAATTAATATTTCAACAATATGTGGAGTCATCTTATCTCACTTTTCTTGTAGAGCTATGTCAATTGTTATGGGGTTGATTGCTTTCTTTAGGGATTGTGGAGCAGTTCTGACACCATAGTACCTCTCGAGAATAGGTCGATTTACATGCGATATACAAAGTCTTATTACATTCAGATCTAAATGGTTAGATCTTCGAATCAAAGATCCATCAAATAGTTGGGCCAGTGGATTGCTCTTTGTGAATAAAGACTAGAATCTTATAAAGAAGTGGGAAAAATAAAAAAAAACTGCTACTTCCCATTCATGTTGGAGATGAAGACATTTTGAGAGTTATGAATATGCTTGATGTTGAAAATCTCCTATATTTGGTACGTTATCTTGATAAATATGTAGAAGAGCATTATTTGTTCAAAGTTGGTATGTCTATTCATGTGGGAAGGTCTCCTGCAACTATGTTAAAAAAATCGAACAAAGTTCAAGAGGTAACTGCACAAACTTCAAAAATTGATCAAACGATCCTTAAATAATAATGATCCACCCCTCTTGTCCAAGAAGAAGAAAAAAGTAGATGAGAAATTAGTAATAATGACCAGTAGTAAAGGTCGTAAAGATTCTTCTCCAAATGTTTGTCTTTCAAAATTACATATTCCTGAAGAAATTTTGACTCATCACTGTATCGGACGTCGACAAGCTGATGAACTGGTAAATAGTTATTTGTCTTGCTTTTCTTTTCATATATAAATATATATTTCTTACATATATCATATTCTTATTTAAGATATTGCGGCAAATGGATATTGAACTTGATCTTACTCGGTCCTTGAATGACTGGAATAATAAATTTGTGAAGATTAAATATCTTCAAGAAGAATATAAACGAAAGTATGAAGGGAAGATTAAAGAGATGAGAGCCAGAGAAAATCAATTAGCAGAATGTAGAACTGAACTAGCTACTATGATAACTTCTATTTCTTTGTGGTGTAAAGAGATAAATCGAATTCACAGTGAATTGGTAGATGCGCGAACAACTACTAATCAGCAAGCAAGGGACCAACAATGTCTTGAAATGAAGATATAAGGAGAAGGTATTGAAACTTTTTTCTCCCTTCCCTTCTCTATGCTTCCTCTCAATTGAGCTTGCTGAAGCCACTTAAACGGTCAATGTCATCAAACATAGAACTAGGATCTCCTCTTCCTTGCTCTTAATACCATGCATCTGCTCTAGGAGTTTTCATCAACCACCAACTCAATTCCTACAAATGAATCAATCTTATTTGAGCCAAGTAGAAGCTTATTCGAGCTCGAGCTTGTTTATTAAAATAGTTTATTTACTAAAATCTTGTTCAAGCTCAGTTCGAGCTTGATTTAAGATAATGTGATTGTGTATATCGAGTTTTAAACAAGCAACTCGTTTGAAAAATAAATGAGCCTTATCGAACAGATTAATGAACCATACCATCGAGCTATTTATTAGCTAGTGAAACAAGTCTTATTAAGCCTACTAATGAGCTCATCTTATTAGTTAACCTAATGAGCCTTATTGAGCCTATTAACTATCAAACACATTTGTTTTCAAAAAAAAAAAACTATCAAACCTATTGATCAGCTTGTTAGGCAACCAAACGAAACTTAAAAAGCATATTAATAAGCAACTTGACAAGCTTAAAAAATGAGACTTTAATTGAATGAGCTTCGAAATTAACTTTAAAAAATAAAAGCATTCCAATGAGCATAAACAAATAGCTTATATTCATAAACAAAAAACAATCTAGTAAAAGAAAGACAAATACTCCTACGATTTTTTTTTTTTTTTGCAGCACAACATATAGATCTATATGATTTTAACATGATCCAATCAAAGATGACTATCTTACCAAAATAAATTGATAACTAACATTTGGGAGCACAACTCAATCAATTAAAGCTAAGAATTTAAAAGTTAGCAGTCATGATTTGCGGCGAAGAATATGGTCCTTCAATGCAAAGAGCAAACTGAAGATCCCACAAGCAAGTTCTTTTCAATTTCAAACGCATCTGGAATATACCCAAAAAGAAAGGTAAAATCAATTTACCGCATGAGTATATAATGGTATGCTTTCAATGAAGCCTTACAAATTCATATATAATAACGAAGAAAGGTTAATTAAATAAAATAAGCGAACATACTCAAATGCATCATAGAACCTATACTATAAATGAAGCATCAGACGAAGCAAGAAGTCCCATATTCTCAACTAAAACCTGCATTAGTAAGCGTATTCAGAAATGTAGACGCCGCATCATTACAAACTGCGGTAATCATTGAAATCATCTGCTAATTTTCATCCGAGAAAGAAATGAAATTTGAAGCAAGTAGGGAAAGAAAACCATAAGAACCCGAAAAGGAAAATATACCGAAAATTACGTGAGAAAGGATGAAATTTGCTTAAATATTTTTATCATCTAGCACCGAGAAGGCTAGACGCAATGCCCTCAAACTCCTCTTCTTGTTCGCATGCCGCCGGTCCCGTCGATGCCTTCTCCAGCAAGCACCAATCGTCCACAAGTCCCACTAACTCACTGGTCCCACGATAGTAAGCCTTTTCCAGCAAGATATCGTCGCATCTTCTCCAGTAAGATCCCGTCGCTTTCCTCGTTTCTTTCTCCTCGATGGTTTCGGTATTTGGGAGGCGGCAATTTGAGGAAAAATTATTCTGTGCTGGGTCCGGATTACGTCTCGACTCTAATAAAAATGAGTCACTTTAGATATCGAGCATTATCGAGCCGTATTCGATATCCCTCAGATATCGAGCCTATCGGACGGGAATACCGTTTGATGTCCGAACAGAATCATTTCTTCAATTTGAGAGAGAAAGACGAGGGTCTCCTATTTCAGCCTCATTTCCTCGAGAAATCATTACGTGCGGAGTCCGGACCCCTAGAGTTACTCCAATAAAGATGTGATATATATCTTTATAATACAATGTGTATAAATTTTTACATATTATGTACAATTATATATATTATGTACAAATTATATAATTGTGTATACAGTGTATATAAGTTCATATACATTATAAACATAGTTTATATACAGTGTATATTAGTTTGTACATAATAAATTTATATACATTTGGTACATAATTTCTATACAGTATGTATAAGCTTGTACACAGTGTGTACAAGGATGCATGTCACATTTTTATTGGAATCCGAGCATAACTCTATGTCCGAACTCTGCACGTAATAATTGCTACGTCCGGACTCCGCTCGTAATAATTTCTCCATTTCTTCATTCTAGTGTTTTGGAGAAATTATTACGTACAGAGCCTAGATGCCTTCGAATTCCAATTAAAATTGGGACGTTTCTGTACACAAATGTGCATTCATATTTTGTGCACATGTGATCTATTTTGATTGAAGTCCGGATCACAGATATATCTAAACTCCACATGTAATAATTTCTTAATGTTCTGACACGAGAGGCGAAGAAGACTTGGGAGGAGATAAAATTTTGAATTTTGAAGGGAAAAACTTATAGAGAGTTTTATGTAGAAAACTTTAATTCTATTTAAGAAGTAAATTTCTCTATCTCTTATAATATTTTTCTAGCTTGATTTTGATATTCACATGATTGCTCATGAGAACATCATGTTATGAAAATTTTGATGTTATTGCTTGTTCTTATGAATTGTACAATAACATTGCCAATTAATTTATGGCATATTCATGCTTCATTGGGCAAAAGGAAGTTGCAGACCTTGAAAAGGATCCTATATGATTTATTGACATGATGAAATTATATCATTGATTACGTAATATAATAATATACATTGTTTTATGATATATAATTGTATCTTAGCTCATTGATAATAATTCTTTATCATTTTTAGGCTGAAAATGTGATGATCTGATTTTATATTATGCATAATGCTATAT
This sequence comes from Dendrobium chrysotoxum, assembly GCA_019925795.1. NCBI lineage: Eukaryota > Viridiplantae > Streptophyta > Magnoliopsida > Asparagales > Orchidaceae > Dendrobium > Dendrobium chrysotoxum. The sequence continues at coordinate 7,728,545 of CM034312.1, forward strand.
TACTATCCTTATAATTTAATTTACTCTCCTCTAAATTTTTCTAGTGATCACAAAACATTTATTGTCATAATATTTTTCCTAAATATTTTTCAAGATCAAAGTATTCTCCTAAATACTTTATGAAATCAAAATATTATGTAATATTGTTTAAATAAAAAATGATCATGAAGCCTTTAATGGAAGCAAATTATACTAATATTTTATCATGTATATTTGTATATGCCCATCTAGATATTATACCGATGTCAATTATACATTTTAGTATCTTCTATTTTCTTGTATCCCTATAAATCCTATAAATAAAGAGTAAAGAGACATACTTAGGATCATGTGGATCTTCTAAATCTTTTTGGTGCTTTGAGACTTAAGATCTCTTACTTTGCAGTTTTTGTTATTTATATTATGTGTCATTTTTCTTGTAAGATCCACAACATTCTCACACTCCATACTCGCTAAAAACCCACTTACTTCTTTTAGCTTTCATCTCAAGATAACCTTTTTTTTTTTCATCTCAAGTTAACTTGTTATTAGGTATCATTAATGGATACAATTAGATCCAACATATCCTATATCAAAGTTTGATATGCTCACCTCACAAGAGGCACAAAGTTTTTTGAAAGAAAGAAAAAAAAAATCAATAGTTGTGGTTTCCTCCTTATTCTCAACTGTATATAGTATCATATTTACTTATTTTAAACACCAAGCATAGACACCAACATCAATGTCAAATATCAACACCTACATTGATGGCTTCCATCCAACATTGCCAACAAGTTCAATGCAAGGCATCAACATCAATTATGATGCCCAAATGTTAATTCCAAAATTTGATGCCCAACCTCAACAACTTTATTAACACCCGACATCTACACCAACATAAACGCCTAATGCTAGCACTAATATCACTTTTTGTCACGGACAACAATGCTGATGTAATAACCTGAAATTGTGAAAATAATTTTAAAATAAAAATCTAGAAAATTTGGGCTCGAGCATTACAGCATTGTGTTTGCCAGTGCAGCGACGTTGGGAAGTGCTGGGAAAGCTCCTCTGTGGCACTAAGCTCTTTATCTTATAGAAACTCTGGGTGTGACATTTAGCGATGTGGTGCCATATTGGGAGCGCTACAGCTAAGCACTGAAAACTTTTTTTTTTTAATATAAATTTCTCCACTCAACCAATCCTCCCCCTCTCTATTGCTTGGCTTGCTAGGTAAAGAAAGGAAGAGAGTAGGAGAGGAAGAGGGGAGGAGGAAAGAGAAAAGCGAGAGAAGGCCATTCAAGTTGTTTTCGTCCACCAGTGATGTTCTTTGATTTTTTTCAAATCGAGGTAGGTAATCCAAAATTTATTTTTATCTCCCTAAATGAATAAAAAAATATTTTCTCCTGATTTATTAAACTTTTATCGTGTAACTTTTATATATAATAGATATGAATTTTACGAGTATTTTGACTTTAATATTATAGAATTTCACAGGATAAGTTGATAATTATGATTTTGTGAAGCTAATTAATAGTATATAAATTGTTAGGCATTTCATAGCATCTTATGCATAATATTGTTCTACATAGAGGAAATGATATAACTGATATATGATAAATGTGGTATTTACATGTAAACAAAAAAACTGGCTGTAAACATTATAATTAATATATATTGGCTTTTAAATTGATAAAAATATTTTTATCATGATTTAACAAATTTTCGCCACGTAACTTTTTGTATATAATAGTTATGAATTTTACAAATATTTTGACTATAATAATATAAAATTTTACAAGGTATATATTTGAATTACGCCGACGGGTAGAGAGTGACAACTCTTCATTGACTTATTTAAAGCCACATATTAAAGTAAATAATTAATTAAAAATATAATTGAATGATTAATGTATTGATAAGACTGATGGATGACAAATGGAAGGATGAAAACATCACCTTAAAGTTAGATATCCTGCCTTGATACTCATAAGTGCATTCATGGTTGTACTTACATAATAACACATGAACTGATCGATAGATAAAACTGATGATTGACATTAAAACTGATACAACATGACATAGCATATGACAGGTACACTTGACATATTGATACAACACTGATAAACATATTGATATATCAATAGAGAATACTAATATGAATAGAGTATACTGATAAATAGGTATACATGACATATCATTGATAAAAAATATATGGTAGAATTATTGACATAAATATAATTGATAGATAGTCGACGTATATTTTACTAGACGGCACTTGGCATTGCTTTATAAACTTTTATTGACTTTCTTATATATTGACTGAATGACTGAGCAAACTATTACCAACATTTTGATGACAACTTAACCTCTCAAAGCTCATCTTAATTACTTCCACAATGGAAGTCATTATCCACAATTTATGTCGTCTATATTATATTAATGCCTTATCCAATTAAGAGAAATGACCTCCATTGTAACTAAGACTCATATAATAGAATTATTTCAGTTAGGTGAAATTCTGTTAGCTTGCTCTCAACTTATTTTTTCTTTGTATATTCAAATTTTTTGTAGGATACCAAGACCATAAATTTTTTCTATAGTCGTTAGAAATTTGTATAAAAAAACATTAGTCTCAATATTATAGAAATTATCTATGCAAGATAACAAATTTATAGCAATTTCTATAAGGAATTCGTTACAGGATTTTTGTCCAACCGAATTTGATATTATTAGTCCAAAAGAAAAAACTGTTGAAAAGTCTGCTGAACCATCTAATCATCAGGCAGTTTAATTGAAAATATCTAAACTAATACAGACAAAATGCCTCCTAATGCTCGACCTTCAATCTGCCCATTGAGGTGCAAAAGTGCAAATATTTTAAATTGATTAGCAATATGTGAAAGTTACATGAAACCTATACAGTAAAGATTTGACATAAAAGCTACACTTTCAGCTACTTGAAGGTTAGGTAATGGTTAATAATTATTTTTATGGGGTGGATTATGCAATTCTTCATTTGTTGGATTGTGATTTATTAGAAATTAATAATGTAGCTGATTTGATAGATTTTGGTGTTGCTCTCCATATGGCCTTATGAGTCAGGACAAGGGAAAACAGTCAGTCATTTTGATGGAACTTTTGAGTTTTGAATTCTTCTTCTCTTTAGCCAATTGGCTGTTTTTTTTTTATATAAGCAGCAAATATTTGTACTTTGTTAATTCATTTTATATTAATACTAATGCAGTAGCAAAGGGAATTATCATTATTTTTTAAATAACAAGAAGTTAAATTTTATTAATTTTTTATAATTATGAAAGTGGTGAATGAAGTATCAAAAAAGGGTTAGTACATGTTAATATTTTGTTGCATGATATTGATTTACTATTTATTATAATGGTTCCTTTAATTATTATATGTTTATTTTTAAAATTGTAAAATATTATTTTTTTGAAATATATAAAGCTCAATAATTAATCATATCAAACATAAATTTATTATATGATAAATTAATATTTAATCACAATAAATGGTATAAGAGTTTCAAAGATTCCAAAGGGAGATTGAAATGGCCAAGTGATGATGATGCCCTTGTGTAAACCTAGCAATTTATCGTGCTTCATTTACCTCTCATTAGTAATGATTTGTTCTAAAAGTTTTGAAATGATCTCCTTTTAAAATTTTAAGTTGGAGAAGCCAATAGCTTTGATTTGTAGTATTTTGTCATGTTTATGGATCCACTTTTTCAATCAAGTAATATTATTATATCGTAAATAGTTCACTTTTTGATATTATACTATGGATTTAATAGTGCCTCTGCTTCTTTATTGAGGCTTTCTATTATTTGTGTCCTTGTTGAATTAGATGTTGCACATAATTTTGAGAAGAAGGTGTTCACTAATTTGAAGGAAGATGACTATTGCCAATAAACATTTTCTTAAATTTGCCTTTTATTATTCCCATCGTAAGACATTTGGCTATGATTCCTCTTCTTGCTTCTTATTACATCCAAAATCAAAAGCATGAAGAATAGTCAAGATTATATTTTGGTGAATAACATGATGTAGGCATATGAGAGGATCTTTAGATTGAAGGCATCTCAAATGCTTAATGATGACTTGGCGATGACCTTTGTGAGATTATAAAATGGATCATAATTAGTTGTATATGGAGTTAAGAGTAGAGATTGAGGGTTAGTGATAGGAGTGGAATTATCTTATTGAATTATGGGATGAAGGGGGCTCACTATAATATCCACTACAATAGTATTTTGAATAGGTTTGTATATGATTTGGTAAGTGGTTTGTGTTTGCATTTATGCATTTTATGCTTTGTTAATTCTTTGTATGTTTTGGAATGCAATGTTTCTATTTTAGAGTGTGCATTGAGGGTTATGTATGTGAAAATCTGCATGTTTGAATTTTTCCCAAGTGAGTGCTGCGGCGCTAGCTCCCTATATTTTTTGTTCTAAAAAAATGAGAAAAATGGAATTTTGGGGAGTACTGTAGTGTTGTGTAGGCTACATTGCAACGTTGTGTTCTTTGTGTTTTTGGAAGCTTTGCGATGCTGTATATCTAAGCGACATGACTCTAGTAAATGAATTTTTATATGAATATCAAAATTCACTTTTAATATTTTATCAAGATGCATTTTCCCCAAATTCTGATTGGCTGGAGAGAGAGGGTTAAATCCTAGAGAGAGGAAGTCTTTTTCAAGTAGCTTTAGGCCATTTTCATCCATCAGGACAACTTGAGAAATTGTCCGCACACTAAATCAGGGTTTCACAACACTTTTTAGGACCCACTACAGCGGCTTAAACACTTACTAATTAATTTGTAGTGGTTTATGAACCGCTGCAAATTCGCTGTATTTACTTTCGCTAGAAAGGCTTTAGCAGTGGTTTTATGAGTGCTGTTGTAGGAAGGATTTAGCAGCGCTTTTAGCAGGTGTTAAAACCGCTGCTAAATGGTAGAATAAATTAAAAATATATATAATGCCAAAAAATCAAATTTTGTAATCAAATTACAAATATCAAGAAAATACTATACAAAGATAAATTGAGTTAATATTAACAAGCATTAAGGATTTAACTGAAAATTTAGCCAATAGAAAATAGGTATGATCCATGAATTAGAAAAGGTCGATTATCCATATCAATAGCTATGGGTACCAATGAAAGCAGTTTCTCAGGACCCACTGCAAATTACACCATAAATAATAGCATTTCAAAATAATAGTCTGCAAAAAATATGAATAATGAAAGGCATGACCACATTACATTAAAAATTAGAAAAATGAATAATCCAATATTACAATTAGTAGAAAAATAATTATTCAAGTAGAGATCTTATGGAAAAAAAACTTGAAAACTATTCAATTATCGTTGATGATATGTCCAATATTACATAGTGAAAGGCATGACCACACCATAAACAATAATTCACTATAACTGCTTGCAGTGTCAAAATTCTCTTTGGATTTTGAGATGAAGGCAATTTTCCATGTAGAATCCAACCATCTTTCTTCCCCATGCTTTTTGCATCACTAGTTTACCTTAAAACAATCCTGCATTGTGAAGGAAAGCAACACAAAGTTAGTAAATTGAGCATTATACGCATTAACAATTATACAAGTTCATCTCTAACAGTATATTTTCTATTTTGGATTTTGTTTCCTATCCCGTTAGAGCTACATCCTTACTCTAGCTTACTTGTTGATGTTGTATTTGTTAAACGTTAAAAAATTTTCTCTAATGTTATGATCAATTTTTACACACTCAAGCTTCCCCAAGCTTTGTTGTAATTGGTTATTGTGAAAAAAGTCAAGTTGGGTAGCCTAGTAATGAATAAATACTTTGGCATTGTGTTTAGGATAAACATTTATACAACTTCTTCTCTATAGCCAAATGAAAAGGCTAACAAACTGATCTTGAAAGAAGTGATTATATATCAAATATATTAGGTGGGAATTTTCCTAGAGGCTTCAGAAATCCTATACGCTAGAAAAATCTAACAGTATAGGTAGTATTTTTTATGTATAAGTTAAATTCAAAGAAAGGTAGCTGCAAATTGAAAGAAATTCACTACATATTACCAATTTCCTGTTTAAAAGTAATCAAATTCTTTTATAATTATTTCAATTAAACATAATTAATTCACAAAATCAAAATTTCTAATTTACTGATTAAAACAACCTATAGAGCTTTGGTGGTCTAGGTATTCCTGATCTAAATGCTCTTAACTTTGCTTATGGGTGGAAAGCTAAACTTCTTTCTTTTGCTGGTAGAGTTCAATATCTTACTTTTACTATTTCTAATATTATCTCTTACTAGATTAGAGGTCTCTCTTTGCCTAAAACTTGCCTTAAGTTTATTAAGAAAGTTTGTTCTAAGTTCCTCTTCTATGGTGACACATCTAGTAGAGAAATTCACATGATTGCTTGGAAAGAGATTTGTAAACCCAAAAGGTTTGGTGGTCTGGGTATTCCTGGTCTAAATGTTCTTAACTTTGCTTATATTTGTTCTCTTATTTGGCCCATTATAAATAATAAAGGTCTCCTTGCTGATTGGGTTAAATTCAAATATATCTCTTGTTGGAAACCTTGTTCTTTTAAGGATTTTAAGTTTTGGAAAAATCTTTGCCTTATTGCAAGAGAAATTACAGATAAAATTTCTTTTAATATCTCTAATGATTGTTCCTTATCTTTATATTGGGATCCTTGGTTAAATGGGCATGCTCTGCATGAGTTTTCCCTAATTCTAATATCAATTCTTTTACTGGTTATGTTAGGGATTGGATCTCTAATAATAATTGGATGATTCCTTCTTATATCCCTATTAATATTGGGATGGTTGTCTCAGCTATTTCTATTAAGAATGAGAATGGTTCTTATATTTCTTGGGATGGTAAGGAGTATCCTACTTTCAAAATGTTCCATTATGCTTTTTATAATCATCTTACTCAAGTTGAATGGTTCTCTTATATATGGCATAAACGTTATGCGTTGAGATTTTCTAGCTTTGCTTGGAGATGGCTTTGTTAAAAGGTTTGAAAACCGTTGACCTCTTAGCTAAAAGGAACTTAAATATTCTTTTAACTTGTATCCTTTGTTCTAATGCTGAAGTAAGTCATAATCATTTATTTTTTGAATGTGATTTTTCGTTTAGAATTATTGATAAATTAGTGTCTGGGTTAAAATTTTCCATTCTTAGGCCTAATCTTATTCAATTTTTTTATTTTATTGGGGATTCGGATTGGTCCTCTGATGCTAAATTTCTATTTTTTCTTTCTATTTGCTACTTTGTTTATTTTATTTTATTTGAAAAGGAAGGAATAAGAGGAAATTTGATAATCAATTTTCTTGTTCTTCCTCTTTATATCAGAGTATTAAGTCTGCTGTTAAAGCTAAAGCTGCTAAGGTTTCTTTTCCTAAAATCAATCATTTGCTTGTTTAAGGTAGCGTTGGTTATAAGGTTTTTTTTGGTTTCTTGTTTGGAAACCAGGGTATTCCTTGGATGGCAAAGCTATGTGTTGGCTGAGGTTTTTTGTTTAGTGGGTCTTGGTCGGTGATGACCGGGGCTTTTATTTTCTTTTGGAAGGTTGGCTTGGCAACTAGGTTCCACCCTTGGAAGGTCGGGTCTAGCAACCAAAATTGGGCTAAAGGATCCCCTATTCTGAGGCCATTTGTCTTTGGGTTAGTGGATTTATAATTTTTGTGTTGTTTGTTTTACTAGTATTTTTGGTTGGCTGGTAGCTGCTTACCTCTGTGCTTGAGATCATTGCTTTTTCTTGGTGGCGTTATCTGGGTGGATCTCGGTTTGGTGAAGACTGTTTTTAAGGAGTTGGAGTTATTTCTCTTGTTACTGGATTATTTGTTCTTCATTTTTGGTGGCTCTCTCATTTGCTCTTTTTTGGGAGTTGGTGATTAGTTGGTTTTAGGTTTGGCTTGCTTCATGTGGAGCCTTATCTTAGATTGATTCCTCTTTCTTTGAGCTTTTTGGTGGTTCTCTTGAGCCGGAGGGGTTTTCTTCTCCCTTGTTGACCTTGAAATTCTCCCAAGAGCCTCCACTGGGCCCAGTAGGTCAGGCCTGACTCTTTGGACCCAGACCCTTGCTCTGGGTCAACCTGGTTGATTAGGTCAACCCAGGTAGGCCCAAATTGACCCAGACTCACCCAAATCCTTCCCTATTTGATTTCAAATCAAATCCAAACTCCCTAGAGCTCAGATCTCACATCCTCTAGGCCTAGTAGATCAGACCAGGTCTCTTGAGTTCAGACCCATGCCATGGGTCAACCTGGTTGACCCAATTAGCCAATATGGGTCTATTCAAGCCCAAATCAAATCCAAACCCAATCTTTGGCTCAATCCCTCTACTCCATGGACTTAGTTGACTAGGTTAACCAGGTCAACCATTGACCTGGTCAACCCAAGCCCTTATTAGGTCATAATGACCTTATTAAGCCCCGGTAAGACCTATTTAATGGATTTAAATGCTCCCAATTACCTCTCTCATTCAAACCACGGCTAGGAGACCAAATTTTCCTCCTAATTAGCTTTGGAATTGATCCTAGCCGTTAATCACAAGCATTAGAATATAAATATGAGTCTTAGGGCAACTTGAGGGGAACTTTTGCAATCTCTCTCTCTCCAAGCACCCTCAGCCCTTGAAATTTTGTGGAAGAGCTCTCACAACCTTCCTCCACCCTTCCCCACTCAAACCCGACCGATCAAGGCCTCCGCCGGTGAGATCTCCGGCTACCCGAGACCACAAGACTTCCAGGTCATTTTCCCATTGATAGAAGGCATTTCAAAGCTCAAGTTCAGCTAGAGGATTATTCGTGGACAGTTTACAAGCTCAACAAGCCCAAGATCTCCCGAATCCACCGTGTGGATTAGGTAAAATCTCAAATCCTAGGCTAGAGCACTTAGAGTTAAATAGCTTTCTGAAAAATGCATCTTAGATCAAACAAACACCTCCACACAAATGCTCTTTATGTGTAAAATCTATGCCTAAAGTTTCATTTGATTTGGTTCACCGAATCGAGAGAACGAGGCAAAAAACCCTTATTAGGGTTATTTCATAACGTACGCTCATTGTATGCTTTCTAGATCGTTGATCTCGGAATCAACGGTCCAGATCTGGTCGTTCCACGACATTGGTTAGACTGCAGATCCGATCCCGCGATTATTCACTCCGTTCGGCTCGATCACAGCCGTTAGCTCGAAATGGCGGAGGATCGGACGGTCACTAAGCCACGCTAACGTGGCTAAGTGAGACCGCATCCCGCGGTCTTGATTGTCGCATGATTATGGTAATCATTGCTGGCGGCGCGATCATTGTGCCGCCAGGCAATGATTGGCCGCGATTTCGGCTGACCAATCAGGGCCTGCCATGTGTACTGCGCCGCCGTCGCCGCCGATTTTATATTTAAAATAATTTTAAAACTGTTTTAAATATATTTTAAAAATCAAAAAAATTATTTTTAAAAAAATCAGAAGATTATATTTTATTATTATTTGAATTATTATATTATATTATTATTTGTTTTATTTATTATTATTATTATTATTATTATTATTGCTATTTTTTGATTATTATTATTATTATTTAATTAATAATATTATTATTATGTTATTATTTTTAATATTTTATTATTATTATTATTTTGTATTATCATTATTATTGTTATTATAATTATTATTACTATTATTATTTTAAATTATGATTGTTATTACTTTAAATTATTATTATTATTATTGTTACTAATTTCAAGAACATTATTCTTTTAATATTATCACTTTTATTATTATTTTTATTTCCAAATTATTTTATAATAATAATAATTATTATTATTTTATTGTTATTATTATTAATGTTTATTATTAGTATTATTATTATTATTATTATTATTATTATTATTATTATTTTATCAATTATTACTAATTATTATCATTAATATTTTAATTATGACTATTTTAATTACCTTCATTATTATTATTTATTATTACTATTATCATTATTATTATTTTCAAATTATATTTATTATATTATTAGCTTCCTTATTATTATTATTATTATTATTATTATTATTATTATAACTTATTATATTATCATATCATTATCATTATTATTTTAAAAAGATTATTTTCATTAGGTTATTATTATATTATTATTATTTTATGTTGTCATTATTATTATTATTATTATTATTTAAAGTTATTTTAAATATCATCATGTTATTATTATTATCCCTTTCAAATTATTTTCATTATTATAATATTATTTTCCTTATTATTATTATTTATAAAATGAATATTTATTCTAAATCCAGAAAACTTTAATAGTTAATTTATTTTTTTATTTAATAATTATTTTTAAGCATTAATTATTTTAAATTATTCAAAATACCCTTTAAATCCATTAAACTTCAAAAATTCATAACTAATTCATTTTAAGTCAAATTTTGACGCATAATACCTTGTTCTTTTCAGAAATTTATGAACTTTAATTTAAAAATATTTTCAGAAACCAAAAGTCACTTTCTGGACTATTTCTGTAGTACTTAATTATCTTTATTATTTAAATATTACTTAAATAATTAACATGCTAATTATTTTCAAACTAAAAAATTATTTTTTGAAATCCTTTGAATCCTTTCTTGGGTGACCAGTGGATCTCCCCTATACTTATGTATATTTAGAAATTGAATTACTTTCAATTATATTATTTTCTAAAAAGTCTATATATTTAGTATATGTATTTTAAAACTATTTTAAAATTATATACTATTAAATCACCCTAATTTTGGGAGATCCACCCTTTGAAATTTTAAACATAGACAAAATATATGAACAACATTCATGTGGAGAGGATTAATGAATGATTAAGCTCCAATCATTCACTAATCACTTCATTAGTTTCATTTTACTTAGTGTTTCGTAGTTCTTGCATGTGTAGGATGCATAAACACTTAGCTTAGGCTCTCCTAGATCTACGGACTTAGTGTGTTTATGTTTGTATTACATTTCCCTTATGTTATCCCTAAGGGTTAGTCTTAAATGCTTGATTCAAACCTATGCAACGTAGTGACACCCTAAAAATAATAATTAAGGACATGTATAGTGGACTTAGAGAAATTCTAGAAGTTAGGGTTTACCTCTGATTGACCTGAAACTTGAACCATATAAACTTAGTAACATCATAAACCCCCTGGAATTTTCTAGGAATTTTTAGGGCTCTTTAAACCCCTTAATTAACAAACCCTAATTTGCTCTTTAATTAGGACCCGATAACTTTAAAAAATTCTAATAAAATCAAATTAAATTATAAAATATATAAAACTCTTTAGATAACCCTTTAGAAATCAATCCTTAATCCAAGAAAATTAAAACCCCTCTACTTGGACTTCAATCTGAACTTTAATTTAACTTTGATTAAAAATCACCTTTTAATTAATTTAAATAATTAAAAATTATTTAAAAATTTCACATTTTTTCCAAACACTTGGAAACACTTATTTAGGTCATTCTTGAACTTTGGGAGTGATTCCAAGTGGTTTGGAACTGATTTGGATCAAAACCCCTAAAACAGCTCCTTAATTAAATAATTCCAATAATTCATTAAATAACTCAAACTTCAAAAATTCATAACTAATTCCAAAAAATTTCAAATTGGGAAAACTAAAAGGCATTCAACTCATATTAAAATTTAGTATTTATTAAAAATTATTAGGATTCCAGAAATCAACTTAAATAAAAAAGTCAACAATTCGGTCAAACTTAAGGCAAAATGAGGTCAAAACTTCAGAAATTCATAAATTTGGATAGAAGAGTCCAAATTGAGCATGCTTACCATCTAACTGATCAGGTTAAGATCTACTATTTTATAAAAATGCTAACTAATCATGAATCACTTAATTAGAAAGTTAGTTTTGGACCCTTTTGATCTAGCGGATAGGGTTACCCCGGACCTTCTAAAACTCACTGACTCAACTTAAAATTCATAAAACATTACCCTAAGCTTTAAGTCAATACCCTAACCTGATAATGAATCAATTAATATCATTTCTCTTTTGATCTTCAACTCACTAAATTAACTTAATTAACTTCGATTGCTATTAGGTAACCTAGGCCTATGAGGCTATTAACTTAGCCCCAATGAATGTGAAATAAACTTCATGGCCTCGGTGAGAAACGAAGGTAGAAGTCACCTAACCATTAAAACATACCTAATTTAATCTTTGATGCATTAATATTTAAACTCAAACCTAAACCTCTCCCTCAGACCTTCAACAAACTTAAACATTAGATAACTTCAACCCACTACCTAGCTTAGGATCTACCTCAGTTACACAGCCTTTTACACACACATAGAATTATTTGCTAGGGCACCACTTTTAGATATAGGATAGGCCGGTGTTTACTTTACTGTTGTGTGCTGAGTTTTTTGGGTTTTCACTGCATGCTATGATTGAAATATTACTGATGTGTTTATTTACTTTTATCGCAATTTGTGGATTGATGTGATGGGCGATAGGTTACATATATATTAGGAGTAATTTTTAATACTATGTCTTATACAGGTGGTCATGCTTGTGCAGCGCTGATAAAAAGGGGGGGCTAAAATAATAAATAATTATATAAATGCTTGCTACAGGTGCTTCAGCCTCTTAGCCCCCTAGAATAAATGAGAGCTAAAATAAATCATAAATTTAATTGCTACAGGTGCTCCAGACGCTTAGCCCTCAAACAAAATAAGAGCATGGCCAAGCGTGACTAGTAACGGGTATTTTATTTCATATATATACAATTGCTTGGGATTTATTTGATGTTTAAACTACTTAGGATAACCCTGTATGTGAGTCTAGAATTTTCCACTTTCATTAATGTAATTTATTTGTAATATTGTTAAGAGTTGTGAAAGTTCACATTAGAGTGGGGATACACAGACCCAATGGTTGGATTTTTAAAAGGAAAGGACACCTATTATGAGGATAGTCCTTTTCTATTTTGAAAGTCCAAACTTGGATCATTCCACTACCTAAGGTGGAAGGAAAACCTCTCCTTTGGGGGAGAGTTCTCTTCTCCACACTGGGTATCCAGCTACAACAAATCCAAGGAGCTCGAAGAGAAGAAAATCAAGGAGCTCGAGGAAGAGAAGGCCAAGAAGTTACAGATAAAGAGTATCCCACTCAAAGTCACTTGCATCTTTTTTAGGATTAGAAATCTGGGTTGTTGGCAGTGGTGCCCGGCCACTTTACTTTTCTGTAGACATTAGTTTGTAATAAAGGGTAGTTGGCCTATGGACATTTATTTAATTAATTTAGTTATTTAATATGTTAAATTTGATGTTGATTGTAACTAGGATCAGCATGCTTTTCTTAATTTCTTGGCGATTGCATGTCATTGTTTTGTTTTAGCCTGGATTCGATTGAAGGCTCGTCAGGACACGCAAAATTTTTTTCTACTTATAACTAATATTCAAAATTTTAAGAATTAAATAACATAGAAACTTAACGACCTAAGGAATAGTCGGAATCGTCCGGGGTCACATGTATATTAATGCATCTCTCTTTTTCCTTATTAAGACACTTCCCCGCCTGTGGGTAGAGCCCATATAATCTAGCCTACGAGGATGAGGTGCCGGACCTGGGGAAGCCTAGTCTTTTCTAAAAATTATTTTCTATAAGCCTTTTTTAAAAATTCTATGCATATCTGATTTGAGACTATTAACTAACATGCATTGCATTAGAAATCAACTAAATTAAAATTTTAATTATATTAGTTCTAGTAGCATTCACCCTACATAAGTTCGGGACCACTTAGGACGATCTCTAACTGTCGGTCCCGCTTCTCAAAAACTTTAAGCCTCCCTACCCATCTTCCATAAATAACTGGACTCATGGTTTTGAATCGACTAAGTGGTTAGCTGGCTCCCTAATCCAGGCTGAGGTAAGTCCAAGTTTTGTATTGCATTAGTTAGGACATGGGTGTTAGTGTTGCATAGAACACTAAACCCACTCTAGATCTAGGATTCAAGGCTACTACACTCAGTGTCTCATAGCATGCCTCATCGGTGGGTAAGTCCTCTATCCTTCAGAGGCTATAAATCCTACCTATCCGTGTCACATGGACGACGCCACTTCCATCCTTCTCTCATGTATGTTTTGTGTGCTAGATTTTCTTTTATCCAGTTTCTTCTCACTATCTTAATCCCTCCGGATGCTAATATGAGCCATTTGTGTCGACTAAGCCCAGTTGAACCCTTTCTTACCCTTTGAGCAGGACTTCCTACTCTCCTCCCTATATGCCAACCCTAATTTGGAAAAGAATAATGTAGAATTCTTAATCGAGAGTTTTCTCAGGCTTCAGCTTGAGATGTAATTAACCACGGGGGCTTGCGCCCGTGGGAAACCGAATCCCACTATCAAATAAACCCCACTTGAGCTGATATATCGGGTGGGGGAAACCAATTATTTTGATCGGGTCATGTATATTATTATCCATCGGGGTGCGTAAGCGAGAGCCGCTATCCTCAATGGTTGATCGTATGCACGATCTAATCTGCCCTCCCATTGGCCATCTTACGAAGAGCATATAGGCATGCGATCGTTCTGTCCTTCGGGATAGTGCGGCCGTACCCTCTGCACTCTGTCCCCCACTGAGCGGTGTTCCTTTCGGAGGTCCACATCCCTGTTCTTAAATAGGGCTTTTTTGTAATGTATTTTCTTGGTTTTTTCTTCTTCTCTGGAGTTTATTTATTTGTTTAGTTTCGGTAAGTTTTTCTTTGTTTTTCTTACAAAAACTAATGTATTTCTTTTGTAATATTTCATTTTTCGAATGAATTTGGGCATGATTGCCCCTAATTTTCCAAAAAAAAAACCTATAGAGCCATAAAATTCATAAAAATCAATCATTAATTACTTGCAAAAATTGTTAAATATCAACCACTGAGACCAACTTAATAAAAAATCAATAGCCATTGAAGAAATAAAATAAGAAGAAATTCTTACCGTCAAGGCGAGCCTCATATCATCTGCATCATGAATCCACTGCTCCATCGGCCCCAAAATTTGGAAGGGCGGCATCACTAGTGCAACCACCCCCTCCCCATGGCTCTTCCTCTCTGCCACTGCCCCATGAGAGCGTCACTTACATCAAAACTGGATACTGTGAAATCCTCCACACCCTGGAACCCTAACCCCTTCATGATTGAATCCCTCCAATCCTTTACCAAACCCAAACAATAAATCAGGGCTTCAAATAATTTACTACAAAAACAAAAACAAAAAAGGCTAATAAATGGTTTTTGCTTACCGATATCACTTTTGGTGCTGGAGGTGCTAGGGTTTTGGAGCTAATTAGAGTGCTCGCGACTCCAATCCAGCAGAGGAGGAGAAATCCAACAAAAGTCAGCTAAGGGAGGAGAAATTCGGCAAAAGTCAGCTAGGGCACTAAAGGAGGAGATCAATAATAAGGAAGATTTATGAGCTGGCCTTAGCCAGCGGTTTATTAACCACTACTACAAAATATTTTTGAAATTTTAATTTATTCATGATGAATTTAGCAATGGTTAAAATCGCTATCTATAATAATCTATAGCGGTGGTTGTAACACTGATGATATAAACTGCTACGAAAACATTAATTTTTTTATAGTGGCATTGTGGTAAGTTACATTTGCCATATCTCAATTTTTAATAATCTAGAGTTTTTGGAATATTCTGATTTAAATTCTAAAATTTCAACATAAAATGGGTATATTCTAACATTGTTGACCTCAATTTTGTCTGAGGTCATGAGGGCCAATCCAAGTCTCCCTCAGATAATCTAAGGGCTAAAAATTCTCCACCTGTCAGTCATTTAGATCCCATCCAGATTTCAACTCAGGTCCCTGATCAAACTTTCATCTAAATCCCAACTCACTTTTTAATCCCAAATCCTAAGTCAGCCTCCAATCAAACATCGATCACTCTCAAATCAACCCCAATCAGTCACTTGATTGTGATTAATATCAATTACTCAAACTCAGTCAACCAAGTCAAAAGAATCCAGTCCAAACCCCACTCCATGTGGACCTCCGAAAGGGAAAACACCGCCGCCCTATGGGGGGAGATAATATTGCCAATGGGAGGGCAGATTATGTCATACATACGATCAATCCTTAAGGATAGTGACTCTCGCTAGCGCACCTCAGTGGGTAATAGTATGTACGACCTGATCAGAATAACGGGTTTCCCCCACCCGATACATCAGCTCGAGTGGGCTTTATTTAAAAGTGGGATTTGGTTTCCCACAGGCGCAAGCCCCCGTGGTTAATTACATCTCAAGCCGGGGCCTAAGAAAACTCTCGATTAAGGATTCTATATTATACTCTCAAATGGGATCGACACATAGGGAAGGGACTAGGAAATCCTACTCAAAAAGAAAGAAATGCTCAAACTGGCTTAGTCAACATACGCGGCTCAGATCAACATCCAGAGGGACTAAGATAGTAAGAGGAAACTGGAGAAAAGAAAATCATGAACTCGAGGCATACAGGAGAGAAGGATGGAGGTGGCGTCATCCATGTGACGCGGATAGGCAGAATTTACAGCTTCTGAAGGTTAGAAGACTTACCCACTGATGAGGCATACTACAAGACACCAATAGTAGTAGCCTTGAACCCTAGATCTAGAGTGGGTTTAGCATTCTACGCAACACTAACACTCGTGTCCTAACTAATGTGATGTAAAACTTGGACTTACCCCGGCCTGGATTAGGGAGCCAGCTAACCACCTAATCGATTCAAAATCATGAGTCCAGTCATTATGAAAAATGGGTAGGTAATTTGGTTCTTAGAAGTAGGGTCGACATCTAGAGAGTTTCCTAATTGGCCCTGGACTTATGTAGGGTGGATGCTTCTAGAACTAATATAATTAAAATTTTATTTTAATTAGTTTCTAATGCAATGCATGCTGGTTCAGGTATCCAAATCAAGTATGCATAGAATTTTAAAAAGGCTTATAAAATATTTTTTTTTATAAAATGACTAGACTTCCCCATATCCATCACCTCATCCTCATAGGTCGGATTATCTGGACTCTACCCGCAGGCAGGGAAGTGTCTTATAACAAGGAGGGAGAGAAATGCAATAATATACATGCGACCCAGAACGATTCTGGCCATTCCCTATGTCGTTAAGTTTCTATATTACTTAATTCTTAAAATTTTAAATATTAGTTATGAGTAGAAAATATTTTTTTTGTCCTTAAAGAGCCTAGCGATTGAGTCCAGGCTAAAACAAAAGCGACATGCAAAACTCCAAAAACTAAGAAAAATAAGCAACCCTATACGCAATCAATATCAAATCAAACACATTGAATAATCAAATTAATCAAATAAATATATATAGGCCAATTGCCCTTAATTACAAACCAGGGTCTGCAGAAAGTAAAGTGGTCGGGCACCACTACCAACAACCTTGATTTCTAATCCTAGAACAAACGCAAGTAACTTTGAGTGGGATACTCTTTGTCTTCAAATTTTTGATCTTCTCTTCCTTGGGCTCCTTGCTCTTCTTCTCTTCGAGCTCCTTGGATTGGTTGTAGCTGGGTACCCAGAATGGAAAAGAAAACTCTCCCCCAAAGGGGAGGTTATTCTTTCCACCTTGGGTAGTAGAGTGATCTAAATTTGGCTTTTCAAATAAAAAAAGGACTATCCTCATAATGGTTATCCTTTCCTCTTTGGGAATCCAACCTTTCGATCCGTGTATCCTCATTAAAAGTACACTTTCACAACTCTATACCATATTACAAAAGATTTACATTAATGAAAGCAAGAAAATTCGGACTCTCCTGTAGGGTTATCCTAAGCAGTTTGAACATCAAATCAATCCCAAGCATTTGTATAGATATGAAATAAAATACTCATTGCCAGCCACACTTGACCATGCTCTTATTTTATTTGAGGGCTAAGCGTTTGGAGCACCTGTAGCAATTAAATTTATGATTTATTTTACCCACATTTATTCTAGGGGGGCTAAGCGGCTGAAGCACCTGTAGCAAGCATTTATATAATTATTTTTCTAGCCCCCCTTTTATCAGAATTGTATGAGCATGGCCACCTGCAAAAGACATCGTTAGTATCAAAAATTGATCCTAACCTATGGGTAGTCTATCGCCCATCACATCAATTCATAGAGTGCAATAAAAGTAAACAAATATATCAGCAATATTTTAATCACAACATGCAATGAAAACCTAGAAAAACTCGGCATACAGCAATAAAGTAAACACCGGCCTAACCTAAGGCTAGAAGTAGTGCCCTAGCAAACCATCTAAGTGTGTGTAAAAGGCTGTGTAGCTGGGGTTGATCCTAAGCTGGGTAGTTAGTTAAAGTTATCTAGTGTTCAAGTTTATTGAAGGTCTCAAGGAGAGATTTATATTTGAGTTTAAATCTTAATACATTAGGGATTAAATTAGGTTTATTTTAATGATTATGTGATTACTACCTTTTTTTCACACATAGGCCATTAAGTTTATTTCACATTCCTTAGGGCTAAGTTAATAGCCTCGTAGGCCTGGGTTAGCCAGTAGCAATCGGAGTTGATTAGGTTAACTTAGTTGGTTGGGAATTAGGAGATAGGTTATATCAAGCAATTTATTATTAAGTTAAGAGGTAAAAATAAAGCTTAGGGTAATGTTTTATGAATTTTAAGTTGAGTCAATGAGTTTTAGAAGGTCTGGGGTCACCCTATCCGCTAGATCAAAGGGGTCCCAAAATTAACTTTTTTATTAAAGATGATTTGTGAATATTTAGTATTTTTTATAAAATAAAAGACCTTAACCTAATCAGTTAAACTGTAAGCATGCTCAATTTAGACTCTTCTATCCAAAGTTATGAATTTCTGAAGTTTCAGCCTAATTTTGACTTAAGTTTGATCGGATTGTGGACTTTTTGATTTAAGATGATTTTTAGGATCCTAATATTTTTAATAAATACTAGATTTTAATATGAGTTGAATTCCTTTTAGTTTTCCCCATTTAGAATTCTCTAGAATTAGTTATGAATTTTTAAAGTTTGGGTTATTTAATGAATTATCAAAATTATTTGATTAAAGGCTGTTTTAGGGATTTTGATCCAAATCAGTTCCAAACTACTTGGAATCACCCCCAAAGGTCAAGAATAACCTAAAGAAGTATTCCAAAGTGTTTGAGAAAATTTTAAAATTTTTAATAATTTTTTTAATTATTTAATTTAATTAAAAGGTGATTTTTAATCAAAATTAAATTAAGATTCAGATTGATGTCCAATTAAAGGGATTTTAATTTTCTTGGATTAGGAACTGAATTTTAAAGAGTTTGATATATTATGGATAATTTTTTGATTTAATTTGAATTTATTAGAATTTTATAAAGTTATCGGGTCCTAATTAAGGGGGAAAATTAGGGTTTGTTAATTAAGGGGTTTAAAGGGTCTAAAAATTCCTAGAAAATTTCAGGGGGTTTATAATATCATTAAGTTCATATGATTCAAGTTTCAAGTCAATTAGAGGTAAATCCTAGCTCCTAGAATTTCTCTAAGTCCGCTAGACAGGTCCTTAATTATTGTCCTTAGGGTGTCTCTATGTTGCATATGTTTGAATCAAGCATTTAAGACTAACCCTTGGGGTAAACATAAGGGAAGGTAATAAAAAATAAGAGCACACCATGTCCTTAGATCTACGAGAGCCTAAGCTAAGTGTTTGTGCATCTTACACATGCAAGGACTACGAGACACTAAGTAAAACAAGACTAACGAAATGATTAGTGAATGATTGGAACTCAATCATCCACTAGTCCTTCCCACATGAATGTTGTTCATATACATAGCCCAGGTTTAAAATTCTAATGGTGGATCTCCCAAAATTAGAGGGTTTAAATAACTTATAATTTTAAAGCATTTAAAATACACATGATAGATTAAACATACATAAATATGTTAGTTTGAAAATAATATAGTTAAAATTATTCCAATTCATATGCATGAGAGATCCAGCTGCCACCCAAAGTAAGGTTTGAAAATAGCTTGTATTTGAAAATAATTTTTAGTTTTAAAATAATTAAATAATACTTAGATAATTAAGTAATTAAGTGATACAGAAATAATCCAGGAAAGATAAATTTAGATCCAAAAATAATTTTAAATTAAAGTTCATATTTCTCTGAAAAGAATGAGGTATTGTGCGTCAAATTTTGATTTAAAATGAGAGAGTTATGAATTTTAGAAGTTTAAAGGGTTTAAAAGTAATTTTTAAAAAATTTAAAATAATTAATATTTAAAAATAATTATTAAATTAAAAATAAGTTGATGATTAAAGCTTCCTGAATTTTAAAATAAGTAAGTAATAAATAATAATAATAATAATAATAATAATTTAATTTTAAAATAATGATAATAATAATAATAATAATAATAAATCTTAATAGTAATAATAATTTTAAAATAATAATAATAACAATAATCTAAACTAATGATAATTATAAGAATAATAATAATAATAATAATAATAATAATGAAATAATAAGATTTAAAATAATAATAAAAATAATAATAAATAAAATAAAATAATAATAATAATAAAAATGATTTAAAAAATACAATAATAATAATAATAATTAAAAAATACTAATTATAATAGTAATAGTAATAATAAGATAAATAATAATAATAATAATATTATTATTATTATTATTAATATTTTGAAAATAATAATAATAATAATAATAAATATCTTAAAAATAATAATAATATTAATTAGCACAAATATTTTTATAAATATTATTACATTTTTAATTTTTTTAAAATTAATTTTAAATTAACTATTTAATTAGTTCTAATTTAAAACAAAATTAAATAAATATAAATTAATTTTTTTAAATTAAACAGCGGCGGCAGCGGTGGTGCGGGACACGCGTCGGGTGCGGATTGGATCCACGGTTCGCAGCCAATCATTACCTGATGGCACAATAATTGTGCCGTCGATAATGATTGCCGCATGAATGTGGCAATGATTGCCGCGGACGTGACTGCGGCTTAACCACGTCAGCGGAGGCCCTCCGCCACTCAATCCTCCATATTTTGAAACGGATGGTCCAGATCGAGCAGAATGAAGATTTTGACCGCGGGATCGAATCCGCGGTCGAACAGATGCCGTAGGATGGCGAGTCCTAGCCGTTGATCATGAGATCAACGGCTCAGGTCGTTCATAACGTATATATTACGTAAATCGAACCCTTGATAGGGTTTTTGGGCTCGTTCGTTCGATCGGATGGATGAAATCAAATAAAATTTTAAACATAAACTAAGTACATGAACAGAAATCATGTGGAAACAATTTCATGGCTTGAAATATAGTGTATCAAAAGCTATTTAGATCTACGTGTTTCTAGTTAGGGTTTTGATTTTACCTCAATCTAATGAATGGATTCGGGAGATCTTGATATGATTAAGCTTGTAGATCATCCTAGTATAAATTCCTAGTTGGACACGAGCTCTGATCTGCCTTGGATTGATCGGAATCCATCTAGGGAGCTTTTGGCCTTCGGTTCGTCGGAATCTCGCCGCCGGCAAGCTTTGGACGGTGGGTCTAGGTTGGGAAAGGTGGGGAAAGTCGAGGGGAACTCTCACACGAAATCTCTCGGGCTTAGGAGGCCTAGAGAAAGAGAAAGAGCCAAAAGTCCCTTACCATAACCCTAACAAGCCTATATATAGTCCCAACCCTATTAAGGACGGCTAAGATTGCATCTACGGTTTGATTAGGAGGGAATAGGCTGATTAGGTCAGGATTTGAATTAGGGGAATGCTTGGAATGAGATCAATGCATTAAATGGGTCTTAATAGGTCAAATTGACCTATTTAAGGCTTGGGTTGACTACGTCAATGGTTGACCTAGTCAACTGAGTCAAATAGGTCCAAGGGAAGAGTGGATTGAGCCTAGGAGGGGTTTGAATAGATTTGAAATCAAATTAGACCCCTTAGGGCTTAATGGGTCAATTTGGGTCAACCAGGGTTGACCTGGTCAACTAGGTTGACCCAAGGCATGGGTCTGAGCCTAATGGGTCATGTCTGACCCACTAGGCCCAGTGGAGGGCTCTTGGGTGAAAACCAAGGTCAACACTCCCTAAGTCCAAACCTAGAGCCAAAAGCCTAAGTTCTAAACCCCTTTTTGGGTGAATTTCCTATCACCTGAAAACCCAATCGAATGACATCGAATTCATGATCTGTCAGTTGCATATTGATCAGGCACGTCCCTAGGTTCAATCCTCTAAATTTGAGCTCAATATGACACCTCTAACCCTAAAAACTTAATTAATTTTTAAAGCTATAAAACCTTCAAATATTTATGATCCATGCCACTGGACCCCCCCCCCCCCCCCCCCACCTTGTGGAATTTAACTCTGGAACTCCTTCCAAACTCTCTAACCAGTTCTACCACCTCTATTATGACCTATTGATCAGTAACCTTCATTTTTCTCTAGACCTAGTTTGACCCAAAGTTGATTAGTGTCAAAATGACCAAAATGCCCTTTAAAGAAATTTTTGAACTTTTGGCCAAAACTCAACATTGTTCAATCTCTCTAACATTTGAAACCTCTTCCAATGAATTCCAAATGATATTTGAGATCCATTGGACCCAAACTCAACCCAAGATTTGACCAGGTTGACTAAATCAACTATAGTTGACCAAAATGACCGTTAACTCAACCTATAGTCAAATCTAATATTTGAACCCATTCTGAATCAAATTAACCCTCCAAAATACTTCAATTGAACACTCCAAACACTTCTAACTCATCCTTGAACCAATTCCCTATGGATTTGACTTAGCCAAATTTTCATACATGGTCAAACTTCTCCAAACTTTCTAAAATCCATGCTAGCTTTAACATCATGGCTCCATGCTCCTTAAGATTGACTCCTACAACACCCTTAACCCCCTTCATGCATATCCTAGTCACCATTGACTGGTTAACAAGTCAATGAGTCAATAAACTCTTAAAATGAGACCAAACTATGGCCACCCCATTATGCCACATCAGCAAACCCATTCTCTAAGTCAAAACCTACTTTAGGCTGATGGAGACCAGCTTTTTTCCCTTATAATTAACCCCTAATCCAGCCCTCTTAACCAAGCCATGGCTTGATTTAGCCAAATGGAGGAAAAGGGGTGTGGTCCCCCTCTCTTGGCTCAAGGAAAGTCTCTCTTAACCCACAAGCTTTCTCCTGGTTTTGGGCTGTTCATGGGACACATGGCATGCATCCAAAGCATCCTTGATTAGATCCAAGCCATTTATATCAAATCATGAGGGTTAAGTGGGAAAAACTTACCCTAACCTACATATCTTGCTCAGTTTCCACCTAAGTCCCAACCTCAGTAGCCCCCAACCTTCTAAGAGCTTCTCCCATACACTCCAGCACTCTCCAAGGCCTTTCCAAGCTTTCCGCATCATTTCCACCATTAAATCCACTATTTCATTGAAGAAAGAGAGAAAAAAGAGAGAAATATCATCTCTCCTCAATATCTTCAAATCCAACGGCCAAAATCCTCTGGAGTCTTCATCAAACTTGTAGAGGACATCAACAGGAGCAAAAGTAGTTCATGATTGCAAAAATCTACTGGGTAGATTGTAAGATATCGTCACTTTTAGGTAGATTTTTATTTTGAAACTGTAGGAAACCTGTAATGCTTGGAGACTCCAAACTCCAGCCATTACAAGTTTATGATACCACCTTACTATGTTTTAAATTTTGTTAGATCTTTTTGAGTATTTAGGAAGAAATAGGCATTTGAAATTTTTGAACTATTTTGACTCTGATTCAACCATAGCCGTTCGATCGCGCCTTCAGCATGATCGGACGGCCCAGAACTTGCAGCGTCATCCCCCCCGACCATGCGGCTTCCCCTAGGATTCGAACGCGGGTCCTTCCGCGGTCATGGTGGGTGACATGGCGGCTCTGTGGCCATTGATCATCCAGCGGCTCGATCCGATGTGGATAAGTGGCCGACTCGTCGGCCGATATATGGCTGGGACACAACGCTGCACCGCCGTACCGCTCAATGATTGGTACGGTGGTGACGGCGCCCGATTTGACTAATAATGGTCTAAAAAATCTAAAAATTACCTAGATCTTCAAAAATTTATTGAAAATTCAAATTTTCACCAAAATTAACGTTTTTGGTATCGTAGGATAGATAATTGAATGTAGTATTTATTAAAAGTAAAATTAATTTGTTTTGAGCTTAGATTATAAGAAAATTGAGTTGGTTTGAATTTAGTTTTTTTCCAATTTTCTTGCAATCTAGGGATCAAATGGATCCTAAATTTTGGTGAAGTATTTTTGAGCATCTTAAGCATATATTGTGATTTTTCTAGGGCTAGATGCTTTGTAATTTTCTGTGATGTGAATTTTTAAGGTAATGGATCCATTTTGGACCCAAAATTTTGAAAATTTATAACTTTAATTTTCTGTAGAATTAGGCTGCACAGTTTTTGTAGTGTGATTACATATGTACCAGGGTTAGTTACACTAAATTTCAAGCTCATTTGAATAGTAGAGACACCAAGGAAAAATAATTAGAAAAAAGTCTAGAAAATTTTGAAAATCCCTAGGAAATTATACACACACCCAATAGGGGTGAAACTTGAACATAATAAACTTAGTAATATTTTGGCCTATAAGTTCAAATTTTATTGAATTTGGAGTTCATTAGGATAGAAAATTAAACATATCAAGTTTTAGACCATTTAAGGACCCAAAAAAATAAAAAAAAAATGTAATAAATCCAAATCCAGTCTTAAAAATATAAATAATATCTCAAACTAACCAAAACTTAGTTATCTATCTAGGAAAAATAAAGGCCCCATAACGAGCCCTCTACTTTGACTTTAATTTGATTTTTCGTGAAAATTGATAATTAATTAAATTAATCAATTAAAAATAATTAAAAATCCCACATAACCACTAAACACTTGTAAACACTCACATGGGTCATCCCTGACCTTTGGGAGTGATTTCATATAGTTTGGAATGAGTTTGGATCAACACAATCAAAACCTTCATAATTAAGTAATTTTAAAATTCAATTAATTAAACAAACTTTGAAAAATCATAAGTAATTATAGAAAATTTTAAATTGACCAAACTTAGTGTCATTCAATTACATTTAAGGTTTAGTATTTTCAAAAAAATGTCAAACCCCCAAAATTAAGTCAAAGTCAAAAAGACAACTTCTCGTTCAACCATAGTTCAAATCCTAGCCCAAACTTCAAAAAATCATAACTTTTTATAAAAAAACTCCAAATTGAGCCTACTAATAGTCTAACTACTCATTATAAGGTCTAATATTTATTTAAAATCTAAAATCTTCAAAATTAACTTTAAAAAGTGAACTATTGAACCTAGTTCCTCGAGCATGGTGGCACAACGTCACGAACCTATTGATGAAAAATATAAACTAATTTAACTTTTAAAATTATTAATTAATTATATTTACAACAAATTAAATCAACATAATTAAACTCGATTACTACTGGATAACCCAGGCTTACAAGACTATTAAGTTAGTCTCAAAGAAGGTGAAATAAATTTTACGGCCTTAGTGAACAATAAAGTTAGTAGTTATTTAACTATTAAAATATGCTTAATTTAAACTTTAATACATTAATATTTAAACTTTAATCAAATCTTCCTTTAAACCTTCAACAAACTCAAACTTTAGATAATTCCAAAAAGTTACCCATTCTAGGATCTACCCTAGCCACACGACCTTTTACACACACTTTAGATGGCTTGTTAGGGTAACCAACTCCAGTTTAGGCTAGGCTGGTGTTTACTTTACTATTGTGTGCCATATTTTTTAGAATTTCATTGTATTTTGTGATTTAAAATTGCTTGATGTATTTGTTTATTTTTCTACACTCTGTGGATTAATGTGATGGGCGATTAGATTACCCTTAGGTTAGGAATGATCTGGATGCTCACTAAATTTTTTGTAGGTGGCCATGCTCATGCGGGGTAATAAAATGAGCTAAATAAATAATAAATATAACTGCTACATGTGCTTTATCTGCTTAGCCTCCAAATAAAAAGAGTATGGCCAAGTGTGTTTACTTTTTGTACATATATATAACTGCTTGGGAATTGATTTAATTATTAAATACTTAACATAATCTTACAGGAGAGTCTAGAATTTTTATTTTTTATATTAATGTAATTCATTTGAAATATTGAGTTATGAAAGTGCACATTTAAGTTGGGATACATAGATCCAAAGCTTGGATTCCAAAGAGGAAAGGATACCCCTTTGAGGGATAATCCTTTTCCATTTGAAAGGCCAAATTTGGATCATTCTCATACCCAAAATAAAAGGAATAACCTCCCCTTCATGGGAAGAGTTTTTTTTTTTCCATTTGGGTATCCAGCTATGAAGAATCCAAGGAATCTAAGGGGGAGAAGACCGATGAGTTGAAGACAAAGAGTATCACACTCAAAGTCACTTGCGTCTATATTAGGATTAGAA
Organism: Dendrobium chrysotoxum; assembly: GCA_019925795.1. Classification (NCBI taxonomy): domain Eukaryota; kingdom Viridiplantae; phylum Streptophyta; class Magnoliopsida; order Asparagales; family Orchidaceae; genus Dendrobium; species Dendrobium chrysotoxum. Next base: position 7,755,065 of record CM034312.1, read on the forward strand.
TTCGAGTTGTTGTTAGTGGTTCCCGACCAGTTTTAATTTCTGTAGACCCTGGGTTGTAATAAAAAGATAGTTTGCTTATAAATATTTATTTAATTGGTTTAATTTATTGATGTGTTTGATTTATTTTGATTACATATATGGTTGACTGATTTTCCTAGTTTTTTAACATTTATGTGCTGTCTTTTATTTTAGCCTGGATCGCGGAGTCTTTTGAGGGTACGATAAAATTTTTTACTTAAAACTTTAATAATAAATTTTAAGATAACATAAAAATTCTAACGATCTAAGAAATAAGCCCAGGGTTACCGGGAGTTCTCATAAGCATCTTTGCTGCACTTTCTTTCCTTTTGTTATGCACCTTCTCACCTGTGGGTTCTGACAGACCACCTGGCCTATGAGGGTGCAGATCTGTCAAGGGAAATTTGTGCAATCTCTAGGACAAAAATTATTTTTAAGCCTTTTTAAAACTACTTCATTCCATTTCATGTGTTCAATCGAGTCAATCAGCATGCATTACATTAAAAGCCAATTAAAAAGAGTCTAAATTTTAATTACATTTACTTTTATCAGACCACCACCTGAGTGCTGGACTTCTGCCAGACCACCACCTGAGGCCCGAACTTCTGCCTGACCACTACCCGACGCCCGAAATTCTCCCGGACCACCACATAAGGCCCAGACTTCTGCTGGACCACCACTTGAGGCCCAAACTTCGGCCGGACCACCACCTGAGGTTCGAACTTCTATCAGACCACCACCTAAGGCCCAGACTTCTACCGGACCACCACTTGAGGCCCAGAGTTCTGCCGGACCACCACCTAAGGCCCGAACTTTTGTCGGACCACCTCGTGAGGCTCGGAGTTCTGTCAGACCACCACTTGAGGCCTGGAGTTCCACCGGACCACCACCTGAGGCCCTGAATTCCACCGGACCACTACCTGACGCCCTGAGTTCAGCCGGACCATCACCTAAGGCACAGAGTTCCGCCGGACCATGACCTGAGGCTCTGAGTTCCGCCATACCACCACTTGAGGCCCGGAGTTCTGCCGGACCACCACCTGAGGCCCTAACTTCTACCGGACCACCACTTGAGGCCCGAACTTCTGCCGGACCACCACTTGAGGCCCGAACTTCTATCAGATCACCGCCTTATGACTATGGTCTTTCTAACCCATGTCTTCTACCGAATACGGTCCTTCTAACCTCCAACGCCTGTCAACTACGATCCTTCCGACCTCCGTCGCCCGACCAACTAAGGTCCTCCCGACCTCTGTCATCAGACTACGATCTTTCTAACCTTCAATGTCTATCAACTACGGTCCTTACGACCTCCGTCGCCAGACCAACTAAGGCCCTCCCGACCTCTGTCATCAGACTACAGTCTTTCTAACCTCCAACGCTAGTCGACTACGATCCTTCCAACCTCCATCGCCCGACCAACTAAGGTCCTTCCGACCTCTGTCATCAGACTACGGTCTTTATGACCTCCAACGTCTGTCAACTATGGTCCTTCCGACCTCCATTGCCCGACCAACTAAGGTCCTCCCGACCTCTGTCATCAGACTACGATATTTCTAACCTCCAACGCCTATCGACTACAGTCTTTCCGACCTCCATTGTCTACCGACTATGGTCCTACCGATCAAACAAATATGTCTCTATGTTGATTATTGTAATTCCCACCATGTAATACGCTCTATATGATGTATATTTGTGACATCAAACTAAGGCCTTCTCCTAAGGAAGGGTCTCCTTTGTAATCGACTGTAGATAATAGTGGATTCATTCAAACTTGGTCAGGCCATGAGCCGTGGTTTTTCCCCATTTTAGGGGTTTCCACATAAAAACTTTGGTGTCTCGAATAAATGTAATACCCTCTCTCTTATCTGATTGCGTACTGGATCTTCGTACAATACTAAGACGTTAAGCTTTATATTTTTCTACCGTCGCGAATACTCTTGGATGCAACACTATTGATGAGTATGTTTTATATTTATCTGAAATAAAATTGTGGCTATGTAGTGTGCTGAAAGTTTTGAAATTCTCTCCAAATATGTAACGAGAAATCTGTCATTTTACAATTGACTATGTTTTGTATTTATCGATTAATTTTATATGTAAAATAATTTATTGCTAATATAATTTTTTTTCTTCAGATAATTCATTAAATAACATAAAAATATTTCATTGCTCAAAATGAAATAAGTTTGTCATTTAATTCTAAAAAATCAAATATAATTTATTATTAGAATTATATGATTAGGTGAATGGAGATCTGACAGAAATTCAATTATGAATCATTAATGTCGAGAAAAAACATTATTAAATAAATTATATAAGTTAGTTTATCTTCATCTATCTTATCCTCTGATCAATTATGATCCGGAGAAGAGTTAATGATATTATAATAGACTCGTAATAATATGACAGAGACTAACGATATATTCATAATTTGTTAAAGCATTTATGACTCGTAATAATTTGACAATTTTTATTTTAAAAAAAATTCATTAAAGCTAGAATTTAAATAATTGTCCCTCCTAATAATGGCACTACCCAATAAATATATATGAGAATTTCATAGGTAGCATACAAAAAAATTTCTATTTACATATTCAATATCTAAATTTATTAATTACTCACATACCATTTAATTCTTTAAATAATATTAAAAATGTCATTTTGTAATACTTATAGTTAACTTTTTTTAGGCTTCGTTTGAGACAACTTTCTTAATGCTTTATAAAGCAGCTTTCTAGTACCAAAAATTTTTTAACCTAAGTTTTTTGTAATAAAAGACTTCTTTAAAAAACAATAAGAAAGTTGTCTCAAATGAAGTCTTAGTTAATGTTGCCTTTCCTTATTGCGATCCTCAAAATTTTCCTACATTGATGAAGGTTTCAAGTCTTTATCAATGATATAATCTTCTTTGTAGTTGAGCAGGGGCGGAACCCCCTTTAGATTGGGGGGGCAATTGCCCCCCCTAAAAAAATAAATTTTTTATCATATAATTATTTATCATACATCTATTTTTTTATCTTTATTACAATATTTTTAAGCAATTGCCCTTCTAAATGTTTTAAAATACTATGGTCTTTAGATAATTGCCCCCAACAAATATTAAATATAATTCATCATTTAATTTTTTAGCAAATAGGTCGAACCCCGCCAGAGGGCGCTGCTCCCTTGGACCCCCGATATATCTGCGAAGTATACGACGATCAAAAATATGAACAAATTGTTGTTGCTATTGACCCATTTTCTTATAGTGAATGATCGAGCCAAATTCGAGGCAATACTAACAGTTATTTATAAATTTGCACCCCCCTCTCTAAAACTTAAGGCTGGTTCTACCCCTGTAGTTGAGGATTTCGAGGTTGCAAAAGCCTACAATTTTTTGGTGTTTCTTGACGCTGATGCTTTTCGCCATAAGATCTCATGGTATCTTCCTCTGCGAGCATGTGAAGGGCAACCAAGTGGTATAATATATAAATAATAAAAATTAAAAGTTAAATATATAAATAGATTGATTTTGAGTGTTATATATTTAAGTCCCCTAAAATATATATATTAAAATCATAGCCGTTTCGTGTTAAGGGGTAATCTTCTTTTTAGACGTTTTAATCATAATTATAAAAAATTAATTATATGGTATGTTTGAAGTCGCATCATCTTCCTGATAAGAAAGATTCCCAACAACGGAGTCACGTGCCTCGCACTCTTATGTGGTAGTTGATATTAAAATTATATTTGTGTAAACAATTTCCATCTAACTTATATAGTTTCTAATATTTTTATATAACGGGAAAACTTAATTTACACTAAATTTAATTAGAGTTGTCTTTCTTTTTCCCAATAAATTACTAAATTAATGTTCTTCTTTTTATGTAAAATTAATCCTAACTAAAATATTTAATCCGAGAAGAATTAATAAAATTTTAAAGAAAAATTTTACTTTAAATGCCCTCATAATGTTCGTAATTGATGAAATATGCTCGCTGTATTATTTTTCGAGAAATATGTTTAGAAATTTATTCCGGGCTTAATTATACTTGATATATCATCAAAAAATTATCTTGATCGGGCACAAATCTTGAAGCAAAATCAAGTTAGAAACTTCAAAAATTAAATCGGAAATAATCTGAATTCCAATTTCAGCAAACTTACAGTTGAACTAAACCAATCAAAGAGACGAACCAACGACACCAAATTCGACTCAATCCGAACCCAAATGAGTCCAAATCAAAGACTCGAAGCACATTTGGAAGGTTCAAACCATAATTTGGATTACCAAACGGTTTCCAAACGTGACATGCTTATAGTTGAATCGCGCGGCACGACGAGACGAATCCAACGAGCCTAAGATTATCGAATTCTGATATCATTAAGACATCTAAATGCCTAGTAAATGGTCTATAATCAAGAGATTCAACATCGGCCGTCCATTCAAACCACTCCAAATTTGCCTTTGATCTTCCTCCTATTTACTGACCATGCCACTCTCAAAAAACTATAAATAGACCCATCATTTCTCATGAGAGGGGGAGGAAGAAGGGGCCCAAGGAAGAAGAGAAGGAAGAGAAAAAATAGTTCTCTTGCCACCAGACTCCTCATCGACCACCTCCTGCCCACCAACCGACGCCGGACTTCTGCCCGTCGCCTGATTTCTACCCGAAGCCGAACTTTCACCCATCGACGAACTTCTACCCACCGCCAACTAATGCCGGATTTCTGCCCAACCACCAACTAACATCGAACTTCTACCTGACCGCCAACTAACACCAGACTTCTATCCGACTACCAGCTGACGTCGGACTTCTGCCCGACTACCAACTGATGCCAGTTTTTCTACCCGGCTACCAACTAATGCCGGACTTTTGCACTGCCTCCAATTGATGCCGGACCTCTCTCGCCCTCCGACAATGGTCTTTCTGACCACTGTCGTCCGCCGACTACGGTCCTTTTGACCTCCGTCACCAGACAATGGTCCTTCCGACCTCTATTTCCCGCCGACTGCGATCCTTCTGACCTTCGTCACCCGCCGACTACGATCGGCTACGGTCCTTTAGACCTCCATCTCCAGACAACGGTCCTTCCGACCTCCGTCGTCCGTCGACTATGATCCTTCAGACCTCCGTCGCTAGACAACGATCTTTCCGACCTCCGTTGCCCACCAACTACGGTCCTTCTGACCAAACGAATACATCAATAGTGATTCTTTGTATTCCCATCATGTAATGTATTACATATGATGTACATCAGGCGAAGGCATTCTCCTCAAGGAAGGACCTCTTTTGTAATCGACTGCAAATAATTGTGGATTCATTCAAACTGGACCAGACCCGTGGTTTTTCACTTTTTCAGGGTTTTCCACGTAAAAAACTTGGTGTCTATTATTAATACCACACCCTCTCTTTTTATATGTATGCATGTTGGATCTTCATACAAAGCTAAGACATTAAACTTTATATTTCTCTACCGCCGTGAATACTCCATGACGCAACAATACTTATTGCATTTGTCAATTGTTTATTAAATTTTATCTCATGAGAAAATAATTTGAATTTGTTCAAATTCAAATATTAATTTGAATATGGTTCAAATATGATTGAATCTAGGTCAATGAAGTTCTCTAGAGCGGGCATCACAAAACCACTATGTAGGATTTCATGATGAAATGTTTGCTAGGGTTTCGTGGAATGTAGGCTACATGTCGGGAACTCGATGATAATTTTAGGGGCTTGACAATGGGATTGGCGGCATGTGAGGAGCAACAAATTTACAATATAAGGGCTTGTTGACAAGGAATTGATGTGTGTGAGGAGATTAAGATTTCATGATGGGAACTCATGGGAAAGATAATAATGAGACCGATTATGTGTGAAGATAAGATGAGGCTTGTTGAGCATGATATCAAATATCTCATGACCAACTTCTTGAAACAAGTTCATCGGAAAGGCATTGCAACTTTGACCCTTATGAAAAAATATTTGAATTAAATTAAAAATATGTTTAAACCTTGGATCTGACCTAGTTCGAACCTTATTCGAACTTGTATTTGAAATCAAACTAATTTGAATTTTTTTTCTTGCATCAACAAGCTATTCCATTTCTAATAAAATAATAAAAGATATTTTGAGGCACATATATAATCAAATTTCACCTTTTTTTTTTTTTTCAAAAAGTAATGTAAATAAATTTGATAAATATAAACAAATTTAAGTTACAATAAATATCACATTATCAAGGAAGGATAATATAAATATAGGTTAGTTTAAATTGAAATACAATCAACGGAACAAGCCCCAGCACCAGCCCCGTTACTCCATTTGGCAGATTATTCCTTCCTCCCCTCCCCTTCCCTCACCTCTCTCTCTCTCCCCCTGGTCTCCCTGCGCAGGCTGAGTACTGAGTAGCGCCAATTTCTCTCTTTGTGATTTCCTCTTTGTGTCCCTCTCTCTCTCTCTCATCTGAAAAACTCCTATCAGAGATTCAGTGGAATCTTCTCTTCTGAGAGTTTGTATTTCTTCGAAAAGTTACACTTCTGACGACGAGCATGACCCCGATGAAGAAGAATCAACTGCCGACGGCGCTGATCGCCAATCTTCAGGGCGTCCTTGCGGGCAGAAAGGAGTCTGGAGGTAGCAACGGAGATGGTGAGGAGAAGGAGACGGTTTCGAATGAGGAGACGAGGGTTTCTTCTTCGGACGATGGCTCCGGTTTGTTGCCGCCTGGGTCCAAGCCCATTGTTCTCGTGACTAATGGCGATGGAATTGAGTCCCCGGGGATCGTTTTACTTGTGGAGGCGCTCGTCCGGGAAGACCTGTGCGATGTATACGTTTGTGCTCCTGAATCGTGAGTTTGGTGCCCTAGCCTCTTGATTAGGGATTATACCTTTTTTCGGGGAAATTTTATGAAGATGGGTTTTTTCTTGACTTTCATATATGTATATATGTATTTTAAAAAAGCAGGAATATACACGATGTCATTACTATATTTTACTGTTTTTGTCTTAAGTCTTCCTTATTTTTTTGGTGGGTGTATTGGTGTTTGAGTTCAGTTTCATGTTCTTTTCGTTTCATTTCATTTATTTTCTTTTGATTACTGTATTGCTTGTTAGGTTATTTTAAAATTCTTGTGAATTTTGTTGCTTTATTTTTTTTCATGAATTTTGTTATTTTCCTTTGCGTTCCAAATGGTAGTTTACAAAGATTCTTGCTTTTGATCTGGTTTTGTGTTAATTACGATCTTTAGTTTGAGAATATTGTTGCTGTTGTGAGTTGTTGTTGATGTAAGCTAATAAGCATTTACACATGGAATTTCGTTGTCATTTGTTTCACTGGGAGCATGATCTCCATTTTGTTCCTAAAAAAAAAAGAGCTGGATTTTGTAAATTCTTGGGCGTTAAATCTTGATGGCTCTTTGGCATGATAGATGTTAAATCTGATTAAATCTTAACACACTATTTGACATATATGTTTCAAGATTTATAAGGACTTACATGAAGTTGAATAAGATAAACAATAAGTAGAAGTTGTCTAAATCTTACTTCCTTCGGGAAATCCGGGGTTTAGCGTAAAACGGGAGAACATGGGATTTAAGAAGGCAGGAAGATTTATTTGGCTGAAAACCGTTTTACAAGATTTAGCATAAATCCCGGCTAAATCTTTGCTAAATCTTGCAACCAAACTCCTCTAAATGTCTAATTTCTTACCTATGGTCATCGTCTTAGAGGTTAATTTTTTTTTGGTTAACGGGAACAGGGATAAATCTTCTTCTGGACATTCTGTATCGTTTCCGGAGACCGTTGCAGCTAGCTCAGTGGAAATTAATGGTGCGGTGGCTTTTGCAGTTTCTGGTAATTAATTCTGTAGTTTGTTCATGCTTGTCATTTCTTGATGTTCATTGATAAATCAAGCAACTCAAATTCAGCTTGAATTTTGCTTGGCATTTTCTTATTTTTTCTGTAGAAAGCAAACTAAAATTGCATACTGACCTGACGGTATTATATTTTTTGGAAACTGACATTGTAGTGCTAAGGAACTAGTTGGCATAGGGGCGTCTTTAATCACTTGTACGTAATTTCTATCACTTTTTCATGTCTAAACAGGTACCCCAGCAGATTGTGTCTCGTTGGCCTTTTCAGGCACATTGTTTCCTTGGTCCAAACCAGCACTGGTATGTGCGTCTTTAGAAACTGTATGGAAGTTCTTATGGATTGATTGTGGATCTTGTGGAATGACATCAGCATATGTCTTTGTATAGGTTATCAGCGGAATTAATAAGGGAACAAGTTGTGGCCGTCACATGTAGGCATCTGGACCCAGTCTTCCGTTCTTTGCTTTCCTATTCTGCAGTTCTTCACTTTGATCAGCTCTGAATCAGCTTAATAGTGTTTTTCTGTTAATGACCACACACACAACTTTTTGAATTTGCTTCCTTATATTATGTTATTTCATCTTTAATGTCATATTGAATCACTCAACTGTCTGATTTTCGATTTATTTTTGTCTTATGCCTGTTACTGAGTTTCTGTACTTTACTGCAAATATATATATATAGCTTCTACTCAGGTGCTGTTGCTGGAGCACGAGAAGCTTTAATGTCTGGTATACCTTCATTGTCAATTTCATTGAACTTGTAAGTTCTGCAATATTTTCTTGTTAAGATGTGGCTTGTTATGAAGTGCCTGCATTCCTCTCACTGTAAATGGTTTAATTATTACAAGGAGGAAGGATGAAAATCAAGAAAGTAATTTCAAGGATGCAGTTGATGTGTGTCTACCTTTGATAAGAGCTGCCATTAGGGATGCAGATAAGGGAGCTTTTCTTAAAGGATGCCTCATGAACATTGAAATCCCTGGTTCTCCTTCTACAAGCAAGGTATGCCCTCGGCTGATTTATTGAAACACCCTTTGATGCGGACTACATTATGCTGCAGGAAATTTTACCTCCAATTCTCCTCCTCACTATCTCTATTACAGCTTTATTGAGTTTATTCCCTTTCTGTTGCAATACTACATCTACCTTTTTCTATTTACTTTACTTAATATAGTATAGTAACGCAGTATTAGTCAAGATATATAACCAATTGTAACATCAGTTGAAGGAAGATAGAAGAAATATACTCATATTTGGCTATTGTTTCATTGTTAATCCTGTAAGTTTTTCTTCCACTCGTTGCTACTATGCAAGTTGGTATTTATAGCAAGCCCTCGTAAGTAAATATGCCACTCCTGATGATGATTGGAGTTAGGACGCTTTGTGGCAGCTCAAGCCAGTATCACAAAGCAACTTGATGAACTCACTGCGACATTTTTTCATTTCATGACAGAGATTTAGAATGAGATACATCACCTCATGGATGCAACAATTACTAATTCAACAGCTTATTGCGGCAACTACACCGGCACCTAGAGCACCATAGAGTCGGACGAATCCAACGAAGACCTCCAACAAGGCGGCTAAGGGCTATTCAATGAAATGAACTCAGACAATATGAAGCTTGCTTCCACACCATCCAAATTGCAGCAATCCCAACCCCATCCACCTACTAGTTCACCAAATGATCAATAGGGACAGAATAGTTAAAAGCCCTCGTCAGGGAGAACCTGTATGTTCGACTAACAAATTTGAAATGCTTTCGCCATTTTCAACCCGGTCATAATTCTAACAAATACTCGAATCAACAACAATTGCAATTACTGGACTTAGAACAAGAGGAGGGATAAGCAACTGCTATATCAAATTCGATTTAGAAGTGGAAGAACTATGGGAGAGGATGGAAAATCTAGGGGGTGTCAAAAATAGGTTTTTGAGTTAGGTTCGGGTCCAACCCGAAACTGACCCGCCCTCGACTGCTCCAACTCGAACCCGACCCAACTACACATATGGGTCAGGAATCTGAATCTGGACTCGACCCTCCCCAAATATGGGTCAAACCGACTCGACAAGCATACCCGAGTGAGCTCAGAGCAAGTGACATCTAGCACAGAGCGCGGGTCGAGCAAGTCTAGGCGAGACGCAGTGCGGGCTGGAGTCTGGATGCGATCATATGGGCGGGAGCAGGACGCGGGACATGGCACGCGGTGCTAGTAGGAGCGAGACGCGCTGCTGGCAAGACGCGTGAGTTGCACAATGATTTGCAGGGCCTGCGGGCACGTGGGTCTGCTAGTTTCTGGGACATTTTCGGGTTAACAGGTTGACCTGGATCTGACCCGATTTTTCAAACGGGTTGAGAATTAGAACACAAACTTGACTCATTTGTTAAACGGGTCGACCGGAAACCGAATTTTTTGGGTCGGGTTCGGGTTTTAGGTTTTTCGGTTGGGTCATAAGTTGACACCCCTAGGCAGAGCCATAATTTTCATATTAGAAAAGATGCTCTTAGCTCCTCGGCTTCATGTTAATTTGCAATACAATGCATTATTTCGAACTTGTTGCACCATTAACCGTAAGGTATGCAACATGCTCATTGATAGTGGATGCACCAAGAACATCATCTTCTATGTCACAATCCAAGGTTTGCAACTTAAGATCACTAATGTCATGAACCAACCTAATCTAACCCATATACTCTAATAGGTCATGCCAAGTCAAGTACATGATTGATCAATTACCTAGAATTTTTTATTGAAGATAATTTCTTTTATGATTTAATTTACATACATAGAGCCACTAAAATCCATTAATACATAAAATAAAGCATTATCTAAAATATATAAACATTCAGATCTTTTTATTTCAAAAAATATATACAATAATCATGATTCATTATTCATCCATCAAAATACATTTTATCATCATGATTACACATAATCTATCACAAAGAAACAGTACCTCTACAACAACAAGTCTCTCTTTATATACTCCACTGGTCTTTTACCCTTCCTTGAAACATGTTAAACAAACAGAATGAGTGTACAACTCACTCGGTCACACGAAATTTATAACTGTATGCAATGCAAGGATGGTAGATCAATATGCATGTTGTTATCAATTAATTATAAAAGGTAATCCCATGCTAAGTCAATATCATTCTATACTTGTATCATGTATACAAGTATGATCAAGTCATCATTTAGAATCATATGTTCATATATATACGAATGATCATCTCTTATGACCATGTATACTAGTATCTTATGCGTATCATTATATCAATCAATATATCTGTAAATGTATCTCATATGTATTATTATATAAGCTGATGAATCATCATATGCATCAATTGCATATATCCTATTCATGTATATCAATGCTATGCATACTATCATACTCAGCTATTAGTATGTTATATTCATATATATCAATACTATGCTTCATATCACATTAAGGACATTATTATCATGTATCTGTTAATGTTATTGAACATATCACATTGGGATCATAATTATGCATGGCAGAACATTAATCATGTGATGTTATCATTATATGATCAGGATGCAGAACAAAACTATTAGAATGGTCATGCTTTATCATATGTCATTATCATGCATGCTAGTACTATGTATCATATGAAATCATGTATTTATCAATTGTATTCAGAACATAATTAGTACAATAATCATGTCAATCACAAGATGTACTTTCTAGATTAATTTATCGGTCCATATCATATCAATAATGACATCATATTGATGCATCATTAATCTCTATGTATCAATAGCAAGTCAGGATTCTGGCTAATCATATCACATCATGTTGTACGGTATCACCAAGTGTATAGTATCAGTCGTATCATATTATATCAATCCCAATCATAGTCAAGTGGCTTCATATAGGAGTATTCACTTCAATCAGTTATATCACTATCCCCTTTTGCCTCCCATCGTACATGTATCATGTTCATTTTAAGGAAAACATTTTGGCTTATCCTTTTATGCAGAGTATTATATAATATCTTCGCCAACCTAAATCGGTCTCATTTAGTAAGCTTTTCTTGCATGCACACATTTATATCTTATTTCTTGTACATAAGCAGCATCATGTAAAGCATAACAACATTATTTAGTAGTCAATACGTGTGCTCATTTTCATATATACATTAAATCAACAAATCGGTACAAATATGCATGCTGTAGTCAATTAATTCATATCATGTCAGTTGTATATGTTATATCAACCATGCATACCTGTCAGTGCTTATTTATGCCATGGAAATCTTATATACATATAAATCATTTTGCCAGATTTTAATACAATAGTCATATATTAATTTCGTATGCATGTTTATCTTTTTTAGAGAGCATGTTTCAATTTCAGAAATACTCAATAAAATATCAATATGATCATATTAAATATACAGAATGAGCAGATTTACTAACTAGCAAAAGTTATACAGTAAATATTTACGAGAAATCTAGATATCACATCTTTTATCTATTTAGATCAAATAAAACCCTGAAATACTACAAAATTCAAAACCACTGAAAATAGACATAGGGGAACGACCGCTTACCTAGATAGGAACACTCTTCTTAATTGACTCGATGGACAGAACCACCTCTACGGCCTCGAACTTGTTTTTCTCTCTCTTCCTTCTCCTCTCCTCTTTTTTTTCTTCTCTTCATTTCTTCTTCCTCTCCCGACCAGGTGAAGAGAAGAAAGAAAAGAGGAGTAATACCTCTTTATTGGTTTTGGTGGTCATAGAAAACACTGAAATAACCTCAACTCATACTTATACCATTGAAATTTAGAAACTTATGTCCAAGTACGCTTATGTTGTCGTGCCCGAATTTCCATGTACGCTACCTCTGCTTTGCACTATACAACATCAAATCGAGTTCAGTCCAGGTGCCAATTTACCCAACTTGCCCCATCATCGAGTGAGTTCTAGAGAGCACTCCATTCTGCAAAATATAGCATTGACAAGTTCTAGAGTTCTAGAGAACACTTAATGTCTCTTCTGTAGATAGCATTGACACGTTCATATTCTCAAAATGGCAAGCTTTAACGATGCTGTTCTCATCTAGTTTCTTATGATCTTGAACTCTTCATTGACATGATGATGATATTTCTAGACTCCGCTGGAAAGATTTGAGACTTTTGCACTTCACAAAATAACATCTCTTGTATAATTCACAAAAAAATATCTCGTGTTTTCACTCTTTATTCTGAAATATTTTCTTTTCATCAAAAGTACGTGTAGATTTGGGCATATTATAGCACCTTGCATGAAACATGGCATGAGTTACTTTATTATCGTTCCTTCACTATTGATCCAACTATATGGCAAAGGTAGAATGAATAATTTCTTATCACTAAATTTCTATCCTCATTACAGTGGACTAATCCTCCTCTAGAAGGTGTTTCGGAGAAACTCGATTATCCCACCACCGCTCAATATAAGTCCACCTCTAGCCTCACTTTGCTGACTTTTAGTATCATGTCTTTTTGATTTGTTACTCTCTCTCAGTAAGATTATGATCGACTGTTTCTTCAAATACAATCATTTGTCTTAGCTCCTCAAAAAGTCTCTTCCCTTGTCTTTACTTGTATGCCTTGGGTCTAAAATTATGATGCTTCCTCACTTATGACATTACCGACAATTATTTTCATCCCTTATAATTAATCCTCTTTCATATATTTTTATTATTGTCAATTGTTCTACTTCTTTAGGCTTTGGTAAACGATCTATCCACTTTTTCTCCTCCTTAACCCTACAGATTGTGCTACATGTCATACAATTTTCTTTTAACCTTTTATCAATATGTAGTCTAACTAAGAATTATAATTGCTCAGTAACATTCTATCCTACTTAATGTGCTTTTTAGGATCTTGGCATAAAGAAGATGATTAGTGTAGGTGTTGAAGTTGACTATTTTTATTATCTAAATGTTGTTGATCCCATTGCCTTTTATTCCATTTCCTCTTATTAGTGGCATTGTTATTTAGTTAATTCTTCTCGTCACCTTTAGAGCTTCACTCAAGTCTCATCTTTTTTTTTTCTTTCAAAACTTGAGCGTGATTCTTGTGAGTTTTGAAATCATCATGTGAATTCCTTATCCTTTATCTTTATCTTTATCTTCTCGTAATAGTGCTATTTGATTTGGTTCACTTTGATATACGGGGACTAAGTTCCATTACTATCCATCTTGATTTTCATTTTTTTGTTTTCTTTATTGAACTATTTTATCAACAAATTAATGTGCAAAATTCTAATCAAAATCCTTCTTATTGATAATACTTTTAAATTTATGCAATCTTTTTTTTCTCTTTTTATGTCGATAATGATATTGTACATTGATTTTCATATCCTTATACATGGCAAATGGGGTCGCTGAGTGCAAACACTGCCATCTTCTTGCGGCGCTCACATCTTTATATTTCACATGCATGTTTCTTGTCAATTTTGTGGTGATGCTATTTTTATAGCTTGCCACTTAAACAATCATGTGATATACTGTTTCTGAATAGTGATACTCTATTCTCTTTTCTTTATCACCATATATTTTTTTTTTTTTTCGCTTGAGCTCTTATTGTCATGTGTTTTGACTGTTCCCTTCCTTCAAGTTGTGACATACTTTCCTCTTTTTCTATCAATAAATCTTTCTTGATTATTCTTATACTAAAAAAGTCTATCGGTTTTATAATCCTTCAACCATAAAACTATATGTCTCTGTTGGTTTTACCTTTATTCATCTCCTACAAAATCACCTCTAATACCTTACCACCTTTAGGCTTGATGCTTAATCCTCTCATTTAGGTTTCTAATCACAAATCTTGATCGTCTCCTTCTAAAATACTTCCTTTCGCCCCATCTACTTCGACTAAGCATCATATTACCACTCAACCCTCATATATTCATCTTTCTATAGCTCTCTGCAAAGGTAAATATCAACACACCCACTACAATCCATTATCCTTTGATTTTCTCACCTCTTCTTTTGATTGGTTGTCCTATTCTTAGGACATGGTAGGAGATTCTTCTAGAATGCAATTGGAAGTATGCTATGGATGATGAAATGAATGCTCTTCTTGATATTCATACTTAGGATTTGGTTCCATTTACTATTCAGTTTAGGCCTATTTCTTGTTAATGGATCATCAATATTAAGTATCATTTTGACTGCTTTATTGGTTGTTACAAGGCTTGATTGGTGGCAAATAATTTACTGAAATCCATGATATTGACTCTATGAGATATTTTTACCAATTTTTGAACTTAACACCATCCGTTTTCTTCTCTTTATTGCCATTAATTAAGGATGAATGATGGTTCAATGAATGGCGGTAATGTTTTCCTCTATGAAGATCTTATCAAAGTAGTTTATTTGGAGCAAGTTCTCAAGTATGGTGCTTAGGGGAGAACAAAATATATAAGTTTTAGAAAGTTATATATATATACAAAACCAACCAATATTGCTTGCCTTATTTTGTTAATTAGAATATTCATATTTTTGGAAGCTTTAATTTTTATTTTGTTTTTATGATTTTCTTTTCCTTTGTATTACGGCAAGTCATCAATAATGTAATTATATTTTATTAGCTTCTAAGGTGTTTCAAAGTTGTCTAGGCTTGAATAAAGCTTATAAATACAACCTTATCTTGTACTTTTGGATTTCATTGAATAAAAATTACTTTTTTCTTGCGTAAATTTTGTGTGAAAAGGCTTAGTGATTGCTCTACTCTTCGATTAAGTGCCTTATCCCCCTATAATTTAGTGAGTCTTTAATTATCTTTTCTCACCTTTATTTCTTTTTCCCAACACAAATCTCATGTCTCATGTCTGCGATATAATCTCAATCTTATTCTTAACGGTACACTACAGGAAAGTCACGGATTTGTGGCGAACTTTATGGCAGATTTTTTTTGGTCAAAAATGGCGACGGATTTGTGATGAAAATTTTCGACGGATTTGTGGCGGAATTTCCGGCCCAAATTTGCGGTGGAATTTGCCGTTGCAAATTCTCCGCAAGCTACATTATAATATAAATAAAAAAGCTTCCTGTTGTGTTTTGTCTTTGCGGCAGAGTGAGAAGGGGTTGGTTTGTAAGAGGAGCAGGTTCGAATCCCGAGCATGTCATGTGGCGCGGGCAGTCCGGGCAGGCATTCGGTCAGGAGGGAGCGGGCAGTCGGTCAGGTGCGGGCAGCAGTCAGGCGGGAGTGGGCAGCTGGTCAGGCGGGCGGTCAGGCTCGGGCAGTTGGTTAGGTTTGAATTTTTGAATTTTTTTTTTGAATTTCTGCCACAAATATTTGCAACGGATTTTTTCCGTCGCAAATAATTTTGCGGCGCGGCTTTTTGCGACGGAAAGAAATTCGCCGCAAATCGGATTTCGCGATGGATTTTCCTTATTTTGCGATGAATTTTTTTGCCGCATAAGGTAAGTTTCCTGCAGTGGTAAAACATATTCAACATCGTCAAACTCACCGAAATATTCTCGCATATCCTTCGTAACCTTTGAAGGTATCAACTCCCCAATAACCTTAAGATATCCTAGCCAAAAATCAAATATAGTGAGATAGTTTATTGCTGTGAGCAATCGAATTAAAAATATCATAAATTCTTAACTAATGATCCAAAATTTCAAAAAAAAAAAAAACAATAGTTCCTTAACATCCCAAATATGGGTTTAAACGAGTTGAGCCGGCTCGAACTCGACTCGGTAACGAGCTCGGGGGCCAAGCTTATCAAACCTCGAGCTCGAGCAAAAACTCGAGCTCATCTATTAAATGAGCTTGAGTTTAATCTTGACAAGGCGCAATTCATGAGCTCACGAGTTTGCTCACAATAGCTGTTAGGAATTTTTTCACCGTTTCTCCGAAAAAAAGTTGCATAAGTTACAACTTTCAGACAGAGTAAATAAAGGTACAATATGTTGCAGCTTTTAAACTATATATATATATATATATATATATATATATATATATATAGCCATATTCCTAAGGAAGAAAAAGCTCAAGCTTTCATTTATTGCTCCAATAAGCTTTTGTTCAAGACATCTTTTCCTGAGAAAAAGCTGCAGTAACGATATGCTATTCTTCTTCTCTGGTAGTGATCACCACTTATTCTTTCCGCGTTTTTACGGCAACCTTGAGACCTGGCTTGCGGGCCCTCCTTTATTGCCACGAGCCGAGCTCACGCATGCCCTTTGAGCTCTACTTGAGCTCGAGCTCGTGTTTGAGCTCACTATTTGGTCAACGAGCCGAGCTCAAGTTAGGCATGACTCGAGCTCAGCTTGACTCGTTTACACCCCTATCTCAAACATTTGATTTGGATTTCCTCTTTATTTTTCTCTAAGGAAAAAATTAACTTTGATAACCAAATATAATCATTTGAGTTTTGAACCTTTTTTCGATGCAGACTATGCTGGATCCATTGATGATCAAAAAGGTATTGACAGTTGTGTCAGTTATCGTTGTGGGTGGAAATTTGACATCTTGGAAAAGTGAGAACCACACTATTGTAGCCATATCAAGTACCAAAGCTGAATACATGGCTATGACAGACTCTATTTATGGAATGATGCGGATCAAAACTCTTGTAAAATAAATTGGTGTTTTTATAACCAATTCTTGATCTGCAATCGTGATAATCAAATAATTATCTGTATTGCAAGCACTCTGAAAGAACCCAGCACATTGAAGTCAACAATAAGTTCAGTAGAGATACAATAAAAATGATCATTGTTTCTCATGTACCCATCGAAGAATAATCGACTGAAATCTATGCCAATGCTTTGGGAGCTCTTTAATTTTCAAATATTTGTTACAAGCTATGGCTTCAGCTTGAGGGGGAGTAATGTTGTTGGAAAATTGTTGGATTGGAAAGTGATATACTTTGGAAGTACTAATATTTGGGAGACACTTCTTTTTAATGTTTTTATATTCTCTTCATTGAGGATATTCATTTTTTAATGTATTTTTTTATTCATTTTGTATGCTTATTTATAGGCTCCTGCTCTAAGTCAATATATATAAAAATTTCTCTCTTCCAAGAACTACAGCTGATGTGTTAGAAGTCTCTGGCACTGAGCATGTCTTTACTGTGAACAGAAAACTACAGTTAACAATATTTTGTCTTCTAAAGCTATGGATGTCAGTGTTGGAGATGATGAAAATTTAATGAATTAATTGAATTTAGGCGTGAAATGAATTTACATTAAAACTAGGAGGTATTATAAGAAGATTGCAAGCAGGTATTATTGTTGAAGAAGGTATTTGATCAAATATTAAGCACATTATTTTTCTTTTGCGAGAATGGCTGCTGTGGGCTCCGAAAATTTGGCTCCGGCCTCCCCGTTGCTTTTTCGGGGGAGTTTTAACGGATTAAGTTCCGGGTAAATTTTGGAAGGTAGATGAGTTTGTAGATAAGACACTACCCAGAGATTTCGCCCTCATGTTACGAGGACTTTATGATCTGAGTTCTAGTTTCCTATAGGCACAAGCCCCTATAATTAATTATCCCTCCCGATAACGAGAGAGAACTTTTGATTAAGGCTAGTCGTCAATCATATACGTAGAGATACATGTTATCTTGTATATAGTAGCATCATGAACGTTTGGAAATATGGAAATTTAATATTTAAAATTAGAAATTTCACCAGCTTGCACTTAAAGCGGATGGTGGGGGAATGGATGATGGACCCGATCAAGATCCCATGGTTCTGTCATCCCGGGCCATCGTGGTCCTCGGTCTACTTAGTCAAAGGAGGTAGTCGACCCAACCTGACAGAAGGATCCTTGTCGGCAGCCATGGGTTGCGTCGTTTCAAGGGTACCTTGTAGACCTGGGGTGGGTATTTGTCTAATGAGACAAATTTGAATCCACATTAGCTAACAGAGGGTTTTGTGCCCTATCGATTATATCTTATTGATTCATATCTTAAGGATTTGATACCACTGGGGAGCTTTTACGGGCTCTGGCCATAACCGTAATTTGATGGTGCCAGTTAGCGGCAAAACCACCCGGTTCAAAGGGCCCCGGGTCATAACCGTTTATTCTGCGGTGCCTTTTTGCGGTAAAACCGCCGGTCAGAGGACACGTACAACTTCCTTAATGGCAGGAGATTATTTGAGAATGAATCCTAGTGATATTCTCGACTAGGCATTCGCTCTTTGTGAGCTGAAGTATTTTTTTGATTTGTCCACCTCGGCAAACCGTTGTTGAGGGTGGATGGATTTTGCTTTAAGCGTTTTAATGGGTTTCAATTTTAAATATTTTGGAGTTTTGGGATTTTGAGATTTTGTGGGCATTTCGGTGGTATTTGAAGGTACATAGTATTTGAAATCAATCCCTCCGGTTGATATATACGTTCAACACGGCCACCATCGGGGTATATATGGGGTCATTCATATTTGAGGATTGAACATTGTCAATTCTGTCTACTTTGTCGACAGAGGATCATGTTTCGTGGGTTTTATACCTTTATTAGTCAATTCTCTTGATTATGGGCCTTGAAGACCTAATATTAATGTATTAAAACCAATATCCAGGTCGACGTCATGATCGTATAATTGTTTGATAGTTCGAGCCGTGTCGACTCCTATCTATTAATGTAGAAGGATCGAGCTCGAACTTGAATTCACTTATTAACCCGTGCAACATCCCTAGATGTCACGTGTGTACCAATAACACACTCGCTGGGGCCCATGCGGGTCGTGTGATTACACATGCCCTTCTGTGTACCTATGTGCATACATATTACAGTGCATGTGTGGGATATTTTCGGATGTACGGTAGGTCTCCTATGACGGCTTGTAGAAGCCTATGTTTGTCGTAGCCCTTTCTGTATTTGCCTATAGGTGACATATTGAATACTCGACGAGTCTTTTTGCAGCGCCTCGCAGATATTTGCAGTTGCCGTTGATTGACCTTCTTTTGTTTGCGGGTTATGAGCAATCATCATCATAAGCTTAAGGGACCACTTGTTCATCAAGAAACTTGTAAGCCTCAATAGTCTTTTCCAACTCAATGTTCAGAACCTGGTTGAGTTGAGACTCACCCACTTCATTCCTGAAAATAATGATTTCGTTTGGCTTTCTCCTTCTAGAGCTTGTACAAGAATCACTAAGCAACTCCCTAATTATGCCATCATCATCATTTTTTGATGTCGGCTTAATCAAACATTTCAACCTTGGATGATTGTGTCCTTACTGATACCTTGTACTTTAAAACCAGTGGCCACTGCTCCGTACTAGCGATTTGTCGTTTCCACTATATATTGAATCCTTCTGGTTGCAAGGAATCGGTGCTTTTGAATGATATTAAGTGATTGCTGATTATGAGATGGTTTAACATCCACTGCATGTTATTCGTCATCACCTTTGATCGGACTTCTGTATGAAAGAGACCTCTCCTACATCTGTTTGTAGATGCCTTTGCCTATATGTGATGGACCTCCTATGACAGTACCATTGAACCCTTTTGCTTGTGGAGAATTAGTGTAGTTGGTTGATGAATCGTGGTATTTACCACTTATCACTATTCATGAGAGAACTAGTGCAATTTCTTTTCAGTTGATAATTGTCACTTATAGGTATACTGTTCTTCATATGGAGGGTCTTCTATTATTGCCATACATCTATTGCTGTCACTTGTAGATGAACTGTGTTTGCGTTGTGCCTCTTTCACGATGTTCATGGGTCATTGTTTGTAGGCACATTGTCATATTCCTCGTTTAATCATTGCATGGATATCAACTTGAATGAAGAGCTTGAGCCACTTTAGTTTCATCATTCCTTGCCCTAATGATGATTCTCATTTGGATGAATAGGCTCGCTCATCAGTGATTATATATTTATTTTGAAGGTCCAATCTACAACTTACTAACTTGTGTACTCTATTGAACATCCATCCTCCATTTGATCTTGATTGAGTAACCATGATTGTCAATTAATGCTCGGATATCACAAATACTTTATGAACTCATCATTTGACCACTTGCTATTTGATTGCATTTTTATTTAATTCTTATTTGCATGTTGTTATCTTTCCATGTAGTTCAATTAGGTCCAATATTGTGTTCCTTTGCCCTTAGTCCGTTTGAGTTCAAGCTATAGCATGATATTTTGTAATTTTCATTTAGGTTCAAATTAAGTCAAAGCTCTTTTCATTTGCTTAAACATTTCCAAGTCCAAGTTCCAATTGTCTAAATCTTGTACAAGTTTCCTATGGTCCAACTCAAGTTTTTGCTTGAGTTCAAATATCCAAGTCCTTGTTCCTCTCATTTGATGTTCAAATCAAATGCAAATTCAAGTCCCCTATGAGTGTATCAATGAATGAATGAATTGTTTTACTTGTACGGTGCCTGATCCTCTCCATTGGAACTCAGGTGAGTTCCATGTTATCACTGTGTGCGTTTATTCCTCTCCTGTCTCCACGTCTTAGCTCCTCATATCCTTTCCCTTGTCAAAAGCAACCTTATAACTCCTCTATAGTCGTTGGCCTGCTCATCTCTACATCAAGCTGTAAATTTCCCCTTTTGGCTTTGGCCTGCCTACAAACTTGAAAACATATTTTAACACCTCCACAAGTCTCCACGTACCCCGTCATAAACTCCAAAACACCACCTCAACCTCTTAGCCTAGTCCCCTCACCTTGCAAACCCTAGCTAGCCCTCTTGTTTCCATGTATACCAAATAATTTTCACTCAACCTTGGGAGTTCAACCAACTTTCAATATCCCTCTGCCCTCTACTCTGAGCCTACCTCCACACTAAGGCCTTCCCCATATCATCACTAGCTAGCACAAGCCAAGCCTTCCTCCTCAATATCCTCCCACTACCATCCATCATATTGATATAAGAACTTATGCTCCAATGGTCTGTTAGGCTTCTAAGGAGTTCTATGGCACAATAAGAAGAGCAATCACTGCATCATCAACATGCATCAACAAGTGGTGACCTAATCTCCACTTGTCGGTACTGTCTTAGGACGTAAACCCCCCTATTACACAAATCGAATTTGATTTGCTTGGTAATAGGAGATTGCAATGACACCAACCTAAAAATAAAATTTGTGCTGATGATGATCTGACTATCAAAATAAAAATTAATGCTCCTTATTTTGATGGTGTTCATGACCCTAAAATAGTGTTGATTGACTTATTCATATAAATATCTTCTGACCTGTGTAATGATGATTAACGAACTTATTTTGTCAAAATTAAATTGAATTGGATATGTAGAAAATTGTTGAAATAATCATCTTGCCAAAAAACAAAGAAATGAAAGAAAAGATTAACTTGGGTAGAAATAATAGAAATGTCATGATCAAAATACTTTCCTTGACATTATGATTAGAAATTATTGGCCAACTTCTAACGTTATGACAAGGAAAAAATACAAGTAACTAATTACTTAAATATTTTTGAAGATCAATAGCTCAATGAATATATTAAAAATTTAATGTGAGTTTTTAGATCCATGGATTGTATAGGATACTTTCCACTTTGCATTCTTAATTAAAAAAACATAAGAAACTGCTTCATTGTTCCAAATCTGTGGTCCTTATCATTCACACACCCACGCCTAGGTCTTTTGATAGGCTCTCTTCTTTATCCGCCTTTGCTATTACTTTCCACCCTAGGACTCACTTGGATTTCTCCCAGGAACATTAAGAAACTTGTCTACTTCAAATGGAATAAAAAAGCGCACATTCAAAACCAATATTTGGTATAAATTTTATTCTTGGAAGAGTTTGAACCTACCGAATCAGATGATTTTGATAAAGCTAGGGATGATAAACCATTATTTAATACTTCCCATTTGCTTGTTATGAGATATCTTTTTTTGGTTATATTTATTTTTAAGGATTAGAGATGTAGGGACATCTTTCATATGTATAACCTTTTGTAATGAGAAAAAAGTGAAGATTAGTCATTAATGTTGTTAGTACTTAGTAGTTAGTACACTAAATATTATCTCTACTTATGCATGCATAGGGACTAACATGAAGCATGAGCCCTATTCTGAGCCATCTCATGTTAGTTAGATCTATCATCCCTAAACCCTAAAGCACTCTTTGCTTTGGCTTCTTGGTCTCCCAACAAACCCTAAAGTATATTCTAACACCTTTGTAAGCCTCCACATGTCCCCTTCTAACCCCGAGTCTTGAAACACCACCTCTACCTCTCAACAGAGAAGCTTAACACTTAAACTCCAGCTCTCTTATTTCCACAAGTCTACCAAATAACCTACAATAATAGGAACTTACCCATCCATCAAAATTCCTCTATCCACTATGGATAGCATACCTCCACTCCAAGCCCTTCTTTGATCATCACATATCATCGCAAACAAATTTTTTCCTTCCCCGTCAAGATCCTCCCAACACTGTCCATCACTAGGTCACCTACTTTTTTCTTGTTTGTATAATAAGTTAGAGCTAACATATATAAATGCTCCCATTTGAGAGAGAGCGTTGACATATTAGGTTGGATTGTTATGTTGAGAAGTAATTATCTTTGAGAGATATGATTTGATATCCTCATAATTCGATCGACCACTACCTCATGACCGAACAAGTTCCCGATCCCCAAGCCCTAACTCTACCTCCCGCTCCAACCTTCAACCTCCTCCCTCAAGCCCGATCCCACCAAACTCATGCAAGCCGTCTGCACTTCCCACGCTAAAACCTATGTCGATCTCCCTCTTCTTCTGCCTGTAGCTGTCGTCCGCACCCATACTCGACCCCATTCTACCTCACCCGCAAGCCAATCCAATCGAATCCCCTCACCTCTCATATAGTTAATCCCTCTACTATTAATTATAATTAATTAACATTAACTATAATTAATCACTGACAGTTATAATTAATCATCATTAATTTTAATTAATCACTATTAATTATAATTAAATTATCATTAATCACTATTAAGTATAATTAATTGTAGTTAATTATAATTAATTATGATTAATTACTATTGATTATAGTTAATTGTAATTAATCATTATTAGTTATAATTAATTAATAATAATAATAATTAATTGTAATTAATTATAGTTAATTATCATTAATTCTAGTTAACCATTATTAATTATAGTTAATTATAATTAATCATAAAGTAATTATAATAAATTGCAAATAATTATAATTAATTATCATTAATCATGATTAATTATTGTAAATTTTCATTAAGTACAATTAATAATGATTAATTATTACTAATTATAATTAATTTTCATTAATTATGGTTAATTATTACTAATCATAATTAATAATAACTAATTATATTTAATCATTATTAATTATGATTAATTACCACTAATTATAATTAATCATAATTAATTATCATTAATTATGCTTTATCATAATTAATTATTATTAATGGTAATCAATCATCGTTAATTATAATTGATTATTATTGTTATTATGAAAAAAAGATAAAAAAATGATGATGAAAATGAGAAAGTTTGTATGCCTCACTCCTCGTGCATCGTCACCGCTTTCAACACCTCGATCCTCGTGCATCGTCGCCGCCTTCGACGCCGGCGGCACTGCAGACATACCCTCACCGAGGTATAATCCCTCAAACTTGAAACCCTGTCCTCGGTGCTTGCAGCGCAACCAGCAACCACCTATGCGTACTTTTCTTAGTGTGGTGGGAAAGAATTCGTCGCGGTGCTTGCAGCGAGGCATGTGAGCCTTGTGCGTGCTTTTCTTAACGTGGCAGGGCAAAGCTTGAGTACCTGTATACGTGCCTCATTGCGTGTATGGAAGGAACTGCTCATTTTACACATGTACCCCTGAAAACTCATGCACGCCTTTTTTGGCGTGGTAGGATTGAAGACTATGGCCATGGTATCACCTGAGACCGACCGTGGACGTCTTTCTTGACGCGGCGAGAAAGCCAAGACTCCCTAAATTCCCCTAAATGGGAGAGACGTTGGGATGCTGTCAAAATTCAGACTGAAATGTATAATTCAAGTGAATAGCAGGGGGCTTGATTGCAACAGAATGACAGGGAACATAACATTAATAAACAATATGGATTTGGACCCTAAAATTTAAAATGCACAATAAAATTTGAAGATGCAAATGAACGATAATTCAAATTATTCAAATGCAAGTTTATAAACAAGCAGGGGACTTGTGGTGGGAGGTTTTCAGATATGAATAAATTGCAAATAACATCCGTTGATGCAAGAAGCGTAAACACTTCTCACATGCAATAGTAAGGGACTTGTTATGCAAGCAATAGCTGGCTTATAGATTGTAGTGGTGATACTTGCAAGTAATAATAAAAGACCTGTCCTGCATACAACAGCTCGTACAAGGGCCACAGACAATGAATGCAGTGATGCCCTGCAGTCAACATCAATGTCTTGCATGCAACTAATGTTACTGCAAATAAGCACACGAAGCCCTCTATACTTGATGATAGTGAACACAACGCAGGTGCGATGAGTTCCCTACAAATATATCTAAGAAGATTGCAGTGGATATACGAGTAGTGGATTTAAGATGTGACGATTCATGTGCAAACAAGAACCAAGAACCCACTATAAATACGAATACTTGCAAGCAACTGTAGGAGATTTGTCATGCCACAATAGTCCATCTATGGGCAATGACTAGTAACATGCAGCCAACACGACAAAGCCCTTGCAAACATAAACAATGCAGTATGCAACGAGTGTGAGCTCTTATTGGCAATGACGGAAGATATGCCGTATATGCAACAATGATAGTCGACAATAGGCAGTGAATGCAATATTGCCCTACGATCAACATCTATCTATTGGTAGGCAAATGCATTGATCCCTTGTAAGCAATGATCAATTGATTAATGTACAACATTTACATTAGTAATATCCTGCGATCAGGAGATACAGATGTACATTGAAGGACAAATTGTAGGCCAACATGCACAGGGAACTAGTGGCCTGCATCAACATAGTAACGAACACACAAAATTTATTAGCAAATGATTATGCTATATGTTGACATGTACATGTATCATGCAACAAACACCAGTGTATTCGTACAATCAACAATAACCAAGCTTTCAACAAATGCGTCGGTATCCTACAAGTAGAAATGATTGATTTACAACAGAGGCAAACACCTACGAGCCACAGTAGGAGCCTCACAATATATGCTACATGCTACCCATCAACTAATACAAAAAAGTATAGTAAATGCCAACGCCAACCAGCAATGGTGATAGTTGATATGCTGCGAGGATACTGAGTCCCCTATGAACATAGATATGCATGCAACGTGATATTTGCGAGCAAGGACTGAAGATCGCAGCAAATACAAGAGGACTACAACAGATGCAAGCGCCTATGAATTGTTGTAGAAAACCCTTGCAGTTAACAACCATGCTGAGAAGTGCGTTTATCTCGTGTTGGAGCTGAGGATTTTGTTGATCAAGTATAACTATGTCCTCAAATTAATAACTTTAGAAATCCTAATAGTGACCGCTGAGACAAAGGCAACCTGGAACAAAGAGGAAGCCCGTTGATGTAGATCCTAATTGTGGCACTAAACATGCAAAATTGAATGATTCTGTAGAGTCAAATAATGAGCAGTTGAAGAAAATATCTCATTATATCATCTCTTCAGAAATACTGTGGTTTCTTGAGAAATGTCGTATTATTTGAATAAAGGACAAATACCTGGTGATCAAATTTCACAACCTAATGTCGTACACGTGCACCATTAAAAGTTGCAGCTGTAGATTGAAGGGAGTTGCTCTTGGTTGCCATGTCAATGGCTATAAAAAAAACTTTCACGTCCCATATGCATATTAGATGCTAGAATGTCGTTGGGATATTGAAAGCTATTCGGTGTACTGTCTCGTTCGTGCTTCGAGGTGGCTACTTTGTGACAAAGCGAAGACAAAGAAATCTAATAGCACATCAGTCGATCCTTTGGTCTCATCAGGTTATGATACCTAATCTATCACAAAACGACCTCATGCAGTTTGGATATCCTCATCTAATCTAAGCAAGGATTAGAGGATTCGCGGATTCGATCTCTCGAAAGACGAGAAGATGAAGCTTGCATCAGAACAACGAATCACATGGCTATTCTGAATGCAACGTTATGATTCACCTGTAAACAAAAGCAGGGAATCAGCAGTAAAAATCACGGGCCACTAAAGTGCAATGCCGCACCATCTAATCTGCAACACTTATACAAGCAGACAAAAGACGTCTACAAGCTTCTAGATAGAACGTTGCACACATTCAAACAATAATTGCTCGCACAATTAATTAGTGCCAAATACTTTAAAGTGCCACATGTAATACATGTTACACAAATGTACTACGCGTTATGCTAATGCGCCATGCCACCAGATCTGCGACATTTATATAAGCGGATAGAAGGCGTCAACAAAGCCCAAATTAAAGTCCTGCATACTTGTCAGTAATAGCTACCTGCATAGCTGGCTACGTCTAAAAATGCAAAAACACTTCCCTCTCACACATTAAAATATGCATTAATATGTATTTCATAATATGCAGAGGGTTTCATTCTAGTATGTCATTTGACATTACAATTGCATTTTAAAATGACCTCCTGCATGTATCGTTAGGATGCAGAGAGTTTCATTCAAGCATGTCATTTGACATTATAATTACATTCCAAAGTATCCTCCTGTATGCATTTGCAATATGCAGAGGGCTTCATTCCAATAATATAATGCATATATACAACAATCATATAGATGCATCACGCAAAATGCATTCAACAGTATATACTCCTATGAGCCCCGACGAGCGTGTCGTAGGTACACACGTGACGTCTAAAGATGCTACACGGGTTAAGAAATGAATTTAGATTCGAACCCGATCTTCTGTCAGCAAGTAGACAGAGTTAACAAAGTTTAATCAACAAAAAAAATGAAATGAAATAACTCGTAAGAACCCTGATAATGACCGTGTTGACAGAAAATCTTAACCGCAGGGACCTCAAATATTTAAAAATGCCTCTCAAATGTCCATGAAAATTTAAAATTTCAAAAATCACCTCAAAGTCAAGATATTTAAAATGAAATAAATCATCAAACACTTAAAGCAAAAATACACACCCACCCTCTACAACAGTTTGCCGAGGTGGACGAATTTATAAACTATTTCAGCTCACAAAGAGCTAATGTTTAGTCAAGAATATCATTAAGATTCATTCTCAATCTGTCTCTTGTCAGTAAGGACGTGACACACGTCCTCTAACCGGTAGTTTCGTCGCCAAATGGCACCACATTGATGGTTTCGCCACTAAATAGCATCACAGGTAAATGGTTTTGATCGGGATCCTCTGTCCGGGTGGTTTTGCCGCCAAATGGCACCATTATATTACCGTCATGGTCAGAGCCCGTATGCTCCTTAACGATGTTAAATCATTGAGTAATGAATGTAATCGCTAGAGCACATAGCTCTTTGTTAGCTAAGATGGATTCAAAATTATCCCCTTAGATAAATATTCACCCCAAGTCTACGAGGTACCCTTGGACGAAGCAACCAATGGCTGCCGACAAGGATCCTTCTGTTAGGTTGGGTCGACTATCTCCTTTGACTAAGTAGATTAGGGACCATGATGATCCGGGACGATGGAACCATAAGATCTTGATCAGGTTCATCACCATTCCCCCCACCCTGCTTTAAGTGCAAGATGGTGAAATTTTCAATTTTAAATATTAAATTCTCAAATACTTAAGCTTTGCTGCTACTATACTTCAGATACTACTTATTCGTTTGACGACTAGCCTTAATCGAAAGTTCTCTCTCACTATCGGGAGGGATAATTAACTATAGGGGATTGCGCCCATAGGAAACCAGAACTCATATCATAAAGTCCTCACAAAATGAGGGCGAAATCTCTGGGTAGTGTCTTATTTCAAACCCAATCTGCCTTCTGAAAATTTGTCTCAAAACTTGAGCGTTAAAACTCTTCTCGATGACCCTAAATCGAAAAAGAAAGGTGTCCGCGGAGAGGCTAAGGCACGAATTTTTGGAGCCCACAATTCTATATGTATTCTCTTATGTACTTATTTATAGGCCCAACATATTTAATAAATACAGAAATGTATTTCCCTTATAGATCTATGAAACATTTTATTTGTTCTATCCTATGGTATTCACATGCTAGTTTGACATGAAGCCCGCTATATGAGTATGTTTGTTTTTTAGACTCCATGCTCATCTTTGTTACTATATTGTTGCATCTATGATTGTAAATGACTCATTGTCAAGCCTAGTATTATGTTATTTATGCTCGTTGATTTATTTTGTTATGATTCAATCTTAAAAATGACTCAAGTTTCAAAATCTTGTTCAAACTTGCTTATTATTATTTTTATTTAGAGCCATTATCACTGTTTAATTGAGCATAACTATATATAGGATGCTTAAAAAAAGTCTTATAACTAGCAATAAATATATTTTTTTAATCTTTTATCAAATTTAACAATAATTCGTTCAACAATATTTCTGATATTTTATGTATAGCAAAAGTAGATTTTTAATATATTCATTGAGCATTTGTTGAATATTTTTATGATCAAATGTTAATAAAAATAAAATTAGAATTTTAATATGTTCATATAATTATTTGGTAATTATTTCATTATATTTATACTACTAGTAATATAAATAATTTTTGAAGCATATAGAATATAAACAATTGATATAATAACATAGAATAAGCAATAACAAAGCAATTAAATCTTGCATATCTTATAACCTTCTATTGTTTAAACTTCATACGTTCCAGGCTTGCTTGTTTTATTTTTTATTTTTTACTCTTTATCTGAACTTAATGCAGGGATTCAAGGTGACTAGGGAGAGTCTACGAAGACCTGTTCTAAGCTGGCAAGCTGTATCAGCTAACAGGCATCCTTATTCAGGGCAGTACATGTCCATGCATCAAAGCCTCGGTGTCCAGCTCGCACAGCTGAGTCGGGATGCTTCCGCAGCAGTAAATATCAAGCACTTGATATATACACTCAAGTGAAATATATGCCATTGTGCTGTTGTCTAATTAATTACGATGTACTTTTCAGGGTGCAGCTCGTCGTGCAAGCACACAAAAGAAAAATGTGGAAGTAGAGTCTGTTGCTGCAGCTGGGAAACCTGAGCAGCGAGAAACGATTAAAAAGTTCTTCCGTGTAGAGGTACTATATTTTCCATCATGCAGTATGGATTGTCATCGGTGGCAGCAATAATTGTACATAGTATTGGTTTGGCTTTATGTGCTATCAGCAATTTTAATCTTTAACTATGTGTTGCATCTGGAAGCTCCTTTTCAAGTGTTTTATATCTTAAATTAACTTTCTGCTTTTGTTATTTCGTTTACATACTTCCAAGGGCATAGCTAGTTGAAATTAATCACAACATGAGATCTAAGAAGTGTGGGAGAAGGGTTATATACTTGTAGGAATTTCCTAGAGTTTGGAACCTTGTTGCACAGACCCAATCACCCTTGCCAATCTCTTATTCACCATCCTGCATTGTCCAAGCTTCGAGGTAGAGGCTTTCTGTAGTTTATTTAGAGGATCCAGAGCTTAAGGCATGTTCGAGCAAGTGGTCAGAGCTGTTGTCTTCATTTGGCATTTTATAAACATGATTCCAGTTATTTCAGGGTCTTTGATTCACTCTTACTCGAAGTTTTGCTTGAAACAGAAAGTTGGCGTCATAGGAGGAGATTTCAGTGACTAACACCTAGTTATTAAGCCTGGTTGCTTCCTTCTTTTATTCTGCTAGTAATAGTAGGACTACCTATGGTTGATAAATTGACAGTTTATTTTAGGTAGGATGATCGAGTTCTCTTTCAATGCAATAGGTACTGATTTGGATTTTCCTGGTGTCCTCACCAAAATTGTCAATTTACCTTACAATTATATGTGTATGCTTGTCAATGAATCGCAAGGAAATTAAATGGGTTCAACCTTCGTGATGGTTGGTCCCCTTTATTTGTCTCTTTTTATCACTAGAGAGCATTGAGCTAATGGTTCATGCCAGAATGTCATTAGAAAACCACGAGGATGCGAGTGGCTATCTGATAGGAAATACTTGAGTTCGCAAGCAACCCTAGCAATAATTAGTAAAAAACAGCGGGAATAATGCGAAAATCTTGATGAAATCAATCCAAAACGATAGAATGTAATAATGGAATCAAAGCAAAAGCGAACATCAAGCAAGATACAATTGATCCTCAATTCGAGAGGAGGATCGTTCTCTCCCAATCTCTAGACGATGAATCTAGAGCCCAAGACGCCAAGGAAAACTCCAAGAGAACAACTCAAAGCATACATAACCCTAACCCTAAAAAACCCATACTATTAATACATTAATTCCCTAATTCAAAATTCCCTCCAACCCCTATCCGCCCCTCTCTCTCTCCTTAATTTGCTTCCTAGTGGGGTCCACTAGGCTTGGGCGGCATTAATTTAGGGGGTGGGGGCGGTTTGTCCGCCTCCTGTTGGGCCGGCTGGGTTGGTCCAGTGAGAACCGGCCTAACAATACCGCCCTTCCAAAGAATATGCTTGTCCTCAAGGTGAAAACTAGGAAACTGATGTTTCATCCTCTCGTATGGCTCCCACGTGGTATTGTAGTTAGGACGATTCTTCCACTTGATCAACACTTATTTACTTCCATCTTCTTTCTGAAGAACCCCCATCAACTCTAAGGGTTCCAAAATCACCTCTAAATCCTCAGTTAGTGTCACCAGTAACTCCGAGTTGGCTGTATAATCTCCAATGGCCCTTCTCAATTGAGATACATGGAAAATCGGATGTATAGTAGTCGTTGGTGGTAATTTCAGCCGGTATGCTACCGCTCCAATCTTCACCAATACTTCATAAGGTCCAAAGTACCTTGGAGCAAGCTTCTCATTTCTCCTGTTGGCGACTGTCTTCTGTCTGTATGGTCGGAGCTTCAAGAACACCCTCTCCCCTACTTCGAACTGGATGTCCTTCTTATGCCCATCAGCTTGTTTCTTCATAATCTGTTGAGCTCTTAGTAGATGTCTCTTCAACTCCTCTAACACTCTGTCCCTCTCCTTCAAGTACTCCTCCACTGAAAAAACTGGAGTAGTGTTACTCCCAAAGTGCACCAAGTGAGGAGGATCACTTCCGTACAACACCTTGAATGGGGTCATCTGAGAAGCAGAATGATAACAGGTGTTATACCAGTACTCGGCCCATGATAGCCACTTGGCCCATAGCCTGGGTGTCTCCGACACAAAGCATCTCAGGTAGGTCTCCAAGCTCCTGTTGACCACTTCTATTTGGCCATCCGTCTGTGGGTGGTAGACGGTGCTCCTCTTTAGAATTGTCCCTTGTAATCTGAACAACTCTCTCCAAAAATGGCTGAGGAACACCTTATCTCTATCTGATACTATCGCCTCTGATATTTCATGCAAACTAACAACCTCTCTGATGAAAGCTGAAGCCATTGTCACTGCGGTGTATGGATGTCGGAGAGGAATGAAATGAACATATTTGCTCAATCTGTCCACCACCACTAGAATCACCGTGAAGCCTTCTGAACGGGGCAACCCATCTACGAAGTCCATGGATATCTCCTCCCATACTCGACCCGGTAAAGCCAATGGATGTAGTAGTCCTCCTGGCGACATATCCAGGTATTTTTCCTCTGACAGACTTCACACTTGGCCACCATCTCCTCCACATCTCTATGCATCCCCTTCCAGTATAGCTCCGAGGCGAGCCTCCTGTATGTCTTCTGCACCCCTGAATGACCCCCAACAGCGCTCCCATGAAATTCGTGGAGTAAGTGTGGAATGTATATTGAGGTTCGGGGCATGACAAACCTCCCCTGATATAGCAGTCTATCCCCCTCCAATGAGTACACTGGGTGGCTACCCTCTTCCCTCAGTAAATCTGTCCTGATCTTTCCCAACTCCTCATCCCTAGCACTCTCCTCCTTGATGGTCTCCCAATCTAGCATCAAAGGAATCGATACTTCCACTGTCTACAACTCCCCTATACATCTGGACAAGGCATCTGCTGCCTTGTTCTTCACTGCTGGCCTGTACTGGATTTCAAAATCATATCCCAACAATTTGGACAGCCACCTCTGATGCTCTTCAGTTACCATCCGCTGCTCCAACAAATACTTCAGGCTCCTCTGGTTGGTTCTGACAATGAAATGCCTACCTAACAAGTAGGGTCACCACTTCTGGATGGCTAAGATGATGGCCATCAACCCCCTCTCATAGACTGATTTCAGCCTGGCTCTGGCTGTCAACACCTGGCTGAAGTATGCAATGGGTCGACGATTCTGCATGAGTACTGCCCCCAGTCCGTACCCTGAAGCATCAATCTCCACTATGAAGGCCTGAGTGAAGTCTGGTAAAGCTAAGACTGGTAGAGTAGTCATAGCCTTCTTTAGTCTCTCAAATGTTGCTATGGCCGCCTCTCCCCATAAGAATCCATCTTTCTTTAGTTGCTCTGTCAGTGGCCATGCTATAGTGCTGTATCCTTTTACAAACCTCTTGTAGTACCCTGTCAGTCCTAAGAATCCTCTCAACTCATTCAGATTCTTAGGTAAGGGCCACCTCAATATAGCATCAATCTTTGGCTGATTGGCTGCCACCACTTCTTTGGACATAATATGACCCAAATACTCCACACTGGTCTGGGCAAAACAACACTTCTTCAGGTTGGGCCTCAGCTGATGTTTTTGTAGGACTCCCAAGACCATCTTCAAGTGCTCCAAGTGCTCCTCCTCAGCTTTGCTGTATACTAGTATGTCATCAAAAAACACCAGAATAAACTTTCGGAGGTACTGCCTGAATATCCTGTTCATCAGCGACTGGAAAGTAGCAGGGGCGTTGGTAAGCCCAAACAACATTACCAGAAACTCATAATGCCCCTCGTGTGTCCTGAAAGTTGTCTTTGAGATGTCTGCCTCCCTCATTCTGATATGATGGTACCCATACTTCAAATCCAGCTTGGAGAACATCACTGCCCCATACAGTTCACCCAAGAGCTCATCAATCACAGGAATAGGGAACTTATCCGGCACTGTCCCCTTGTTCAAAGCTCTATAGTCCACACAAAACCGCTAGCTCCCATCCTTCTTCTTGACCAGTAGGACTAGACTAGAGAAAAGGCTCACACTCGGCCTGATGATCCTAGCCTCCAGCTTCTCACGGATTGGCTTCTCAATCTCATCCTTCTAAAATTGAGGATATCGATAGGGCCTGACGTTGATGGGTGACACACCTTCCCTCAAGGAGATGGCGTACTCCTGCTTCCTAGTTGGCGGCATTCCCTGAGGTGGCTGAAACACCTCCTGGAATTGCTGAATCAACGGTTGTATGGAGAGGGGTATGTCTCCTCCCTCCTCCAATCTAGCTCCCTCCAAACTGTGCAGCTCCACCAAATATCCTTCACCCACCTTCTCTATGGTCCTGATCAAAGACTTGAGAGATACCCTAGTCCTTGACAGCCCTATATCACCTTGAATCACCTTTTTCTTCCCCCCTACCACTCGTTCCATTCTCACCCCAATTTACCTTGGTATCTCCCAAGGTCTGCAGCCACTTCATCCACAGGATGACATCCGTGCTCCTTAACTCCAAAAGAAGAAAATTCTCCCTCACTTGTATCCCCTGAATGGTTAACACCACTCTCCTACAAATTCCTCTACCAATTTCTACCTTTCCCGTGCCCATCATCACCCCATAGCCTACCGTATCCACTAATTTCACCCCTAGCAGATCAACCATCCGGGTGGAGATGAAATTGTGGGTTGCCTCACTATCTATCAACACTACTACCTCTCTATCAGCTATCTCTCCCTTCACTTTCATAGTGTGATTCGGAGTGAATCCTACCACTGAGTTTATGGAGACTTCTGCCACATTTAGATGCAACTTCTCCTCTTCCTCCATCTCTAACCCACTCTCACCTCCCTCTTCAGCTTCCTCGTCATCACAGACGGTGAGAACCTGAAGAGTTCGGTCCTTACAACTATGCTCCGACATGTACTTTTCATCACATCTAAAGCACAACCCCTTCGCTCTCTTCTCCTGTATCTCCTTCTCAGTCAGCCTTTTGAAATTTCCCCCGTTTCCCCCTCCTCTAGTTCTCTCCTTAGGCACTTCCTTCAGACTCCCTGGTGCTGGCCCCTTGGAAGCTAAGAAGGTGGTAGTCATCCTGTACGATCCCCCCGAGTTGCTCCCCCTAGCCCCTCTCTCCAGCTGCTTCTGATCCTCCACCAATTGGGCTAGCTCCATAGCCTCCCATAGGTCTCTTGGTCTCATCATTCTAACCGCTGCCCGTATCTCTGGTTTAAGCCCCTTCATAAAATTCCCCTCTAGCACTGTCTCAGAAAGATGGTCTAATCTTCTGGCCAGGTACTCGAACTTGTCACAGTCCCCTCCTGTGTCAAGGCAAAGAATTGCTCATAGAAGTCTCCTCCCCTGCCGGTTCGGAAACGTTCTAGTAAGCACTCTTTGAACTCCCTCCAGCTCCGGATGGGTTGCCTCATGTCACGCCATTGGTATCATGCTAGTGCCTTTCCCTCCAAACACAGTTCTGTCGCTGTCAGCTTCTCTTCCTCCGTCAACCTGTTGACGGCTAAATATCGTTCCACCTTGTAGATCCAGTCATGGCCATCCTCGCCCTCAAAGATAGGCATCTTTATCTTCCTCACCTTCGGGTCACCCCCGTTGCCCTTGAATCCTCCATATCCTCCCATTCCGCGAAGAGGAGGTGCTCCCCAGTTATCACGATCTTCCCTCCGACGATCATACCCAACCCCTTCATCAAATTCCACTCTTCTTCTTTCAAATTCAGCACCTCTGCGGTAGAAATCCTCCCTTCTCCCTACAAAATCAGCAGTCCTTCTTTCGAAACCAATGCTCATCTCCTCTAGAAAGTGGTTCTAGAGGAGGCATTCCGTCTTCACCCTCCAAGATCTCCACTTCTGGATTTTCCCTTCCCCTAAACATGTTAGGGTTTCTACCTCTTCCATGGCCGCCGATGGTTTTCCTTGCTTCCGATGTCGCCGGATTGGTCTTCACTTCTAGCAATTTCTTCAATATTTCTTCCATCACGGCGAACTTCCATTCCATCCTCTTATTATTAGATGAAATTTGATTTTGAAAATCAGAAAATTTTTCCTCCAAATTTGATTTAAGTTGTCCAATTTCTCCTTTCAAAATTTCAGCCTTCTTCCCGACCATATTTCTTCCCAAGAATCACGAGAAGATCTTCTTCAAGTTGAAGTTTCACCGCTGAAATTTCAGAATTTCAGCCGCTGATGATCCTAAGAGAACGCTCTGATACCAATTTGATAGGAAATACGAAAATCTTGATGAAACAGCTAGAACACGAAGCAAGATACAATTGATCCTCGCAAGCAACCCTAGCAATAATTAGTAAAAAAACAGCTAGAATAATACGAAAATCTTGATGAAATCAATCCAAAAGGATAGAATGTAATAATGAAATCAAAGCAAAAGCAAACACGAAGCAAGATACAATTGATCCTCAATTCGAGAGGAGGATCGTTCTCTCCCAATCTCTCGACGATGAATCTTGAGCCCAAGACGCCAAGGAAAACAATAAGAGAACAACTCAAAGCATGCATAATCCTAACCCTAAACAACCCATACTATTAATACATTAATTCCCTAATTCAAAATTCCCTCCAATCCCTAGCCGACCCTCTCTCTCTCCTTAATTTGCTTCCTAGTGGGGTCCACTAGGCTTGGGCGGCATTAATTGGGGGAGGGGGCAGTTTGTCCACCTCCAGTAGACTAGAGCCGGCCCTCCTTGGGCCGGTAGGACCGGTCTAACACTATCATGGGGGGATAATTAGGATGATGAAGAGGCCTGAAGGTAGAAATGTATGATAGCAAGTTTTTTATGTAAATCACAAAACATTTTAATCACCAACCTGTTAACTCATTAGCTTCTATTTTGATCTCTATTTTAACTTTTTAGTTTTTATCATTCATTTTTAGATTTAAATGAAAATTTGACTCTTAATAGAATACAATGAAGAAAAAAGATTCATGTAGCTGATCCCATGTAGTGGGATAAATGCTTGATGTTGTTGTATTGTTCTCTTTCTTTCCTACTCTCTCTCTAAAAAAAATGGAGTTAACCATGATCTTATTGCCAATGACTTGTGTACACAATGTGTTAATATGAACAAGTTTTGTTTTCATGGGAAGCTAGGTTTTGTAAGATGGTCGTGAGACCTGCAATGCTTTATGGCGCAGAATGCTGACCATTAAAAGAGAAGCATAAAGTTAAGTTAATATTGCAGAGATGAGGATGCTCAGGTGGATGAGTGACTTTACACTTAGTGACAGAATGCAAAATGAGTATATACGCGAAAAGGTTGGAGTTGCTCTGATGATAAATAATATTAGAGAGAGTCGCGTTAGATGGTTTGGTCACATATAGTGTCAGTCTTCTGATGACTTGGTTAGGAGAGTAGATGTATTAGATTCCCGCCCTATGTTAATAAAAGGTAGAGGAAGACCTAAAAAACTTGATCCAGAGTATTAGAAATGACATTTTTTATTAGATTTAAATGAGAAATTGACTTTTAATAGGACATAATGGAGAAAAAGAATTCATGTTGTCGACCCATGTAGTGGAATAAAAGCTTGATATTGTTGTTTTGTTTTTTTTGGGAAGCTAGGTTTTGTGCTTTAAACATGATTTTGATGCCAACAATATGCATGAGGCTTTATTATTTAATGACTTCTTTCCCTTCTCTTTCCTTCTTCAATGTTGTTCATTATTGATTGAATCTGTGATTAGTCATAGTTAAATTTGCTGCAGTTAGATTTCTTCTGCTTGTGTGAAATTTAAACTTACAAACATGATTTTTGTGATCTTTAATTTTCTAGTCATCATTTCAAGTAGAAGACTATAGATCTTTTGTTTGAATTGAACCCTAAAATTAAAATTGGGCTGGATTGCTTTAAGACTACTTCTTTATCATTATTCTTTTTTACAAATAGTTTTTTCAAGGTTAATAGCTTGAATCTTGCGATTTTTATTCATTTGTTGCATGTTTTTTACTTAGTGTTTTTGAACATTAACAGTTCTACACCTTAAGAGACCTTGCATATATTTAGAATTAGAGATTTAAAGTATATCACTATATTTTCTAGATGTTGGATATACTACCGGTGTCAGCTAACATATAATAATTAAAAGGTGCAATTTAAATGACATGTGTTTAGCTATGTTTCTAACTTATTTTGACATAATTATTATTGAGTTATGAGTAATATTTTTGTATTCAATGTGAGGCATTATGTTGTGATAGTTTCATATTCAATAGATAATATTGAGGAATTCATTGAAATGTATAATATTTGTTTTTCAAAGGATAATATTTATTGAAACAAAATTAATAGGATCAGCTCAAATATTTTACCATGATGTTGTTGCTAAAACAAAAATGTACTTTGGCTGCAATGATAAAACATTAAATTTATCACTCTTGTATTATAGAGTTTATTTGTGCAATCAATTTTAAAATTTTTAACATGATGCTATAATATATTTGAATATTTTCTTTGCTTCAAAGGTGTTTTTAAAACTTTCTATGCTTAGAGATTATTATATTACAAATACATGTTTCATTAAAGATCTTAATCAATAAATTAAGATATAATTCTCCTTAGACAATATTTTTGGCTTGATAATTTTTTTTTTAGTTTGAGAAACAATTACTCTTCTAGTAGGGCAATTGTAACTCTAGTATTTCTAAAGAAAAATCTTCTACATGTTACTTGTATCTATCAAATACGCGTTAATAATTGTATCATGTATGGTTATATTCGATTATATTGACAAGATGTCGTTCATGAATATTATTTAAAGAATGTATTATATGTAGAAAAAGATTTAGGGTTATAAATAATTTTACATACGATTTGATCAAATATTTATCTAGCCAAAACATTTATTAGGATATGCATCAAAATATGTTCATGCATGAATTTAAATTTGAATTAAAATCTAAATCTATTCATGACTTTTAAAATTGACCAATCAATTATTTTGTCATTGACAAACTCAAATGAAAAAGATGATAATGTAACTCTTGATGAATTATCTATCAACTGATCAAATTGATATTTTTTTTTTTGTTTTTGGTTTCATGATTTGTTTATTCAGAAAAAGAATTTTTTGAGAAATTAAAAGTATGTATCACTAAGTGGACCCAACACACTCGACATCATGATCATCATTACCACTAAAATCAATTTCCTCTTCAATTACACCTTCACCATCTTTAAGAAAAAAAAAAAATCCATATGCAAAAGTAGATTACCGATAAAAAACTTGTTCATCGTTATCTTCTGTGTATAATCTATACCCATCGTATCATGGTGTGTCTTGGTTGTATTGAGGTGTGCCCCGATTATGTCCAATTTTAATTTTAGAAACAAAACACATCAACTATTATTTTCAATATTTCGAATGTTTCAAATGTGTGTTTGTGTTTGATAGATGTACAACAAACAAAAGGCTTTTTGAAGTATCTGTGCTTGAGGACAATGCCTCTTTTGACGGATTTTTTGTTGCTTCTTTTGGATGCTGTTTTGGCTCATGAGAATTCATCTATTGAAGTTGGTAGGCAATCCTTTAGCGGCTGTTTTTAATTCTGTGATTAGAAATATGAGTTCAAGGCATGTGTTGAAAATAGTTCTATGGATTAATAAATTTCTTATGGATTGTTCAATTTTTTTTTAATCTCATGAGATTTTAATCCCTGATTAAACCTGTGAGATATTAAAAATACAGGAGATGCTATCTTCTCGTGCAGGCATGTGCAGCTTGCTTCTCTGATGACTTCTTTCTTGTATCTTATGAATTGTTTTGATAATCAATAGCAAGTACCATTGCATAATATTCAGCAACAGCAGAGTCTCACACAATGGTTTTGGAAAATGTTATTCAAATATGGTCAGTTCACTTAAAAGTTGTTATCCCAAATGAATTAGTATCATTCAATTTGTCAGCACCTTGCTTAAGCACCTTATATCAGCTTATTTCATAAAACAATCGAAGAAAATGGTTAGGTTTAAACTTAATTGTTTGGAATTGAAGGGTTTTGTTAATTGCCTGTTTTATGTTTATAGTTTTTGCAGAAAGAGTTGGAAGATGTAGATGATGAGCTAGATTTCAGGGCTGTGGAAAATGGCTATGTAAGTAAAACAATATATAATTTCGTATTAGTCTATAAGTCAATGATTTTGAGTCTCATAGTTTTTTTCCGAACCTTTTTCACACTGGTACTCGACAGATAGCTGTTACACCAGTACACATGAATGTGCATGTTGAGCCAGAGATCCAGGCGTTCACTTCAGATTGGCTTGCGTCAGCTCTTTCAAAACATGGAGAAGCTTCCTCAGGGCAAAGAGATTACTAACTTGTTTACATTTTCTATCTCGGGTCTTTCTTTCTCCCATAACCAAAGTTTGCTAAAATCCAATTTAATTTCTTCTGCATTTGTTTTGTTCTTTATCGGCTGATCATGGAACACCCAAGCTCAATCTGCTCTATACCATTGGTTGAAGCATTTGGTGTGATCTGCGATAAGTAGTTTGCATTCTTTCTTACATTGATTACCTTTTTTTTTACATTGAATTTGTTTGAGTAGGTTGGAGGAAAAGTGAGCTTTCATGTATCTTTTATTTCTTCTATTGTCTTAGTAAAATTTGTTGTTTTTAACTTTTTTGTTGCTCAGAAGTTGCCATCTTCTTCCTAACATTTTGGTACTCCAGGAAATGCTTGATTGAAGTCAACCTAACGATCAATTGTTAGTTTCTTTGAATTTGAGATTAAAATGAATGCTAGGAAATGTTAAAAATGGATGCCACTGAGATGAAAGTATGAATTTTGATGTCACTGTGTATTACCTCTAGAAAAAATTTAAAAAGCAATAAAAAAGCTGTCTCAAATGAAACTTTAGCTTCATGAACCTATTTGAGGCCTGCTCTCATGCAACTCTAGAAGATTTCGGGCAAGTCTAGATTCCATTGTTCATTAATTTGTGGCTTCTTGAACATGGCCCAGGCCCACAACAACTATTAGCGTAAAAGGTGTAGAATGGAACAAACAGGGCCATCGAGTTTTTAGAAGCATTTTAACTAAAAAACAAGTGAAGTCACTATATTCGTTTGATTAGTGGGCTAATCCAAATGGTAACTGGAACGGTTCTAAATCCTCGGCCTTATTCCTTTTCTCTCTAAAATTAACTTTTATTTGCCATCCATTTGTCCGTCTCCTTTGCCTATTTCCTATCTTGACCTGCTTTGAAGTGCCTATTAAAGGTCGTCCCATCTTCCTCATCATCTGCACCAACAAAATCAACTTAGTAGCATATTGTTGCTCCGCAGCCATGGCATTAAAGTTAACTAGGCTGATCACTCTCATCCTTGCTCTGATTGCAGTCAGTAGCTTATTATTAATGGTTGAAGCTCGGGCTTTTAAAGAAGAGACCGGATTCGGGAGTAAAAGTAAGCATTCGGCAGTTTTTTTATTGTTTCTTAAAGCAATTTTTTAGTATAAAATTTTTTAGTTTAAAAAAATTTTGTACTAAAAAAATTGTTTTAAAAAATATTAAGAAAGCCATCTTAAATGAGCCTAATCTATCTTCGAAGAAAATAAAATTCTCTGCGACGTCGCTCATGTTATGCAGAGAGAGTCGGTCTTGCTTTTTTTTTTTCATCGTTTGTGTGCTGTAACTTTGTGTGCTTCTTTATTATCCATTTGCTGTTAATTTTGGAGAACTTTTGTGGATTAATAAACACTATATATTGATATTTTTGGTTTGTCGTTGAAAATTAGTATGATTGATGTTAATTTTGGAGAACTTTTGTTTAAATTAATGCCCTTTCGCTTCTACATTGTCTACCTCATTTCGCCAATAACTTCAGAAAAGAAAAGATTAACTCGAAATATTTCTAGTTCAACTAAGTCCATATATTTAATTTTTGAATAATTAAATTAATAGAAATATTTATTATATTTTTGAATCATTAGTGTTAAAATGAAAAGTTAATTCAAATTATATTAGAAGTTATGAAATAACTTAAATTTTAAATTTATCAAATTGACATAATATTTTAAAACAAGAAATTTTTTTTTTCATAAACTTTCTTATTATAAGTATTTTGAAATAATCTAAATTTTAAGAAAAAAATAAGGAAAAGGATCAAAATAGTCTCTTGACTCTTTATGAAGGATCAAAATGAACTCCAACTATATTAAAGAATTATTTTTGGTCTTTAAGTATTTTAAAAGAAATCAAAATAGTTTTAATGGTAGGATTATTTTGGTTCATTTTTAAAGAGTTTAGGGATCAACATGGTCTTTTTATTATAGTTGGAGATCATTTTGATCATTTATAAAGAGTCAATGTACTGATTATTTTCTATATATATATTATTTTCATATGAACGAAATTTTATAAATATATTTGATACGTCATCGAAAAATAATCTTGATCGGGCACGAATCTCGAGAAAAAACTCAAGTTGGAAACTTCAAAAATTATTTCGGAGACCATTTAAACTCCGATTTCAGCAAACTTATAGTCGAACTGAGCGTCTCGGAAATACGAATCCAACGACACCAAATTCGACTCAATCCGAGCCCAAGTGAGTCCAAATCAAGTACCCGAAGCGCTGTTGGAAGCATCAAACAGCTATTTGAGTTACCAAACGGTCTCCGATTTTGGCGAGCTTATAGTCGAATCGAGCGGCTCGACGAGACGAATCCAACGAGCCCAAGATCGTAGAATTATGATATCATTAAGACCTTCAAATGCTTGATAAACGGTTCACGATCAAGGGATTCAATATCGGCCGTTCATCCGGATCACTCCCTATTTGCCCCTGATCCCTCACATATTTACGGGCTATGCCACTCCAGAAAAACTATAAATAGCCCCTCATTTCTCTTAAGAGGGGACCCATGCCAAGAAGAGAAGAAGACAAGAAGAAGAGAAGAGAAGCCTAGGAGGGAACAGCTCCTCCTCGACCACCGCCGGAACTCCGCCGGAACTCCGCCGGAACACCGCCGGAACGCCACCGAAGCACCACCAGGCGCCCGAGGGACGCCAGAGCTCTGCCCGACACGGGAGCAACGTCGGAATTCTGCCCGACGCCGGACTTCTTTCCAAGTGACGCCGGAATTCTGCCGGACATTCAAGTGACGTCGAAACTCTGCTTGTCCTTATAACTGATACTCATTGTAATCTGATCGTCCTGAATTTAAAGGATGAATCAGCCTCGTGTACTTCAAACAACACTAGTGGAACTCTTTCAACTGGGCGTGGCCCCGTGGTTTTTTCCCTTTCCAGGGTTTTCCACGTAAAAATCTTGGTGTTACTATTTCAATTCTGTTTGTGTGCTGGATATACGTACAACGCTGAGACGGAAAATTAAAATCTATCGCTGCGTATATTTGAGTCCGCAACAGTTTGGCGCCGTCTGTGGGAAACTTATCCCACAACTTTAAGTATTGCTACGATGGTCAACAGGCGTAGTAGTCGCCTCATAGGAGCCTCCCGCTCTCATTCTCATCAATCCAAAAATCAATCTATGAATCATAGACATCCGATAT
Source organism: Dendrobium chrysotoxum (assembly GCA_019925795.1). Lineage (NCBI taxonomy): Eukaryota > Viridiplantae > Streptophyta > Magnoliopsida > Asparagales > Orchidaceae > Dendrobium > Dendrobium chrysotoxum. Next base: position 7,798,597 of record CM034312.1, read on the forward strand.
CTGCCTCTTTATACCCCGGGGGGCAAAACGCACCTGGAGAGGGGACCTCGGGACCCTCCCTAGAAGAGAGAATTTGAAAGATGGAAGAATCTCAAAATGAGATCCTACAACTCTTACGAGAGACTCGACAGCCGACCCTAGCACCTCAGGAGGAGATTCTTCTCCCTCGAGATCTACCCCGTGTCGAAGCTGTTCAGATTGAACATCTTCAGGCTGAGAATCCTCTTCCTCCACCCAGGAGGCGTTCGCAGTCACGTCAAGAGAACGAGCTGGCTGATACAGCAAGTTCTACCCATCCTCCACACGCAAGTCAGCAATCTCGCCTTCCTCAAGACCTCCCTGAGGAGCTAGCCCAACCTCACATTGCCGAGCTCCCTCGCAATGCCCTACGCCACGAACTGCGACGATTAGTCCGGGAGGAATTCCCTACAGGAGGCATAAGGCAACCTTTTCGTCAGTGGGACTTCCAGGAGTCGTCACCCCTAGTAGAAGCCATTCTTCAACACCCTATTCCGGCTGGCTTTAAGCTGCAAAGCATTGAATCCTACGATGGGACATCCGACCCGTACGAGCACATCGACCATTACAGGACCATCATGCATATTCAACGAGCTTCAGATGCACTCCTTTGCCAGGTTTTCCCTGCTACTCTTAAAGGACAAGCTCGAACATGGTTCTATTCACTCCCAGCCGGAACGATCCCCACATTTGTCAAATTGGCCAAAGTATTTGTCGAACAGTTCGTAGCCAACCGAAGAATTGCTAAGGATTCTTCTCAGCTTTGTGGGATTCGTCAGAATGAGGGAGAATCATTGAAAGAGTACTTTCAGCGGTTTTCTATCGAGGCTCGACAAATCCCAGGAGTAGACCCAGAATTGCTCAGAGGGGTCTTTCTTGGAGGACTTCGTCCTGGCCCCTTCTATTCGGCACTCATGCGCGATACTGTTCACTCATATGCCGATCTGATCCATCGTGTGGAAGCACAGATATCAGCAGATGAGGCAATAAACGCTCACAGAAAATAGTTCGAGCAACCCACTGGAAAGCGTAAGGGAGCACCCGAAATGGATAATTCATCATCACAACTGAAAAAGTAAGGGAAGAGCAATCTACCTCCTAAACCCCCACTGCCACGACGAGAACCCTGACGGGAGAAGGAGTACACTCCGCTCAACACATCTCGAGCAAATGTGTTGATGGTGATTCAAGATCAGGACAAAGTGAAGTGGCCGCATCCTTTGAAGCCGAATACAGGAAACCAAGATCAGTACTGCCACTTTCATCATAGTCGTGGCCACACTACTGAATCCTGTAGGCAACTTAAGGAGGAGATTGAAAGACTCATCCGTCAGGGCTATCTTCGACAGTTTATTGGGAATCCACCTACCCGAGAAGAAACTCGTCCCACTGGGGGGCAGAATCAACCACAAAGACAGCCAGTGAATAACCGGATAACGGTTGGCGAAATTGAAACAATCGCAGGAGGCCCCTTATTATCCGACCAAGTCTTTCTAACTGTGGAAGAAAATCTAACTCCAAAAAAGGCTCGTATCGATCATTCCATCACGTTCAATGATTCTGACTTGGAAGGAGTAAAAATCCCCCATCAAGATCCGCTTGTCATAAACACAGGCATTGGTGACCCGTGTTACAATGTCAAAAGAATTCTTGTGGACAACGGAAGCTCTGTAGATGTCCTATTCTACTCTACTTTCCTCAACATGGGTCTCTCAAGAGAAAAACTTCAACCTGCTTCAGGTCTTTTATATGGATTTGATAATCGACCTGTACAAGCAGAAGGAATAATCAGTCTCCCGGTAGTCCTTGGAGAATTTCCTCGACAGAGTACACACTCCATTCAATTCATCGTGGTAAAGTCAGAGTCAGCTTATAACGCCATCTTCGGGAGACCGCTCCAGTCAATTTTTGGGATCATCGCATCCATTCCTCACCTCAAGCTGAAGTTCCATACCCCATCAGGAGTCGGTGTAGTATGCGGAGATCAACAAATAGCACAGACCTGCTATCTTAGGCAGATCAAGTCTCGTCCGACGATTACCCTGAGCATCGAGGACTTTGATCTGCGGAGCGAAGATATTCCTCAGAGAGCTTCCCCTGTGGAAGACCTTACTACTGTATCTATCTCTGAAGAGCACCCTTCAAAGATAGTGCGAATTGGATCACTTCTCTCAGATGATGAGAAGAAAAACTTTACAGCTTTTCTACGAGAAAATCAGGATATTTTTGCATGGAGTCCGGCAGATATGCCTGGAATTGACCCCGAAGTGATCGTTCACTCCCTCAAAGTCAATCCAACGTGTAAACCGATTATCCAGAAGAAGAGAAATTTTGCACCAGATCGCCAGCAAGCAATTGAACAAGAAGTAGATAAGCTTTTAGAAGCTGGATTCATACGAGAGGTGCACTATCCTACTTGGTTAGCAAATGTTGTCATGGTACGGAAGGGGAATGGAGCTTGGAGAATGTGTATAGATTACACTGATCTCAATAAAGCTTGCCCAAAGGATAGTTTCCCACTCCCTCGCATCGATCAGTTAGTTGATACCACCTCTGGTCATCAGATGTTGAGCTTTATGGATGCCTACTCTGGCTACAACCAAATAAAAATGAATCCTGCTGATGAAGAAGCAACAGCTTTTCAAACAGACAAAGGATTGTACTGCTACCGGGTGATGCCCTTCGGGCTCAAAAATGCTGGAGCAACTTATCAGCGTCTCATGAATAAGGTTTTCAAAAGCCTTATTGGACGTACTATGGAGGTGTACGTAGACGATATGTTGGTAAAAAGTCTGGAAAAAACCAAACATATCTCTGACCTGAAACAATATTTCCACTTATTAAGGCATTACAATATGCGACTCAACCCCGCTAAATGTGCTTTTGGAGTCGCTTCTGGAAAGTTTTTAGGGTTTATGGTAACCCATAGAGGAATCGAAGCCAATCCAGAGAAGATCAAGGCACTAAGGGACATGGTGCCGCCAAAGAACATCAAGGAGGTCCAAAGGCTGAATGGGAGAATTACGGCACTATCTCGTTTCCTGGCACGTTCAGGAGATAAATATCTGCCCTTCTTCAAGATACTTAGAGGTGCTCGTAGCTCCGGGTTTCAATGGACAGATGAATGTCAAGAAGCCTTTGAACAATTGCGAAAGTATTTGGCATCCCCGCCACTACTTTCTAAACTAATACCAGGAGAGAGATTGTATTTGTATATGGCTGTATCTATCCAAGCCATTAGTTCGGTTCTGGTCCGAGAAGAAAATGCTATACAACGTCCTATCTACTATGTTAGTAAGATTTTATCTGAAGTAGAGGGACGTTATCCTTTGGCAGATAAGACAGCATTGGCATTAGTTTATTCTGCCAGAAAACTACGCCCTTACTTTCAAGCCCATTCAATTGGAGTTTACACGAATCTGCCGCTAAAAAGCATTCTGCAGAAGCCAGAAGCATCAGGCAGGCTTGTTAAGTGATCTGTAGAACTGGGAGAATTTGATATCCACTACTTGTCTAGACCTGATATTAAATCTCAAGCACTAGCGGATTTCGTAGTTGAATGCACCGTTCCAGTATCTAATGTACAACCGAGTGCTTCACCTTCTTCTCCATGCTGGATGTTGTACGTCGATGGAGCTTCAGGGAGTTCTGGGGCTGGGGCTAGAATTTTATTAATCTCTCCACATAAGGTTGCCCTTGAGTACGGGCTTCGACTCAAGTTCCCGGCAACCAACAACATAGCAGAATACGAGGCCCTTGTTGCTGGGTTGAGACTAGTAATTGACTGTGAAGTCCAGAACTTAATAGCCCACACTGATTCCCAACTAGTCGCCTCTCAGGTGGAGGGGGATTTTGATATTCACAACCCACAATTGGCTCAATATTGTAGCATTATGAAGCTACTCTTAGCCCGTATAGGGGAGCATCAAATCATACATATCCTCCGAGAACAAAATGCAAGAGCAGACGCTCTTTCTAAACTTGCTACATCAACAACGGGGGACATCTATAAGAGAAGATGTATCGAGGAAATCCACTTTCCAAGCATTCAGGGTCCATGGGTCATACAGTCAATTGACGAGCCAAGAGAGATGTCTTGGATCGAACTCATCTTGTCTTTTCTGAAAGATGGGGTGCTACCCAAAGATCCTATAGCTGCAATACGACTTCGGAGACGAGCTGCAAATTTCACCATTATCAGTAACAAGTTGTATAAGCGCTCCTTCATTGGGCCGTACCTCAAGTGTCTCCCACCATCAGAAGCTGATTACGCGCTTCGGGAAGTTCATTCAGGAGTATGTGGAGAACATCTGGGAGGAAGAGCGTTAGCTTACAAGACCATGAGACAGGGATTCTATTGGCCTACAATGAAATAGGATGCACTTGAATTCACACGAAAGTGCGAAAACTGTCAACTGCATTCTAACCTCACTCATACACCCGCTCTGGAGCTTGCATCCCTTCAAAGCCCCTGGCCTTTTGCCCAATGGGGGATTGATATAATGGGACCTTTTCCCATAGCGACTGGACAGCGAAAATTCATTATTTTGGCTGTAGATTACTTCACCAAATGGGTGGAGACAGAACCTTTGGCGAAGATTACTGAAGCAAATGCCAAGCAATTTTTATGGAAGAACATAATATATCGTTTTGGCATTCCCGCAAAAATCATCACTGATAACGGGACACAATTCACCGGGAAGATCTTTACATCTTTTTGTAGGGATTTTCACATTCAGCTCATTCACACAGTTGTTGCCCATCCTCAAACTAATGGGCAAACAGAGGTTACAAACCGAACAATCCTGAAAGGGCTGAAGACACGTCTAGGGAAGGCTGGGGGGCAATGGACCGAAGAACTCCCCAATGTCCTCTGGGCTTATCGGACCACCGCTAGAACTCCTACAGGAGAAACCCCATATAACCTTTACTTTGGTACAGAAGCAGTCATACCGGTTGATATCGGAGTTCCTAGCCACAGAGTTCAGACTTTCGACTTCAAAAGTAACGAGGAGAAGCTTAGAGCAAATTTGGATCTCCTCCCAGAAGTAAGAGATGAAGCCTCACTCAGAACCGCTGCATACCACCAAAGAGTTGCCCGTCACTACAATCGAAGGGTGAAACCTCGCCCTATCACTATTGGGGACTTAGTACTACGAAGCATTGAAGCCGCTGGAAAAGACCCTCAGCGAAATAAGCTCTCCCCCCTCTGGGAAGGTCCTTATTTGGTAGCGGCTATGGTCAAGCCTGGAACCTTCAAACTGAAGGATGCTGGTGGAAAAATGCTTCCCCGAACTTGGAACGTGGGCAATCTTCGCAAATATTATCAGTAGGAGTTGATACTGCTATCTGTCTATGTGTTATGTTTGTCTTATATTTTATCTTCTCATGAAGTCATAGTATAAAGTTTTTCGTACATCCCTTATGTGTTGATTATAGAAGAACTTTTTTCTTGTATCCCTAAGTTATTCTAGGGAACTGCTATCTCATATTACGAAGCAATATGATATTCACTTTGTCGTGCTAATGTTTCTTCTCTCCAAACTCTTTTTCTGTGATTCGAGAAGTACATAATCTATATTGTATCTCAATCACTGAATGATCAATCCCAGGGGGATTTGATCCGACCTCTTTCGCACAGGTTAATGTCATCAAGCAAATGCTTTGACTAAAAATCTCGGATAGGTCAAGTATCCTAGGAGGATATCTTGAATATCAAAATCATTTGATGATCAATCCCAAAGGGAGTTGATCTGACCTTTTTCCGGACAGGTTAAGGGTATCGAGCAAATGCTTTCACTAATAACCCCGGATAGGTCAAAATCTTTAAAGAAAAGGAATGCCTCACATTTGTTCAAGTCAAAAGAGAGCTCACTAAAGTCCAAACTGAAGTAAAACTAAGTAAATTTCATTTGCATGTGAGATAAGAACATCAACAACATATTTATATATCACTGAATATCAAGTACACCAGATAGAAACATTAACATCGAGCATATATACAAGCACTAAAAAAAAAACAAAGAGATACAAAACTACATCAAAGACACCCTATATAATCTCAACATCATCCTCGTCCTCCTCCAGGGCAAAAGCTCGCTGCAACTCACTCTCCAGCTCTTCACCACCAGAGTCCGAAGAAGCATCACTAGAAGCCTGGCTGGGAGTCAGTCCCTCGATCTCTGCTCCGGTCTTGCGATGTACTGTCCGAACACCCTTCATGAAGCCCCTGATGAAGCCATCCTCTGCGCACTCTGCCTCCAAGGCCTTCACCTCCACATCATAAATATGACTGCGAGCCTCCTGAATGTGGTCCTCAATAATGATCTTGAAAGCATAAGATTTCTTGAACTCTTCAATAACTGCTGACGGTAACTGCTGGGCCTCCTTCTCGGACAGTACACTCTGAAGCCTCTCATTCTCAGCCTCAAGGACTTGCTGAGCCTTTTCCTGCTGCTTGATTGTCGCTTGTGCCTCCACCAACTCTATATGCAGACGATCCATTCGTTCATTCTGAGAAGAGACTGAAGTAATCTTGTTTGCCAACTCAGTTCTGCACCCCTCAAGCTGATCCTCCACCACCTTCATCTCCTTCACTTTACTGTTATATTTCTTCTTGTACTCCCCCTGAAGGTATTTAACCTTCACAAACTCTTTGTTCCAATCGTTCAGAGTCTTGGTCATCTCAAGCTTGAAATCAGAATACTGAGACAAGAAAAATATCAGAAATATATCCCTTAAGAAATGTAAAAAAGGAGAAGAAGTGAAGGAGAACTCACCAACTCCTCAGCCCGCCGGCGGCCGATGCACTGATAGTTTAACACATCCTCTGGAATATATGACTTGGATGGAGAAGCTCGGGGACCTTTGCTAACAACTGTCAAAACTTCATCTGCCCTCTTCTTCCTCGATGCATGCAAACCTTCCTCGCTCCCTGGTCGCTTGGAGTGGTTCTTTTGGGGGACCACTTCTGGAACTCTAGCAGACTTCTTCAACATTTGAGCATGTGATCTCCCTGCTTGAGTAGATAATCCAACCTTGAACAAGTACTCCTCATCTACATATCTACTCAAGTAACGCACCTCGTAGTGTAGAGCATCCAAATCAGGGAGTTTGAGTATCCTCAGCAAATCTTCTGCTCCGATGTGAAGGGGGACAGGTAGCTCTTTCAACTTCCCCCACTTCTCCTGAAGACCCCAATCATTCTGCACATAAAAGAAGTTGCTGATCCAACCTTTCGAGGGGTCTCGAGTGCGGATATCCAACCACTTGGACCTGAATGAAATGCGTCCCTGCGCATCGCTAAAGAGACACCCCATCCGAGAAAGGCACTCTGAGGAAAGTACCACTCCGCGGTCTCTGAAAAGCACGATCAGGCCCATCACGATCGACATTGCTCTGTAGGAAAATTGAGACAAGCATACCCCACAAAGCGTCAGAATGTCGATCAGTTCGGAGGAAGGAGAAAATCGTAGTCCCGCTCGCAGACTAAATTCATACACCGTCACGTATCCAGGGGGAGGAAAGCAGGCACGATCTGTTCTGGCCGGCACCTTCATCACCAAATCATTAGGAAAATGAAACTTTTTCCTAAATGAGATGAAGGAGTCCTCAGTGACGGTGGAAATCACATCGTCAGCCTTCGGCGCCTTCTGGGCCCTCTTTGGAACTTCAAACCGTTGCGCAGGACGGTCTTCTGAAGGAACTTTAGAGGAGGCGAGATCACCCATTTTTGCTTCCTTCACTAAAGAGTGGCGCAATTGTGGAAAGCGAGATCACCCTAAACTCTAAGTAGGGAAAATCACCTACGAAAGACTGTGGAAAGCCTCTGAAGTAGGAAGAAAAAGGGGGGAAGAACGGAGGGAGGAAGGGAGAAAGCCGCTAACTTCTGCGCAAAAAGAGGGGCGTCAAGTCAAGTAGGGAAAGTCACCTACTTAAAAATGGCGGAAAGCCTCAGAATGCCAAAAGCTAGAAAGCCAGAGGAAGAAGGGAGGAAGGGGCGAGTTTCTACTAGGCCCTGGGGGGTCTATTTATAATTTTCTTTAAGGGGGGGAGGATTCCAAAATTCTATTAAATTCCCTGAAATTTTTCAAAATTTTCGGAATTTTTTGGGATTTTTTCGGGCCCCACCACATTTAAAAAAAAAAAAAAATTTTAAAAAAAACCGGCCGGCGGTTTCCCTAACCGCCGGCCAAGCGGCACGGCGAAAGGGCGCGGCCAGCCAAACCGCGCGGGCCCAGGCACGCCGCTGGCGGGCCCAGTGCGGGCCGCAGGCGGGCCCAGCGCAGGCCGCGGGCGGGCCCAGCGCGGGCCGCAGGCGCTCCGACGCGGTTCTGCGCCGCAGGCGGCGGTGGCGGCGGCCGGCCGGTTCGGCCGTCGACCCGTTCCCGGGCTCCGATTTTGGACCCAGACGGTCCAAATTCGACGTTTTTGGGGTCCCCGGACACGTTTTTCGACGTTCCGGACTCAATTTTGACACTTTCGGAGCTCAACGGGGCCTCTATGATCATGTTCGAGCAAACATTTAATTCTTGGAACGCAAATTTTTGCGATTTTGCCAAAGTGAAAAGTCGACACATATATTTTTGGACTCTTGGAGCTTTGACGTCCAAAAATAGGGGGGCAACTGATACATCATCGAAAAATAATCTTGATCGGGCACGAATCTCGAGAAAAACTCAAGTTGGAAACTTCAAAAATTATTTCGGAGACCATTTAAACTCCGATTTCAGCAAACTTATAGTCGAACTGAGCGTCTCGGAAATACGAATCCAACGACACCAAATTCGACTCAATCCGAGCCCAAGTGAGTCCAAATCAAGTACCCGAAGCGCTGTTGGAAGCATCAAACAGCTATTTGAGTTACCAAACGGTCTCCGATTTTGGCGAGCTTATAGTCGAATCGAGCGGCTCGACGAGACAAATCCAACGAGCCCAAGATCGTAGAATTATGATATCATTAAGACCTTCAAATGCTTGATAAACGGTTCACGATCAAGGGATTCAATATCGGCCGTTCATCCGGATCACTCCCTATTTGCCCCTGATCCCTCACATATTTACAGGCTATACCACTCCAGAAAAATTATAAATAGCCCCTCATTTCTCTTAAGAGGGGACCCAAGCCAAGAAGAGAAGAAGAGAAGAAGAAGAGAAGAGAAGCCTAGGAGGGAACAGCTCCTCCTCGACCACCGCCGGAACTCCGCCGGAACACCGCCGGAACGCCACCGAAGCACCACCAGGCGCCCGAGGGACGCCAGAGCTCTGCCCGACACGGGAGCAACGTCGGAATTCTGCCCGACGCCGGAATTCTATCCGACGCCCGAGTGACGCCGGACTTCTTTCCAAGTGACGCCGGAATTCTGTCGGACATTCAAGTGACGTCGAAACTCTGCTTGTCCTTATAACTGATACTCATTGTAATCTGATCGTCCTGAATTTAAAGGACGAATCAGCCTTGTGTATTTCAAACAACACTAGTGGAACTCTTTCAACTGGGCGTGGCCCCGTGGTTTTTTCCCTTTCCAGGGTTTTCCACGTAAAAATCTTGGTGTTACTATTTCAATTCTGTTTGTGTGCTGGATATACGTACAACGCTAAGACGGAAAATTAAAATCTATTGCCGCGTATATTTGAGTCCGCAACAATATTTATAAATTTCTTGTAATAGAAAAATATTTAATAATTATTTAGAAGATTGAAAGAAAATATAATTACTGGCATAATGGTTGTAAAGTTCGTTGTTAAATTTTATAAGAAAAACAGGTACAATTTTTTTTAATTACACGGGTAACATGTCCATGTAATCTTTATTATTGAAAACTGGTAAGCAACTTTCTTCATCTATATATGTCATGGAGGCAAATAGGCAATGACGAAGGTCGTTCTCTTCTCGACCATTCCCGAAGCAATGATGAACTAATTATTCATCTTTTTCTTCTTAGTCTTGATATTCTGCATAATGATGTCCTTTATCCCTCAGCTCCGCCTCCTCCGCCTCTGCCTCCTCCCAGTTTTTTTTTTTTTTGCTGATGTGTTGTTCGAGCATGCTTTCTATCTCTCTTTCTTTATCTCTCTCCACCCCGCCCTCTCTCTCTCTCTCTCTCTCATATTTGTTTGATTTTTTGGAAGGGAATTGATACAATTTTTAAATAAATCTAAGTAAATTTATTAATTTAATTAGATTAACTTTATAACTTTGTATTATTTATTATTTTCTTTACTAATCGTAAACAATTAAGTCTAATTAATCTAATAAAAAATAATTTAGAATTAATAAACAATTGATTTAAAATTTGGTAGATTATGATCTTATATTAATTTTAATTTAATTAATCTAAATATTGTTCAAGATTAAGACATAATTTACTAATTCAAATAAAATAACCTTAAGTATAAAAACAATTTATTTGAACTTAACTCATTAATAACTATCGAAAAAATATTAATTTTTTAATAAATAATAAGATAGAGAGTGATATATTTATTTTTTTTTAATAGGAATGCATATGCTTTTAGATGTATTTTTATAATTTTTCATTAAAAATATGTCTCGTGATCTATGATTACAATGAATAAAAATTATATTTTGACAGTGATTTAATGGCTAATATTAATTTGTGCCCCCATACAAAAAATTTTTTTTGGCTCCTCCCCTGATTGTCGACTACCTAATGCAAATTTCCACTTTTCCAATTCAGGGCTAACGACCTGGCAATGACATTGTTGAAAGTAGATATATTAAATTTGACCTATGTTAACAAAGGTAGAGCTAAAGCTAAAAAGATTCTGTTAGAAAAAATTAGGAATGATTTTTTTTATTAAATTTAAATGAGAATTTGATTATTAGCATGCTAATGGAGAAAAAATATTCATATAATCAATCCCACGTAGTGAGATAAAAGTTTGATGTTGATGTTGATGTTGTTGTTGTTATACAATTACTAATCTCTAATAAGTAAGACAGTGAGGGAGACATACGTAATTGCAGGAGGCTTGCATTATTACGAATAAAGTGGGCAACAGCCAAGTAAGATATTGAGTGAAACTAATTTATTATATATATGAAATAGTCATAATATTATCTCCTTTAACCGTTTCCCTATCTTGGCCTACTTGGCAGCGCCTATAAAATTTAGTTCGTCCAATCTTCATCATACCATCTGTACCAACATAATTAATTAAAAAGAAGAACATTTCTTGATCAGAAGCCATGGCATTGAAGGCAAACAAGCCGATCTATTTATGTGGAGTTATCCTTGTTGTTATTGTAGCCAGTGGCCTGTTGTTAATGGCTGAAGCTCGGCTGTTGAAGGAAGAAGTGATCGGCTTTGGGAGTGAAAACAAGCATACGCTGCGGAGAACTTGGGTGTACATTGACAGTACCTAAGTGGGTCAATCCATTAATGAGGTCTTAGTTTTATTGTTCAATTATCATAGAAAAATGATAAAGTATTGAAGATCTCTAAACAGTTGGACACACTTAAAAATAACAAGAAAGCAGACCAAACCCACTTAGGTACTTTCATGTATCAAGAAACTTTCATCGAGCTCCTCCTTAGATAGTATATTTGAAAGAAGCTAGAGGGTTTGGTCTGCTTTCTTGTTATTTTTAAGTGTGTCCAACTGTTTAGAGATCTTCAATACTTTATCATTTTTCTATGATAATTGAACAATAAAACTAAGACCTCATTAATGGATTGATCCACTTAGGTACTGTCAATGTACACCCAAGTTTGCTGCCTCTGTACCCGAAAAAAAACACAGCAACATCAAGCTAACTGTTTGACAGAAAGATATAGATCCAACAACATAGTGGTTATACTAATACCATCCACATATGACAGACAGACAAACATATCATGTAATACTACTTCGATCTCTGCCTCATCTTTCGACGTTTCCTCTTCAGCCGCCTCATGCGCTTCTTCTTCCACTGCAAGGAGCTCTTACCTTAAGTTAGGAAAAGGATGCAGAGAAACCAACATCACAAATTCAAATTATTCAAAAGAAGCGATAGAATGGAACAGTTGGGTCAATTAGGCTTTCGACATTTTCACTCAGAGGTGCAGAAGGATGCAAGATTGAAAAAATCATTTCATTTTAACCACTGGTTTAGAAATAGGGTTCAATGGCAGCACAGAACTAGAGCAAAGTGCAAGGAAAAAATTGTGTCAAAATATCTTGAAGTCAGAAAATTTGAATTTGTACAGAAATTAATGGTAGACATAATATCCTGAATTATACATATCTCAAATTCAAAGGCTTTGAAGCTCATCCTAATATATTTTGCATTATGATATCCTAACATAATTTTTTTTTTTTACAAAAGGCAACTAGTCCCAAAACATGACGGGAGAACAAATCAAAGAATCAAAAGAAAAATTATTGTCAAATAAACCTCATCCATCACTGAAGCAAAACACTTCCTTCCATATCAAATAACTTAAATAGAAGATCCAACCTGTAAGAGACTAATAATCTGCAGAATTCAACTTAAACAAGAATCTCATCTGCACCATTATGAATTGGGCTTAAAATACTACTACTTTTCATTTGTATCAAAAGAAACTGAATTTTGGCTTGACTGTTAACTAATAATCTATCTTTTCTTTACATGAAAGCATACTACGCATCATATATTAAAAAAATCTAATATTAAGTTGCTGTGCATCAACTACTTTATCTTCAAGGAATGTCACACAATAATTCCTCTAATATAATTATTTCTCAGTTTATCATTCTTAATATTGTCATACATTCATCTTAAAATTCTCATTTCTATCATGCTCCGAAGTAATTAGCAACAACTTCTTTGCTTCCCAATACTTATCCATACAACATAAATAACAAAATTGATGTTTTATAAATTTTAACTACAAATTTCCAAAAAAATCAACTCCTTGTAGCATAATATTCCCAAGGCACTTCTCATTTTTAACCACTCAACCTAATTCAAAAAATTATATCCTCATCTACATAATCATTTATCTATATAACTTAAACCTATTGCATCTAGTGATCACTTATCTTCTAGTAATATGGATTAAAAATTTTTAGTATCAGACCCCACTAAAACTACATATCATAAATTTAATCTTGATTTTACTAACTCTAAACTCTTATCTTCAAAATATTTTCAAAATTATTCAAACTTTCTACTTATTTTCAACAGATGTATCATCAATTAAAACAATGACATTAAAAAAAAAACACAAAAAACACTAAAGCACCTAGTATTGAATATCTATTTGTAAGCATCTCCATAATAAATACTGAAAAATAGGATTATAATATTAAACATTGAAGTCATAAATTAGAGTTCAAAACTCTTTGATCACTCCAAAAATGCTTCCAATACAAGTTAGTGATCCATCATACATATCTTTAATAACTTCAACAAAACTTGGCATGCATATTTCCATCTTAAAGTTCATCAAATTTATTATCATGATGCTCAATTATACATTTTGTTAAGATTAACAAAAATCATTTAAAGATCTTTTCTTTGCTTTCTTTGTTTTTAATTAATTGTCTTAATACAAAATCACTTATAAATCTTCCTGTAATGAAATCAAATTTATTATTCAAAATTGATGTAAAATTTTCAATTCTATGTTCCACTACTCTCTCCATTGCATTACTGTATGAGACTATGAGTAATAAGCATGATTTATCTTTAGTTAATACAATCTTGTACATCTTCATTATCCTTAAATACTAGTATTACAGTATTACTTCTCCAATCATTTGGCATGCTCTTAGTTTTTGAAATTGCATTGAAAAAATTTATTAACCAAACTATTGTATCTCCCACAATACTCAATATCACAATAGTATCTCATCTAGACTTGGAGCTTTAACTATACAAATCTTCTTCTAAGTGAGCACTATTTCACTTTTTAGAATCCATAATATACATCATTATTTTCTTCATTATGCTCTTCCAAAATGCTTTATTCCTTAAAAATCTATCAATTACTAGTTCTTCCAGTTATTATTTCGATATTTATTTTGACAACTTGGTCTTTAACATGATCCTGTTTTTTTCTCTTTTAATTTATCTAATTTGATTAAAATATCTAGATCTCTTATCTATTGCCTTAATTATCAAAAACTATAATATTTATTTTGTTCAGTATTCTCTTCACAAGACTTCTAATTTTGTTATAATTATTATAAGTTGCATTCGAATTTAGCTATTTTCACTCTTTAAAAACACTTTTTTTCTTAATTATACTATATAAACTCCATATTAAATCTCTTTCTTATTGTAATATATATGCCAATACTTTACTAAAACGTTCATAATAATATTTCTAATGGCCATTTTATCTTCTCAACTAAAGCACTCCAAATTGCTTCTCTTAGCAACCTACAAAATATTCATTTTTCATTCCATCGTTCCCAATTTTGCCACAAATCCATGTTGATATTTTTATTTCTAAGATACTAAACTTATTTATAAATTTTTTTATTTTATTCAACACTTAAATCTATACAACATAATAGGTATAATTTTAATTTTATAAAAATTATACCTATAAGTCTCCATATTAATTTTCTTTTATTGCTTAATATTACTGAGATAGTTCTAAATTTTGATAACTCGATATTAGCTATAGAAGTTATTCTCATCAATATCCCCATTCTCTGATATGATAAATCCGAAATACTTGAACTTATTAAACAGTTCTATCATTTTATGCTCTACTACTATTGGTTAACAAATAACAATATCACAAACTAAAATTTCATAAGATGTACTTAATTCTTATTCCCACTAATCCAAAATCATTAAACTTTTAACATTATCTCCATTTTTCAACATGCTACTTATTTCAATAAAGTTTCACCATTTAAATTCTATTATTTGCAAAAGGCACAAATTAAGGCATTTCACTCTAAATTCCCATTATAAGCATATGCATGACCAATACCAAAAAAAAAAAGGGTAATATTGATCCTTGATGCAAGCTAATTATGATTGATAACTCTTTGGTCACTCAAATACTAATTAATGGTATGTACACATATTAATAACTTCATCAAGCTTTTGACCAATGAAGCACAGACACATGGGGTATAAACTTGACACGATATGACATAGACGTGAACATGAATATACAATATAATCATAAAAGTAGGACATGACATGCCATGAACACTTTTTTATATTTTATAAACTATTTATATGAAATATATAATTTTTAATATTTTGTAATAAATAAATCACAAGATAAAACATAATATTATATGCACATAGTAGTTCCCAAGCTAGAAATCATAATCCTACTAAACAATAAAAGAAACTTAAAACTTACAAGTTAAACGACAAATATAAACAAGACCTTCTAGGACTTTTTAAGTTAAACACAATATATACAGCTTAAATCATTTTCATTCATTTCCTTTCACTCAAAATCCTAGCATCTTGAATTAAGCTTCTCATATGATATGTTTGAAGGATGTAAATAACATTTCTTGAATTATTACAATATATGAAATATATATAATTCAAAAATAAATCTCGAGCGAAAAGCTTAATGGCTACTTTGAATCCTATATATCAATATTTATTTTAACATACATACTTTTATTCTTAATCATTGAAGATGTCGAGATGACTTTGACATTGAGGTAGAAAGTCAAGATGCGAGATGGCTAATGCCTTGGCTGACATGCTTGGACACTGAGGCGAAGACACGAGAAGGCTTAGATGTTGAGGTGAAGAAGAGAGATAGATTAGATGAAGAGGAGATGCGAGATAGCTTTGATAAAGAGAAGAGATATGTATTGCAAATATTAACACCTTCTCGTCGCACGATTTGATTTTGAGTTATATAAATTCCTTCAAATGCGTGGTTTGATTTTGAGTTTCATCTCTAAAGTGTTCATGCTTCATAGCTTTTAACATTTATTTTTGGCTTATTGTACACTAAATTAACTACATGAAGATCTTTCTTTTCTATTTATATACTTCAATAATTCCCTTAGCACAAAAGTCATACTAATAATGAATCTTCTTGGCATATAACATAATTGATTCTATAATACTAGCATAATTTTTCAAGTTCATTTCCAATACTCTATTCTACAACTTCATTGAGTAGTGACTCATTACCCTATAACTAAAACATTGAATATTTATTATTGAATAATATAGAAATGTTTCTTCTCAAATTATATGACTTTCTCTTAGCTATTAGGAGTCAATTGAAAATAAATGTTAATTAAACCAGTCCATTATCACCCATAACTCTTCAAATATCAATCAACATCTTATATGGACCCAAAGCTATATCTTTATACACTCTTTCTTAGAGGTAATATAACTCAACATTTTGTTCATTCTGCTCATTGAAAAAGGTTCTTCCTTAAAACTCTCAATTAGTAATTTCACACTATTGAATTTTCCTCTTCCTTGATCGCATTATCTTAAATTTAAATGCATGCAGTTTGATCTATTTAAATTTCTCATCTCTTTTTCAGAGTTATTTTAAATAGCATTCTCACCTTCCTTGAAACCTAACTTATTACATAAGTTACTAAAAGTTGTAGCTTTTGCTTTGCTCACCATCCACTTGGACAGATTCTTGACTTCCTTGTAATCACTATAGAGCTTAATAGTTACTTTTCTCCATTCATGAAAAGCACATTTTCTTACCTCAATAACCATGTTTACTACCTTGAATAACCAGTAAATTTCTTCTCTTATGTATGATCATTTCTAAACTATTCTCAAACTTCTACAATAACATTTTTATTAACACTAGTTCTCTCATACATCTCAACTATAGGTTTTTAATTTGCCTATGTTAACATCCTATTTTGAAAGGAAAACCTTGAATCTTTTTTGCTTCATATTACTGCCATGGATTTTATTAATAGGTTCTAGAGCTCTTATCTAACTCTCGATGCTCCCTCAAACTGTGCTCAGTTTTCTAGCCCTAACTTTTAGATCACCTGCTAGTAATGTCGAGTATATCCACCAACAAATTTGGATCCAACAATTATGATCATGTTGTTGGCTTTCCTCAATTCACAGTTAAACAAAGGCACCAAAAAAAGTAAAAAAAAAAAAAAAAAAAAAAAAAAAAACAGCAAATCAGGCGTAGTCTAAACCCTAAAAACTGCAAACCTAAAAGATAAATCTTGACAAATTACATCGTAAAGACCAAAATACGTCTACGTGTAGATTGCAATGCTAACAATCAATTTAGTAGAGACCATGCACCGGATTCATACACCGCATATAAGATATGGAGTGGAACCCAATAACATGGTCATGATACACACTATAAATCTGACTATAAACCCCAGACAATAGAACGTATGTGTCGATAAATCCACTATTTTAAACAAACAATAATAGCAAAAAGCATATAAATTTTCAGAAATACTTAGGGCGTGGAGAACTTGAAGCACTTATGAGAACTCAAATACTCATCACGAAGGATATCATGTTAAAATCAAGAAGATATGAGCTGGCATAAAACCTACCTTCGCCCTCATTTCTGCAAGTTAGATTACTTCGCTAATCTCCTCGGTTCTCCGCGGTTAGTTCGCAATTGGCCCTAGGGCTAGATACAGGCTTTCGCAGGAAAAATAAGGTTTTGAAAAGTACATACCCTATATATTACTCTATTTATATATCTAACATTTAAATTTTTAATATTAAATACATATCACTCGTAGTTCACTTCTCATATCAAATATGAGCGGTAGAAATAAAATATATAGGTGGTAGGAATGAAATATAAGTGTCATATTTGATATTAAAATTATATAAAGTGGTATGTATGTAATATTAAAATTTTAGGTGTTAGATATATAAATAGAATAATATAAAGTAGTATGTATGTAAATCTCCCTTTTAAAAATTGGAGGACCGGCCTGTTCAACTGATTGGATCCGGCCGGGCCAATCCAATAGTAATAATCAGTTTGCAATTGGACTGGGTAAAAATCAGCTGAACCGCCAATTGAACCGACTAATGGACGGATCGGCTGTGTTAAGTTGAACCACCCTGTTTCGAAAATCTGTAATGTGAGCTGCTGATTATGCATCTGTGGGCTGAAAACGCATATTAACTTTAAGCTTTAAACCTTTAACAGCCAACTTCACTAATTTCATTCGAACCCTAAAGAAAAATTGACAATTCACTTGCGCAGCTTCTGAGTTTGCTCTCCTAGGTCATGAGTTGCTCCCGCTTTGTTCGTTTCTTCGTGAGTTTCTCCCAGGTTGGCCACTCACAGCTGTTCTCACACAGACTTGTGAGCTTCTTCTCCAGTTCTTCTACGTTGGCCGCTTGCGCCTTTTCCGTAATAATGTGTTGAGCTAAGTTTATGAAATTTCAAATTTCTGATAATGGCTCTGAGTTTTCTGAAATTTCTAAAATTGTGTTTCTGAAATTTCTGAAAATGCTCTGAAATTGTGTTTCTGAAATCACTGATGTTAATGCTTACTCTGAAATTGCTTTGAAAATTTTGAATTTGCTCTGAAATTGTGTTGATAATTGATATTGTGTTTCTAAAATTTGAGCTATATTGTGACAAAATCAGGAGCTTACAGAAAATCATGGACCATTGATTTATTATTTTTAAATAAAAATTAGTATTTATTACGTCTTCGGTTCGATCCCGATTCGAGTTGAACCAATCGAACCGTGAACCTCTCCTTCTGGTTCGTTGATCGGTCCGATTTTCACAACATTGGGGAAAAATTATTAGGTGTGGAGTGTGGACGTCACATTATTTTTTTCTCTTTCTTATACAGAGGATGTGAACATAAGAGAGAAAATTCATGCGTCTCCACGTGATTGGAGTTTGGACTCCGTACGTAATAATTTCTCCTCTGCAAGGGTACTTTCGTCAGTTAAAATTAAGAGCATTTTATCTAAAAAAATTTAACTTTTTTGGAAATTATTTTTTCATTACACAACTCAAATAAAAAAGAAAATAATAAATTTAAAATGTCTCTATTATTTTTTAGGTTGGACCCAAATCTCAAATCTATGAACATATTAAATGTTGAGTTGATTAAAAGATAAAAAATTTAAAATTAGTTAATTTATTAGATTATTTTTGGATTTGAGTTAGGCAGATTAGATGCGGATCCAAAAAATAAATAGGTTAAACGGGTGGATTCACGTTGAGTCAGATTAAAATTGGGTCAATTTTGAGTTAGGCTCAAACCCAACATATCAATCCAAATTAGAAACCCTATTTGCATTCCATGAGCATTTTGATAAAAGAAAATTTAATATTTATTTATTAATATTTATTTTGTAAACAAGTCGAGCAACCTCTAGTTTGAGCTTGAACTTGATTAATTAATCGAGTTTAAACTCGAGCTCGAGCTTTGCTTGGCGAGTTCGAATGAGCTCACGAGAAAATGGTTATGAAAGAAAGAAAAAGATTATGATTTAAGCAATAATTATAATAAAATAGTAAAAAAATGAAATTTAAAAGAAAAATATTAATAAAACAGTTAATATAAGAGAGTGAGATATAGCTTTTAAATATTTTAAATAATTTTCTATTTAGAATCCTGAATGCTAATATATTTTAAGTACGTTTTATATTAATGTTTTTTAAAAGTGGAGGTTCACGAGCTATTGAGTCAAGTTTGAGCTTGCTCATGTTTGACTCGTAGCTCATGGAGTTCTGTTCAGTAGCCATATATCGAGCTGTGCTCGAGTTGACTTAACTCACACCTCTAGGAATGAACATTTTTGTGTTATATTTCAAATAACTTGGCTCTTAAACACTCTTTCACCAATCCTATTTTCTTAAATTAAAATTTAATAATTTTCAAGTAAATATAATTTCATGTTAGACTAAATTATATCTGATTGATAAATGGCCAATATTGAGATATAAGAGAAGATATAAAGTTAATACTTAAATGTTTAAAGCAAAGAAACAAATTTATTTTTTGCTGATTTATACATTTAAATTATTAAAAATCTATGAAACTATATATAGGAAATAAAGTTAAAATTTTTGCTAAATATGATACACTAACTTCATTAAAACTATATTTGGAGGAAAATTTCAATATTTTTATTTTAATTACTAATATAAATTAAACAATCTAATTAAATTTCATTACAAATTGACATAAAAAAATTATGCGAAACCCTTGAAGAATATAAATTAAACAAACTAATTAAGGTTTTATTTGGGATGCCTTTTTTATTATTTCTTAAAGTAATTTTTTAGTATAAAATTTAAAATTTTTGCCTAAAAAATTACTTTAAGAAACATTAAAAAGGCCGCACAAACAATACTAAGAAACGTTAATGCACAGTACTTACATGAAAGCACAATTTATTTTATTTGTAAACATAAAATTATTTTCTCACTATGCTCCTTTCTAATTTTTTTATAAATCATAAATATTTATTTTAATTAGATTTAAGTTTAGTTTGGGATGGCTTTCTTACTGCTTCTTAAAGCAGCTTTCAAGTATAAAAATTATTTTAAGAAGCAATAAAAAAGCTGTCCCAAATAAAAACTTAATGTATGTACTATTTTAAAATTAAACCTAAGCTACGCCATTTATAAATCCAGTTGATATAAATAAAAACAAAGGACGGATCTGTATTCTGTATAATAACTAATAAGTATGTCTCGTATAATAAATTTTAGTTTTAAAATATGTTATATTAATAAGTTAAATTTAAATAATATTTTTTTATTTTAAAATATATTATATAAATATTTTATACTCAGTTAATATTAAATTTATGATTTTTATTATATTTATTTTTATAAATTTTCTTATAATGTTTGCTTTTTATTTCTTTATGGAAGAACTGTTTTCTAAAGATATATAATGGATTTAAATATATATCTTATTTTATAATCAATTGAAATAAATTAAATTTATTATATAATGAATTTATTTTATATTGATTTTAATTATGAAATTACTATATATTATTTTAAGTTCTTAAGATGTAATATTATAATATTGTGTTTAATGTATGTTAATTTATTATAGTTTTAATATTAGATGTGCACAATTAAATGATTGAGAATTGACAAAAAACTAAAACTATGAGTTAGGGCTTTACTTTAAAGTTAAATATTTTAATGATAATTAAAAAATAAAGTTAATAAGGTATTAATTTATAAATAGTTAATATTTGAATGTTAGGCATATAATCACCCATTTTTTAAACATTTATTTTTATTATATAAAATAAAAATTATAGAAAATGTTTAACCTTTCATAACATAGAAATCATTATATAAAATAAAAATAATAAAAAATGTTGAATTTTTTTTGCTTAGAATGTCGACATCAAGAACACAAGATCAAATCATAATTAGTTCAAAATAATAATAATAAATGAGAGTAATTATAAATTATATTTGAAAAAAGTTCAATTTAATACTTGTTGTCGGGTCCCAACTCCTAGATAAGAAAATTGACGAATTGTGTTAGTTGCTCCATGGCTAACATAAAATTAATTGAACAATCATCAACCATATTTACTTATATACCACCTAAAACTCCCATTTTTCATCTATTCTAACACTCCGAAGTGATATTTCAGATATTAGGAATGTTGTTTAGGTGGTACATAAGTAAATATGATAATTTAGGTGTTAGATATGTAATAACAATAATTTTAGATGTTATATATGTAAAAATCCCATATTATTATTATTGTATTTGAAGAAAGTTCAGTTGTTTATTCAACAAAGACAAAATTATTATTCAAAACAAGAACTAATATCTTTTTTATGGTGAATTGATTAAAGAATTGATAATCAGTAATTCACTTGCAAACAAAATCATTATCAATAGAACAAACATCATTAAATAAAATAGCCTAACTACCACCATCATCTCCCCCTCGATGTAACATAGTCTAATCAAATAAACTAATGCACAGAGAGAGAACTTATTTTAGGAATATTTAAGGAATATCTATGAAGGAGCAATAAAACAAAATATCTTTTTTGTTGAGGTTTCTTTTCCATGCTTGGCGACTTTTAAAAAAGTTTTGCAAGTTATTTAGTGACACATGATTAATTACATCCAAAATTATCATAAAATCAAAATTTAAGTGGAATATAATAATTAATTTCTTTTATGTTATAATAATTAATTCAGTAACTTACTTAATTGAGAATCAAAATTTAATAGCTTGATTAAAAATAATGATAATTTGACCATAATAATATAATCGTCAGATTCAATGAGAATATGGGAGTAAAAAATGACTTGAATCGTCAACCCGATCCGAAAAAATCTGGGTTCGATTTGACTTGTTTAATTAACTGTTCGGATTTCAGTAGTATCTTCTGACCCGTTTATTAAACCGGTCAGATTTGGTTGGGCCGCCAACTTAAGTTTGACCCGTTTAATATTGTTTTCTTAATTTCTTCTTTTAATTGATGTAATCTTCTTATTTTTTTATCATTTAACATAAAATTTATGATTAATATGCTAATAAAAAAATATTTTAATTAAAATAGTTATCGAGTCAGGTTCGGATTGCTAGTGGGACAGGTTTGGGTTCAATTTTTAACCCGTTTATTAAACAAGTCGGGTTCGGGTTGATCTGATTTGGGTTGTTCCAATTTAGGGGCAGACACGAAACCGTTATGTTGACATGTTTTGGCAACACTAAATGAGAACTTGACTGTTTCATTGGTTCATTGATTCAACTGACAAATATAACTAATTCAGGTAAAAGCAGCGGAAATAAAAGAACATTAGGATTTAATGTAGAAAAACTCGAATTTGGAAAAAAATCACAGAGCCACACCACATAAAAAAATCCACTTTGAATATTTGGGAGAATTAGTACAAATCTCTTTTCTCTCTCACTCTCTCTGTGCTTTCCTTCTCTCTTAAACTGTTCTTACACAAGAATAAATAAAGAGATATAATATCAACCACCAAAGGATGTCACCCCTAAGAAAAACGAGAAAAAAATTGCCCAACCTGCTTCAGAGCTCCCCTGTGTCAATTTGGAATGTTGCGGCGCTCAACGCTCTGTCTCAAGTCTGCTTGATAGTGTCGCAGCGTACGATCTTTGCAGCGCTGCATCACTCCGCTCTCTTTCTTTTCTCCAAGCAAATTATGTAGCGCCCGATGCTAGGGTATAGAGTGCCGGGGCGCTCGAGTACAGAGCACCGGGACGTTATACAAAAAAAAGGTGCAAAGCACTTGAACTCAAGTAGGGAGAGGATCCCCCGCACCTCCTAACTAGCACGACAAATATAATTGAGGTATGTGGCAATACTAAAACTAGCTAATTGATCGACATAATTAGATTTCACATAGACTAACATAATGCACATTAATTATTTCTCACTTGAGATAACACTATAATGAAATTAGCCTGCATAATCAAGCAAAATCATGATATTTAAGTATAATTTGCATTTATTTTTTTATTTTGTTATGCAGAGTAAAAAAGGATGAATGAAGATAAATCTATTTGAAGAAAGTGCATGAAACATTTTTAATTAGGGTGTAACTGAGTAAAGTTTGCTCGTGAGTTCGCTCGGATTCAGCTCGATAAGTAGATTATATGTTGAGCTCGATGAACTAATCAATCAAGTTTGAGTCAACCCCAACTCAGCTAGTTAGCTAGTTAAAATAAACACTGACATGATTTTAGTTAGCATTCACGAGCAGTTTAAGTATAAAATTATTAAAAGTATTTAAAAATTATATTTTACATTCTTAGATTATGTGACTTTTTATTATTGCTCTTTAAATTTCTCATTTTTTATCATTTTATTATAATAATTATTTGAATCATAATTATTTTTTTCTTTCATAATAAATGAGCCAGCTCGTGACCTAACTTAAACTCCTATAGTAAAGCTCGAGCTCGAGTTCAAATTCGATTAATTAATTAAGCTCAAGCTCAAGCTCAAACTCAAGTTAGAAGTGACTCGAGCTGAACCAAGTGACTCGAGCTGAACTTATTTCAAATTAAAAAATATATATATTTATAATTTATAATGAAAACTAGCTATACTTATTTATCAAACTATCACACAATTAGGCCAAAGTTTTCAAACTTTGAATGTCAAATAGTTTTTTAAGGATAAAATATATCTCCCGTATTTTATTTAAAATATGATATATGTTTACTTAGAAATTTTAAGTCCATATAAACAAAAGAGAATTCATTCACGTCGAGATAGTGTAGCATTATTCTATGTGCAAAAAAATTTAAAAATAAAATAAATAAACTATCAAATAACTTTTTTGTTAGAAAATTTAAAAATTGGAAACACAAATGTGAAAGGGATTTGCTCATAAAATTAAGATAATAATTTTTAGCATTTTTAATTAAATTAGTTTACAACCACTATCAAATAATTTTATCTGTCACAATAGCAATCACATGATGGGATCTAACATTCTGGAAAAGCTTTGCTTAGCATCCGTTGCTCGCTAATTCTGTACGTTTCCTCGCACAGATTTTCCACATTATTTGTTTTAAGTGTTTGTTATGGTGGCCAAAGTCATTACGCAAATTGCTAACCGCGTAGTTACCATGCCATTTGTTCCTCTGTATTCCTGAGAAGTTGAACTAATTACCAAATCCTTCCCTCAAGTTTACTTCTTCCCCAAGCTCAATGCTCTCTCTCTCTCTCCTCTCTCCTCTCTCCTCTCTCCTCTCTCCTCTCTCTCTCTCTCTCTCTCTCTCTCTCTTGTTCCACACCAAATCGCTAACAACCAAACATTATTGAAACCACCAACTCTTAACGCCATTGGAAAAGATTATACACTACCTTGTCTGACCCAAGACCAACCCACTGGAATGAGACATTATAAATAACAACCATTTGATCTCCACTTTACAGCACAAACCTGATCATTGCATCATCCTCTTTTTTTATTCCTTTGGAGCTCCATATTGTCTTCTTCTACTTGCATCATGGCTTCCCGTACACCCTTTTTCACACTCTTATTCTTTATTGTGCTCATCTTATTGAGCAACTCGGCAAGCCAAGCTGCACGCCTTCTACTAGATCCTCCAACTTTGCCTCAGCCAGAGTTTCAACCGAAACCTGAAGAGCCAACATTGCCGAAGCCTCAAGAGCCAGTAAATCCTAAAGTTGGATTTCCGCCAAAGCTTGAAGAACCAACATTTCCTAAACCAGAAGCACCGCCAAAGCCAACATTACCAAAACCAGAGTTACCACCAAAGCCTGAAGAGCCTACACTCCCAAAGCCCAAGGAACCGACGCTTCCCAAACCTGAACTTCCCAAGCCAGAACTACCACCAAAACTTGCAGAACCAACACTCCCAAAACCTAACCTACCGACAATTCCGAAACCTGAATTGCCACCAAAGCCTGAAGAGCCGACTCTCCCAAAGCCTAAGGAACCAACACTTCCGAAGCCTGAACTTCCACCAATACTTCCCAAGCCTAAACTACCACCAAAGCCTGAAGAACCAATAGTCCCAAAGCCTAACTTGCCGACGTTTCCAAAACCTGAATTGCCACCAAAGCCTAAAGAGCCAACGCTCCCGAAGCCTGAAGAACCAACACCTCCCAAGCTTGAACTTCCACCACCACTTCCTAAGCCAAAACTACCACCAAAGCCCGAAGAGCCAACACTCTCAAAACCTAACTTGCCAATAATTCCAAAACCTGAATTGCAACCAAAGCCTAAAGACCTGACATTCCCGAAGCCTGAAGAACCAACACCTGCAAAGTTTGAACTTCCGCCACCACTTCCTGAGCCAAAAGCACCACTAAAACCCAAAGAACCAACTCTCCCAAAACCTAACTTTCCGATAATTCCAAACCCTGAATTGCCACCAAAGCCAGAACTCCCACCAAAGCTTGAAGAACCAACACTTCCTAAGCCAGAGCTACCACCAAAGCTTGAAGAACCAAAGCTTCCAAAACCCGAGCTACCACCAGTGCCAAAGCAACCAACATTACCCAGGCCAGACATTCCTCCAAAGCCTGAAGAACCGACACTTCCAAAGCCTAAGGAGCCAACATTTCCGAAGCCAGAACTCCCACCAAAGCCTGAAGAACCAACACTTCCTAAGCCAGAGCTACCACCAAAGCCTGAAGAACCAAAGCTTCCAAAACTTGAGCTACCACCAGTGCCAAAGCAACCAACATTGCCCAAGCCAGAGATTCCTCCAAAGCATGAAGAACCGACACTTCCAAAGCCTAAGGAGCCAACATTTCCAAAGCCAGAAATCCCCCCAAAGCCTGAAGAACCAACACTTCCTAAGCCAGAGTTACCACCAAAGCCTGAAGAACCGAACTTTCCAAAACCTGAGCTACCACCAGTGCCAAAGCAACCAACGCTTCCAGAGCTTCCTCCATTACCCAAAGTTCCTTCCATTCCTCATCCAGTGTTACCCCCCAAAACAAAAGAACCATCCCCACCCAAACTTGAAGAGCCACCCTTGCCTAAACTAGAGTTTCCTCCCTTGCCAGAATTGTCAACTTTGCCCAAACCAAAGTTTCCACAAGTGCAGACACAACCCAACCATCCTTAATTCATTATCATTATATTTATCATGCCTTTTTCCACATCAACCAATAGCTGATTCATATTCTATGTTATAGTGTGTGTGATGTTAATTATTGCTTCTATCATTCATGAGATTTATAGCGAGAATTATAGACTATGGAGTGATTTGTATTTTATTGTATACTTTTATAAATTTATTTTTATTAGAGAAATATTCATATGATATATGTATAAATGTTAGTTCCACTTTAATATTTGCCAATATACTATAATGTTAGTTTTTTATGTTTATTTGTTGGCCAATGATAAAGATTAAATGGAAATACATGTTATGCTCATCTATTAATCAAATAAACATATATTCAATGACATTCTTAGATTAGATGTTTTTAAAAAAGTGATCTTAGTTCATCCTTTTCATAAAAAAAAAACCCCAACATTAATCTATAATTAATTATTATTTGTCAGTCTATCACAAAAAAATAAAAAATAAAAAATTCTTGCAACATACAATAAGTTTTTATGATGCAACAAAAAATCTTCATTTCCTAGGAATATCAATTTTTAATTAAGCTTATATCAAAATATTTTAAAATAAAATTCTCTCATTTTTTTAAAGTAGGCAATACATTGCTGCACAATTAGATGTTCTCTTATGTGCTACACCATGAATTAAAAGACACTTGTAAATTGGTTCTTGAACCTCAAATTACTCTATTTAGAACTTGGATTAGCATTGAGTGTTTATTAAAAAAAAATCAAATGCATGTTTGTGTAGTGCATATATATACTTTGGTCAATTTAAGACTAAGACTTCATTTGGGACAGCTTTCTTACTGTTTGTTAAAGCAGCTTTCTTGTAAAAAAGTTTTAGTTCCAGAAATTTTTGTACTAAAAAGCTATTTTAGAAAACCGTAAGGAAGTTGCCCCAAACGAAATCTAAATTTAGATTTTAGAAGCTGATAATTAAGCAATTTGAAATTAATGAACATTGCTTCAATAAAGTTGTATCATTATGCATAACTAGTATGAACTTATAGTACAAGTGATCCTATATGATGTAAGAAGATTTGTGCTTAAATGATGATTTAACTTCTAGATTTTATATAGGCATTGAACCTAAACTAAGAATTATCTAATCAGTCTAAGATTTGAGAAATTCAAGATCAACTGAATGAAGGTACAACAAAAGGATCATTACATCAAGAGTCAAATTGAGTATGACATGTCAATGACATCTAAATCAAGCATTTCTATCTTATATTAGGTTTGATCTCAATGCCACCACTACTATTTTATCTTCGGGCTTCATGATTTATGCTTATCAATTATCAAAGATCTCTACTTCAGGTGTGCGGTTTGCTTATTAAGTTCCAGAACAAAAGATAGACATATATTCATGTTCACCCTATGATCTTTTTTAATTAAATATCCACTTGCTCGCACCATAGAGTTCTATTTATAATTGAACTTAAGCTTTACTTTCAATTAATAAAATAATATATTTAGACTTCTATTCTTAAAAAATTATGCTTATAATCTCTTTATATTGATGAATTTCAATGATAGTCGAGAATTATAATGCAAGCTCCTGATGCCCACTAAGGCTTCGTTGGGGACTACTTTTTTACTGTTTTATAAAGCTTGACTCTAATTGTTCATTATCTCAAGGACATGATGGTCACACATAACGTTGAAAGGCAATTTAGCTAATTTTCTCATCATTCAAGCATGATCAAATTTAATGGTACTCCATTAGGCTTAAAAGGTCAAGCTTATCAGGTGGACATATTATCAATCCAAAAATTAAAGTCAATTCCTATTGCGTGCTAGAATTTTTCCTATAATATAAAAAATGATTGCAACAAATTTTAGTTTTGTTGTAAAATTGGGCAACACGCAGCTCATCATAATCTGTTGGATGGAAACTTTGGTTATTAATTAAGAGATCTTGAGTTCAAAATTTGTCTATATAATGTGTGTATGAATTTGCATTAATTGGTCAAATATAAAAAAAAAGGCGATAAAACCATGAAAATTTATGAGAAAGTGTGATGATTGGGCTGCAAAATCATCAAAAATTATGGGAATATTTGATGATGGTAATAACATCACAAATCCATCACAATTTCTTACAAAATATTTTGCTGACAGGCTTCTTCGATCTTTCTTTCTTTCTTTCCTCACTCTCATGTCATGAGGGATGGAATAAATTTATTCCCGCATAACTTAAATATAATGTATAATTGAGAAAGTTTTTGTTATAATATATTCAATAATGTAATCAACATAAAGAAAAAAATAAAAGAAAAAATAAAAGCGAAATAGATTTATGATATTTGAGTGACAAAGATATGGCTGTTGCAATTTTATATGTTCTCTTGAGCTATGAGGAAGTGCAACCTTTTCTTAGAATATGTTCATAATTGATAAGTTATCAAAAATAGGCTTGATCAAATACGAATCTAAATATACACTTAAAATTTAAACTTCTTGTTGCATGATGGAACATTCGTGGTGATACAGAGATGGAGTATTTAATGTCTTAGCTTTGTATGAAGATCCATCACACAGACAAATAAGAGAGAGAAGTACAATAATCATTAAAGATAATAGAATTTACGTGGAAATTCTAAAATGGGGAAAACCCACGGAGTATCCCCCCACTTGAAATGAATCCACTATTATTTGTTATTGATTACAAATGATGTCCTCCATCAAGGGAAGACGTTCGCATAATGTAGCAAAAATATACATCATATAGAGCACATTATATGATCGAACTTGAAAGTGTCCAGTGGCATGAGAGTCATTATTAAGATATCGTTGGCCTATTTGTTTGGTTAGCAGGACTGTAGTCAAGTGATGGAGGTTGGTGGGACTATAAATGGGCGACAGTAGTCGGAGGGACCATAGTCGGATGATGGAGGTTAGAAGTACCGTAGTTGAGCGACGGAGATTAGAGGGATTGTAGTTAGCGGGCGATTAGATTACAAGTATCAATTGTAGGGTTGAAGTCGAGGGTATGTGAGAGTCCGACGTCACATTAGTGGAACTTTGGGGTCACCCAGTGATTTGGCAAAATTTTAGGCCTTAGGTGGTGGTCCAGTAGAACTCCGGGCCTTAGATGGTTGTTCGGCAGAGCTGAGGATGTTAGGTGGTAGTCTGGCGGAAGTCCGGGCCTTAGGTGGTGGTCCGACAGAAGTCCAGGCCTCAGGTGCTGGTCCGGCAAAGCTGAGGACGTCAGGTGGTGGTCCGGAGGAGCTCAGGACATCAAGCGGTGGTTTGACGGAGCTCAGGGCATCAAGCGGTGGTCTGGCGTAGCTTAGGACGTCAGGTGGTGATCCAACAGAGCTCAGGGCGTCAGGCGGTGGTCCGGCAGAGCTGAGGATGTCAGGCGGTGGTCCAGCGTAGCTGAGGAGGTCAGACGGTGGTCTAGTGGAGCTGAGGACGTCAGGTGGTGGTCTGGCAGAGCTGAAGACGTCAGGTGGTGATCCGGCAGAGCTCAAGGTGTCAGGTGGTGGTCCGACGGAGCTGAAGAGGTCAAATAGTGGTTCGGTGAAGCTCAGGGTGTCAGGCGGTGGTCCGACAGAGCTGAGGACGTCAGGTGGTGATCCGGTAGAGCTCAGGGTGTTAAGCGGTGGTCCGGCCGAGCTGAGGACGTCAGGCGGTGATCCGGCAGAGCTCAGGGCGTCAGGCGGTAATCCGACGGAGCTCAGGGTATCAGGCGGTGGTCTGGCGGAGCTAAGGGCATCAGGCGGTGGTCCGGCAGAGCTGAGGATGACAAGTGGTGGTCTGGCGAAGCTCAGGGAGTCAGGTGGTGGTCTGGCAGAACTCAGGGCGTTAGGCAGTGGTCCAGTGGAACTTCGACGTCAGGCGGTGGTCCGACGGAACTCCAACGATGGTCGAGGAGGAGCAAGAAGGCAAGAGCGATCTCTGATCTCTCTCTTTCTCCTTAGGATTAGGGGGCCCCTTTTCAAGAGGAGAGTGGGCTCTATTTATAGATTTTTGAGAGTGGCATGGCCCGCAAATAGGAGGAAGATCAAGAGTAATTAGGGAGTGGTTTGAATGGATGACCGATGTTGAATCCCTTGATCGTAGACCGTTTGCTGGACATTTGAAGGTCTTAGAGATATCGGATTTTGACAATCTTGAACTCGTTAGATTTGTCTCGTCAAGCTGCTCGATTCGATTATAAGCACGTCATGCTTCGAAACCATTTGGTAATTCAAATTGTGGTTTAAACCTTTCAACAATGCTTCGGGTCCTTGATTTGGACCCATTCGGGCTCAGATTGGGTTGAATTTGGTGTCGTTGGGTTGGTATTTCCAAGACATTCAGTTCGACTATAAGTTTGCTGAAATCGGAGTTTGGATGGTCCCAATTTTAATTTTGAAAGTTTCCAACTTGATTTAGCCTTGAGATTCGTGCCCGATCAAGATAATTTTTCGAGGATGTATCAATTTTCCTCCATTGTGTCTTGTTAAGAGATTGTAGTTAGGTGATCACTATCGCTCGACTATGATCCTCCGACCACTATTACTAAATTGTGATCCTCTAATCATCATTGCTTGAAAACTGTCCTTTGAGCATATTTTTGGACTTCGATCATCTAACTATTACAACATAACTATAGTCCTCTAGTCACTATGGTCCGACTATGATCCTACAACCATCATCACTTGACAATACGCCTCTATGTTGATCCGTGTAAGATCTGTTAGAATCTGATTAAATTTATATTACTTTTTGCTATCCCAAATCAAATTAGTGTAAAGGGCAGAAATGCAAAGAAATATCTACGGTGGCAAAGACCAAAGAGCAGTGAATTAAATTACAAACCATCAAACTACTCCATTCAGGCAATTATTTATTTAATATAATCGGATTTAAAAAAAGATTTTAATTTTTTTATTGACAAGAAAATAAATTACATTCTTTATAAGATAATAATTTTGTTTATTTAGTTGAAATTTTCTCAACTCTAATTTTCAGTTTAGATCTTTCCTCTTTAGTTTTATAAAATTCTATAGAAGAAAGTGTGAATTATATTTTCAAAATTTTGGTATAATTTAGTTAGGCTTTATTTAAGGGTTTCTTTTAAAGGAAAAAAATTTTGAATTTTGAATTGAAGCTGAAAAATCAAATCTAATAGGATTCAATGCTTTCCTAGAGCTTGAAGCTAACAAGGAATGATGAACTTCGGACCCGCTGCTTCCTGCTTGCGTGAGAAGCTCGTGCTCCACTTGTTGTTCGCTTCTCACTGATCGCATGACCTGGCATCGTGCTCCTAGGCCGGCCCGACTCTGATCGCACGCCACGATTCTGCATAGCCCCTATGCTCCTCACCTTTGCACTCGTGCTCATTCAATCCTACTCCCATGTGCAAATAGTGTGAGAACCCAACACCAGTTCCCGCAACCTGACATCGAACAGAGGCAGCCCGCTTGCTTGCCTGCCCGACTCCAGCGACCAGGCCACGATCACAACTAGCCTTGCGCACAAGACCCCGTGGCTCCGAATGAGACTCAAGTCTCGTGCAACCCACCTCGTCACCTACTGCTCGAAAGCTCACATGCCTGAGTGTGATCATCCGTGTGTCTACCCCGAGTTGTGTCCAGCCTGCTTCCTAGGCTATCCGTGCTTCCAATCTGCGCCAAACTTGCTTCGACTCGCGCAGCACCAAGCTCCCGTGACTAGAAACTTCCTCCTTCCGCTTCACCAGGCTTCGTTCGCACACTTGTTGCTGCCTCTTCTTTTTTTCTTTGGACAAGAATCTTTTTCCACCTCCATCTAACTCTGATACTAATTTATTGAGATTCTTGAGTAGAAAGAAGTTTTTGCTGTTCTTGGATTGAGAGGGAGAGAGGGAGGGAAGGGAGAGAGAGGGAATGAAGAACCAAATTTATTAATTTGGCTTGCACACCTAAAACTATTACAACCATATTTATCTATAGAACAAAAGAGCTGAAAGAGTAAAATGCACCTAAGAGCTAACATAACCAAAAATTGGACCAAATCACAATATTTTCCTTCCCAAAAATTTTAAACTTTGATTGCTTCGAATCTAATTTGGTCATTAACATACTTGAATTATATTAATAGGCTCAAAATAAATCGAATCACAATATTTCAAAATTTGAACTCAACTTTTTATCGAATCAAATCTTTATTTTGAGTAATGGTAATTTTGGACCAAATTATAAGTTATTCTTAGTTTTTTTTTTTGGACAGCCG
Organism: Dendrobium chrysotoxum; assembly: GCA_019925795.1. Lineage (NCBI taxonomy): Eukaryota > Viridiplantae > Streptophyta > Magnoliopsida > Asparagales > Orchidaceae > Dendrobium > Dendrobium chrysotoxum. The sequence continues at coordinate 7,831,345 of CM034312.1, forward strand.
TACTGATACCACCAGTACAACAAATTGCTGTAATTGATGAATTTTACCAGCTGTATTAAATACAATTCTTATGTACGTTTCATTGCTCATTGCAAAATATGCGCCATACAAGGTTTGAACAAGAACAGTCAAACTAGAATGCTGATGAAATATGAAATCCTTACTCTGTTTACAATGGAACTTTGTCCTACCTGCTACTTATATTACTACCATACGCGGATAGGAGGTTGAGCTACCAAAGAGAGAGATACAACAGCCACCTAGCCTCTCTCTCCCTCTCTATCTCTCTATCTGATTTTGTCTTCTCTACTCAATTTTCCAACCAAATAGAGATAATTTCTCCTAACAGCATAGCCACCCAACCAGCAACTTCCAAGTCCCAGCTCACTTATAAATACCAGTCGCAGTATCTCCTCTCTCCACACTAAAAGCAAAATGGCTTCCAACACTGCTCTGCTCTTCACAATCTCCCTTCTCCTCGCCCTCGTCTTCTCTAACAATTACTCACCGTGCCACGCCGCTCGCCTTCTGCTTGAAGACACCGAAGAGCCAGAACTCCCTCCTTTCCCAGAAATCCCGCATTTACCCAAACCAGAATTGCCACCTTTTCCCGAGCTTCCTCCCTTCCCTGAATTCCCCGCTTTCCCTAAACCGGAACTCCCTCCATTACCAGAATTCCCCACGCTGACAAAGCAGGGAGAATCTAATTCGGCCAAGGTGGAAGAGCCGAAGCTGCCCGTTCCCGAGCTGCCTCCATTGCCCGAGTTCCCTCATGACTTCCCCAAGCCCGAGCTTCCGCCATTGCCCGAGATACCTCATGACTTTCCCAAGCCCGAGCTTCCGCCATTGCCGGAGATTCCTCATGACTTGCCGAAGTTGGAGCTTCCGCCATTGCCGGAGATACCTCACTTATTGCCAGAAGAGCCAAAGCATCCATAAACTTATTATTGTATTAGCTCAGTGCTGAGTTACGTACAGTTCATCGATCTTTATCATCTTCCTTGTCTTAATTCTGTTTCTAGCTATTGCCTTCGTCTTCTTCGTGACAGATTTGTTTAGTTATGTACGTATGTATCATGATCGATGTTGTTATGATGTTAAGCAGATCACCTGTAGCAGTTGAATATGTCTATTGAGATTATTAACTATATGCACTGCATTGATTTGTATTTCATAATTTCTCGATTTTGTAAGTGAAGTATCGTAATTAATTGTTTTTGTTCTTCCTTCTTGTTGTGACAATCGATCAAAAATGGTGGGGTTGGAGGCTATGATGTGATTCTGCTCCTTTTTTTGCTGATAAATTATGCAGCGAACTCATATTAGGTCTAATTAAGAGTTTGATAAGTAATAAAATTCATGTCCAAAAAAGCATAAAGCTTTTTACACGCATTCACTATCATTTAGGCTTCAAAAAAAAAAAAAGTCTTAGAGTGGCAAAATATATATTTTTTGAACGACAAGATTATCATTCATATTTTAATTCGCACTATAATATTTTGTATTTTAAGAAAGTAAATTATAACCGGTAAGAATATCAAAATCTACTTTGTGCTGATAAAAATATATTTTTACACCTTAAATCTAATGTGGGGCTCATTTAAATATTTTTTATTTTTTTATTCTTGTGGTTTATTCAACTAGGCTTTTGTTAGAATGAGCCCTAAAGCTTTAATTTAGATTTGAATTTTCGTTTTCCTCTTTTATAAAAAATTTGTCCCCTTCAATAACTCTTTTGAAATTTTTATAATTGACTTTGTGCACTTTTATATACTACATGAGATAATTTTTTATCCTTATTAAAAGTACAAAAAATAATAAGCATATTATTTGCCAAATCATTTTAAACTCTAAAAAATAATATAGTTGTTGCGGACTGGAACATTTACGACAGTAGAGAGATATAAAACCTGACATCTTAGTTTTGTACAAAAATCCAGTACACACGCAGATAAAGAGAAGAGGTGCGAGAGTCAGAAGTGATACCAAAATTTTTATGTGGAAAACCCTTAAAAGAGAAAAACCATCGGGGCCTGGCCAAGTTGAAATGATTCCACTAGCGTTTACAGTCAATTATAAATGAGATCCTTCCTTGGGGGGAAGGCTTTGTTTTGATGTAGCAAGTATACATCATATAGAGTGTACACTACAGGAAAATTGCTCAATACCGACAAAATTTTCGGCGGATTTTCAGGCAAATTTTCGACGGATTACGACAAAATATTTCTGACTATTTTTCAAACAGATTTTTCGGCAGATTTTCCGGTGGATTTCCGACGGATGTTTTTCCGGCAAACTTTCCGGCGTAATTTTCGTCGGAAAATTTAATAAATTATTAATTATTTATAGCTTATTGTAATTAATTATAAATTTAATAATTTATTTTAATTAATTATTAATTTAATAAATTATTATAATTAATTGTTAATGTCATAACTTATTTTAGTTATTAATTAAAATAATAAATTTTAATTAATTACAAACTTTAATATTTTATTTTAATGTATTTTTAAATAGTATAAAAAGTTATTAAATAAATAATTAATTTATTATAAATTTAATAACTTATTTTAATTAATTATAAATTTAATAAGTTATTTTAATTAATTATAAATTTAATAACTTATTTTAATTAATTATAAATTTAATAACTTATTTTAATTATTTATTATTTTAATATTTTATTTAAATCTATTTTTATTATAATTTTGTATTATGTTATTTATATAAAAAAGAGTACAATTTCTAACAGTTTTTCATCCACAGGAAAGTGGTGGAGTGTTTGCCAAAAAACAGGTCTCCTCTTCGAATCACACGGCCGTCACGGGCATAGCGCGCGGGCCTCGCTGTGCGGTTGGATCGGGTACGCTGGCGCAAGGGCAGGGTAAGGCTATGCTTGCAAGCCAGCGTACGCTGGCAGGTCGGGCTACGCGGGCACCAGGGTGGGGTCAGGCTACGCTGGCGCCAGGCGGGTCCGGGCTGTGCAGGCGCGAGGGCTAAAGCTGGCGGATTTCAGTTTTTAAAAATTTTTTAGTTTTTCTACCGGACTGCCGCCGAAAAATATTTCCAGCGAACTAATTCCGCCAGAAAATTTTTCCGTCGGTTTTTTTCAACAAATTTTTTTTCTTAACGCTCGATTTACTATCAAAAATATTTTCGCCGGAAATCCGTCAGAAAATTTAGAAATCCACCGAAAAATTCAAAATTTCCACAAAAAAATCTGCTGGTAATACACTATTTTCCTATAGTGGTATTATACGGTGGAAATTAGAAGAACAAATATTGATATATTTGTTTAGTTGGGGGGACCATGTGGACCTCCGAAAGGACTCAGACATCATCGCCCCGCGAGGGGAGACAGTATCTGGCCAATGGAAGGGCAGATTCGATCATGCATACGATTAACCATTGAGGATAGTGGCTCTCACCAGCACACCCCGATGGATAACAATATGTACGATCTAATCACAACGGGTTTCCCCCACCCGATACATTAGCTCGAATGGGGTTTATTTGAGAGTGGGATTCGATTTCCCACGGGCGCAAGCCCCCGTGGTTAATTACATCTCAAGCCGGAGCCTGAGAATACTCTCGATTAAGGATTCTATATTATACTTTCTAAATTGGGATTGGCACATAGGGCGAAGACTAGGAAGTCCTACTCGAAGGGAGAGAGAGGTTCAATTAGGCTTAGTCAACATGCACGGCTCATATCAGCATCCGGAGGGACTAAGGTAGTGAGAAGAAACTGGAGAAAAATAAATGAATCATGCACTCGAAACATGCAGGAGGGAAGGATGGAGGTGGCGTCATCCGTGTGACGCAGATATGTAGGGTTTAGGGTCTCTGGAAGACAGAAGACCTACCTACTGATGAGGCGTACTACGAAACAATAGTAGCCTTGAATCCTAAATCTAATGGGTTTAGTGTTCTACGCAACATTAACACCCGTGTCCTAACTAATGCAATGCAAAAACCTGGACTTACCCCGGCCTGGAAGGGGGAGCCAGCTAACCACCTAATCGCTTTAAAACCATGCTGTCCAGTCATTTATGAAGGATGGGTAGGTGGGTTATAGTTCTCGGAGATAGGGCCGACATCTAGAGGATTTCCTAATTGGCCCCGGACTGATGTTGGGTGAATGCTTCTAGAGCTAATGCAATTAAAATTTTGATTTAGTCAGTTTCTAATGCAATGCATGCTAATTAAAGTATCCGAATCAGGTATGCATAGAAATTTAAAAAGGCTTATAAAAATAATTTTTAGAATTAGACTGGGCTTCCCCAGGTCCGGCACCTCATCCTCATAGGTCAGATTATCCGGACTCTACCCACGGGCGGGGAAGTGTCTTATAGAAGGAAAGAGAGAAATGCAACGATATGCATGCTACCCCGGACGATTCCGGCAATTCCCTAGGTCGTTAAGTTTCTAAATTATTTAAATCTTAAAATTTGAATGTTTAGTTGAGAGTAGAAAAAGTTTTAGTCCTTAAAGAGCCTAACGAAATCCAGGCTAAAACAAAAGCGACATGCAAAACGCCAAGAAACTAAGAAAAGCAAACAATCCTAGAGGCACACAATCATAAAACACATCAAAATTATTCAAACAAATTAATAAATGTCCATAGGCCAACTGCCCTTAATTACAACCCAGGGTCTGCAGAAAATTAAAGTGGCCGGGCACCACTGCCAACAACCCGGATTTCTAATCCTAAGACTGACGCAAGTTATTTTGAGTGGGATACACTTGGTCTTCATCTTCTTGATCTTCTCTTTCTTAGACTCCTTGGATCTGAGCTCCCTCGGACTCCTTGGACCTCAACTTCCTTGGACTCCTCGGGTAGTAGAATAATCCAGATTTGAATTCCCAAACAGAAAAGGACTATCCTCATATTGGGTGTCCTTTTCTCTTTGGGCATCCAACCTTTGGATTCTTGTATCCCCACTCAAAATAAACTTTCACAACTCAATACCAAGTTACAAACCATTTACATTAAATGAAAGCAGTAAATCTAGACTCTCCTGCAAGGTTATCCTAATAAAAAAAAAAATCAACCCAAGCAATTTTATATTATCCCAAGCAATTTATATAGAAATGAAAATACTCATCACAGCCACACTTGGCCATGCTCTTAAATGTTTGAGGGCTAAGCAAGCTCTGGAGCACCTGTAGCAATTTATAATGATTTATTACTTTAGCCCTCATTTATTTAGGGGGGCTGAGCAATTTCTGAAGCACCTGCATAAAACAGCATTAATTAGTATCAACCTCGATCCTAACCTATGGGTAGTCTATCGTGCAATCACATCAATTCCCAGAATGCAGTAAAAGTAAACAAACACACCAATAGTTCAATCACAACATGCAATGAACTCCGGAAAACTCGGCACGCAGCAGAAAAGTAAACACCGGCCTAGCCTAGATCTAGAAGTGGTGCCCTAACAAACCATCTAGATGTGTGTGAAAAGCTGTGTAGCTGAGGTAGATCCTAAAGCTGGGTAGTTAGTTACAGTTGCCTACTGTCCAGGTTGGTTGTAGGTTTGGAAAGGGAAGTTTTAGTTAAAGTCCAAATATTAGTGAATTGAGATTTATCTTAGTTGATTTAATGTGTGGATCAATTTTATTTCTTAGGGTGATAATGTTTAAGGTTTAAATTGCGTTAATGAGTTTTAGGGATTTCGGGGTCCGTCTATACACTAAGTAAAAGGGGGGGTCCAAAATTGACTTTTTGATTGAAGGGTATTCATGACCAGCTAATATTTTTATAAAATACTAGGCCTTAACCTGATCAGTTAGACAGTTAGTATGCCCAATTTGGATTCTCCTATCCAAAGTTATGAATTTCTGAAGTTTTGGTCTTGTTTTGAACTAAGTTTGACCGGGTTATTGACTTTTTGATTTTGGTTGGTTTCTGGGATCTTAATATTTTTAATAAATACTAGACCCTAATGTGAGTTGAATGCCTTTGAGTTTGCTGGATTTGGAGTTTCCTACGCAAAGTTGTGGATTTTAGAAGTTTCGGGCCCTAGACTATAGGCTACGGTTGACCGAAAAGCTGACTTTTAAATTTAAGCTGGTTTCTGGCCACCTGAGATTTTTAATAAATACTAGACCTTAATTAGAGTTAGGTGCCTTTTAGTTTGCCCATTTTGGAATTTTCTATAATTAGTTATGATTTTTAGAAGTTGGGGCAATTAAAGGAATTATCGAAATTGCCTAATTAGGGGTATTTTGGGGGTTTTGGCCCAAATCAGCTCCAAACTGATTGGAATCCCCCCCAAAGGTCAAAAATGACCTAAGAAGGTGTTCCCAAGTGTTTGGGTAAAATTTGGGATTTTTAATAATTTTTAATGATTTAATTAAGGCAAAAAGGTGATTTTTGATTAAAGTTGAATTAAGGTCCAGATTGAGGTCCAATTAAGGGGCCCTAATTATCTAAGGTTGGGGAATGAATTTTGGAGAGTTTGAGGTATTATGGGTATTTTTCTGATTTAAAATGGATTTATTAGATTTTTCTGAAGTTTCTAAGGCTTAATTAACGGGTAGATTAGGGTTTGCTAATTAAGTGTTTTAAAGAGTTCAGAAAATTCCTAGAAAATTCTGAGGGGTTTAGGATGTCACTATGTTTAAGTGTTTCAAATTTCAAGTCATTCGGGGTTCTACCCTAATTCCTGGAATTTTTCTAAGTTCGCTAGACGGGTCCTTAATTGTTGTCCTTAGGGTGTCACTACGTTATATGGGAATGAAATGAAGTAACTAACCCTTAGGCATAATACAGAGGGTAAATGCAGCAAATATAAACACACCAAACCATGTCCTTAGATCTAGGAGAGCCTAGGCTACGTGCTTGTGCAACCTACACATGCAAGGACTACGAAAACACTAAGCAAAGGAACCTAATGAAGTGATTAGTGAATGATTGGGACACAATCACTCACTAATCCTCCTCCCACATGAATTCTGTTCACATATAGGTCCTAGGTTTAAAGTTTCATAAGGGGTAGACTTCCCAAAATTGGGGGATTTAAATAATATGTAATTTTAAAATTATCTTTAAAATACATAAATATTATAAATAATAATAATATAAGTTTAGAAATAAGATAATTGAAAATATTTCAATTCATAAGCATGGGAGGTCTACCAGCCACCAAGGGGGTTTTAAAAATAATTTTTTTTATTTTAAAATAATCAATTATATTAATTAAATAATATTTAAATAATTAAATAACCAAGTAATACAGAAAACATCCAGAAAGGACAGAAGTAGACACAGGGAATAATTTCAAATTAAAATTCATATTTTTTTGAAAAGTTTAAGGTATTGTGCGTCAAAATCCGACTTAAAATGACGAAGTTATGAATTTTCGAAGTTAAATAGGTTTAAAGGTAATTTTTTTAAAATAATTTAAAATAATTAATATTTGAAAATAATTAATAATTTCAAAATAAATCAGATATAATAATATCTGGAATTTTTTAAATTTTAAATAATAATAATTAAAATTATTATATTAATATGAAATAATGAATATTAATATTATAGTGATATTAATATTAACATAATAATATTATTATTAAAAAGAAATAATAATAATAATATTATTAATTAACAATATTAATATAATAATATTAATAATAATAATAATTAATATTATAATAATAATAATAATCATAATAATAATATTATTAAAATAATAATATTATTAATTATAATACTAATATTATAATAATATTAATAATGACAATAATTAATATTATAATAATAAAAATATTAATTATAATAATAATATTATTAAAATAATAATATTATTAATTATAATGTTAATATTATAATAATATTAATAATAATAAATACTAATATTATAATAATATAAATATTAATATAATAATGACATTATTAAAATAATAATAAAATTATTAACAATAATATTTATATTATAGTAATATTACTAATAAAAAAAAAAGTAATAAAAAAAAAATAAAAAAAAAAATAATTATAATAACAAAATTTTAAAATATATATATATATATATATATGTTTATTTAAAATATAATAATAAGAATAGTAATAATAATAATAATGTTTTAGAAAGATAATTTTTAAATAAAGGAATAATAATAATAAAAATAATATATAAAAAAAAAATTTATTTTTTTAAATAAAATAATGATAATAATAGTAATAATAATAATATATTAATAATAGCAATATTATATAATAATAGTAATAATAATAATAATAATAATAAAATAATTAGAATAATAATAATAATAATAATTAAAATAATATTAATAATAATAATAGTAATAATAATAATAAGATTTTTAAAATAGATAGATAAATAATAAAAAAAATAAAAATAAAAAAAAAATTATTCGGCGGCGGGACACGTGTCAGCCCGGGACTGGTTCCGCGGTCCCGGGCAATCATTGCCAATGATTGGGGGGAGAGACCGCGGCGGCGGCGGAGCGGGCCACGTGGCACTCTCGGGTTGGCTCCGCGGTTACGGGCAATCATTGGTAATGATTGCGCCGCCGCGCAATCATTGCCAATGATTGCGGCGGCGCGGACCGCGGCACTTAACCACGTCAGCTCGGATCAGGGCCGTTGATCCCGCGCGGTTTTGAATCAACGGTCCTGATCTTGCCGGACGACGAGCGGGACCACGGGATCGAATCCGCGGTCGGAAGAGAAGCGCGGAACGGCCGAATCAGGACCGTTGATCAGGAAATCAACGGTCCAAGGCTCCGGCCGGCATGCAGACGCCGAACAGAAACCCTAGAATGGATTTTCGCGTCGTTCTCCGGCTCCGATGGACCAAATCCTTTGAAATTTTAAATATACACCATATTCATGAACAGAATTCGTGTGGATGCATTATTTCGATCTAATACGCATTGCGTAGGGACCTATTTAGATCTAAGTGCTTTGACCTATTCTATGGATTTTAGGGATTATACCTTGGGGTTTTGGGATTTCAATGGATGCTCTGAACTTGTAGGCTATCCTCGCACAGGTTCGTAGTTGATCACACGATCAGATGAGCTCTAGATTGGGGGGATCGAGACTTTGGACGTCTAGGGCCTAGGCTCGTCAGGAACTCACCGCCGGCGGGCTTTGACCGTTAGTCTTTGGCTTGGGAAAGGTGGAGGGAACTTGTGGGAGTGTCCTCACAAAATCTCCGAGCCTCAGGGGGTCTAGCGAGAAAGAGAGAGTCAAAAGTCCTTAAGACAAACCCTAAATCCTCTATTTAAAGACTCAAACCTTTGATCAACGGCCTAGATCTATCCTAGGGCTAATTAGGAGGGAAAATAGAAGTCTTGGCCGTGGGTTTAGGTTTTGGATAGATTATGAAAGGGTTAGAGCTTTGAATGGGTTTTAAATGGCTCTTAAAGGGTCAAACCGACCCGTTAGGACTTGGGTTGACTAGGTCAACCATTGACTTGGTCAACCTAGTCAAATGGGCCCAAGGGATGCTAAGGTGGGCCCTAGGAGGGGTTTGGGATGAATTTGAACTTGAATGGACCTATTAAAGCCTATTGGGTCAACCTGGGTTGACCTGGTCAACCAGGTTGACCCAGGACCAAGACTTGGGCCCAATGGGTCAAGCCTGACCCACTGAGTCCAGTGGAGGAGAGAATAGGACTTGGAGAGCCCTGGATTGGGTTTGGATTTGATTTGAACTAGTTTTGACCTCTATGGGCCTAATGGGTCAACCTGGGTTGACCTGGTCAACCAGGTTGACCCAGGGCCTGGGTCTGGGCTCAGCAGACTTGGCTTGACTCCCTGAACCCACTGGGATGGGTCCTGGGGTCTAGCCTGGTCAAATTTGACCAGGTCAGCTCTTTGACCTAGGTCTGGGGGAAAACAGGGGCAACAAACGGACCCCCAACAGGAGTGGCGAACAAACTAGTGAACCGCTCGTGTTGGCGTTGACCGAGTGTGACAAAAGAAGTAGAGTAAAGATGCAAGAGAAGAGCACCAAAAGAGGTGAACGAGAGCACAGGGGGGATCTTCTCCTGGCCTTGCCTTACAGCAAGGGCAGAACCGAGGAGAAGGTGGAAAGCAAAGTAGTAACAGGTCACAAAAAGGTGACAGAGTAAAAGGAGATCCCCTCCTCGCCTTGCCCTGTAGCAAGGGCAGAGCTGAGGGGGAGACCAAAAAATGGTAAGGTAGTAAAGCAAACCAACTATCCATCTGACTGTATCTAAACACCAAGATAGAAGGTGAAAGAGTGGTGAGGTATGCCTTCCAGGGACACTGTCAGGCTCACTCGACCAAGTAAAGTCTGATGTCTGCTTGATCAGAGCAAAACAATCAGGGAAGAAGTAGTGGTGAGGAATGCCTCTCAGGGACACTGTCGGGCTCTCTCGACCGGTAAGTAAAACCAACTACCTGACTGTTCATTTCAAACAGCAGAATAGAAGGTGAAAGGATCCCGTCTCCTCCTGCTCCTTTCGGAATAGTGGATAGGGGTGACTCAATACTTCTGCCTGACCTCAGCAAAAGTAAATAAGTCACGAAATTGGAGTCTGCGTAGTCTTTTACAGAACATCCAGAGTAAAGGGGTGGTGAGGAATGCCTCCCAGGGACTCTGTCGGGCTCTCTCGACCGGTAAGTAAAACCAACTACCTGACTGTTCATTTCAAACAGCAGAATAGAAGGTGAAAGGATCCCGTCTCCTCCTGCTCCTTTCGGAACAGCGGATAGGGGTGACTCAATACTTCTGCCTGACCTCAGCAAAAGTAAATAAGCCACGAAATTGGAGTCTGCGTAGTCTTTTACAGAACATCCAGAGTAAAGGGGTGGTGAGGAATGCCTCCCAGGGACTCTGTCGGGCTCTCTCAACCGGTAAGTAAAATCAACTACCTGACTGTTCATTTCAAACAGCAGAATAGAAGGTGAAAGGATCCCGTCTCCTCCTGCTCCTTTCAGAACAGCGGATAGGGGTGACTCAATACTTCTGCCTGACCTCAACAAAAGTAAATAAGCCACGAAATTGGAGTCTGCGTAGTCTTTTACAGAACATCCAGAGTAAAAGTGGTGGTGGGGAATGCCTCCCAGGGACTCTGTCGGGCTCCCACTCAACCGGGTAAAGTCTGATGTCTGCTTGATCAGAGCAAGACGACCAGGGTAAGGGTCTGATGTCTACCAGAGCGGCAGGACAGTCAGGGTAAAGGTGTGGTGAGCTATGCCTCGCAGGGGCTCTGCGGGGTGCTCCCAACCAAGTAAAGCCTGATGTCTACTCGGCGTATATGCCTGCAGCAGAGCAATCAGGAAAAAAAAGAGGTGGTGAGATATGCCTCCCAGGGGCTCTGTGGGGCACTCTCAACCAGGTAAAGTCTGATGCCTACCCGGCGCATATGCCTGCAGTAGAGCGATCAGGGGAAAGTCATCTCAACCATACCCTAACACGCATCCGTGTAGGGATGGGAAGAGGAGTAGAAAATGGAAAATTTTCAAAGAGAGAAGGGTCGTCTAAGGAGTTTCAAACTAGTGTTTTGGGTACAATGTGGTAGAGGACAAGTCGTCGTGGCCACGAGTATCCAAATACCAGTGAAACTGCCTAGGCGAAACTAAGATCATACAAACCTGGAAGCACCAGAATGATGCCTCGAGAGACCATGGGGAAAGGTACGCCCTCAACAAAGTGTGAGAGGGGTAATCTCATTCCCACTGAGTAGCTAAAGTAGCAAGGAGGACACACTTGCTACAGAAAAAAGGACTATATCAATGAGAAATAATCGTAGAAGACTACAGTGGTACACCCACGTAAGCTAGTGGGACCCTGTAGAGGTGGAAAGCAACATAAACACATCCAAGGGACCGCTCTACAACCAGGAGTCGGGTCACGGCGGGAAAGTATGTCACTCTAAGACAAGTGAAGTGATTTTCTGCTAGAAAATCAAAGTTCACTAAGAAGCGACGCTAACATCTGAGACTCGATGTACTGCATCACAACTAAGAAAGCACACAAGGGTAGCGAGGGGACACACTCGCCACTAAGGGAAGTAACATTACATATGAATGATATTTATGAAAAGCTCACAGTGGTGGTACCCACACAAACTGGTGGGACCCTGTGGGAAGTGGAATAATATCAGTGCATCCGTAGAGCTACCCCAGCAGCTGAGGGTAGAGTACGAATGAGAGAGAGAGTAAAGTAGAAACTGAGTTGATTTTCTGCTAGAAAATCAGAGCTCTCAAGTCAGTGATGCTAACGCCGGTAACCAGGCGTACTGCAACACTACTGGGGAAACAGCTCAGGATGGCGAGGAGACACACTCGCCATTGAGGGAGATGATTTATGAGTAAAATCAATAATCATCAAACATCACAGCGGTAACACTCACCCTGACCGGGGGGGCCCTGTGAGAGGCAGGAGCGACACTACCAAACCCATAGGACTGCTCTAGTAGCTGAGAGCAAGGCAAGGGTGAAAAAGTAGGTCACTAAAAGAAACTGGAGAGCTGATTCCCTACTAGGGAATCAGAGCTCGCGAAGGTGGGATGTTAACACCTTGAGCAAGATGTATCACACCACTAATAAGGACTATCATGATTGTGAAAGACCATAATAATCACAAGTGTAAACTCATCCTTGAAGCAATCGCTCAGACGCTTCGTAGGAGAAGAGAAAGAAAGACTTTGGGGAATTTGAGCTCTTAGAGAGTATTACCGGGTTCCACCTGTGACAAGGGCAACCGGTTTTGCTCTACTGAGAGCTTCCCTCTTTTATTGTATAGGTGCATATTTTTTTATATGTTCACAATCATAGACTAAATATGTCTCGTACTGTCGAAGATAACACCCGGTAGAGGGAACGTTTACCATATCCGTGTGTTACTCCTAGTATGGGACATCCTCTAATGATTGGAACTCAAAGAGGGATATAGGATTGGCTTTGATAACCCAGGCCACATTCACCACATGAATAAAACTGGGGGGACGCTCAGAACACAATTGATATGTGAATGAAATTTAGGTTAGGATAGTGGATCAACATCACCCTCCTTAATTAGCACAGGTTGGTATGGACCCAGTACAAAAGAAGTCTGAATTGGTTTTGATATCCCAGACCACACTTGGGAGCACCAAGTGAAACTGGGGGACAGAGAGGGGGGAAACCCCCAAATTACCAGAACCTAGAAGAGGAAGGTACAATAAATGCGAGACTTTTATCAGTCCTTAAGAATGATCTATAATCAGATGGTGGGGTCAAAATATTTTCGTGCATGAATTTTTAAAAGAATATGACAAGCATTTAAACAAACTCAATAGTGGGACCACTAAGAGATGTTTAAGCCCTTACCAATCAATCTGAGAGAAGTCTGATTCACACATTTTCTAAAGAGTGAAAATTTCATCAGAGAGTAAAAGAACTATTCTTAGAAATGAAAAATTAACCTCTTAATCATCTTGAACCTAAAAAAAAAGGTTCCGAAAGTTCAGCAATATAGGTTGACTCCATCTAAACCCGAAAAGGTTAGGGATTTAAATTTTGCTAACCCAGCTTAAGCTCCATACAAGCTAAGCTGGGCTTTCTCCCTTACATATTCTGAATAAATATCTAATTCAAAAGGGTGTAAATTAGAGAGAGAAACTGGATCTTCTCAATCTTCTTGCATGAAAATATTTTTATATCTAATAGAACATCCTTGCACGATGACGAATCTAAAATCACGATTTTCAAATTCAAGTATCACAAATATCAAGGGGTATGGATTTTCTGAGACTTAGAGATTTACAAGAAAGGGAAGCCATTTACTTATCCACTTTGGGCTCATTTTGAGCCCCTCAACTTAATTTGGCGCACTGCGCACCTTTTAATTACTTGATACACTTTGTGTATCCTTGACTTTATGGCGCATTTTGCGCAACTTTCCACTTTTGATACACTTTGTGTATCTTTGATTTTTGGCGCACTGCGCATCTTTTCACTTTTGATACACTTTGTGTATCTTTCATTTTGTAACTGGCTCCCTTTCTAAATCCCTAAAAAAAAATTTTCTCAGTTGTAAGATTATCCTCCAAACATAAGAGAAGAAAAACTCACTCTCTTGTGCAAGGAAGAAAAATCCACAAAGTAAATCCAATCCTATGATAAGAGTGAACGACTTGAATAAGAAAATTATGAGGTAGATTCATCAGCCTGCGAAAGACACCTATGAGATAGAAAACTGCAAGATGATTGGGAAAATACGCGTCTCTAAATCTAATTTCAATTTGATATAGATTTTAGTTCAAAATAGGAAATCATCCCTAAGCAATGGATGAGAGAGAAGGCATATATTTTTTTTCGAATCATTATAATCGTCCTTCAAGCGCTTAGAGGAGTCAACCACTAATTACTTCATTTTCTAAAGAAGACAGGGGTAAATCTTTCATTAGGAAAAATAAATTTTGTACTTTCTAAGAAAAAAAAATTCTCTAAAAAGTCCACTTCGTGTTTTAAGCTCGCAGACTTTTCTCAGATTAATCTTTCTTTTAAAAACTTTGCATATTAAATTTAAAGATCCCACCATTGAAAATAGAACTTGAATCTGTATTTGGACTGATATGGGTCAAGATCTGGCCTAGAAGAGTTCAGACAAGGGAGATGATAGAGACTAGAGTTTGTCAGTGTACGGATCATGTCATCTCACCTCATCACACCTAAGGATAGCCTCATACTTCTCGTAACAAATATCGTGTGGTAGAGGACAAATCGTCGTGGCCACACAGACTGTCGAAAAGTGAAGAAGCCCCTCCAAAGGGGGGACATATACAGGGGAGTATTTACAGGCGGTAGGAAGACCCCCTCCCTCTCGAAGAGTGAACTCAGGCATAGTACTTTTTCAAGTACTGCCCGTTGATGACAGGCATAGGGTGAACACCATTGGCATCAACGAGTAGGTAGGCACCACCTTCATAAACTTGCTCTACAGCAAAGGGGCCTTCCCAGACAGGCTCGAACTTACCACTTCGGCGACGGCGCGAAATGATAGGTCTGCGTAAAACAAGGACCAACTCGCCAACCCGGAAAGCACGGGGTCGGACAAGGCGATCATGTGATCGAGCCATACGTGCCTGATATAGTTTGAGGTTCTGATAAGCTTGTAGGCGAAGCTCTTCTAAACCATCAAGCTCTTCCATCCGTAGTCGGGCGTTATCTTCGTGGGAAAGATTGTGGCTGACTGCCACACGTAGCGAGGGGAGCTCGACCTCAAGTGGGAGGACGGCCTCGACCCCGAAAGCCAAAGCATATGGGGTAGACTGAGTAGGAGTACGGTATGTAGTCCTATAGGCCCATAGTGCTTCGGGAAGTCTATCGTGCCACTCTCATTTGTTTGCAACCAGGATTTTTCTTATTAATTGCACGAGAGTTTTATTGAATGCTTCCGCCAAGCCATTGGCCTTGGGATAGTAAATTGAAGAGTATCGCCAATTGATGTTATGGCGGCGGGCAAATCTAGCAATTTTGGTGCTTCTAAACGACGGGCCGTTATCTGAAATGATACGGCGCGGGACACCAAAACGATAGACAATATGATCACGAAAGAAACGCATCACATCTTCTGATTTGACTTCCTTAAGTGGCACAGCTTCTGCCCACTTAGAGAAGTAATCAGTGGCAGCTAAAATGAACCTATGGCCCTTAGAGGAAGGAGGGTCAATAGGACCCACTACATCCGTGCCCCAACCCTCGAATGGCCAAGATGATACAGTAGGGTGCAGCGGATTAGGGGGTTGGTGAATCACCGTGCCATGAATTTGGCACTGGTGGCATTTTCTAGCGTGTTCCATACAATCACGGATCATAGTCGGCCAATAGTAACCGAGGCGTTTAATTCTGCCTTTCATTTTTGGTCCGGACTGATGAGCACCGCAAAGACCTTCATGTATCTCGCCCATGACCTTGCGAGCCTCTTCGCCGTTGAGGCAACGCAACCACATTTGGTCGAAAGAGCGTCGATACAAGGTGTCGTTCACATAAGTGAATGATAGGGCTCTCTTTCTGACCTGGGCAGCAAGAGATCTATCATCTGGAAGCCTGCCATGCTTCAAATACTCTATAAAGGGTACTCTCCAGTCTGATTCTTCCTCAACTGAGAACACTGTGAGGGTCTGATCGGGAGAAGACAGGTCTGCGGGGCGTAGGGCTTGACGGCACTGGACAACGATAGACAGTGGGTTGCCAGTTGGGTCAGCCAGTTCCTTTGCTAACTTAGCTAATGCATCTGCCTTGCCATTGGCAGATCTAGGGATTTTAGCTAAGGTCACTTCAGGAATCAAACACAAGAGCTCCATTGCCTTGCTGTGATAAGGCGAGAGCTCAGGTTTAAGCACTTTGTAGACTCCCGCTACATGATTTATGATCAGTTGTGAGTCTCCAAAGATTTTCACCCGCATGACATTCATCTGAATGGCCAACTCTAGTCCCAAAATCAGAGCTTCGTACTCAGCTTCATTATTAGTACGAGATTCTGAAAGACTGTAGGAATATCTCAGAGTGTGACCTTCGGGGGATACGAAAATGAGGCCCAGACCTACCCTAACTATAGGAGTTTCATTCGGGCTCAAGGCTCTAACGGACGACGCACCGTCAAAGTAAAACTCCCAAGTAGGGGACTCCTGCTCCACCACACTCATGATTAGCTCGTCAGGCAGCTCATCATTGAGTGGGGAGTCTGCAGGGATCGGGTGAGCAGCAAGAAAATCAGCTAGAGCCTGTCCTTTGACGGCCCGCTGCGGGACGAAAGTGATGTCAAACTGCAGCAAGATCATAGACCATCGTGCCAGACGACCTGAGAGGGTCGGACGGGTCATCAGATACTGCAAGGGGTTGACTCGAGAGATTAGGTTGACCTTATGTGAAAGCATATAATGCCTAAGCTTCTGTACCGCGAAGATCAAAGCTAAACACTGCTTTTCCATCGCGGGGTACTTCAGCTCTGCGGGTATCAACCGTCTACTGAGGTAGTACAAGGCATTCTCCTTGCCTTCCTCATTTTCTTGAGCCAATAATGCACCCAAGGACTCATCCAGGGCCGTAGTGTAGAGAATTAACGGCCTCCCTGGGATGGGTGCAGCTAAAACAGGGGGGTTTATCAGGTAGCGCTTTATACTCTCAAAGGCCTCCTGACAACGCTCATCCCAGTGAAAGCGGGCGTCTTTCTTTGCCAGGGCAGCAAAGGGGTGACATCTACCAGACAAATTGGAGATAAATCTCCGCAGGAAGGCTAGCTTTCCTTGAAAAGACCTTAGCTGGGTAAGGCTTTTAGGGGGTTTTAGATCTACTATGGCTTTGATCATGGAAGGATCAATCTCAATGCCACGGTAGCGAACTATAAACCCCAGGAACTTTCCTGCACTAACTCCAAATGCGCATTTTAGAGGGTTCATTTTCAAATCATATTTGCGTAGGCGTTCAAAAACGATTCGTAGATCTCGAAGGTGATCTCCACGGACCTTGCTTTTGACTACCAGATCATCCACATAGCATTCAACTTGCTCGTGTATCATCTCATCGAAGATAACAGTCATAGCCCGTTGATAGGTGGCCCCGGCATTCTTGAGACCAAAGGGCATCACCTTGTAGCAGAACACACCTATAGGTGTGCGAAACGCAGTAAACTTTTCCTCTTCGGGGTCCATCTTTATCTGATTGTAACCAGATGAACCATCCATGAAGGAGAAAATGCTATGGGACGACGCTATATCCACCATAAGCTCGGGGATAGGAAGAGGAAAATCATCCTTAGGACATGCCTTGTTTAAATCACGAAAGTCGATACAGACACGAATCTGCCCGTTCTTTTTTCGGACTGGAACAATGTTGGCAAGCCAAGTAGGGTACTTCTCTTCACGAATGAGATCGGCCTCTATAAGCTTCTTAGTCTCAGCGATCACCTGTTGTTCTATTTCTAACCTCATCCTGCGAGGTGCTTGTTTAACAGGGATTGCATCAGACTTAATGGCTAGTTTATGGACTGCTACATCTGGATTTAGACCAGGCATCTCGGTGTAGTTCCAGGCAAAGCAATCTTTAAACTCTGAGAGTAGCTCGATATATTCTTGAGCCTCTGAGTCAGATAACAAGACACTATGAAAAATAGGTCTAGGATCTGATTCAGTGCCTAAGTTTACCTCATACAATTCGTCCATGGCAGAAGTGATGCCATCTTCAAACTCTTGAGGAGCATCGAGTACTCTATTCTCATCATCACCCGGGTCTTCTTTATCGGTAAGAGAAACAACCGGGTATGAGCGGGAAACCGTTCGGATGTTAGCATGGTTAGGTGAGCTCTGCTCGATATAACCTAAACCTTGCTTAGTTTGAGGCATATCAGTCCGCCAAACACGAGCCTGTCGTAGAGCTTGTTCATCTGACCAAGTCGAGATGACTGCACCCCGCTCTACACAGTCTTCCACGAAAGGGGAAAAATAACGAGGGGCAGTTGTGACCCTGTTATCTATAGCGGTCTCCGCTGAACCCTGACTCCCAGGACCCAGTGGGGCACCTACACTATGGGATAACGAGGCACACTCACTAGCTCGTGGTGGCACAAAGGTTTCGTACAGAGGAGGCGGAGGGCGACCTCTAACTTGTAATGCACCACCCTCACTAGTGGAGGGGGTAACCAAAGATCTTTGGTGAGACTGCTCAACTCTTATTCCACGTATCTGACGGGAAAGGGACTGTTGACTAGTGGTCTGACGTCGGGGGTCTACTTCCTCGTCTGAACCACTGTCAATAACTAAACCACCCTCGGGTATCAGGTACCTACAAAAGGTAGGCAGTGAACTATAATCAGTGAAGTCCGGGGCTGGTGAGGGAGCTGAGCGATGAGGAGTAGTGATCATCTCATCGTCAGAGGAGTCGGACTCGACAGTCAAAGGAGAAGCATAAAGATATGAGGGAGGAGGGATTTGAGTATCGTAGTTTCACGGCGGGCGAGTCGATCCTCTACCTCTACCTCTACCTCGCTCTCCCCTACCTCTACTAGGGGGAACATCGTGCCCAACTGCAAATTGGAAAGGAGATCTAACAGGATCTGCAGTGGAGGTATCTGCCTCAATACTAACCTGTGACGGACCTTGCGCAGGTAGCTGTACAGGACCCTGTACAGTACTGGCAGGTGTCACTGATGACTGGGCAGAAGGAGGTTTACTCTTCTTACGAGGTATGTAATGCTCAGCATCATCGTAAATAGAGACCTCATGCACGGAAAAGGGTTGGGTATCCCCGGGAATGGAGTACTCGACTTCATTCCTCATATACTTCATACATTGGTGCAGGGTGGAGGGCACCATTCCATACTCATGAATCCAGGGCCTTCCTAAGAGAGCCCTGTATGAAGTATCTGCCTCGATCACATGAAACTTCGCCTCAGTAAGGAAATTTCCAAACTTCAGGGGTAGGGTGATAGACCCTAGGGCACGCTGTCCTTGGTCATTGAAGCCTTTCAACATAATCTTATCGGAGGTTAACTTCAAATGACCCAGGGAGAGGCTCTTCAAAGTTTCATAACTCAGGATGTTTACTGAAGCTCCTTGGTCAATGAGGACCCTGTTCAACTCATAACCATTGACTTCAGCGGTGACATACAAAGGACGATTGTGATCAGAGGTACCCAAGAGGAGATCACGATCTGAAAAGGTAATGCACGGCATCTCTCTCAAAAGGCATGCATCTCCAACAGATTCGGAAGCAAAGAAGGCTTGATAGGACTCTGGCTCGAGTAGTGCTTTTACCAGGGTCTCTCTCAAGTCAGAAGACATCATCAAAGCGTCATAGACACTGAGAAGGGCAGGAATTTTCCTTAAATGGGCCAACACATTGTAATCGACCTCCAGCTGAGGGCCTTTCCCTTTCTCCTTAGACTGCTCTTGGGAGGAAGGGATAGGATCGTCCTGCTGGGTAACAATGTTCTTATCTTTCTCTTTTGTATTCTTAGCCATCCTAGGTGGAAGAACCTTCCCTGAACGCAAGTGAACTTCCTGTATCGAGTCATCTTTGACAGGAGATTCACTTGGTTCAACGGTGATGGCATGTGTTGGCTCCAAGGAAAGTGACTGGAGTGGGTTCTCGGATTCATCTTCTGAATCCATGTAACAACCACCCTCCGGAATCATAAAGACTGGTTCCTCATCACACTCAGACTCTTCATCACATACAGAACCATCATAAGAAACATGTAAAATATTGAAAGAGCGAGCGCTAGAAGAAATAAAAGTAGGAGCAGAACACCAGAAGTAGCCAGAATCACCTTCTTCTATTATTTCATCATCAGTTGAAGGGAGAACGAAATCCTTCAGCGTAAGTGCCGGAAGGCGTCCCGTCTTCCCCTCAGAAGTTACAACAAACTTTTCCTTTTCATACATCTTTTTATTACATAAAATAGGAAAAGAAATGTGCTCAGTAGGCACTACAACAGAAGAAGAAAAAGGAAAAGGTGCTGGCGAAGAAACTGGGCTGGCAACTGTCGATTTGGCCTGGGTAGGCCTCCTCTCAACTGCCTCTGAACTCTGAACTGTCTGCCGGATCATCTGCCTCGTCTTCCGAGAGAGTGCTAACTGCCACTCCCCCTCAGAACCTCTGGGTGATCTACTGCGACTGCTCTGTCTGCCACTCTGGCTGTCACTACAACTACTGGAGCCCGAGATCATCTGAACTGTCTGAGGTGTCTTGCCCTTGGGCTGAACCAGGTCGCTGTCCTGTAGGTGGATCTGCCCACTAGCCATGAGCTTCTCAACTTTGTCCTTGAACACATAGCAGTCTTCTATAACATGCCCGATATGTCTGTGAAATGGACAATAGAGTGGGTGTTCTGTCTGCCCTTCCTCTTCCACTCTATTGTTGTTCGGGAATGTTAAGATGTTTCTCTTAGTAAGGAACTTGAAGATCTTCATCACACTTTCCCTTTTAAAGGGATATTCCTTACTAAGCTTCTCCCGTAGGTACTGCTGACTCTCTGGGGTCCTACGGGAGGGTCTAGACTGCACTGCTGACTGGCCCGGTGTGTGAGACTGCTGAGGTGGTGCTGAACTGACTAAGGGCTTCTTGCCCTTATCTGATGGTCCATAAGTACTGTGTACCTCCCCTCTCCTAGGTGGAGGTGCTCCTGATGACTCCTGCCGCTGAGGTCTACGTGAAGGTTGACTCTCAACCTTAGGAGGGACTGCATCGGGTATGCTGTCCTGCAAACTGATCACCTTTGTCAACAACTTCTGAAAGGTTCTGATGCTGAAACCCTTCAGATAAGGTGCTATCGGACCATCTATGTTCTTTAATAAAATTTCTACTGCATGCTGCTCCTGTAACTGGGGCTCACACTGTAGGCTGAGGTTCCTCCATCTGACTATGTAATCTGGGAGAGGCTCTTGGGGCCGCTGTCTAGTCACAACTAGCTCTCCAACTGTAACTCGGTGCTCTGCACTGACAAACCTCTGAACAAACAACTGCTCCAGCTCTGCAAAGGTGCGTACTGAATCGTTGGGGAGGTCGGCGTACCAGGCAAAGGCCACCCCAACTAAACTGCTGACAAAAAGTCTCAACATCAGTGCATCGTTCCCTCCTATGTTGCAACAGATGGCTCGGTACTGGGCTACGTGCTGCCTCGGGTTCCCAAACCCATCAAAGACTCTGAACCTAGGAGGGACAAAACCAGGGGGGTAGGGCTCGTGCTCGTACTCTACTGGGTAAGGACGCCCCCTGCTAACTACCTCTCCAGACTTCCTGGAGGAAATGGCCTGCTCGACCTTCTGGGCAATCAGATCCTGAATCTGTCCGGCTGACAACTGAACTGACTGACTCTGGACTGGGGTAGTAAAAGCAACTGCCGTCGGTGCCACCGGAACTGCTCTCTGGGCCCTGTCTACTCCCACAGGACCTGGTGCTACTACAGGTGGTGCTGCTGGCTCGTCCCTGGACGTAGCAGGAGTGCCTACGCCCATCATCTGGGGCATCGCCCCCAAAGCTGTCAACTGAGCTGTCATCGCTGCCATGGCCCTGGCCATCTCTGCCATCTGAGTCTGTAACTGTAGTACTGTGGCATCTGTCTCAACTGACCGGGGAGATCCTCCTACCTCAGCTTCTCCCTGCTCATCATCATCATCTGCCTCCATCTGCTCATCTGAGTGGCCACGTCTCGTAACCACGCATACTCTGTGTACCGGTATATCTCCATCTGACTCCTCCTCGAGTAAATCATCCTCAAGTGCATCATCCTCGTAGAGGGTCTGATGGAAGTCCTCTGCATACGGACTCAAAGGGGAAGAAGTCTCGTAAGGGCTAAGGGCTGGCTCAGCCCGAACCGGTGAACCACTAGGAGAAACTGTAGCATCATCGTCCGTTGCTGCATCACAGACCATCGGAACTGCCTCTGATCCGGAAGGAACAACTGCCTCTAACTGCTCAACTGCCTGAACTGGCTGTACTGCATCGACAGGGGACTCTGCCTGTCGTCGTCTCCACACCCATCTACTGCGACGGGGCCCAGTAGGGGCAACTGACTGCTGCGGAGCTACTACAACTGAAGGGAGCTGGGGTCTGGGGGGCTCCAACTGCTGCCTCTGTCCATGACGACGTGGGCGTCGTCCAACAACCGGAGTAACTGTCTGTGGTCTCGCCAACGGAACTGAACTGACAGGCTGTCTGGGTGGCTGTCCTCTCTGCCACCTGTACCTCTGTCTAGCAGTCTGTCTCTACAACTGAACGGACGCCTGAGAAATCTGGTGGAGTAACCTCTCTCGACTGACAGGGCCTCGACCCCGCGCTAAGCGGATAATACTCCGAATCCTCTGAGAGAGGGTTCGAGCAGCATCATTCCTGGGGACCCTAGCGCGTGGTAAAGTAGTAGCGACAGGAGGGGCCGCCGCAATGCGAGCAACGTCCTCCTCGTCACCACTATGTGTCAATGGGGAGAAGCGTCCTCCCTGAACCGCTGCTATCTCAGGGGCAACTGTAACGTCCGGGGTAGGGGAAACTGCAACTGGTCGTGGTGCCCGCTGCCTAGGGACCACTCTCCTCTGAACTGGCTCCTGGTGAGCCAACGAATCTGCCATCCGCTGTCTATCTGCCTCGGATGCAGCCAACCGAAGTCTACGGTTTCTATTCCTCCGGGCCCTTCTCCCAAGGCCGGAGGCGGAAGACGAAGCAACATCTGAACCCACCACTTGAGTGGCAGGGGGAACAGGAAGTACGGGAAGTGTCAGGGTCTGCACGAGGGTCTCTGGGTGAGACAGTCGAGCGAAAGCTGAAACCCGACGGGAGGAAGGCGAAGGAGCCTCGGTCTGGGCACCCCTTTTCCTGGAGGAAGAAGGAGGGGGAACCCGAACACGAGCTGCCTCTGCCGGAGTAACAACAGTGGTAACTACTGTCTGCCGGCGCTGAGGGGCCGGGGCAGTCTGAACAACAGGTGCAGTAGGCACTGGTCGCCTAACCGCTGGACGAGGGGGCTGAACTGGGAGTGGTCCAGGCACTGGCTGCCTAACCACAGGGTGTGCCAGCTGCACACGAACAGGAGTAGGACGAGCAGGTGCCCGGGCTGTCCGCCGAGCAACTGGACGTCCAAAAGGTCGCATGGCTGCGCGAGCTCTCCTCTGGGGAGGAGAGTAGGCAGCAGCCTCAGCAGGGGTCGGCCCGCCGAGAGTGACGAAGCCCGAGTCAGTGAAGGAACCAAAAGTGATTCCTCCAGCGGGAGGACTGGTTAGTAGGAACTCAGGAAGTGTCACCCGTGCGTCAGAACCAAAACTGAAAGTAACAGAAGGCACGAAGGAAGCCATGGCACTGTCTGCCAAGAAGAAGAAAAGAAATTTCAAATGATTAGTAAAAATAATGAGAAGAGGAATGATAGATAAGGGACGGAATGACCTAGAAAGTCCGAAGGAAGAAGGCTTAGCCAGGGGGGAACACTAGCTAAGAAGAACGGAAAGAAAGAATCCTAGCTAGGGGGGAACCCTAACTAAGAAAAAGAAGAACGATCCTAACTAAGGAAGGACCCTAACTAAGAGTGGGACGGACCTAATCTAAGGAGTACCAATCCCGGAGTACACACAAGAGAGAATAATATAGAATCCAAAGATGGAGAGAGAAACCTGTCCCACCGTGGTCGCCAGAAACCTGTGGACCTCCGAAAGGACTCAGACATCATCGCCCCGCGAGGGGAGACAGTATCTGGCCAATGGAAGGGCAGATTCGATCATGCATACGATTAACCATTGAGGATAGTGGCTCTCACCAGCACACCCCGATGGATAACAATATGTACGATCTAATCACAACGGGTTTCCCCCACCCGATACATTAGCTCGAATGGGGTTTATTTGAGAGTGGGATTCGATTTCCCACGGGCGCAAGCCCCCGTGGTTAATTACATCTCAAGCCGGAGCCTGAGAATACTCTCGATTAAGGATTCTATATTATACTTTCTAAATTGGGATTGGCACATAGGGCGAAGACTAGGAAGTCCTACTCGAAGGGAGAGAGAGGTTCAATTAGGCTTAGTCAACATGCACGGCTCATATCAGCATCCGGAGGGACTAAGGTAGTGAGAAGAAACTGGAGAAAAATAAATGAATCATGCACTCGAAACATGCAGGAGGGAAGGATGGAGGTGGCGTCATCCGTGTGACGCAGATATGTAGGGTTTAGGGTCTCTGGAAGACAGAAGACCTACCTACTGATGAGGCGTACTACGAAACAATAGTAGTCTTGAATCCTAAATCTAATGGGTTTAGTGTTCTACGCAACACTAACACCCGTGTCCTAACTAATGCAATGCAAAAACCTGGACTTACCCCGGCCTGGAAGGGGGAGCCAGCTAACCACCTAATCGCTTTAAAACCATGCTGTCCAGTCATTTATGAAGGATGGGTAGGTGGGTTATAGTTCTCGGAGATAGGGCCGACATCTAGAGGATTTCCTAATTGGCCCCGGACTGATGTTGGGTGAATGCTTCTAGAGCTAATGCAATTAAAATTTTGATTTAGTCAGTTTCTAATGCAATGCATGCTAATTAAAGTATCCGAATCAGGTATGCATAGAAATTTAAAAAGGCTTATAAAAATAATTTTTAGAATTAGACTGGGCTTCCCCAGGTCCGGCACCTCATCCTCATAGGTCAGATTATCCAGACTCTACCCACGGGCGGGGAAGTGTCTTATAGAAGGAAAGAGAGAAATGCAACGATATGCATGCTACCCCGGACGATTCCGGCAATTCCCTAGGTCGTTAAGTTTCTAAATTATTTAAATCTTAAAATTTGAATGTTTAGTTGAGAGTAGAAAAAGTTTTAGTCCTTAAAGAGCCTAACGAAATCCAGGCTAAAACAAAAGCGACATGCAAAACGCCAAGAAACTAAGAAAAGCAAACAATCCTAGAGGCACACAATCATAAAACACATCAAAATTATTCAAACAAATTAATAAATGTCCATAGGCCAACTGCCCTTAATTACAACCCAGGGTCTACAGAAAATTAAAGTGGCCGGGCACCACTGCCAACAACCCGGATTTCTAATCCTAAGACTGACGCAAGTTATTTTGAGTGGGATACACTTGGTCTTCATCTTCTTGATCTTCTCTTTCTTAGACTCCTTGGATCTGAGCTCCCTCGGACTCCTTGGACCTCAACTTCCTTGGACTCCTCGGGTAGTAGAATAATCCAGATTTGAATTCCCAAACAGAAAAGGACTATCCTCATATTGGGTGTCCTTTTCTCTTTGGGCATCCAACCTTTGGATTCTTGTATCCCCACTCAAAATAAACTTTCACAACTCAATACCAAGTTACAAACCATTTACATTAAATGAAAGCAGTAAATCTAGACTCTCCTGCAAGGTTATCCTAATAAAAAAAAAAATCAACCCAAGCAATTTTATATTATCCCAAGCAATTTATATAGAAATGAAAATACTCATCACAGCCACACTTGGCCATGCTCTTAAATGTTTGAGGGCTAAGCAAGCTCTGGAGCACCTGTAGCAATTTATAATGATTTATTACTTTAGCCCTCATTTATTTAGGGGGGCTGAGCAATTTCTGAAGCACCTGCATAAAACAGCATTAATTTTTTTTTTAAATCATGATTATTGCCCCCCTTATATTTAGCGCTGCATGAGCATGGCCACCTGCAGAAAATATCATTAGTATCAACCTCGATCCTAACCTATGAATGGCCAATAGGTCAATCACATCAATTCCCAGAATGCAGTAAAAGTAAACAAACACACCAATAGTTCAATCACAACATGCAATGAACTCTGGAAAACTCGGCACGCAGCAGAAAAGTAAACACCGGCCTAGCCTAGATCTAGAAGTGGTGCCCTAACAAACCATCTAGATGTGTGTGAAAAGCTGTGTAGCTGAGGTAGATCCTAAAGCTGGGTAGTTAGTTACAGTTGCCTACTGTCCAGGTTGGTTGTAGGTTTGGAAAGGGAAGTTTTAGTTAAAGTCCAAATATTAGTGAATTGAGATTTATCTTAGTTGATTTAATGTGTGGATCAATTTTATTTCTTAGGGTGATAATGTTTAAGGTTTAAATTGCGTTAATGAGTTTTAGGGATTTCGGGGTCCGTCTATACACTAAGTAAAAGGGGGGGTCCAAAATTGACTTTTTGATTGAAGGGTATTCATGACCAGCTAATATTTTTATAAAATACTAGGCCTTAACCTGATCAGTTAGACAGTTAGTATGCCCAATTTGGATTCTCCTATCCAAAGTTATGAATTTCTGAAGTTTTGGTCTTGTTTTGAACTAAGTTTGACCGGGTTATTGACTTTTTGATTTTGGTTGGTTTCTGGGATCTTAATATTTTTAATAAATACTAGACCCTAATGTGAGTTGAATGCCTTTGAGTTTGCTGGATTTGGAGTTTCCTACGCAAAGTTGTGGATTTTAGAAGTTTCGGGCCCTAGACTATAGGCTACGGTTGACCGAAAAGCTGACTTTTAAATTTAAGCTGGTTTCTGGCCACCTGAGATTTTTAATAAATACTAGACCTTAATTAGAGTTAGGTGCCTTTTAGTTTGCCCATTTTGGAATTTTCTATAATTAGTTATGATTTTTAGAAGTTGGGGCAATTAAAGGAATTATCGAAATTGCCTAATTAGGGGTATTTTGGGGGTTTTGGCCCAAATCAGCTCCAAACTGATTGGAATCCCCCCCAAAGGTCAAAAATGACCTAAGAAGGTGTTCCCAAGTGTTTGGGTAAAATTTGGGATTTTTAATAATTTTTAATGATTTAATTAAGGCAAAAAGGTGATTTTTGATTAAAGTTGAATTAAGGTCCAGATTGAGGTCCAATTAAGGGGCCCTAATTATCTAAGGTTGGGGAATGAATTTTGGAGAGTTTGAGGTATTATGGGTATTTTTCTGATTTAAAATGGATTTATTAGATTTTTCTGAAGTTTCTAAGGCTTAATTAACGGGTAGATTAGGGTTTGCTAATTAAGTGTTTTAAAGAGTTCAGAAAATTCCTAGAAAATTCTGAGGGGTTTAGGATGTCACTATGTTTAAGTGTTTCAAATTTCAAGTCATTCGGGGTTCTACCCTAATTCCTGGAATTTTTCTAAGTTCGCTAGACGGGTCCTTAATTGTTGTCCTTAGGGTGTCACTACGTTATATGGGAATGAAATGAAGTAACTAACCCTTAGGCATAATACAGAGGGTAAATGCAGCAAATATAAACACACCAAACCATGTCCTTAGATCTAGGAGAGCCTAGGCTACGTGCTTGTGCAACCTACACATGCAAGGACTACGAAAACACTAAGCAAAGGAACCTAATGAAGTGATTAGTGAATGATTGGGACACAATCACTCACTAATCCTCCTCCCACATGAATTCTGTTCACATATAGGTCCTAGGTTTAAAGTTTCATAAGGGGTAGACTTCCCAAAATTGGGGGATTTAAATAATATGTAATTTTAAAATTATCTTTAAAATACATAAATATTATAAATAATAATAATATAAGTTTAGAAATAAGATAATTGAAAATATTTCAATTCATAAGCATGGGAGGTCTACCAGCCACCAAGGGGGTTTTTAAAATAATTTTTTTTATTTTAAAATAATCAATTATATTAATTAAATAATATTTAAATAATTAAATAACCAAGTAATACAGAAAACATCCAGAAAGGACAGAAGTAGATACAGGGAATAATTTCAAATTAAAATTCATATTTTTCTGAAAAGTTTAAGGTATTGTGCGTCAAAATCCGACTTAAAATGACGAAGTTATGAATTTTCGAAGTTAAATAGGTTTAAAGGTAATTTTTTTTAAAATAATTTAAAATAATTAATATTTGAAAATAATTAATAATTTCAAAATAAATCAGATATAATAATATCTGGAATTTTTTAAATTTTAAATAATAATAATTAAAATTATTATATTAATATGAAATAATGAATATTAATATTAT
Organism: Dendrobium chrysotoxum; assembly: GCA_019925795.1. Classification (NCBI taxonomy): domain Eukaryota; kingdom Viridiplantae; phylum Streptophyta; class Magnoliopsida; order Asparagales; family Orchidaceae; genus Dendrobium; species Dendrobium chrysotoxum. The sequence goes on from CM034312.1 coordinate 7,859,765, forward strand.
AGTGATATTAATATTAACATAATAATATTATTATTAAAAAGAAATAATAATAATAATATTATTAATTAACAATATTAATATAATAATATTAATAATAATAATAATTAATATTATAATAATAATAATAATCATAATAATAATATTATTAAAATAATAATATTATTAATTATAATACTAATATTATAATAATATTAATAATGACAATAATTAATATTATAATAATAAAAATATTAATTATAATAATAATATTATTAAAATAATAATATTATTAATTATAATGTTAATATTATAATAATATTAATAATAATAAATACTAATATTATAATAATATAAATATTAATATAATAATGACATTATTAAAATAATAATAAAATTATTAACAATAATATTTATATTATAGTAATATTACTAATAAAAAAAAAGTAATAAAAAAAAAAAAATTATAATAACAAAATTTTAAAATATATATATATATATATATATATATATATATATATATATATATATATATATATATATGTTTATTTAAAATATAATAATAAGAATAGTAATAATAATAATAATGTTTTAGAAAGATAATTTTTAAATAAAGGAATAATAATAATAAAAATAATATATAAAAAAAAAATTATTTTTTTAAATAAAATAATGATAATAATAGTAATAATAATAATATATTAATAATAGCAATATTATATAATAATAGTAATAATAATAATAATAATAATAAAATAATTAGAATAATAATAATAATAATAATTAAAATAATATTAATAATAATAATAGTAATAATAATAATAAGATTTTTAAAATAGATAGATAAATAATAAAAAAAATAAAAATAAAAAAAAAATTATTCGGCGGCGGGACACGTGTCAGCCCGGGACTGGTTCCGCGGTCCCGGGCAATCATTGCCAATGATTGGGGGGAGAGACCGCGGCGGCGGCGGAGCGGGCCACGTGGCACTCTCGGGTTGGCTCCGCGGTTACGGGCAATCATTGGTAATGATTGCGCCGCCGCGCAATCATTGCCAATGATTGCGGCGGCGCGGACCGCGGCACTTAACCACGTCAGCTCGGATCAGGGCCGTTGATCCCGCGCGGTTTTGAATCAACGGTCCTGATCTTGCCGGACGACGAGCGGGACCACGGGATCGAATCCGCGGTCGGAAGAGAAGCGCGGAACGGCCGAATCAGGACCGTTGATCAGGAAATCAACGGTCCAAGGCTCCGGCCGGCATGCAGACGCCGAACAGAAACCCTAGAATGGATTTTCGCGTCGTTCTCCGGCTCCGATGGACCAAATCCTTTGAAATTTTAAATATACACCATATTCATGAACAGAATTCGTGTGGATGCATTATTTCGATCTAATACGCATTGCGTAGGGACCTATTTAGATCTAAGTGCTTTGACCTATTCTATGGATTTTAGGGATTATACCTTGGGGTTTTGGGATTTCAATGGATGCTCTGAACTTGTAGGCTGTCCTTGCACAGGTTCGTAGTTGATCACACGATCAGATGAGCTCTAGATTGGGGGGATCGAGACTTTGGACGTCTAGGGCCTAGGCTCGCCAGGAACTCGCCGCCGGCGGGCTTTGACCGTTAGTCTTTGGCTTGGGAAAGGTGGAGGGAACTTGTGGGAGTGTCCTCACAAAATCTCCGAGCCTCAGGGGGTCTAGCGAGAAAGAGAGAGTCAAAAGTCCTTAAGACAAACCCTAAATCCTCTATTTAAAGACTCAAACCTTTGATCAACGGCCTAGATCTATCCTAGGGCTAATTAGGAGGGAAAATAGAAGTCTTGGCCGTGGGTTTAGGTTTTGGATAGATTAGGAAAGGGTTAGAGCTTTGAATGGGTTTTAAATGGCTCTTAAAGGGTCAAACCGACCCGTTAGGACTTGGGTTGACTAGGTCAACCATTGACTTGGTCAACCTAGTCAAATGGGCCCAAGGGATGCTAAGGTGGGCCCTAGGAGGGGTTTGGGATGAATTTGAACTTGAATGGACCTATTAAAGCCTATTGGGTCAACCTGGGTTGACCTGGTCAACCAGGTTGACCCAGGACCAAGACTTGGGCCCAATGGGTCAAGCCTGACCCACTAAGTCCAGTGGAGGAGAGAATAGGGCTTGGAGAGCCCTGGATTGGGTTTGGATTTGATTTGAACTAGTTTTGACCTCTATGGGCCTAATGGGTCAACCTGGGTTGACCTGGTCAACCAGGTTGACCCAGGGCCTGGGTCTGGGCTCAGCAGACTTGGCTTGACTCCCTGAACCCACTGGGATGGGTCCTGGGGTCTAGCCTGGTCAAATTTGACCAGGTCAGCTCTTTGACCTAGGTCTGGGGGAAAACAGGGGCAACAGACCATAGTTGGTGGGCGATGAAGGTCGGAAGGACCGTAGTTGGCAGGCGATGGAGGTTGGGAAGATCATTGTCTAGCAATGGAGGTTCAAAGGATCATAGTCGCGGGACAGCGGGATTCGGGAACGGCCGGAGCAAGCATCACCGCGAGAGCGGGAGCGACCTTCGCAGCGGGAACGAGCTTCGCCCTGGAGCGGTAGCGGGAATCGAAATTCAACCGCGGGAGCGGGAACAAATTTCAGTCGCGGAAGCGAATTCGCAACGGGAGCGAATTCACAGACGACGCTCGACGAGCCGCTCGACTCGACTCGTTTCGTGAGACGAGTCAAGCTCGAGCTCATTTTTCGAGCTCGACTCGAGCTCGAACTCAATATTTGGTAGTCAGGCTCGACTCGAACACCCCCTGGCTCGAGCTCGACTCGACTCGTTTGCACCCCTAGGTGACAGAGGTTGGAAGGACCGTAGTCGGCTGATGATGGAGGTCGAAAAGACCATTGTCTGACGACGGAGGTCAGAAGGACCGTAGTCGACAGGCGACGAAGGTCGGAAGGACCGTAGTTGGCAGGCAATGGAGATTGGAAAGACCATTATTTAGCGACGGAGGTCGGAAGGACCATAGTCGGTGGGTGACAAAGGTCATAAGAACCATAGTCGGCTGGTGACAGAGGTCGGAAAGACCATTTTCTGGCGACAGAGGTCGAAAAGATTGTAGTCGGCGAGCGACGGAAGTCAAAAAGACTGTTGTCTGGCTACGGAGGTCGAAAGAATCATAGTCGACAGGCAACGAAGGTCGAAAGGACCGTAGTTGGCGGGCGACGCAGGTCGGAAAGATCGTTGTCTAGAGACGGAAGTCAAAAGGACCGTAGTCGATGAGCGACAAAGGTCGGGCTGAAGTCCGACTGCAATTGGCTGTCGGATCAAAGCTGGTGGTGGTTGGCGGCCAGGCGGTGGTCCGACGACAGTCGGGATAAAGTCCGGCGGCGACCGGCGGCTGGGTGGAAGTCCGACGATGGCATATTTAAGCTAATAGGCTTCCATATAACCTATCCATTACTAGGAAATAGTAACCCAAACTAGGAATTGAGGATATTCTTCTTCATTAGAGCTACTTTACATCCCCTAATTTTCATGACAAATTGATAAAATCTTATCTTGAACTATATTCATGCGAATTAATTCTTTATGTGATCAATATCTATTTCATTAGCAAGAGCTTTACAGAAATACTATTTATGTTGTGATGCATTAGAGCCATAATTTAAATGTGTTTGATTAATCTTATAAATTTAATATCAAAGGTTGGGTACCCCTGTCTCGAGGCATATTTAAATTAGAAACTGTCAAAATTTAATTTGCGACCATCCAAAGCACTAATCTCAATAAACTGATAGTCAAATTGAAAGTTTCAACAAGAAGTGTTACGACTCAAGCTCACGAGTTTATATTTTTTATAAAAATAAATATTATAGCTCACATCTTTATGTCTCCTAATATTTGTAATGTATATTTATTTGTGTGTATACTAATATTTCAGGAACACCATGCAACATCCAACGAAGACATAGGGCTCAAGATTGGGTGGAATAGGTTATGCTCTAAAAGTGTGTAATATTCATTAATGTATTTTTTATTTTCTTGAGTCTTTTCCTATAAAGGTGTATGCTAGATTGGTGACCATGCACACACACACACTCAGGGGGAGTGAGAAAATTTTTGAAACATTTAGTTTCTGTAAACTAATCGTACTATATGATCTGGATCATACTGTACGATTTGTTTCGATCATAAAACCTTAGCCACGAGCTAACTTAAGTAAGTTGATTTTTGAACTAACCGTACTGTATGATCATGGATCATACTGTACGATCTCATAAAATCTCACTTAAATTAATCCCTATGATTAGTCAATCAAATATGCTTAATTTTGATATTCTGATCGTACTGTATGAACTGGATCGTACTATACGATCACCGTGTACAAATTTGGTCATTCTAGGATTCGTCCTGGACGAACTGCTGTTTAATTGAACTAATTGTATTGTACGATCATGCGATCATACAGTACGATCTATGATGACTGAATTGAGTTTTTAGAGTTTTTGAAGCCCTCTATTTAAGCTTTCTCCAAAGACTTTGTATGTGTCTTTAACAGCCATTGAGGCTTCTTTTTTTTAGAGAAAACTTTAAGAGAGAGCTTTGAAAGGGAGAGAGGAAATGTTGGAGCTTGAGAGAGGGAGAAGATCCTTGGAGGGGATTTCAAGAGAGTGTGGAGAGGGTTTCACACGGTTGCTCCGGCAAGCTTACACCTTAGAACCATCAGATTCAAGGTTCTTCTTGAAGGAAGTTTTGGGAAGAAGAAGATCTCTTTAGTGTCAAAGGACCAGGTTCTCTGCCTTCACCTGGAGGGTGAAAAAGGATTCCAGATTTCCTGCCTCACCAGGAGGGTGAAAAGGATTTCAGGTTCTTTACCGCACTGGGGGAGGTGGAAGAGATTTTATAAGGGCTTCTCCGCCTAACTGTGGGGGCTAAAGGAGAGTCACTAAAGGTTTAGTGTAATACCTGGAACGGGAGGTTCTGGGGAGTGGACGTAGGTCAGGTTAGACCGAACCACTATAAATCTGGTGTGTTCTTTCTGATTATTTTCCGTATTTTATTTTTACTGCGATTAACTGCCTAGGTGAAATCTCTGATTTATCTTTTTATTATTGATTTAATTCGTTTCCGCTGCAAGATAGAAAAAGATTTTTCTTTTTGTTAAAGAAGTTTTTAAATATCCAATTCACCCCCCTCTTGGTTAGCCTCGGGACTAGTTCTATAGGATTTTACACCCCTCACGAACTTTTAAGAAGAACCCAATGACAAAAAATCGGTCCAATTCGAGGACTGAAGCTTATTTGAAAGCTTAAAAGCATTAATTGGATGATAGATTAATATCCAAATATGACATACTTATATTCGAATCGAGCGACTCGATGAGACGAATCCAACAAGCCCAAGATCACTCAATTCTGACATTATTGAGGCACTTAAATGCTTAATGAAAGCTCTATGATCGAAGGAATCAATATGGACTGTTGGATGGAGCACTCCTAATTTACTTTGATTTTTCTCGATATTTATGGAGTATGCCACTCCCAAAAACCTATAAATAGGCCCTCATTTTTTACATGAAAGGGGGAGAGAAAAAGAAAAAAAAAAGGAGAGAAGATGGAAGAGCTCTCTAGCATTTTCTAGCCATCGTTACTCTCGACGACCACCAGCTATTGCCACGGACAACCACCAGTTACTACCACCAACAACCACCATAATCTTCAGAATATTATCAAGATTTGACCTTGATGTTGGGTACATTTGTCTGTATGTGGACACTTACTTTCTAAAATTCTTCCTGGGAAGATTAAGCCATGTTGTTGAGTATAAATATTTGATATTTGTACTCTTCCTTTTCTTCAACAATGGAGAAGGGAAGATGTTCTTCAAGGGAAAAGAGTAAAACCTCCTCGGTGTATTATATTTACCGATAACATCTCCAACATATCTTCCATAGTTTACTGTGGTACTTCTTCTTGGACATTTTGTGTCTCTTACGTAACGCCTTCCATGTCTTCGCAATATTCGACATCCTTCAAACCGGTTTCCATCTTCATAGCCTCTTCTCTTTTCTTTCTCAGCTTTCTTCCAAGGACAAAATCTATCTCAAGTGAGAAAAATAGTCTGCCATCCTAAAAAACCCTAGATATTGCCGCGTTTTTTTTTTCAATTTTCACGTATTGCCCAAGCCGGGTCGTCGGGCCGCGCAGGATGTTGGAAAAAATGCGCTAATTTTTATGTTTTCCTCGAGTCATGTAGTGGGGTCGTCGGGTCACACGTGGTGCAATTTTACTGGATTCCAGACGTAGAGCTACGTCCGGAGTTCGCACCGAATAAAAATTCTAAAAAAATAGGAGAAAATTGTCTGACTAAATTTAGGGTCTATGTGGTACGTGTTCAGCTTTGTATAAAGGTGATTATAAAGTTGTTGTGGAGAAAATAACTTTTTGGAAAACTACTATAAAAAATAGCTTCCAAACACAATGTTTTTTTTAAAACAGTGAAAAACTTGGGGTTAAATAAAAATTATGATAGCTTATGAAAAGCAAAGTAATAAGAAACTGTCTCAAACGAAACCTTAATGTTAGACCTAAATTTAAAAAAAAAACAAGAGTCTAAGTTTTTATTTTTTTATTATTTTATTATTTTTTAAGAGTCCTTAGTATTTTACTTCACCCGAGGCATCTAGAGTTTTTGATATCATGTAGGATTATGAGGATTTGATTTAGGTAAAATCTATATTCTCGTCACCCTATAGATTTTTTTTTATTTTTATTTTTTTTTTAATTTTTATTTTTTTTTTGTCACCCTATAGATCTTAGGGTATGTTTAGCCCTTTAGGGCAATTACTTTTACCTTTTTTAAATTTTCAGAGATAGTCAATGGATCCAATTAGATCAACCCTTAAGAATATTCAAAACTCTAGGAATTATCTATACTAATTAAATCCTATGGCACCTATTTTTGGTCAATCCTAAGCATCTAAAGGCTTTAGGACTCATGCTAGGTGTTCTTGACTTTCTCTTGGACACACTCAATGGGTCAAAGAGTTTTGGTTAAAAACTCTTTTGAACCTTAGTAAATAATCTTTAACTAAGACTTCGTTTGAGATAGTTTTTTTAATCCTTTCTACAGTAGTTATTCTAAGTTCTAACTTTTTAACAAACCTATCTAAACCATCGACGCAGTAAATTGTCGTTACAGTCACGCACTAATAATGAATTTTATCGCCTGTTCTTAATGCAATTCGTATTTGCGCTTCACTGGTCCTCCTTGCAAAATATACACCACACGATGGCTTATCAAAAACAGTCAACTAAAATGTTGATTAAGATTTTATTTGGGACGACTTTCTTATTGCTTCTTAAATTAATTTTTTAGTACAAAATTTTTAATTTTTATACTAAAAAATTAGTTTAAAAAATAGTAAGAAAGCCATTCCAAACAAAGGCTAAATGTGACATCTTTACTCTGTTAGAAACTTTGGTCTTTTATTAAACCTGTGTTGTAGGTGTGAGTGAAGCAGAAGAAAAAAAAACACTAAAAGTTTTTGACTGCATTTTCCTTGCTATAACAGGTCGTCTCCTCTATATTTTAGTTTTTCTCTGAATTTTTCCAGCATAATTTGGTTTCAGAGCCCTATTCCAAGCAATGTTTTTTTTTTAAAGGTTTTGTGTATTCTAAGATAAGGTTTTGATTCTCATTTAGATATTTGAGAAATTTTTTCACGACAGCAAGTACTACTTCTCAATTTTTGATTCTCATCTTCATTGGTGAAAAATATGAGTTTTGGAGTATTAAAATGAAGACCTTGTTTAATTCACAAGATTTATGGGATCTAGTGGTGAATGGTGTGCAAATTGGAGAAGATGAAATGAAAAAAAAAATGATAACAAGAAGAAAGATTCAAATGCTTTGTTTTTCATTTAACAAGCTAAGAATGATAATATTTTTTCAAGAATTTCTATGGTAGAGACATCAAAAGAAGCTTGTGATATTTTAGAGAAAGAATTCCAAGGTTCTACAATAGTAAAGAGAGTAAAGCTACAATCTATGTGACGTGACTTTGAAACCATGAATATGAGTGAAGGAGATGTTCAGAATTATCTTTCTCGTGTATCAACAATTGTGAATAAAATGAGATCATTTGGAGAGCAAATGTCTAATGAAAAAAGTAGTTTCCAAAGTCCTAAGGAGTCTGCCATCAAATTTTAAACATGTGGTGGCTGCTATTGAAGAATCTAAAGATCTTGTCTGTGAATTTTTTTGATAAGATGACGAGTTCTTTAATGGCATGTGATGAGAGATTAAATAAATGGAAGAGAAGCGAATACACTTAAAAAGGCATTTCAAGTGAAGGAAATTTACAGTTAAAAAGGCATTTCAAGTGAAAGAAATTTCAGCTAGTAGCAGCAAAGAATGAGGTCATGATAGAGGAGCAGGAAGTGCTTATAGAGGAAGATGCCGTTGTGGTGCATTTTGTGGAAGAGGAACCTATGGACATAAAAGATCAAGTGAAGGCAAAAAATATGCTATTATTGCATGAAATTTGATCATATTAGGAGAAACTGTTGGAACAAGCAAAGATATTAAGAAGGTAAAGATAAAAGTTAAATATTGTGCTTCGCAATAAGAAGAAAAACTCACTTCACATATAGAAACAACTGACAAAACATTAACGGAAAAACCGTCAATAAGAAATCTGAGACAAAATCATATGCATCTAAAATGAGAAACTCAAATTCTAATCAGCTTTTTGAAAATGACAAAACACTTAGGTTTTGCTTAAAATGATTTTCTTATTGCTTTTTAAAATAATTTTTAGTATAAAAAATTTTTTAAACTAAAATTTTTGTACTAAAAAATTGTTTTAGAAAGCAATAAAAAAGCTGTTCCAAACAAAATCTTAGTTATTTATAATTTAAATTAAAGCTTTATTTGGAACAGTTTGCTTATTACTTTATTTTTAGACTGCAACTAAATTTTTGTTTGACTTTTTTTTTTTGCTGCTTTTAAAAATTACATTCTCTAGAATAATTTTACAAAATGATAAAAAAGATTATCTCAAAAGAAGCCAAAGTCTAATGGTAATGAGTGGCGAGTTTTATATATTTTTCCAGAGCTCCTCCGGCTTATTAAATTTTGGTAAACTCCTCTCTGGTAAACTCCAAGCTTATCCCAGAAATAACAGGCTTTTCTACTTCCAAATCCTAGCTAGACTATACGGCCAGGCCCAGCAACCTAATCTTTGCTCTCTTTAGAGCAAATGGCACGATTGTAAGTGTACGGTTGGAATGTGAACTAACAAATAACTACATCTTAAAAACATTACAGAAGGCACTAATCATGAAAAATTATTGTTTAGCTAATTATATTCCGGTTAAAAAACTAGCAATCTATCTATACGCCAATTCTGTAACGACATCCAAACCTCCTTACATCTCATATACCTTTGATTGCGGGTTAGAATATTCGTGGCGGTAAAGTATTAAATTTGATGTCTTAGCGTTACACGAGGATCCAGCTCACAAACAGAGAAAGAAGAAATGCCAGAATTTTTACGTGGAAAACCTTAAAGGGAAAAATCACGGGGCCACACTCAGTTGAAATGAATCCAGTAGTGTTTGAATAGATTACAAATAATTGATTCATCATTGATCTTGAGAAAGATCAGATTACAATAGTCACATGTCAGGTTGAAATCTAGCGACGAATAGGGATTAGATGGAAGTCCGGCTACGATCGGTGGCCGAGCATAAATCGGCATTAGTTGGTGGTCAGACGGAAGTCCGACGATAGCTAATGGTTGTGCGAAGACTGGCGATAGTCGATGGTCGGGCGGAAGTTCGACGACGGTCGCTGGTCGAGGAGTAGTTTGGTGGTAAGAGAACTTTGATTTCTTTTCCTTTCCTCTCTTCCTTCTCTTCCTTGCTTGATCACCCATCAATGAAGAATGAGAGGTTTATTTATAATTTTTTGGGAGTGGCATGGCTAGTAAATAGGACATGTTGGGAGTGTTTTGAATGAACGGCCGATATTGACTCCTCTGATTGTTGACTGTTTATCAAGTATTTGAGTGTCTTAATGATATCATAATTCAATGATCTTGGGCTTGTTGGATTCGTCTCGTCGAGCTGCTCGATTCAACTATAAGCACGTCACTTTTGAAAATTGTTTGGTCATCCAATTTATGCTTTGAAACTTTCAAATTCACTTCAGGTCTTCAATTTGGACCCATTTGGGCTGGGATTTGGTCGAATTCGGTGTCGTTGGGTTCGTCTTTTCGAGATATTCGGTTCAACTAAAAGTTTGCTGCAATCGGAGTTCGGATGATCCCAAATTTAATTTTGAAAGTTTACTACTTAAATTTTTCTCAAGATTCGTGATTGATTGAGATTAATTTTGATGATATATCACCTCTAAAAATACCAATCAATCATCATTATATCACAAGTCAAACCCATAGCTAATTATATAAATAGCAATCAAACTCTTTACGCCATCACGCCTTAACCACTCCCTTCTTCTTGTTCATGGCTCTGGCAGCTTTATGTGCTAAAGCGTTCTTCTTCTTTTGGATATATTAAATTTGCTGAATCTTTTACATTCATAGAGATGACTTTGTCATTACTGATCATGTCAGGCCTGCGGCCTTGAGGCATGTTGAGGACTTGAATGAGTATAAGAAGCCACTCATTCATGAAGCAACGCTGCGAAGAAGAAGGGGAAGAAAGGAGATACAGAACAAACAGAGCAACGAGAATAATTTCGAAGCAAAGTCTATATGCCTTTTCCTGAGCATGACCAAACTATATATATGACTTAGGCGGATGCAGCCACCATAAGCCTTTACATTTAAAAGGACAAAACGGCAGAAGTATTAGAGTACTGACAGAATGAAATGCAACACTAAGCAAAACAGAATGATGCTAAAATAATGATAAGGAATAAAGCTAATAATTAATAAGATAGTCTGCTGGCGAAGTATAGCTAAGATGCTCTGCATCAGGTCTTCCCTGCTGAAGAAAAGCTGTCATACAGCGGAGATGTAACAGTTGGGGCATCATCAGGTGGATGATAAGAGGTGATGTCCGCAACATTGAAAGTAGAAGAGGTATTATATTCAGCTGGCAAATCGATGATATAAGCATTGTCGTTTATCTTCTTCAACACAGGTATCAGTCCAACCTTACGTCGGCTGAGTTTGGAATAGGAACCGGGTGCGAATTGTTCACGTTATAAATGCATCATCACCAAATCTCCTGGGTAAAAAAATTGCTCACGCCTATGCTGGTCGACTGCATGCTTGTATTTGCTGTTAGAATCTGCTATCTTGATGCGAACATTCTTGAACATGGTGGAAAATTGGTCAGCTAAAGAAGCAGCAGTGCTCTTGCTTTTTGGAAGCATAGCAATGTCGATGGTGTGATTAGGAAGCTTAGTATAAACTACGCTAAAGGGGCACTTACCTGTAGAACGATTAGGCATCGTATTATAAGCATAAGCGAATTTAGCTTGTGCTAAAAGTTCATCCCCACACTTCACATGCTCTTGTACCAAACAACGAAGCATGTTGCCCACAGTGCGATTGACGACTTCGGTTTGGCCGTCCATTTGAGGTAGGCGGAGCTCAATCGAATATCTGTTCGTAGGTGCTTCCATAATTCCTTCCAGAAATGGCTAATAAATTTTACATCACGGTCGGAAGTATGACTTCTTGGAATGCCATGGAGCCGTACGATTTCCCTAAAAAAGAGTTTGGCACTATTAAGAGCATCAAATATTTTCTTACAAACAATAAAGTGCGTCATTTTTGAAAATCTATCGACCACCACCATGATTGAATCATTGCCTCGTTTGGTACGTCATAAACCTAGCACAAAACCTAAACTCAATTCTTCCCAAATTGTATCCGGAATAGGTAGAGGTAGGTACAACCCAGTATTGCGGCTACCCCCTTCGTAATTTTGGCAAATAGCACACTGCTCTATAATATGAGTAGCATCCTTGTGAAGTTGGGGCCAATAAAAACATGTTTGTAGCTGTGCGATTGTGTTGTTGCATTAAACGTGGGCAGCTAGGCCGCCACTATGAATCTATTTGATCAGCTGATGTCGATACGAAGAATCATGAATACATAATAAATTATTTTTAAAGTGGTAACTATGCCGAATAGAAAAGTCACCTGTGGAGTCGCCTTGGATGCATGCTTGCCAAACTTGTTGAAAGTCTTTATCAGCTAGATAAAGTTCCTTGAGGCATTCCACCCCTGTAAGCTTGGTTTGGAGCTGAATAAGTAGGGCATTACAACGGCTGAGAGCATCAGCTACTCTGATTTCTGTGTCAGTTTTGTGTTTGAGCACGAAAGTAAAACACTGTAGGTAGAGTATCCATCGTGCGTGCATGCGATTAATTGTATTTTGACTATTAATATATTGCAATGCCTTATGATCAGTCCATATTACGAAATCTTGATGCAGGAGATAATGCTACCAATGCTGGAGCGCACGCTCCACAACATATAATTCCTGTTCGTATACAATCCATTGCTTCCTAGTATCACACAATTTTTCACTAAAAAATGCGACCGGATGACCGTCTTGATTTAAGGAAGCTACAATGCCTACCTAAGAAGCATCTGTATGTACATGAAATATTTTGCTGAAATCAGGGAGGGCCAAAACTGGAGCCGCAGTGAGTAAGAATTTAATGACGTCTAAGCAGCGTTGCTGGTTGTCCGTCCACTGGAAATGTTTGTGTTTTAAACCGTTGGTGATTGGAGCCATTATCAGGCTGAACCCTTTAATGAATCTGCGATAAAAGTTAGCCAAACCGTGAAAGCTTCAAATATCAGAAAAAGAGTTGGGTACCGGCCAATTAACGATGGCTTCCACCTTGTGCTGATCCACTAAGATGCCTTCAGCCTAAACTATGCAACTCAAAAAGGAAACATGAGAAACAGCAAATTGGCACTTGGAATGATTTAAATAAAGTTTGTTCTATTTCAATATGTCAAAGAGAGTTGTCAGATGTTGGATATGATCATTCAAATTCAAGCTATAAAATAAGATATCATCGAAGTAAGCAACGCAAAATTTGTGAGAAAAGGTTTTAAAATTTCATTTATTAATCTCATGAATGTGGAAGGCGCATTGCACAAACCAAATGGTAAAACTCGCCATTCAAATAGTCTCTGCCGAGTTTTGAAAGCAGTCTTCCACTCGTCTCCCGGTTTAATCCTGATTTGATGATATCCATTACGAAGATCAAGCTTCGAAAAGATTGTGGAACCTACCAGTTTTTCCAGCAATTTGCCCACCAGTGGAACACGAAATAAAAAATTTGCACTAATTTTATTGATTGCACGGATATCCATACACATCCGCCACTTATCATTTTTCTTCGCTACTAGCAATGTCGGTATGACGCAAGGACTCAAATTTGGTTGTATCAGTTATTTTTCCAGCAATTCATCAACCATTTGCTGCGTGATATACGGTAATGTGGAATATTTGGTAACACTGATCCAGGGATAAAATCAATATGATGTTGCAACACCCTTAGAGAAGGTAAGGAAAATGGTAAGGTTTCAGATAAGATGTCCTTAAATTTCTGAATGAGTTGATATATAACTACGGGAACAACGTGAGAACTAGCATTTTCACTTTGTTGTTTTACTACCAAAGCTAGCATGACAGAGGTTTCCTTCCAAGCATTCAAAATTACTGCACCTGTGACAATTTGCATAGCAGATTTCTCTTTGGGCACTAATAAGCTACCGGTTGGTTGAGATATGAGCCTTAGCCACTTCCCTTTCTCCAATATAAAGAATAGGTGTTCGCTCTCCCATCATAAACAGCACCTACATCAAACTGTCATGATATTCCAAGAATAAAATGACAGACATACATGTCTACGACATTGCATAAAACCTCACATATATAGTGTTTCCCTATTGAAAATGTGTGGCGACACATTTCTATAATTGAAATATCCATGCCTTTCTTTACCCAGCTTATTTTGTGTGGGTGGGGGGTTTTTAGTCGTCTTCAACTGTAATGCTTGGACTATGGATCGAGACACCATATTTTCTGTGCAACCATTGTCAATCAATAGTTGACTCACTTTGCCATTTACTGTGCATTTGATCCTGAAGATAACATAACGTTGAGAAATTAATTAATTATTAGGGGGGTTATCAATAACTGTTCAAAGATGCAAACAAGTTGATCTTCCTCATCCCCTACTAGTCCTCTTGTTCTACTTCTTTGTCATTCTCCGAATTTTCCATATCTTTTTCATCTTTGGCCTCCAGTAGCTGGATTTGCTATCTCCGTGGACACTTGTTTGACTTATGACCTTGTCGGAAGCAACAAAAACATTTGATAGCAGTTGGTTTAGCATACGAGTTTTCTCTAAGTAGCGTCTTGTTTTTTTGATGTCTTTTTGTATCCACTGGCACAAAAGGCACCTGATTCTGCGTGTTCGAATTAAGCAGAACATGTAACTGTTTGGAGGTTTTTGGAGGGGTTCTAAAAGTGTCAATAGATTGCTCTGAGTAGGGACGGCGAGTTGGCTGACTGCGAGAGTGCTGAGCAAGTTGAATCTCAGCCTTGAGCTCGAAATTAATGGCCTGTGATAACGTCTAGACTGAATTAAGCTTAAGCTTGTCTTGAAGGGAATCTCTCAATCCCCTGATATAACGTGTAACTAGTTGATTGACGGTCTCATTTAGATTTTTACATGCTCTCAAGCAGTAAAATTCTTTCGTGTAGTCACTAACAGATCGACTACCTTGGGTGCAATGCTGATATTGGAGATATAACATTTGCTCATAGTCCGTTGTCAATGAGAGCGAAGAAGCTGCTTCATCCTATATCAGCTTCGAACCTGCCCGCGGCCTTCACGCCTACGTCATTGTAATAACTGAAGCCACCATACACTCGCACATTCCTTGAGCCGGCACGCAACATATTTGACTTGTTTTTCAGGTTCTATCTCCATATAATCAAAGAACGTTTCAACAGCATGTTCCCAATCTACAAAATCCTTGATATGTAGTTGAACAACAAAAAAGGGTATATCCATTTTCACTCTGAATTCACCTATGGATTGCTCATGTCGACGATGTCGGGGACGTCGCGGTAACCCATGCTTGTTGTTTGATTCAGACACATTTTTTGTATGAAGGTTACCAACCTCCTCTTCTGAATCAGTGACATCCGAAGCTATGTGGAGCAGTCTTCGATCACAGCTGGAATTAGCTCTGTGTTTGTGAAGACGTCCAGGTGCCAGCATTGTCTATTGAGTCGTCTGGTGATGCTCTATCTCCATTCTGATGGAATGGAACTCCTGCCTTACCTCAACAAAGAGTCAAAACAAATCAGAAGCTATTTCATCCAATTGTCGGACTACTCTAGAGTGCGCGTCCCAAAGGGCTTCTAGACTGCGATCCTCGTCGCTAATCCCACGCTAGCTGCATTCTGCTATGCTGCCAAGCTCTGATACCAAGCTGAAGCAGCGCTGCAGAAGAGGCAGGGGAAGAAAGTGAATATAGAACAAACAGAGCAACGAGAATAATTTGGAAGCAAAGTCTATATGCCTTTTCCTGAGTATAACCAAACTATGTACATGACTTAGGCGGATGCAGCCACCATAAGCCTTTACATTCAAATGGACAAAATGGCAAAAGTACTATAGTACTAACAGAATGAAATGCAACACTAAGCATAACAGAATGATGCTGAAATAATGATAAGGAATAAAACTAAAAATCGATAAGATAGTCTGGTGGCGAAGTATAGCTAATTAAGATGCTCCGCATAAATTCATGAATCATCTCTTAAACTAGACAAAATGTCTAACTCACTCTAAGCTCACTTAAATTCTCAAATCATCGAGAAACTTACCTCAGACAAGTCATGTAAGAGTTATCCATAACCCGATCTACAATTCTCAGCTATAAACTTAAATATAAGTCTTGTTAAGTTGACGATCGACTTGCCTATTCGCTATGAGTACTCACCCAATATTTTCCTTGGAGGTGTTGAATTTCAAAACTCACAATGGTTATTGAATATAACACACATTGCAGCTTGAAGTCACCTCTGACTTCCAATGTGACTTGCCCATTCCATAGTCAGTTGCAAGTCTATGTAATTTTACTAAGCTTCGGATTATATGGCATCAATGTTAATATTCGATTATAATTAAGGGGTTAGTGGTTAGTACTTGTAGGCATGAATATATAATTGGACTTAACTAGCTCTTCAATTAAGGGGTTAGTGGTTAGTACTTGTAGGCATGAATATATAATTGGACTTAACTAGCTCTTCATTTTCAAAGGAATTTACTTGGGTTCTCTTTGAACCAAAAACTCAATAAATCCTTTGAGATCTAGCTTTCGTTAGTGTAATGTGTCAGAATAATGTGAGATGATTAATACTTCTTGTATTAGGTTAAGGAGAGTAGTTAATTAATTAGAAGTTATAAGTGTTGATAACTTAGCAGCTTTATACATCTATAGAAAGTCCCTATTAGTGGAGAGACTATTCTGTGCAAACGCCGAACACAGCTCTACGTAAGGATACTAATCAAAATTGGCCACGTCAGTGATACCAAGCAGCGGTACCGAGCTGTGCCGAGCCGCGGGCTTAGACATCCGGACGGCATTCGGCTTCCGCACAGAATAATTTTTCCTATTAGTGGCCAGCACACGACCGTTTATTTAGCACAAGCTTAGTGCCATGCCCTCCCTTCTGGTATTTCATTTCCAATCTTATTTTGCTCCTCTCTTTTTTTTTCTACCTAAACCTTTCAAAACAGTCAATTTCCTTCCAATACTGTAATTCATATTAAAAGTCTCCCCCCCCTCAGAAATTATCTATTGAAGAAGCTTTCTGTTCCAATACTGTAATTCATATATGTTTTGTTCTCATTCTGTGAAGAGAAGAATTATGAAATGGGAAAGACGATGACCTATGCATCTCCCTCGAGTTTAATGAAACATTAGTGGCGTGCATGGCCTGAAACGCATTTTTATGAATTTGTTTATTGTTTTGATTCATGCTATCTCATGCGCTTATTTTTATTAAAAAACTGTGTGTTTATGACTTGTTATTGTCATGCTGCTTTCAATGAATAAAAATCATTTAAGAATTTTCTTATCTACAGTGACCTTTCATTAAGCCCATCTTCCACCAAATCAGACTAATTCAAGTTACCACATTTCCAACTTCTGTATTTTTTTATATAAAATTTCTTTAATTTCTACCCCATAAACTATAAACTATCCCCTCTCTTAATCCCACCTTCCCACCACTCTCTCTCTCTCTCTCTCTCTCTCTCTCTTTCTCTCTCTCTTTCAAGTAATTCTAATGAGGTAGAAGAAATAATATACCTCTCTCTCTCTCTCTCTCTCTCTCTCTCTCTCTCTCTCTCAATAATTCTAATGAGGTTGAAGACAGAATACTTCTTGTTGTGGATAATTTATACCCTTTCTGTATTTGTGATCAGTCGACAGCTAACCAATAATATATAGTAATTGATTGAAGCTTTCAATGCAACAAAACCAAATTAGTTCATACAACTTTTTTAAAATTAGGTTAATGATATGATGTGAAAATAAGTTGCAGAAAAAATATGTAAGATTTATTATAAGACAGGCCTTATAATAATACACTTTAATCAGATTGCTCCATATGTTTTCAGGCCTATTATAAAAAGATTTCTTATCAATATTTTTCCTTCATAAAACAGCTTAAATAATAATTGACAAGATATATCAATTTTAATTAAATTTTATAAATCAAATTATATATAATAATAAAATTATATATTTAAATAATTAGCATCAAATTTTATAAATCAAATTATATAAAATATATCAACCTGATAATTAGTCTTCATTAAAACTCAATTATGACTCAAATTCAATAAAAAAGTAAATTTTAATTGAACCTAAAGGCATCTTAGAGTATGTTTGGATCAACTTTCTTATTGTTTTGTTTTTCAAATTGTAATCATAATTTCATTTTGTTGCAGCTTTCTTACTTCTTTCACGCCGCTTCCCTATAAATTTCTATGGTGGGAGCATCAAGTATGAATCAATCCTACGCTACAAATTAACCTTGTGCCTTGTAACGGTAGATAGTTCGGAGACGTCGACAGAGGCCTCATAATCAAAGTTGTTAATATTTGGTAGCTTTAAAAAAACAACTACTCTATGTTTTTTAAAAGAACGTACATATATATAATATTCAAAACAATTTCTAAAAAAAATTACTTCCCTCGCAACAATTTTATAATTACTTTTAAAAAAAGTTGCAGCCGTACGTACTATCAAATCCTTAGCCTCCCAACAACAAACAACAACAACAACATCAAGTCTTTATCCCACTACAGGGGGCCGACTACATGAATCTTTTTTCTCCATTGTGTCCTGTTAAGAGTCCAATTCTCATTTAAATCTAATAAAGGAAGGTCATTTCTAATATTCGCTAACCAAATTTTTTTAGGTCTCCTTTATCTTTCTTAACATGAGTCAAATCTAATACATCTACTTCGATAACCTCCTATCAAATAAAAATAAAGCTTTCTCAACAAGATGGGTAAATCTATAACAAGTTTTGCTCAGATTTTTATCAACAGGATCTTCACATCTATTTCCTGAACAGTGTTTCTTGTATTTTATTAATCTTAAATGGTAATTAGCACGTCCTTATAACTATTCCTCAACAAGTACATATCTTAACTTATAATACTGAGCTCAATTATTCAAATCCGTTGAAAAGTTAGCACGTCATCGCAGTGCTCCTGTTCAGTGAGTTTGAAGGACTGTTAATGGTTTATTTTTCAGAAAAAGAGATTATAATATTTTCCAACATTACCCTCCTCCTCCTCAAGGAGCACCGGCAGCCACATGTGAGCTGCTGCCTTCTCTGCCACTAGTAGTCCAAGGAGATAGCGAGAGTATCTTTATAATGGTTCAAGCGAGGGTCCAGAAGTTTTTAAATAAGCTAGTTTTTTATTCCACAGCTTATCCAAAAGCCAACTTGCGCTCCTTCAGAATTTTTGCCTACCACGTGTTGTCCATTCTCTGCACCCCGTATTAGAAAAATAAATAAAAAGGGTCCTTCTAGGTGATCGCCATCAATATTTTTTTTTTTATATTTAATGTAGAAGAGTAAGGCTTAGGGCTGCTAGTAAAAAAAATAAAATAAGATCTTATTTTTACAAATATATTCATTTATTTATTTTTGTAAATCTATTCATTTGTTATGTTAACAAGTAGTTTGTTGAGGGTTTGATTGATAAAATATGTGTTTAATGATGGTTTAATTATTTATTTTATGTTATTGATTTTTTTTTTTAATTTTGTTCATTGTAAAAATTCGTTATATTATAGAAGTATAATAATAATAATAAAACAAGTAAATGGCTATAGAGTGATTATAAAAGCTTATTTTATTTTTTAAATATTTGCTAATGAAAATATTGAAAAAATAGTAGATGAATATCTTAAAAGCTAATTTTATTTTGTTGCTATTTAAAATAAAGTTGACTGAGTTATATTAATTTTTATTAAAAAGAAATGAATTTATTTATGATCAATAATATGACTATATGTCATGTATAAAGTTTTTATGGACGGAATGGATTAGTTTGAACATGTATATATTGATATGTGTTTCCTAGCATGACACTGATTCATCGAGGGTTCAATGATTTATAATTATGGATATGCATTGCTTCTATAATATGTGGGCATGATTGTATGTGTAAGAGGAAGTGAGGCCCTCATGCTTGATATGACTATTTAGGGAATTTCTTTAAAGTCTATAGAGATTCAAAGTAGGTCTTACTAAATAGGTAGAAAGGAAATGGGGTTAAGGAACTATACAATGGTTTTAGTTATCTACAAGAGAAGCTAGTCTAGAGAGTACAACTACTAATGAAGTGTGAAGATCCTCTAAAGACGATTAGGAGCATTATTATAAGGGTTGAGAGAGGTAATTTAGGCCAAATTGGTTAGCCTACTAAAAAAGTTGAGTTGTTAGTAGAGTTTGAATTTGCATGAGAATCCAAAATGCTATACAAGTTATAATTCTCAATAAGAAAAGTTTTCAATGGCTCAACTCTAAAGGGTATGAGAGGATTGTTGATTCTGCCTAGCAAAATTTACTCTTATCAGTCAAGAAATGGCCTTCGATTCAAGTTACCTAGGAGCAAAGCTCGTGGGTGGTTCAAATGTGCCATTATTTGCCTACAGTTAAAGTAGATTGAGAGTGATCTCATTCACGGAGTCAAGATAATAGCAAATAGATTAGGGTTCCAACTTTGAGATCTTTGATATGGGTTGGGGCCAACTATATGTATACTTTTGTTTTAGTATTACAAGTTAACTCATTAATAAATGGATGGACATGATCCATGTATCCATTCTATATGGCCTATAAAGATTTATATTAGTGGTGTTTGTCATTGGGTCTTATGGATCAAGGCGGGCTTCACCACAAAGATAGGATAGTGTGAGTAGGTTCATAATGTTAAGATTATATTATGTCTCATCGAGTGAGTGTCATGAGGTAGTCTCAAGAAAATTGATGTGACTCAAATCACCATTGTCATATTATGAATAGTGGCGTGTGGTGTTAAGAAGTCACATATACTTTTTCTCAATTCATAACATAGGATGTAGAATGGCCATAATTATCAATAGTGTGGTATGTTCGATTTCTTATCGATATTTCAAATAATTTGTTAATTTTTGTTAGGCCAATGATCTATTATTGTTGGATTGATCTATATGGAGCTATCAACTTGAGACATGTCATTAGGTAGTTAATCCAACACTTAGCTAGGTGGAAAGAGTTGTACAAAAGAAAGCACATGGTACTAATCATTAGATTTGATCACTTGATGACTTGAAAGCATGAGAGCTTCTATTCTGCCAATCACTTGTGAAATGCGAGGTGTCGCCCAAATAGCTCTAAAGGAATGTTATCTTTTTAAACCATGCCAAATTTTTAAAAGATATTGGGCGAGTAGTCAATCATGATGATATATTCTAAAAAAGGTGTGGGGTTATTTTGCATGGAAGGTGAGTGACAAAACATAGATAGCTATAAGAGTAGGTTGTTGAATAATTAAGGGATAACTTTTGGCTCTCTCAAACCAAATGCTGAGATGTAGAGAGACTTTATGTTGGGAGCGATAAGTCTTATGCCACGGGCACTCAATGACTAAGTAAGAGAGCCAAAAGATACCACACAAAAAGAGATGAGGAATCACCCCCTCTTATGAGGAGAGTGGATTCCACATATTAAGGCTACTTACTATGCTTCCTTTTTCATCCTTTACCATATGTTTATTTAGCTGTTGTTGGTGAGTTTTACAAATATTAGGAGAGCTTGGCTTATGTTAGTAGGCATACACATATGGTGCAAAGAATTTCTCAATAGTAAGTTGAATGATTCACTTTTTTACTTTGTACTACTGGACATTGAAACTGATTATGTGGTTATAAAGAGTCAATTTAAAAATTATATTTTATATTACTAAAAAAATTTTATGGTACAATTTTCATTGGATTTTCTCCCATTGTTCATATAAGAAAGTTGTTGATGATGGCTAGCAAGGTTGATAATAAAATTATCATTAGGGTTGACCTGCATTTGGGAGTATGAGAGAGAGTGGTCTTCATATTAGCACAATCATCTGTATTAACTATTTGGTCAACTTATATCTCTTCTAATGTGCTCAATTCTTATTGATTATGGGTGGAAGCATTGCAAAATAATAGGAGATGTAAAGTTATGTTTAATGCCTTTCAAAGGACTTTCCAACATCTGATCAATTTATTTTCCTTAGATGGCTTTAGGGTGGCATGTCATTCCTTTGAGAGTGGCTTTCTTTTGATATTGAATTAATTCAACATAAGCACCATAAACTTATGGACTTGAAACTAGCCCGATCACCCATGACCTCACTCGATAAAGTGCATCATGGGTCTTGAGACACATGGTGTGTCAATAGAGACCTCATAATAGGTGGCTGCTGAAGATTAACCAATCTCTTAACAACCTTGAAAGGCATGCTCGGTGCACTAAGGAGCCAATGAGGATCCGATGAGCCATAATGCATACGGACATGAGTTAATTCTAAGGGATTGGATGTGGTGTTGTCTTAGAGAGAGTGTGATTCCCATGCCTAATATGACAAATAAGGGAATTCCTAAATATTTATGGAGATTTAAAGCAAGTTCAACTTGTTAGTTAAAAAGAAGGTTGATTTGATGAGTACTAGAGACGTATGTGACGTATGTGTTTTTTGATGGAGAAACTCACTTGGCAAGTTGAACCACTACAAAATCTAAAAGGCTCATTAGAAAGGCCAATTGGCCGGGAGAGTTGTAACTAGTGACAACTAATGCAATTTTGAATAATATGGTTGGCCTAGTGGATAAGCAAAGTTGCTAGGAAAGTAACAATCTATGCATGAAGCTAAGAAGCTAGAAAATTTTGAGTTCTTAATAGGACGAGTTCTCGATGGGTCCAACCCGAAGGTTCAAACGAATCATCAATTTAGACATGTTTCATTTATTCTAGTTAGGGTATAGCTCTCACGAAGCGACCTTGAATTTGAGTCATGTGATAGTGAAAAGGAAAACCAAATGTTTTTATTAATAATGCATGATCAAAGCTTGATTATAACTCAAACTTAATAAGGAAACTAATAAATAAATTAATTTATGATAGTAAAATTAGAATCATGTTGAAGCTTGACATGAACCTGATAAAAAAATATATGAACAAGCTTAAATAGAGTACTTCGCTCAGCTTGATTCATTTATGATCCTAATAATGCATTCTTCAATATCTCTCTTCTTAAACCACATATACATGAAATTAACAAATTAAAACAAATACAGACATTTGTCTACCTTAAGAATTTGCACTCTTACAAGAGATATAATGCAAATGCATAAAAGAATAAAAAAATAGATAAATGTTATATAATAAATTTTAAAAATACATTTTTATTATTTCATTCAATTTTAGGGCATTTTTTAGAAGTCTAAGGCTTCGTTTGAAATGACTTTTTTACTTCTTTTTAAAACAGAGTTTTAGTACAAAAATTAAAGCTGATTTAATCATGACTTGAACACTCAACGATGGATTCAATCTTGAAATTATAACATATTTCATTACATTATTATACTCTCTTTCAACTTTATAAAACAACAAAATAATTTTGTTTTATAAAACAAAATATTGTTCATAAAAAATTATAAAAAAAAATAAAATCTTTTATTTAAAAAAGAAAGAACAGTCTTTCTTCTCAAAATAAATTTTGCAAGGGTATCAAGGGCTTTGTTTTTTTTTGTTTTTTCATTGCATGAAGCCTAGAGTTCTCTATTGTAGAAATCTTTTTATTATCTGCTTATAAGCACTTTGAATGAGCATCAATTGAGATATTTAAGCCCCATTACACTCAATGAGGCAAAATCGCTTTTCTCTTTCCTGCGGCCTTGTTCTAAGAAAGCTCATTTTTAAACAATTTTTCATGCCTTCACGTGTTAGATATTCTTTATTTTATTAAATGATTTTGTCTCATCAAAAATAGCAGTGATTATGTGCTAATTTGAACATGTCAGATGAAGATTTCTCCTCTGTTAAATTTAGAGCTACTAATTTCCCATTGGAGGGGTTCTTACAGTTTTTTTTTAAGAGAAAAATCATAAAAAGTTAATAAAAAATAATTAATAAGTTCTAACTGACCAACCTACTTGACTTACAATGAATACATCTACATAAAATGTTGCTTTCACCTGCAGCAAACTTATGAGTTACAGTTGGTTAAGCAATAAGCATGTCATCATTTTGTGTCTACCAGTTACCATATGATGATCAAAGTGAATATGACCTCAGTCAACAGAAGTCTTTACAATATTTCTTTTGTTAGAATCATTAAGAAGAAAACACAGTCCTTTCCTTGTACTAATGTTTGATTAGTCTCTAAACTAAGAAGAACAGAATAACAGTAATACTACTTAGCATATTATTATACGAAAGAACTTTTTGCAAAATCATTATCATGTTTAAGCAGTAAAGAAGCTCAGCTACCCTCAATTAGTGTCCTTGGAACCTTCAGGAAGAACATGGAAGTTATTAATTTTTGCGAGGTCGTATCTATACTATAATCTGAAGAGGAAGCGACAGGGAAAGATAAGCCATTAAGAAGCTGCTTGCTCTTCTATTCCCAATCTTTATTTCACTATTTTGGTCCTTATTTCTATAATCTTCTATCTCAGTGTTTCAAGGTAGTTGTCTTCTCTGCCCTGCTTCTTTTTATGAGGGGATTTCCAGATTTGGTTGAAATGTTGTGTGTTATTTGATGCATTTGATACATTCAGTCTTTCATTCTTGTTGG
This sequence comes from Dendrobium chrysotoxum, assembly GCA_019925795.1. NCBI lineage: Eukaryota > Viridiplantae > Streptophyta > Magnoliopsida > Asparagales > Orchidaceae > Dendrobium > Dendrobium chrysotoxum. Next base: position 7,884,148 of record CM034312.1, read on the forward strand.
GATATGCTTAGCCTGGCAAGTTCCAGAAATCTTTCTCAGAAATTTGTTTCATTATTCGATTTGGGTAGGAACTTTTAATCACCATGTTGTGCTTTCGGTTTTCAGATTGAGTCTTTTTTTTTTAATACAAGTTTAGTTGCTTAGCTGAATCGTTTAATAGTTCTATGAAAGTTGCTTCGTTTTATCTTCAGGAAATTCCTTTAAATTTATTGTTATTGCCTTCTATTTCCGAGGAATTGGCATACTCTGATGTCTGTCTTGGTTTCCCTGTTTCATGTTTTTTATAAATTGTTTTATTGTTAGTTTCAGCCAAAACCTTTTCTGTAGAAAGCTTTTCTTTCACAAACTAATTTGACTGAGAATTTAAGAATTATTTTTTCTATTTTCCAAATTGTAAGAATTTATAGAAATTGTGAAGAAAAATTCATAGCTAATGAGAAAGCATGCTAATTGTTTTCAATGTGCGATTTACTGTAGATGCCCTTTCTCTTTCTCTCTCCCGCAGCTAATATTATTGAATAAAACCTCTGCATGTTTGCTCTTTGAACTATGACAAACAATAAAACGAGAGGTCCTCTGTATCTATTCAAGTAGGTAGATTTTTTTTTTAATTTTTTTTATGCTTCTCTAATACTAATTTAACAATTCTCATTTATGTGTTTTGATATGTGTTTCTTTCTTTTTTAGTTAAAAATAACTAGCAACTGAGCCAAGAATCACATTATTCCTGATTGGAACATGGAGGAGCATTCAAGATCATATCTGAATTACCTTGCTGCAACAAACCAGAAAAGAACAACAGGGTTAGTTTCTATAGATATATATATATTTCCTTAGTAATAAGTGTAACGAATTCTGGAATAGATGAATTTTATCTAGTACTATTACCAAGTATCAATATCATAACTCCATCATCTGAACCGCAAATAACTATTTTTTTTTCAAATTTACAGACCCGAACAAGAATTCACAGAGCTCCAATGGAAGAATGGAAATGTACTGATGCATAGCTCAACTCCCAGAAGGTGTCCAACCAGCATCAATGAAGTTAAAGAAGATCCAAAACCACTTGGGAATTCAAACCCCCAACCCTCAGCTATGGAAGATGAGATAGCTTCATTGTTCCAATACCCCCCTTATGAGTACTTAGAGAAAGAGTTTGGTTGTGATTTCTTATGTGATTTTCCAAATCCACAGACTCTTATTACTAGTGATAGATCAAACAAAAGCATCAGCAATGAAGGAAATGCTATTCCACGTTTAAATCTTCCTCACAATCAGAACAGATTGTCTCCTCCTAAATCATATGTTCATGACTCTGCACAACAATATGTTTGCCCTGAGAACAGTAACATTGTTGATTTCTCTCACTTATCAAAGCCAGGAAAGATTGGATTGGCAAATAAACTGCAGAAGAAAATTCATTCGGTGGGAGGAGAATCTTCTTCAATGATGACAACAGAATCAAGCATTTGTGGAAGCAACCAAGTTCAGAATTGTGTCCGTCTAACTAATAGCTTGAATAACAAAACAACTGGTGGTTTGCCTCCGAAAAAATTCAAAAAAGACTTGGAGAGAAGCTTTCTATCAGAAAGGGTAAGGACTGATACTTTTGAAGTAACTGGTACTTCATCATCAGGTGGGTCTGGATTTAGCATTAAAGCAACTCCACAAGAGATGAACAACCAAAGCTATAAAAGAAAAGGAGTAGAAATGGAAGAATCATGCAGCTTGAGTGAGGTGTCAATAGAGCTCTTGCTTTCTCCTCTATTTTTATTATTTTCTTTTGAAATCAGAATGGAATTGATACTTATTAAGACTTGCAGGAAGGAGATTACGAATCTGCGGATGGAAAGAAGCCAGTTCAAAGATCCCGTAGAACCCGAGCTGCTGAGGTTCATAATCTTTCAGAAAGGGTAAGCACAGATAAGTTTTGAAACATGTAAAATTAAAATACGGACATGCTTTTACCTATTGAAAAACTTGTAGAAAAGAAGAGACAGAATCAACGAAAAGATGAAAGCATTACAGGACCTCATACCACATTGCACCAAGGTAGAAAATTCAAAATTCTGTAGTTTCATCTATCATTCAAAGCTACTTCAGATTTGTATCATTATTCATATAAACCAATTTCAATGTTGTTATCTATTGCAATGATTCAGTCAGATAAAGCATCAATGTTAGATGAAGCAATTGAATATTTGAAATCACTTCAACAACAAGTTCAGGTGGTGAAATATCAATATTTGATTTATATATCATACTATTCAATCTCAAAATTCATTTATATTCTTTCTCAGTTAATGTGGATGGGAAGCGGCATGGCAACAATGATGTTTCCCAGCATCCAGAATTTTATGGCACAAATGAGTATGGGGATTGGCAGAGGTCCCATGCCTACATTAAATAATTTGATTCAATTACCAAGAGTTCCACTAGTAAATCAACCTATGCCCTCAGTGGTAGCTGCAAATCAAATGCCAATGTGTCCACAACCCTTCACCCATTTGAGGTTTCCAACTCAAATGCACAATTCTCAGATGCCTGAATCATTTCCTCCACACCTTGGTTTCCATCATTTACAGCCACCTCCACAGGTTTCTACTTTTCTTTATTATCTTGCTGTAATCTTTGTGGCGTGGAGAGCACTGTTAATTTGCTTTTGTTACAGGCAATGAATTTATATACATATGGATCCCAATTAGCGCAGCAGAATCAGATGGGTGCAATAAATAGAAGCAGTAACTTGCCGACTGATGGATCTCCTCCTGATAACTTTCAAAATGGCAAATAGGGTAGTGACAATATGAACTTTTCTTCTTCTTTTTTCTTTTGGTTAGCTTTCAGATTTAGATTGGCAGAGTTTCAAATTGCTACTTTTCTACCCATTAATGTATTGAAATGGAAATAAACTTTTGCACTGTCTGCATGCAAATTGGTATAGTTCTGCTGAATGAAAAAAAAAAAAAAAAATTCTTCTATTTTCTATTTTAATTTTTATATATCTTTTCAATTGCTTAAGTGAATGAAATGAATACAATACTATGCATTGTTCTCTCTGGTTTTTTATTTTTAAGCTTTTCTCAATATTTATTTTGCTGTGTATTGTACTGAATTTAATTGAATTCATCAGGATTTTTTTTAATTGCTAGAAATATTAAAAAAATAAATAAAAATATTTTTTTGAGTGTCCAGTCTTGATGTGAAATGGCAGACCGCAAGATTGTTCACATTCATGAACGCATTCAATTAATAAAAATAATTCAGCTTTAATGATGTGATGTATTCCTCCACTATTTTGACTCTTCTGAGATAAATTAAAATAATACTGTCCTTAGATATGTAGGGCTTAGAGTAAAGAGAAGGAAAATGACAAATAAAATAAAAATATATAGTTTTAAATATTTTATATCATTTATTTAAATAAATATTTCAATATATAAATATTTTTTTAATAATATGATTGAAGGTCCAAATATTGAATAATAAAAATAAAAGATTGTATTAGGTGATTAATATATAATTAATGTATAATTTATCAATAATTATGATAAGAATTTTTTAATATATTATGAGGAGATCTCATATATTGTTATAAAGATTTGATATTGTTGTTATTATAATTTGATTGATGAAAAATTAAGAAATTATTTTTAACAAGAAAGGGCATGTCAATTTTTTTTATTAGAAAGAGAATGTTTTTTTTATTATTTTAAAAAAATTAATAATTAAAATGAATTTGTTAATAATTTTAAATAAATACGATAAATTATTGATTACATTAAAATTAAACATTTAATATGAAAGGAATAAGCTATCTCATCATATTCAAACTTTTAAATTTTGTCTAAATTTTTTTTCAATGACAAATAAATACAAATTATTTCAGTTAAAATAATTTCAAGAAATATTTCAGATATAAACTTATAAATAAAATATTTTTGCATTCCTATTGATTCTTCCAAAATGCACCCACAAAGATGACAGTGCGTTAACGTTTCCTTAGGAAACGACCAGACCAGACCAGCAAATATAGAAGTATTTCTTTATTTGTTCTGTAACTTCTGTTAGGCATGTGAGCTAACATTTTGTATGCATGATTTGTAAAATGCGAGGTTGTGAAAATTGGATCGGACAATGAACCGGAAGAAGGAGAGGTTCACGGTTCGATCGGTCGAATCGGGGTCGAACCGGATGATGTAATAAATAATAATATTATTATAAGAAATTAATAAAATAACCGGATGATGCGGTTCATGCCGGGTTTGGCTAGTTTGGTGCACAGCCGGTTTTGAAGGCTGAACCGGACCGGCCTTCAGACTGGTTCACGGTTGAACCGGTCGGACCGGCCAGTCCGGTCCAATTTTTAAAACGTTGGTAAAAAAAGATTGCATGTGAGCTAACATTGAGAATCATGCAAGATGTCTCAAATAATCCTAATATTTATTTGACAAAAAACATGAATGTTTCATAGATTAAATTTCAAAATAAAGCTTATAAGAGGAAGAAGCAGCGGTGTACATTTAGATCTACAAAGAAATCAAAAAAATTGGGCCAAAATAGAAGTGCACGAGGAAAGTGATAACGAAGGTTGAAAAGGGGCGAAGATGGTCGGAAAAAAGAAAAGAAAAGAGGAAATGAGGAATATGGCTCGAGTTCGAATATGATATTCCTGAGATGCTGGAGGGTCCTAAACTTTAAAATCGATGACTTTGGAGCTTAAAATCTTTGACATAGGCAACAATAATTATAAGCTTCTCATGAGACTTCAGTATTAAAAGGCATTGGTAGCAATTGGGTCATCTTTGAGCGCGATAGGAGTATAGATACTAAGTAGTGTAACAATTATCTTTGTACCTTCCATTTTAACATGAGAGAATATCACAAATATACAAATGTTAAGATTAAGAGAGCGTTGAGAAATGAAATGGCTTCAACACCTAAGAAGAAATGAAGATATGTAAGATTCATGATGTAGGAAAGATGAGTGAGAGCATCAATAATTTGATTGATAGTGGATAGATAGTTTTCTGTGATCAATGGATAATCTACTTAAACAAAAGATTTAAAACAAAATATTTTATTCATGTAGATGCACAATAATGGATTCAATGTGGAGATGATAAATCAAAAAAATAAAACAAAGATTTTGAGCTTAATGAATCAAGTACATAGTTCTTGTTTAAAACCATAGAGGGAATTATGAAGTTGAAACACGTGTTGTGATCGCCATAAAAAAAGCTCGATGGTTAAGACAGAAACACCTCCTCATAGAGATGGCCACAAATGAATGTATTATTTGTTGTGCAAACAACCACACAATGAAAACAGTAAATCACACAGCACAAACATAATAAACATGACGATTTACATGGTTAGAAAATGGAAGATAAAAAATCATGCTCCAATATCAGGACGAATGCACCCAGATGGTTGCTTATGTACCCCCCTCATAAGGGATCAAGCCGAGCATAGTTTTTCGAACAAGTGGACAAACAATCATGAGTTCTGCACCACTATCGTGGTGACTGCCTTTCCAAGCCTGCATCAACTATACCCTTCAAATACCTTAGGATACTCTTCACAGCTTGCCAATGACTCCTTCCTGGATCATGTATGAACTTGCGCATAATGCCAAATGCTTGTGCAATATCCGGATTAAGCTGCTTCAAAATTAGACCAAACTGTGATATAAGTGCCAAGTGACTATGGGATTCTTAACCACTGGGGAGAACACCTCATCATAAGCAATCCATTCCTGTTGTATAGAGCCTTTTGCCACCAACCTAGCCTTGTACTGTATGTCGGCACAATGAGATCCTTCCTTCTTTGCACGCATCCATTTGCACCCAATTGATTTTTTTCCTGGAGGAAGCTTCGCCAACCTCCAAGTAGCATCCTTCTGAAGAGACTCCTCTTCATCTATAGCCCTCTTCTAAAGATCACCATCAGGACTGTCCACTTCTTCCTTATAGTGACTAGGAACTTCAGCCTCCGTGGTTGAAGTGCAAATGCAATGTGATCTCTCAATCAAGCTGGTTTTGGGACATTCTAGCGCCTGAACCTATTCTTCCAAATACATTTCCGAGGAGGAATCTCATCTTCAACATCATCTTCTATCTCCTGATCTATAGATGAATCGGGTACCTGGGTAGAAATGATCCACCTCTGTGGAACAAATAGAGTTGCATCAAACTCCAACTTCTGTAGTGTGTATGTGGTCTGGGCCCAATAGAACTCTCTACCTGCTTCAAGTCCTGGGGCTTCAACATGCTCGCCTCATCGAATGTAACATCCCAGCTCATGATAATCTTCTTCTATACTGAATCATAGAGTTTGAAGCCCTTGACTCCATGCCTAAAGCCAATAAAGATTGCCTTCTTTTCCCTTAATTACAGTTTATCATTCTTAATATGATAATAAGTTGGACACCCAAACACTCTCAAGTGCTCATAATCTCTAGTAGGATGTCTTGACCATATCTCCTTTGGGGTCTTCTTCCCAATAACTGTTGAAGGTAGACGATTAACCAAGTAATAGACATAGTCTATTGCTTCAACCCAATAGACTCTATCCAACCCAGCATTGGATAACTTACACTGAACTTTCTCCACCAAAGTTCGGTTCATCCTCTCTATCACCTCGTTCTGCTATAATATCTCTCTAACAGTAAGGTGATGCTCTATCCCAGATCTCTGGCACTCCTACAAGAATGCATCTGAAGTGTATTTGCTCCCATTATCTGATCTAATACACCGAATCTTTTTGCTAGTCTAACTTTCAATTCATTTCTTCCAAATTTTAAAGATCTCCAATACCCCTCTCTTACGCCTCATGGTGTACACCCAAATATACATAGAGTAATCATCAATAAAAGAGACAAAGTATCATCGCCCGCCGAATGATGATATCCCAAATATCTGTGTGAACATAATCTAAGATTCCCTTTATACTATGGATGGCAGTACAAAAAGATACACGCGTCTTCTTGTCAAACACACAAAATTCATAAAATTGAGCTTACAGGTGCTTGCTCCTTTAATCAATCATTGTTTCACTAAAGATATAAGAGAAGCCTCTCCAATATGAGCTAGCCACATATGCCACAATTCAGTGTCATTAGAAGAATCATCAGCAAAAGCAGTCAATCCAATCAATATTCTTCCCTAAAGGTAGTAAAAGTTGTGGAAATAAACTCCTTTCAGAAAAACCAATGCTCTATGATATATCTTTAAAATTGTTGCCTCAATGACTACCCTGTAGCCCTTGATCTCTAAAGCCCCAACAAACAGTAAAATTTTCATAATATTTGAAATATGTCTCACATCAATCAGCTCTCTCACTGTACAATCATGCGTTCTGATGCAGATGCTCCCTACACCAACTGTACGTTAAACCTGATCATTTCCCATGGTTACAACACCACTATCAAGCTCCTTTTAGGTATATAACCACTCTCTAGTGGGATAAATGTTATAGGTAGTACCAGTATCCATAATCCAGCATGAATCATCTAAATACAAACTTTGAGAAACTGTAAATAGTGATACATTTGAATCCTCATCATGTTCTTCAACGCTAACGTTAGCCTTAGTGGAAACTCCCTTTGCCTTTTCTTTTAGCTTCAGGCAATCTTTCTTCCAATGACCAATCTCTAAGTAGAAAGCACACTGATTTTTTCCAAGCCTGTGCCAACTAGACTTGCCTCGCCTTTTGCTGCCACCCCTTTAATTCTTCTGTTTCTCAGATCTTCTTTGTTGGAGTGTGAGAGCCTCAGCTGAATTTATCTTTGTAGACTCCTTGTTCCGACACTAAAACTCATGTCAGCAACGCAGTAGTCACCTCACCATAGTTCAAGACCTCCTTTCCATGAATGAGCATCATTGTGAAGTTTTCATACTCATCCGAGAGCAATTTCAACAGAAGGAGCTCCTTATCTTCATCTCCAATCTCTTCATCCAAATTTAAAAGACCTGTCAATAACTTTATGAAGCCATTAAAATGCTCATCAATTTTAATCTAATGTCTCGTCTGAAACCTGTAGAGCTGCCATTTCATATTGAGGCGATTCTTCACACTCTTCATCAGATACTTATTCTCCAAAGTCTTCCATAGCTTCACAGCAGAAGCCTCCATCATCACCTCATATTTGATCTCCTAAAATAGGCATGTTTTTGATCAAGCTATAAGAACTCTAGTTCATCTTAAGCAAATCTATCTCTGAAATCTTCTCAGGACGTTAATCACTCTCCAAAATTTTCTCTAGATTCAAAGAACATAGTGTATCTATCACCTCGTATCACCACATGCCAAAGTTCTCTTTGCCATCAAATTTTGTTACATCAATTTTGACAAAATATGTAATCACCTGATGAATCAACGCCTTCTCCACCGATGAAGTGGATGTATCCAAGGCTCCACTAGATCTCATCATTTCCACCAAATTATAACTGCCTTACAATACTATAATTACACCAATCCGGCTCAACAATAATTTGAAAAAAATCAACAACCTTTACTTGCTCAATATGACTAGATCATGTCTTAGAGATTTACTGCTGTTCTTCAAACCACCACTAAAAATCCCACTAAAATCTTGCTCTGATATCACTTGTTGTGCAAATAATCACACAGCGGAAATAATAAATCACACAACACAAACACAATAAACACGATAATTTATGAGGTTCGGTGAAGATGCCTACGTCCACGGGGAGGAGATGATGATTTCACTAAATTGGAGATACAAATAGGAATTACAATGAGCGCCCTCTTCGTCTCATACACTCAACAGCAACCCCCAGGGCTCTATTTATAGATTTGAGCCAAAATAAATTAAGAAAAAGCTTCCTAATCTAATCCTAATCAAATTCCTAATTAATGCAATAATTAGATCCCCTAATTAATGTATCAATCAAATCTCCAATCAAATCAACTTAATCAAAGAAATAATCTATTCCCTAATCAATTAAACTAATGAGCCATTTAAGGCTTTACAAATAAAGCTTTATTATGATTTGAAAATAAATCCAAATCAACATTATTAACATCCAATTTGGAAACATATCATTGTCTATAAATAATGATGCTCATAAACATCCAAATATTTATAAATTTGATGGCGCGAGTTAAATGGTTTAATGTAGTCATTTGATGGGTGCTAAAAATTTTTATGATAAGATATGGTTTGTAGTGATCAATGTGATTGTCATTAAGATGTTTGATTCAAAACACCTAGTGGCATCCAATAATATTGTGATGAGATTAGAGTGGAATAATACCCCAAATGCTATTTTGAAGGAAGACATTTATCTTAGTACAAATGGCATCTCTCTAACTTAGTTAGGGTTTTAAGGGCATATTGAGTCATGGTGGGTCTATGAGTAGGCTATGAGAGATATGATAGGAGAGATTTGTAAGAGGTTTATTGTTATATGTGGAATCTGATTGTGTTGATCAATTAAGTTATTTTGTTGCCTAAGACCTCAAGTTTGTCGTACTTGCTGGGGGGTGCGTGGGGGTTTACCCCTTGCTTGGGTTCAGGTGCTTTGCGCCTGAAATATTTTTTCATATAACACCCCGGCATTGTGTACCCAAGTGCCCCGACACTGTGTTCTTGAGCGCCCCATCGTTGAATGACAGAGAGCAGAGCATCGCAATGGTCAAGATACGACGCCGCAACGGATCAAGGTAGAGGTTCAAGTGCCGTAGCGCTCCAAACTGACGCCACAGCATTGCGAGATGGACTGGATGGTTTTCTTTCTTATTTTTTCTGAAGGGTTGTGTCCCTTGGAGTTATTTACTTGGCTTTCTCTTGTATTTTGAATAATTAGACATAGAGAACGGTGCATATGAGAAGAGAAGCAAGGAGAGAGTGAGAGAGAAGAGAGATATGTACTTATTTCTCCTAATTTTCATAGTGAATTTTTTGGTGTGTTGTAACTCCATGATTTTTCCCCTTTTTTGAATTTTTCCATGTTAAATCCTAGTGTCCTTTATATTCCGCTACTTTTACTTTCTTGTTTGCTTCGTCATTGTGACGTTTGCTCCTCATCCCCAATAGTTTAACAATGTTATTTTTGGATCTTCTAATCATGTGATAAGATTTAGATGACTCATCACAATTTTGTTCGATAGAATTTAAGTGTCAAGAAAAATTCAATGATTAAATTTTCATCATGATTTTTAAAAAATAATCTCTCTTTGCCATAGGGAATACATGTTCATAATTGATTTGCTTTTATTCTAATGAGTTCATCCGTTACATCACTTGATTGGGACAAGGCTTTATAAGCCATGAGTTGTTCAAATAAGGAAACGAGCATAGAGGGAAGCAAGAGCTAGTCTTGTTGAATCCAATTAGCATGATTTGTATTAAGAATTCCAATTCCAACTTGTGTGCTGGTGGATGAAGGCTATGGGATATCTCCATTAATTTATTAAGTCTGAGTGTGAGTTGGGTTTTCTAATTGATCAACACAAGCTGCTGTATGATAACAATTGGAAAACAAGATTTACAATTTAGGTTTCGTTTGGAACAATCTTTTTACTGCTTTATAAATCTGCTGTAGAGAAAGTAATTTTTTGAAACCATTATAAAAAACAACATTTTTTGTACAATTTATTTGAAAAAAAAAGCAATGGCCAAACAAGAATTATGGTTGCGATCTAAAAAGCAAAATCTTAGGTTTCGTTTGGAACAACTTCCTTATTGCTTTTTAAAATAGTTTTTTAGTACAAGATTGCAAGCCCAAGAGTGGCTAGTAACAGAAATGGGAACGTTAGAAGTTGGCAACAGAAAATGAAATCCTATATGCGCATGATTACAAGATAGTATTTATTATAACAGCTTGTATTCAGAATTGAAAGTTCGATAGGGATGTTAAGCCCTCGTGAACTAGTCCCGAGGCTAACCAAGAGGGGGGGTGAATTGGTTATTTAAAATTTCACGATAACAATGAAAATCTTTTCGATACTGAGCAGCGGAAACAAGTAACAAGAATGAAAAGATCAATCACAGATATTCACCCAAGCAGTTAATATCAGAAAAGTAAAGTGCAAAACTGAATCGGAAAAGCAAACTAGATTTTATAGTGGTTCGGTCAACTTGACCTACGTCCACTCCCCGGAGCCTCCCCTTCGGGTATTGCACTAAACAAAAGTGTCTCTCCTTTTGCTCCCACAGCAAGGCGGAGAAGCCTGTACAAAACCACCTTTTCACCACACGGTGAGGCAGAGAACCCGACGTCCTTTTGCTTCCTCCTAAAGCAGGCAGAGAACCTTCGACCTCCTTTTGCTTCCACCTGAAGCGGGCAGAGAACCTGGATCTTCTTGCGACGATCCTTCCAAGATGAACACCAACTAGACGAAAGATGACGAGCGGAGAAGACGACTCTGATCCGTGCTTGGAGCAACCTTAGTGAATCCCTCACTAACTCCCCCTCACAAGATCCTCTCTCTCTCTCCCAAACTCTCTCTCTCTAAGGTTTCTCTAGACAGGAAAGTGGCAAAAGATTTTTTTCTAAACAAAGAAAAAGATCTTTTATATGAGGGCTCAAAACCAGCCCTAAATCTCAACTGGTCGGTCAAGATCGTCCAGGACGATCGATATATCGTCCTGTACGATCAGTTCAAAATCAGCTGATTTAACTTGGACGATCTGGCTCTTCCGAACGATCAATACAAAAAGTTGTTCATATCGTCACGTACGATCCTACGATCGTCCGGGACGATTAGTGTAAATCAGGGAATTCGTCCAGAAGACAGTTCGGGTCGTCCAGAGAAACTTGTGCTGGACAACTCAAAAATGACTTGATCGTCTAGGACGATAGGGTTATCGTCATGTACTATTAGTTCAAAAAGTGCCCAAATCATCCTGAACACAGTTCGGGTCGTACAGCTGAAATGCACTAGACGATCATGATCGTCCGGGACGATCCTGCGATCGTCCAGGACAATATGATCGTATCAATCAATAATAACTTGCTTTCCTTAATTACCAGGTTAAATTAGGCATGATTGTACTTGATCGTCCAGGATGATACACGTATCGTCCGGGACGATCAGACCAAATATCCAGAAATAAGAACTTGCCTAACTTGATCTGGCGGATGAAAAATTTTTGATTTGAGCATATCGTCCCGTACAATCCAATGATCGTCCAGGACGATCTGCTTAATCAGACCCTCTTAACTTGGTCGCCCTAATTAGGGTTTCTATTTTTACCTGATCGTCTAGGACGATGTGATTATCGTCCAGGACGATCTGAACAAAAACTTGAACAGAAACTCTAATTCACTCAAGCTCTCCCCCTGAATGTGTGTGTAAGGTTACTTAGCTAGGGGATCCGTTACATTATAATTGACTCAATAAAAAGAAAAATCATACATTTGACACACTTGGGCCCGATCTTGAGTTGGCTTGATTTGCTCGTGATCTTTTGTGCCTGAAATGGGTTAGCCAAGCAAAACACAATAGACACATGTTTGTCATCATCAAAACCAGATTTGTAACAATCTCCCCCTTTTTGATAATGGTAAACATTTATGCAGTAGTTTGAATATAAAAATGACTAGGAAATCGAAAAATAAATATTTTTTCCAAATTTTCATTTAACAATCAAACTAATACAGGAAACATAACACATAACAAACACAAAAATGACTACAACTGACTCCCCCTTTTGACATCACAAAAAGGAGGAGGAAAAATAGAAAACACTGAAACATCAGTACAAAAACAGAAAAGAAAATAAGTACAAAACAGACAACTAGAATTGAGGCGGATCCTGATCGGAAGAAAGAGGATGGAGGTGACAGATCAGGATCCCAAAAATACAATCACGAAATTAAAACAAAATAAAAACAAATAAAACTCACAACAAAAACACATAAATCCAAAACAGAATTTGTTTTTTTTTTTGAAATCAAGCTGCTCGAGTAAAATAGAATTTTTCCTTGATTTTAGATCCAAAAACCAATAAGAAGACGATTGACAGCGCTGAAATCAAGAAAAAGTTAAAAAAATTGACTTTCGTAACTCCCACCTCGGGCACCTTATCGATGCAAATCTCTTTCAAAACAAACATCCAATTCAGAAGAAAAGAAATTAGATTCGAAAAGAGATCCTTTCAAGCCTCGTTCCAGAAAAATATCTGATATAATAGTGTTACAAAGTAAAATAAAAATCAGAAATCAGGATTTTTAAACACAAGCTTTTGAACGTATTAAGTGGCACACGGATTTTTCTAAGACATTTAAAGATCTGAAAGAGAAGAAAGCTTAGGTTGGGCTCAATTTGTGCCTCTTTTTTAATTTGTTTGGCGCACTGCCCATCTTTTGATTTTTTGATACACTTTGTGTATTTGGCATTTTCGCATCTTTTCAGTTTTAGGCTCATTTTATGCCTCTTTTTCAATTTGGTTGGCACACTGTGCATCTTTTGTAAGCTTTCTTCTTTTCATACTCGTTAAATAGTCTCAGCTGTGAGATTACCTTCCAGATATAGGAGATGCTCTCCACGATAAGGAAGAGTAATTCACAAAACAAAAATCATACTTCATATGATCAGTGCAATCACTTGGTTTAGAAAATCAAAATAATGACTCAAGACTTTGCGAGCACTATTGATATGAGGTAGATTACTGTAGGAAGATAAAATAAATCTCTATTTCAAAAACCAACTTTTTAATTTTGAAAAATATTTTTATCCAAAAGAGACAATACACCAGTAAAGAGGTTAGAGGAAGAGAAATAATCATCAATGTTTCTTCCCTTTAACAGATCTAGTGAGTCAATCACTACTTACCAGCTTCCAAAACAAAACCAAGGTAAAACTCCCAGTCAGAAATTCAGATTTTCAGAAGTAGTGAGCAGTGATTAGACTTTGAAAAGCATCAAACAGTAAGTGCAAGAGATGAACCAGTGAATAAAGACAGGTAGAAAATCAAATCAAAGTAAATACTCAAATCAAACTAACAGTAAGGCTAAAAACAGAAATCAGCAGAGGAAATAAAATCAACTGAAAGCAAATAATAAAACTAAAAACTAACTAACAGAAAACAGAAATCCAATCAGAACAATCAAAAATCAGCAGTTATCAGAATCAAGCATTTATATCAATCACTCCTAATCTGGTTCTCAAAATGCTGAATGAGTCAAAGGCTAGTGGTTTAGTGAATATGTCAGCCAGCTGATTTTCAGTTGCTACGTGATGTAGCTCAATGTCTCCTTTTGTAACATAGTCCCTAATGAAGTGATGCCTTATATCAATGTGTTTGGTCCTAGAATATTGGATTGGATTCTTAGAGATGCAGATGGCACTAGTATTATCACACAGAACAAAAATTGTGCCCACAGGTAATCCTAAATCTAAGACTTGTTGCTTCAACCAAAGAACTTGGGCCACATAACTCCCTAAGGCAATGTACTCAGCTTCAGCAGTGGAAAGTGCAACTGAGTTCTATTTTCTACTGGACCAGGAGACTAAAGACTATCCTATAAATTGACATGTACCAGAAGTGCTCTTTCTATCCACCCTACACCCCGCAAAATCAGAATCAGAATATCCAATAATTTCAAAAGAGGTGCTGTGCCTAGGGTACCAGATTCCTAGGTTTGGGGTCCCTAAAAGATATCTAAGAATTCTGTTAACAGCAGTCAGGTGGGACTCTTTAGGATCAGCCTGAAACCTAGCACAAAGACAGACACTAAACATGATATCAGGTCGGCTAGCAGTCAGGTAAAACAGTAATCATATTATTCCTCTATACTTCTTCTGATCAACAGATTTTCCACTTGAATCCTTATCTAACTGACCAGAGGAGCTCATGGGAGTATTGATTGGCTTGACTTTATCCATTTCATATTTCTTCAAAATGTCCTTAGTGTATTTAGATTGATTGAGAAAGGTTCTATCATCCGTTTTCCTTATGCTAAACCCCAAAAAGTAGGACAATTCTCCCATCATACTCATCTCAAACTCCTAACTCATTATTTTAGAAAACTCATCACATAAATACTTGTCAGAAGATCCAAAAATTATATCATCAACATAGATCTGGACAATGAGTAAGTCATCCCCTAATCTCCTCAGAAAAAGGGTGGTGTCTACGCTCTCCTTAACAAACTCTCTTTCTAACAGGAATGTGCTAAGCCTCTCATACCAAGCTCTGGGTGCCTGTTTCAATCCATACAAGGCCTTTTTTAATTTATAAACATGATTTGGATATTGGGAACTCTCAAAACCTGGGGGTTGTTCTACAAAAACATCATCTTTTATCACCCCATTCAAAAAGGCACTCTTGACATCCATTTGAAACAACTTAAATCCCTTATAACAGACAAAGGCTAGTAGCACCCTAATGGCTTCCAATTTAGCTACAGGGGCAAAAGTCTCCTCAAAATCAATCCCTTCTATCTGATTATACCCCTTAGCCACCAATCTTGCCTTATTCCTAACCACCACACCAGAATCATTCATCTTATTCTTAAAGACCCACTTGGTTCCCACAATACTTTGATTTCTAGGTCTTTCTACTAACTCCCAAACATCATTCCTTACAAACTGATTCAATTCTTCTTGCATCGCTAAGATCCAAAACTCATCCGAAAGGGCTTGATTGATATTGGTGGGTTCAGTCATTGAAATAAAGGCAAAATGGTTCACTTCCTTCCTAAGTCCGTGCCTAGTCCTAACACCTTCAGAAGGGTCTCTTAAGATCAGTTCTTTAGGATGACTCACAGAATATCTCCAATCTCTAGGCAGTTTGGTTTGAGGTTCTACCCTCTCCTCCAGATTTGTATTTCCAATCCCTTGGGTAACCTCAACAATCTCTTCATCTTCTACTTCAAATCTAGACTCCTTAGGATCAAATTCATCAAACACAATATGGGTTGTCTCCTCCACCACCAAAGTCCTCTTATTGAACACCCTAAAAGATTTCCCCACACTAGAATATCCTAAGAACACTCCTTCATCAGATTTGGGGTCAAACTTTCCTAAGGGTGACTTCCCGTTGTTCAGAATGAAAACCTTACAGCCAAAGACATGGAGGTGGGACAAATTTGGAGTTCTACCCTTAATGATCTTATAAGGTGTCTTGTTTAGTTTTGATCTCACATTCACCCTATTCAGCACATAACAGGCAGTGTTCACCGCTTCAGCCCAAAAGTATTTAGGAAGTGAATACTCAGCAAGCACGGCTCTAGCGGCTTCCACTAAGGTCCTGTTCTTCCTTTCAGCTACCCCGTTCTGCTGAGGGGTCCTAGGTGCTGAAAAATTATGACTAATCCCTTGCTCCTCACAAAAACTTCCAAATCTTTCATTTTCAAACTCCCCTCCATGATCACTATAAATGGTAATGATCTCACATCCTAACTTCTTCTGAATCCAAGTAGAGAAAGATCTAAACTCATCAAATGACTCAGATTTATGTGACAAAAATTTAACCCAAGTGAACCTCGAATAATCATCTACAATCACAAAACCATAGACTCTCCCCCCTAAGCTGGCAGTGCTAATGGGTCTAAAGAGGTCCATGTGAAGAACTTCTAAAGGTCTAGAGGTGCTAATGTCCTTAACAGAGTGAAATGAGGACTGAACTTGCTTCCCTAACTGACAGGCATCACACAGGTGATCCTTAGTGAACTTAAGCTTGGGCACACCTCTAACTAAGTCTTTTTGGGTGACTCTCCTAAGGGTTTTCATACTGGCATGACACAATCTCCTATGCCACAACCAAGACTCATCAGCAGCAGTTTTTAAGCAAATTGAATTCTCAGATTTAATGCTACTTACATCCAGCTTGTAGACGTTGCTGATCCTTTGCCCTTGCAAAACAACTTTATCATTTAAGCTTAAAATGCAGCCAGTGGGCAGGAATTTGATGTTGTATCCTTTGTCACAGAGTTGACTGATGCTCAGCAAGTTGTGTTTCAGTCCATCTACAAGCAAAACATTATCAATCATAAAATTCTTTGAATCACCAATTATACCTGAGCCTACCACCTTCCTGGTGGTGTTATCTCCAAGTGTAACCTTGCCACCAGCTCTGGCCTCCACCGAAATAAACTGATCTGCATCTCCAGTCATGTGTCTAGAACATCCGCTGTCCAGGTACCACATGCTCTCACGAGATCTTGTGTGAGAGCACACCTACAAAATCATCAAATATCAGTCTTAGGAACCCAAACATGTTTGGGTTCCTTCTTATGAAAAGAAGAATGCAATGCATGCGTGCTGTGCTGTGAAACAGGCAGTTTGGGTCTCTACACCCAATGTGTACTATGGTGAACAGTGCAAGTATGTGAGATGTGTCCTAACATGCCACAGGAAAAACATCTAACACCAGGAAAAGGATTAACTAAACGTCGTGAGTGATAGTGCCTCTTCCTAGAAGTGTATGAAACATGCTTTGATGAACTTGCAATGGATTTTTCAAAAGGTGGCGGTGCATAAAACTGTTCAAAAGTAGGCAGCATTTTGTTCTTTTTAAAAGCACTGATTTTCACTTTCAGAAACTCAACATGTTTATTTAAACTTGCAATTTCAAAAGTTCTTGCACTTTCATTACTTTCTAACTCACATGTCATATCATTCAATTTCTTAAAAGCAATTTCTAATTCAACATGCGATATTTTTAATAGATCATGCTCAACAGTTAAATCAGAATACTTTTTGTTCAATTCATCAAACTCATCAAGCAAAGACATGTGATTGCTATCAACAGTGGAATGATCCTTAATCAGAACATCATGCTCTTTTTACAAAGTCAAGTAATCCAATTTCAAACTAGCATGGGTTTTCTTAAGCTTCCTATACGATGTATGAATCTTTTCAGAAACTTCAAATAACTGATCGTAAGTAAGCTCACATACCTCTTCCTAGTCAGACTGACCAGGATGATCATCAGCCATCAAACACAAGTTTGTTTCCTCCTCTTCAGCTTCAGTCTCAGAAGAGTCGGATGCAGAGTCTGCCCAGAACGCCTTCTGAATCCGCTTGTCCTTTCTAAACTTTGGTTTCTCCACACCCTTCTCCTTGCTTGGATGAGCTTTAAGTGTAGGACAATCAGCCTTAATGTGTCCAGGCTTCCTGCATTCAAAATAAACAGTATCAGATGAACCCTTAAAATTTTTACTGGACTCACCCTTGTTCCACTTCTGATAGTTCTTATGTTTCTTCCTTAGAAAGCTTTTGAATTGCCTAGTGATTAAGGCAACATTATCGCTATCAGACCCGGAAGAACTAGAATCACTCTCGTTGGCCTTCAGTGCCACTGTTTTCTCCTTCTTTCGTTCACTTGCATCAAGTTGCCTTTGGTTTACCCCTTGCTCGTAAGAAATGAGTGATCCAAGTAAGCTGTCAATAGAGTAAGTATTTAAATCTTTAGATTCAGTGATAGTAGTAATCTTAGCATCGTATGAAGAAGGCAAATATCTAAAAATTTTGTTCACTCTTTCGTAGTTAGTAAGTTCTCTACCTAAAGCATGCAAAGAGGTGACGATTTGAGTGAACCTTGTGTACATTTCTGAAATAGTCTCACTAGGTTTCATGCGAAAAAGTTCGTAATCATGTAACAAGATGTTTAACCTAGACTATTTTACCTCAGTTGTACCTTCATATGTTATACACAATCTATCCCAGATTTCTTTTTCTGTTGTACAAGTAGAAACACGCATATAGTCTTCATATTTTAAAGCACAAAAGAAACAGTTCAAATATTTTGCATTTAACTGTGCTAAGTCACGATCATCAAAAGTCCAATCTGCAAACGGGATGTTGACCTTGGTTTTCTCCCAGACTTGGTCAAGGGAGTTGACTTGGTCAAATTGACCAAGTCAGGGCCTAAGACCCTCTCCCTTGTGTTCAATGGGTCAAACTGAGTCTGTTGAGCCCAGACCCAGGCCCTGGGTCAACCTGGTTGACCAGGTCAACCAGGGTTGACCTAAGATAACCCATATCCTTCTCCCTTGGCCCCCAGCCCTGGTCTTGGGTCAACCTGGTTGACCAGGTCAACCCAGGTTGACCCAATAGGCTTTAATAGGTCCATTCAAGTTCAAATTCATTCCAAACCCCTCCTAGGGCCCACCTTAGCATCCCTTGGGCCCACTTGACTAGGTTGACCAAGTCAATGGTTGACCTAGTCAACCCAAGTCTTGAATAGGTCAAATTGACCTATTTGGGTCAATTTGAACCCATTAAATACATTAAACACCTTCCATATTGAGTCTCCACTCAAGCCACGGCCTAAGGGGCCTTAATTACCTCCTAATCATGCCCTAAATCGAGTCCTAGCCGTAGATCTTAGGTGGAGGAGTATATATAGAGATTTAGGGTTTCTTTGGAGGGATCTTTTTTGACTCTAGCTTTGGCTCCAAGACTCCCTGACCCGAGACTCTTGGTGTAAAGGCTCCTACCACCTTCCTCTACCTCTCCCCACTCAAACCCGACGGTCAAGACTCGCCGGCGGCGAGATCCCGGCGGCTCAAGGCTTGGAACATCCAAGACTTTGATCCAACCAATCTGAAGCTCATCTGACCACGATTTCTTCAAGGAAAGCGTACGAGGACAGTCCACAAGTGCAACCAAACTAAGAACTCGGAGATCTCACGGTGAAAACTCTTTAAAACCCTTAACCTAGGTCACGATCTATTGATCTAAATAGCTTCTAGCATACTTCGTTTTAGGCCATAAGATCGTATCCACATGATTTCTGTTCATGAGCTTAGTCTAGGGTTAAAATTTCGTTCGATTCCATCCACCCGATCGAGAGAAATCGTCGAAAAACGCTAGGGATCCTCGGTTTCGCCCTAGCTGCCGGTGTACGGGATCTCCGCCGTTGATCGTATGATTAACGGCGGAGATTCTGCCGTTCCGCGGTCTCGTTCGAACCGCGGAATTGATCTCGCGGCTAATCACTCCGTCCGGCTCCATCAGAGCCGTTGAGCCCAAACCGCGGGTGATCCGACGGTCGCCGCGCTTCGCTGACGCGGATAAGTGGCCCGCCGCCGTTCTCAGCACCGCGGCAATCATTGCCAATGATTGCGCGGCGGCGCAATCATTGGCAATGATTGCCTGTAACCACGGAACCAACCCGGGAGCGCCACGTGGCCCGCTCCGCCGCCGCCGCGGTCTCTCCCCCCAATCATTGGCAATGATTGCCCGGGACCGCGGAACCAGTCCCGGGCTGACACGTGTCCCGCCGCCGCCGCCTTTTTATTTATTTATTTATTTTTATTTATTTTAAAATCCTTTTTTTATTATTATTTAAATAATAAAAAAAATCAGAAAATTTTTTTATCATTTAAATAATAATATGATTATTATTATTATTTTATTATTTTATTATTATTATTATTATTATTATTATATTAAATATTATCATTATTAATATTATTATAATATTAATATTATAATTAATAATATTATTATTTTAAAAATATTATTATTATAACTAATATTTTTATTATTATAATATTAATTATTATCATTATTAATATTATTATAATATTAATATTATAATTAATAATATTATTATTTTTAATAATGATATTATTATGAATAATATTTTTATTATTATTACATTAAATATTATCAATATTAGTATTATTATAATATTAATATTATAATTAATAATAATATTATTTTAATAATATTATTATTATGACTAATATTTTTATTATTATAATATTAATTATTATTATTATTAGTATTGTTATAATATTAATATTATAATTAATAATATTATTATTTTAATAATATTATTATTGTGATTATTATTATTATTATAATATTAATTATTATTATTATTAATATTATTATATTAATATTGTTAATTAATAATATTATTATTATTTTTAATAATAGTATTATTATGTTAATATTAATATCACTATAATATTAATATTTATTATTTCATATTATTATAATATTTTAATTATTATTATTTAAAATTATTTTAAAAATTCCAGATATTATTATACCTGATTTATTTTAAATTTTAATTATTTTAAAATATTTAAAAATTACTTTTAAACCTATTTAACTTCAAAAATTCATAACTTCCTCATTTTAAATCAGATTTTGACGCACAATAGCTCATTCTTTTCAGAAAAATATAAATTTTAATTTAAAATTACTTATTGTATTTGATTCTGCCTTTTCTGGATGTTTTTTTATATTTCTTTGTTATTTAGTTATTTAAATATTATTTAATTAATATAATTAATTATTTTAAAATAAAAACTATTTTAAAACCCCTTGGTGGCTGGTAGACCTCCCATGCCTATGAATTGAACTAATTTCAATTATATTATTTTTAAACCTATATTATTATATATCTATAATATTTATGTATTTTGAAACTTGTTTTAAAGTTAAATATTATTTAAATCATTTAATTTTGGGAGGTTCACCTTTTGTGAAATTTTAAACCTAGGACCTATATGTGAACAGAATTCATGTGGGAGAAGGATTAGTGAATGATTGTGTCACAATCATTCACTAATCACTTTATTAGGCTCCTTTACTTAGTATCTTCGTAGTCCTTGCATGTGTAGGTTGCACAAGCACTTAACCTAAGCTCTCCTAGATCTAAGGACATGGTTTGGTGTGTTTATACTTGCTGCATTTACCCTCTATGTCGTGCCTAAGGGTTAGTTACTTCATTTTATTCCCATATAACGTAGTGACACCCTAAGGACAATAATTAAGGATTGTCTAGTGAACTTAGAAAAATTTCAGGAATTAGGGTAGAACCCCAAATGACTTGAAATTTGACACACTTAAATATAGTGACATCTGAAACCCCCTAGAATTTTCTAGGAATTTTATGGACTCATTAAAACACTTAATTAGCAAACCCTAATTTACCGGTTAATTAAGCCTCAGAAACTTCAAAAAAATCTAATAAATCCATTTTAAATCAGAAAAATATCCATAATACCTCAAACTCTCCATAATTCAGTCCCCAACCTTAGATAATTAGGGGCCCTTAATTGGACCTTAATCTAGACTTTAATTCAACCTTAATCAAAAATCACTTTTTTGCCTTAATTAAATCATTAAAAATTATTAAAAATCCCAAATTTTTCCCAAACACTTGGGAACACCTTCTTAGGTCATTTATGACCTTTGAGGGTGATTCCAATCAGTTTGGAGCTGATTTGGGCCAAAACCCCCAAAGTACCCCTAATTAGGTAATTCCGATAATTCATTTAATTGCCCCAACTTCTAAAAATCATAACTAATTACAAAAAACCCCAAAATGGGCAAACTAAAAGGCATTCAACTCTAATTAAAGTCTAATATTTATTTAAAATCTCAGGTGGCCAGAAATCAGCTTAAAATAAAAAGTCAACTCTTTGGTCAACCGTAGCCTACAGTCTAAGGCCCGAAACTTCTAAAATTCATAACTTTGCGTAGGAAACTCCAAATCCAGCAAACTCAAAGGCACTCAACTCACATTAGGGTCTAGTATTTATTAAAAATATTAAAATTCCAGAAATCAACTTAAATAAAAAAGTCAACAATCCGGTCAAACTTAGTTCAAAACGAGACCAAAACTTCAGAAATTCATAACTTTGGATAGAAGAATCCAAATCGGGCATACTAACTGTCTAACTGATCAGGTTAAGGCCTAGTATTTTATAGAAGTATTAGCTGGTCATAAGTACCCTTTAATCAAAAAGTCAATTTTGGACCCCCTTTTGCTTAGTGTATAGGTGGACCCCGAACCCCCTAAAACTTACTAATGCAATTTAAACTTTAAATATTATTACCCTAAGCATTAAAACTGACCTACATACCAAATTAAATAAAATGGATCTTAATTCGTTAATATTTATACTTTAATTAAAATATCCTTTTAGACCTACAACCAACCTGGACAGTAGGCAATTGTAACTAACTACCCAGCTTAGGATCTACCTCAGCTACACAGCTTTTCACACACATCTAAATGGTTTGTTAGGGCACCACTTCTAGACCTAGGCTAGGCCGGTGTTTACCTTTCTGTTGTGTGCCGAGATTTCTGAGATTTCACTGTATGTTGTGATTAAAATGATGCTGGTGTGTTTGTTTACTTTTACTGCACTCTGGGAATTGATGTGATTGCACGATAGACTACCCATAGGTTAGGATCGATCTTGATACTAATGATACTTTCTGCAGGTGGCCATGCTCATGCCATGCTAAAATAAAGGGGGGCAAAATTCATGATTTAAATACTAACATTGTTTCATGCAGATGCTCCAGAAATTGCTCAGCCCCCCTAAATAAATGAGAGCTAATTAAAATCATCATTATAAATTGCTACAGGTGCTCCAGAGCTTGCTTAGCCCTCAAATAATTAAGAGCATGGCCAAGTGTGGCTGTGATGAGTACTTTTATTTTTATATAAATTGCTTGGGATAATATAAACTGCTTGGGATGATTTTCATTAGGATAACCTTACAGGAGAGTCTAGATTTACTGCTTTCATTTAATGTAACTATTTGTAACATTGGTTGAGAGTTGTGAAAGTCTATTTTGAGTGGGGATGCTGAAACCCAAAGGTTGGATGCCCAAAGAGAAAAGGACACCCAATATGAGGATAGTCCTTTTCTATTTGGGAATCCAAATTTGGATTATTCTACTACCCGAGGAGTCCAAGGAAGCTGAGGTCCAAGGAGTCCAAGGAAGCTCAGATCCAAGGAGTCTAAGAAAGAGAAGATCAAGAACATGAAGACCAAGTGTATCCCACTCAAAATAACTTGCGTCAGTCTTAGGATTAGAAATCCGGGTTATTGGCAGTGGTGCCCGGCCACTTTAATTTTCTGCAGACCCTGGGTTGTAATTAAGGGCAGTTGGCCTATGAACATTTAATTGATTTGTTTAATTATGTATTATGCTTGATTTGATGATGATTGCGTATAGGTTGTACGGTTTTCATAGTTTATTGGCGATCTGCATGCCGCTTTTGTTTTAGCCTGGATTTCGTTAGGCTCTCTAAGGACCAAAACCTTTTCTACTCGCAACTAATATTTAAAATTGTAAGTTTTAAGCAATTTAGAAACTTAACGACCTAGAGAATTGCCGGAATCGTCCGGGGTCGCATGCATATTAATGCATTTCTCTTTCCTTCTATAAGACACTTCCCCGCCTGCGGGTAGAGTCCGGATAATCTGACCTATGAGGATGAGGTGCCGGACCTGGGGAAGCCCAGTATAATTCTAAAAATTATTTTATAAGACTTTTTAAAGTTCTGTGCATACCTGATTTGGAAGCTTCAACTAGCATGCATTGCATTAGAAATCAACTAAATCAAAATTTTAATTGCATTAGTCATAGGAGCATTCACCCAACATCAGTCCGGGGCCAATTAGAAAATCCTCTAGATGTCGGCCCTATTTCTGAGAACTATAACCCACCTACCCATCTTTCATAAATGACTGGACAGCATGGTTTTAAAGCGATTAGGTGGTTAGCTGGCTCCCCCTTCCAGGCCGGGGTGAGTCCAGGTTTTGCATTGCATTAGTTAGGACACGGGTGTTAGTGTCGTGTTGAACACTAAACCCATTAGATTTAGGATTCAAGGCTATTATTGTTTCGTAGTACGCCTCATCAGTAGGTAGGTCTTCTGTCTTCCAGAGACCCTAAACCCTACATATCCACGTCACACGGATGACGCCACCTCCATCCTTCCCTCCTGCATGCTTCGAGTGCATGATTTATTTATTTTTCTCCAGTTTCTTCTCACTACCTTAGTCCCTCCGGATGCTGATGTGAGCCGTGCATGTTGACTAAGCCTAGTTGAACCTCTCTTTCCCTTCGAGTAGGACTTCATAGTCTTCCCCCTATGTACCAATCCCAATTCAGAAAGTATAATATAGAATCCTTAATCGAGAGTATTCTCAGGCTCCGGCTTGAGATGTAATTAACCACGGGGGCTTGCGCCCGTGGGAAACCGAATCCCACTCTTAAATAAATCCCATTCGAGCTAATGTATCGGGTGGGGGAAACCCGTTACGATCAGATCATATATATTATTACCCATCGGGGTGTGCTGGTGAGAGCCGTTATCCTCAATGGTTAATCATATGTGTGATCGAATCTGCCCTTCCATTGGCCAGATACTGTCTCCCCTCACGGGGCGATGGTGTTTGTGTTCCTTTCGGAGGTCCACACGGGAGTTCAGTTTTAATACCATTAACAATTCTATGTGGTGCTTCATAACCATCCTTAACTAACATTCACATACGATAATCAATAGATTGCAGAAAAGTAGACATGCGTGTTTTCCAAAAATCAAAAGGAATGTTATCAAACAACGGTGGTCTAGTGATTGAGTAACCTTCAGCAGTATTACGATTGTTACAGTTAGCCATGGATCAAATTCAAAAGTTTTTAAACAGAAATTTTGAATCCCGCTCTGATACCACTTGAAAGTTCGATAGGGATGTTAAGCCCTAGTGAACTAGTCCCGAGGCTAACCAAGAGAGGGGTGAATTGGTTATTTAAAATTTCACGACAATAATGAAAATTTTTTCAATACTGAGCAGCGGAACAAGTAACAAGAATGAAAAGATCAATCACAGATATTCACCCAAGCAGTTAATATCAGAAAAGTAAAGTGCAAAACTGAATCAGAAAAGCAAACCAGATTTTATAGTGGTTCGGTCAACTTGGCCTACGTCCACTCCCCGGAGCCTCCCCTTCGGGTATTGCACTAAACAAAAGTGTCTCTCCTTTTGCTCCCACAGCAAGGCGGAGAAGCCTGTACAAAACCTCCTTTTCACCACACGGTGAGGCAGAGAACCCGACGTCCTTTTGCTTCCTCCTGAAGCAGGCAGAGAACCTTCGACCTCATTTTGCTTCCACCTGAAGCGGGGCAGAGAACCCGGATCTTCTTGCGACGATCCTTCCAAAAAGAACACCAACTAGACGAAAGACGACGAGCGGAGAAGACGACTCTGATCCGTGCTTGGAGCAACCTTAGTGAATCCCTCACTAACTCCCCCTTACAAGATCCTCTCTCTCTCTCCCAAACTCTCTCTCTCTAGGGTTTCTCTAGACAGGAAAGTGGTAAAAGATTTTTTTCTAAACAAAGAAAAAGATCTTTTATATGAGGGCTCAAAACCAGCCCTAAATCTCAACTGGTCGTCTAAGATCGTCCAGGACGATCGATATATCGTCCTGTACGATCAGTTCAAAATCAGCTGATTCAGCCTGGACGATCTGGCTCTTCTGGACGATCAGTATAAAAAGTTGTTCATATCGTCCCGTACGATCCTGAGATCGTCCGGGACGATTAGTGTAAATCGGGGAATATCGTCCAGAAGACAATTCGGGTCGTCCAGAGAAACTTGTGCTGGACGACTCAAAAATGACTTGATCGTCCAGGACGATAGGGTTATCGTCCTGTACTATTAGTTCAAAAAGTGCCCAAATTGTCCTGAACACAGTTCGGGTCGTACTGCTGAAATGCACTAGACGATCATGATCGTCCGGGACGATCCTGCGATCGTCCATGACGATATGATCGTATCAATCAATAATAACTTGCTTTCCTTAATTACCAGGTTAAATTAGGCATGATTGTACTTGATCGTCCAGGACGATACACGTATCGTTCGGGACGATCAGACCAAATATCCAGAAATAAGAACTTGCCTAACTTGATCTGGTGGCTGAAAAATTTCTGATTTGAGCATATCGTCCCGTACGATCCAATGATCGTCCAGGACGATCTGCTTAATCAGACCCTCTTAACTTGGTCGCCCTAATTAGGGTTTCTGTTTTTACCTGATCGTCCAGGACGATCTGAACAAAAACTTGAACAGAAACTCTAATTCACTCAAGCTCTCCCCCTGAATGTATGTGTGCAAGGTTACTTAGCTAGGGGATCAGTTACATTACAATTGACTCAATAAAAAGAAAAATCATACATTGGACACACTTGGACCCGATCTTGAGTTGGCTTGATTTGCTCGTGATCTTTTGTGCCTGAAACGGGTTAGCCAAGCAAAACACAATAGACACATGTTTGTCATCATCAAAACCAGATTTGCAACAAGAATCATTTACTTTAACTGAGAAGATATTTCCTTAATGAGAGGGATAAATCAAAGAAAATCAATGCCGAGTCTAATCTATCGTAGGTCGAACGTACATTCATCTCAAAAATTAAGTCCAAACTTGAAGGCCAATTATTTATATTTCCTTATCAACATAAATTGAAAGCTTCAAGGGACATCAAAATATTCATGATCTTAGATAATTTGATATTGCAGGACGATTACTCCTGTTCATATTATACTTGCATATAAGTTCCATGATCTTCATAGATATTCTGATAGAAATAGTCCAACCACTTAGTGCCCTTTCAATTCAGCACAACTACGAATTGAATAAACATATTTGACAAATATAAAAAGTTGCAGCTTCCATTTTCTGGAGAAAAACATCACAGTTCAGAGTCCAAACCTAAGCTTATTCAGCTTTTAACAGAGCATGTTACCTGATTAATGATGTATAGTGACCAGCCATCAAGATTAAAAAAGAGATATTCAGTGAACTTTCCAACCCCAAATTATTAACATAGATTCCCAGTCTTATCATTTCCTACAGAGAAAAGAATGGGCCCCAAAAGATATATTAGTATATGCATTTATGCTAGATACTGTACAAGGCTTTCTGGTTATTATTTGATGTCTGTGGGTCATGACAGCTAGGGATGTCTCAATGCCAGTGCTTGCTAGCCAAGAGCATCCCTGCTAAGATTGTTTACGGGTCCCAAGAGAATCCAGCCACATATAACTTGGTAACAAAATCAAGTCACTAATAGCCAGCCACACATTTGCAGGGTTGATGACAGCTCCCTTCCCTTTGTTTCCTTCCTTGATGTGGAAGCTTGAAACAGCCCGAGAGCTACTGTAGGACCCTTGTCTCAGACTGGTACAGTTCATTTACTATGAACACCTCATAAGTCTACACCTATATTGTAGCTCTCCTAGTGCCCATTAATAGACCTTTCTTTGTTATTTACAGAGGTGGGTAAGCCACAAGGCTTTGATAGTTTATCCCATTGAGTTAGGTGATGATAAAAAATTACGCAAGTTTGAAATTCCATGGCTTGAGTGAACATCGATATAGATCGTTTAACTTTTTGCAATCTCTTGCATGCAAAAAAATGAAGACATTAGATTTCTTATGAGAACATTTTAAAAAAAGAAAAATGGAAAGACTTTGCCAGTATTGCACTTCCCCGTATGGTCATAAAGAGAGAAAGGGTCAATATAGCGCAAGAAGATGAGTGGTCAAACTGTCAGATTTATTGTTAGTAGTTGCGATGTAGAATACTAGCTAATGATGCAGGCCATGATGATTCAAGGTTCTGATCATTGGAGAATGAGAGTTGTAATTTGCCTAGAGGTAGCTGTAAAGCTATTGCAGGCAAGCATTGCAACACAAATCATACATGAAAGTTTTGCAACACAAATCTTGCAAGGAAGGACTGTGGCATAAATTCTGTTGTGGCATGGGGCTGCAACACAATTCTTACTGCAGCATGTCTTGAAGGTGAGGCCTATGACTTAGGATTAGAAATGTATCAAAAAATATATGTTCACATTATAAGCAGAATCTCTACATCACTTTGGGGTTAGGAATGTGTCAAAATTCAGCTGAAAACTTCGCCAACCATAACTTGGATGGTGTGTGGGCAAGGGCGGATTAAAGAGGGGGCACATGCCCCTCTAAAAATTTAATGATTTTATATATAAGAAATATATATTAATAAGCTCCCATTATTTTATAGCAACGTTTGATTTGTGCACCCTCCACATAAATGTAATTTATGTGCTCCCGTTAAAAAAATTTCGTGATCCCACCACTTAATGTGGGGATGGGACCATTAGCCAAATGATTTTCATCAAAATTATGTAAGTTCATGCAGGAACCTTAAAGAAAAAAGTCATATATGCACTTCATTGTACTTGAGTTTTGGGAACTCTCTAATTTGTTCATGATTCTTATTATTGTTTAAATATTGTGTGATGCCATTGATAAATGTACTTTTTGAAGTAGTCTTCTTGACTGAGAAAAACATGTTTCGATATGATAGGATGGGATGAAGTAGAATAAGAGATATAATTACATAAAATGATGCAGGGGATAAAGCCAATTAAAATAGCGAAGGCAGATCGGACAAATGAGCAGATGATGAAGCTATCTTTAGTTTGAAGAGTGAATGCCAAAGCCATATGTAATAGTATAGGCAATGTGATCATCTAGACATTGAATTTGCACAGGACAATCTTTGAATTTTATCTAATAATTTGGCTCTCCAAAAGACTCTTGGTTTTGCAAAGAGAGAATTGAATGAGAGAGATTTGGAAATAAACTTTGAGAAATTTTGTACAAGTGATTCTAACCATTCTAATAGCCTCAAAATGTTTTATTTATAGCCCTAGAAGTAGTATCAAAATACTTCCCTATGACTCTAAAAGAATCCACAAGAAGAAATTTAACAATAAATAATTTTCATGCAAAGAGAGTTTTAGCCCTTGCATAACAGATTACAGTTTACAAAGACTATCTGAGTAGTTTATGGTGACCAACAAACTTAACAAAGACCTATAAAAATTTATTGTTGGCCCACAAATGACTCAAGAGAGATATAAATGGTTGGCCATCCAAAGATGAGGTAAACATGATTACAGTAACCCGCTAATCTATTTGTGGCTGTTAGAGTTGCTGGCTTGACCATTGTTTGTTCATTTCCTTGACCGTCGTACGCTTTGAAGATATGTCGAGGGTCCAAGGGGGCAGCACCCCCTGGTGGGATTTGACCTATTTGGATAATTTTGGTATTCTGTTTGTTTTTTTCTGTTGCCCTAATTTTGCCCTATAAATATATTGTAAAGGGCTTAGGGTTTGGTAAGCCATTTGTACTCCGCCTCTTTTTCTTATAGTGAAGTTGTTCTCCCTCCTCTCCCTTGGTTTTCCCCATATTTGGATTTCTCTTTGTGTTTAGTTCATCATTCCCTAACAAATTAGTATCAGAGCTTTCAGTTAGGGGTCTTGAAGATCATCTCAGATCTTATGACAACGATGAAGTTTGACATTGAGAAGCTTGATTGATCTTCACGATTTGCACTATGATAAGTAAAGATGAGAGTGATTCTCATCCAACTTGATCTGGACGATACTTTGGATGGGAAAGCAAATATGCCTGAAACTCAAACTGAACAGGAGAAGGAGCTAAAGGATAAGAAGGCAAGATCACAGATTCTATTGCATCTTTCAAACAAGATCTTACAAGATTGCTTGAAAGAAACCACCGCTGTGGCTTTGTGGCTGATGTTGGAGTCTATCGACAAAGCTCTATTTGAAACAAAGATTGTATTCTCACAGTATAGCAGAAGGTAAGGATGTTCGCACACCTTTGGATGAATTCAAGAATATTATTACAAATCTTGAAATGATAGAAGTTGAGTATGATGATGAAGATTTGGCCTTGTTGTTGTTATGGTCTTTGCCGTCCTCCAACAAGAACTTTTGGGATCCAATTTTGTATGGACGTGAATTTATTTTGGTTAAGGATGTTACACAGTCTCTTTTTTCCAAGAACTTGTTCGAGAAAGATGGACATGCCTCATCCTCAGGGCAAGCTGATAGTTTATTTGTGCGTGGAAGATCGGAGAAAAGACAATCAGATGATAAGCCCAGAGCCAAATCCAAATCTCAAAAGAAGAATACAAACTGCAACTACTGTAAGAAGAAGGGTCACTGGAAGTCTGATTGCCCAAAGTTAAAGAACAAAGAACACTTTGAGAAAGATGATAAAAGAAAGTTTGAGAAATATGGTCAAGCCAGTGTGGCTGCTGAAGATGATGGTAGCATCTTGCTTGTTAGTGAAGATGAAAAGAGATCTACATCAGAATGGATTCTTGATTCAGCACGTTCCCTCAATATGACACCCAATAGAGATGGGTTCTCCACTTTTGAGTCTTCGAAACAAGGAATTATTTTGATGGGGAATGATGCTTCTTGTAATATTTCAGGGATTAATACAATAAAGATCAGGAGGTTTGATGGTTTTATTAGAACCCTTACTAATGTTAGATATGTTTCAAAGTTGAAGAGAAGTCTGATTTCTCTTACGGCCTTGATGACAAGGGGTTTTGATACACTAGTGAAGGTGGAGCACTTAAGGTGTCAAGAGGATCTCAAACTGTGATGAAGGGATGAAAGACTGCAAGAAATTTGTATGTGTTACATGGTTCCATAGTTACTAGCACAACTGCAGTTTCTTCATTAGATTAAGACGTCACAAGATTATGGCATATGAGGTTTGGACACATGAGTGAAAAGGGGTTGGAGGTACTAAGAAAAAGAGGACTTCTGTGTGGTGCATCTACAGGTCAGCTTGATTTCTGTGAGCAATATGTATTTAGAAAACAGAAGAAAGTCTCTTTCAGTGGTATGGTTCAGCGGGCAAAGGGGACCTTAGACTATATTCATTCAGATATATGGGGATCATCTCGTATTCCCTCTAAAGGTGGTGCTCGATATTTGCTTACCATTATTCATGATTACTCTTGAAAGTTTTAGCCTTTCTTTCTGAAGGAGAAATCAGATGTCTTTAGGACATTCAAGCAGTGGAATACTTTGATTGAGAAACAGACAGGCAAGTCTATCAAACATCTCCGCACTAAAAATGGTTTGGAATTATGTTATGAAGAATTCAATAAGTTCTGCAAGGATGAATGTATTATAAGGCATCATACATGTGTTAGAAGACCGCAATAAAATGGAGTAACTGAAAGGTACAACAGAACAATTCTGGAAAGGACTCGATGTATGTTATTTGTTGCAGGCTTGGATAGAGATTTTTGGGCTGAAGCTGCTTTATCAACTTGTTATCTCATCAACATTCACCTCACTCTAGTATTGATTTAAAGACTCCGAAGAAATGTGGTCAGGTACTTCTCCTGACTATTCTCATTTGAAAATATTTGGTTGTCCTGCCTATGCTCATGTCAGGGATGGAAAATTATATCCTAGATCAAAGAAATGCATCTTCCTAGGATATGGAACACAAAACAGAGTTAAGGATTTTATATTATTGAGTCCTAATGAATCTAAAACCATTCATATTTGAGATGTAGTATTTTATGAAAAAGCATTGCTTAAGGAGAAAGAAAGTTCGTCATCCAGCACCATTGATACTAGTTTTGATGTGTCTGAGAAGGTGGAGTTTGAAGTTGAGCCTAACAGTTTTTCCAACCCACCTAAGCCAACCGCTGAAAATAAAGAACCATAACCTCGTATTGTGCAGCCTTATTTTTTAGCTCGGGATAGAGAAAGGAGAATGATTCGACCATCATCGGGATTCAGTGAGGCTGATATTATTGCTTTTACCCTATCTGTTGCTGAAAAGACATTGTTATTCAGTGAGCCATGTTCTTACTCAGAGGCAATTTCTATAGAGGACCCTGCAAATTGGATGATGGCTATGCAAGAAGAAATAGAGTCACTTAATAAGAATAACACTTGGGAGCTTATGAAACTTCCAAAGGGGAACAAGGCAGTCAAGTGCAAATGGGTGTACAAAAGAAAGGAAGGTATTCCTGGTGTTGAAAATGCCAGATTCAAAGCAAGAATGTTTGCAAAAGGATATAGCCATGTTCCAGGTGTTGACTTTAATGATGTGTTCTCACATGCTGTAAAGCACACATACATTCGGATTCTACTTGGGCTTGTTGCTATTGATGATTTGGAGCTTGAGCAATTAGATGTTAAAACTGCTTTTCTACATGGAGAGTTGGAAGAGGAGATCTACATGGTGCAACCTGAAGGGTTCATTGTGGAAGGTAGAGAAGACCATGTGTGTAGGCTAAAGAAGTCTCTTTATGGTTTAAAGCAATCTCCGCTACAGTGGTACAAGAAAGTTGATGTTTTCATGTGTCAACATGAGTTCACCAGGAGTCAATATGAGTTGTGTCTAATTGAAAACGTAGGATAATGGATTTTTTATCTATTTGTTATTGTATGTTGATGATATGTTAATTGTTGCAAGAGATATCAAAGATATTCCA
The DNA here is from genome assembly GCA_019925795.1 of Dendrobium chrysotoxum. Classification (NCBI taxonomy): domain Eukaryota; kingdom Viridiplantae; phylum Streptophyta; class Magnoliopsida; order Asparagales; family Orchidaceae; genus Dendrobium; species Dendrobium chrysotoxum. Next base: position 7,917,234 of record CM034312.1, read on the forward strand.
AATCTCAAAAAACTTCTCAAGGCTGAATTTGATGTAAAAGATTTGGGTGCAGCTAGAAGGATCCTTGGAAGGGAGATTCAAAGATCAAGGAGTAAGAGATTGTTGTACCTTTCCCAAAAATCATATATTCTAAAGATGTAGGAGAGATCTAGAATGACAGATGCCAAACCAATGTCTAATCCGTTTGCTTCACATTTCAAACTTTTAGCTCAAATGTCTCCTGAGACAGATGAAGAGAAGAAATATATGCCTAATATTCCTTTTGCTGATGTAGTTGGGAGCTTGATGTACGCCATGTTTTGCACACGCCCAGATTTAGCATATGTAGTTAGCACGGTAAGTATGTATATGGAAAATCCTAGGAAGTGGCATTAGATGCCTGTTAAGTGGATTTTGAGATATCCGCGTTGTACTGCAGATAAATGTTTGACATTTGGGAACTCTTATTTAAATATAGTTCAATTTGGTGATTATGACTATGCAGGAAATGTTGATAAGAGGAGGTTCACAACTGGTCTTGTGTTTACTTTGGGAGACTGTGCTATTAGTTGGAAATCTTCTTTACAACATACTATTGCTCTGTCTACTACTGAGGCAGAGTATATGACCATTAATGATGTTGTAAAGGAGGTTATTTGACTGAAAGGCCTATTTGGAGAGCTCAGTGGATGTCTGACAGGATTATTATTTTCTATAACAGTTAGATTGCTATCTTCTTGACTAAGGATAAGATGTTTCATGCACGGACAAAGCACATCGATGGCAGATTTCATTTTGTTCGTGAAGTGATTACCCAAGGTGATGTTGTTGTGAACAAGATCGGCATAAATTAGTCGTATAATTTGATTTGAAGTGAATTATATTCTTCTAATTCATTTTATTGACCTAACAACTATGGGCAGAATAAAAAATAGAGTGATAACTAAATTCAAAAAATATTTTAATAATTATGATAAAAAACATTTTATTTAATTTATGCAATCATTTCATAAATCATGGACTTTTAGATATTACAAGAGATAACACCAACAATGCAAAAGACTCAAATATTAATAGAATGAGTCCTTTCTCAATGTCCTCTTGATCACTAGATAATATCTCTAGGTTAGATCAATTCATTTTTCACAATCCTTACATCTAACCAATCCTATAACCACTTAATTAAAATATTAATACATACAATCATATATATAATACATCAAAATAGGCTCATCTCAATGACTCATGGGTTTACTGAAATAAGCTTCTTATGTTTTATGATAACCGAATTCAAATGAGAAAGAAAAATGCATTAAAGGCCGAATCCAACAAGCTCACTGTATATGTAGATGTTGGAAAAGGTAAGGTCATCATCACCACTTTAATCAGTTACGAAGCTTACGGCCAATCAAAACAAGAAGATTTGAAAACAAGCTATGACTGCTTACAAAACCATTAAATTTAAGCAGATCAATAGATAAAATCTGCTAGTAAAAAAGTAAAGTCTGAAGAAAGTAAAGAACATAATAAAAAAAGTGCAAAATTTTATCAGCATTTCCTCACATAAATATTTAATGAACTTAAGTATCTTGGTTTATAATTGCAAAATAGTAATAAATACTATAATGAATGGCAGTATTACTCATGTTGCCCAGCTACACGATATGCATACATATGACAATCTTGACAGATATGCCCATTTCAGATGTTAATGCAGATCTAACAAAGCAGAACTTAAGCATTAAGGGCATATTTTCATGATCTTGATCATTATTAAGGCTTAGTAAGTGAAGTCCATGTGCTTCCAGTCTCATTCAATGGTGATTGAGATCCTATCATATAACTTTCCATTCATTAAGTTGGATGACTGTGTGCTTGTGCAGCATCAATCAATCCATAGCCTACTTGGACCACTACTGATCCTGAACCACCAGCAAAATCATAGTCCTTAGTCTTATCTAAAAATCCTTCTCATATTTACCTAATTGGTTGGATTCATGTCATTATTATTCGACAAGGTTTATGCTGGCTGTCGACTACCTAACGTAACCCTCTATTTTTTTCATCCAGGACTTGGGACCTGGCAACGGCAATCCTAAACCCATAAAACGGCGGCCTCCCGATGACCCAGTTAGGAAAGTAGAGGTCTTAGATTTGACTTATGTTAAGAAAGATAGGGGTAGACCTAAAAAGACTTGGTTAGAAAATATTAGAAATGATATTCCTTTATTAGATTTAAACGAGAATTTGACTTTTAACAGGGCACAATGGAGAAAAAGGATTCATGTAGCCGACCCCACGTAGTGGGATAAAGGCTTGATATTGTTGTTGTTGTTGTATATTTACCTAATTGGTAAATAACAAGTCAATCAAAAGTCAAAATTAATCATGCCATTATTCTAATTCACAGAGGTGAAAAAAAATCAGTGAATATTTATATTGAAATATTTTATAAGTTGGACTAATAAGCATACTTTTCAAGATAAAAACCTATTCAATTGCATATCTAAAATTTATAATTTCTATTGCATATCTAAAATTTATAATTTCTACTGTATATCTGAAATTTATAATTTCTACTGCATCTCAAACGAAGCCTAAAACTGTTTTCTTCACTATCAAATTAAATCAACTTCAATGGCAATTTTTTATCATCTAGTACATGTATCGTATAGCCAAGTAGGCTTTATCAGCATTAAGCTAGTTCTATTTAATTGCTTCAAGAGCTTTTTGTCAAATAATGTGTTCGTCTACAGCTATATTTATCTCACTTAAGCATAATTTTATATTATTCTTGCAATCATCTAAATATTAACCTTTATACACTTATATAAATGTTATAGCATGGCTGTCTTCAACCTCAGCTAACCCTTGTGGTGAATCTCCTTCCACTAATTATGAACCTTTCGATTTTTTTTTTTTTTGTTCTTTGTATATGGATAAAGAGAGGCAGTCAAAATGCAAATAAAGAATCGTCAAAACCTCCCTTAAAGGTTGGTTATTCTCGAAGTCATGACCTCTATATTCATTCTGTGCGGGAGAATTATCTTATAGAAGGTGTAATTTGGAGAGGCAAGGATGAAAAGATAAAACTTTAAGATGATGATCATATATCAAAAACTGACAAACACAAGCTCATATAATGAATAAGACGAGTGTTTCAAAAGTAGATGATATAGATGCCTCTATTGAAGTTATGAATTTCTATAATAAGCACAGTGATCCGCATGCAAGCAAGGATAGAAGATCATAGTGAGTGCAAATACCCACTAGCAGTGATGAAAAATTTGCCGCAAGTGCAGTAAACTATCTGCGCATACTGAAAGTCAACATATAGTGGGCATAGTAAGTTGTCGACGACGTATGTGGGGAAATTAACAGTGAATGCAGCTCACCTAACAGTTGATATTCATACATGATGTCGACACCCATGTAAGCAAAATAACGAAGTAACGAAGAGGTTAGTTTCTTTTGCCATCGACGCCAATTAATTTGCAAACGAGCACATACCAGATTCTCGCAAATGACGAAGACCAATGTACGATGAATACGAAAGATAGGGGTGAATGTGATCACACCTTGTCGTCAATGTCAAAGTAAAAGTAAATGTACTCGACCCCACAAGCAACGAAACATGGAGGGGATATCCAGGGATGAAGCATGAAGGGTATGCAACGAGCTGCAACGCACGTTGCATATTGCATACAAGCATGGTATGATGGATCTTCTATAAGCATGGAATAGAAGATTGTGGCGAATGCAAATGCTTACTAACAATAATGGAAGATGCATCATACACACAATAATATATATATGTGGGTAATGACCAACAATAAGAAGTGGATGCTACAACGCCTCACAATCGATCGTCACTCACCGTCAAGCAAACACACCGCTCTCCTACAAGTAAAAACATACGACGTGCAACAAATGCAAGCGCCTACGGACTGCCGTAGGAGACTCGCTATACGCACTACATGTCATCCACAAGTAAATACGGAAGACCTCCAGCAGGTGCCAGCATCTGCAGCAGTTACAGGAGATTCGTTAGTGCACGATGGCCTACCTGTATAAAGCAGCAAATGATCTACAGTACAAAGTCACGCCACTGGATCCGTAATATCCATGCAAGCGGACAGAAAGCGTTTACAAATTCCCGAATGAGACTCAGTGAACCAAAACGCTATGTCACCGGATCCGCAACATGCATATAAGCGGACAGAAGGCGTGTGCAAATTCTCAAGTGAAGTCCTGTGCATTCATAGACAATAACCCATCTGCAAGAAGCAACAAACAACCATAGTAAGCCACGCCACCGAATCCATAACATGCATGCAAGTGGATAAAAGGCGTGTATAAGCTCCCAAATCAAATGCTACGTTCAAATGATTGTTGCCCGCACAGACGAGCAACGTTAAGTTTTTTAAAATGCACCCACACATATATTACAACATATATACACACAAATATGAAAATGCATATGCAAACGCATTAACTCGCATAGGCCCCAGCGAGCGTGTTACGGGCATACACATAACATTTAAGGATGCTGCGCGGGTCAAGTGATAAATCCAAGTTCGAGCCTAATCCTTCTATACGAGTAGATAGGAGTCGGCAATGCTCGAACTATCAAACAAATGTATAGGCATAGTGTCGACCGACATATTTATGTTAATACGTTCATGTTAGGCCTTCAAAGTCTGTATCTAGGAAAATTCATTAATAAAAGCATACAGTCGATAACGAACCCGATTTTTTGTTAGCAATTAGATAGAGTCGACAAAGTTCAACAGATAATTACAAAATACCCCCTAAACACCCGCATGGATCCTGACGAGCATGTTATGGGTACATACGTAAAGTCTGAGGATGCTGCGCGGGTCAAACAATAAACCTAAGTTTAAGTCTGATCCTTTTACACGAGCGGATAAGAGTCAATACGGCTCGAGCTATCAAACAAATGTACGATCGCGGTGTCGACCAAGACATTTATTTTATACGTTCATATTAGGCCTTCAAGACTTATAACCAAGAATATTCACCAATAAAAGTATAAAGCCTATGAAGAACCCGATCCTCTGTTAGCAAGTAGACAGAGTCGATAAGGTTTAGTCCACAAAATGAAAATTGTCTATATAATGCCCCGATGATGGCTGTGTTGAACGTAGATCTCAATAGAAAGGATTGATTCCAAATATTCAAAATGCCACCCAAATATCTATGAAATTCAAAACTTCAAGAGCTAACAAAATTCAAGATATTTAAAATCGAAATTCAACCATCAAATGTTTAAAGCAAAACCTATCCATTCTCCGCAACAGTTTACCAATGTGAACAATTTGAAAACTACTTTAGCTCACAAAGAGCTAATGTCTGATCGAGAATATCACTAGGATTCATTCTCAAACAGTCTTTTGCCAGCAAGGACATGACACGTGTCCTCTAATCAGCAATTTTGCTGCCAAATGGCACCGCAGGTAAACGGTTATGATCGAGGCTCTCTGAACCGGGTGGTTTACAGCCAAATGGTGCCACTAAATCACTGTCATGGCTAGAGCCCATATGCTCCTCAATTTGCCTAAATTCTTGAGATATGCATCAATAGGATATAATCGATAGGGCACAAAGCCCTTTGTCAGCTAAGGTGGATTCAAATTTATCCCCTTAGGCAAATACTCACCCAGGTCTACAAGATACCCTTGGACGAAGCAACTCATGGCTGCCGACAAATATCCTTCTATCAGGTTGGGTCGACTACCTCCTGTGACTAAGTAGACCAAGGATCATGATGACCTAGGACGACGGAACCATGGGATCTTATAGGGTCCATCATCATTCCCCTCACCATCTGTTTTAAGTGCAAGATAGTGAAATTTTTAATTTTAAATATTAAATTTATACATACCAACCAATATTGCTACTATACACCAGATATCACGTATCTCTACGTATTTGATTGACGACTAGCCTTAATCAAAAGTTATCTCTCGTTATCAGGAGGGGTAATTAACTATAGAGGCTTGCCCCTATAGGAAACAAGAACTCAGATCTAAAGTCCTCACAAAATGAGGGCAAAATCTCTGGGTAGTGTCTTATGTCAAACCCAATCTGCCACCTGAAATTTTACCTTGGAACCTAATTTGTTAAAACTCTCCTAAAAGAGGGGAGGCTGGGGCACGAATTTTCGGAGCCCACATAGATTTGGCTTATGTTAAGAAAAGTAAAGGTAGACTTAAAAAGACTTGGTTAGAAAATATTACAAATGACCTTTTTTTATTAGATTTAAATGAGAATTTGACACTTAACATGACACATTGGAAAAAATGATTCATATAGCCGACCCCACATAGTGGGATAAATGTTTGATTGTTGTTGTTGTACTACATATCTAACATGTGTTAAAGTCATGCAATAAGTTAATATGTAAATTAGCTAGACAAAAATTATTAAACTAAAATAAACTATTAAATACCCTTATAAAAACAAAAAATAATAATAAAAATCAACTCAGGAAGTTCTATAAACATTTGCAGGAAATTAATGACTAGAACTAAAGATCACTAAAGTTAAATATACGATTGAAACTTCCACAATTAATAAAAATATAGATTGAAAAGTGATGTGGTGGATCGACGGCATAATTGTACCTACTAAAAGGAACACCCAATCTAGGGAACAAACTAAGCTCAAGGCTTAAAATCATATAATATTCATCATGCTCTTTCCTACTACAATAACTATATTTATAACCTAGCAAAAACATTCTAGAAGGCATGTAACAAACTAGATAAGCTAGTCTTAAGAAAAACTTTAGCTAAGATGTTCCACATCATACTCTCCTAGCATCAAAGAGCTCAACTCCATCAAGGCATGTCATCGAGAGGAAGGTAGATATAGAAGTCGTATGCATCTTCGATAGATACCCGCAAGCTTATTCAGTTGAGTACAGGTTTCAATGCTTCAGCCAATGTATTTTTTCCTATAAGCTGTACAATTTCATTTAAGTCCTCTTCTCCCTGAACAATATCAAGAGTTGCATATGTTATAGGATCTGAAAAATCACCATCATCTTCTTTCTGTCACGGACCCCTTTTGATAGGATAAACTTACTAGTTTCCTTGGCATAAAACTGAACTGCAAATCTGCCATCATAATTAGGCATTCTACCAAGCACCTTCTATGCATTACAAGCATCTTCCAATAACCTATAAGCATGAATAAGCGCATTCCCAATAGATAGAAAGAAACCAAAACTATACTTTATTATAAGTGAATGCACATCAAAACTAGATACTTTTGCATATTGCAACATGTGGAGAACTTGGTCCTGAAAACCATCGGTGATGGTCTCAGAGGTGGTGATAACATTCCCGGCATGTGAATCATTGTCCATACTTTCCTCAAGTAAGAGCTCGTCATACATAATACTAAGCTTAGTAGATACACCCACAAATTCCAATGAATCACTGATGTGTGTTTTTCCATTTTTCTCAATCAACTCCAAAATTTTAGGCTCCGATTGAAGTGCATTTGGGGTTTCTCCACAACCTGATGGCTTAGAATTCTTACCAGAACTTGGAGGTCCTAGCAGCAGTGTCATCCTGTGAGGCTTGACTACTCTGCTAAGATCAAGAACTTCCCTCAAGGAGTCGAACAGGACCTAGCAAACTGTTTTCATGCCGTGGCCCAATAACTCTGCAATCTTCAACTGCGCAAACATATCATTCAGTGGCACGTGGATGATCAGATCAGCCAAACAAAGACGGTAGATTTCCCGCGGGATGTTGCTGCAGAAGAAGTTTTGGCTTAAAAGAAGCTTTTGCATACCAGAAAACTACCGATCGGTAGAGGGAGTGATGCGGATTGTCTGCTAGAGCGGGCTGGTCGTGCGCGAGAGGAGGAGGTCGGGCCAATTAGAACGAGGTTGATGTCGCTGAGAGAGTTCAGATCTGGGATGCCTTTGCATCTAACCTTCTCGAGCTGGAGCGGATATGGTCGGAGATGGAACGCTCGTGAGAACTGAGAGCAGGGGCGGGAAGTTCGGGTGAACTGAGACTCAGAGCGTGTAATTGGGCATGGATCGAGCATGGTCGCTGGGCAGGCTGAACTCCCACGGGAGGAGCAGATGGCGGATCGTAAACAGTCGCTGGGCAAACTGTGAGCGAGAGCGGAGTACGGGCTTTGTGAACGAGAAGGAAATGACAGGATTTGCGCTAGAGCAGGGCCGGTCGTGCGGGCTCGACACCAGATGTGGGATCGTTGATCTGGTCACGAGAAGAAGCAAAGGTGGATTTGGGGTCTACGGTCGCAGTTTGATTGCTACTCTGATCCCGTGCTGGAGTGGGGGAGAGGATCAAAGGCAAAGCAGATCTGATCGATTACGCGGGTGCACTGGAGGAGACGGGTGTCAGGCGAACCCGATGATTGGAGACGCAGAAACGGGATGCGAGTGAAGGAGCGGGGGTCGAGTGGAGGGGCAGGGGATTGATGGAAATTAACACATAAATTATCCATTTGATTAAGTGATGCAATCACTTGACCTGCCCGAAAGGATTTATGGTTTCGATCATCATCGATAATCCATCTTCTTCGGTGTTATTCGTCGTCAACAACCCATCTTCTGCTTCGATAGTCGTCAACAGCCCATCTTCTTTGACTTCGATCGTCATCGACAAGCCCAACTTCTTTGGCAGTTGATCATTCTTCACAAGCTCCAGAATTTGATACCAACCGATGTAGTGGATCAACGAAAGAATTGAGCTTATTAGAAGGAACACCCAAGGACAAACCAAGCACAAAGGCTTAAAATTATATAATATTCATCAAACTCTTTCCTACTGCAATAGCTATGTTTATAAGCTAGCAAGAATATTTTAGAAGGCATGTAACAAATTAGATAAGCTAATCCTAAGAAAAACTATAGCCACGATGTTCCACATCAAAAAGAATATGATTCAAAGTACCCTCACTTCACAAGAAAAATATAAAGGTCAAAAAATAAAAAAAGTAAAAAAAGGGAAAGAAATCACTAGAAAAGCAATCCTCATGCTTCTACGAGAAGATAACCCCTTTAGAAATTCTTGTAGTCTCACATTTGATCAAGGAACTAAATCTAGAATAAGATAAAGTTTACCAAAATTGATTGAAGATGTAATTACCAAAGCAATTTTTTCTCCTATTCTTTCCTAGCTACGTTTCATCATGTCATCTTGATACCATATACTTAGGTCATAATGGTTTGATTGTTCCCGACTGTTATGAAGAGATCAATATTTTGACGGAATGTGTGCCACTTGTCAACTGGAAGCATGTGGAATGTCACCTTTCATATGTGGCGATGCAACAGTCTGATTGCATCATGTCTTCTTTTTATTCAACCAATCGAATGAACATTTCAGAAAGTAGATAGAAGTGGCATGATGAACATCAATTGGATGCATTACCACCAAGTATCAATTGAACTATGGAGGAACCGACGTGCGTATATGATACAACTAAATTCATCTAAAGGTAATGGCAAAGGAGAGTTGGTGACTTACTTGCGATGGTATAAATCATGGGCATCATTCTATTTCGTGAATGCCCCAACTCAACCTCTTGAAATATACTATCCTAGGTCTCCTAGCTAGTGGCTAGTGATACGATATTCAAAATAATAGTTTTAGTCTGACATCCCTAGTTCTTTTAAGTCTTCTTTTAATAAAATTGTGCACTATCATCAAGAAGGTGAATTACTTTATACATACTAAGGCATCACCAAACCATTTACAGGTGGGCATGGGGAGAATGACAGCTCAATGTAGCTAGGTCTTGATGATATCTTGGAGCTATCAAGCAAAGTGGAGCAATCAACTCATAATAGCTAGAATGGGACAATTGGGTACTAAGAGATTTTTTGTCCGTAAGGCAAGGTATAAGCCTCAAAGCATTTTGAGGCGTAAACATCAAAATTTAAAAATTGCTTAAAGTGAAAATAAAGATTAAAATTAATTTTTTTATAATAACCAAATAATATATTAAAATATAACATTAACTTTTTATTGAACTATGAAGTAACAAACTAACATATATATGAAACAAAAATCGCATAAGATATAAAGTGGCAAGTGATAAATTGTATGAAATAGAATTGAAATCCAAACATTATAAGAGTAAACACATAAAATATAGGAATTGCATAAAAATGCTTAGGGAGTACAAACAAAAAAATGTATAAGGGAAAAAATTTTCAAACAAAATTTGAAGGGTTTTAGAATACTTAGAAAGGAAATAAATTTTTATAGGAGGAGATTGCGGTGGTCTGCAACTCCCAGGTGATCCCCGACAATGACTATGACAAAGGCAAGGGGTGGCAGGGGGCTGGAGGTCAAGACAATCGAGAGAAAGCTGTTGCGGCTTAGGGTGTGTGAAGAAACAAATTAAAAGTACATCACATGAAAATATTAGATTGAGATTAAATTGATTGATCTTTTGCCCTTCCAAAACTCTAGTTTGAGAGAGTAACAAAAGGCTGGTTGTTCAATATAAAAACCTACTCTTTCAATCGATTTGAGTCTGACAGGCAAAATTTTGATACTAGATTTATAAAATTTGCGTTTGATCAGGTCAATTTAAAATGGAAGAACAAAAGTTGACAAAAAAAATTACAGCAAAAAGATGAAAGAGGTTCTACATGTATCCTGTTTAGCATGCATTCAAGGATCCTCTTAACTTTTCAATGGGCTCTATTTGCAAATGGCTGTAATGAGTTACTCATGTAATAAGCTACTCTTGTAGTTAGTGAGCAAATCTTGTTTAGCAAGAAGTCATGTATCATATAATCTTATGAATGCTACAAACCACATGAAAACATAGGCTTGATTTGTGCTTTTATTTGAGTTTTATTATGTGCGATGTGTTATCACTGTCAGCTTATGAATTTGCGTTGATTATATTGCTTTCAAGAAGCATTGGATGTGTTTCTATATCATGTCATTGATGAGGTTGTTTTAAGGGCATACGATGATATGACCATTGCCTTCCCATTGAATTATTTTAGTGCTTGCTCTTAAATTAATCGACAATATTTATTTTGTGTAGCCTTATATAAAGGTATTCGATACCATCTTGTTTTTTTTGGGTAAATATTGCAAAGTTGAAGTAAAATATTGAATACATCTACCCTCTAAGGGATTTTAAAACCCAAAGGAAACTCAGATGATACCCACTTTGGAGATCAATCATCAAACTTTGGATGCTTGTTGCTGGAAGAGGTTTCTTGGTTGTTGCATTCTTTGTTGATGTTTTAATTATTGTTTAAAATTGCGCAATATGAGGATTGCCTCAGCGCAATTCCAGTGAAAAACGCCTCAAGATTTACGCCTTTAGCTTTTTTATGAGGCTTGCGCTTCAGCTTGGCTGCGGCCCGCCTCACCCTATTTGTTTTTTTTTCTTTGGTTAAAACTAACATAAATCACGCCTTCATGCACATTCGAACCGCAACAACTTCCTCTCGACTACCTCTACCTCCAGCCTGCGGACTTTGCCGCAGCCAATATCGTCGTAGCCATCACCGACGATCACTTGAAAGTCGCACACTACCACCCTAAAAATTTGGAATATTAATCTCATATTTATGTTGATGAAAAATATTTATAAAAGATGAATATGATTGAAATAAATTAAGGAGCAAATTGGGAGGCATTCAACTCCACCGGATAACGCAGGGGATAGACCAATTTGTTATGGCTACAACTCAAATAAAGACCATCTCAATGATGACAGTGCACGTGATTTTTGAGTTGTTGCCAATTATTTCAACTTTCGTTAGGAATTAAATGTAAATGAGTAGGAAATTGAGAAAGAAGAAATTTGGAGTTGAACTTGATGTTATATGATACTTTTATGCAATTTCTATATTTAATATTGTTTTACTCTTATAATATTTTTATTTCAATTCTCTTTCATGCAAGTTATCACTTGTCACTTTACATCTTGTGCAATTTTTTGTTTCATATATATGCCAATTTGTTAATTCATAATTCAATATGAAGTTAATATTTCATCATTTAACATATTATTTAGGTATTAAATAAAAAATCACTTTTTGACCTTTATTTTCATTTTATGCAATTTTTTGATCCTTGAGGCTTACGCCTCGCCTCATAAACAAAAAAAGCCTCAATACCTAATTGCGCGATTTTAAACCTTGATTTCAATCACCCTTGATCCTAACTTTTGGATACCTTGGATGCTTTGACAAGCACCCTTGTCGTATGATTTTAGAGCTAGATGGGCGAGTCAATTAGTGTTGATTGTAGAGAAGGTTTATGGATGATGGTCGAAAGGGGAAGGTGGTAAGGAACATTTGTGGAGTTGTGGGGAGAGAGAGAAAGCATGGATTTTGGGTCCTTTATGAAGAGTGGCTAATCCTAGGAATTAGGGTTTTGGCTATTTAGGAGGGAGAATGGTGTTGGGATTTGCGTTAAGGGCTTATGGTTTGCTTAGGGATTTGAAGGAGGGGAAGCAGCTATGGAGTAGGTTTGCTCAGTTTAGTGGTGTAGGGATGAGGGAGAGAAATGGCTAGGGTTAGAGGAAGAGGAGGCTTGGCCAGAGAGGTGGATGAAAAAAAAAAACGCACACACACTAAGATAACTTGAGCTCTTCAAGAGAGGAAGCCACCAAGCCACAACTTGATATTACAAACAAACAACCAAAGTTAATATTTCTTTCAAAAATAATTCCAGGATAACATGAAGCATGTCTTTAAAGAGTTACATAGAAGCAATAATTAGAAATAAAAATTCTATTCTAAGAAAAAGGGGGCGTTTAATCCATACAGGGATTGAATAGAAACCCCCAATATAGCAATCTAGTTCTTCCTTGGAAGGATTGGGCCTGCCATGCATATTTGGAAGATAATTTGGAGCTTGATTTCAAAACATGTTACTAAGACAAAAACAAAACGATTGGTCAATCCTTATCAGAAAGGAGAGCGATGCTTCATTTAGTACATGTTAAATTAACCAAGGCGAGGGTCAACCATGCATGTGATAAAACTCCACATACTAAACTTCAAGCTTGAATAATCTGGTAACTACTCTGTGTATATGAGATTCTATAAGTTATATTCTCATCTATAACTCTACTTCTATATATAATAAATTTATGAAACTTAATCAATCATGCCTAATTTTCTAAATAAAACCACAGCAATTAGGTGAAATTGGCTATAAATACATAACTGATATGTATGATTGGAATTGGGGAATTATATCTGTACAATTCTCTTTATAACTGTAACTATAAAGGATTCATCCAATGCCTTCCCCAAATGGCTCACTTAGTGATATATTTATGAGCAACATGCGAAGCAAACAGGTACTGAAGATGGCAATCGTGTTGCTAGAATCGCTTACGATTAATATCAAATTGTACTCACCTAGAGTCGATTGCATAGCTAACAACCACTACGTCAGGTAATAAAAATCACATCTGCTTCTCTCTAAAACAAAATCATAATAGCCCACGCTTCTCTAGTCCATGGCACTCAAATCAAGTCACAAAAGTGTGCGGTTGTGATGCATCAAACCTAAGATGATATGGTCAAGATGAAACGGTCCTATCTAGCCCACCAGTAATGAAAACCGCTAAGAATTACAGCTCAAAGCAGATTGTAAATATTGTCGCACCGTATTTCTTTGAAATGATTACTTTCATATAAAACGAAGAAGATGCATACCTTAATCAAGTAGCAATTACCAATAAATCATAATCTGTTTAGGAACAATATGGCATGCACAAATCATTTTACCAAATCTGTCTCAAATAATTTTGCCAAACATAACTCTTACTCCCAAGATGCAACAACCGATATGGAAGTTCAAATATTATTTTTTTAACGTTACAGATGCTCTAACACTAACTCAGAGCTGGTATATAAAATAAATAAGATTGTGGAATCTCAGATCAAGAAGAGTAGCGATACTATGACTCCAACGTCACACTACCTCAAGACTTTGTACAATAACACCTTTCTTTTAATGCTACAAAATGATGTTTCCTGATTGATGAAGTTGGCCGCAATAGGATGAAACTGAAGAAATAAGAATAGATAAAACATCAACTTTAAAAATTGAGATAGTATACCAGCAACCAATTCGATCCTCTACACTTATACATCAGTAAGCTTTAGCAGAGACGACAGCACTTCTTTCATAGTTGGACGATCCTCGACAGTGAATTTTGTGCACGACAAGGCTAGTTGCAGAACACCAACAGCCTTCTCTTCCTCCACTTTGCCTGAAAGATATATTTCTGGGTCTATTATGCTAAGAGCAGTACAAAATCCATCATCAAGGGCTTTTTCTACAAGCTGATTCAAGGTCAGCGGCACACCATCCTCCTCTGTAATCCTTGTTGGCCTTTTCCTGGTGAAGAACTCCATCATAACTATTCCAAAGCTAAATACATCCACCTTTGTGGTCACCCTTCGCATGTACGCAAACTCTTCAATAGCAAAAGATAGTCAATCAGAAATATGTAAAAATGAATTTTTGTACTTTGTGTATCTTTACATATTTATGAAGTTATGCATTCAAAACTACTCATAGAAAGGGGATAAAAAAAACTACCTGGTGCCATATATCCAATGGTTCCTTGAAATGCTGATGAAGTGGAACTGCTGCTTTCTTCGGGTAAATGAACACCAAGCATGCGAGAAGTCCCGAAGTCACTAACATGTGCTTCCCAGTCTTTATCTAGAAGAATGTTTGAAGGCTTGAGATCACAATGAACAATGGGGAAGTCATATCCAGAGTGCAAGTATTCTAGTCCACTGGCAATCGAAATACAAACTCTTAACCTTTCATAGAGATTCCATCTAGATCGATTTACATCTGGATCATGAATGATGGTTTCCAAATTGCCATTCTCCATGAACTCCAAAGCCAGAGCTTTAAGCCTCCCAGATTCCCAAGCATAACCCAAAACCCTGACTAGATTCCTGTGCTTTAGATGAGTCAATGTCCTCAATTCAGTAAGAAAACACTTATCAGACTCGACAGGGAACTGCATAAGGTTCAGCTTCTTTACAGCTATAA
The DNA here is from genome assembly GCA_019925795.1 of Dendrobium chrysotoxum. Lineage (NCBI taxonomy): Eukaryota > Viridiplantae > Streptophyta > Magnoliopsida > Asparagales > Orchidaceae > Dendrobium > Dendrobium chrysotoxum. Next base: position 7,932,293 of record CM034312.1, read on the forward strand.
TCTGACCAGTGCCTTCAAGCCTGCCCTTGTAGACAATGCTCAAATTGCTGCTACCAATCACATTTTCACTGCTAAATAACCCAGTAGCTGATTCTAGCTCACTTGGAGTGAACTTCTTCAATATAGGAATAAATGAAGCTTCCTCTTTAAGATACAAGTCAGATTGTGGGCTTGGATTCTGCTGTTGCCGTCGTTTAGGGACCAGGATAGCCAGCACTACCAAAAAGAGCAGACAGAAAGATGACAATGTGACAACAATGATAAATCCTTTCTTTGAGAACCTGCGGCTTCTACTCTTGCAGGAAGAGAAATGATTTGAACCACAAAGTGCAGGATTACCTAGCAAGCTGGACACATTTATGCTTTGAAATATCCCTATGTCTGGAATAGGACCTTCAAACTGATTGAATGAAAGGTTAAGATGTTTTAATTTTGTAAGGTTTCCCAAACTCTCAGGTATTCCACCACTTAACCCGTTATGAGAAACATCAAGAGAGGTAAGCTGTTTTAGGGCAGCTATGCTGGGTGGGAGTTCACCGCTCAAATTATTGTATGATATATTCAAACTTGTAAGAAGCTGTAAAGATGGGAATAAAGTCACAGGTAATTGTCCAGATAGCATATTTACAGAAAGATCTAGGTAATGTAGATTCTTACAACCTTCGAGTGCTGAAGGAATGCTCCCGTAGAGATTGTTGTTTGAAATATCTATGGATTGAACCATCTCTAATGCACTGAACTCATTTGGTATAGAACCAACAAACATATTGTGTGACAGATTGAGATACATCTGCAAGTTCTTCAAGCCAGCAATCAATGATCCAGAAATAGGACCAGTTAAGAGATTGTGGGACAGGTCCAATGACAGTAGCTGATTTAAATTGGCCATGGATCTTGGTATGGAACCATTGAGCTTGTTTCCACAGAGATTCAAGTATTGAAGTGACTGGAGATTGGAAATAGAATCTGGAATTCTACCAGAAAATTGATTGAACTGAATCCTCAGGCCATTCAGATTCTTAAGTTCAAAGAATTGCTCAGGAATTGCTCCTTCAAAAGAGTTTGCCTCAAGAGAGAGCCCCTGGAGAGCTGATAAATTTGAAATCTCTGAAGGGATTTGACCTGATAAGCTGTTGCCACCTAGTCGCAAATCCAACAACATGCTAAGTTTGCCTATCTCAGGAGGGATGAAACCTGAAAACGAATTGTAGCCTAAAACCAACTTTCTTAGATTGTTTAGCTTGCCAATAGCAGGGCTCAGAAATCCTGTGAGATTGTTTTGTGAAAGATCCAAAACGGAAAGCTTGGTACAATTGAACAAATCTTCCGGAATGGATCCTGACAATGAATTCCCTCCTAGTGAAAAGAACGTGAGGTTCTCCAACATACCCAAACCTGATGGTATAACACCAGTAAATCTATTGTAAGTCAGACTTGCATTCACAAGATGGGTGCAGTTGCTGATGCTTGGTGGAATGGGTCCGGTAAATTGATTGGTATGAATGATTAATTTCTCCAGGTTATACAGTGATCCGATGTCCAAAGGAAGTGGCCCAGATAAAGAGTTGAGACTGAGAGCCAAATATAATAGGTTGGTCAAATTCACAAATGTTTCCGGAATTTCTCCTGTCAATTGATTTTCATGAAGAGTTAGAACTTTAAGTGAACTCAAAGAACCAAGTTCTTCAGGTATTGATCCGGTTAAGAAATTTTGAGAAAGTCCAAGAAATACTAAAGATTTGCAAAGAGATAGAGATGCGGGAATTGTGGAAGACAACAAATTGTCATACAACCGCAAAGCTTCTAATTTGACGAGCTTTCCAAGTTCAACAGGAATGGCACCAGTAAGCTTATTGCTATAGATATTCAAGAGTGTGAGGTTTGTGCACTGGCCTAGCCCAGCTGGAATTTGCCCCTCAAGTTGGTTCATGAAGAGTTGGAGTATGGATAAATGCGAGAAGTTCCCAATCTCAGGAGGTATAATTCCTGATAAATGATTGTCACTGAGGTCTAGAATTTTCAAACCTTGCAGCCTAACAAACGAAGGAGGGAAGGAACCTACTAAGCCATTGGTGTAAGCCTGGAAGACTTCGAGATTAATCAAATCTCCGATGCAAGAAGGGAAAGAACCAGTGAGATTATTAGTGTCAAAACCCAATGCTTGCAACGACGTGCAGTTGCAGAGACTCTCTGGGATGCTCCCTTTTAAGACATTAGAACCCAGATCCAAGACCTGAAGATTCTTACAGTTTCCAAGCTGAGCAGGGATTATTCCCGAGAGTTGATTATCATAGAAGTTCAACCCGGTAAGTTCTAAGCATTGCCCAAGCTGAGGAGGGATTGATCCAGATAGTTTGTTTGAACTGATGTCAATGACCTGAAGGGTGGAGATATTGCCAAGAAATGGAGATAAGGTACCTTCTAGTTGCATCTGAATTAGAGTGATAGAAACCACAGCAGTTGAGGAAGGATCACAGGAGATTCCAGTCCAATTGCAATGGTGGATAGAGCTTGTCCAATTCGACAAAGCACCATGAGGATCATCCTTTATTGAGGCTTTAAAAGCCAGTAAGGCCTCGAGTTGAGGGTCGGAGATGGATGAATCGGCAATGAGTAAAGAAGAAAGGAAGAGAATGAGAAGACATTGAAGGGATTTTCCCTGCCATTGAGCTGCCATGAATCTGAAGCAACAATGGACAGGCTTGGCTAATGAGATTGGTTACATCGGAAGATGATTTAAACTGATTTTATAAAGAAAACATATGATAGAATGCCGTCAAAACGTTTCAAACAAAAGGCTTTTAGAAATCAATGAAGTCAATAGCCCTTACGTCAACCTTATGCAGAGAGCACTCATCAGTCGGAAGAGACAAGATGCCGTCATCCACTTGTTCGGTAAGTTCCATCTCAACTGCATTCGCAATTGCCGACTTCAAATTTACATGCGCAAATTCAGCAAACTAACCAGATGGACTTAGATTAAAAAGATTAAAAAAAAACCCCTTTTTGTCTGTTCTTCGAAAGCCAAGAATGAGGTCAAAAATTTCACCGGGAGGCAGTAATTATCAGTGAAAAAAGTTTTTTTTCTTTTTAACGAAACTATGATGCGAGAAGACTTTAGTTTCAGAATTTTAACACATTTTCAATATCTTTATTACATTAAATTAGCTGCCACCACTTAATCCGTTCATACCTTAGCATCGCAAGAAAGGGACGGGAGGAGGTAGGGTTTGTAGTTTGTACGATTGAATCAACTGTTTTTTGGGAAGAAATCGCCGGCCTTTCTTTCCACACGGTAATGCCAAACCATAAAGTGAAAGGCCAAAAAATGACAGCTTTGAACTTGGGCTGGGCGCGTGAGCGCGTCCACTGGAAAAATTATTAGGTGGGAGTTTGGACGTAAATTTGTGTCCGGACTTGGATAAAAGGTTGACATTTAGATTATATACGTGAATGTTTATTTTTATTTTACATTTAATTTTTTTCTTGTAAGTCCGACCGGCCCGGCTCATAAATCATCTATTTAAATATTAGAGTTTAGAATTGGCGCTCTTTTTTTAAATGAAATACCACAAAAGTTTCATATTTTTTAGGATTTTAATTCAATAAATTTTTTATAGCTGCTGGGAAAGGAGAAACGAGAAAAAGTCGATGAAGATAAAGACTAATTTGGAGGAAAAAAAGCCGATGAATATGAAGATTGGTTTGAAACTAGAAACTACTAGTTGTTTAGTCTCATATCACTTAGGAGCTTTATATTGTGTTATTTATATACATTTTCCTATATCCATGAGCTAAGAACCCACATAGGGTTATGGAATCATGTGGGTTGGATGATTGACAATAAACCGGAAGAAGGAGAGGTTCACCATTTGACCAGTTTGACCAGTCGAATCAGATGATGTAATAAATAATAATATTATTAAAAATTAATAAAATTAACATAATAATGATGCAATTTAATCTTAAAAATTTCATAATTCTAAAAATTTTGAGACTAAAAAATAAATACAATTCATACATATATAATATATTACATAATTTTGAAATTAAATATAAATAATTATTATATTTATATTATATATTTAAATATAAATAATTACTAAATATAAATATAAATATAAATATCTCCAATCTTCGATTTTAATTTGTATTTAATAAAAATTTAGTTTATATATAAATATATATATTTAATATAAATAATTGTTAATTTATGTTATATATTTAGGTATAATTTATATCTATAAATTATATATAAATTTACATTATAAAACTATATTTATAAAGTCATACAATATTATTTTTTTAGATTTTTTTATTTTTCTTAATATCATTTAATTTCACATTTAGTAGAACTTTAAAAATTATAAATAATTATCTTTTATTTGAATAATTATAAATATACAAATAATTATAAATTTAATAACTTTAAAAATTATTATTATTATTTTTTATTTGAATATTCTATATAAAATTTTTTTAACAAATTCTCATAAAAGCATCCATCATGCACACATTGTTGAAACTAAAAATTACTAGTTATTTAGTCCCACATCACTTAGGAGCTTTATGTTGTGTTGTTTATATACCTTTTCTTGTATTCATGGGTTAAGAACTCACATGGGGTGATGAAATCATGTGGGTATGATTAACTAATATTTAATACATAATATTATAAATTTTTTGAAATTATATTATTAAATAAAATATATCATATTTAAATTAATTTAATATTTAATAAATATTTTCTATTAAATTAAATTATTTATATATATTATTAATTGAACCGATCGGATCTTAAGAATCGGGACCGGTTCAATGGTCGGCCGGTTGAACCAGTTATTCAAATCGGTTCTCATCGATTCGATGTTAGACCGATTTTCAGGAGGATCGAACATGCCATAGGACCGGTTCACGATTGAACTGGCTGGTCTGATCCGATTTTCAATATCATGATTTTTTGTGATGTTTCACACAATCAACTATATATTGCTGTTGTTACCATTGTGTACCGCTTTCATTTACGTAATGTTTTGTTCATTTTGATGTTGTGTACCATTGTGTACCGCTGCTATATACCGTTATGTATCACTATGTACCGCTATAAATAAAAAATAAAAATAGTTGAGGTTTAAAAAATGAAGCTGATAAGAAGTTATCCCACTGTTTTTGTCTGAGTTGATTTATAAGCTTTATAATTAATTGCTTATAACTTGGATATGAGATTAGCTTATGAGTTAAGACTATCAATAAAGCCTCCCATTCCTTGAATTCCTGAGACAGGAAAGTGTTGTTGCTTCAATAATTGTGACGATATTAATCCATTTAAAATTTTGCATAGTTGATTTACAGGAGCATGCGTTCTCCCGCCAGGGCATATAAACACTCTGCTTTTACTACTGCAAATCATGGAGTACAACCGACTTACAAACTTTAAAAATAAGCGGGACTTCAAAATCACACTTACAATTAAAAAAATTTACATAGTCGAACCCTGCCAGGCGGGCACTGCCTCTCGAACCCCCGACATATTCCCTAAGTGTACAGAAAAAACTATCATTTCTCGCTTCTTCATCAGCTTTTTCTCCAAACCAATCTTCATCTTCATCAACTTTTCCTCTTCCAAACCAATCTTCATCTTCATCGAGTTTTCCTCCTCTGAACTAGTCTTCATCTTCATTAGCTTTTTCTCATTTCTTCTTTCTCAGCAGCCATGAAAGTTTATTATACTAAAATCCTAAAATATATAAAACTTTCACGGTATTTCATTTAAAAAAAGAGTGCCAATCATAAATCCTAATATTTGGGTCAGGTCGGTTGAGCTGGCAAGAAAAAAACTAAATGCGAAATAGAAATAAATATCCACGTGTACAATCTAGGTGTCGTGATTTTATTGGAGTTCAGACACAGAGCTATGTCTGGACTCCACACAGAATAATTTCTCCTTCCATTGAAACCACACACAGAAAAAGCACCTCGTGACTATGAAAACTATTGAAACTTCTTCTTTTTTAACATTAAGGGCATTTGCTCAAATCCATTAATAAAAAAAAGTTACAATAATAAAGATGAAATTGTAAGTGTAGTGTGTATATATATATATATATCATTGACAAAAATAAATATCAAGGAAAAGCAAAACTATTATTTCAGACTAATATATCAACAAAAATCATCATGATCAAGCACTAATTTTGAGACATTCTTGAACTAAAAACTTTTAAAATTAAATTTGGGACCATCCAAATTCTGATCATAGCAAACTTACAGTAAAATTAAATGTCTCGATAAGATGAACCCAATGACATCAAAATTAGTTTAGTTTGAGTCCAAATGGGCTCGAATTAATGGACTGAAGTGTACTTAGAATCTATAAAGCATTAATTAAGTTATCAAATGATATTCAAATATCGTATGTTTTTAGTCAAATCAAGTGGCTCAATAAGGCGAATCCAACGAGCCCAAGATTACTTAATTTTGACATCATTAAGGCACTTAAATGTTTGATGAATGCTCTATATTTAAGCGAATCAATATAGACAGTTTGATGGAGCACTCTTAATTTGTCCTAGATTTTTTTCATATTTATAAAGTATGCCACTCCCAAAAATCTATAAATAGACCTTCATTTTTCACATGAGGGAGGAGGGAGAAGAGAAAACTAGGGAGAGCTCTCTTGTACTTTTCATCCATCATCACAAATGACCACCACCCATTATTATCACCAATAACAACCATCACCACCAACAATCAGCTTTAAAAATCACCACTTTCTCTAAAATACTATGAATATTTAACCCTGCTATTGGGTATATTTCTCCACTTGTTGACATCAATTTTTTATAATCCCTCTTGAGAAAATTAAGTCCTGTTGTGAGGCATAAATTATTCATCATTGGACATTTGATCTTTGCACTCTTCCTCTTCTTTAATAGTGAAGAAAGGAAGTTATTTGTATCACTTATTACATATTAAATTTTACAACTCGGCTAGGCCCTATGGTTTTTTATCTCTTCGGATTTTCCACGTAAAAAATTCTTTTGGTCCTATTATTTTTATTTAATCATGTTGAATTTTTGTACACTGCTAAGACGTGAAATATAAACTCTGCCAACTCAAATTTTCTAGCATGTAATAGTTTGACACCTTCTATAAAAAATATTCTTAATATACTTCTTTAATGGCTAACAATCAATCTCTCAATTAAGACCAACAAAATATGGGCGATTAAATAACTTCCCGATGTCTCACTTTAGAGGATCATATGTACAAGATGGAAGAGCTTCAAAGTCAAACCCTTTAATTATTAGAAGAAGCTGGACAACAAAGGGTACCATTACAATATGATGGAGCTCCCCCTCCACAATACCAAAAATAATTTAGAGACAACATCAATCAAGAAGTGCCACCATCTTCACAAGCTTATCAAGATCTCTCCGATACAAATGGTTAAACACATCCTTTCCATATTATTTGGCCAAATCATAATCCTCCACCTATTGTAGAGGGTTTAAATCAACATCATCTTAATGATACCACTTGAGATAATATAAGAAACATACTACGAAGCCTATATTTAGGAGGAATTCCCTTTAAGAGAGTGGAATCAATTTAGTCATCCACACAGCTTTCAAGAGTCCTCACCTTTAACAAATGGAATTCTCTGACATCCTATTCTAGTGGAATTCAAGCTACATATAATTAAGTCATATGATGGATCCTCTAATCCCTATGAATATATTGATTATTTTAGGATTATCATGCATATCCTACAAACTTCTGATGCACTTCTTTGTCAAGTATTTCCTATTACTCTCAAGGGTAAGCTCGCATTTAGTTCTACTCACTCTAAAAAAAAACTATCCATAACTTCACCCACCTTGCCAGACTTTTTGTTGAATAATTTATAATTAATCAAAGAATTATCAAGGATTTATCTCATCTTTTTAGTATTCGTCAAAATGAGGGAAAATACTAAAAGTGCACTTAAAAAGATTTTCTTCTAAAGCTCAATAAATTTCAGGAGTAAATCTAGATTTATTGCAAGGTATTTTTTTGGTAGGCCTTTGACCTGGATTATTTTACTCATCATTGATGGGAGAGATTGTTCACTTATATATTGATCTGATTCGTCAGGTGGATGCTCAAATAATTGCATATGAGCTATCAATACTCATTAAAAGCAATTTGAGCAATCCTTCTTCAAACAAAAAAATTCACAAGAATTTGATTAACCCATACAACAAAAAAAGGCAAGAGAAGTCATAAAATGATTCTCGTCAAATTCATTCAAGATCACCTGATTATACTGTTGATCTCATTTTTGTATGAGATCATCCTAATCTATAAACTCTTGATTTCAATCATATGTTTGACAATCACCCAGTTATCAATCATCCAACCTACAATCACTTATTCTGCAACTCTATGATTCATAATCAATCAGCTTATAATCACCTGGTTTGTACTCACCTAATTTACATTCATCCAATTTATAATTACACTCTATAATCAATCAATAACCAATCAACCTACAATCATTGAACCTCAATCATCTGAGCAACCAACAGTCCTACACTGCAATCAACTTATGATGCCCCAGTATCTAATTTGAAAGAATTATTTTTTTTTATCTTTTAACATATGAAAACTAAAAATATTATATCAGTATCAACTCAGTGTCAGTATCAACTACACATGATCAATATATATCACATGATTAGTATATCAATAACAGTAGAATAATAGTAACATCAGCATTATGGGTGGTAAAAAAATCTCAATATCATAGAAATAAAATCTACTAGCTATCATATTATCTCTAACCGATAAAATAATAGAAAGAGAAACAGATAGTACAACTGAAGCCAAGTGTAGTGAATTGAAGAAATACTCGAAAATAAAAGAATAACTAGCTCCAGAATCAAATAAAATATGACATGGATGCTTAAAAATATAAATTATACCTATCACCATATATGGAGCATCACAAGCCTCCTGGTGAGTCAAACTATATACATGTGGCTAAATTGGAGCTGGAGAAATAGAACTACTAGGCTCTCTCTCTGACCACTACTAGATGGTCTCCTTGCCACTAAACTCGAACCACCAGCTCTACTAGGTGATCCCTCAGAAAAAGTACAGAGAGGAACTGCCCTCAATTTCCCTGCCAGTCTGACAAAGCTCTTAGATCTGGTCTCAAAATATTGGTCAAATCCTATATGTGGACACTCTGCTACTTGATGCCCTATTTTACAGCATCTGAAGCACTGTCCAGTCATCCTATAGCACTGACCAGAATGACGTTGACTATAACTCTGGCACATAGGTGCCCCACTAACAGAATCAGAACTTACTATACTGCCACTATCAGAGATTATTGTAGATGCTAACTGTCTACCTCTCCTTGAATCTCTAAGTATAAATCTACTTTTCTTTCCAAAGAAGCTACTATCAAAAGTCTCATCATTAAACCTCTTCCTACTAGCAATCCATCACTACTGAGTAGCCATCAGATCATTCTTTATCAGATGAGCTCTCTCAACAAGCTCAGAGAAATCAGAAATGTAAGATGGCATAAGAGGCTGTCTAAGACTATCCCGAAGTCCTCTTAGAAACCTGTACCACTTCTCCGTGGGAGTGCTAACCAATTATGGAGCATATCTAGTCAAAACAGTGAACTCTGCCTCGTACTGCATAACTGTCCTACTCCCATAAACTAACCTCAGAAAGTCTCCTACATTTACTGTAGTGCAAAGGGGGTACAAATCAGGCTCTAAACACATCAGAGATCTCCTCCTAAGTAATTAGAGAGTTCAATTTTCCTTAAAAATTTTCCTCCTACTAGCCCATCCACCACCGTTTTGCCCTGCCATCCAATAGAAAGACTGCTAACGGTACCTTTCTATTAGGAGGACATTGCATACCATCAAATATCTTTTTTAGCCTCCTCAACTAGTCCTCTGTTGCTCTGGACTCAACAGTACTGTCAAATCTCGAAGGCTTCAATCTTAGAAGTATCTGCAGATGTTTATCTACCTCTTTAGATCTCACAATAGAAATCATGCTCTGTGACTCACCTATTATCTGGGCTATCAAAGTAGCAAATTATGAAACTGTGTCTGAACCAACTGTTGGAGCAGAACTATATACAAGAGCTACCTTGCTAGCACTCTATTCATCGGTCATATCTAGGTCTGGTGGATCCATGATCACACAGAATATAAAATTGAACACACATGCACATGAAATAAAAATAATGAACACCTAGACAGACTTAAAACTACCATATTAAACTTACATATCAATTCCTATAGTTCTATTTTAAAATTTAATTCTAAAACTATTGCTCTGATACCACAAAAGCTTGTCACAACCCAATTCGACCAGGACAAGTCCTATCATGTTGAGCTATGACAAGCAAATCCTAAGATCTAATTTTAGAATTATTTAAAATTTTCTATTAATATTCATTGAAATAGACTATAGACTACATATCTACTTAAATATCCAAATACTAAAATTAAATTCATCCATAAAATTTCTTTCATTTCATCAAAATAAATATCTACACTATGGTACATTGCTATATATAAGAGCTACATAACTAAAAATTTAACTAGCTATGAATGTACAAAAGATTAAAATAGTAAAATACCTATGACCTCAGATCTAATCCTGAACTGCTAGTCCACAACCTTTTCCCCTTCTCAAATCTTGAAAAATCAGAAAAAAAAAATCTTGGTGAGCTACAACAGCTCAGCAAGTCACACAAATCAATCTAAATTTTCAAATATTCTTTTATTAAAATATTTTGCTGAATATTTAAAAGCATTTAAATACAACTTCAATAAATAAATTACTACATTGAGAGATGTATTAAATGCATAATAGTTATTATCTAATGTAAATAATAATACTAAATAAGTAAACAAATTAAAATTCATATCACATAGTAGTTCATACCATATTTCTTGAACCTAGATAATATCTCAAAGGATTCTGGTCCCTTATGACTGCTTTTTCATTTATGCTTATAGCACCAGAATATTTCACACATCTCTGTCTCAGATAAAATCAAAAAGAATTCTGGCCCTTTATAACTCCCAGTAATTCCCTAACACAGATAGAATCTTAGAGGATTCTAGCCCTTTATGGCTCACAACAGATATAACTTACTCACATATGCACATATATCATCACATTATAATAATTAAAGAATAATTGAGCATGTATCAAAATTTCACAGAGTTGTATAACGATAGATAATAGAAAATTGAACTAGGCAAAAATACATATTTTTTTAAAAATATCAAATTATCAAGGATCGTGTAAAATGATATTTTAAGACTTTTATTGTACTATACCACTATTTTTCAACATCTAGATAATTTTCTATTCAATAAAAATCCCACAAATTTCAAAACTCAATTTGTAAAATTTTTAGAAAATATTGAAAATGTGCATAATCTTAATCTCTATAACATATAAAAAGTTATGCGGTGAAAGTTACGCGGTGAAAAATGGAAGGCAATTTGTAGTTTTCTAGGAGTAACATGCATATTAATTTGGGAGTGTTCTACAGGACAGCTAATATTGGTTCCATTAATCATACAGTATTTATTAAGCATTTAGTACTTTAATGATGTTAGACTTGAGTCATCTTGGGCTCCTTGGATTTGTCTCGTCGAGCCAATTGATTCGACTATAAACATGTCATATTTGAATATCATTTGGTCATCCAATTAATGCTCTGAAACTTCTAAAAATGCTTTGATCTTTTGATTTGGGCTCATTTAGGCTCAGATCGGAATGAATTTGGTGTCATTTGGTTCGTCTCCTTAAGATGTTTAATTTGACTATAAGTTTGCTTAAATCAGAGTTTGGATGATCCTAGATTTAATTTTGAAAGTTTTTTATTTATATCTACATCGAAATTCATGCCTGATCAAGATAATTTTTGGTGACATCTAAGTTAAAAATATATATATGAATAATATGTATCATAATTATTTTTAAAATTTTTGAAAACTTTAAAATTTATTTTAATTATTTTTTAATCAAAATATTTTTGACGTAAATTCTTTTACAAAAAAGTTTTTACAAGATTATTATGAGATCTTTATATATATATATTTCAAAATTTAATATTTTTTTCTTCAAAATTATTCTAAATGTTTTTTTTTTTCATATTTGAGGGCATTCAAATTTAAAAAAGACTATAAGAGTAATAAAATAAGTTTTTGAAAACATCGATGTCTGTTGACTTGAGAGTCAATGCTTAAATTGAAAAATGTAAGATTAGAAGTTTCTGAGATGTTCGAATGGAGCAGCCATTGACCGAAATCGACCAATTTTCAGTCAATATCATTTATTAGTCGTCCACGATAGTTTTTTTTTTACTTTTGGAGCCAATTAAATCAAATTCTAAGTTTTGAACTTAAAATTTTTTAATTGATAGCCAAAACTTTCAATCAAAAGATCAAATAGATCTATTAGTTGCCACGATAATCTTATATATTAAATTTAATATAAAATAATATTTTTCTAAACTTCAAACAAGCTTTAGAAATCAAAGGCCTCTTCATCAATCTTACCAAAAGTAGAAGAAGGGCTCGCTCCTTGACTCCTATTTTAGTCGCGGCTGGTCGAGGGTCAGAATTAGAGCTGTCGGTTCGAGTCAACCCTACTTTAAGCGCCTATGATATCGCGTCAATTTTGAAATCAAATAATTAAAATTTATGTTCAAATTTGTTGCGTATTGATTGAAAATAAATAAAATAACTTTGATCGCCGAATTCAAAGATTGATCCTTAAAAAAAAAATTAAAATTTTGTTGACTTGACTGTTGAGGCTCCTCATTTACAATCCAATATATTAAATTTGGAATTGTTTCATTAGAGATAGAAAAAAAATATTTAAAAAATGATGTTTTATTTTCACTTATTTTGAGTATAAAATTAAAATATTTATGGTCTTTAAATTTTTCATAAATATTTATAAATTTAAAAGTCATATGAATTTGTAATTTATTTAATTAAATGATAGAATTCAATAAAATCATTTTTGTATCTTCAAGTAATCAAATCACCCTTTAGAGTCTGACTTTATTCCCATACTAAATATAAATTTAGAATAAATGTTCATTGATTTTGTGAAATTTGATTTTATATACCACATAATAGCTATAATTTTTTTTTAACCAAAAGAAAATTCCATTAAAAAAAGAAAAGATAGTACACCACAAGGCCAATAAATTGGCCACAAAAAGTAAGGATACAGCCAATGAGATACACTACAAGAAATGTCCAACCAAACTAAACCAAAAAGAAGAGAACAGCTCCAAAAACAGGTGGACTTAGACCGTCACCTGGTTGCTAGGCTTGGGCCATCCATGGAGAAAGTACAGCAACAGAAGTTCCACCCAAGTTACGAACCAAGCCATGGTCGTCCTAGGTGCATTCAGGAAACCTACTTCATCATAGTCCTGACTCAAATCTGACGCAACAAATAAAAAGTCATCACCAAGAAACTTCCAATCACCACTCAAAAGGAAATCCACCAAAACAAGGAAATGAAAGCCTGGAATCATTTCTTTTTAGATTTGCATTTTTCAGGCTTACCACAATTTTTGAAAAACCCAGTATTCGCAACTTGAAGAATACTTAAGTCAAAATTGTCCCGAGCATCCAGTTCATTCACATTCATTTCCTCCCCTCCTACAGACGAACAATTATCATCTAACCAGTCATTTTGACACACCAAATTATCCCTAGCGAGATGCGCTAACATATCCTCACTAGAAATAACGGAAATAGGTACATCAACCAAAGGCAACTTAATTTCATCACATCCTACAGATACCCAGCTCCACCGAAGATCCAACCCTCCCGGAAACAAAGGGAATTGGGATGTCACCCGTTCCCGCCACATCCACAGAAGCAGCAACATCACGAGCCTCAACCACATCATCATCGTCCTCCACCTCATCTTCATCATCAACATCAACATCAGTATCAGAGGAACCGAAGTAGAGGCGCCAAAATCAACGACATCATCACCCACAGGACTACCAAAAACCTCATTAACATCAACAGCCTTATTAATAGCAACCCCATTCCCTTCAGGAGCCTGCATATCAGCAGCCTCAGCCTACAGATCGACATCTCCGCCAGAAACAACCATATCATCAACCACCAAGGAAGCCACATTAACACTAGGACCCAACACTACAGCTTTCGCCTCAACATCATCTGGTGCAACCACAGCTAAAATGGAATCTAGTTGAACAGCAAAACCCACAGGAGGTGCTTCCTCCTCAACAACCAAGCAAGCCTCACCATCAATAGGACCCACCTCCACAGCCTTGTCAGATACAACACACACTTCAACAGTATCCACCCCCTTATTACTAGATGGATCCAAAATACCGGTCTTAGCATTGACAGGGTTAGAAACATTAGGAAAACCAGTAGTCGGGATAGCTGACGTAAGAGGACAGCAATTCCCAACCGAATGTCCAATACACCTACAGGAAGCACAAAAAGGGGGGAAGACCTCCATCTCAACTTGCTGAATGTAGCCAAATCGCTCAAGGCCTACCCAAACCTTATTAGGATAAGATTTTATAATGTCAAGCTTAACCAGTACCCTAGCGACGAAAGGACGTAAACCCACACAGGTAGCGCTATCAACCTTCAAAGGCCTACCAAAAATCGAACCCAGGCCGTGAAGAATACAAGGGGAGAAGAGGTGAGGGCGGAGGTTCGAGAAGGAAATCCAAATTGGGATCACCGAAGACTCAACCCCAACATCAAATAGAGGAGACCATTTGATCAATTTCATGTAGCAATTATAAACAAGGTAGGATATATGATAAAAAATCCTACTATAATCCAAATCATTCACCAATTTAATCAAGATATGCGACGGGTCAAGTAAGGTAAACGAAACATCTCCGATAAGCTTCAGGTTGAAGAAGAATCGACAAATAGAATCTGGAGACGGCCGCTTAGAGGGGAAAAAACCAACAAGCGAAAACTGAAAGGAAGCTGCCAAAGCAAGAATCTTCTCCTCGGAGATCCACAGAGAAGGCAGACCACGAAAGGAGGACGGTTTAAGTTTCGAAAAACTCACATCCGAAGAACTACCAGAAATAACCTTGAGAAAGGAACGAGATTTAAAAGCTCCATCTAAAAAACAAGAATCAGCGCGGAGATTCCCGGCCATCCGGCGAGACGGGGGGGGGGGGGGGGGGGGGGAACCAAAATACCAACCGGAAAACCACCAAAACCGAAAAGAGATAAATAAAAGGGGTAAAAGACTTCCCTAAGACCAACCATGAGGGGCGGCAGAGCCGTCGGGAGGAGCCCTGCAGAGCAAAGCCAAACCCTAGCAGAGCACCCAGCAGCAGTCGTGGGAGACAATCTGAGAAATGTTTTGGGTAAATGAGCAAAGAATGATGCTGGGGTTATATGAATAATAGCTATAATTGGTCAAATAAATATACCATGAAATTCATTTCAGAATAAATTAACAATGTTATATAGATATAGGATTCGTAACCCTTGCTTAAAAATCGTACAAGTTTTGAATAAGGAGCTCTTTGATCTTTCTTCCCAACACTTCTTCAGGGCGCTTATGATCAACCTATAATAAAGTTTCACAATGGCGGTATCTATTTTTAAATCATTATCTTTATTCAAGATAAGTGATAAATTTGAACAAATTATCTTTATTCAATTCAAGATAAGCCTAACTAAACCCTCTAAAGCTTATGATAAATTTGAGTCAGGCTTCATTTGTGATAGCTTTTTTATCGTTTTTTTTGTTACTTTTAAGAAATTTATGTACTAGAAAACTGCTTTAGAAAAAAATAAGAAAATTATTCCAAATGAAGCCTTAGGATTTGTTTGAGTCGACTGTAGCTTTTTATAAAGTTGGTTGTAGGGATGCTATGGAGAAAATAACTATTTTAAAAGCTGTTGTAGAAAACATCAGCTTTCTACTGCAAAAATTTCTTGAAAATAATAAAAAAATAATGGACAAATAAAAAATGTGCTTGCGAACTTCAAAGTAAAGTAAATAGAAAACTATCCAGAGCCAAATCTTAGTCTCATGGGCTACTCAATAAGGTCCATTTCGACTCATTTATAGAAAATAATACTTTTCCTTAAAATTGCTTGGAGACGTCAAGAGGATTATATTGATAATTATTAATATTTTTTTTAAGAATTTAAACAAATTTTATTACAAAATCACTCGTTTATTCAAATATGTTACGTTTTGAACTCATGATTTTGTAGTAGAAGCCAAAAGTCTCAATCACTAAGTCTTTGTTTGGAATAGCTTTTAGATTGCTTTTCTTGAAAAAAAAAGCAGTTAGAATAATGTGTTATGAAGATTGTCTTTTTGCCACTATTTCAATATTTTGCTTTCAAAATACTGTTTTGAAAAAATATTTTTCAAATTGTGGCCGAGAAAGGGGGGTTTTAAAATAAAAATAGAGAAATTTAGGTGTAGTTTGTGACAGCTTTCTTATTATTTTTCTTTTCAAACTGCAACTATAATTTCTATTTAGTCATTACTTTTTTGCTACTTCAAAAAAAAATTGTACTATAAAATTGTATTGACAATAGTTTTTAAAAAATTTCTTTCCAACAGTTTTATAAAATATTAAAAAAACTATCTCAAACGAAGCCTTAACCTATCTCTAAAAAAATCTAAATCAAAAGATAAATTTTTAAGGAGTGTACGAGAAATATAAACTATAAGAAAAAGCGTCATTAAAAAATTTTAAATAGAAGCAAAATTGCTAAACTGAGGCTTCATTTGGGACGACTTTTTTACTGCTTCTTAAAGCATCTTCCTAATATAAAAATTTAAACTTTTATATTAAAAAATTGTTTTAAGAAGTAATAAAAAAACCGTCCCCCAACGAAGCCTAAATAATGCAGTCTGTATTGGTGAAGTAATAAAAAGTTTTTTTTTTTTTGAGTGAACGAGAGAGCGTGATGCCCTAGCCGCTTCTTCCTCCCTGTTTTTTCCTTTGCCGCCTTTTCCTCTTGCCGCCACCAGCCTTCGCCGGTGGCTCTCCGCGCCCTCTCCATGGCTTCCTTATCCCCTCACCACTTCCCCCCGCTTGATACCTCGTCGCTTCCCGCTTCCCCACCTCCTCCTCCAGCACTCGATCGTCTTTGGTCGAATATTGTTGCCAATCCAGAGCCGTCCGCCCCCTCCCTTCCTATTTCCCTCATTGAAACCCCAGATGAGATTGTCCCATTCAATAAAGACTTTACTGATGTTGCGGCTTCAGAATGGAACCTTTCTCTTATTGGGTACTCTGTTGGTAAGCGCCCTTACTATGAGGCTTTGCTATCTACCGCTAAGCATATCTGGAAACTTAAAGGTAACTTCCAGCTCATAGCTCTTAGTGATGGATTCTTTCTCTTTAAATTCTCTAATGGAGAATACTATGATATGGTTTGGTCAAAAGGTGCTTAGTTTTTTTCTTGGCAAACCCTTCATTTTTAAAAAAATGGACAAAAAATTTTCACCCCACCAGAGAGAACTTCTCTTATGTTCCCATTTGGGTTAGAATACAAGATCTCCCTCTTGTGTGCTGGAACTCTGAAGGAATCTCGAAAATTGCTTCGAAAATAGGTGTCCCTATAGCTGTTGATGCGTTAACTGCTGCAAAAACAAGACTTACTTATGCTAGGGTTTGTATATAAATCTCCACCACTTCCTCCTTTCCTGAGACGGTACCTATTTCCATTGAAGATGAAGTTTTTCATCTCAAAGTGCACTATGAATGGAAACCTACACCATGTTCCTCTTGCAATTCCTTAGCTCACCAATCTTCTCTCTGTCCTTCAAACACAACAACCCAACTGCCTAATCCCCCTCCTAACAGAGGTCGTAGTACCTCTCGGCACTCTTGCAGCAAACGCATTTCCTGTCCTTCCACTTACAACGTCAATGCTTCTTCTGTCAACATACCCGATGTTGGAACCCAAGATGAAAGACAGACAGCTCCCCCTTCAAGCTCCTTACCTCCTCTTCTTGAAACTCCACCCACCTCATCCCTTGCCTTTATCCCTCCTCAAGTTAGCATCTCCCCCACCTTAGCCACCTCTTCTCCCTTGGACTCTTCTTCGAGGGAAACTGCTCATGGTATTGGTGATACCTCTACACGCAGCATTGCCACAACAAATATCATCCCTGTTCTTATAGTGCCTCCCCCTTCTGTTATCACCCAAATCCCTAATCTTAATTCCCCAACAGACGACTTCTCTGGCCAGTTAGATTCAGATACTCCCTCTTCCCTAAATACCACAAGCATACCTACAAATAACAAATTCTCCACCCTCCAAAGTAGCATTCCTCAATCCCACAATCTTAATGATTCCCCTACTGCAATGTATTCCCAATCACAACCTACTCAAACCTCAAACTCCCAACCCTCCAATGCTACTACAACAAAATCCACCAGAGGCAAAGGATCCAAAAATCCCCCCACCCCCAATACCAAATCCAAATGTTAAGCCCCTCTATAGCGGCTTAGAATATCAGAGGCTTTTGCTCCTCTGAAAAAGTCTTCTTTAGTAAAAAACTGGTGCAAACCCTTGGCTTAGACATGATATTCATCCTTGAAAACAAAATTCACATTTCTTCTCTTGATCACCCCAGTTTTTTCAATCAGCATAGGGTGTTTGATCTTGAAGATAGCTGTAATAATTTTCACTGCTCTTCACCTGGAAGGATTTGGCTCAAATGGTCCCCTGATAGGCTTTCTTTTAAGCCTTCCTTTATTTCCTCTCAAATGATCTCTGGTACTATCTCCTATGGGACTTCTAGGCCATTTTTGTTACATGCTATTTATGCCTCTAATAATCACGATGACAGAAAAATTCTATGGGATGAGATTAGGGCCATCTCTCCTACTGCTGGCACACCTTGGATACTTATGGGAGACTTTAATTGATGTCGTTATCCCTCTGATAAATTGGGAGGCAATGCTCTTCATCAAAATCAGCTCTATGATTTTAATAATCTCATTTTCGATGCAAATCTCATTGACTTGGCCTCGGTGGGTCTCTTTTATACATGGTTTAATCAGCAAACTGGCAACCCCATCCATATCAAATTGGACCGAATGTTAGTTAATGATTGCTGGCTGGAGGTTTTCCCCAATTCTCATTATGTCATTAAACCTCCAACTTGCTCTGATCACTGTCCGGTTGTGCTTTTGCCTGGTAACAAGAATGCCACTCATCACAGATTCCTTTTTAAGAATTACTGGGCTAATTCTAAAGACTTTTGGTACTTATTACTCTCCACTTTTTCTGGGCATGCTAATGGTGAGCCATTTGCTGCTCTTTGCTACAAGCTTAAGCAGCTTAAATTTGTCATTAAAGGGAAAGTTTGGGTAAATGCAAATCATATGGCTAGTCATCTGGACTCTCTTTATCGTAAGCAAGAGGAATCTCTTAGTAGATTGAACATGGATTGTAACAATGAGGAAGTTTCTCAGGCTATTAAAAATATTAATATTCAAGTGGCGGCTGCCTCTTCTCATTGGTTTTCTTGGATATCTCAAAGGGCAAAAAGCAAATGGATTTCACTTGGTGAAGATGATCTTAAATATTTATATTCCAAGATTCACATAAGGAGGAATTATCGGAAAACTGCTATTTCTCTTACTATGTCCAATTCCTCCTCCTCCTTTCCTGATGCTGTAAATGAAACTATTGATTACTTTCATGGGCTCTTCAATCCCCCTAATCATCAGACCTTTGATATTTCTCATCTCCCGAGGGGGAATGCTGTTCCTACTGAACTCCTCCTTTTACAGATGCTGAAGTTAAGAAAGCAGTTTTCTTTGGGGACTCCAACTCCTTGCCTGGTCCTGATGGTTTCAACTTTGAGTTCTTTAAATACACTTGGATAGTGACCGGCCCTCTGGTTTGCAAAGCTGTGAAGTCTTTTTACCATAATGCTTACATCCCTCGTGCTGCTAAGGCTACTGCTATTACTTTAATTCCAAAATCTGGTCATGCAGAGACAATTTCTGATTTTAGACCCATATCTTTGTGTAATACTACTTATAAGATTATTGCCAAACTTCTTGCTTCTAGGTTAAAGCCTGTTATGCCTCACATTATTCAAGGAAACCAAACCGGCTTTATCCATAAGAGGATTTCAACTGATAACATCATCCTTGCCAAAGAAATCCTTTCACTCTAGGAACTCTGCTAGGCATAATTATCTTTGTGCTAAACTTGATATTAATTAAAAAAGCTGTTGACAGTGTCTCGAGAGATTTTCTTATGGCTAGATTGGTCCAAAAAGGTTTCCCTAATATCTTCATCAAGTGGATTAATGCTTGTATTAATGATGTGTCTGGTTTTCTATGTGCATTGATGGTGCTCTTCATGGTTTCTTCCCCTCTACTGTTGGGCTCAGGCAAGGGTGCCCGTTAAGCCCTTATCTCTTTTGCATTGTTATGGATGCTTTTTCTTGTCTTCTAGATAGCACGACTCATGGTGATATGTTTGAAGCCCCCCATGTTGGTGATGTGAGAATCTCCCACCTAATGTATGCTGACGACCTTCTTATTTTTGGTAAATCAGATATTATTAATTGTGATATTCTTTGTGAGAAGATTAATCATTTCTCTAGGGCCTCTGGTCTCAAGGTGAATTTTGACAAAAGTTCTCTTATTCTTCCCCCTAGTTATCACAATGCCAATGCCATTAGCTCTATTCTTAATATCACTCACACCACGTGCATTACTTATCTTGGGATTCCTTTATCCCCTTACAATCCTAAGATTGCTGATTTTGCTAAACTGATGGAGAATATCACTCACAATCTTTCGTGCTGGAAAGCTAAAGCCCTTTCTTTTGCTGGCAGACTTCAATTTTTACGGTTCACCATTTGGAATTCTATTGCCTATTGGATCCATTCTTCCAAAAACTATTTTAAAGCAAATTGATAAAAGATGTGCAAAATTTCTCTACTTTGGAGATTCTGAAGCCCGTAAGCTCCACCTGATATCCTGGAAAAATACTTGTAAGCCAAAAGCTTTAGGTGGCCTTGGCCTTCCGTCCCTGCACTCAATTCAGTTCAGCTACAACTGTTCTCTCATTGAGAGGTTATACAATTACAGCAGCCCTCTTTCTACTTGGCTTTTACATAAATATGCTTCACCCTGGAAACCTCCTGTTTCAAAAGCCTCTTCGTTTTGGAAAAATCTATGCAAGGTTGCTACTACTGCTAAGGAAAACTATACTTTTAGAATCTCTTCTCAGGCTCCGATTTCCCTTACTGGGATCATTGGGTTAACGAAAAGTTGTTGAATGAAATTTCTGAATTGCAACCTATTCTCAATTTATTCCTGCTAATGCTACTCTTTCTGTTATATTAAAAGAATTTGGTTGGGAGCTACCTTCCCACTTACCTGCTGCTACTTTAAACGCCCTTCCCTCTGCTTCTATGGCCGCTTCTGGTGATGGTTGTCTTATTTGGAATGGGAATGCCAATCACAATTCTCATATTAATTTCCTTTACAGAAATGAACTGCTGGTTAACTGGCATAAATTTGTTTGGCATAAACGGTACTCCTTACGTTTCTCTAGCTTCTGTTGGATGGCTATATTACGTGGTCTAAAAACTGCAAACGCTCTTCTTGCCAGAGGTATTATTGTGGACTCTTCCTGCTATCTCTGTCATGCTGCTAATGAAAGTTCCACCCACCTTTTTTTCGAATGTGACTTCTCTTTTATTGTTATCTCCGGTCTCATTCCTATGATAAGAAGTCATCTTCTTAGGCCAAACATTTTGCAAGCTTTTGAATGTATTAGTGATACCTCCAACAGATCTAAACATTTCTATTATCTTATTATCTGCTGCTCGGTATATCACATTTGGAGGGAAAGAAATGATAGGAAGTTTGGCAACTCCTTTGCCTCTTCTACCACTATCTGCCATAAGATTAAGTGTGCTGTTCTTGCTAAAATTCTGAAATGGAAAGATGGGAACTCTCTCTTGAATCTTCTATAGGGTTGTTGTGTTGTTGGATATGGATAGAATTGGAGGGGGGGCGTGCAGCATTTTTTCTCTCCTTGCTGCTGCTCTCTTGGATCTTCTCTGGTGTTGTTGTTTTGCTGGATATGGATGGAAAATGGATGGGGGTGTGCAGCATGTTCTGTTGTTCTGTTTTTCTGGATTCTCTCCTTACTGCTGCTCCAGCTTCGGCTCTTGAAGCTGTTGATTGTTTCGATTATTTGGGCAATGATGATAGGATTTCTCTCATTCTCCCTTCGACGGCAGTTTTTCCTTCAGTTCGATAATGGTTTCGGTTTCGGTTTTGGATTTCTGCAACCAGGATGTCTGGATGGTGGCAATCCCTGAGCCCGCCCGGTCCCTCGCTGCTTCTTCCTTATTTTTGTTGGTTTTGGTTTAGTTTCTTTCATCTTTGACTTTTCTTTTAAGTTTTGTGGGGATTTTTATTTCCCCAATTTTTCGTTTGGTGTTCTGCACTTATAGTTTTTGGTATGCTTACATGTAATGGGCAAGTCCCACAAATTTTTTAATGGAATGGGCAAGTCCCACAAATTTTCCCAAAAAAAAAAAAAAAAATTGGTGAAGAAACGCTGAAAGACATAGACTGATCATGAAAAATAGTCGTTTGGGTGATATATAAATATATATATAAAGAACTGATGTTACTGTCGTTATCTTATGGTGGAGTACGCGTCTACACCATTGTCCAAGCTGCGTATCTATGGAGATCTTCTTGCAGAAAGTAGCAAAGTAACAGTGGCAATTAGTGTACAAGTTGTAGCAGGCAATTGGAGACTAGCTGCATATAAATATTAGTGATCTAAGCTCAAGCTGCTTGCATCTGCTATATTCGATTCGATGGCAAATCTGGACAGCTACCAATGATCTAAAGTGCCAAACAGGACTCAGCTTTATTGGGGTACTGATACAGCCTCATGTCAATCATTGATGCCTATATAACCTCAAATATAGATAGAAATGAAAAGATATAAAAGAGAGAGAAAAAAATACCAAAGAGCCATGGCGGCTATATGTAGCTTGATATGCCTTTACAAAAATTATTGATGAAACAAGATTTTTTTTTTTTTTGTAATTTTCAGACATCAAAATACATAAATATTTGAGCCAAAATTCTCAAAATTTAATTTTGAGATCATTTAACTTATAGTTGAAATAAAGTGATTCGGCGATTTAAATATATTGATATAAAAAAAGTGTAGATCTAAGATTAACTTAGTCATAATAAAAAAATTTCTATAGATCATTTGAGGGTTAATTATTTTTTGAATTTTATGTGCTTTAATTGAAACAAGCATTTCAATGAGAAGAATCTGAATAATCTAAAATTTCTCAATTTTAAGTTCATTATAGCATTGATATATCATATTTGTAAAAATTAAAGGAAAATTTTTAGCATAAAGAAATTTGGAGCCATACTAATAGTCATTGGCACCAATCACCAATTGATATTGATACTTATTATCAATTAATGTTGTTGTTTATCATCATTTGTCTCCCTATGTCTAATGTCGACAAATATCAACACTAGTCATCAATATCGCCCGGCATCGATCGATCGTTAATCAACATCAATATTTGTAGTTGTTATTTGGCATGTCAACAATGGTCAACCAATATCAATGCTTATCATCATCACTATCTAATGTCTAATAGGCACTAGTGTTAGACAAGGCCATCTGAGCCACTTTGTGTTCATTTTTATTAGTAAAATAGCCAAGCTAACATATTATCATCATTAAAGAATTAATGTTTTTTTTTATTTTTTTGCCATTGCCCTTTGCGTTTTCATTGTTGTTTTTGCATCTCCTCCATATCCTCTCAAATGCACCACACATCTTACAAGTTTCCATGCTTCCATGCAAAAGAATCCTCTCCTTCGTAAGCATTCAACCATGTCTACAACACCCTCTCTTAACCTAACTTCAACCATGTCTCCCACAACCCTTGATCGAAACCTACCGTCATTCATCAGCCTTTATGCATCTCGTTACACACCACCAACCTTAAGAGCTTTTTCCTACCTTTTTCCCATCCTAAACTAATCATATCCCGACCCACAACCTCACTTAACCTAACTTCAACAAATCATCCTTTCAACAAAATATAATCTTTGACTTGAAAGTGAATTTTTTAGAATCATGCCACAATCATAATTTTTTTTTGGAGATTAGAAAATAATGTTTGTAAATTATCATGTTTAAATCAAAATGTTTGTCTCATCTGTTTATTATACCTGAAAAGGATAATGGTAAAAGAGAAAAATAAAATTTAAATTTTCATATTATTTAGGTTTTTGGGAATAGCTTTCCTACTGTTTTTATCATGCAATTCTTGAAAGAGGAAAATATTTGAAATACCAAAATACAAAATTATCAAGAATTGCATAAAAGTTTCTAAAGCAACTTTCTAGAACCAAATTTTTTTTAATTAGAAATTTTTGTACTAGAAAGCTTAGGCTTCATTTGGGATAACTTTTTTGCTACTTTTTAACACAACTTTTTAGTATAAAAATTTCTAATTCAAAAAATTTTGTACTAAAAAATTATTTTAAAAAGTATTAAGAAAGCTGTCCCAAACGAAGCATTAGTCTTAGGCTTCGTTTGGACAAAATTTTTAGTTCATACTGCTTTCTAAAATAACTTTTTAGTATAAATTTTTTTAGTTCAAATCATTTTTGTACTAAAAAAATGTTTTAAAAAACAATACGAAAATGGTCCCAAAGCTTCATGAAGCTTTGGTTAATTATAGATTTTAGCTCCTTCCAAACACATTTACAGGTGTTCTAAGTAAAAAAAATTAATAATTCGCATTAATAAGTGTTTATTTCATTGTATGATATGAATCATGCGTAGATTTTTTATGCATTATTTATTAAAAAAATTGAAATATAGCGGATGGGATGAATGAATGAGACATAGAGGGAGAGAGAGGAGCAAATCTTGCTGGTGAGCTCGGCCTGGCATGGCATAAGAAACTAGACAAAAAACAGTCTACGCACACCATTCCCAAAGTGTGGTCTGACGGCCCATTAGCAGCTCGGCCCATAGATGTGATGGGCCTAAAAATCCATAACTTATACCTATAACTTATACCTAGCAGATGAATATTGTTTACCAGTTTTGCTTTATTAAGAAAAAACTATCACAATTTTACGTGCTCTCTTTGGCTTTCATACGTCATCCAAAATCATCTTGATTGGATACGGATCTTATGTATTAAAAGCCTTCAAAATTGAATTCAGGGCTATTTCAACTATGATTTAAATAAATTTATAGTGAAACTGAACGTCTCAATGAGGGGAATCTAATGACACTAAAAATGATCCAATCCGAGCCTAAATGAGCCCAAATCAAAGGCCTGAAGCATAATTAAAAATTTCATGATATTAACCATTTTTTTAGAAAATAGATATTAATTAGTTTACCAAATGATTTCCAAATTTGGCATGCATATAGTCGAATCGAGTGGCTCGACGAGATGAATCCAACTAGCCCAAGAACACTTAGTTTTGATTTTATTAAGGCACTTAAATGCTGAACTATTGTTTCATAATTAAGAAAATCAATATGAGCCGTCTCATAGAATGTTTCATATTTTTTTCATAGTTACATGTTGGGGGAATGAGATGAGGAGTAAACATCACAACGATGAAACAAGCAAGAAAATAACTGCAGTGGAAAGTAAAGGACATAAGGATTTAACCTGAAAAAATCCAAAATAGGGGAAAAGAACTACAGAGCCACACCACACCACACCAAGAAATACATTATAAAAATTGGGAGAAATAAGTACATATCTCTCTTTTCTCTCACTCTCTCATTGCTTCTCTTCTCACATAAACTGTTCTCACACTTACCCTAACTGAAAATACAAGAGGAAGCCAAGTAAAATAACTCCAAGCGGCGCAACCCTTCAGAAAACGAGAAAGAAAACTACCAAGTCCGTCTCAAAGTCTTGCAGCGTCAGTTTGGGTGCTACGGCGGTCAGTCTCTGTTTGACAATGTTGCAGTGCTGAAACACTTAGTGCTGCGGTGCTCAGCATCTGTGTTGACCCGTTGTGGCGTCATATCTAGGCCGCTGCAATGCTCTGCTCTCTGTCGTTCAACGCTGAGGCGCTCAAGAACACAGCATGCAGGGAGCTCAGGTACGTAGCACCAGGGCGCTCAAGTACACAACACCGAGGCCATGTACAAAAAAAATATTTTCGGGTGCTTAGCAGGGGGTAACTCAAGTTCGAGCTCGCTTTCTAACTGACGAACTGAGCTCGATGGTGCCAAAACTCGACTTGACTCGACTCATTTACACCCTTTATCCAATCATCATCGTCGGTCCAATGATCGGACCACCACCATTGAGTCAATGTCAAAGCACCATCATCAGAAAACCACCCAACACATATCGTCACTTATAAGATCAATACTTGTCGTCAAAACCAACTCTGACTCTAATTCAACACTTGAATTTTGTTTTTAATTTCTGCCAAGAGGGTCTTTCAACTTTCATCAAGTAATGTATCATTTATAGTGCATCAATGTCTTCCCCGAGAACGAGCTTAAGTTGTAATCAAATATAGATACTAGTGACATCACTTTTAACTTTGTCAAGTCCTATAGTTTTACCCTTTCAAGAGTTTTTCAAGTAAAAAATATAGTGTCTATTGCAATTCTTGTACTTATCTCTTATTTTTATGTATGTGTGTGTTGGATCTTTGTGTAAAACTATAATATTAAATTTTATATCTTTCTCTGTCTCTCTCTCTCTACAAATGTAAATGTTCTAGCACATAATACGCTTATAATTTTTTAATTGCTTATTATATTTCTACAACATAAATCAGCTTCACACAACCATGAAACCTAGTTCTTTTTGGGTTTGTTTCGAGTTTTTCCTTTTTAATTTTTAACTCTCTATCATGAATTAGTTTGAGAATAATTTTATTTTTAGTCTTTTTTAATATTTTATGAGATATAAATAATTTTTATAGGGGTATCAATTTCGGGTTACGGGTCGGTACCGTTTACCTACCCGGAATGACCCGCGTTCAAACGGGTCGACCCTAACCCGACCCGGGTAGGTAAACGGTTTGAAAATCCAAACCCGGACCCTACCCGGCAGGTTGCCGGGTTGACCCGACCCGACATGAGAAGGCGGGCTCGGACTCCGACTCGGATGCGGGCTCGAACTCCGACGCGGACGCGGGCTCGGACGCGAACGCAGGGGGCTGATGCAGGCGGACTCGGGCTCGCGGACACTGGCGGCCGGGCGGGTGCACGGACACAGGCAGACTGGGGCACGCGAACGCGGGCTCACGGAGTGCAGCACGGGCAGCATGCGGGCGGCCAGGCAGCAGCGTGGGCCTCTTCGGTGAGCGCGCGCGGGCCGCTAGGTAGGCGCGGGCAGCTTCCATAGGCGTGCGGGCAACTTCGGCGGGCGCAAGGGCAGTCGGGTAGGGCGCGGGAAGCCGGGGCAGGGTCGCGGGCAGCTCATTTGAAACGGGTTTTCGGGTTGACCTGACAACCCGTCGGGTCAACCCGAACCCAACCCGACCCGTTTTGAAATCGGGTCGGATTCTAGTCGGGTTTTCGTGTCGTGTCTAATATTGACACCCCTAAATTTTTATAAGTAAATTTACTAAATAATAATGGAATATAAAAAAGTTGTTGTTATCTATGCTAACGAATTTATAATACAAATATTTTAAAAATATACTTTTATCATAACAATTTTAAGTTTCTTTTAAAAGCACTTATCCCAACTCCTAACATATCCTATAATTCTAAAAATTATAAGGTAACATCATATGTATAGACTTCATACATAAGTTTTCACATAAAATTAAGATATTTTAGGCCTTGTATTATGATTTCCTACTCTTCACATATAAACGTCCCTCATCTTCCTTCCTTTGCCAGCCCTCCTTCATCCGAACTGTCCTTGTTTTTTTACCTCATTGATTGGAGCTTCAACCTTTCCAAGTGGCACCCGTCGGGCATTTATTTTCTTAGGGTAAATGAGAGATACGCATGGCCACTTTCATTGATACCACAAAAATTTATCTATCATTACATTCAGGGGATCAACAAGAAAAACTATTAATGCACAAACAGGTTAAAAATTTGAACCCGGGCCCGACCCAAAAAGCTTACCTGGGCGAGCACAGCAAGCATTCATCGAGTGCGGGATGTGGTGTGCAACATGGTGCAAGGGATCAAGCTCGAGATGCGGTGCGTAGGCGGGACATGCGGGCACACGGGTCTGCCAGGCTCAGCGCATATGAGATGCATGCGCGGGACATGCAGGGCAAGATGCGGTGGTGGGTGATTTCAGAGTCAGTGGGTTGACCCGAACCCGACCCGATTTTTCAAATGGGTCCGAAGTTGGAACCCAAACCCGATCCATTTGTTAAATGGGTCTAAACTAGATTTTTCGGATCAAGTTCGGGTCGAATTTTCGGGTCTTATCAAATATTGACACACTAAAGGAGAGGCTATTGTGAGGTAACTCTAAAAGGCCCACATTGAAAATGTAAATTTTGAAGTCAACAAGCTTGGAGGGGATAGGAATTTTCCACCAATTTTCTCATCAAGAGCTTAACATAGTTAAAGTCTCCTAAAATGATCCAAGGGTAAATTATAGCAATAAAGATGTTAGAAAGAGCTTATCAAAGAAATGGGTTTCTCCCCTTTTGCCAGTGATTATAACATTAATATTTTTTGTCTTCTAGAGATTAAATTAAATCTTAATGCTATTGAGGGTGTTGCTAATATGATGCATTTCAATTTTTTCCATTATAAAGATAGTTATAATAAAGTTCACACCTCTTGTATTGGTCATATCTAGATCAAATGGAATATCAGTCAGTGCCTTCTTCAATTGCTTACTTGCTCATCCCCATAATTGCAAAAGGCAAGAATAAAATTTAATTACTTATAATATAGGGAACATCTTTCGTAGTGGTGATCAAGCAAGTTAACAAATATCAATATTAGTGATGGATGATAAGTATCATTCGACAACAAGTGTTTCACTGAGTATTTGAATAATGAGATGTGGATAAATTTTAAAGCTCTCCTAGCAATAAAATCATTATTGATGGATCAAAATTTTGAGTGCAGAATCACCTCGAATAATTCCAAAAAAAAAAACATAGTAACAAATTTTAAGGAAATATTATAATTATTTATCTTCACTAATTTTTTACATTTGTTGCATCTTGGAATATTCACGGCGATAGAGAAGTATAAAGTTTAATGTTTTAGCTTTGTACGAAGATTCAACATGCAATCAGATGAAAGAGAGAGTGTAGCATTCATAAGAGAAACTAAGATTTTTACGTGAAAAATCCCTGAAAAGGAGAAAAACCATGGGGCCTGTCCAAGTTTGAATGAATTCACTAATATTTGTAATTGATTACAAATGAGGCACTTCCTTAGAAGGAAGGTCTTGGCTCGATGTAGCAAATATACATCATACAGAGTACATTATATGTTGGGAGTTAGAAGAATCATCATTAATATGTTCATTTGGGATGGCAAAACCAAAGTCGACGAGTGATGTAGGTCGGAAGGATCGTAGTTGGGCGACGATGGTCGAAAGGATCATAGTTGACGAGCGACGAAGGTCGGGAGGATCGTAGTTGGGTGACAGTGGTCGGAAGGACCGTAGTCCGTGGGAGACGGAGGTAAGAATGATCGTAGTCGGTGGACGACGGAGGTCAGAAAGACCATAGTTAGGCGACGGTGGTCGGAAGGACCGTAGTTGACAATGGTTGATGGAAGGATCGTAGTCAGCGGGCGACAGAGATCAGGAGAGCCGTAGTCTAGCGATGACGCACTACAAGAAAATCATTCATTGCCAGCGGAATTTTCTGGCAGTGTTCCGGCGGGCAGTTTTCTGGTCGTTTTCTGGCCGTTTTCCTACGGAATATGATGAAACAGCCTTTCCGGCAGTTTTTCCGGTGCTTTTATTGCCGTCAGAAATTTCTGGTGGCTTTTAAATAAATTTTAATTTTAATTCATTTTTAATTATTAATTTTCATTTTAAATTAATTAAATATTTTAATTCTCAATTTAAACTTGATTATTAATTTTACTTATTTTTATAGTTTTAAACTTTATTTTAATTAAGTATTAATTTGATAACTTATTATTTATTTTAATATTTTATTTAATTATTTTTATTTTAAATTTCATATATTTATAGTTTAAATATAAAAGAGTATATTTTTTAACACTTTTTCCTTCTCAGCAAAACGGTTGGATCTTTGAAGGTTCAAACGGTAGGAGTTTGAATCCCAGGGTAGCCCATTCGCGGGCAGCTGGGCAGCGCAGGCAGGCAAATCCCGGGCAGAACGGGCGGGCAGCTGCGTAGTGGGCGGGAAGTCCTCTGGGCAGAGCGGGCAGCTGGGCAGGGCTGGAAAGCCGCTGGGCAGCCCGCGTAGAATGGGCAGTACTGCGAGCAGCGGGCGGGTAGGACGGGATGGCCGTCCGGTAGCGTGCGAAGTCCTCCGGCAAAGGGCGGGAAGGCATCCGGGCAGCCGGGTGAGGGCAGCATGCAGTTTTTTTTTTTAATTTTCCAGCGGCCTAATATCGCCGAATAGCCGCTGGAAATATTTTTCACTGGAAAAGGTCGCCGGAAAAATTTTTCCTGCGCGGGTTTTATCAACAGAACATTTTTCGCCGGAAAGCCGCCGGTAAATTCACAAACTACTGGAAAATGATGAATTGCCACCGGTAATAGATAATTTTCCTGTAGTGATGGTCGTAATGACCGTAGTCGGCAGGCAACGATGGTCAGAAGGACCGTAATCAGCGGTCGACAGGTCAGGAGAACCGTAGTTGGTGGACGACGGAGGTCAGAAAGACCATAGTCAGTGATGGTGGTTAGAATAACCGTAGTCGGTGGGCAATGGAGATCGGGAAGACCATAGTTAGGCGACCGTGGTTGGAAGGACCATAGTTGATGATGGTGATTAGAAGAACCATAATCGACAAGCGATAAAGGTCGAGAGGACCGTAGTCGGCGTCGAAGGTCACAATGACCGTAATCAACGATGGTGGTCGAAAAGACCGTAGTTGGCGGACGTCAGAATGACTGTAGTTGGCAGACGACGGAGGTCCACAAGACGGTAGCCGGCGGGCAACGGAGGTCGAAAGGATCTTAGTCGGCGATGATGGTCAAAAGGACCGTATTCGGGTGACAGTGGTCGGCGAACTGGCGAAAGTCTGGCGGTGGCCGGGAAGAACTCCGGCAATTTTCGGCTTAAGGGCGAAAGTCCAGCTATGGTCAGCGGACTGGCGGAAGTCTGACGGTGGCCGGAAAGAACTCTGGTCATTTTCGGCAGACGGGCAAAAGTCCGGCGATGGTTGGCGGACTGGTGGAAGTTTGGCGGTGGCCGGGAAGAACTCCGGCTGTTGTCGGAGGACGAGCGAAAGTTCGGCGGTGATCGTCAGACTGGCGGAAGACCGTCGGTGGCCGGGAAGAACTCTGGCAGTGGTCAGCGGCATGTCAGCTTCCAACTTCTTCCCTTCTCCCCCTCTTCCTTCTTCTCCTCTCATGAGAAGAGTGGGGGTTATTTATAGTTTTTTGAGAGTTGTATGGCTTATAAATATATGGAGGATCAAGGTCAATATGGGAGTGGTTTGAATGGACGGTCGATATTGATCCCCTTGATCGTGGACCATTTAATAGTCATTTGAATGCTTTAATGATATCGAAATTCAAAGATGTTGGGCTCGTTGGATTTATCTCGTCGAGCCGCTCGATTCAACTATAAGAATATAACGTTTGGAGACCGTTTGGTAATTCGAAGTATCGTTTGAACCTTCCAAATGCGCTTTGGGTCTTTGATTTGGACTCATTTGGGCTCGGATTGAGTCGAATTTGCTGTCGTTGGGTTCTTAACTTTTAGACATTCAGTTCGACTGTAAGTTTGCTTAAATCAGAATTCAGATGGTCTCCGATTTAATTTTTGAAGCTTCCAACTAAATTTTGCCTCATGATTCATGCCTGATCAAAGATAATTTTTTGATGACATATCAACATTAAACTTTGCTTTCATTAAATCTCTTCTATTTTGATTTAGACTTTCCTGCAAGCATATCAATGCGCATAAATGATTTAAGCATTTCTCTTATAAGCATCCTTTTATAACAAAAATGTTCCATACACAAGAAATTACATTGAAAGTATATCCTCCATATTCCCCTTGTAGGTGATGAGAGAAATTGGTCCCCCAATTTTTTTTTTTTTTTCTTTCTTTTGTTTTGCCACATTTCTCGGCACAATTTCAAAGGAAGACCAAAACATTTTGTCATTAAAAATATGATGAGGAAAGCTTATCGGTGGAGCCCTGAATATAAATAAGAGCATTAATAGATTTCTCATAGTAGATCCAACCTGAACTCGGGAAGTGAACTTGGATAATGGGTCCACCAATCCATTGCATGCTCATCGGATCCAACCCTATCATTTAATCGGGAGATTATTCTGTCCGGACGCCGGACGTCCGGACACCCTTGTACACAGCTTGTACACAGTAGTATGTACAAGCTGTACACAGTAGTGTGTAACTTGTACACACTACTGTGTACAAGCTATGTACAAAAATGTCCGGACGGTCCGTACATCCGGACAGAATAATTTCTCCATTTAATCACCCTGAATATTAAAAAATCTTCTGTATAACACTGACACTTTCCACGCACGAAGACAGCTCTGGAGAGTTCACCACTCATCACTTATCACTTACCAGCTAATTCATTTATTTAGCTTTCAAACAGACAATTATCCCCATCAATCACATATCACAGTACTTTTTTAGACTGCAAACGGTTTAATATTGAAAGAATTTTAAATGAGAACACAGGAATGTATATATTGTAAAATCTTCTTCTTGTTTTCTATCCAATGTAATCTTGGCTTGATAATCACGTCCTTGGTGGACTCCCTGTCTCCCAGTGCAACAGGACAAATTAGTAACGTACAAAACACTTGTGACTTGCGAGAGAATTTCTTTGAAAAATTAAAAAGGCACACGGGACTGTATTGAGAGAATGCGCGCCCAAAGGATAACCTGAGGTGGAGCGCACAGTTTAGATCACATCCGCAGCAGCTGCTCGGAATAGGTGCGAGAAAACGTTAGAAGGAATAACGAAGTCCCCCCTTTTTATCGCGAAGGCAGCATCTGCGAGCTTAGCACATGTAGAACAGTGAAGCCTGCATATGCGCACATGCAATATTACAACGCGAAGCACAATATTTTCATAAAAGAGGAAAATTTTGATTTATCCATCAGTTGGTAGACAAGAACTTTGTAAATAAAAAAAAAAATTTTGATTCTGCCAAGCTAAATCTCGCCAAACCGAGAGTGAACAAAAGAACCCAAACAGCTTCATCTGTTGTTACAAATATGTCCACCAGCGTCCAAGCAAACAGATAAGAGCTTTGGAAGCAGAGCAAAGCCATGATGGGAAGAAAGTGTTACAAAAATGAACTGAAAATCCAACCTAAAGGACTAATATTTATATCAATAGCAAGCAGGGTAGTCTGATTCTGAAACAAACGCATGGAAAAAATTTAAGGGGGAAAAAAAGCTAAACTAGAGTTAATTTTGAATAGTTTCTAGTTTAGTGATTTAATTTGGGATTTTCCTATCGAGTTAATCCCGGGTTATCGATTTCTCGCATTTTGTTTTGGTGAAGGTATTTGAGTTGCTGATGCTGTTCTTTGCTGCAGATGAGCCATCTTTCTCCCTTTTAGGGTGCGAGAAGAGTTGGCCGAAGCCTGAGACCGAAGCGGGCTTGACCGTGCTGCGGAGATTGCAAAAAGGAACATTAAGCACGGGAGTGACCATGAGGCTAGCTGACCGAGACCGCACCATTCCGCGAGGGCGAGATCTCGGATCGCCATTGAAAATGCTTGGGCTGCTTGAGCTTCTTTCGAGCCCCTGGAAAATAACTTTCCCTGATGCATTGAGCCGCGGGCTGTCCATCGAAGGTCTCAGCCGCGAAGGGAGATCATCGGATTCCGACGAGTGAAGCATAAGGCTGCGGCCGGCTCTGAATGCGGCGTGGCCTTCCAAATCCCATTCAGAAGCCCATCGGGTCGAACTCAGACCGATCCGCATGGCAGCAATATTACCGCCCGCAGACAATTCAGAAGGCCGGCGGAATGCCGGCGATCTAGCCTTCGCTACCCTAGCCCGCGATCGATTTCGGCACGGAGACATGGGGAGCGGGGTGATCTTATCGGAGTCGAGGGAGAGACGCGGAACATCCTCTTGGTCAGCACCAGAGGACGAAGAAGAAGAGAGTGAGGCGCGAGCTGATGAAATGGACACCGATTCGGAATCAGTGTCACGGAGGGTTTGAAAACCCAGGTTGGAGTCGATCGAGGGAGATCTGGAGTTCAGGCGAAGGAGATGTTTCAGAGATTTGGCATTGGAAACCTTAGAAGAAGCCGTCGCGGCCTTCTGGCTCTCTGCATCGGTACTCTGTGCCTTCTTCAGACACAGCAGTTCCTTCAACACACCTGAACACCTCGGCGCCTTCGGTGAAAATGAGTAAAGATGATCTGGTCCGGAAACCTTCTCTACGCATCGCGAATGACATCGCGAATGTATCGAATCAAGCGAACTGATCTCCAACTGTGTCTCCGCCGCCGGCTGAACCGGCACGAGATGTAGAGGAACCAACTTCCCGTCCAAGAAAAGCTCGTCGGCGGACATCATCGTTACGGGATCATTGAGCCGGAACTCAAAATCCGCGAAATCCATCACCGAATCTTCCCGATCGGACTCCTCACCGCCATTCTTCCCGTTACCATCGGCGAAATCGCGGCTAAATGAGAGGCTAGGACTGAGCCAGCCGTGTGAAGGTTGAACAGGCGGACAGTCGAGAAACTTCTCCGGCGACATTGCGACATTGTTGATGCAGACCGAAGCCATCGTCCACCACCACGTGATGCTCCAAGATTCGCGCCGATACTCAAAGGCTTTGCCAAAGGAGAAAGACTTGCAGAGAGGAGGATATCGAATGAGTTTATCCACCACTTGTCTATCCTCCTTTATATACTGGCGGATTCTTTTAAGTTCGGATCCTTAAGGGAACCCAAAATTTAACCATTATTTTACACCCAATTTCCATTTTTGTACATAAGCTGAGAGGACTGCAACCGGCACGTGACCGTGCATTCCCAATACGGAAATCGATGCGATATCGGGGTTAAATCATGGGTTCAATGTTAACATATTCATAACCTTTTCCCCCCCAAAAAAAAAAAAAAACATATTCATGACGAATATTTGAATGACGCGTGTACATACTAGCGTGCAGCAGAGCGGATAACTCCAGACCGAACCGGGTCTGATTTGGACATAAAGACCAAGTAGAGTTTAATGAAATTGCAATAAATTACCTTATATAAAATTGGTCAAATAAATAAAATATTTTTATTAGGGCTTTCGAGAGAAGAAGACGATAAATACTGGAGTAGCCGTGCGGGCATTGAGATAGATTATAATAGCGTTGAGGTCAATTTTTTTAGGCTAGAGAAAGAATAGTTGTTGGAAGGTCAAATCTTTGGTGAAACAAAATGCTCAGTGAGTGTGGAGATTTTACTAAGCCCTGTTTTGTCGCCGTGCCATACCTGAGCCCTGTTTTGTCGCCGTGCTACCTTTTTTCCAGTTCGCTTGTTTTTGTTTCAATGAGGTTTTGGTTTTTTCTTTCTTTCCTACAGGTTTTTCTTTTCTCACATGTAACTATTCTTAATTAATGATATTTGGGCTTCCGCCCACAAATTTTCCCAAAAAAAAAAGAGATTTTACTAAGCGATGGTAATATGTTGGAACTAAATCAAACGATTTTTGATAATGCAATCATAGCATATTATTTGGATTTGAAGGATTTGAAAGAAAGATGCCCACTCTATTAGAGGAGTAGATAGATGTGACATTGGTGAGTATTTGATTAGAAAGGGTCCTTTCGGAGGGGATGCAAAATATTTGCAATTGATGTTCATATAGATTGTGTGAATTGGGTTATCTTGAGAATTTAAATAAGGTTAATCAAGTCATTATCAACATATTCATATATGAATATAGATATATATGTACGGATACACACACATATACATCTATATGTATAAATATTGTTGTATTCCATAACAATCGGGGCGATAGAGTGAGAGAGTTATTTTTTTAGCTTTTATACAAAGATCCCACATACACATAGATTAGAGAGGAGTGCAAGAATTAAAAGAAACAACAAATTTTTTATGTGCACGAAAGGAAAATATCACGAGACATGGCCCAGCTGAAATGATTCCATTGTTATTTTTCAACGGTTACAAATGATGCTCTTCAAATCCTAAGGGGAATGTATTGATTCAATGCAATAAATATATAATGTATAGAATGTATTACATGGTTGATGTTGCAATAGCTATATTTAAGAGATGATTTGCTTGTTTGTTTGGTTGTACACCTTTGAGGAGAGGGGTTCATAAACAAAGAAGCGAAGCATAAATTCTCATACTGATGTTAGGAGTCAAAATTGATATTAATGGCATTCATCGCTCTCATAACCGACAACATGTGTGTGACATAATTAGTGATGATAGGTGTTGAAATCAGCGGGCATCGATGAAGCCCAGCAAAAGACAATAGAATATTTGGTCGTAGTTGGGTGATGGTGGACAAAGAATCTCAAGAAGACAATGGTAGTCGAAGGATCATAGTTGGGCAGCCAAGGTCAAAGAGATGTTGTTAGGCAATGATTGTTAGAGGATCGTAGATGAGCGATAAAGGTGGAGGACCATAATTTGATGATGATAGTGTAGTCGAGCCATGGGCGGATCCACTATAAGCCGAGGGGGGCAATTGCCCCCTCTGAAAAAATTAAAAAAAAATTATTTTATGATTTTTTAGGTAATTTGTCCCATTCCAGCTATTTTTTAGTGTTTATTACATTGGTTTTTAGGCAATTGCCCCCATAAAAGTTTTAAAATACTATAATCTTTAGGAAATTACCCCAACATAATTAAACACATTATGTAGAGATGTTATTGTTAGGGAACGATGAACCAAATACAAAGAGAAATAGTAAAGAAAATTCAAAAATATCCTTACAACTAAAATTTGTTTCGGGGGCGCTGCCCCTGAAAACCCCCGCAGGGGTGCTGCCCCTTGACCCCACGACCTGACCCCCGCAAGGGGGCAGCCCCCGACATATCTATGAAGTGTACAACGATCAAGGATATGAATAAATAGGGGTCGAGGGGCAGCGCCTCCAGAATAAATTTTGGTTGTAAAGATATTTATGAGAAAAAAATCTCTACACGTTTACTTATAAGTTTGCCCCCCCTGACAATTAAGGCTGGTTTCGCCCCTGAGTCGAGCAATGAAGGTTAGAGGTCTTTAGTCAAAAATATTGGTCGAAGGACCATAGCCAGGTGACCAAGATGGGAAGACCATATTGGAGCTATATTAGATAGAGGATTGTAGTTATGTGATGGAGGTTTAAGGGTCATAGTCAGTTGATGGTAGTCAAAAGATCAAAGTAGGGTGATAATGGTTGGAGGTCAGAGGACCCCCGGGACCCATTTCAAAATACATACAAACTCTTATATACACAAAAAATATTCTTAGACACATGCATAAGAATTCAAATGTAAAAAATTTCAACGGATTACCTTGAATATGGTTGGGTTAAAATGGGTTCAACGGCACACTAACTTTTCAGGTGCTATAGGTAGATTGTAATAACCTAAAATTTTAATTGATTAATGAATTGTAAAATACCTAATTTTAAATGGATTAGAAAACTTGCATGAATGAAATTTTTGCATGGGAGCATGTGGCACTATGTTGGCGAGTATTGGTGCTACCCTCTCTTATTGTGGGTTCTGGATTGAGCGAAGCAATAATGTTGAGAATTGGCATTGCAACGTCGTCTTCTTAGTTCTATAGTGATTGGGGTCACTGTCGCAATGATGAGATTTAGAGCATTACAGTCCTAGGTCAATGAAAATGTTTTTTGAAATATCTAAATGTACTATCACATTTTAAATATCCCATAAGCTATTTCCTCCATATAATGCTAAGACAATAATAAGCCTTCTAACTCTTATTGCCAATAATTTTTTTAGAATGCAACATGTATATATAAAGAAACATATATAAGTAATCCATTATCAAAACTCGATTTGACCTGGCAAAATCTCAATGTATATTTAAATTAGAAACCTTTGAAATTAAAATTAAGAACATCCAAACTCTAATTTTCAATTCAGACTGAACAACATCATGAGATAAAATCATCAACACCAAAAGTGAACCTAATTAGTGTCCAAATAATTCGAAATTAAAAATATAATGCATAATTAAATCTTTAAAATATTTATTTAGCGAACAAATAATGTCCAAATATAATATGCCTAGAGTCAAATTGAGTGTATAAATGAGCACAAGCCTAAAATCACCTAAGTTTGACATCAGTAAGGTACCATACTACTAAAAGAGTAATATATAATCAAGAGATTCAATACGAACCATCTAATCGAATGTTTTGGATTTGGCAATATTTAAAGGCATTCCACTCTAAAAAAATTATATAGGCCATTGTTATCTATATAAAAGTGGGGGTTAGGGATTGGACATTGACTTAAGATTCAAGATAACTCAGAGGCATGATGAATCTAGTGCTCTACCGGAAAACCAAAGCTTGATAACTGCTTAAGCAACATTATTAGACTATGGCTCAACTGCCACTGTCAAATCACCACCTAATTGGCACTTTCAATTCATCATTCTACTGCCATTATTAGACCATCACTTGATTAATATCAATAGAACATAACCTAACTGTTATTATTAGATACCATCAAACCGTAGTCATCAGACCACCACCCGATCACCAAAATTATCATCTAATTATAGTCACTTGACTATGATCCTTTGATCACCATTGCCTAATTATAGTATTGTGAACACCATTGCCCAACCATTATTCTCTAACTATTATTTCTTAACTTTATTCCTGTGAATATCGTCAATCGACTATGGTCGCCTAACCATCGACACTCAATAAGTTTTATCTAACCATTGCCTCTTGACTATGATACATTGACCACATCACCAAATTATGGCCAAACCACTATCACCCAATTAGGGTTCTTTGATCATCATCACCCAACTACAGTCCTTTAACCATCCTCACTTGATAAAAGTCTCTCAACCATCATTGTCCTATTGTGATCTCTCGATCATCTTATTAAACTATAATCCTCCAACAACCATTGTTAGGCTATAGTCTCTCAATCATTATTGTAAAATAACGTAATGAGCATAAAAGCCTAACAACAACAACAACAACATCAAGCCTTTATTCCACTACGTGGGGTCGGCTACATGAATCCTTTTTCTCCATTGTGTCCGGTTAAGAATCAAATTCTCATTTAGATCTAATAAAGAAATGTCATTTCTAATATTTTCTAACCAAGTCTTTTTAGATCTACCTCTATCTTTAGTAACACAGATTAAATCTAATACATCTACTCTACTAACCAGATCATCAGAAGGTCATTGTTTTATGTGACCAAACCATCTAAGGAAAATTTTTCTAATCTTATCTACCACTGGAGCTACTCCAACCATTTCACATATATGCTCATTTCCTATCATGTCTCTATAAGTAAAAGCCACTCATCCACTGAGCATAAAAACTAGCAAATAACTAAAATCTTACAATTAAAATCAATATAAGGTAAACAAGAAATAGTATGCTGTAAATCATATATAAAAAAATCTATGAATTAATATATGTTATTTGTAGGTCATCTGTATCAATTAATCATTCATTCAGTCATACAATTCAATCATTCTCATTAGTCTGTCAATTAAACAGTTATATAGTAGTGTCAGTATTCGTATTTAGTAATAGTAAGTAGTAACAAAAATTGATATTCACAAGGTCAATGTTCGTATAGTATCAATAATGAGTATCAGTAATCAGTAATCAATATTCTATCAGATATTCAGATGAGTATATCTTGAGGGTATCTTGCTCAGAACAACATCAATGTATGCAACTACCCATAAGATTGATTTAGACCGTCAAAACCAACTCTAATTCTTGATGTCAACACCAAAGTTTATATTGAATTTCGTGGCTAATGATCTCCATTTCTCAAGGGAGAATAACTATAACAAACATCAAATGATCTCTTGAAAAGTAGCCCTCGTGCCATGAGACTCTTCCAACTTTCACCATGAAATACATTCGATATGATGATATGATGTGTTATTATATTTTAATAGCATAGGCTATTCATCTATATCTCTTATCTCTTATCTTCGTACATACTATGTCTTTACATTAAATTAATATTTTAATTTATCTCTTTATCATAATAACACTCTTTTTTCTTCTTTTTGTATGATTTTCTTGTCCCATTCAAACAAATTGGCTAAAACTACTGCCCCTCTATTTTTCCATGTGCATATCTTCTAATTCAACTTATCTTCAAACCCAAAAAAAAAAAAGGAAGTAGCCTTATCTATTGTTTAGTCACAGCTAAACCAGCATCTACACATGACCGTCACCTGTCAGTTCGGGGATCACTAAATCTATAACCTCTCGACACGTAGGCACCCCTGCTGCTGTCGCGGATGACCGGACAGTTGACCGTATATGATACGGTATCCGTTTGACACCGGTACATATCGTACGCTCTGTGGAAAATGACGGCTTTGGGGACAGCAAACTCAGATGATAACCTCTCGTCGTTTGTTTTGTAAATTACGAAATAAGCCATCCTGGCCTTTGGATAAGACGGATAAAGTATGCTACACGCCACGTAATTACTGAGAGATGCTAAAATATCCAAAACGAATCATTAGCTAACGTCCCTACGTTCCCTAACCCCTTTTTTTTTTTAATATAATTTGTAGGGTGGTGATTGGACATGATGGCTGGGCTATTCAAATTTGTTTATTTTTTTTTAATTTAAATTAGAGCTGTAATCTAACTGTAATTCAGCATTGATGAACCAAATAATTATGTAAAATATTAATGATTTAGATAGGAAATTTTTATATTAATATAAATTTATTTATAGTTTTTTTTTGTCAAATTTGATAAAATTTACTCTATTATTTTTATTTTGATGTTAAGATATAATAAAAAATATATAGTATTTATATTTTGAGATTTTTTATTGTTAATAGATTTTTTTGGGTGCTCTATTGATTAATTGAATGATATTTTTTTTAATAGAAGAGTTAACAATTGTGTCGTGTAATCTGCTTTTTAATGTGATGGGTCATTAAAAAAATATTTATATTGATGAAATTTTATGAGAATGTTGAATTTATTATATAAAATTATATGAATATTTTTAATGCTATTAGGCTCTTCAAATGCCTCTAATTGCATCATTATGACCTCTAATTGTATTACCAAAAACCTCTAATAAAGATAAGTTTAGTCTTAGAAACAAAATTGCATGCTATGTAAATAACAATGAAGATATGTTAACCTACAAAAGGAAAAAAATATTAATTCCATTTTCATTTTGAAACATTAAAAATGTAAGCTTTTTATAGAAAGTTATATATATATATAAAGGCTTAAAATGAAATATTGGGATGAGAGGCTAGTGGCCCCATGTAGGGCCCATGAGCATTTTGTCCATATTGGAATGAACAACTTATTCATATTATAATAAAAAAAATTGACCATAAAATTAGTTTTGAAATTTTAGTTAGTTTCTTTTAAAAAATATGCCCCTCCAAACTTGAATGCAAAATATGAATATTTTTAAGAAAATAGTGTAATTATAATATGTGTTCAATAAAATTTGAAGAAAAATGCTTTGATAATATTTAGAAGTATGGAGTAGAATATATATATATTAGAATTTAAGAGATCTAGTTTGTTTTTTATTAATTTATTTATTTTTGCATAAGATGCAAATAGCATAAACTATTTTGAATACTTAAATATCATTTACATCAAAATTTACTAAAAGTTGTGTTCAAAGATGGTTTTCATAAAAAATTGAAAGTTAATACATAATATAGATGAATATGATTCTTCTTGTTATAAGTGGTTCATCGAATTAAGACATCTAATTGCATCAACTAAGGTTGTTTTATTTGTTTGAAAATGCTCCTTTTTAAGAGAGAAGTTTGCTTAAATAGAAATAACATGGCATGCATATTATTGCTGATTTTTATCAATCATGCTTAAGAGGTAATGAACCATATTAAAATTATTCTTACCCATTCAACGATAAAAACTTTAACAAAGCTATGAAAATTCTCACGTAATTAAGATACATTACATTATTTATTCAATTTTTTATTTAATATTTTATCGATAATTTTCCTTGATCCCCCTTGTTAACCTAGATTTTACAAACCTAACTAGTTTGACAATATAGGGATGCACTATTTGATCATAACTTAACGAAACTAAACTTTTTTCCACACTAGCAATTATAGATTCTTCATGTAATAACTCAAATATGTGAAATAATTTTTTTTTTTAAATATGAAAATTCTAAAGTAGAGCAGTTTGGCACTGATTTGATGAGCGCTGCGGTGCCAGACCATAAATACTATATATATATATATATATATATATATATATATATATATATATATATATATATCATTGCCTCACCTCACCGACTCCCTCACTTAGTTGCTTGGCCAAGAAAAATTTGAAAAAGGGAAAGAAGACAAAGGAGAGAGAAATTAAGGTCTTTAGATCATATTTGACAGTTATTCATATTACAGATTTTATTCTATTTATTATAAGTGACTAATCTCTTATTTTTATTTTTAATGATTTTGATTTCTATGAATTTTATCTCTCCTAAATCTAACAAAAATATATTATCTCTTGATTTCATAAGCTTTCACCATAAAAGTTTAGATATATTATAGATTTGATAATTCTCAAAGATTTGATATGATTTTATTTTATTTTAAATGAAGTACTAAATGATATCAGATACATGATACAATAACTCTATGTGATACCTTACTCATCCACGTGATTCATTGATTATGAGTCATAAAGAGCTGAAGATTGATTGAGAGTTATAAGGAGTCAGGATGACTGATTCATATGATTTAAGGGGAGTTATAAGGAGTACATTAATTGGGAGTTATAAGGGGCGATTGATTAGAGTCATAAGTATAAGAGCAAGATACCCTTAAGATACACTCATTGAATATCTGAATAGTGATACTGATACGATTATGAACACTATATTGATATTGTGACAAATACTAATATTATTTACTGTCATTAATACTATTTAATATTATTGATCATGATACTAATATTATTACTAGCATTAGTAGTGTTGACTGTTACTGTTATTATGACTGATGATATAATAGATTGAGATGTGATGAACTATAAAAAGATAAATTAATGATGATAATTAATATAGTTATTGATGCATATATTTTTTATATGATTATAGCATATTATTCTCTTTTATATTGCATTGATTTTTGTTGTAAGATTTTTAATTACTTGTTAAGTTATGTACTCATTACGTGGTTTTACATGTTTTCAAGAAAGAGTAAAGATCCTATAATATAAGGCTCTGAATAAAATAAAAATATAATCAGGTTTCGTTTCGCTGTTCATTGATAAGCTCAGTTATAAGATTTTAGTTACTTGTTGGGTTATGTGCTTAATTTGTATATTTTAATTGATAACCATCATTCATATGTCCTTTAATCTATAACGATATAGTGGAAAGAAAATGAAATTAATATGATCATTCGTAGATTGATAGGCTAGGCATGCCAACTACAAATTCTCATATCTAGATAATTAACTTCATCTAAAATTTTAAAAAAAATCAACATTTCTCAACCAAAGAGTGTTCTCAATCAAAATTATCCACAAAATATCATTATCTAAGTGTTGCTTCAAATAATTTAACTTGAAATTGGTCATGGAAATTCTTTCACATTATCATTAAATTAAGGCTTTATAGGTTATT
This sequence comes from Dendrobium chrysotoxum, assembly GCA_019925795.1. Taxonomy (NCBI): domain Eukaryota; kingdom Viridiplantae; phylum Streptophyta; class Magnoliopsida; order Asparagales; family Orchidaceae; genus Dendrobium; species Dendrobium chrysotoxum. The sequence goes on from CM034312.1 coordinate 7,976,411, forward strand.
TGAGACCTCTAATCTTCTATATGTTCATCAACCTAGTCATTCTAAAAATCTACTTTTTTATCAACTGTATCAATTTTAATAATGATATTATTAAGTTTCATGATAGAGGGAATTAGAGATGAAATTAAAACAATTCTGTAAGCAAAAGCATCCTCTAGCTTATTAATAATAATAGGCTCAATAAACTATTTCAACAATAGAAGAATGCTAATCATAAAATTGAATCTAGGCAATTCAATTGCATACCTTTCATAGTAGTAGCTTGATCCATCTCCATCTAAATAAAAGTTTAAATATTTATAACAACTAAATCTTCATTGTATGTTACAAAAAGATTAAAAGCTAATAGCTTCAACATCCTCTTTTTCTTTACCTTCATTTTCTTCTTCTTAAAATTCTACAAAAATGCTAGTTGCATCAATCTTCTTAAAGAAATCATAAGTCATTGACATCATTGAAATCCTTAGATTCAAAAGATTTTACACTTCTATTGGGTCCTTCTTCACTTCCAAATTTTATATATTAAAATGGTAGTTACCTTACTTACTAATACCGTATTAGTGGAAGGCTTCATTGATCCACCATCTAGAGCAAGCTTCACCTCAGTTTCTCACAAAGATAATATATACCTAAAATACGTGCATATAAAAGCAGATAGTAGATGAAAAGCTGAGAAGAAAGAGTTCAAGAAAGGCTTAGCTGAGAAGAGGAAGACATAGGCTTTCTTTCATTTCTGGATGTAACTTACACATACAGATATCTATAGCTTTATAGGCAAGCTTATGTGATGTGTGCTTTACACGTGGACCAATAATATAAGAGAGGTGTTGACCTCATTTTTGTATGAGGTCAGTAGGACCAATCTAGACCTTAGGATTTTTACAATCCTTAGGATCAATCTTGACCCTAGGATCAATCTGATCTTAGATCAATCTAGACTTTAAGATCAATTCAGATTCAAATCAATCATGATCCTAGATCAGTCTAGCTTATAGACCATCCTAAATTCTAAAATCATTATAGAATCCAAAACCCTAGGATCTTCCTAGAATTCAAACTTTAAGATTTACTCTAGATCTTAAGACTCTTTTGGACCCTAGATCCTAGGATTTCTTAAACTCCAGAGACCTCCAGATCTTAGACCTTAGGATTCTTCTAAACTTCAGGTCTTAGGATCTACATATCCTAGATCTACTCCAGACCCTAGGATTCTTCCTAGACTCCAGATCCTAAGATTTACTCTAGACCCTAGGATCCTTTTAGATTATAGACTTTAGGATCTATCCAGGCCCTAGAAATCTTCTAGATTCTAGACCCTAAAGTCCCCCTAGATTCTAGGACCCTTTTAGATATTAGACTCTAGAATTCCTTTAGATTCTAAGATCAATCCATATCTAAATTCAATTCAAACCCCAATCTAGTCAAACTTCAAATCAAACCATATTTCAAATAAATTTAATCTTTTAAAATCAACCCAGACTCTAATGTTTAATTAAACCTCAAATCAACTTGATCTCAAGCTAATCTAGATCTCAAATCACCCTTCAAACTTCAATCAATCCTGACCATAGGATCAATTCAGGACCTTGGTCAATCCTGATTCAAATCAACCCAAACCTCAATTTAGATTTCAATTCAAACTTTAATCTTAACTTTAATCCAAACTTCAAATCAATTCAAACTTAAGATCAATCATACTTTAATTTAACCCTCAATTAAGTTTTAATTCAATCCTCAATCAAAGCCTTAATTCAATCTTCAATTAAGCGTTAATCAACCTCCCATCAAATCTCAATCAAACTTTAATCAAATTAATCACCCAGATTTCAATCAATCCAACCTTCAATCAAATTCCAACATTTAACCTTCAACATGCAATCAAATTAGATCAATCAAAATTTCAGTTGATATTCAATCATTTAATGTCTTATAAGACTTCAATCACACCTTCAATAAAATCCTAAATGACTTTTGATTGGTCAAATCAAGTCAAATCAAATCTATTCCTTATGTACACTCAAATCAAGTTCTTCAATCCATCAAAAATAGTTCAAGGCATGACTCAAATACTCCCAGACATGTTTCAAGTCAACCCATAGTGGTTTCGACTTGCTCAATCCACTATGGGTGGTCAAACCCCCATATATCTTTGACCCTTTATTCAAGTACCCATACCATGACTCTGGCTCGCTATTCTTCATCCCATTTAACCTTTAAATGGCTTTCACAAGATAGCCTAGCCATTTTTACTAAGTTTGAATAGTCAAACTAGTCAAAATGACTAACACTACAGGAAAACTTTTTGTTACCGGCGGACGAAATCCGTCGGTAACAATGAAAATCTGCCGGAAATATACGGTTTCCGGTGGATTTCTGACGGAAATCCGTTCGACGGTAATTCATGCGTCGGAAATAGATTACCGACGGATTTAATCCGTCGGTAATATTTCCAGCAGATTTTTTGGCATATTTCCGACGAAAAAATAACAAAAAACGACGTTATTATGTTATTAGTTTCCGGCGTATGGTCCGCCGGTATTACCGGCGGAAATATCCGTCGGTAATACCGGCGGATTATACGCCGCAACAAACCGACGTTACTATTACCGTCGGACTTTCCGGCGGACTAAGTGCCGGAAATGTCCGGCGTATAATCCGTCGAAAAGTTTGATATATTGTATTACCAACACCATTTTCAGTGGATAATCCGTCGGAAACCTGTAGCATTGACAAAAACAAACCTTCTTCCCTCTAAAATTGGATTTCCACAACCTGTAAATAAAACATATACAAAACAGATATACACAACGATGTCCACAACACAATAGACAATACACTATATAAATAATGTAACAATGTTCAAAACACATACTCAACAGATTCAAATATCCATAATTATATTACAAAATATGTCCAAAACACAAATATAAATGTCCACATCCGTAAAATGAATAAAAAATATATAGTCTGAATCTGTTTCCTCCTCAGCTGCTGTACTCTTCCCACTGCTCATCTGCTCCCTCATCCTTTGCATTTCTTCTAACATTTGAGTTTGTTGGATTTGCATCTGTTGCTGTATCTCCATATGCTGCTGCATTTGCATCTGCAATCAGCTTGGGCTTTTCGTACATGTTCTAGCTCAGCTGTAAGGGCAGTTATCTGCTGGGTATATAAACTCCTGGGTACTAGATGAAAAACTGCAGCCACTAGATGTCTGCCCTTCATATGCATAAGCCTGCGAGCCTAACCCGTATACTATGTCGTGCTGCATTCCTCCTACCGCTTGTGACCAAGTGCGGTAGTCAGAATATTCAGTTGATCCGCCAGAAGAACCTTCACCTGCTACAGTCTGGCTCTCTCGAATCCGTGTATACTCATCCTATGAAAGTGAATAAAGAATTAAGCAATTTTTAGATAACATTACAAAAATTTAACTTATATACGTACAAAGGCTTTCCTCGCACGCTCGTCAACACATCGCTGGTCCTCTTGTCTCTTGTGGGTATGACTATGTAATTCAACAGGAGTAGGTTCTCTACCCAACACCGCTTTCTATAACATATATATATTAGTATTCTTATTAAAGAAAATTATTAAAAAATTTTAAAATTTCTTATCAGACGTCTTCTATGCTCAGTATGTGGAACAGAACCCACAGTATGAAGGGAACTGCCCAAGCCCCCAACATCAGAAGCTCTGTTCTGTCTGTTTTGATCCCTCTTCCTGCTATAGTCTGGGTTACTCCAAGCAGCGCTCAACTCTGCCCATACACTCTCAGCCATCCAAAGTGGTCGCTAGCCTGACTTTCTAAGATCTATAAACATGTCTCATATGTGATTCGAGCCACGCTTCTCAAAATTCTTTCTAATTCTATCATTCTGTTGTGGCAGCCAACAAAAATCTTTCTGCATTTAAAAACATACAATAAAGAATATATATTTTTATTAACTTATGTAAATAAAATATATAATATAAAATATTTTAAATTAATTATAAACCTCAAACTCTATGAACCACATGTTTCATACTTCCTTTGGGACTTTCTACCAAGAAAGATAAGGAGCATCGTATCTGCTCCGGATTATGTCCCGTATTTTATGTATTGGCTGCTTTGACGGATGAAACCTGAAAGAAATATGTTAGTTGTCAAAAAAATTAAATCAATTTTATTTGCATAGCTGAAATATAATTAATACATATGTGTCACCCTCAGGTTCAATCAACATGCGACCCTCTGTCGCCTGCTCTGGTGTAGCTGGGGTGGAAGGTCCACCTGTTGCGGGCTGAGGTGGTGCTGTAGTGGTCTGATGTGGTGGTGGGACGTATGGTGCATATGGATATGAAAGAGGGCCATTATGAGGAGGTGGGGGTGGGAAGTAAGTGTAGAAAGGAGTACTCTGTGTGACATCAGGGGAAGATAAGTGTGGGTCTGGTGAGTAGAACGTTTGTGGGCTACTAGCTCCAGGAGTAGGTAAAGGCGGGCTAGGCTGACTCTGGGTAGCAGGCTGAGATGAAGAGGTGCTCTCAGTACGTACAGGCCTGCTGGATGAGCCGCCAACTGTAACCTTCTTACGCCTACCAAATATATTCTTTATCATTCCTCTCTGACGGTCATCACCTGAAGCCATCTGCACAAAAATTTAAGAAATATTAACAACAGTAATTAAATAAATGTAAGCACAACAAAATTTTAATTAAACATAAAGCAGTAATTAAATAAATATAAGTACAACAAAAAATTATATACCTTATGATGATTCACTTTCATATGATGAAACTTCTGTACCACTATCAAATTCGTCATGAATGTTCTCTAGATTTAAATCTACTTCCTCTAACTGTAACTCACTCTCAGTAGTTGTAATTTGATAGTCTACATCGTAAGCAAGATCTTTCATGTTTGACATCAACTCTTTCTGATGTGCTAGTGGTATTGAAGTAGTCTTCTCAATAACTCCCCTAGGTTTGGTCTTCATAACTACGAGCCAATCTTGTTTACCTCGTACTCTACTCGGGTAATTAGCAAAGTAGACTTGACTTTCCTGACTAGCAATGATGAATGGATCAAAATTTGAATATCTCCTACCCCGCTTAACTTCTGTTATACCATAAACTGGATGTATTCTTGTACCTCTATTCAGTACTTGATCAAACCACTCACAGTTGAATAGATACACATTGCTACCATGTCCAGGATATTTCAACTGTATTATTTCTTGTAATACCCCGTAGTACTCAGAATCATCACTTGTATGGGTATTCCCTCTTACACATACACTAGAATTCTCTGTTTTCCTATCTTCACACCAAAACTTTGTTTAAAATTTGTAACCATTAACTAAAAATTTTTGATAACACTTCACAGCTCTATTTGATCCCCAAGCTAGATCAAGTAGCCCATTATTTTGCAAAATACTACCTTGAGTGTGCACCTAATCAGTAGGTGAAATGTCATTAGTAAAATAATTAACTAGTTAAAGACATTAATTGAAATGAATAATCATAATATGTACCGTATTTTTAAACCAAATAGAAGATTCTGTTTTCACTATCTTTTATACTTCTACTTGTTATGTTGTGTTCAAACCATTAATAAAACTCCTGTTTATCTTTCACTATCTAGCGCCTAAGGGTTCACCATTTTCTTTGAATACAGATAAGTTTGAGGATTGAGCCATTTTTTCAGGTGCAGTGCTCTGACTTGATTGTGAGGCTATTTCAAAGTAATACGAACAAAATTGGGTTATCTCGTACATTAAATATGCTTCGCATATTGAGCCTTCAGGATGTGCTTTATTTTTAACAGTCTTCTTAAGTTTATTTAAATATCTCTCAAAAGGATACATCCACCGATACTGAACAGGTCCACCAACTCTAGCTTCATATGGTAAATGCACGGGAAGATGCTCCATAGAGTCAAAGAAACCTGGAGAAAATATCTTCTCAAGTTTACAGAGAATAAAAGATATATGCTGCTCCATAAGAATCAGGTGCTCTGCATTTAGTTTTGAGAAGCATAAATCTTTGAAGAAGATACTAAGCTCGACCAAAGGCTTTAAAATTTGATCCGACAGATAACTAAAGGCAGTTGGTAGCAGACATTGCATAAAGATATGACAGTCATGACTCTTCATACCAAATAATCTCCTAGTTTTAATGTCAACACATCTGCTTAAATTTGAACAATATCCACCAGGTACCTGTAAACTCTTGACCCATTCACAAACAGCTCGTCTCTGCTCTAAAGTCAAGGTAAAAGGAGCTTTTGGTTTTAAAATTTTTTCATTCCCACCATCCTTCAATTGTAATGCTTTCCTCCTACAAATCTCCTTTAAGTCCATCCTTACTTTTATGTTATCTTTGGATTTATCTTTGATGTCCATGACTGTATTGAATATATTATCAAAGATATTTTTCTCTATATGCATCACGTCTAAGTTATGTCTAATCAAGTTTGTCCTCCAATATGGTAATGACCAAAATATACTTTTCTTGGTCTAATTGTGGTTGACACCATACCCTAGCAATTTGTAATCAGCTAATGTTGGAGAATCCACTATTGTGGGCATGGAACTTACTCTTTCAAATATTTCTTCACTAGTTAAATTTGGAGGAGGTGGCGACATAACCATTTTATTTTTGATAAAACCATCCTTATTTCGCCTGAAAGGATAATCTGTAGGTAAGAACATGCGATGATAGTCAAACCAAGTGTTCTTTCCTCCGTGCTTTAAAGTAAATGACTTCGTATATTCCATACAATGTGGACAAGCTAATTTTCTGGAAGTGTTCCAACCTGAGAGCATACCATATACAGGAAAATCACCAATTATCCAAAGTAATGCTGCTCGCATAATGAAGTTCTGTTTGGTGGAGATATCATATGTACTTATTCCCTCTTCCCATAATAAATTCAAATCATCAATTAACGGTTGAAGGAATACATCAATCTTTGCTTTTGGATTGTGTGGCCCTGGAATGATAAGCGTCAAAAATATATAAGGAGTTGTCATGCACAACTCTGGAGGAATATTGTATGGAGTGAGTATCACAGGCCAACATGAGTAAGGTGAAGCAGACTGGCTAAATGGAGTGAAACCATCTACACATAAACCTAATCTTACATTTCTTGATTCTGAGGCGAAGGTGGGATTTGTACGATCAAAGTGTTTCCAGGCATCTGCTTCTGACAGATGTGTAATAAAATCTTCTTGTGAGATATATTCTTTATGCCATCTCATATGTGCAGCAGATCTCATGGATGCATATAACCGTTGCAGTCTAGGAATTATGGGTAAGTAAAATAACCTACTAACTGGTACTTCCTTCAGCTTTTTTTTCGTGATAGATTTTGATTTAAATCTTGGTGCGTTGCAATAACGGCATGTAATTTCTGATTAATCATCTTTATAGAATAACATGCATCCATTGACACAACAATCTATCTTTGTGTATGTCAAACTAAGCTTGGAAACTAGCTTCTTAGTCCGATATAAATTTGTAGGAATTATATTATCTACCGGATTGGTTTCTTTGAGCAGCCCAATGAATTGATTAAAATATTAACGGGGGACATTATATTTTGCCTTGATGCTTAATATCTTAACAGCAATTGATAACTCTGAGTGAGTAGTGCAACCCTTCCATATTGGTTGTTGAGAAGCAAGCAGTAGATCATAAAAATTTTGAGCTTCTTTATTAGGTGACTCAAGATTAGCTTCTGTATACTGTTCAAATTGTGCTCCACTTGCATCATGAATTAAGTCCTCAAGATTATGTATGATATGCTCTTCCTCACCTATAGTAGCACTTGTTGATGGGCCACATCGAGAATCAAAATATGATTCATACTCACCATGAGAAGTCCAATACCAATATTCTGGCATGAAGCCTCGACGATATAGATCAACAGTAACATCATCTGGGCTTAGGTAGACCTGATTTTTATGTTTAGAACATGGGCAACGAATCATTCCATCTTTGATGAAGCTGGGCAGTTGAAAAGCTGTCTGAATAAAAATATTCACCCCTTTGATGAACTCATCGGTTAATATCTTTCTTCCTTACGCCAATCGATTATACATCAAACTTCTTTGAGTTCTGATATCCATAATATAACCTATATATAATATGGATATATTAAATTTATTGAAGAAATATACAAAGACTCTTAGCCTGCTCAAAAGGCTATCATTTTAATTAAGAGACTAAACCACGTACTCATCCACCTGAGCATCCTTATCTCTACAACACTTAACCTAATATTATGCTTCTCTTCTAATGGCCAATATTCTACACCATAAAGCATTGTAAATCCAACCACCATCTTATAAAATTTCCCCTTAAGGGGCTGTTTGGTATGCGGATTTCGGCCGAATTTGGGCGAAATCCATCCAAACGGCCTAAAATGCAAATCCAATTTTCACGGCAAACAAAATCTTCTCAAGACGGAAAATTCCCCCGATTCGCTCTAAATACCACAACAACAACAACAACAACATCAAGCCTTTATCCCACTACGTGGGGTCGGCTACATGAATCCTTTTTCTCCATTGTGTCCTGTTAAAAGTCAAATTCTCGTTTAAATCTAATAAAGAAAGATCATTTCTAATATTTTCTAACCAAGTCTTTTTAGGTCTACCTCTACCTTTCTTAACATAAGTCAAATCTAAGACCTCTACTTTCCTAACCGGGTCATCGGGAGGCCGCCATTTTACGTGACCAAACCATCTAAGGCGACTCTCTCTAATCTTATCTTCCACTGGAGCTACTCCAACCTTTTCACGAATATGCTTATTTCGTATCCTATCTCTAAGGGTAAAGCCACTCATCCACCTGAGCATCCTCATCTCTGCAACACTTAACTTAGAATTATGCTTCTCTTTTAATGGCCAACATTCGGCACCATAAAGCATTGCAGGTCTCACCACCATCTTATAGAATTTTCCCTTAAGTTTGAGGGGTACTTTTCTATCACACAATAAGCCTGATGCATTCCTCCACTTCAACCATCCAACTTGGATTCTGCTGATAATATCCCCATCTATATCACCATCACTCTGAACAATAGATCCAAGATATCTAAAACGTGTACTCTTATTAATGACTTGATCGGCCAAAGTCACAATGCCCTCACTAGGTCTATTATTACTAAAATTACACTCCATATATTCCGTTTTAGATCTACTCAAGCGAAAACCTTTAGACTCTAAGGTTGACCTCCACACTTCTAGTTTACCTTCAACTCTCTCTCTAGTCTTATCAACAAGAAGAATATCATCAGCAAAAAGTATACACCAAGGTACATCCTCTTGCAAATGTCTAGTGAGAACATCCATGACTAAAGCAAAAAGATATGGGCTTAAGGCTGATCCTTGATGTAATCCAACCGAAATAGGGAAATACTTGGTCAAACCACCTTGTGTTTGAACACAAGTAATAGCTCCTGCATACATATCTTTAATGATTTGAATATAAGCGTTATTAACTCTTTTCTTTTCAAGAGCTCTCCATAGCACTTCTCTTGGAACTTTATCATATGCTTTTTCTAAATCAATAAATATCATATGTAAATCCTCCTTATTCTCTCTATATTTCTCCATCAAACCTCTTAATAAATGTATGGATTCCATAGTAGACCTACCCGGCATGAATCCAAATTGATTTTGAGAAACATTAGTATCACGCCGCAACCTATGCTCCATAACTCGTTCCCATAGTTTTAAAGTATGACACATTAACTTAATTCCTCTATAATTAGCACAATCTTGTGCATCACCTTTATTCTTAAAAATAGGGATTAACACACTCATTCTCCACTCATCTGGCATCTTTTTAGTCTTCAAAATAGTATTAAAAAGTTTAGTAAGCCAAGAAATTCCTTCATCTCCTAAGCATTTCCATACCTCTATTGGAATATCATCAGGTCCAACAGCTTTTCCACCCTTCATTTTCTTTAAAGCCTCTCTAACTTCAGTTTTACTAATACGCCGATAAAAACATAAATCTTTATTTTTATTTAGGGTGCTAAGATCACTACAGTCAATTTTATTTTCACATTCTTCATTAAAAAGTTTAGCAAAATATCTCATCCACCTTTGTTGAATATCATCTTCTAAAAAAAGTACGTTTTGATCTTCATCCTTAATACACTTCACTTGAACTAAATCCTTACTACTCCTATCTCTTTGTTTGGCTAGCTTATACATATATCTTTCTCCCTCCTTAGTATCTAATCTATTATATAAATCACTAAAAGCTAAACTCTTTGCATCACATATTGCTTTCTTAGATTCCTTACGTGCCTCTTTATATATTTTCCAATTATCAGAATTTTTACAATTAAACCAATTTTTATAACAAATCTTCTTACTTTTAATCTTTTCTTGCACATTTGGATTCCACCACCAACTATTTTTACTATTAGGAGCTTTTCCCTTTGAAACTCCAAGCACATCTTTTGCAATATTCTTAATATAACTAGCCACTTTTTCCCACATAACATTAGCATCCTCATGCACAGATAAAATCTTAAGATCTAAAATCTTACTCTCAAAAATATTTTTGTTAATATTCTTTAAATGCCCCCATCTAATCCTAGGAAATCGTTTTACTTTATTTTTTATTTTCTTCCCCATTATCTTCAAGTCCAAAACTAATAAATAATGTTGGGTACATAAGTTTTTACTCGGAATAACTTTACAATCTTTGCAATCTAAACGATCTAATTTTCTTATAAGAAAATAATCAATCTGAGTTGTATTATAACCATTTTTATAAGTAATGAGATGCTCATTCCTTTTCTTAAATAAGGTATTAGCAATTAAAAAATCATAAGCTAAACAAAAATCTAAAATAGACTTACCACCTTCATTTGTAGTTCCAAAACCATGGCCACCATGAATGCTTTTAAAATCATCTACCTCTCTACCAACATGTCCATTTAAATCTCCTCCAATAAAAACTCTTTCTTCAAGAGGTATCTTTTATATTAATTCTTCTAAGTCATTCCAAAATTTTAATTTTGAATCCATATCCAAACCCACTTGAGGAGCATAAGCACTTATAATGTTAACAACTTTAGCATCAACAACAATCTTTAAAGCTATAATTCTATCTCCAATTCTATTAATATTTATAACATTATCCTTCAAACTCTTATCTAAAATCACGCCTACACCATTTCTAGTATGACTCCTACCCGAATACCAAAGTTTAAAACCTAAACTATCAATCTCCTTAGCCTTCTCTCCAACCCATTTAGTTTCCTGAATGCACAGAATATTTATCTTCCTATGAATCATAACATTTATTAATTCCATTAATTTACCTGTAAGGGAACCTATATTCCAAGTTCCTATCCTAATTTTAGTTTCATGGACTAGCTTCTTTGCCCACATCCGTCCTTGATGTGGGAACCCTTGCCTATTTAACACTGCACCCGGGCGGCGGTGCAGCGGCCCTTGCACACTTGTCGCTGTATTCAGGCCATACAACGTGTCGCTTCCAGGGGACGCCCTAGCATTAACATAATTTCTTAAAGGATTCATGTCATTATTATTCGACAAGTTTTACGCTGGCTGTCGACTACCTAACGCAACCCTCCACTTTTCTCATCCAGGACTTGGGACCTGGCAACGGCAGTGTTCTACACCATACTGCATGGGTTAGTTTGGTTGGCCAAATCCCTCTCCTTGCCCTAGACCCACTTAAGTAAACTCCCCAAACAGTTTTCAGGATTTAACCCCCTTAGGATTTGGTAAATTATTTGGTAAATCCGGATTTAGAGAATTTACAAAATCCTACTTAAATGAAATCCTAGGTTCTACCAAACAGCCCCTAAGCTTGAGGGGGACTTTTCTATCACACAATAAGCCCAATGCATTCCTCCACTTCAACAATCCAATTTGAATTCTACTAATAATATCACACAATGGTACAATCTAGTAAGAACATCCATGACTAAAGAAAAGAGAGTGTTACCTCCACACCAAGGAACGTTGTCGAAGGAGCAAAATCGTGTTCGATTTCGAAGGAACGTCGTCAAAGGAGCGAAACCTAGCGGTGAAGGAATGTCGTCGGAGTGTCTTCGGAGCATCGCCGGAGAAGGAGAGTCCGCCGGCGTCGAAGGAAAGGAATTCGTCGTCGGAGCGGAATGCGTCGTCGGAGCGGAATCGAACACAAAAAAGCCGAACGAGACGAGAATGAGGAACCAGGCGTGGGATGGCTCGAAATAGGGCCTTTACCGGCGGATTTTCCGACGGATACTCCGTCGGAAAGATTACCTGCGGAACATCCACCGGTTATAGTTCGTTGAGTTTAAGTAAGCCGGTGGACAATACGCCGGTAAGACCGCCGGTAATTTCTGGCAGATATTGCGTCGGCAAACGAAACTTTTTCGGCGCAATTACGGCGTATTATCCGCTGGTAAATAAGCGACGGATAATCCGCCAGAAATTCTGTCGCACAATTACCGTCGACAAATCCGTCGGTAATTACGTCGCTAGTTTCCGGCGGATGCCGACGATAACAGACAGTTTTCCTTTAGTGTAAGTTTTCTTTGAATAATCGATTTCAACTTCAAGCATCAAATCCATCACTTCAAACCTATTTCATATCATTTTAGAATCTTCCAACCATTCCCTGAACTTCATATCATTAATCTTGACCAAAGTTGACTGGTCAAAACTAGTCAACAAGAGACTTAGAATCCCATTGCCATGGTCAAACCCATCCCCCTTTAATCTAGACTCGCCCAGCTCACCTTAAGGACTCCAGAAGCTTCTCTGGAGCGAACCCGACCCAACCCAAATCCTGGCATGTCCCCTAGCTCAACCCCAACGTCTCTAGATGGTCCCCTCCACATGAGGAGGTCTCCCAGTCATTCTCACCCGGGCAACAAGCCTCCTGGCGATATAACTGTCTAGTCCAGGTGTCCTTGATCCGGGCATCCTCCCTGAAGTATCTGGACCATCCAAGTGAGCTCCCGTAGTTTGAATAGGGCAAGAGAGATGGAACAGCTCATTAGAGAAGATCTCTAAATACATTCACCCTCGAGCTGCTCCAGGTTTTCATTTTGAATCCTTAGAGCTCTCCTTACATTTCTCTGATCTTTCCCCGCCATTTGGAGCTACCGGCTGTGAGGATCAAGGCAGGCCGAAGCTAGTTTTGATCTAGCTACTTCAACTCTCCAAAGAGGCTTCTTTCGGACTAGAAGTCTTCAAGGAAGATAAGCGCGGACAATCTACAAATTCAGAGAAACTTAAACCGTTAAAATCCGTTGATTGCACTAGGGTAAATATTCAACGCTAGGTTTCTACTTAACTTCTCATATAGCTCATTTAGGGAATAACCTGGAGCTCTAAAAACTACTCCCCATTGATCTTATAATCTACTGTCATCTAAATCTCAAGTTTCATGCTGTGTCATTTTCTATAACTAAGGTTTTAAAACAAAATCTAGGATAAGGGTTTCGGTAGGTTGGCTGAAGGAGACGAAATCAGAGCCGTCCTTTAGTTCTATTTGTTTCAGACAGTACTGATTTTGTTAGATCATTGTTCTGATCCAATCCTTCGCGGTCGTCAGATGTATGAATATCCCCCCGATGACATCTCATCCGTTGATTCCTCTCCATATGAAATTGAACGGCTCTAGACCATCCTGGGATCCGAATTGTGGATTTCGATCTCATCCGTTGATCCATTCTTTTATGAGATCCAATGGATCAAATCTGCTCCAATTCGGAACCGCGGAGATCAGCCTCCGCCGCTTGATTTTGATTGGTATTGGATCCAACGGCTATCCCGCTTTGCTGAGCTGGATAAGTGAAGCCGTGTGCATCCAAAGCTGTGCCGAGCCGTCGTTTGTGTGCTTCGTTGCCGCTCCGACGCGTGTAAAGGTCGCCGCCACTCCCTGCGCTGGCCCAATCTCACGCGGACGCGTGTAAAGGCCGCCGCCACTTGAATAATTTGATTTATATTTAAAATTTATTTTAAAACCTTGTAAATTTTGAAAAATTATTATAAATAAATACTTAATGAATTTTAACGTATAATAGCTCATTTTGTTCCTATTAAAATTCACTATTTTCTAAAAATAAAATGAAGACCTAATTTTTGATATATTTTCTATAATTTAAAATTATAAATATTTTTAAATGTCTTTAATTATATTTTAAATAAACATTTTCTCAAGCCCAGATTTAAATGGCATGATCTCTGAGATATAATGTATGTATTCTGATTCTTGGGGAATTTTTTTTAGAGCTCAATTTCAATCTCAAATGCATTTCCAAATGTTTGACCCATTACTTGGATTAAACATTTAAAAACTCATTACAAACCTTATAATCATTCAATCATTGCATTAGACCTCTATGGAGTCAATGAAAGGTCACCTTTCATAGGAGTTCAAATTCAAATTATATTCATATATATGATTTGAGGGGATATAATTTATAATACTATAAGTATTTGCTTATATTACCCTCAAATCATAATTAATCATAATTTCAATTTGAATATGGATTATTTATAGATATTCTTTATATCTTTAGATAATCCTAATTCATTTGCATATATATCTACATTATAATTGAATTTCTAAAGTTATAAGTTATTTCATGACTTATAACTTTAGTGATTCATCACAAAGCATTCCATAGAGTATTAGGACACTTTCCTTTACTTGTGATGTTTGTTTGGTGTGATTGTAAATAGTGTTCAAAAGGGTTAGTAAAACATGATTTAAGTCCTATGTAATCTAGTGACACTTAGGAGCAAAAAAATTAAGGATTGTGTCTTAGCTAACTTAGAAAATCTAGGATGAACTACACACATTCCTTTTGGAATGAGATTCAAATTTAGAAAACTAGTGTCATGTACCCCTTAATCTAATATACCTCATTTGGATATTAATCGATCTCAAACAACTATTAATCTCAATTAACCCTTCCTTAAGGATTTAATTTCAATAAACCTTAATGAATTCAAATGAAACTTTAGAAATTCAAAAATTATCTATAATCAACCTCAAAAATCATGCAATCATCGAACAAAAATTTAAGATTAAACTCAAATCCTCATTAAGCCCTAATTAATGCTTAAACACCCTTAATCAAGCTCTAATTAAATAAATCATGATAATTCAAATAAAATTAATTAAAATACAAAATTAACTCTAATCAATCCTAAATTAGATATATAATCATTAAAGATCAAAAATTTAAGTTCAAATCCTTCAAAGTTTAATTGATTCCTAAAATACCCTTAATTAAACTATAATTAAATAAATATCATGAAATTCATTTAAAATCCAAATAAAATTAAATAATATCAAAAATATTAAATAAATTCAGTCAAAATCAAATAGAAATCAGAAATATATAAAATTCAATTTTAAATATTTCTCTAATTAAAAATTCAATTAATAATCCACTAACTAGATAATCTCATTAATAATTAATTAATCATAATAAATAGGGTACACCTCCTATTGAGTTAAAATTTAAACCATTCAAACATGATGACACATACATCCTTAAGCAAATTTTTTCACTGAATTTTGAAATCATTAAGCCTCTTAATTAACTTAATCAAAATTAAACCTTAATTAAGCCTTAAAACCTTCCAGAAAATGTAATAAATCAAATTTAAATAAAAAAATTATAAATAATATCTTAAACTGACCAAAATTGAACCCTTAATCAATGAAAAATAAAATCCCTTTGACTGGACTTTAAAATTAAGCCTAATTTAATTTTAATTGAAATTCAATATTTAATTAATTTAATTAATTAAAAATAATTAAAAATTCCAAAAATCTCTAAAACACTTGATAATCTCTCCTTAGACCATTCCTGACCTTTGGAGGTAATTTCAAGAAGTTTGGAGGTCATTTAGATTCAAATCATCAAAAGTCTTCTAATTAAGTAAATTAAATAATTCAAATAATTGTCAAAACTTTAAAAATTCATAACTAATTCAAATGAACTCCAAATTGAGCAAACTCAAAGGCATATAACTCATGTTAAGGTCTAATATTTATCAAAAATATCAAACTTCCAGAAATCAAACAAATTTGAAAAAGTCAACTTTTGGTCAAATCTAGTTCAAAATCAAGTCAAAACTTCAAACCTTCATAATAAAATATAAAAAAAATCCAAATTCAGTGTACTTATAGTCTAACTGATCATATTAAGGTCTAGTATTTTAATAAAATACTAACATTCTAGAAAACACTTTTAATCAAAAAGTGAGTTTTTGACCCTTTAATTAAATCATTAAAATAATTCAGAAAATTTTCAAAATTCAATAAATCATCAATAATTCTAGAAAATATTAATTCAACATTAAAACTAGTAACCAACCAAATTTAATTAAAATTTAATTAGTTTTTAATCTTAATCAAATTCAAATCACTTAATTATATCGGGTACTACTAGATAACCCAAGCCTACGAGGCTATTAAATTAGCCCCAATGAAAGTGAAATAAACTTCACGGCCTCGGTGTGCAACAAAGGTAGTATCCAACAAATAATTAAATATAATTTTAAAACTAATTTTAAACCATTAAGACTTAAACCTCAATTAAGATCTCCTTTAAACCTTTTAACCAACCAGAACATCAAGCAACTTTAACTAATTGCCCTATTTAGGACATATCCAAACCACACAGCCTACCTCGCACACTTTAGATGATTTGCTAGGACAACCAACCCTAGTATTAGGCTAGGTTGGTGTTTACTTTTCTGTTACTTACGTGTGCCAGATTTTTCGTTGTTTTCATTGCATGCTGGTTGTTAGATTTAAGTAATTGATGTGATTATTTATTTAATTTTTGTACTCTGTGTTGTGATTGATTGCACGTTAGATCTATCCCTAGATTAGGGACGATTTGTACTAATTCAATCTTATGCAGGTGGTCATGCTCGTACAGGGCATTTAAAATTAAAGGGGGCAATAATTAAAGCTTTAAAATTAATACTATTTTCTGCACAGGTGCTTTAGAAATTTGCTTAAATCCCCCTTTAAAATTAAAAGAGCATGGTCAAGTGTGGTTGTGATTGAGCATTTAAATTTTAATATATTAACTGCTTGGGATGTCAAATGTTAACTGTTGATTATTAGGATAACCCTACAGGTTGTTGAGTCTAGATTTTTCTTTTAAATTCAAATGTAATTTGATTTGAAATTGAGTTGTAAGTGTTAAGTGTTTTAGATGGGATATATATCCTACTTAGATTCTAAAGAGGAGAGGACATCCCTTAGGGGAGGGTCCTCCTTCATTTGGAAGCCTAAGTTAGGATACTTTTAAAAGTATCCAAAGAGAAAAGATAACACCCCCATTCAGAAGGAGTTTCTTTTCATTTGGATATCTAGACCTGACGATCCAAGAAAGTTTCAAGAAGACAAAAAAATGAAGAACAAAGAGAAGGCCCATTCTCAAAGTCACTTGAGTCTTAGAAGTAGAATCCGGGTTGTAGTCAGTGGTGCCCAACCACTTTACTTTTCCTGCAGACCCTGGGTTATATAATTAAAAGGCACTTGCCTATGGACTTTTATTTTGAATATTTATTTAATTGATTTAATTATTTAATTAATTTAATTACTTGATGTTGATTGCGATTAAGGACTTGCATATTTTTAGTAGTTTTTTGGCAATTCTTGCATGCTGATTTTGATTTAGCCTGGAATCTGAATAGAGGCTCGTGAGGACACGTTTAAAACTATTTCTATTTAAACAAAATTTAAAATATTTAGGCTCAGATAGTAACTCTTAACGCTTTTAAGAAGTAAGCCCGGACTCACCGGGGGTTTTTCATGCATACATATTAAAACTTCTCTTCCGTGTTAGGCACCTCCCCGCCTGCGGGTTTTAGGAGACCACCTGACCTATTAGGGTGCAGTTCTATCCAAGGGGATGTTGTGCAATCTCTAGGATAAAATCTATTTTTAAGCCTAATTTTAAAACTGCTTCATACTTGATTTTAAGCATTCGAGTTAACTAGCATGCATCGCATTAGTAATAAATTAAAATTGAGTCTAATCTTTAAATTATATTTCTAGTTTAAGCATTTCACCCAACATATGTTAAGAGGCCAATTAGGAATCTTCTCTAGATGTCAGCCCTGCTTTCCTTAAACTCAATCTTAAATAACGTCCCTACCCACTCTTGCATAAAAGACCGAACACATGGTTTTGAAGTATTTAAGTGGTTTAACTGGCTCCCCAATCCATGTGGAGGTAAGTCCATATTTATATTGCATTAGCTAGGATCTGAGTTACTGATTTTCAGTACCCACTTTAGACTTAGGATCTGAGGCAGATTTTTAATCTTAAGACCTCAACCTCCGGGAATCTGATTCTCACTTTCTAATAAAATCAATCATTCAAAACTTAAATCTCTTTCAATTTAATTCAAGCCCAACACTTAGGATAGGTTGGGGTGTTTCTGAAGTAATTCAAAATCTCAAAATACCTCCTACCCTTCTTCCTTTGACTCCAAAAAGAACTGGTCAAATTTGATCCAGTCCCTGTTAAAATTTCAGTTCCTACCTATTTTGACATGAAGCTTTGAAATCTAAATGAAATTCGTATCGCTATTTTAATCGAGAGTATTCGTAAGAAATTTTTAGTTTCCTACGATGTAATTAACTAAGAGGGCTTGCGCTCGTAGGAGATTTAGAAACCCAGACTAGATTTTCAAAATCAAGCTTTTTCAAAACCTTAATTAGTTATTTTTGGGAAATCAAAACAAAAATGGCGATCGTTATCGTCATATTCGAGCAATTAACAATGAATGATATTTTCTTCCTTTGGGATGATATATCATCTATTGACATAACTTTGAATATAAAATTAATGATAATTTATCCAGATTATCATGGCCAGATATTTGATTGAATTTCATTTTGATCCTTTGGGATCATATGTGGTTCCCTCCTGAATCTAATTACGATATTCATGATCAAATTTGTAATCCTAAATTTGAACCCATTAGGAGATTGTATCTCTACCTTTCGAGGTAGTATATCATCACTAATGGATGTTCAGTTTCAGGATTAAAATTTAAATGCCAGTTTTAAATTATTCTCAAAGATAATTAACATTTTCAAAACTACCTTTTCAATCAAACAAAAAAATGGCGACTCCACTGGGGAAAATCTCTCTCTCCATCTTTAATAGCGCTACAAATTTTGTTACATCGGTAGTTTTGACTCCACTGGGGAAAATCTCTCTCCACCTTTAGGTATCGAAGAAGATGTATGAGAAGAGAGAAATGTTGGGAAGTGGGATTATGCATATGCTGGCATAGACAGTTTAAGGCATAAGAGATATCAAGATGAGTAAGAGTGAGATATTGAAGAGAATCGATGATTTGTCTGTATATATGAGGATCAGTGGAGAGGAGGTTAGATGAAATTTCTGGTGGGAGTTTAGTAGAGGAGGGATTAGATAGAGAGTTGTAAGTAGCTAGACCTGTTTGTTGAAGAATTGCATTGGTGTAATTTGGCTGAGAGATAAATAGTTGGTCTAGATGGCGGGTTATTTGTATGCCAAGAAAAGTTGAGGGAAAACTAAGTTGTTTTATGAAGAAAGCCTGAGCAAGTGAAGATATGATGTGGTTGAGATTTTCAAGATTATTCCCTGTTAAGAGGATGTCGTCAACATATATAAGAAGTTATGCGTGAGTTTGTTGATGAGTGTATGTGAAGAGTGACGGATCCGAGTTGTTGTTAATGAAACCAATGGCTAAAAGATGTTTGGAGAATATTTGAAACCAGTAGTGAGGGGCTTGTTTTAGTGATTTTAATAGAAGACATATGTGATTTGGAGATTGATCTTCAAAGCCTCGTAGTTTCTTCATATATATTTGTTCATGAATGGATCCATGAAGAAAGGCATTGGTGACATCTAATTGGTGAATGGGCAAGTTGTTTGTAATAGTAATGGTGAGGAGTACGTGAATGGATGGAAACTTTACCACTGGGCTAAAAGTTTTGGTATAATTTAAGTCGTATTCTTGGCGATGTCCTTGAGCGACTAGCTGAGCTTTATGACAAGCTATAGAGTCATCTTGATTTTGTTTGATTTTATATGTCCACCGGCAACCGAAGATTGGAACATTTGGAGGTGGAGGCACTAAGGTCCATGTGGCTTGTTTTTGTAGGGCGAGAAATTCAGTAGACATTATCGTTTTCCATTGTGGGTATTGTGAGGCTTTAGTGTAAGAGGTAGGTTCATGGTCTGCTAGTTGAGTATGTTGGTGGCTAAGATTAAATATTTGGCGAGGTTTTAGGGATCCTATTTGTTGTTGAGTTATCATGGGATGAGTAGAAGTGATATGTGGAGTTGGCATGGTTGAAGGAGATTGGTTGGTTATAGAAGATTGAGTATTAGGTAGGGAATGTAGAGGTTGTTATTGTATTGGTGAAGGTTCAGTGATGAGAGAGGGTGGTGTAGATGGAATATTTATGGAATTTGATACAGAAGTGGGAGTGAGAATAAATGGGTTGGTTTGGGTGATAGGGGATGATGGCATAGTTGTCAGAGTGGGTTTGCTGGTGGCGAAGGGAAATGTTGTTTCATCAAAAGAAACATGATATGATATGATAATCTTCCCCGTGGCTAGATTAAGGCACTTGTAGCCTTTATAATTTGTGGCGTATCCAAGGAACATCGATGGAGGTGATTTAATAGAGAATTTGTGACGAGCAGTTGGTGGAAGAAGAGGAAAACAGGAACATCCAAATATGCAGAGATGATCATAGGATGGTGGAGAATTATGTAGAAGCTGGTATTGAGATATGTATTTGGTGTTACTTGATGGCATGAGGTTAATTAGATATATGGTGGTAAGAAGAGTGTCAAGCCACAACGAGTATGGGATATGAGCTGTATAGAGCAGTGTTTGAGTGGTCTCCAGAATATGGCGATGCTTGCATTTAACAAGACTATTTTGTTCAAGTGTATACGGGCAGCTGATCTGATGAGATATACCATGCAGTTGCAGATAAGATTGGAGTGGTCGGTTAAGAAATTCATTCCGCCATCACTACGGAGATGTTTGATTTTAGCGAAGAATTATTTTTCTACCGCAGTGTGAAATTTAATGAATACAGACGAAGCATCAGATTTAAATTTAAGAGGAAATACCCATGAAAATGAGATGCATCATCAACAAACAGTATGTTGTATTTAAATCCTTGTGTAGATACAATTGGGGATGGACCCCATATGTCAATGTGAATTAATTCTAAAATCTTATCATTGTGGTTGGTAGAGTTTGAAAATGACAGCTTATGGCCTTTAGAGGCCTTACAAAAAGAACAGATCTGATTTGATTGGGGTATAGCTAGATGGCTGTGTTGTTTGGAGATGTGGCTGGAGACTTATTGATGAGGATGTCCAAGTTTGAAATGCCGGCGAAGGGAGGAAGGTACAGTAGCTGATAGAGCTTTGCTACTGAATGGCGTGGATGGGAGGATATAAAGACCATCGTGACAACTACCCAATAGAAGAGTGGAATTAATCTTTGGATCCTATATTTGAAAACCAGATGCATTGAATAACACATATAGATTGTTATCTCTGGTTAGAGTGGAAACCGAAAGAAGATTGTGAGAAATGTTAGGAATATGAAGAAGATTGTGAAGAATTATCTTACGACCGGGAGTTAGAAGTAGACCTCATCCTGAGTGAGCAATTGGAATAGACCTACCGTCTTTGATGGTAGCATTGTCTGAGTCGCGATATGGTAGTGGTTGAAATAGTTACTCCACGTTGTTAGTTAGATGCGATGAGGCTCCCGTATCAAGTATCCATTTAGTGGTAGGCTCCTGGTTGTTTGCAAGTAAAGCAGATGTAGGTGTTTGATAATTGATATTAAGGCGATGCCAACAGATGTTCATCGTATGTCCCTTCTTGCCGTAAATTTGACATAAGGTGCCTGATGCTAGGGATGAATTGGAAGAGCTTTGTGGTAGGTCGGATTGCTGATTGGAGTTACGAATGTGACCGGAGGTGGTAGTAAATCAACTGCGGCCCCTGCCACATCCTCTGGTGGAATAGAGAGCAACATTAGTATTAGAATTGAAGAGTTCTTTTGCTAATTCATTTGGGATATTGATCTCCTCACTAACAAGAAGTGAGTAGAGACCTTCTAAAGAAATTGGTGTGAGTATGGTTCTGATGGATGTTTTGAATGCTTGATACTGCGGTCGAAGTCCATTGAGAATATATGAAAGAATATCCTCACTGTCAATGGTGGCGCCGGCGGCAGCGATGTTGTCAACTAAGGTTTTAACCTTGGTGAGATATTGTAGCATGGATTGTTCTCCCATGGAAATATTGTGAAGTTCATTTTGAGCTGTATAACTCTCGAGCGGTTGGTGGCGTGTAGTCGACGCTCAAGGGTTTTCTATATTTCTGCACAGGTTGTAAGATCAAGAACGTATGCAAGAATATTGTGAGAAGGGGTAGAACATATTGCCGCTGCAAGGTTCTGATCGATCAAGTTCCATCTTCTGTACGCTGAGTTGGGTATGGGCAGTCTATTAGTGTCGGTGATGAATATGGAATGTACATATATCTGATTATCGAGGACGGCTACATAGTTGTTTGCATGAAATAGCTTCAGAATCTGTGATTTCTATGTCGGATAGTTGTCGTTAGACAGTTGAACGGGAACAATGGTCTTAATGTTGGAAATGAGAAATTTCAGTGAAGATTGAATGTTGATTTCGACTTGAGTTTCTTCGATTGATATTGCATGTGCTCGGGAAGAAGATGATCGCTCCATGAAATAGGATCAGGGCTATTAGCAAGAAGGCTATGATACCATAAAAGCATACAGTGGATGAAAAACTGAGAAGAAAGAGTTGAAGAAAGGCTTAGCTAAGAAAAGGAAGACATATGCTTTCTTTCATTTCTGGACGTAACTTACACATCCAGATATCTATAGCTTTATTGGCAAGCTTATGTGATGTGTGCTTTACATGTGGACCAATGATATAAGAAAGGTTAGTTACAATCCAATGGTTCATGTAGTTGTCTTGATGCATTTCGTACAATTCTTTTACATGATAGTTATTAGCATAACTCACAAGCCTCTTCCATACGAGAAATTATTACATGCAGAATTCAGATGTAGTTACATCCAGACTCCAATAAAAAATTGTCACATTATCAATACACAGTGTGTATAACTTTATATACAATATGCATATCAATGCACATATTATAAACAATGATATGATATTTTCTATTAAAGTCTCGTTCAAAGTCCACACATAATAATTTCTACTTCCACACAAGACAGAGAGACAAGGGCTAAAGGATTAAATGGCAGCGACATTATGCAAATGTAAGGGCAATGGTACGGTGGCAGGCAGCATATAAATATACAAATAATGCCACTAGTCTGATGATTGTGGGGCCTGAATCTTTATCTCGCTGGACCTTTGTTGAGTACTTTAAGCACCCTTGTCCTCAGACAGGTCAAAAATAAAATTTGGTAATTTTGCATGTGGGACAGCTATTCCAACTTTGCATGATTGCATCTCATATGGTTTCTGTCACACAACAGGCCAAAGAGTCGCTTCTTTCCTACCTCTTTTATCATTAAGGAAAAATAATAATTAATACAAGATTTACTTTATTTTTAAAAAAAAAATATGAAAGAATATATATATATATATATATATATAAGAACAATTAAATTTAAGTTTTATTTGGGATAATATTAGACTACTATTTTTTTAAGAGATTTTTTATTAAAAAATAGCTTTATAAAATAATAAGAAAGCCATCCCAAACGAAGCCTTAGTCTATTATAGATTTTTGTTTCATTTTTTAATTATTATATGAAAAGTTTTATGAATGTTTAATTATTTAAAAAATTCAATAAAAAAAGAAAAGGAAAACTTGTTTTTTTTAGAGTAATTTTTTGAATTGAAGTCAAATGTTAGGACTACTTAAATATTATTTTATACTAATTCAAAATTTTTGATATGATTTTAGTACCCCTAAGACATAAAATTAATGATTTATTTGACTGTATATATAATTCATAAGTGTGTTATTTGTGTCTATAGAAGTAAATTCTGCACTATTGCTGCTACTATTTTCATGGTGTGTATTAATATCAACTGTCCAAATGCATGAAATTGGATCTTACATAATTATAAATAAATAAATAAAAATAAAATTAAGTATTAAAATTTATCAATGAATATAAAAATTATTGATACATCACCCAAAAATCGACTTGATCAAGCACGAATCTCGAGGCATATTCAAGTTGAAAACTTCTGAAATTAAATGTCAAAAGTTTAAATCATAAATTGGATAGCAAAATGATATCCAATTATAGCATGCTTATAGTTGAATCGAGCAACTCGACGAGACAAATCCGACGAAACAAATCCAACGAGACCAAGATTATTTAATTCCAACTACGATCCCTTCGACCATCGTCGCCCACCGACTACGATCCCTTCGACAACCGTCTCCCTCCAACTATAGTCCCTCAAAACTCCATCGCCCGACGACTATGGTCCCTTCGACCTCCTTTGCCCATCGAGTATGGTCCCTTCGACCTCTGTTGCCCACCGACTATGATCCCTCCGATCAGTGTTGCCCACCGATTACGGTCCCTCCGACCACCGTCGCCCACCAACTACAATCACTTTGACATCCTTCGCCCGCCAACTACGGTCCCTCTAACCACCATCGCCCTGGGACTACAGTCCCTCCGATCTCTATCCCCCGCAGACTAGGGGTATCAATATTTGACACGATACAAAAACTCGACTCGAACCCAACTCGAAGATTTCGGGTTTGACCCGACCTGATTTCAAAACGGGTCGGGTTCGGGTTCCAGAAGTTGACCCGTTTGAAAAATGGGTCGGGTTCAGGTTAACCCGACGGGTTGCCGGATCAACCCGTCGACCCGTTTAAATGAGCTGCTCGTGAACCTGCCCTGGCTACCTGCGAACCTGCCCTGGCTGCCCGTTGTTGCCTGCGCCGTGCCTGCCCAGCTGCCCGCGCGACAACGCCTGCCAGCCCGCCGCCCACGCGCCCGCCGAGGCAGACCGCACGCCCACCGAGGCAGCCCGCGCGCCCGTCGAGGCCGCCCGCGAGCAAGAGCCTGCCCGCGTGCTCCCGCGCACCTGCCCGCGTGTTCCCGCGCCTGCCAGCGTGCCCACCTACTCGCGCTTGCCCGCGCGCACCCGCTAGAGCCCGCACGCGCCCGCCTGAGTCTGCGTGTTTTGCGGTCCTGTGTCGGGTCATGTCAACCCGGCAACCAGAAGGGTCGGGTCAAAGTCCACATTTTGACCTGTTTGCATGCCCGGGTTGGATTAGGGTTGACCCGTTTGAACCCGGGTCAGTTCCAAGTTCGACCCGAACCCGACCCGTGACCCCGAATTGACACTCCTACCGCAGACTACAGTCCATTCAACCACCGTCACCTGTCGACTACGATCCCTTTGACGTCTGTCGCCCGCCGACTGCAGTACCTCCAACCATTGTCACCCCCCGACCATGGTCCCTCTGACCTCTGTCCCCCACCAATTACGGTCCCTCGGACCACCATCGCCTGCCGACTATGTTCCCTTTGACCTCCGTCGCTCGCCAGCTACGATCCCTCTGACCTACTTTACCCGTTGGCTACGGTCCCTCTAACCACCAATTCCGCCGACAATGGTCTGTATGACCACCGTCGTCGGCCGACTGCGATCCCTTCGGTTTTCATCGCCAGCCGACTATGGTCCCTCTAACCATCATCACCCGATTACCATTCCACTGACCACCGTCTCCCGAGTACGGCCCAATCGCCCGAAAGAATAAGATAACACTCTCTTGAGAACAATTCTCATATCACTAAATTTTTATAACTCCCATCATGTAACGTGCTCTATATGATATATATTTGCTACATCTAGCCAAGACCTTCACCTCAAAGAAGGACCTCTTTTATAATCAACGATAAATACTAGTAGAATCATTTTAATTGGGCTAGGCCCCATAGTTTTTCTCATTTTCAGAATTTTTCATGTATAAATCTTAGTGTCTCTTATGACTCTTGCACCCCTCTCTTTTTATCTATATGTGTGTTGGATATTCGTTCAAAGCTAAGACACTAAGCTCTTTATCTCTCTACTATCATGAATGTTCTCACTACTAAAAAATGGGTGTTTTCGCAGCAGTTTTAAAACCGCCGCTAAAAGGAGGTATAAGCAACGGTTGTTACCGCTGCTAAAACCTCTTATTACTCCACTCTTTTTTGCCCTTATCGGCTCATTTTACTCCTCCGATCTTTCTCCGCTCCATCCTTCCTGTAGATCCTTCGGCAAGCCTCCACAACCTCTTGCTTTAGCCGCCTCCACAACTTCTTGCTTTAGCCGCCGCCAACGCATTTCCATCCCCACCGAATCCGCCATCACCATTCAATCAGAGCACAGCCCCTTCGCAAAACTTCATTAGCCTAAGCCACCGCAACACCTTGGTAACCCCTAAACTGTTATATTCAGATTGATTATCTATTGGGCCTTATCTATGAATCAGATAGAGAATACTATTTGCTTCTTTTTCAATGTATACATCAAGTTATTTCTATAAATTTAGCATAATATTATAAATAGATAGAAAGAAGTTTGTGTTAGGAAAAGAAATTATCTTGTTTGATGAATGGAAGAACTTACCAAATGAAATTATAATAATGACAAATTTTCTACATTTCATCAAAACAAGTTGTGTTGGAGGAATGAAGTTCTCAGTATTTTACAACAATGCGTGAGCTTTTTTGTTCTTGTTGTATATGATATCATGTATAAATTTTAACATGTGATTCATGTCAGCTTGTAATATTTGCATCGGTTCATTGAATCTCACAACTAATAATGCTACAGTTATGGTCATTAGATGGAATGAGCGTAGTCTAAGGGAAATCTCGAATTAGAGTAAACTCCAAACCTTTTGTATTGCACACTTGCTGGTTGTCACGTTATGGATTTTCTTTAAAAATGAAATTAAAATGATGATTATTTGTTGTAGGAGAGGGCAGCAAGAAATGTGAAAAATACAAAAAAAATAAATGTGTCCACATACGATGGGTCGGGTGAGCTTTATAAGAAGACAATAAGAAACGATACGTATTCCAATTGCTTATATATATTTTTTCTATGATGGAAATTAATTTTCATTTTTTGCGGTCTATACGAGATCACCTGTTATTATGGAAAATCAATCGCATACGTAAAGATGGATCATGGTCATCTGAGGAGGCCAGATAAAAATGAATAAAATCATAAGCATTTCACATGATGAGTTTAATGAATACTAACTAACTAACTAACTAACTATATATATATATATATATATATATATATATATATATATATATATATATATAATCTAGGCACATGGTTCTAAAATGCTTGTCAAGGAAGGGTTGATGCCAGAAGATACCAATGAGAATGTCTTCAAGGCAATCATAGGGCCAGAACACCCAAGGAGGGTACAAACATAGGGTTTTGAGGTCACTTCAAGCATATATTTTCCTCAGAGCACCACGACTCTAGGTAACAACAGTGGAGGCAATACTATATTTGATCGAGTTGTAAGACTTGAGGAGGTAGTGCAAACACTTCAAAGTGAGGTGAGACAATTCATGCAAAATTACCAAGTTCCAAGCTTCGCATTTAAGTAGTCTGTGACTTGGCGATCAACTAAAAATAGAGAAAAAAAATTTGAGCAGTCAATGTTCTTTATCATAGTTCTGATTTTTTAGCCTGACATGAATTTAAGACAACAATTCTGAGTTAACCATGTGTGCTTATGAATATAATTAACTCTTCAATTCTTTTCATGTTTGTAAGTTTAATTACATATATAGGACTGATTCTCTAAACCTGAGTAAAATTCAGTTCTCATCTCTTTAATAAACTTTGTACTAATAGATTTAGAAGATTTGATAAATTGGCTTATAAATTGTTACTCTTGTCAATTTCCCAATGAAAATGGCTCGCACATATTCCTGTGGATTGTAAGTTGCAGAAACATTAGACATATTGCTCTCAGTTAGTAGCACAAGGAACAATCCAAATTCATTGAATTTTCAGTAGTTCTGAAATGTGAAGTGTGTAAACGACTAATCTTACAATTTTGTTGAGGATTAAATTGTATTGATGATATTATCATTTATTAAATCTTTAGGATATTATGTAAATATTGCACATTTTATGTTTATGATTACAAATGTATTTTGATATATTTTATTGTTGTAGACCTCTTGTACGATTGTATTTTGTGATGAAGTTTGCAATTGATTATAAATTATTAATGATCAATCAAATATGTGCATGCTTAAAATCAATTTTCCTAAAAAAAATCTGTCAGAACTGTAGCAGTTAAAACCGCTGCCATTGGTTCAGATTGCAGTTTTGCAGCGGTTATAACCGCTACTATACACTCATTGTCCAGATTTGTAGGTGTTAAAATCTCTGTAATGTATCAGATATGTAGCGGTTAAAACCGCTGCCAAAAACTAGATTTAATGTAGCAGTTTAAATAGCGTTGCGGAAATCATTTGCAGCGATAACAAATACGGCGGATGTGCAGCGGTTTGTAAACCGCTGCTAAAGAATATAATAGGTGCTTTAACCTCTGCGGTGGGGTAAAAAAAATATTACGAAAGCCTATTTTAATAGTAGTGTCTAGGAAGCCGCAATTGTAAAAATTATAAAAATAGAAAATTTATCAAATACGTCAATATATATCCTTAAAATATAATATCAAATTTGTATTATTAAACTAATGGTGTTACGATTTAAAAAATGTTCAGGTGATTTGACCGTCAATTGTTTGAATTAAAACTTTCTGAATGGATTATTTTCTTTGCCAAGAGCTAATTTAATTTTTTAGTTGTTGGATTGTTCAATTTTATTTGGGATAGCTTTCTTATTGGTTTACTATTCAGATAATAATCATAATTTTTATTTGACATTATTTTTTCACTACTTTCATAAATTTTTATACTAAAAAGTTGCTTTCTAGTACAGTTTGAAAAAGTCACTTTAGTTTAAAGCAATTTTAAGTATAAAAAAATTTTATACTAAAAAATTAATTTAATAAATTGTCTCAAATAAAGCATTTATCTACAACAATTTTATAAAATAGTAAGAAAACTATCTCAAGTAAAGTTTAAGTAAATATCGTCATGCTAATATTTGAGAAAATTCAATAAATTTAATTAATAAAAAAATTTTAAAAATTTAAATTATGATAGCCACAAAATTATGAGATATTATTACGTGCAAAGTACGGATCCGGATGACTGTTCGGTTGTGTGACTGTGAACAGTAAAAGCGTAGTTACTATTCCATATTATATTTTTACTGTATTTATTACATTTTTATTGTTCACAGTCACAAAATTGAATAATTCTCTAATCAAGACTCCACACCTAATAATCTATCCAAAATTATAACATTTCTTCATGATTGCACTCGACTTTTTGACTAATGATCCATTGATATGCTGAGAAAATGTCAGTATTCAGTATTCAGGATAAGTGAGACCGTGAGAATGGATAATTTCACTCTGTTGAGAGGGTCCTATTCGAGGTGTATAGAATAAGGCAAAAAAATTGGGTGAGGATTATCAACTGAAATTCTACTTAGATAGGACTCAATAGCCAGATATGACAAATATGTTATTTACATCATCAGTGGCAGAGTCAGAAATTTTATTCAGGAGAGTCTAAATTAAAATAATTTTATTTGTTATCTCATTTGGAAGGTTAGAATAAATATTTACCACGGGGGATCTTCGTTTGGGGGCAAGAGAGGAGCGAAAGGGAAAATGAAAGCCGTGCTCGAGATCGTGAGTTGCGAGTCGCAAGAGAGGAGCAAAGAGGAAAACGAACCATTGATGTTCTTCATGTGTCCAGAAAAAGATTTTGATGGCTTCTCTGGATTAGTAAATAACTTTAAACGGATGAATTACAAAAATTAGAGCAAGTTTCCACAAACTTTTTTTTTTACATAAATAGAAATAGAACCATATTACTCAAGTAAATTTAGTTGGAAAAATTGAAGTTCAAATGCAAATAAAATCTATAGATCTGTTGACCTCCCATCAATGTTAGCACAACCCAAACATATAGCCTTAAGTTCTTATTTAAAAATCCCTTAAAACTTCTAAATAAGCAAAAAAAATTATACTCCCTTATGATGAATGGCAAGATGGAAGCCATAATCTCACTCCTTTTTGGCTAGCCTGTAATAAATAAAATGAAAGTTGACAAGGGATTGTACCATAAATGCTTAAGCATACTAGTAAGTGATTTTTGAAGTAGCATGCCCCATAATATGAAGGAAACTTGGAGCAAACATAGAGTACTCCAGTACCAAACAGCATGTATTGATCTCCTTAATCATAGAGCATTCATTCAACATCTAACTTCCTTAATGATGTCAGAATTAAGCGATCTTAAGCTCATTGAATTTGTCTTGTCAAGCTGTTTGATTCGACTATATCATATTTGAATATTATTTGGTCACCCAATTAATATCCTAAAGTTTCAGATTATGCTTCAGATATTTGATTTGGGCCCATATGGGCTAAGATTGGACAAGTTTTTGTGTTTTTGGGTTTGTCACAGCAAGATGTTCAGTTTGATTACAAGTTTGCTAAAATTAGAGTTCAGATGGTTCTAAATTTAATTTCAAAAATTTTCAATTCAAATATGCCTCAAGATTCATGCTCGATTCAGGGCGATTTTTAATGACATCAATTTTAAGTTAGGATACCCTAACATAAACATAATTTACTAATTTGAAATTTTTTTATGACTTTTTGTTGCTCTGCATATCCATGTTATCAACATATTCAACATATAGCCTTACATTTCAAATTTGGAGAAAATTTTCAAAATCACTAAGTCAGTTGAAAAATAAAATAATGTCAAATTAAGCAAATGAAACATTAACAAATCTAAGTTCATTAATTAAGAAGATAACATTTACGTGCTAGAAATTTTGAATTGGTATAATGTTTGTTTTACGTCTCAATTTTATACAAAATTTGGCATGCTCAGATAAAAGTAGGAAGATCAAAAAAATTTTGCGGGTATAACCTGAAAAGGGCAAAAAGCACGGAGCCTAGCTTAATTGAAAAAATCTATTATATATAAATGATAAAAGCGTCTTTCCTTCCTTAGAGAAAATGACTATTTGAGAATAAAATATTTGATTTCTCTTTTGTAAGATTAGGGAAGTATGGTATTCACAAGGGGATAATAAAAACACAACATCATGGTTAAATTTTGACAGGAGTCTTCAGATGACAGCAATTAATGACAGTGATTGGCGGCTGTGATGGTTATCAGTGGTCGTTGGGGGCGTTAGCCGAAAAATACAGAAAAGCTTTATAGTTCTCTCCCTTCTCCTCTCTCATATAAGAAATGATGCTTCATTTAGAGGTTTTTTGGGATTGCCATTTTGATAATTTGAACCAAAATCCAAAATATTACATCGTACAATCCATATCGACTCCCTTAATCATAAAATATTTATTCAATATTTAAGTGCATTAATGATGTCATAATTGAGTGATCTTGGGCTAGTTGAAATTATCTCATCGAGCCGCTCAATTCGACTATAAGCATGTTGAATTTGAAGATTATTTAGTCATCCAATTAATATTTGAAATTTTTTATTATGTTTCAAGTGTTTGATTTGAGCTCATCTAAGCTTGGATTGGACCACTTTTAGTATCATTGGGTCCGTCTCATTGAGACGTTTAGTTTAACTATAAATTTATTGAAATTGAAGTCCATATAATCCTAAATTTAACTTCCGAAAATTTTCAATTCAAATTCTATCTCGAGATTCATTCCGATCAAATCATTTTTTCATAAATATATCAATAACCAACAAACTAATCAACAAATCAAACTAAGTAATAGCAAAATGGTAGCAGCGAAAGGAATCGCAGGTGTAAGGAAACTGTAGTTCTTTTAACAAAACAGAGAAAATGGCAAAGTAAGGCATCTCTGCAACGCAAGATGGCCTTTTGGACGCCAATAGCTGGTTACCTCCAGTTTCTTAATATGCCCCCTGCCATCTTTTCCTTTCCTTTCCTTTTACTTTTCTATCAACCCTAGCTTTTCAACATGTGAAATGGAATAAATCTTTGTTGCCAAAAATTTCTCCAATAATCAAATTTATACTCTTCAATAATAATAATAATAATTATAATAATGATGATGATTATTATAATGCATAATATTTAAGATTTTATTTGGGGCAACTTTTATATTATTTTATTTTTCACTGTTTTTAATAAATTTTTTCTGATAGATGGATGTTTTCTACAACAGCTTTTAAAAAAATTATTTTCTCTACATCAACTTTATAATCATCTTTATAATAAGCTACAGTAATCCCAAATGGACCCTAAATATATCAGAGTAGAAAACAATTATTAAAAAAATTATCAAAATATTGTAATCAAATTTTGATTATAATGGTTATCAAAGTCATTATGTTTGCTTTGAGATAAACGCAATATATAAAAAATAACTAAAATTTATATTACACTTATCTCAAAAGTAAATCCAATAGGTATTTTTAAGGTATGTTCCAAATAAAATTTTAATCAGAATTTTCTTAGTTAAGGGTTTGTTTGCGACAGCTTTCTTGTTGTTCTTCTTTTCATACAACAGCCATAATTTCATTTAATTTGTTTGCTGCTTTTCAAAAATTTCTATGACGAAAAACTATTATAATTACTTTCCTTACACTAACTTCACAACCAACTTTATAAAATATTACAGTCATCTCAAATAAATCCTAATTTTCTATCAAAATATACTCGAAATATGTACATATATTTATATAATTGGGAATATCTTACCTTTTTTATTCGCAAATTATTTAATTAAAATTTCAATATAATTCTTTTTTAGAAGATTTTTTTTTCCATGTATAAGCAAGACTGCCAAAGACAACAACACCAATAAATTTAGGAAACATTACTCTATAGTTACAGTGAGAGCAGTACTCTGTTTTAACATCCAGAAGATGCAAAAAAGACAGGGTTATGGTTGCAATTATTGTTTCTTTTGGGTTTCCTTTTTTGACTAGTTATTTAAATTTCTAATGTGAGGCATAAGAGTCAGATCCGGATAGAAATCATGTGAGTTCAGTTGGTGCCATGTGATATTCCTGCTGCAAAATTTACTATCTTCATGTGTTGGGAAGCAAAAAGTGCTGTTCACTTATTTTATTTTTTCTTCTTCAAACATTGCAGGATGATAAATAATGTTGTGCTTTTGTAAATTTAATTTTTATTCATAATTATATATATTGAAATAAATTAAAAGTAACTTCTTCTTTTTTTTTGGGAATGGGGAGTATCGTCCCGCTGTCACCTCAGCTTGTGAGATGCTCTCAGCTTGTGAGATGCTTGACGATGTCCACTAATCTCCTCGGTCGACCTAGAGGTGGCACCCACGCCAGAAACCCCAGGCCAACACTTTATTGGTCCTCACCTAAGAGGCGCGGCCGTAGTGGGGTGGATTCGAACCCGGGATGGGGGGTTCCCAATCGTGCTCTCCTAACAACCACCCTAAACTATTTTTTATTAAGTAGTTAAAATAAAGATAACAGACTCACACAAAGAAGAAAAGGCAGAAGAGCTTGCATTACTAAAATATTTTGGATAACTTGATTGGACATAATTGGCTCGACATATATAGAATGTCTCATGATAATGATGAGGTTAGTGTCATTGTTTGAATACCCCTTTGCTCAACCCGACAGTAGCTCTGACCTTCTCAAATAAAGAACTAGGAACTAAACAAGATAATGATTACGAAATGTCGTGTAAGATATCCACAAGATGGCTCAAAATCTTTTTAAACATCAAGGATGTGTTCCCTACATGCACAAGAGGATGTCGTCGACGAAGGCATAAACATACCCATCAATGCATTATGTAAGTTCTTGAAATGAAATGAAATATCAAAGGAAATGACGATACATCCTAAAATATAGGATTAACCTTATGGTCATATCCCTTTTCTCTCAACACATGTAGCAATCAATATGATTGCGAATATGATGCCATCTATAAACTATGACAAATTCAAAGTTCAGAATTAGAGATTGTGAATTTGAGATACTTCTAATTAGACAAAAAATAATAATCACACACACAAATAAACAACAATGATAAAAAAAAACATCACTCTAATTTTATCTAAGCCTTTTCATTTATCTATTTGTTCGCTGGATTTTTATGCTAAGATAGAATGCAAAACTTTTTTACTTCATTGCCATAAATTTTATAGCATGCATCAATAAGATCGAGTTCATCCAATGAGCTTAACATCCATTTTGTTGAGAGTAAAGGTTCAATTATACTTTAGTATAATTATGTTATATGATATCATGTATCCTTATCAACATAATAAGAAAGTATCGCTCTCTTTTTATTATGAACTTGAAAAGCTTATATTTTACATTCTTTTCCATATAATGAATTCTATGATAAAAATTATATGATTAAAGACGTATGCTCACCTTTATTGCACATACATTCATTAATCATTTGAAGTAAAAGAAGGATGTTAATGAAATGAAAATAATATAAAATTAATAAAAATTTTTGCAAAAAATGTTCACTTAAAACTAGAGAGGGAATCCGACGGAAAATACTACCGGTCCTGACCTGAGGATACTGACGGTTATTCCGCTGATATCACACAATTTTCCTGTAGTGGGTGCTTATCGAGCTTTAAACAAATGAGCATTAACGAACTTATTAATAACTAATTATCTAGAGCATATTCGTGAATATATCTAATGAGTGTTTTGGATCTACCAAATGAGCCCATTCAAGAAAATATCTAATGAGTATTTTCAAGCTATCAAACGAGTTCGTTTACAAATAAATGAACTCAAAAAATAATTCCTTTTATAAACAAACTTGTTAATGAACAATTTAAACAATAATCCAACAAACATAAATAAATACCTGTTGTTTATGAATATATTCATTCTATGAAAGTGTATAATATAAAAAATTGAAATTAAATTTTTCATAAAATAAGAATCATTTATTAAAATAAAACTAAAACTTATGTAAAAATATGTAAAATAAAGATTTAATCAAACTTCTCAACGAGCTTTATATTAAGCTTGTTCACAAGCTTTAATTAATATTGTTCATGAACATAAACGAGCCGAATATATATAGTTGTTCGAGCATGTTATTTAACAATCGAGTAATTTAAAAAATTCTTCAAACAAATGATCATAAACAAGCCGTAATCGAGCTGTGTCACGAATGGCTTGTAGAACGGTCAATTCATTTACCAAGCTCTCTCTCTCTCTTACAATAATTTACAACTTAAACGTTGACTTCAATTCACTGATTCCAGCTTCATCCTAATTGGACCAGAAGCATGCTACTCAAGCTTCAACTCTCTTACGACTCAGATGTCGTTCAGGCAATATTTTAAAGCCCAGCAATTTCTTAGAGGAATCCCCACTCGAGAAATAGCCAGGCCTGGCCCGAAGATATCCCGGCCCGCAGATCGAGCCTCACAATGGAGAGGAGGGTATTACTCCCGCCTTCGTAAGAAAGAGAGCTCCAGCATTTGCCTGCACGGAACTTTAGTCTTAGCTTTCTAGGTTCTTCCTGAAAGTCGCCTTCTAGGTTCTTCAGACTTTCTGTTGCGGCAATCTGCTCATTTTTTACACAGGAAGGCCAGTTCTAATTCACCTCCCCATCCGAAATTGCTTTTCCATATGGATTAGCCTACAGGTTCTTACTTGGAATTACGAAAATGTGTCCTTGGGAGATTCAAATGGATGTGAGAAGAAAAAAGGATGTAAAAAAAAAAATGGACAATATACTCCCTTGCAACATATTAGTAACATGTTTATTCAATTATTATTTTTAGATATTTAGGTCAATTAGGCTTCATTTGGGACCGTTTTTTTTTTATGCTTTTTAAAACGGCTTTTTAGTACTAAAATTTCTAATTCATAAAATTTTTGTACTAAAAAGTTGTTTTAGAAAACAACAAAAAAGTTGTCCCAAATGAGGCAAATTATTAGGTCCGGACACCTGACGGGAGAGATCCGTCCGGATCTCTCTCTGTCTACAGTAAAAGCGCAGTCAAAGCGCAGTCAAAGCGCAAGTACTGTAGCACCTGCGCTTTAACTACGCTTTGACTGCGCTTTTACTGTAGATAGAGAGAAAACCGGACGGATCTCTCCGTCCGGTGTCCGGACCTAATAATTCGCCCCCAAATGAAGCCTAAGACAACTTCATACACACATCACATACGTCAGATTTAAACCCAAAATCTCTTAATTGATAGCTAAAATTTTCAACAAACAAATCAAAATAATACTTATTTTTTCAATTATGGGTATCCCATATAGTGGGATGTAACGTATAAAGTGACTGTGTATATTCTACTGTCACTTCAAGTTAGTGCAGAAACGGATCTTATTGTATGTGAGAATCTTGGTTTAAAGTTTTTGGCATTGCAACTTCATGATATCAGATTCTAGAAGTTAATAATTAGCAGTATGACTGATCACATCACAATAAGCATTTTCTTTGTCACTATTAGATATGTCCATTGCAATATAAACAGTAAGAACAGTGTGATGATTGCATCCCGGAGTAGTCATAACATCCTAAATATGGTAAAATTAGGGATGTCAATATTTGACACGACCCGAAAACTCAATTCAAACTTGACCTAAAAATTTCGGATTATGGTCAACCCATTTGAGAAATGGGTTGAGTTCGGGTTCAACAAACCGACCCGTTTCAAAAATTTAGTCGGGTTCGGGTTGACCCGGAAATCTGAGAAATGACCCGGATTGACCCGCACTGAACACATCTGCCCGCGTCGTGTCATCCTCACATCGAGTCGTATGTCTCTTCTCGTGAGTCACATCCCGCTGACAAGTGACGCCGCTGCCGTGCAGCAGCCGACATTGCCATGTCCACGGGTCGGGTCGGGTCAACCTGGTAACCCGCGCAACTGGGTCGGGTTGAAATACCTGACCCGTTTGCAAAAATGGGTTGGGTTCGAATCAGGTCAACTAATGTCGAGTCAATTCCGGATTCGACCCGAACCCGATCCGTGACCTGATTTTGACAACCCTAGATAAAACAACAAGAATACAAATTAAATGATATAGCATTTGGATGAATCTTAAAATAGGCCATCATATAGCTAACCTAGCTCCACGGGATGCTAAATATTTTGATGGTCTAATTGGATTGAGATAGTCCAGACCCCAAAGTACCAGACTTTGGAGGTTGATTTCTAACACTCTTTGTCTTTTTCATCTTGAATTCCTTACCTCCATATATGATGACCCTTTCAAAATTTCCTATAGCATATAAAGGCAAAATTTTTTTAATTACTGAACTTGTAGCTACGTGTGTTCAAGAGAAATAGGAAGAAAGGTCTGAAACAAGATAAGCATGAGATGAAAGCATGAAAGTGCTGATGTTGCTACTCATAATATTCATAAAAAGACCAAATAGTGTTCTTAAAGCAAAGAATGATGCAACAAAGCTAAAAGGCTATAAAGTAGCAGGATTCTTTTGTAATAAAAATGGACGCAGGAAGAAAGATTGCTTAAAGTACAGAAAATAGTTTCAAAAGAAAGGTTTATATATCTCTATTGTGTCAGCAATCCTTTTTTTTTTTTAAATGTTCTAAATAATAATTGATGGACTGATTCCTGTTCTACACTCAAACATTACCAACAATATGCAAAGCTTTCTCAGCCCTAAGGAATCTGAAGGAAAGTGAATGAAACATCTATTCAGGAAATAGTATATGCCTTCACATGTGAAAGCTATGGGGGCCTTCAGATCATTAATCTTAATTAGTTCTTGACTTTGAAAATAGGTCTTTTATTATTCATTTTTCTCAGGTGATTTCATTTCTATTTCTAGGCTGATAAATATTAGTTTTAATTTTATTTCCAGATTTGTTATAGAAAATGATTTTATGGATGTTGGTTACCTGATGGATGGGTTGTATAAATTAGATTTGATTTTTTTTTTTATTGCAACTTTGCTTCTAGGCATGATGATAATATTGACATAATCAGGAAAAAATCATTGAAGAAAACTCTACAAATCTATGACACATGAGATTGGACCATATCTATTTGGGATTAATAGATTAGAAAATGAAAGTATTTTAAAAAAATGTGGGTTCGAAAAACATTTAGAATCGAATGTTAAACAATCGTTTGCAGTCACCGTGAGCTCCAACCGAGCGGCAGATTCAACGGCATTTGCGCCAGGTGAACAATGCGATGCCAATATTAGCGTCGCACTATTCACGAACGCCATTTTTTCTGTTGGAGTTTGGGTGGAGAAAGGATATACGTTGTATATTCTTTTTTGATGTTATGAATTGGAGTTCAATTGGAGATGAGTTACTGTATTTTGGAGTATTACTATATTTTAGAGTGTAAAATGAGTATTTCAATTGGAGATGGCCTTAGAAATAGGATGTCAAAACTGCTAAATGAAGAACAACAATGCATGCTCAAATTTGTGCAAGATGGCCTGATATAACATGCATCATGAATGTTGAGTTGATATTAAGGCTTCTTTTGGGACAAGTTTCTTACTATTTTTTAAAGCAATTTTTTAATATACCTTTTTTTTAATTATAAATTTTGGAACTAAAAAATTGCTTTATAATGCAGTAAAAACTGTTCCAAACGAAACCTAAGGCTTGTTTGAAATAGCTTATGACCAAAAAAATTTTGCTTTTTTAATAATTTTTTTTATTAGAAAGTTGTAATAGAAAACAATAAGAAAATTGTTCCAAACGAAGCCCAAGTAATTCAAGTCTTAATCATTGGAAAGCTACAAAAATGTTTATGCAGTACTTAGGTTTCGTTTGGGACGACTTTCTTACTGCTTTTAAAGCAGCTTTCTAGCACAAAAATTTTTTAGAAAAAAAATTGTACTAAAAAACTGCTTTAAAAAGGAGTAAGAAAGCTGTTCCAAATGAAGTCTGAAACAACTTTTTTATTGCTTCTTAAAGCAGCTTTTTAGTACAAAAATTTTAATTTAATTTTTTACAAAAAAGTTGCTTTAAGAAGCATTAAAAAAATGTTCCAAACAAACCCTTATAAGGAACCAAATACTATGCTTACCCATTGACTACTATGTTATGTATTTGGAATCTGATTTTGGCAGATGTATGGATACAAGAAAATCAATTTTCAGTACTATTTGTGCTTCCTTTGCTTAAGGTGCTATATCTTAGAGTAGCACTAAGCAATCCGTTGTTGCTTTGCCCACTGGAGGAATAGCTATTCGATATTGTGAGATTTTGATATGGATAATATGGTTGAAGAATTCCATTTTTCGGCTTATTTGGTAGGTTGAAAGTATTTGGAGAGTGTAGAGCAAATCAAATGTAAGGATTTTGAAATTTAAGTCGTTTGATTGAAAAGAAAAAAAATTTAAAACTAATAGTTTTTCAGGGGATTTGAAATACACCGCTTAGTTTATTATGTTTTGAGTTCGCCCAGATGATGATTTCTTAGGTTTCGTTTGGGATGACTTTAGATCACTATTTTTTCTCTGCTTTCAAGAAATTTTTGCACTAAAAAACAGCTTTATAAAGCAATAAGAAAGTCATCCCAAACGAAACCTTAATCTCTCCTGACTGACTCTAATGAGACACAACCTGTTGATGATCCCAATGAACGCCGATATAGCAAAATTAATCTAACTTATGATTAATGTCACCGACACTGTTAAACTAGCCGATACTATCGTTAGTGTCACCGAATTTAATAATTTTAAATTATTTTAAATATATTAAATTTATTTTAACCACACTTTTTTTTTTTGAATTTTTATTTTTAAAATTCATAAATAAGAAAAACAGAAGTTTCCACCTTTTTTTCCTTTTGCTATGTTTCTCTCTCCCCATAAGAATTTAAGTTTTCTTGAGGGGGCTTTTTTGTTTTAATTTTTTCTGTTAAAAGTTATTCTTACAATCCAAATCTTCATAATTTTTTTTTTTGTAAAATTAAAATCTCAAGGCAAAATTTTGGAAAATAAAAATAACTCATTCAAACAAATATTATTTTTTGCTGATTGGTTTTTTTCATATAAAAACAGTAAGAAAGGATTTGGGACTGAGAAAATTATTTTTTCAAGATCATAAAATTGACTCAATTATTTTATAATTTGCCACTCATTATTCTAATAAAAAATAAAAAAAATTCAGTAAAATATTTATCCATAACAAGACCTTAACTATATTTTCCACTCATTAAAATAAGTCAAATTTGGGCCATATATAAATAATTTTTATTTTTTAACTCATTGATTTATTAAGTTAAATATATAAATATAAAACTTAAATTATAAAATATATATGCCATATATAACTGTATACATCTATATAAATATAAACATATACAATATATTTATAAAAATTAGCCGAATAAAAGCAAATTATAACAACATTATCCACCACTCTTAGTATGTCCATTGGCCGAATATATATATGTTCGCTGTTCGAAACAAAACAGCATCATATTTGAAGAATTTTATTATTTTATTTGCCCCGTGGGGGTCTGGGTGGGTTCAAGGCTAGGCCTCTTACTCCATCAAACTTTAAGCTAGTTGTACTTTGTTAACTTGTACTTAAAAAACAAGTACTCATTAAAAGCACTAATTTACTTTAGGATGAAAGCATTATTAATATTTAATTAGCTATGGATATGATCGAATCTTCCTAAAAGATCGAGTTAGATCCATTGCCATAAGATGGTAGATTAATTGAAATAAAAATTGATTAAAAAAATAGATCATTATAGTGTTAAAATTATCGATTTGCCCTTAATTTGTTCATTTATTTCTATGATGGCATGGATATGCTCAATGATGGAAATAGCTCTCGCCCTAAGGTTTGTGATAATATATATATTTAAATTAGATGTAGTATTTGATTTGCTAAAAAAGTACAAAGTTATCTCCACTTAGGTTGGTCTGATTTTATGATTAAAGAATCATATGTGCGCCTGCTGCAATCTGACTGACTCCTTCCACTAACTCCATGAGCAAACCCACCAAATCGAGCCCAATCCTGTTCGCGCCCGGCCTTCACTATGCATTCTGATCCACGACTCCAGCTTGCACTCCCACACGTTTTAACCCACACGTTCCTGCACCCGTCACTATTCCTCCCATGATCTGCACGCCCGTGCCTTGTGCATTGCCTGCTCCTGCGTGCTTTTGGCCCACGCATTTGCTCCTACACGTCAGACCCGCTTTCTAGCATCAAGCACACTTCAGCTCGCCAGTCTTCCATGGGCACCCATGTGAACTCCAACATGCGACTTTACACGAGCCACTCATCTGATTTCGAGTTCGCGACCAACCTACAGCTCGAGGTTCTTGATCTTATCGGTTTTGATCTACTGCTCCGACACACAACATAAACAAATGACCCTGCACCCACATATGGTAGTTCCTTTGCTGCCCAAACTCTCCCCGAAGCCCAGCCCACGTGTTCTGCACGGTTCTTCTTAATCCGAGCCCGCACAGTCTTTCCTCATGTACGTTCTGACCCCGGCACCATATAGCCGAATAGCCCATGCACATATCACACCTTCTCAGATTCATGCGTACCTTGGGCCGATCGAACAAGCCTTGATCGTGGCCCCCAGGTCCTCCCGCGTGAAACTGCGCTTCTTGCTCTCGAGCCTGGCCCGCCCAAGCGCTCGCGCAACATGTTCGCAGTCGCTTGCCTGGATCATGTTTGCTATAGACCCGACCCACACCCGCAACGTGCGTTCATGGCACGCCTCTTCTCCGCACGGTAAGCCTACTCCACTCTACCTGCACGCGTATATAAGTGTGCTCTGATCTAGGTCGCTTGTGCACAACGCCTATGCGTCTTCACGAGCACAACTCGACACCCTTTTTCTTGATCGTCTTCTACGTGCAATCAGCCTTCCACCTACGAATGAATGTATGTTCCTTCCCGTGGCCTGTACGCATGTGCGAGCCCTACAACCTCCATTTCTTCCAATGGAACAATGCCTGTGGGTCCCAACTAGGCTCCTCCCGTGCCCAACATGGTGCCTGCCTACAACACTTCTGCATGCCTCCTTCCACGTGAGATCAACCTTCCACTCAATCTCATTGTCAACCGATTGGAAGAGCTGGGATCCCATCATGTCTGATTCCAAACTTCCGAACCCAATGTCCGACCTCCCCTCCTGTCCGCTTGTAGCCTACGATCGTGAGCCCTTGCCTTGGTCCGACAACATACCTGTCTTTCTTGGACAAGAACCTTCATTTACCTCGAGATCGCCTCAACAAGTCTCTGATATCACTTGTTATGAAAATTGCTTGAGGAAGAAGAGTTATTCTTAAGTTTCTTAGTATATGGAGAGAGGGAGAGGGAGGAGAGGGAGAGAGCAGCTGTTAGATGAAAACTTTTTAAAGCTTTATTCCATTTATCCCAAACTTTACATTAGCCTATAACATCTATATATAGGCCAAATCCTAATAATCTCTACCTTGGTCTAAATTTTCTATTTATAATAAAGAAAAGCCTCCATCTTAAAGATCTAAACAGATCTTTAACAAAAAAAAACCCTTGCTATGTATTGCCTCCTCCATAACTGCATACAGCCATCCGAGGATCAAGATCCGCCACCGCAAATTATCCTAATCAACATGTACCCCTGCCAGGACTTGACCTCCCCAGCTTGCATGTGACCTAGCCTACGCAGCTTCCTCGATCCTTCACGTGATCGAACAACTACCAGTTGTTGTACTATTCTTGGCTCCGACCTCTTGCGAAGACCTCCAACCGATGCTTGTTGTGGGGAACCCAACAGTCTGCTCGTCCTGACTCGTGCATGCGGATCCAATCTCACGTAACTAACCCGCGAAACTGTGCGACCTTCCTTAG
Organism: Dendrobium chrysotoxum; assembly: GCA_019925795.1. Classification (NCBI taxonomy): domain Eukaryota; kingdom Viridiplantae; phylum Streptophyta; class Magnoliopsida; order Asparagales; family Orchidaceae; genus Dendrobium; species Dendrobium chrysotoxum. Next base: position 8,019,432 of record CM034312.1, read on the forward strand.
GCCCACATAAGCTCCACACACGGTCAGCCTGTCCGCGCCCCGTGTGCCTGTTTGCGTGCGTCCACAAGTGGTTACACTAGTCCAGGGTGCGCCTTCCTCGCGTGAACCCCTGCCTGTGCAACCCAGCCCACCAGCCATCCTCTCCACCTCAGGTGAATGGACCGAGTCTGCTCCCTAGCGCCCTGCGGGTTCTCCCACATGGCCCAGGCTAGCTTCCGTAACCACGCTCACTTCCATGCGACCTCCACCCTCGTGCACGCATGTCTACTGCTGTCGTTCTGACCTGATCATTGCATCACCTCCTCTCTTTCTTTCTTTGGACAAGAATCTTCCTTCCTCAAGATCACCTTCACCAGACTCTAATACCACTTTGTTGTGTTTCTTGCATAAGGAAGATTGAGCTTCTTGCAAGAGAGAGAGATGAGAGGGGGAGAAGGAAAAAGCTAATAGGAATGTATATTCCTTTTATTGATTAGGCATATTACAATGCTTTACAAGAGGGGCTCATTTACATCAACCTACAATGCCTATTTATAGGCATTTACACTAGTGTGATGTCATGCAGGAATAACCTAATTTAAAATCGGACCAATACACAACATATTTAAATGGAAGAGATTTTAAAGTTTAGATATTTTGTTTGATGAAAAAGAAATACACTGTGAAATTTTACTGAATTCATTTTTTTACTCTATGGTTCATTTTTTTTTTTCACAGTAAGCTGACTGCATTGTCATTGCCCACCGTCAGTGCAACCGCTGATCGTCGCTACCACTGACTTGAGCTGACCACCGCCATTATTTGACTTTACATCACATGTACTTTATTTCAGGCCAATCCTCATTGCTTTTACACTCATTCAAACAACTCAAAACATTCCAAGTAATACATTTATTTTACTTTGTATTTTTTTTTCCAACAAACCAAATAATTCCTTAACCTTTTTTAGTTTGATGAATTTTTATTAATTTTATATTTCACATTCTCCTTTTAAATTCTAGTTCTGGCTTTGAATGGGTTAATCTTATTATTTTCTCAAGTACAGAATCTCTAATACTCTTCAAGAAATATGATAAAATATCATCACATATTTTGCAATTAATCTCTCTTCATTCTAAAGGAAAAAAAATGACAGATGACTAGGACCTCTGTACAACTTAGAAAGAGAACTTTAAAGGCTCATTCATTGGAGAAAAATTTTAAAAAATACATTCAATTTTCCATAGAGCTCTGACAACTCATCACATTTCATATGTAACTGGAACAGTTCATCTTTTAGTTCTTTAATTAAGTTTCAGTGGTCTCTTCAATGCTTCGGTTTGGATCAGCAGAAAATAAGGAAATATCAATATTTTCAATAATTCTTCAAGAAATGGTTTACTTCTGGTTAGACGATCAAGCTGAAGGATTACAGCTAAAAGCCTGAAAGAAATCTTTAGAGCAACAGCTGCTGGCGATCTTTCATGTTCTCTCTTAACGAGAAAGATGCAACTTTTTTTTCATTTCATGATGAACATTGTTTTCTTGAATGCAAATCATTTTCAAACAGCTTTCTTACTGCTTCTTAAAGAAATTTTTTAGTACTAAAAAATTGTTTTAAGAAGCTGTAAAAAAGCCATTCCAAACAAAGCCTAAATTTTTTTTCTCACAGCAACTTCACAGCCAACTTTATAGAAAGTTGCAACAATCCTAAATAAACCCTTAATGTTTGATAAATTTAATATAAATTCTCTCAATATATGCCTCAAAAACTTCTGTAATATATTTGATAAGAGCATCAACCCTAAAATGCTTCCATTTGCTTTTGCAAGTCTTCAAGAGACCTCTTAGATAGTGCGATCTACTAATTGTTTATAATTAAGAACTCAATTATATTTCTTTTGAAAAAAAATGTATACCCTAATGAATCTCAAAGCCTTTAAATCTCTTTGAGATTAGTGCAGTATATAAATAATTAAAAGAATAAAAATAAAATAAATAAATAAATTATATATATATATAATGAAAATTTATATTACGCTCATCTTAAAATAAATCTAAAAATTTAAAAATTCATCATCAAAGACTTGATTATTTTTAATTTTTTTAGTTTAATGTATCATATAAATTTCTACACTCTTAATAATTAAATTACCTCAGTAAATAAATGAAGTAAAATAAATAAATAAAGCAAAACCAACATAATTAAATGATATAAGTAGTACAAAAAAAATCATCTAAAAAAGAATAATGGACCACATGAGAGAAGAAAGCAATTGAACCTCATTCTGTTTTTTTTTTTTTTTAATTAAGGTGGGCAAATACCAATTTTGAATTCAATTCTAGCACAATACTCTCCAATAAAATTAATACACGTGGCACTAAGTACATTTGATGAGCTCATCTAGTTGATTAATTTGAAAATTATATTTAGCTAGCTTTAAAGATATGGTTGATTTCCCTCCATTGGTTATTTTCTTTATTTTTATCGAAGTTTGTGATTGCAATATGTTGAATTAGCTGTTGTTGCTTGGCCGGTCGCATTTGTCATTTAACTTTGGTGGGGGCCTTATAAATAACATTATTATAATATAAATCCTTTTTTTTTCTTTGTTTTTTTTGTGGGGGGGGGGGGGGGGGGGGGACGAAGAGTATCGGCCCACTGCCACGTAAGCTTGTGACGCGCTTGGCGATGTCCACTAGTCTCCTCGGCTGACCTAAACGAGCAACCCACACCTGTTACTACTCGTGGTTCACGCTTATTAGGTCCCCATAGAGGAGCGCTGCCGCCTGAGGGAATCGAGCACGGGTTGGGGGGCTCCCAACTGTACTCGCCCACCAACCAAGCTAAGCATCGGTGGGTGAGAATTAGCATTCTCGAAGAAGGATTTTGAGCATTATCAAATGAATAAGATTAATTAATTAGCAAAGAAGGTTTGCTAATTATGAGTAAATTGATTAGTTAGGGGGTGTCATGGGATTACCAACCTCTCTCTTCTACATAGGATCAATCTTAACTGATTTGCGGGTTTGGTGGGCCATAATGATGGTTGTTCTTGCTCACAAGCATTGAGCAAAAGATTAAAATCAAATATGATAAATTAATGATTATTTTTAATCTAAAAGAATTAATAATATATGATTGTCGTAAGAATTGTAGAATAGGTGAGGGTTAGAAAATCATATTGAATTGATTGCTTCAACCGATGCAATTGTGAAGTAGTTCTGTGATAGATTCAATCTACGTTTAAAATTATCGTTGCTCAGAACTAGATAGAATTGAGAAGAACTTGAGGATCAAACAGTGAATTGGTGAACTGATTGCAATTTCGTTGAACCGCTTAGTTCATATCATGATCAAATTATTATCATTTATTTTTACCAGCCGAATAGATATAAATAGTTTACACTAAATAAAATAATAAAAGTTTTAAACCCGAAGTCCTAACTCAAATAACTCCTCAAATTTCTAATCTCAACTGTTCGCTCCCATCACCCCTTGGCTTTTTTAGGCTTCTATTCGCTCCATTCACCTCCTTCGCCCCCATTCGCCCTTTTCTATTCCCCTCCAATTTTACCCCTCGCATCTCGACTAATGCAAGCATCTTAACAATTCTAGTAGCTCCTTCCACCACAAGATTCAAGACAATTACATCTTCAAATGTTTGGATCATTTTTGGTTTATGTGCCTTTTTTTCATCTTCTTAGTTGTATGTGAGACTTTGAAGAGAAATAAAAGTTTATATGAAAGGGTGGTGGATGGGTATTCCTTGTAGGTTGTGTGAATATGTTAACTTGTATGCGCAGTGGTTTAAATCACTCCAAAAATAATTATAATCAAGAACTTCATTCTTTAAACTACAAAATATATATAACTGTTGAAACACAATTGTGAAGAGTATATATGCAATATTAAGCTCTAAATAAAATTTATTCTACAGCATTAGCTCTCAATATAATTCTAATATTTATTGCAACATTAAGCAAAATTCAAATGATTTTAGCAGAATTTACATATATATCACTCAATTTTTATTTTTTTGTAATTACATATCAAACATCTAAATCTTTCTATTCATTTATATACCACCTTATGATCAATTATTAAGAAACTCATTGTGGGTAATTTCATCTATGAGAAAAAGAATCATTTCTAGGTGGCCAATATTATGTCTATAAGAAAAAAAGAATGATCAGCTATGCATATGCTTCAACTTTTTTTATAATTTTAATAAAGCGCGTCCCAATAATGACACATATATTAAGAAAGACTTATGATCAAAGGGGTTCTTAGCTAAGGCCATACATGTTTGATTACAATTAGTTTAATGTTCATTTGAAGGAGATTAAGGTGAGCTAAGAAACTAGGATGTTACCTCATTTTGGATTAGTGGGATGACCAACACTACTTGTTGGCTCACCAAAATTTATTACCCCTTAATATAAAGAGCTTTAAGAAAGGTGATAAAAAACTTAAAATTCTCTTTAATAGCTCAGGAACCAGTCTAAATGCCTCATATGAGATGTATAAATGGATAAACCCACCCACGCCCTACCCCCACTCATGTGCAATCAATTTACTATAGCCCCAATTATAGGACTAGCTATGATGGCTTGTGATGGTCTATGGGAGTGGCCAAAGAGTTGGGTGATAAGCTTTGGTTAATGGAGGGAGGATAATATGGGCTATAAAAGAAGATCCTTATTATTGCTTGGGGTGACCATCTTGGAAAGCTCATATTGTCCTCTAAGGTTGGCTAGTTGATCATGGTAGTAAGGGTTAATTAGGCTAGGTCCATTATAGTGGGGTAGAGCCAAATCTTGGGCCAATTTGAGTCATATGTCAATGACTATTAGGCTCGATTTGGGTCAAATTAGCTTCAAGCTATATCTAGCATTATTTAACCATGTTAAGATGACTCAAGTGGCTCAAATAGAGTTTAATGCACCTAGGTTTAGTAGGCTAGGGTTAATTTGAGTCTTCTTAGGTCAATAATGCCTAATTGGTGAAAATGAGTTAGCTTGGGTCACCTTAAGCTAATTTAGGCTAAGTGTGCCAATTAGCTTAAGTTGAACTAGATCTATATTCCTATGACCACTAATGATTAAATTCAAGTCAATTTGGGTTGATAAGCTTAATTACACCGAATTGGGTCAAGTAGGTCAAATGGATACAATTAGGCCAACTTGGGCTTAGGTAATCAAATGGATAAAGTAAGGCTTGATCTAGACTTCCACAACTATTAAGGACCAAGTTTAAGGAAATTTAGATCGCATAAGGTTTAAGCTTATTAAGAATATTAGCATGTTTTTTTTTTGTCATATGGACCTCTAATAGAATCTTGATCTCAATTAGGTCATCAAATAGAGTAGGGGTCAAACTTAGGTCAAATATTGTAATATCTTGGCCATGTTTGACTAGTTGGACAAATGTAGGCCCAAGGATAGATTTAGATTAACTTTGCTAGCCATAGGGGAACTTGGGTCATCTAAGCTTAGAGTTGGCTAAGTCATGTGTAAGTCAAACTGAGTTGATCACTTAAGTCCTTTAATTCTATGTATCTTTATAGTTCCACTAGCTTAAGAGATGGTTGAAATATATAATGAGCCTAGTTTGACTCTAATCTAGGTTGATTCAGACTTATGAGGCTTAATGGTAGGATGGGAGCTAACCTATTATAAAAAAAGAGTTCAGCAAATATACCTCTAATAGATGCAGTAGACTCCATAATAGTGCACCACACATATTAGTATTAACTAGAGTCTAAATAATGATCGATGATAAGATGAAGCTTATCTTTCCATGACTCAAAGATCTACTACTAAAAGATTAGATAAATATAACATATTAGATATGTAATACCCATTATTTCAAAATTTGGTCTACTTGACCTAATTTAGTACGAATTTCAAATTTTTTTATTCCATTATGAAATAATAAATTATATAAAGTTTAACTTAAGTCCAAATAAGTTTAGAAATGAAATAGAGAAGAAGAGAGAATATGGGTCAAGAGCTCTGAGTAGCACTGATAATAGTAGCGTTGTGGTGCTTCCCTCTCTTTATTGGGAGCGCTGAGGCTCTGGGCAGGAGCATTGAGGTGTTGAGTTCTTTGTTTGAGGCTATCAGGGGGAATTTAGAGGATTTCGATCGAACACTACGGTGTTGTGGGTCCGAGCGTTACGATACTATCCATTGAAACATGTTTTTATATATAAATGATCTAAATCCATTTGTCAAAACCCCCTCACCTCTCAGCTTACAGGAGAAGGAAGAAGAGACGGAGAGAAGAAAAAGAAGAGAGAATGGAAGGAGAGGAGTTTGAGGCCATAATGCGAGATTCATCAATTGGGCCAGTTAGGAAATCCATGATAGGCTCTTAATACTCTATTTTTTATTTTAATTCTAATATTTTTTGTGAAAAGATATGGAGTAAAAATATTTTTAATAAGTATATTCTACTGTGTAGCATCTAATATATTATAGAATGCTTTTTTTTAGACATTTTAACTATAAGAAATAAACTTTTCACTAATTGGTTTTCTCTATATTAAATTCTGAGTATTTTCTATTAAAAATTATCATTTTTGGTAATGGCTATAATTCCTTAAAAGTTTTAAAATGATATTTTAAAGATTGTCTACAAATGGTTTTCTAGTTGATGAAAGTTGAAAAATACGAGTAAATTGTACATTCATCATTCTCTATAATGTGGTATACTTGTGTTCATGATCATGTTTAACATCTTATCTACATGTTAATTCTACAAAATTTTGCATATACACTTATGATCATATGATGGAAGCACTAATGTGAGAGATTGATAAAGTGTATTAGAAACTCTATTATACGGGCCTTGCATTCTGTTATGTTCTGCTTTTGATTGTGGCCTCATCCATCACGAATGGATGTTGGAGATTATTTTTTTGTAATCCGAGAACCCAACCTTATATTTTTATGTTTATAAATATTATTGAATGTTTATTTTCTTATTTCTGTATTATATATTGGATATTTTATTTGTGCATCACTAACTTTTTAGATATAACGTACATCAAATAAAAGCAAAGGAGCAAAGCTCAAGACAACGTGCAACAATATAAGTCATATAATGTCTGAAAGAGTATGCATTTTTTATTTTTTTGAGGCTATTTATATACTAGGTGTATGTTGACTTATCAACCACACACACTTACACACACACACACACATGGGGGTTAAAATTAAATGTTTTAAATATTTTCTAAAAATTGTATTGTATGATTAGATTATACTATATGATCTGTTCAAATAAAAATTAATTAAATATTTAATTAAGAGAGATTAGTTAAAAAGTTGAAATTAACTAATCATACTATCCGATCTATAAATTATACAGAATGATCAGTTATATTAAGAAACCCAACCATCGAATTTTAGTTACTTAAATTAGACAAATTTGGAAATTTGAAAATTGTTCTAATCATATTATGCGAACTAGATTGTACTATATAAAATTTAATTAGATTGCCTAATTAATCCCAAAGATTAAGAAATTGAATCAGGATTAATTATTATTGATGATCGTATGGTACGATGTTGATCGTATTGTACGATACGATATGAGTATCGTACTGTACAATCAAAGGAGGCTAATTTGAATTTTAGGATTTTTTTAAAGGCCTCTTCATAAAATCTTTCTTATCTTGAGGAAAGAAGTCTTTTGGCGTCTAGAGAAGCCTTCTCTATGAGAGAGCTTTGAGAGAGTCCACAAAATAAACAAAGAGAGAGGAGAGGTTGAGGAGATGAGCTTTAAGGGTGTCAAGGGAGTGTGAGGGGGTTCACACGGTTGCGCAGACTAGCCTGCACCTTGGGTCCTCAAGTTTCTGTTTGTGTGGAGCTCTTCGAGAAGAGTCCTTGAAGGGAGAGTCTTTGGAGCAAAAGACTCTCAATAGCCGAGGAGTTTAGGAGTGGCATCTCCGCCAGGAATTGAAACAAAAGGATGGACTACATCTTTTCCAAACATGGAACCGAAAGGAGGGCCAATATCTCTACTAGATCGAGGAGGTGAGAGGAGGGATCAATATCTCTGTCGAGCTTGAGGGTGAAAAGAGGGATGACAACTTCGTATGGGCAAGGAGGCAAAAGGAGTGAAAGTCTATAGTGTTTGTAAAGGTGATTCTCTGCCTGTGAAAAGGGCTTCTCTGCTTAGCTGTGGGCTGAAGGAGAGACATTGTTTAATGCAATGTCCAAAGAGAAATAAAAAAAATCAAAAAAAGAAAAATTATATTATTTGTTTTCTAAATTCAAAAAAAGAAAAAATATATTATTTGTTTTCTAAAATCATAAAAATATATTATTTGCTTCTCTAATAATGTTAGAGAAGTTGATCTTTATTATGATCTTCTTGGCCTCAAATAGGGTAATTTTTATATGAACTATCTTTGAATTTCTTTTAAATGTTGGCCATTTCTAATAAAGGATTATATTCTTTGTTTGATAGGCTTAAGAAATATTTGTTTGTATGGAAGCATAATTTGTTGCATATAACAAATATGTTTCAACTAATAAGATCTTTTGACCCAAAATTTCTCTATTATTAGTTGAGATGAGTTTCTTTGGCCAAGTGCACTTTTAAGAAAATTAAATCTTTACTCTTTTGGTTCTTATTTGATGGAAAAAATGGAAAGGGAACTCATTTTGATTTCAGGGTATAAGACCATCTCGCCAAGATCAAAGGAAGCATTAACATTTTTTTAATCTTTAATCTCAAAATCTTATGAAAAATAAAATTTGTTTAGAGTTTGTTCAATTGTAGCAACTTATTCTTAGGAGGTGTAAAGCCTCTTATGGTTCAAGTTAGTTGAGATATGATGGAAAAATCTCTATTCTATAATAAGAGATGCAACTCATTGCCACTAAAATTTGTATGTGGATTTCATTCTCTATTGGAGATGGGAACTTTATTTCTCTCTTTAATGATCCATGACTAAAATGGATCCTCTCTAAAGGAAACTTTTGAGAATGATACTCATTTAAAACTAAATTTGCTAGACAAATCTAATTTTTGTTGTTTCATCTCAAATAGGACTTTGCCTTTTTTCTAATATTTTATCTTAGCTATTCCAATCTAATTTTTATAATATTCTAAAATATCATATATTTGAGGTGGCTGACAAACTATTATGGAATGGAGAAATTTTTTCTCCTTGTCAATTAAGAAACATGCATTATTTGCTAACCCGTTTGATGTTAGTTTGTATAAATATATCTAGTTCAAAAGTTTTCCTCTCAAGTTTTCATTATAAACTTGGATGACTTGTATTAGAGATTTCAAACTATTGATAATCATAGAGCTTGAGGTATCTTTCAGATTAGAAATGTATTTTTTGTAATAGTGCTTTGGAGAATCATTCACTTATTTTTTTTTTTTTTGGTGCAACTATTTAAAGTGGTTTATTCAAAATCTTCTTCATTGGGCAATTATTTCTATTAAAAGCTTCTCTTGTCCAGACTTTTTAGAGATGACATATTATGGAGCATTTCATCATTAGAAGAATTTACCTTCTGGTTATATTTGCTATTGTTTAAATCATACAGAAGCAGAGAAATGATGTAATTCTTAACGAATGCAATAATAGCTTTTTACCTCATGCTCATCATATTCAATATCATATGGCATTTAAAGCATCGAAGTGGAAATTAAAGAGGATTTGCCTCTAATTGGCAAAAAAAATTGATTGATCACTTGAGACTATAAGTGAGATAATTCATTTTCTTTCAATTTTTATATGTTTGTTGGTTCCTAATTTTTGTATGCATTGTAAGTTCTACCTTTGAATTGGTATTTTTGAAATGCTATTGTGATATTTTCTTTTTCTAATTCTTTCCTCATTAGGTAACATTTAAATTCTACTCATGTGTATAGTCAAGTTATTCTCAAAAAAGAATACTGCTTTACGAAATACCTTATTTGATATTTCCCCTTTTTTTATTATCCTCAACTGATGAATTCAGATAAATACCTTTAGTTGGATTTGCTAAGAAACTATTTTGTTTCTTTGGATTTCATTGCTATTATATCTTCTTTGAATTTGTTATCATACCTCCTTTTTTGTTTGTTTTTTTATTGATAGCATGGGTGGGTACTGGTGATCAATGATGTATGCCCATCCCAATTGCACTCATGGCCTTGGTTATTATCAACTATAAATACTGCACTTAGGTAGCTTAATTGTGGATGATATGGCTATCAAGATTTTATAAATACTATTTCTTTGAGATTATCTCCTCTTTTGGAGCTATCTTTTTTAGGGTTTCTTTTTATGTTAATGGAGCTATTAAAGCTCCTTTTTTAGTTCAACATACAAAACTACTCTTCATTCAATATTTTGGAGTTATTTTTTTTCAAACACGTCATTTAATCAATTAAGGACAAATCTATGTCAAATTTTCTCAATCTACTCCTAATTTATTGAGTCTTTCTTTGGATAGTTATATTTTAATATTACATATATTTATTTGATCTTTTATTTTGAGCCATTTGATCTTACTATATAATTATAAGTAGCTCTTTTTTACTTTTTATAAATAAAAATTGTGTTATGACTCTAAACATTCAAAAAAACACTATACATAGATCATTTTAAAAAAAAACGGTAACCAAGTGGCAGTAACGTTATTACAATCAGACAGAGCCCCTTTTTCGTGGGCTATTTTAATTTTTCTATTTTCGGAACAACAGTAAACATCCGTTTACCGTTCAGGTAAGTTCTTTGAAAAGCTGAGTTCCTTATCCAGAACGACAGCCTGGGCGTCTCAGTGAAATAAGTAGCGAGAGATAAATATGTCTATTTTTTAAATTATAAAAAAAAAACTCGGACGGACGCCGCTATTGGCGTTCGAAAAACGACAACCATCACTGTACAGCGATGGGCCCCACGGGTAACCATTGGCAGGCCTTCGAGATGGCCAGTGGTCCTAATTTGGGTCCAAATATGGTCTTTGTAAATTTTGCCATGGAAAGTTGCAGTTAGTGCTTTCCTTCCTCACGTGTGGAGTGCCATCCCCTGATGCGCCTCTCATTATCAAAGCTCCCGCATGATGGTCTCCATGCGGTCACAAGGCAGACGGCAGATCGATGCGCTCGCATAGGAAATCAATTATGCGTGGATCTGGATGGAATGATGAATATTTTCTGGAGTTTGGAGTACTTTTCTGCAAATTTAATTTCATCCTCGTTTACGATAATGCCCTGGGAGCGAGGGCTTGGCCGGGAAAAAAGAGGGCGCTTTAAAAGCAGCGGGAGTTTGGGGAGCAACGAAACGGAGGGGATTGGGAGTTCGAGATTTGACCGGCCGTCGGTGATCTCCTACAGTTTTTTTTTTATGGTGGTCATCGGTTGCTTTGGGTTTCCTCCGATTCCGTCCACGTTTCCGTTATATTCTCCGGCGGGATCCCGACGATCCGGCGAAGCTATTAGGATTGTCGGCGTTCGGCTCCGGTGAGATTCTTGGAGCCAATATAATGGTTTGACTGTAGATAATTCAAAATCGCTCTTGGTTATATCGTCATTTGACTTTTTTTGTTTCTTTTTTTGTCGTGTTAGACGGTGAGTTTTTTGGCTAGGAGGTGATGGAAAGATTGTTCTGCGAGTTTCAGTGGTTTATTAAAGGTGTAATTAGACTTGAGGGGAAGGCTGGTTCTACTGGAGCAAAGATATTTTGTTTAGAGATACTCCGAGCTGTTGTTTTTTTAAAGGTTCTTAAATGGTTTTGTTCTCGCGGTTTTTTTTGTTTTGTTTTTGCAGGCGAGGATAAGCTGTGAAGCATAATATGGCGGGAGTACTGTTGCAATAAGAATTCCAAATCCATCTCTGTTCGGATTCTGATTCTCGAACACGGATCTATATTTCTGGAACTTTAATTGTTAGTTTAGATCGGGCCAAACGTCTCCCAGCCTAGAAATGTGGATATATGAATGGATGATAGAGATGCGTGGAAGGTGAGGTTCGTGATTGATCTGGTTTTTGTTTTCATTCCTCGGAGTCTTTCAGGGGCAATTCCAAAGATCCAGGTTGATCTGAGGTGAGTGTAATGGTGGAGTCTTTCATTTGTTACCGTAGTCATCTTTGCTTCCTTTCTTAGATGAATCTGTTTCCATGTCTTGTGAGTTATTAGATCCTTATTATTATTCTTTATCTGTTTAATTATGTTTGATATGATGACGTGTGGTTATTTTTTATCATTTACAATTTTATTTATGCAAATTTTTTAGTTCTGCTTCGATTATAAGACCGAAATTGGGACCTGGAGCCTGTGCTTTATGGGACCAATTCCTTACCACGACTATATAATATGCTTAGGAATGTGTTGAACGATTTTCTGACTGGTTTCATCTTGACGCATCTTCCAAATATCATGGATATTGATTTCTTTCCATGAAAATAATTGCTGTAGGAAGTAAATGAAAGAACGTTGAAGAGGTAGCTTTTAGAAAAAGACCTTATAGTTACTCCCTTGTAATTCGTCTAAACTTGTTTGGATTCATCGTTTTGAAGTCCCCGAGGAAAGTGGCAACTAATAGAAATTTTCTTGCCTGATTCAAATATTTTCTTTAAAACGTTAGCTTTGGAGCTGTGCCCTGTTAAGATGATCAGAGCTCCAAAAGGTGTAAATGAATTTCTTATTGTTTGAAATGATTTCCTTAGGTTCTTCAGAAAAGAATCAATGAAAATATATTCTTTCCCTCAAGTAAGGTTGTGCTTGTCATGATGACGATGTTCTGTGGCGCTGCATGTCTTACTGAAACTATCCTTTCATGATCTAGGAAGCCACTTTCTCGTGATTTTTCGCAATAGACGGAAACCTTGCCCGCAAAGCCGTGAAGTTGGTTGTCGCGTTGACTCATATGTTGCGCGTCTTGATAATTACAGTGATATCATGGCAAACATGCTCTAAGTGTAAAATAATCCAATTGCCACATAATTTTTTGTGTGGGGAACTATTTAATCTAACAAATAAATTATGATGACTAAATATACTTTTGTGAATTTGAACTGAATTAATTTTGAGGAAAACTCCTCGGTTTTTTTATGCGCTTTTCATCATACTACTGGAAATGAGAATATATTTTACTAATTTAATTGAAATATGATTGTTTTAAATCAATATTCTCCTACTTCACAAGTAAATTCATTAATCTCTCAACTTGTCTGGCATTTTTGGTTTTCTTTTGTTAAGTAGACATATGCAAGATTAGTTTCATGGCTGAACTGATAGGTTCTTCTTCATTTCTCTAGGAGCACTATTGAACTTCTAGAAAGGCATACGATGTTTCTAACTCATTCCTTCCAAAATAAGAGCGACAAGGGTGTGTTGACTGAATCAAAAAGCATGTTTGGAACTCAAGGAGGTTTGCATCATCAAAAGTCCGTGTCCATGGAACAGGATTGCTGCTCTTTTCATGGAAGTCTGTTGGAATTCATGCTTATAGCCAAAAATGTGAGCCTTTTAAAAGAGATGAAGCAATGTCTATTCGAGATGGACCTGGTTAAGTCCTGTGTGGATGGGACGGAACTGTCAGAAAAGAAAATGACAGTTAAAATGCAGCCTGGAAATTCTTACAATGTGCAAAGATCTAATGAATGTCTTATCCCAGGCCTTCATGATGATATAGCTCTAGACTGTTTGGCCTTCGCTTGTAGATCAGATTATCCTTCGCTTGCTTGTCTAAATAAAAGCTTTAATTTATTGGTTGGTAGTGGATATCTATACAAATGGAGGAGACGGCTCGGCATCATTGAGCATTGGGTATATCTAGCTTGTAGTTTAATGCCATGGGAGGCATTTGATCCTACAAGGCTGAGGTGGATGAGGCTGCCACGGATGCCTTGTGATGACTGCTTTTCTTATGCTGATAAGGAGTCTCTTGCTGTGGGGACTCAACTCCTTGTTTTTGGTAGGGAGTTAACGGGTTTTGCTATTTGGATGTATAGCTTAGTAAGACGTGATTGGTCACGTTGTCCTCTGATGAACTTACCTCGCTGTCTATTTGGTTCCAGTAGCTCCGGTGAAATTGCTATTTTTGCTGGTGGAAGTGATAAGAACGGCCATGTTTTAAAATGTGCCGAGATGTACAATTCCGAGTTGGGTATATGGGAATCGTTACCTGATATGAACATGCCAAGGAAAATGTGTTCCGGTTTTTTCTTGGATGGTAATTTTTATGTTATAGGGGGCATGTCAAGCCATACTGATTCTTTAACATGTGGTGAAGAATATAATCTTGAGACAAGGACATGGAGGAGAATCCAAAATATGTACCCTGGTGGTAATTTGGCAACCCAGTCTCCACCCCTAGTTGCAGTTGTAAATAACCAACTTTATGCTGCTGACCAATCAACAAATGAAGTTAAGAAGTATGATAAAGTGAATAATACTTGGAATGTTGTAAAGCCTTTACCTGTGAGAGCTAATTATTATAATGGGTGGGGTCTTGCATTCAAGGCATGTGGTGACAAATTATTGGTGATTGGTGGACATAGAGAGCCGCAAGGTGAAGTCATTGTGCTATGGTCTTGGTGTCCTGAGGATATAAATAATGGAGGACTAGAGTGGGATGTGCTTTCTGTTAGAGAACGGGCTGGTGCTTTTGTTTACAATTGTGCAATAATGGGATGCTGATGAAAATTACCACATTATGGATACACTATGAATACAGAAGCTTTAGTATTGGAGAAGCCAATTAAAAGGCGTGTACCTGCTGCATGAATTTCTCTTCCATGCAGGGTCTTCTTTGGAATTTGTGTATTGGAGAAAGTTATTATCTCATTTAATTGGTGAAGCGGATTGTTGTTCTTTGGTATTTTTCTGTTTCATGTAATTGTACTCGTTAGCTTCTCTGTTGGCATTACCTTTGCAGCACTTTCTGTTGAGCATCATTTAGCTGTTTTGGAGGCTTCTTCACTTCCCCCTTGTACTCTCCATTCCCTCCCCCTTTCTTCCTCTCTTCCCATTGTCATCAATCTAAATTAATAATCTTAGGGGCATTGGCATAAAATGCTATGTAGTATGAAGGAAACTTACAAAAGTAGCTGACTTATTTAAACTTCTGTCTTGTTTCTCATTTAGTATCTATCTATTTGCTTCTCTGTGCACGACCCTGTTTATTTTAACATCTCTATGCCCCTGCTTTGTCAAAATATTCTAGTAGCTCTTCTGCAAATAATGCTATCTTTGTCTTGTTTGTCTTATAGAATTCTCAATATTCTATTCATTACTAGCATAGTTCTATAATTTCATATGACTTAGCTTGTGAAGGGTTTTTTTTTTCCATTTTTTAAATAATTAGTTGAAGTTTTCAACTTAGGGTTTTCTCTTTTTAACTGCAATATACTTTTTGCTTTAATACAATCCTATAGTTTGTCTATGATACATCAACACTCTATTAGAAAGCAGGATGTAGTGTTTGACACATTTAAGCTATGGACACGCATGCAACATGTCTCCTACATGCTGACGATGTGTCGGACATGCCTCTGATATGTATACGACACATCGTCAGCATGTCCAATTTAAACATTTTTAAAAAAAATGCCGGTCAAACATTTTATTGAATAACATGCATGCTTAACAAGTCATCACACAATCAACCTCCCTGGATCCCTCGCATCAGGCCCATAAACCCATCACTAACTCCTATCTTCTCTCAAACATGGAAAGCTACGAATTTTTTTAAAACTAATCTATTTTTTTCTAACATTTAAAAAGGTCGCATCGTTGTAGTCAATTAAAATACAATTTACATTCTCTCCATTTTTTAATTCCTGCTTGGTTTCTCTAGGCAAAGTGCTCACAGTATGAACAAGTGTTTTTCTGGAGGATAAAATAATTATCGGTTATGTTTCAGTGCAGCTGAATTTGATGATGCGAATTGTCATCCTTCCTTTTTTTTTTTCCTTTTTTTTTTTTTTGCTTCCACATGCACATGTTGAATGTATTTTTGGTCCTTCAACTTGGCGAGTTTCTTGATATCTTGTCCTGACATATATTTTGGCCTAACATAACTCAATATTATTTTAAGCTATAAGGTTTCAAATTTGTATTCATATTCTTTGTTGTTTTCCTCTATGGTTATTACTCTTCTTGTTCTCTCTTGCCTTCAATATAGTGCACTGGCATTAAATGAAATTCATCAAAAACAACTATGGTCCCAACTCAAGGATGAATAGGAAGCGTATGCTACTTATATTTTTTCATTTCTATTACTTTGTGTTTGATTTGCATTTCCATTGATTGTATTATTATTTGGACTACGTATAACTTCGACCTTGCTCTTCCTCTAGAAGCAGAAAATCTCTCCAAGAAAAGTTGCTTTAAGTGAAGAAGGCTTAGTAGGAATTTTGTGCGTTATAAATCATGTAAACTAGGATTTAAGAAGTTTGTTTTTTTATGCCATCCAATAAGGCGATGTTAGCCCGTTTAATGAGCAAGATACATTTGTCGTAGAGGTACCTATTGGTTGCCCGCTTTTAGTTGTCTCTCAATTTTCAACAATGCCTGTGGCCTTATCATTTTACCTACTTAGAAACCAAAACAAAAAAGATTATTTCGGCGGGCTAATTGATTAGACAATTTTTTTTTTTCTTCCGGCAATTGGCCTGGAAGTCTTTAATTTTATTTGAGTCTTTCACTAATTCCTGCATTAAACTAAATGCTAGATATTCTTCTAACTTGCTCTGTTGTGGAACCCCTCCCCCTCTATTGATTCATACTTTTACTGTCCAATAAATTTCAATCTATCAGAAGAGAGAGCAAGAGAATTATAATGGACTATATTTTTTTTATAATTGTCATCGTAGTGCAAGCATGTATTTACTGATATATAGGCAAGCTGAGGGAATAATCAAGCAAAATGCAGTAAAGGAGAATATCTTTAATACGAAAGAAATAACTAATAAATAATGCATATTTCTACTATAAATAAGATAGCACATGTGACGTTTTAAATAGGCTAATAATCCTCCACAAACTCAAGGTGGCGAAGATGCCAATTTGAGTTTTGAAACAATAATTATTAGAGATCAACTAGTTGAAGGTATTTTTACCTAGAGGTTGTGAGTCTCTTAAGAGGAGCACAACCATGTGAATAAGAGAGCTATGTGAATCGGATGCAAAAAGTTGACATTGAGATCCTTGTCAAAAAGGCACAAATGTGATCCTATCATAAAGATATCAATAGAGAGCATCAACAAAGATACTAATGGAGAGTGAATATTAGTATAGCCGATTGAGAGGTCAACATAACATGTACAAAAACCATTGTAACAATTTCCATTAGAGAATACAAGGAGATTGCAGTGCCAACCAAATCTTATGAGAAACAGAGGAAGCCAAGTTTCTAATGGTCAATGACGGAGATCAATTGTAAGCAGCGTCTGTCTGTCGAGGTGAAAGGTGTGACAATAGGACAAAGTAGTACCTTGTTTGGATGGGGCAACAACACTGCATGCGGTCTCTTGTAGGTGGGTTGAAGGTCATCAAGAAAGCAATGCAAGCATAGGCATTAGTGTTGTCTTGAGGTTTCACAAGGATCAACAAGGGTGTTGGACCAGTAGTGTCAAAGGAGGAGCCCATAGGTTGCTACAAGAAGGGCCACGAGCCATGTTGCAGTCCTAAGTACACAACTAGGCTATAGGATTATTGCTTTAAGATTATCCTTTGATTCTGTGCTTCTGAAAGATGTTCCCTTTAGCACTTGAAGTGCCATAAATTAATGAAATGAGCAAGCTTCAAGAAGAACATGGATAAATGTATTGCATGCAGCACAATTCGACTCAGCATAGCTCAACCTTACGAAGCTATGCGTTGCTGGAGAAGCAGTGCGTTAACTAACCTTGCTGCGTAAACTGGATAACAATGCATTATTAGATGACATTCATCATTTGGATTTGGCTCTTATCTAATGCCCATTTAGCAAGTCATAAATACACATCTAGCGTAATTGAAATATTGCCTTGAAAACTGTCCTTTGATTCTGTTCTGATAGATGTTCTCTAATGCACCGTTAAGTCAATTGAATTAATGAGCAAACTTGATGGAGAATGCTTATTATGATTTCTTTTATCACTCTTTTATCTTTTTTAGCATGGCTTTTGTGGATGAGTTTCAACTTCAGTATCATACCTACCTGCTGCTAGTTCTTCCTTTAAATGGATGCTTAGTTGTTTCTGATGTTCTTTTAAACCCCAATTCCACTCGTATCTTTTGTGGGCTTTTGTTTTCGTCCTTCGTCACTTTGATTTGCAATCAATTTCTACAATTTGATTTTCACTTAAGGGTTGTTTGGTTTGCTGAAAAAAGAGTGCAAAATTTTTCAAATGCAGGAGATTTAAAAATTTTGGTATTTGGTTGATGAAAAGGAATGCTTAAACTTTTGGTGAATTCCTTTTTTATTCCGTACTTTATTTTTTATGCTCTAAACTAGTCCAGTTTTGAATAATTTCATTTTTCACCACAATTTGACTTTGTTGTCACCGCACGGCGAGCTGCCACGCGCTGCCGCCCCCTCCACTCATGGTCTCCACAGTCAGCGCTCATACTCATCATTGGCAGTCAATTGCCGCCTGTCATCCACTAGCCGCTGATCACTATCGGCCAGTAGCCACCACCATGATTGCGCTTTACACTGCATTTATTTTACTTCAAGTCAAACAAAAAAAAACTATCTATTTAATTGAGTTTCTTTTATACTATATTTCATTTTACGCAGCATTTCTATTTCAATAAATCTAACAGCCCCTTACAGAATTCCTCATTGCTGCCAATATTTGAAGGAATTATTTCTTTTATACGCCATCAATTTCCTTATCTCTTGTACCTATTTAATTGAGTTGCGATTCACAGTTTCAGTTTCTTTCAGGCTAAAATTGCAAATGAAAATTTATTTTTTTCTATGATTTTTTTTGAGCTAGTCGCTTTACTTTCAATGATTTTTTTCTTAGCTTTTCATTTGTCAGTTTATTGAACCTTAACAGGACAAATTTAGGGAAATTTGCTTATTGTTGTTTACTTCTGTAATGTGGTGGTATATCACAAACGTGCTTTTGCCAGTCCAAATATTTTGAATAACTATTTTTTGTCCAAATTATAATATATTACTTAAGTTGAGTGGATCCAAATATTGGATTGTGAAAATAAATCTATCACCCCATACAACAAACAATACTCAATGGGAACGAATGTTAAAATAAATGAAAAATGATGATTTATGATGCAAATCATTCCAAATTATTTGGGATAAGACTAATGATGATGATTATAATTATGCTATCTCAGTTGGCTAATATAGGCGTCGTTTGGGATAGCTTTTTTATTGTTTTCTAGTAAAAAATATTTAATTAAGAAATTTTGTACTAGAAAGTGGCTTTAGAAAGCAATAAAAAAGTTGTCCCAAATGAAGTCATAATCTGTCATCAGATGACTTCAATGTAGACTTATTTGATCTCCAAGTATTAGTCATTAATACTGTAGTAAAGCAGCATTAGCAACAAGAATTCAGCGTGATTATGCTAAGAAAAAAAAATGTCTGGGTGTTATCTTGAGGAATCATTCTACTGCAGAAATAAGACTCGAGTAGGATGGGACAGATTAGAGCATGGATCTAAGGATGTATACAAACAATTCAAATTGACTTAAAATTGCGGACAAGAGCGAGCTCTTTCCCAGGGCTTAACTAAGACCTACTAACTCTTTTCCTAGTCCATCCTGTGTGATTTGGATCCAGTAAAACATTAACACAGTTAAACATGTGTTGGGCTAAAAAACAGGGTCTTTTCCTTCAACTATTCTTTTCCTATAGCTGATCTTGCATGGCTTCTTAAGGCTTGGATATATTTAGTAAACTAGTAGCAGCTGTATAATAATATAGCATTAGCACAACATCCATACAGCTATATCAGACTAATTCTTATTGCCAATATCAAACATTCACGACCGGGCTTTTTTTACTACTTTCTTTGGGATAACAATAAATAATCAATGCCGACGAGATATGGCATATTGGGACAAAGTTTAATTTTTCCACGAATTAGTTTTGGGTTTATCTGTAGGTTTTATATTGACAAAGCAATTCAGCAATTGAAAATTCATTGTGGAATTGGGAACGTCTGGTATTTTCTTGCAGGCCTTTTGTGATTGGAACTTACTGCTTTGAATTTCCTTTGTCTTTGTGATAGACTCTGTGTACATACTTTTATTATTCTGTTGAAGGTTGTTTTCGCTGAAATTGTCTCTAATTCTGACATTATGATTTTTTCATTTTCTTTTTTGTTATCAGTTTTTGTGGAGTGTTTCCATTTTTAAGTGCTTGTTTGAAGTTTTTTTTATTCATATTTAATATTTTATGAAATTCATATAAACTCAGGCTTCATTTGATATGATTTTCTGACTGTTTCTTAAAATAATTTTTAATAAAAAATTTGTTCTAAAAAGTTGCTTTAAGAAACAGTAAGAAAGTCATCCCAAACGAAACCTCAATCTTATTTTCTGTAAAACATCATTGACTTGAGACCAAAAACACAATTAATTACAAGCTTCAAATTTTTTTTTTCCAAAGGCTTCTCCATTTTAAGAACGGTAGAGATGGACTTAAAAAGACTTGGTTAGAAAATATTAGAAATGAACTTTCTTTATTAGATTTAAATGAGAATTTGACTTTTAACAGGACACAATGGAGAAAAAGGATTCATGTAGCCGACCCCATGTAGTGGGACAAAAGCTCGATGTTGTTGTGTTGTTGTTGCTTCTCCATTTTAAACTTGAAGGGAAATTTTGATCAGTGTGAAGCATCAATTAGCAAATACCTTGATAATTAAGCCTTGTTATTAGAAAAAGCAAGGCCTTTGGGAAGTCTTGTTTTTTTTATTTTTTTGGGAAATTTGAAGATCATGCCTGGCCAATTTTATTAATAAAAATAAGATTAGAAGGGACTTGCATGAAAACCTTTGAAAAAAAGTAAAATTAATACATAAAAAGGCTCTTCCCATATGTCAAAATTCAAAAAGAAGTAAATCTATGTAGGAAGTACTAAGGGGAAATTGAAAAGACACTATGTTTCAATGAACCAAAAAAAAAAATCACAAATTAGAAAGTGACAGCAAATATTTCTTCACATCATTCTGTCTCCAAGCTCACATCATTCTCGCAGCTGCAGCTGAACACGAATCAGATATCTTTTCCAACCTATCGGATTTACATTCTTCGTAGTGGTTTTCCTCCTTTTTGGGCTGAAACAGAGCAAGGCATATTTGGTGAGGGTCTACAAGGTGAGCTTGATTTCCAGTCTGATCCATGGCCTAGCATCTCAAATGGTGCAAAAGATCTTTGTGCAGAAAATGCTTGTGAGAGATCCGAAAAGTGGCTGAAAGCTCGTGAAGTTCTATGCCATTCGTGGGTGCAGGTTGATGGTGTGGCTCCTGACAAGCCTCTAGATTCCACTGTTCTATTTCGTTTGAAGCAATTTTCTGCAATAAACAAGCTAAAAAAGTTGGCTCTCAAAGTCATTGCAGAAAACCTATACGAGGATGAAATTGCTGGCCTCAAAGAAATGTTCAAGATGATAGATACTGACAACAGCGTCCTTTGTCTTGATGGTCCGGTGGCGACTGTAGCAGGCTTCAAAAATAAAGTGGTGGTGGTTACTCATGCTTCAGACTATTTTTCCTAAGGGGATCAGGTGCTAGAAGTAAAAGTATTCAATATTAATGACAGAACTCAACTCATCTTTAGTTCTAGTAAAGCAAAGAAGTCTGAGGATGAGAAATATTGGATGATATGCCATAATGCAAACAAGCTCTTCTGTGTTTTATGCAAGTCCTCCAATTCCTACCCATTGATTCTGCAGAAGATAGATAAAAATGTAGCAGCTGTTCTCGACACGAGTGCACTTGATGATGAAGCATTTGATATGGAGTCTGCTATCGACCTATGCATCTTGGGGCTTATTTTTTCATGTTGCTATGCTAACAAGCTTGTGAGGGCCACTGAACTTGCAAGACTGTCTTCTATGGATCAGTCAGTAAAGGGTGCAATCAAGTTGGTTACCACTATGAAGCTTCCTATCCTCGCCGAGCCTTTCAATGACATACTGGGAGAAAGAATTGCTGGTTATTTGTTCAAAGGGGTTCTAGAATTGATCGCCAAAACACAGAATATGTCTCTCACGTTCAAAATCTTTTTTTAATTTCCCACTTCTGTACTTTCTAATATTTCAAAAAAAATGATACGTAAAATGAAATTCAAAATTATTTTTAATATTTCAAAATTAATATTTCATTCTAATAAAATTTTGATAAAAATATATTTAAATTTTAATAAGATGTTATTTTTATCCAATATTACATCTATATTAAATGGCCTAAAAATTTTAAATTAAAATAAATTTATGTATGATTATTTATTTTAATTAAAATTTTTTTGTAAATAATTATTTAATAAATTAAATTACTAATATTTAAATTTTTTTTTTTTTTGGAAAAATAGGGGCATACATGCCTAATTTTATTCCACAAAGAGAAAAGTTACAATGAAAAGAAAGTAAATAGCTTACAAGATCAAAGAAATAAACTAGACCTAAAGCCTCCTTAAAGCAGGAGACAACAAACAACAGTCTAAAAAAGAACAAAAACAAAGAAAAATCTCCACAAGAAGATATAACAACAACGCCAAAAAGGAGCAATCCAAGACCAGCAGCAAAAGAAATCTCAGCAAAATTCCAAAACAACCAGCCGAATCAAAAGGTAGAAGATTATCTTAAAACAAGAAGATCTCCCAAAAACGCAAGGAGGCCCTCCAAACGAACCTAGCGATCTCTGAAGCCTTAAAAACAACAAAATAAGGTCTCCCAAAAAGCAAGTAGACCTTCCAACCAGCCAAAGCAACTCTAAACCGAAGCCTGATCGAAGAAGCCTAACCAAAAAACAGGCCAATCCTCCTACACACAAAAACCAACCAAGAGTATCAGAGGAAAAATAGAAATAAAAAAACACCACATCAAATCAAAACCAAACTTCCCAGAATAGGCAATGCCAGATGAACCTCCAGAATAGCTAGCAAACCCTCCAACCAATCAAAATAATCAAGAGAACTCCTACACCATTCAAAACAGGTCAAAGGAACCAAAGTTCCAGAACCTGAAACACCAAACCAAATAAGCAGGAACCAAAAAATAGTCCCAATCCTCCTGCATACAATAGCCACCCAACAGTATCAGGGAAAGAAATGACCTCATAAAAAAGGGCTAGAAGACCGCGGACTCAGCCAAAGGGAAAACTTTCATATTTTTAATAAACTGCCAACCTCAATGGTTACTAGTCTAACCTTCCAGCAAAAACTAGTTGCTAAACTAACCACCCAAAAGAATAAATATGAAAATGCCCAAACATCATAGTTCAAAAAGCACTCAAACCACCACATCTAAATAATAAGGTGCTAAATTTTGGGCAAAGAAGCCCAATTAAAAACTTTAGCTTGAATTGTAAACCTAATCCGATTACCGATAGCATCCTAACTGTTGAATTTATTATCCATTTTTCTGCAATTTCTTTCTTTCCAAACAAAATAAAGAGTACAGCAAGTATAGAGAAAGTAAAGACGTTTAGCATCAGTATTCCATTTCGAATTCCAAATAAATTTGAAAGTTTGAATTAAATTCGGTCTAAGCATAAAGACATTAATATTAGGCACAAATTTAGAAATAATATGGAAGGAAAAATCACATTCAAAAAATAAATGTCTATGACATTCAGTCCCATTATTACAAAGGATACAGTTATCTGGCACAATAACGTTCCTTTTAATCAAAAGATCCGCTGTTTTTAATCCATTCAACATAGCCATCCAAGCAAAACAAGAGAATCTTAACGCATATTTCTTATGCCAAACATAATTAAACCAATCAACCGTATTAACATTAATAAAGAAGAAAGAATAAAAATTCTTAAAAACAGGAAAATTAACCTTATCCCAAATGATCGAAGAAGAAACCTGATTAAGAATCGGAATTTCCAAAATCTCCTGAGCAATAGGATCCAGAATATGACTAGGAATAACACACATACTATTATTAATCCCATCACCAACCTTCTTATTATGTAAAAAAGAAGCCTCATAAGAAGAAAGAAGATCCTGCAGAGCCTCCCCCTTAATCCAAGGATCCCAAAAAAGAGATAACATACTAAATTCTTCCATATTAAAAGAGATATTATGTTTAATATCTCTAGCAATAACACACAGATCTTTCCAAAATTTAGAATCTTTAGGAGAGCAAGGCTTCCAACAAGAGATATACTTAAAATTTACCCAAACCGCAAGCGGGCTCTAATTATTAACAATCCTCTAAATAAGAGAACAACTAAAAGCAAATCTTAAAGCAGTTAGATTAGAAATCCCAAGCCCTCCCACTTTCTTAGGCTTTCAAACTTCCTTCCAAGCAATCATATGAATCCTTCTAATATTAACCTCACCATAAAAAAGAAAATAAGAACAAGCTTTTTTTAAAAAAATGAAACAAGCTTTCGGTAAAGAAAGCCCTCTAATCCAATAAGAAATAATATTAATAATAGTAAAATTAATATATTGAACTCTACCAGCAAAAGATAAAATTCTAGCTTTCCAACCGGCAAGCAGATCCATAATTTTATTCATCAAGGGTGGGAAGTCATAAATTAAAAGCCTTTTACAAGAAATCGAAAGACCTAAATATTTCAAAGAATTTTGGGAAATAGGGATATCCAGAATTTGACTAATATCTTGAGCCAAAACACAATTTTTAGAAAAAATAATGGAGCTTTTACCTTGATTAACTTGAAGCCCATACACTTTATAAAAATAATCCAAAATCTCATTTAACTTAACAGCATTCCTAATAGAAGTTTTACCAAAAACTAGAACATCATCTGCATAAAGTAAATGAGATATGTAATTCTCACCAGCCATAATGCCCTCAAAATTAACCATTTGAGATTGATCTTCGAGAAGATTAGACAAAGCATCAATAACTATACAAAAAAAGATACGGGGAAAAAGAACAACCTTGTCGAATGTCAGAGGAAGAACCAAAGAAACCATAAAGAGCACCATTAAGGACAATAGAGAAATGAGTATCATCAATGCACCCTTTAATCCAAGAAATAAATACTGGAGGAAAACCTTTAAGAGCCATCCTATTAAAAAGAAAATCCGTAAAAACTGTATCAAAAGCTTTATGAATATCTAACTTGGAGCATAAGAATTTCTCTTTATTCTAACAATTAAACCCTCTCAATAATTCCGCAACCAGAATAATATTATCAGTAGAGATCCTTTTCTTAATGAAACCAGATTGACTATAATGAATAATCAAGGGCATAACATCCTTCGTTCTCAAAGCAAGAATTTTAGCAATAGTTTTATAAAAAACATTACAAAGAGAAATAGGCCGAAAATCAGAAATTTGAAAAGCATTACTATTCTTTGGGATCAGAGTAATTGTCGTCGCTTTAGCAGCTTTAGATAAGTAACCGGTCTTAAAAAAATAAAAAACTGTATTGCAAAAACTAGGCCCCACAATATCCCAACTCTTCTTAAAAAATTCAAAAGTAAAGCCATCCGAACCAGGAGTAGAAGAAGAAGATCCAAAAAAAACTACTTTCTTAATTTCTTTTATAGTTATCGGAGCTATTAAAGAGGCCAAATAACCATCTGGAATTTTATTACCAATAGGTATAGAAAAAGAAGAAGAGAAAATCGGCTTAGAAGTATTGAAAAACTTCTTAAAATGGTTAACAAAGGCTTCAGCAATCTCATTAGGATCAGAAATAACACCATTAGAAGAATAAATGGCCTTGATATTATTAATATTATGCCTATGCCGAATTTTAGAATAAAGAAAACTCAAATCATCTTCCCCATTAAATAATCATGAAGCTTTAGCTCTTTGCATAATCAAAGAAGATCATAAGGATAAATTATAACTAAGTAAACCATTAACATTCTTAAGAGCCGAATTGAGATCCAAATCTAAAGGATTAGATTGGATCTTAGAAATAAAATCTTCCTGTTGCTTTTGAAGAAAATCAATATTAGACCTGAGATCTTGAGAAGAGACCCAAACCTGATTTTTAATCATATTCTTAAGAAGCCGCAATTTCCCATAAAAAGCATTCATAGGATTACCAACAGGGGAAGCTGCAAAAGCGTCCATAAGAATATCCCAAAATTCATTTTTGTTACACCAATAATTCTTAAAAAGAAATATTTTATTGACAGGACTAATTCAATAATTACAAACAATACGAGGAAAATGATCAGAGCATATTGGATTATCCACATGATAAAAAGAATCCGAAAAATCATTTAACCAATTGTCGTTAATTAAAACACGGTCTAATTTAATATGAATTGGAGAATCAACTTGCTGGTTAAACCAAGTAAAAAAAGGACCAACCGAAGAAAGTTCTTGAAGACAATCATTAAAAATAAAATTATTGAAATCCTCCACTTTTGCAGTATTAACTAAATAACCACCCGATTTCTCTTTAGCAGACCTATAACAATTAAAATCTCCTAGAATCACCCAAGGAGAAGAAATATTATTTGCTATATTTAATATATCATACCAAAGAGAAATACGATCAACAGCAAAATTAGCCGCATAAATCACTGTAATAAAAACCTTGCAAGAAGAATTTACCATAATAGAACCATGAATAAATTGATTAAAAGAAACAATGAAATTAAAATTAATGCGAGAAGCATCTCATTTTATCCAAATTCTACCAGGCGGAGAGCTGGTAAAATTGTGACATTCCCCTTCAACATTGAACAGTTTATGCTTAGCCGAAAACCAAGGATTCAAAGCCTGATCCAATTTTACATTAGCTTCAAGAATACAAAAAATCTCAATATTAAATTTAGAGATCAGATTTTTACAAGCAATAACTCTATCCAAATTATGAAAACCTCTAACATTCCAAGAAGCAATATTAGGCGTAAATATTAGTATTTATTTGAAGAGGTTGTTGCCTTTTTGGCAAATCTTGATCTGATTGTCAATAATTTCCTTATTAGAAGTAACCAAAGCAACTTCAAAATTACCGTTTCCAGAGTCAGCCAGATTTTCCTCCAACCCATCCAATGCCTTAAACTTATTTGTAATAATAGTGTCTTTAGAAGAACAAATAACATTAGGCAAATTATTATTAGAAGTATCCATCACAGAAACAGAATGTTCATGTAATTCTATAGAAAAATCTTCTGAAGGAGAATTAAGATTAGGTAAAGCCTCTTTCAAACCAGAAAAATTAATTTCCAATTTATTCAAAATAAAATTCTCCGAAAAAGAAATCTTATCTTGCTTATCAGAAATTAAAATCCCTTCCCTAGATTCTTCAGGAGCCTTAGAAATAATATCAGAACCAGGTTTCAGAATAGCTTCTAAGCACACCTTCAAGTTAGAAGTATTCTGAGCAGTAGAATTAGAAATATTATTCTGCTCAATTAAATTCTGAGATTGAGTAAAAGGGAAAGAATGAGTATACTTCATCCATCTCCTAGTCTTACTACGCCCTTTATCCATACTCACCATAGGATTCTCCTCATTAGAATCTTTCGGTTTAAACGGACAAAGAGAAAAAGAATGAACTAAAGAACCACATCTCGAGCAAGGAGTAGGCTTCTAGTCATACACAATATTTAAAGAACTAACATGTCCAGCAATAGAAATGTTCACTTCATCCGAAAGGGGAGAATCTTTATTAATAAGAACACATACTCTAACATAAGTAAGCATCCTTTGTTCTGCTGTTAAAACATCAACAGAAACTAAAACACCCACAAGACTAGCAACCTTAGAAATACCCTCCGGCGTCCAGCAAACTAAAGGTAAATCCATAATTTTAATCCATATCGTAATGGAGGAAAACTCCTCACGCTTAGGCCGAAATAAAGGCACCATAACTGCAAAATAAAAGGTTTTCCAAAAAAAACCACAAACCTCCAGACCACACTACGTCAAAATCTTCAGAACAAGAAAACTTAAGAAGGAAAAAACCCTCACTTAAAGCAAGAAGAGTAAGGTTCCCTTTCAACTTCCATGTTTTAAGCATTACAGCATGTAAAACTTCAAAATATAGTCATTTACCCAAAGAATACCTGACTAAAGTTAATCCCCATTTTTCTGACTCAGTAGCAACAACATCCTCAGAAAAAAGTGCAAGATTATCCAAAGATTGAACAAAAGAAACAGAATAAGGTTTAGAAGAAGATTGACTAGATGTCAACACACCGTTCCAGGTTATCTTACTAATCGGCGAGACCCCATATGAGGAATCCAGAGAATTACCCGAAGGCAATGGTGGAATATCTTTCGCAAGATCCATAAAAACACAAAGAACGAAGCGAACGAACCTCTTAGGGCATTGTTTGCCCTCGCAAACCTCAAAACCCTAGAATCGCCTAGGGCTGCAAACAAACCGAGCCGAGTCGAGTATGTGAGTGTTCATGTTTGAGTTCGTTTATCATTAGCCTGTTCAAGTTTGGTTCGTGTTTGATTAAAGCTTTATTGTTTGTGTTCATGTTTGGTTCATTTAATTTAAGGGTGTTCATGTTTGGTTCATGTTTGGTTCGTTTAGGGCTTATCGAGCTTTAAATAAACAAGCCTTGACGAGCTATGTTCATGAACATATTTAGCAAACAATCTATTGAACAAACAATAATATGAAGTTAGCCTTCCACCATTCTAAGCAATCAAAATGAACTACTGGATTTACTTCCTTAATGAACTACTGAATGTCATAGTCAGCCTCACGAATCGAGCTTTTTATCGAGCTTAATGTCGAGCTTATTCACGAACTTCAAATGATTTTGTTCGTGAGCATAAATGAACCGAACACATTAGTGTTCAAGCTTGTTTATTTAAGGATCGAGTATTTAAAATATTATTCAAGTTTGTTTATTTAGTTAGTTAAACGATCACAAACGAGCTTTAATCGAACCGAGCATCGAGTAGCTCGTCGAACGTTTGGTTCACTTGCAGCCCTAGAATCGCCTCTTTTTCCAGCGAGCTTTCCTTAGCCCAAGCAGCCTTTCTCGTCTTTTGGCTAAGATCAAGTGTAGTAGCTGTTCTTATCAGTTTAATATTTATATATTATTACATAAAAAAACACTCCCGCCATATCTCTCTCCTTATTCTTCTTCAAGTGGCTCTCTCTCCCCCTCATATCTCTCTATTTCTGTCTCTCTTCAACTTATTCATACGCGAAATTATTTGATTATTTTGCTCTTTTATAAATTATTTTCTAAATATATTCTTTGAGCTAATTTTAGCAAATAATACACTCTTTTTTAAATTTGGCCCTTTCTTAACAGTATATGACACGTCACTCCATGTCAGGCCAAGGTCAACGCCCAACACACCCGCATCATCGAACCGTCGTCACCTTTAACGCATGGCCGCTAAACTCACTTCTCCCATGGCCCGTAATCGTCGACGCATGCTCTTCCTCCTCCTCAACCTCCCCCTCCTCCACCGTTCAGCCGCCGCCCCCGTCGCCATCGAGTTCCTCTACCCCAATTTTACCGCCTCAAGCATAAACTTCATTGAAAAAGAAGGCCTCTTTCTCACCTCCACCTCCTCCACCTTCTCCGCCGTATTCTCCTCTGACTCCCCACAATCCTCCTTCATCTTCTCCATCCTCCACACTCCCACCTCTACACTCGTCTGGTCTGCAAACCCCGCCGCTCCGGCCCCATACAACTCCGTCATATCCCTCTCCACCGCCGGCCTAGCCATTTCCCTCCCAAATGGCTCCCTCCTTTGGTCCACCCCTGTTCTTTCCCGACACGCAGCCGCCCTCCAACTCATTGACTCAGGCAATCTCCTCCTCCTCGACGCCGCCAACATCTCCTTGTGGCAATCATTCGACCACCCTACAGATACCCTTCTCTCTTCCCAGCGCCTCCCCGTTGGCTCATTCCTCACCACCTACGCCGGCGACTACCGCCTCCTCGTCAACGTTGAAGACGCCATCCTTTTCTGGTCGAATGGAGATCAGCAGTACTGGCGCCTGTCGACTGATCCGCTCTCGGTGAAAGACCTCAACGATCCCGTGGCCTACATGGCTGCCAATGGCTCCGGGCTTTATCTCTTCTCCGCCGGCGGGAGAGCGGTTTATTTCGTTGACCTACCTTTGACGAAGCTTAAATTCATCAGACTCCAACCCGCCGGCCAGCTTCTCGTCATGGGATACTCCGGCAAAGGCTCCGTACTCAATAACGAGCTCGTCGCTCCAAGCGGTGCTTGCGATCTTCCGCTGTCCTGCGGCAAGCTGGACGTGTGCACGGTGGAGAGCATAGGTGTTGTTTGCAACTGCCCGGCGTCGTTAAAAGCGTTGCCTGCCGGCGGTTGCTGGCCGACCGATAGCTCCACTTTAGCCTCCATATCTAACTGCGCCGGCAATAAGAACCAATCGGAAGCATCTTATCTGAGCCTAGGAAGTAAAACCGGCTACTTCGCCAATAAATTCGCGATCCCAGCTAGCGCCGGCGGGAACTTCTCCTCATGCCGTAGCCTCTGCACGGTTAATTGCTTCTGCTTGGGATTTTTCTATCAGAATTCTTCAAAATCTTGCTTTTTGATTAAAAACCAGATAGGGTCACTTCGCAACCAAGGGGTTGTCGACAGTGGTGAAGGATACATCAAGATCCTACCTTCGACGCAACCGCAGCAAGATTCCGCTAAAAGCTCCAATTTTGTCCCGATCCTCTTGCCATCCATCGCCGGCATACTCTTCGTCGTTATCCTCTTCGTAGGAATCTATTGTCTGCGCCGCCATCAACAACGGAGCGGCAACAATAAGCAAGCCCCATTGAGGGAGATCTATTTAGGCCGGAAGCCCTGGTCACAGCTCACTGGCGACGATAGCTCCACCAGAGACATCTTAAACTCCGAGGACTCCGAAAACTCCGACGAAATTTCCATCCAAGGCCTACCGCAACGATTCACCTACGCTGAACTCGTCACCGCAACTAACAACTTCTCTACCAAAATAGGTTCCGGCGGCTTCGGCGAGGTTTTTCGCGGCGAGCTCCCTGATAACACCACAGTGGCCGTAAAGCGCATCAGCGCCGGCATCACTGGAAGCATCCATGGAAAAAAGGAATTTTGCACGGAGATCGCCGTCATCGGCAGCATCCACCACATAAACCTGGTCCGCCTCCGCGGCTTCAGCGCCGAAGGCCGCCGCCGCCGCCTCCTTGTCTACGATTACATGAACCGCGGCTCACTCGACCGTTCCCTGTTCTGCACCGGCGGCCCTGTCCTGGAATGGCAGGAGAGAATGGACATAGCCGTCGGCGCGGCTCGAGGGCTAGCCTACCTCCACTCCGGCTGCGACCGCAAGATCGTCCACTGCGACGTCAAGCCCGAGAACATCCTCCTCCACGGCGTAGGCGGCGTCAAGATTTCAGACTTCGGCCTCGCGAAACTCATTAGCCGCGAACAATCCGGGCTCTTCACTACGATGAGGGGCACAAGAGGGTATCTTGCGCCGGAATGGCTCGCCAATTCGGCCATATCGGATCGAGCCGACGTGTACAGTTACGGTTTGGTGCTTCTAGAGATTATTCGAGGGAAGAAGAACTGGTGGGTAGAGAGTGATGCATCCGAGGGATGGTCAAACGTCAGCTCCGGCGAACGGGAGACGGGGTATTTTCCGATTCTCGCTTTAGAAATGCACGAGAAAGGAAAGTATTTGGAGCTTGCGGATCCGAGGCTGGAGAAGAGGGTCAGAGAGGATGAAGTGGAGAGGGCAGTGAAAGTGGCGCTCTGTTGCTTACATGAGGGGCCGGCTCTGCGGCCATCGATGGCCGCAGTGGCGGCGATGCTTGATGGAAGCATGGAGGTGGCGCGCCCGAAGCCGGAGGCGCTTGCGTTTCTCCGGCTCCTATGTGGGAAGAGTATTGTTGATTTGGGGAGTTTCGGCGAGAATCTGACCGATGACGATGAGGTGGGGAATGGGAAAGGAACAATTGGAACGGCTTCTCGGTCGGACGCTTTTGCGCCGCGGCCAAAGATGTCTCAGGCTGAAGGAAAAGGGTTTAGCTCTTTGTGGTAATTGTGAGGCTCGGCTGTCAGGAATCATCAATCAACATTAATTAAAAATTTCTTTTTTCTAAATCATTATGAATCATTCATAATTTTTTTAGAATTTAGAGTAAATATTCACAAATTTATAAAACTTTTAATCCATGCCCTAATTAAAAAGAACAAAAGTTACTTTTATAATATTGTCTTATTAAAAAGAACAAATATTCTCTTTTTGTTATTGTAGCACACATAGCTCACCTTGATCTGTTGGTTGAGAGCTTAGGCTTCCAATTAAGAGGTCATGGATCCGAGTCTTTGTGTATGTATTTGTGTGAGTTTGTCTTAATTGGCCTAAATATTCCCAAAAAAAATTATTGTAGCACAAAAGTTACTTTTATCATTTTGCACATTTTTTCAGTAAGCTGAAATACGCAGCTTGATAGTTATATATTGGGAGAAAAGAAAATAGAAAATGGATAATAATATTTCCTTCACTAAATTCCTTGTTCTTGTTTTTCTGATTTGCATTCACCTTCCACCGATTACCACATCATTTGGCTTCAAGATGCTTGGACACATTTGGCAGGTTTTCCCTGCCCCATTCGACATCCTTTGCCATTTCGATCTCCTATGCCTATCGTGCATGTGAGTCGAAGTAGGATTCATTGGGAGTTCAGGTCTGTCTATTCAATTTTGCCACATTATGGATTCCAGGGGCGGAACTAACCTCTCTTTTGAAGTGAGAGAAATAGGATTAAAAAATGCATAATATTAGAGGTAAAATATAAAATGAATATTTTTTTATAATTTTGAGCAAATGTATTTATAAAATGTGAGAACAATAGTTAAAATGCTTATTCTACTAAGAAAAAAAATAGGCATAGTTCCGCCTCTTCCAACTGCAATAGAACATTGATATACAAAATTCAAGTTAGCTCCAGGTAAAATGCAAAAGTTCATAAGAACTCGACTCGTTAGCTCACGAATATGCTCGTTTAAAAAATATTAATATAAAATACACTTAAAATATATTAGTATATTAGAATTTTAAGTACAAAATTATAAAAAATATTATATATATATTTATATATATATATATATATATATCACTTTTTATATTAATTGATTCTTTATTATTTTTCTTTAAAATTTTCATTTATTTTATTATAATAATTGCAATAAACATAATCATTTTCTCTCTTCCATATTAAACTAATGGCTCATGAGTGGGCTCGAACTTATAGAATAAAGTCAATCTCGATTAACTAATCAAGCTCAAACTTAAGCCAAAGATGACTCGAGCTTGACTCGACTCCTTTCAAGGCCAGAAAAACTTGTTTTACTGTAACTCAAAATTTTATTGATAAATTAAAATATTCTTCTTGAAAAACCACACCTGAGGAGAGGACGACTCACTTGAATGATTATGTAAGAAGTCTATGGCAGAGATTTTATAACTTTCAAGATTCCCTCCATGTAACTAAATATATAGTTTGTCTTCCTCGTTGAGGGGGATGAAGTAGATGTGACCATCACAAGGGGATGAAAAGAACTACAATATGCTTTATCCCTTGGGGGGAAGGCAATCATCTGGGTGCAGTCATTCTAATATTAGAGTCTGATTTGTCATGTTTCATTCTCTGAAGTTAAAGATGAGGTGGAGATTATTGATTTGAATTTATTTTCAAATCATAATAAAGCTTTAATGGCTCATTGAATTGATTATTTCCTAGTTATTTGATTTGATTGGGGATTTAACTAGGGATTAGTTTAGAAAGTCTTTCCTAAATTGTTTGCCTCAAATTCTATTTAAAGGCGGCAAGGGCTGTTGTATTTGTAAAAGAGAAAGCTTGAGAGTTGTTGTAATTTTCTATTATTCTCCAATATAGTGAAATCATCCCCTTCTCGTAACGTACGTATCTTCGTTGAATCACATAAATCGTCGTATTCATTGTATATGTGTTGTGTGAATTTGTTTCCACTGTGACTGTTTGCACAACATTTAGAAATCAAGGTTCTTGTTAGTAGACTTAGCATCAGAAATTAATGATTTATAATACACCACAATCAACATATTAAGCAAGTTGGTCAGCAAGCCATTGACTTGGGTCAACTTAAGCTCTAACTCAAATAATGAGCTTTAATTAAGAGTTGAACATGACCTCATGGTTTAATAATTTATTTATTTTTTGGACAATTAAGCCAATTAAGGCAAACTCACACACACACATACATATGTATGACTCGAATTCAAGACCTCTTAGTTGGTAACTAAAGCTCCCAACCAACTAACCAAGGTGAATTACAAACTCTCAAGCTCGTAAACAAGTTGAGTTCAAGCCAGTTCACGAACTCACTTGACTCCCCTACACCCCTTTGAATCTTACCCTTTCATTTAAAAGAAGAAATATTCTAATAAAAAAATTGATTGACATTGCCTTCAAAATTCTTTAATATGCTTTAAAATTAAAGCATTGTATTTGAAAATAATATTACATTTATCTTAAAATAAGTTTATGAGTTTTAAAATTTACTTTGATCAAAATATCTGATACAAAATTTTCTCACTTCAAAGGTTAAAGATAATAGGATTCGATACATACGGTGGTTTTTTTCTTGTTTAATTTTTTATCAGTATCACTTGCTAGCCTTTGCTCAATTGAAACACAAATATAAATTGGAATGGGCCCAAAATCCTTATAATGGGGACAGAGAATACAAACTTGGTTGGTTTAAATAATAAACGGCCCACAATTTTTGGGCCCCTAGAGAGACTGTACAACCCAAATTCTTAAACAAAATAATAGTGGTATCGGTACCTCCACAAACAAAAAAAAATTATAATAAAAATCAACTCATAGGCTATGAAAATTAAGATTCCATTTGGATAATTTTCTTACTATTTTTTAAAACAATTTTTTAGCATAAAAATTTCAAATTCAAAAATCTTTTATAATATAAAGTTATTTTATAAAGTAGTAAGAAAGTTGTTCTAAGCGAGGCCTAAAGCTCCATTTGAGACAACTTTCTCACTGCTTCTTAAACAGCTTTTTAGTACCAAAATTAAATTTTTTGTACTAAAATGTTGCTTTAAGAAGCAATAAAAAAGTCAACCCAAATAAAGCCCAAATCTCGAGTTATCTAATTAATACCCAAATTATTGGATCCAATCTCAAGATAAATGAGATTTGACCATATTTTTTACATGAGCAAAAATTTGCTTATTTGTAAAAATTAGGGCTATTTCTATGCTAACTATTGGCTTGATTTTGACCATATTAATGATAAATTATATATATTGAAAGAAAGAAAGATAAATGATTATTATAAAAAGCTAATTGTAAAGTGATATAAATTGTTAATCATAATAATAATACATTAATGATCGGAATTGAGATTATGTTTTTTAAATTAGTCATAAAGAAGAATTATGTTCTAAGTGAGATGACTCGATCTACATATTTTATATACAAAAATAGAATTCTCAACTAAAATAAAAGAAAATATTTCAAAATAAACTCAAAATTAGTGAAAAAAGAGGAGTAAATGATATGTAATATAACTTAATGTGATATTATCAATTATCAATAAATGTTATTAGAAGATACAAATATGTTTAGATATATATGATCAGATAACATATATTTATTTTGACCTCTAGAAGAATTGGGATATATTTAAGGATATAACTTTCACAGTTAAGCTATCAAAATAAAGAAATAAGTTATCAATAGGTATTATATGATAAGAGAATATCATAAACATCTAAATTTATATTTTACAAAATCATAATAATATCCTCAATTTCATATGAATTCAAGTGTTAGACATTGAGTAGAACCAGATAAAAATAATAATGATTAAATAGAAGTTTGACAAAACTAATAAGGGTTAATAATGAAAATAATATGAGTGATGAGGATTAAGAAGCTAATTGCAAAGTAATATAGATTGTTAATTATAATAGGATTATAGCAATGAGCAATTTTGAGATCATATATTTTTTATACTAATCATGAAGAAGAATTATGCTCTAAATGAGATGATTTGGTCTACATATTTAGCAAAAAATAGAATTCTAATCAAATTCTCATCTAAAATAAAAGAAAATATTTAAAAATAAAGTTAAAAATTAGTAAAATGGTCTAAATTCAAAATTGAAGAATACTTTTAAAAATATTTATGAAATTAAATTATTATCAATATGAATGAATGTGATTAATTTTATTTATAAATATGTATTATCAAATATGTTAAATATAAGGGATCTTTACATACATACCACTTTATTTTATGATATTTATATATCTAACACCTAAACTTTAATATTACATGTCTATCATCCATAGAACAAAAATGGGCACATAGAATGAAATATTAAAGTTTGTAGAGTGGTATGGGTGGTGATAATGAAATATAGGAGTGGTATATTTGATATTAAATTTTAAATGAGTAATAGAAATGTAATATTAAAATTTTGGGTGTTAGATATGTAAATAGCTTGAAAGAAAGTGGTATGTATGTAAATTTCCCTAAATATAAATATCTATAAATATAAAAAAATTTAACTTTATATGCCTCATAATAGTTCTAATTGTCCAAATATATATATTATTTATTTTCTTAGAAAATAATACCTAAAATTGTATTTCATATCAAATTATCCTACCATATAGAAATAGAATTCAAATCACTCGCATAAGAGTTATACGAACATTCAAACAAGATGTTGTTAGATCATTTCTCTTTTAAACACTCAATCTCCAACGATCTTGAAGCACGTACAATGAATCAATCCATAGAAAAGTTTTCATGAAAATGGTCATTTTACTTTTCATTTGCCATCTTTTCAATGTTTTTGCACTCTAAAGTTTATACTCATAATTAACGACATTAAACATCGCATTACATGTAACGAATAGTTTGAACCTTGTTTAAACAATATTTGAACATTATTCAAATCTTATTCAAGCATTTTGAATTATGTTTGAGCCTTGTTTGAATAAGTTTTTTAAAATGGTTTGAACAAAGTGTTAATAATGTTTGAATATGGTTTAAATATGGGCATAATAAAATTCAAAAAATATTCGAGCAAGATTCAAATAATATTTAACAAGGCTTGACCATTATTGAGATAAGGACATTAATAGTTGTTAGATTGCAGTCCATTGTGTTATAGATGTTAGATTGCACTACATTGTATCTACCTTATATTATGTTATATTATATTAATTTCAATATGTTATATGAATCATAATCAAACTATATTTCAATCATGTACGAACAATATTTAAACAATATTCTAAGTATTTATTTTTTTGTTGAATCAGACCTTATTCATAAGATTGTCAATGAAAAATAGAGAACTAGAAAGAGGGAGAGAGAAAGAGAGAATACAATCTATTAGTGAATAATGACAATTAACACTTGTATTATTATTACTTATGTTTTGCTCTTGTAATTATGTGTTGAGGTGGCATTAGCTGATATGATCTCTTGTATAAAGGCCAAGCTCCTACCTCTATATATATGGGGGCTTCCTATCTGTATGGAGACATATTAGATTGATCTCTCTATTCTTCTTTCTCTCATTCTGGTATTCAAGATTATGTTCTTGATCTTATTCTTCCACATGGTATCGGAGTAGGTCTAACTTATCTTTTTATTTCCATGGCCAACTCCATATCCTCTCGGATAGATGATCATTTTGATCCTGCAACTCACGAAGATCCGTTTATTTCATCGACGTTGAAGTTCATTGTTTCCAATCTCAAGAACATTGTCACTACTCCTCTCGCCACTGATAACTACTCCCTTTGGCAATCTCAGATTATCAAGATCTTTCGCGCCAATGGATTCGATAAGTTTCTTGACTCAACTTCACCCTCTCCTGAGCGACTGCTGCATCAACCTGACAGCTCCTCAATCTCTAACTCCCTATACAATCAATGGATCCTCACAGATCAAAACTTGGCCGCAGCTATATGCTCTACCATCTCTTAGTCGGTTCTATCGTATGTTATCAATCTTGAATCCACTACAGCGATTTGGGCAACACTTGAAACTAGATTCCAATCCACAAACCGATCCAAGGTGATTCAACTAAAGAACAAACTTCACAATGTCTCCCTCAAGAACTCAAACATGATCCAATATCTCTCTGAAATCAAATCTTTGGTGAATCAAATCGCTGTTGCTGGCTCGGCAGTTGATACCGAAGACATAATCCTCTATATCCTCAACGGCCTTCCCAGTTCCTATCAATCTTTCAAAACCACAATTCGCACCATGTTAACTCTGATCAGTCTTGATCATTTTTATCCTTTACTTCTGAGCTAGGAATCAATTTAGCTTCGAATGCAGCTCGTGCTGCTCCTATTAACAAACCCAATACCACTCTCTTTTTATATCATGGACACGGACGTCATAATAGAGGCAAACAATCACCAAATGCCCCCGCCACAACTCGTTCGACAACTGCATCATCCACCATTTGACAAATCTGTTACAAGAAGGGTCACTCAGCACAAAACTGCTGGCACCAATTAAATCCTCAGTATACACCATTGTCTACAAATACCCACAATAAAGCTCTGGTAGCCAGCTCTGACAATTCATATACGAATTGGTACCTAGACTCAGGAGCTTTGTCGCACCTCACTAACTCGCTTGACAATATGTCCATATCTACTCCTTATCACTGATCTGATACCGTCACCATTGGCGACGGCCGCTCCGTTAACATCGCGCATTCTGGGGTGGGGTTATTACCAACCCCTTCTCGTAAGCTTAATTTATCTCAGATATTTCACACACCATCTCTTCATTTTAATCTTTTATCCATCTCTCAACTTACTAAAGATAACAATATCTCTATTATCTTTGCTCCCTCTGGCTTCACTTTTAAGGATCTGAAGACACAACAAGTTCTTCTTCGTGGACAGTGTAATGGCGGTTTATACTCCATTCGGACCACTACCTCTCACTCTCCGCAGCAGGCGCTTTCTGTTACCACAACTCGGCAAATGCTGTGGCATCGTAGGCTTGGTCACCCTCATAGGAGGGTCCTTCATCTTATATCAAACTATAATCATCATCTTCATATAGATATGCATTTTGTTTTTGTCTACCTTATAAAGAGTCCAAAAGTCATAAACTCTCTTTTGAAAAATTTGTAAATCGTCAACAATCTCTTCTTGCTTTAATTCATTCTGATGTCTGGGATCCTGCCCCGGTTGTATCAATTCAAGGGTACAGATACTATATAATCTTTGTTGATGATTTTTCTAGGTTTATCTGGTTATTTCCAATGCGACACAAATCTGAGGTCACCAATATCTTTATTGATTTTAAGGCTCAAGTTGAAAAATATACTTCGCATCAAATTAAAACTTTACGCACTGACGGTGGTACTGAATATGTTAACCACTCTCTTAAACAATTTCTCAGAACTCATGGTATCTCCTATCAACTTTTTTATCCTTATACACCGGAACAGAAGCAGTTAGAAGTAGAGTCCTAGCAAAAGCACCGACATATTATTGAAACCACTAGAACTCTACTTCTAACTACTTCTGTTCCCTACAAGCATTGGTCGGAAGCGATTTGACCTCGATTTATCTCATCAATCGGATGCCTTTTCTATCGGCAACCAGCATATCACCCTTTGAACTCTTACATCATGTTAAACCTGACTATAGCCGTCTATGTACATTTGGTTGTGAATGTTTTCCTCTCACTCCCTCTCACAATCATCACAAATTTCAACCAAAAGCTACTTCTTCTATTTTTCTAGGCTATTGTGACACCTATAAAGGATATAAATATCTGGATCTTGCCACTAATAAAATCATTATATCCAGGCACGTTAGCTTCAATGAACAATCATTTCCATTTTTTAAGATTCCCACATCCACTAGTATTCCTACTGTAGCTCTTTCCCCATTCCTTCTAACACCTCTGTCTGTGCATGCTGCCACTCATTCCAC
Source organism: Dendrobium chrysotoxum (assembly GCA_019925795.1). Lineage (NCBI taxonomy): Eukaryota > Viridiplantae > Streptophyta > Magnoliopsida > Asparagales > Orchidaceae > Dendrobium > Dendrobium chrysotoxum. The sequence continues at coordinate 8,059,502 of CM034312.1, forward strand.
TATTCAGCATCAAATTCACAAACCTGAACAGTTGTCATTTGCTCCAGCTCAAAACTCTTCCTCTACACCTTCTCATTTGAATCAGGATACGCATACCGACCCTTCTCATCCCCCACCTCCATCTATAATGCCCTCTCATCCAATGGTCACTCGGCAAAAAATGGGTTCTCTCAAACCTCGAATTCGATTAAATCTCATTCATCAACAAATTCCTCATAACCTTACTCCAGATCTAACAACCTACACTAAAGCCATCAAACACTTTAAATGGTGTCAAGCTATGACTACTGAATTCCTTGCCCTTCAAAAGCAGGGAACATGGATTCTAGTCCAACCGCCTCCTGACTCATCGGTTATAGGCTGCAAGTGGACTTATCGAACCAAACTCCATGCAGATGGCTCAGTGGCCAAACACAAAGCAAGGCTCGTTGCTCAGGGTAGTCATCAAGAATACGGTCTTAATTATATAGAGACATTCAGCCTGGTTGCTAAGCTTCCTACAATACGCATTCTTCTTGCACTTGCTCTTCACAATGAATGGCCTGTACAATAGCTTGACATGGCCAATGCCTTTCTCCATGGAACTCTCTCGGAAATCATCTACATGGCCCAACCAAAAGGATTTGAAGACTCCTCTCATCCAGATTATGTGTGTCATCTTCACAAAGCCATATATGGGTTAAAACAAGCTCCACGATAGTGGTACAACACATTCACGTCATACCTGGTGTCGCTAGGTTTCTCGCATAGTAGTTATGATCCCTCTCATCTCATTTTTAAACAATTGAAGGTTCAAATCTTTCTACTTATGTATGTTGATGACATACTTATAACTGGTAACGATCAAAATGCCATAACCAAAAGTATGGGTCAACTCAACGATAACTTATCCATGAAACATCTTGGAGTAGCAAATAACCTCCTTGACATCAAGATTGATCACAACACTTCACAGTATTCTCTATCTCAACGGTATTATGCGTACCACATTCTTCAGCAATCGCACATGACACAATATAAACCTCTAGCAAATCCTACGTGCACCAAACTTCCTTCGGTCTTCCCAGCTGAACCTATGCTAGTCGATCCAAACCTCTACAGAAGAATCACAGGCTCTCTACAATATCTGACGCTCACCCGTCCTGATATAGCCTACAGCGTCAACTTATTATCTCAACACATGCATGATCCTCTTCCACAATACATATACCTCCTCAAATTAATGTCTTCTATGCTACATTAAAGGTACCCTTGATTATGGTTTACCTATCACAAAAACTAATTTAGCTCTTAAATCTTTTTCAAACGTAGACTATGCTAGCGATCCAACTTCTAAAAAATCAACATCCGGCTACTGCTCCTTTCTGGGAAACACCCTCATATCATGGACAGTTAAAAAATAGCATACAGTTGCCAGATCTTCAACGGAATCTGAATATCGAGCACTTGTCGCACTCACCTCGGACATCATTTGGCTTCACCGACTTCTCACAGAATTTGGTGTGCTGCAAGACTACCCAACTGAAATGTACTGTGATAATACTTCGGCAATAGCTCTAGCATATAACCTGGTCTTTTATGCTCGCACAAAGCACATTGAAATCGATCAAAAGTTCATTCAGGATCACATACAAAAACACAACATTTGTCTGCTTCCTATCAACACGATTGATCAAGTGGCTGGTATCTTCACCAAATCTCTATCTACTCCTCGGTTCCACCAACTTTGTCTCAAACTGACAGTCATCCAGGACCCATCAGTTTGTCGGGGCGTATTAGTGAATAATAACAATTAACACCTGTATTATTATTACTTATGTTCTGCTCTTGTAATTATGTGCTGAGGTGGCATTAGCTGATAGGATCTCTTGTATAAAGGCCACGCTCCTACCTCTATATATATGGGGGCTTCCTCTCTGTATAGAGATAGATTAGATTGATCTCTCTATTCTTCTTTCTCTCATTCTGGTATTCTAGATTCTGTTCTTGATCCTATTCTTCCACACAATCAAAGCTCTATGATCTTAATGCTCAAAAGTAAAATCAAAACAAAAAAGTTGTGTCCTTATGCTTGCCCTCTAACCCCTTTATTTATAGATGGGAGAAGAGGCAAGATTATACAAAAAAATTACATTAAAATATAAATATATTAATGATATAATATGAATTAATAAAATCTTGGCATAGAAAAAAAGATAAGCTAATTATAACTCTTTCATTACATGAGATCCGCATTAAAATTTTCCAAATATAAGATAAGCATACATAAAGCCACTAATGTTTTGTTTAATCTGATTGACTCGTGGGATCAAGCTCAACATAGTCAAGCTCTAAAATCCCCAAACGCAGAGCCACATTAGTCAAGAACTCACCAAAGTTCATCAAATATCTTTTCCTAAAATAAAATTATCATTTTAATGCAATTTCCAAATATAAACATTGCAAATCCTAAATCAACATTCATTAAAAATAATTAATTTCAATTAGTAATGAAATTGCCTTTTTACATAATTTTTTTTTTTAATTTTTATGGATCACATCAACATGCTTTAAATTCTTTTTCTTTTTCACAAGCAATAGAATAAAGATCTGAAGATATCATTTTTGAGAGATTATGCATATATGATAAAGTTTATATTTAAAAAACCATATATTTATGTTAAATGTTTAATATTTATTTTTTTATTTTTAATAAAAAATTATACATTTGATAAGAATTGGAGCTAAATTAAGAAATAGTTACACATTTTTATATATAATAATATATTAAAATATATTAATTAAGATTTTATTTGAGATAATTTTCTTATTATTTCTTAAAGTAGCTTTCTAATACAAAAATTTTCAAACTTAAAAATATTTATACTAAAAAATTATTTTAAAAAACAATAAAAAAATCGTCCCAAACGAAACTTAAATTTCTCAATTCATGATCTCCTGCTTTAAAAATTATGATTTTTGAATAACGACATTCTCATTGAATACTCAAGATTGGATTTTATAATTATTGAATTTATTTAATATATATATATATATATATATGAATGAATAAAAGTTATAATATTATATTTAATGAAAATAAATTCTATAATTTTGAGATGTCTCTGGATCAGAATATTCCAAGCTGAACTATCGATCAAATCGATCTCCATTCTTCTTCTGCTTTGCCAACTTTGATAATCATCCCGACAGGACTTGTTTGTCGACCATGTGTACAGCTGTAGTGCAAGGCTAACACACGGCTAAGAAAATCAAAAATGCAAAAAATTATAACAATAAGATTAAACTTTATTATACAAAATTTAAAAATAAATTAGGAAAAAAGGTAGGGGGAGGAGTGAACGAAAGGTGAAGACTGAAGAGGAATAAAATACCTTATGTGGGAAAGAGTGGGTTCGGCGAAGAGAATCCAAGTTCATCCAAGCGCTCCAGACAAAGCAAGCTTCAGAAATCAGAGAAAAAGAAAGGCTGAATCGTCAGAACTCAGAAGGATATAGATGTGTGAGGGCGCGCAAAGCAGAAGCAAGCATCAGGCCTTAATTTCCTCTTATTCTCTCGTGTATGTATTCTTCCTCTCGACCTTTCTCTCAGAACAGAAGAGAGAATCTATAGTAATTTAATAATGACATTGCTAGCTGCAGCTAGCTTGGCTATGGTTTTGTGAAGGATGCCTATTCTTACTCAACGTGTCATTTGGCTACAAATTAAGGAATATATATATACACGGTGAGTGAAAAGGCCATGCATAGGGGCTATAAATCTTACTATAATACATCCATAGTTTGAGCTCTTTCTTTCTGTCATTAGCTCTTCCTTCTTGGTCAGGCCTCTATATGGACGAGCTCCTGTACTTCTTCTTTCTGTATGGTTTATTAGAGCGGAGATGAGTTTAATGGAGTGGAGTGAATAAGTGTTGATATTTAATTTGTTGAGATAGGAAGGAGAAGGAGATTTGAATATCAGAATAGAGAAGATGTATGCAGGTGAAAAGCTGGCTTGTGCCTGGCTCCCTGTATGCCACACATATGGTTCATTCTCTTAAAGATTAGCTATTGTGGGTGGCGTCCATGGAGTCAAGCATGCCTCTCTCTCCCTCTCTCTCTCTCCCTCTCTCTCTCTCTCTCTCTCTATGTATATTAAGCGTTACTAAGTAGTTTGAAGCTGGAGAGAAGGTATTTGTGCCTTATGCTGGCTTGCAAGGAGTCAAAAATATCCTTCCTTTCATCTTCGACTGGTTTTTTATGCTCTGTGATGAACTTGGGCACTTGATCATTCATTTATATTCTTTATATACAAATTTTGACTTCTATTTTTTTTTTTTTAAGAATGATTATAAATTATCGTAAGTCATATATTTTTTAAAGTATATTGTTCCACTTTTTATTTCAAGTCTGGATTTTTTTTTTCAAAATTATTACTATTTTTGTAGCTAAAAAAACTTAATGATTAAAAGACTTATTTTAAGAAAATTTGATTAGATGATCCCACCATCTATTGCTATACCTTTTAAAAAAAAGTGTGATTATAATAAAGATGAAATTCAACAGAAGATTTAATTCACATTTTAAAGAAATAAATTAATAAAAATTGAGGTTTTATGAGATTTTCAAGTTCTTTGTTATTATAATACAAGTTTATTATAGTTGATTACTTTGATTTGTTGGATATTCATCAATCATTTAAAATTTTCAGTTGTTTTTTTTTTTTTTTTGCAGAGATCGTACAGGAAATTTAAGTTTCGTTTGGGACGGCTTTCTTACTGCTTCTTAAAATAATTTTATAGTATAAAATTTTTAAATTTTATATTAAAAAATTACTTTAAAAAACAACAAGAAAGCCGTCCCAATGAGCCTTAATATTACGGATAGCTGGAAATCATAAATTTGCCATTTTAGCATTCAATTTGGTTTTTGCCATAATGTATTCAATGCAATTATAGTCAATAGAGTTATAATTTTATTGCGGATATTTAGGTGGTTTGGCAGCGATTTTTTCTGTTTTATTTTTTGATGGCAATCACATATTTATTTGGCAACTATTTTTTAGTGGCTTTTAAAAAATTTAATGCTAGCAAATTATTATTTTCTACAGTAATATTCTAAAAAGATTTTTTTCTCCGCAACAGATTTTTAGGCTTCGTTTGAGACCGTTTTTTTTTATAACTTTTTAAATCAACTTTTTATTATAATTTTTTGTACTAAAAAGCTGCTTTATAAAGTATTAATAAAGCCTCTCCAAACGAAGCCTTATTTGAATTAGAAATTTTTGTGCTAGAAAATTGCTTTAGAAAATAATAAAAAAATTGTCTCAAATGAAGCCTTAATTTAATTATTCACCCTTTCTTTCCATTTTTTTTTAATTGTTGCCGAGATTAAAAATTTTAGCATAATATTTTTTACTCTTTTTTTTTGTTATAATATTTAGTACATGTTTTTATATTATTTTAGAGAGGAGATATGTCTGTAGGAAACATATAGATTTCATGCTATATATTTATGAGAAAATCCAAGCTCTATTTGTATCCCTTTAGATCCTCTAAAAGTTTCTGACATCTTATATTTGCAAAACTTAACTCTGAATTTCAGACATTATAGTAATATTTCTCACAAATACAGGCAAAAATCTCAAAAAAAATTATATGAAATATTATTTAAAGTGTAGCATATGATAATGTTATTCAGATAATAATATTAATTATACCGATATTGTGTTATTATTAAATGTCAATTACAATTTATATAATTCAATACTATCTGATTTTTTAAAAAAATTGAATTACAAAAAAATATATTTTTATCATTTTTGGTCATTTATTTTAGATGTTAGAGTTTAGATAGTATTATATCTAGATGTCGGTAAAGTTGGCCGACATGTAGATATGATCAAAATAAAACAAAATATTATTTTAAAATTTATTATTTGAAAAAATCAGTCAAAAAAATACCTAACATTACCTGCTCCTTTTTTTTTAAGTGATAACTGTTTTTCTAAATTTATAATCTGGAAAGTGATGTGTTATATATTGTTTATCTTGTTACATGTTGATAGTTTGTTTGTGCTTTCTTTTAATATAGCTTGACGTTTTAGTATTGTACGAAAACCTAACACATATAGATCAAAAGGAGAATTGCAAGCAATATCGACATGAAGAAAATCCTAAAAGAAGATTACATGCATGATCTGATCTAATTAAAATGATTTCACTATAGTGTATCATTGATTATAAATGATGTTTTTCTCTATAATTGAAATTGGTGTTGATATAATATAATATATATAAACTTTATATAATGGATTCTGTGTCGAAACTTGGAAGAGCTTTGTGGCATGGGCATCAGTAGTAATAACCAAGAGAAAATAGTTGGGTCATCGTGGTTGAGAGATTATTATCGAGCAATGATTGCTCGGAATCAAAATCAAGCGAATATGGTTGGAGGACCTTAGTCGGTAGATGGTGGTCGAAGTTCCGTAGTTGGGCAACAATTGCTAGGAGATTGTAATTGGGAGATGGAGGTCAGAGGATCATATTCAAGCAAGGGGTAGATGGAGGATTGCAGTAGGATAATAATGATCCAATGATGACAGTTGGCACTTGGCACTGATTAGATGATGATAATGGGGAGCTAGTTTGATGGCAATGGCCGTGTGGTGATCCGATAGAGCTCTCAGATTGCTGAATCCTATGAGCTTTTTTGAATTTCAAGCAAATGGTCCAAGCCCTTTTTAATATTGAGAGTGATGATCTATTTATAAATTTTAAGACTCGCATGTGCCATAAAAATAGCTAAATTTCATATCCTCCATAAAACAACTTGTATCAATTCTTTTGATTATATACTATTCTTTTGACATTTAAGTACTTTAATAATATTAGAATTAAAAATCTTTGGCTAATTAAATTTTTTGCTCTAAAGCTCAAATTTAACTATAGGCATTCAAGATTGGGAGATCATTTTTTCTTAAAATTACTATTTTAAAATTTTCATATATATTTAAAGTATTCCATATGGCTCTTTCAGACTCGAATCGATTCACTCTTGGATTCGATGGGTTCATCTTTTTTAGATATTTAATTTGATTGTAAGCTTGCTAAAATTGGGGTTCATATGGTCCCAAATTTGATTAGGAAATTTTCCAATTCAAATATGTATCAAGTCTCCTGCCTGCCTGGATTCATTTTTTATGTTGTATCAAATATTAATTTTATCTTGGTCAAAATTTGATTATAATATCTTGACTCAAACTTTCTCTAGCTATAGATCCAAGTCATTTACATAATAAAATATTTTGATTAAAATATCTTATTAATATTATAAATCTCTCTATCTTTAATGCTATTGGTAAAGGATGTTGCATGAATTGTCAGACTATATATATATATATATATATATATATATATATTTTTTTTTTTTTTTTTTTTTTTTCTCTTTTCTTTTTTTTTTTGTGGGGGGGGGAGGAATTTGGGCAAGGCCCGTAAATTAATAAACAAAAGTACAAGTGAGAAATGAAAAAGGAAAAAGCTCCACCAAAAAGAGAGCTATCTCAACAAGGCCAAAATCATTTAACACCTACAAAAAGAAAATTAAACGAAACGTAGGAGAAAAGCTCTGAAGAATTAGTCAGGTAAGCATGCACGAAGAAATTCCCTAGGTTGCCATACGACCATCCAAAGGGAAGGCCTAGAGAGGGCCAACATCATGGTCCTGAATCAACATAAACCAAAAGCAGCCCTCCAGGCGGTATCGAAAAAATTAGCTTCATGTAGACAGGCCCCGAAAATTACAGCATATCCAACAAGTCATGCCCCTTCTTCCATTTGCAAACTTTGGAGAAAACAGCTCTCTTAATTTTAAAAATTACAGCGGTACTAATCATAGATCCATTGAATCGCCTGTCATTTATTTCCCTCCAAGCAAAGTAGACAGTGCAGCAAGTAATAAGGAGAAAAAAATTCTTATTTACCGTGGGAGTGTCAGGTGAATCTTGTATCCAGATCAAAAGTTGGGTAAGTCTAAGAAGCAGAGCGCTAGAACCGGGGATGAGTTCAGCAAGAATAGAGAATGTATAGGAACATTCAAAAAACAAGTGACTAATAGTCTCATTGCAAGTGTGGTACAAGTAACACATAGTATCAGTATATATTTTTCATTATATACATATTTCTATGATTTCAATGCATGCATTACAGTTTTACAGTACAGATATGCATTACAGTGCAGCAAGTAATACGGAGAAAAAAATTCTTATTTACCGTGGGAGTGTCAGGTGAATCTTGTATCCAGACCAGAAGTTGGGTAATAGTAGGTCTAAGAAGCAGAGCGCTAGAACCGGGGATGAGTTCAGCAAGAATAGAGAATGTATAGGAACATTCAAAAAACAAGTGACTAACAGTCTCATTGCAAGTGTGGCACAAATAGCACATAGTATCAGTATATATATGTCATTATATACATATTTCTATGATTTCAATGCATGCATTACAGTATTACAGTACATATATGCATTACAGTGCAGCAAGTAATAAGGAGAAAAAAATTCTTATTTACCGTGGGAGTGTCAGGTGAATCTTGTATCTAGATCAGAAGTTGGGTAATAGTAGGTCTAAGAAGCAGAGCCCTAGAATTGGGGATGAGTTCAGCAAGAATAGAGAATGTACATAAACATTCAAAAAACAAGTGACTAACAGTCTCATTACAAGTGTGGCACAAGTGGCATATAGTATATATATATTTTTTTCATTATATATATATATTTCTATGATTTCAATGCATGCATTACAGTATTATTCAAATAATAATATTAAATAAATATTATATTTACATATAAATTATAATATATTAATTAGGTATTATGTTAGTTTTATAATGTTATTTAAAAAAATCAATAATTAGGTATTATGTTAGTTTTATAATGTTATTTAAAAAAATCAATGATAATTTCTATTGATTTTTGTCATTTATTTTAGAGGTTAGATATTGTGATATCTAAGGCCATGGGTGTCAATTTCGGCTCACGGGTCGGGTTCGTGTCGAACCCGGAATGACCCGCGTTCAAACGGGTCGACCCTAACCCGACCCGGGTAGGAAAACGGGTCGGAAATCCAAACCCGAACCCGACCCGGCAGGTTGCCGGGTTGACCCGACCCGACACGGGAAGGCAGGGCGAAGGCGAGCGGCGGAGCGGGCTGGCTGCAGCGGGCGAGCGGACGCCAGCAGGTGTGCACGGGGCGGAGCGCGGACACGCGGGCAACCGCGCGGGCGAGCTGGCAACAGCGCTGCCGAGCGAGCAGCCGCGGGCGCGCGGGCAGCGAGCGTGGGCGCGCGTGCAGGGGGCATCAATGGCACGGGCACACGGGCAGCGGGGGCGCGCGGGCAACGAGCAGCGGGCGCGGGCAGCGGGCGCGGGAAATTTCGGAATTAAGGTTTTTTTAAAATTAAACGGGTTATCGGGTTGACCCAGCAACCCGCCGGGTCAACCCGAACCCGACCCGTTTTTCAAACGGGTCTATTTTTGCAACCCGAAAAACGGGTCGGGTCAAACTCGAAAATTTCGGGTCAGATTCGAGTCGGATTTTCGTGCCGTGTCAAAATTTAACACCCCTATCTAAGGCTTCATTTGGAACTGCTTTCTTTATATTTCTTAAAGTTATTTTTTTATACTAAAAAACTGCTTTAAAAATCATTACGGAAGTCCTCATAAAGGAACCCTAAATGTCCATAAATTACTTTTTACTACAGCAACCCGAGTCAGCCTTAGTACTAGCATTTCAAAGGAAAAAGGCAGAACTTTACATGCTAAAGGAAACTTGACTGCAAGCAAATTAAGCACGAAAACGATATCACAATCTTCTGAGAGATTTCTTACAAGCTCTGTTTACGTTGTAATTTTGGGCCCAGGTTTTGTGTGCTGGTCAGATAGCTCGAGCTGCACCTAAATGGCAACAGTATGGTCCATTTAGCATGTACTGGGAATCTTTTCCTCTCGGTACTGGAGCCTCATAATACTTTGGAAAGTACTTCAAATAGATCGAGGCATATTTTGGTATGTTCTGATAAAATCATGTGAAGCATGGGGGCAGCTGAGATCAATTATAACTCCATTGAGGTTATTCACAGATTTACTGACAGCTCCAGCTTTCCGTAAACTAAGAGCTTAGCGGTCCAGAAAAACATAGAAGGGTATTCTTTTCAGGAATCGTATGATCAGCTCCATGTGACTTTCTTTCTGCTAGCATTTAATCCATTGGTCGCATGAGAATGCAATTTCAGATGAAAATTTTTGTAACAAACTTGCAGACCATGATCAGAATGAAGTCATCCAACCAGTAAACAGTGGATGGCTAGAGCAATAACATTTACAAATCAATAAGCAAAAATTGATCATTTACATTCTTTGGAGTCATAGATGCTATTTGGATTTCATTTTTTAGCATCTACATAATCCTATTGCCTCAACATGCAATGAGAAAAGTCCAAATAAATGTTGGAAAGAATAAAGGGATTGCTACTCAACATCAACTTCACAAACATTTATCTAAATTTTGGTTGATTTAGATCATTCTCGATCCCTGATCGCGGTGAAAGTCATTGAGGCATTAGATGTAGTGGATGAAGATGATGCAGTGAGTTCGATAGGCTTCTTCCTCCCAAACTTCATTTGAGTGAAGTCTGTAATAAGACCGGGTGTAGTGATCTTGATCGACTCGACATCTTTGACGCCCGTCAGCATATTGGAAACAGTGGACATGGAGGGTCGGAGCCCTGCCTCATCTTGGGTGCACATAAGGCCAATTTTCAAAAATCTGCATGCCTCCTCGGTGTCCAGGTCATCGGACACTGTTGCATCTATAATCCTTTCAAGCTTTCCTTTCTCATAAAGTGCCCATGTCTGCAAAATGAGAACCGCATCAATAACATCTGGGTACTGTAGAAGTGTTTCTATGCTCCAGCGGCTCACAAACAAGCAATCAGAAAAGAGTTTTTTTGAAAAGAAAGTCATCGAATAAGTAAAAAAATAATACAATAGCAGGTAGAATTTTTAGTAGACCAGATGCTTCCATATACAAATTTTGCTAGTATTTAGTGAAGAAAAAAATTAGAAAAGAAATTAATCATTATAACACCTTTAAGCATTACACACTAATTGTAATGAATTCGTATTAAGGTGAAGATATGCATTTCTGCAAAACAATGTTAAACAAACCATGAATCAGATAGGCTGTAACTATGTTTCGAGTTTGTTTCTTTAAAGCAAAAGAAGAAAAAAAATTATTCCAACGAAAGTGAAAAAATAAGAAAGAATACCCCAAAGAAAACAAAGCTAAACCAGAGGACAAAGTTCACAATAAGCAAGACAAAACAGTAGAGAAGCTCTAGAATAACATCAAGACCAATCCTTCTCAACAACAAACTCCAGAGAAGTCCACCAAACATAAAGCATAGATGAATATGTGGATCAGTAAAGAATCAACTTCAAACATGCTCAAAACCAGCCAACGAACAATAACAGCCAAATCCAAAACACCCAACTCAGAGCCAATGCCCATCAGCCATCTGGACTCCAGCAACTCAAATACTATCGGAAGCAAGAGAACAGGGGCACCAATAGAAGCCAAATTTCAGGAATCCGACCAAACCCAAGGTTCCACCAAAATCTCAGAATAATCCTTCAATGAGAAATAAGGATCACACGTCAATGAGAAATATGTTTCAAGTTCATTACAGAGTTACAATGTTACTATGTCCCTCCTTCCAACACCTTACCACCCTGTGGTAATAGAGAATTGAATTTTAGCTTTGCAGCATTTACAGAAAGGATATTGAATATTGTAAGAAAGAAAACATCAAACTAGAATAGCTACAGCATTTAAAACAACAATCGAATATGTCAGATATACATTGAATTTTATTCTGTTTAGTGTGTATTTTTTTATATAGCTAACATACCCTCTCATGCTTTTTCTGATGCAACATTCTCATTTACTAAAGACTTTCAAAGTCTCCATGAAGATATAAGAAAGTAAATTACTTTTAGTAATGAAAAGTATGCTTACAAGGCAAACTATAATCGTTTAACATGAGCATATAAAGAAGGTGATTATATTTTGATTCACATTCTCCCTAAGTGTTATCAAACTACAAAATACAAGAAATTATATTCAAAGGCCTATAGTCCTTTTAAAATTCTTCAAAAAATATATTAAGTCACAGTTACGTAAGCATGAGACTTTTTGGCAGTACCAGTGAACCAAATGGCCGCTAGAGGGAATCTGGTACGGAGGACTCGTAATATCTCTATAGATCCGGCAAAAGCGAAAGACCCGGCCGCCCCACCCAGGGCTCGAGGGTGAGCCATACGAGAGTGAGTCGAATCAGTTGTCGTTGGAAGCAGTGGCTATAGGAAATTTTTCAACCCGTGACTCATCTTTCAAGCCGGTTGATGGCAATTCAAAAGAGACGATCAGGGAGTAGGCCTCCCATTCTATCATTGATTCTTTCTAACAGTCCAGAGGTTAGTCTTTTCGACTGACGGCTTCATGGTCCGAGTCAGGCAAAGAAGAAGAAGAGCTTCATTTCATGCCACTCATAGGCCGAGAAGCGGATCGGGCACTCTCACATAATCACCCTCGGGTCACTCCCTAAAGCACTTATCATTGGCTTTAGCACAGGATTCCTTGCACTACAATTTCTATCTCACACTTAATGGAAGAGAGGAGAGAAGCAATGCCAATAGTAGAACTGCAATGTCAAACTGTATAAGCTTACCTTAGTGCTGAAAAAGAGATAGCTGACAGAAAGAAAGCAATTGGATCATTCTCGGGCATAGCTGTTCAAGAAACGTGGCATGGGACATCTGTCGGCGGTGGAAGTCTAACATCCGAGCGAGAGGTCAGACCAATCCCATTCATCCTGGTCCGATCTGAACAGATCTTGTTGAATAAATTGATCCACTGTTGTATTGGATGCCTTACTTCTTAATGATTTTTTTCCTACTCGGACCCGCCGTACTTCCTTTGACTACTCCTTTTCAACCACATAATAAGTATCATGTAGAGCAATGTCTAGCCCAGAATTTGCTAGAACTATTCCAGTGAGCCCTCCTATGGTGAACAAAAAGATGGACCCTATAGCAAATAACATGGGTGTTTTGTATTGTATCGAACCTCCCCACATGGTAGCAATCCAACTAAAGATTTTGATTCCAGTGGGGACAGCTATGCTTACCGCCTTGATTTGCCTGCTGATATGCTCATTCATCCAATTATTAATATTGAAGATATTCTATTAAAATAAAATGTATCAATTACAGATAAGTGAGAACGCCCATATACGAAAAATATCAAATATAGTTGAAAAGAACCCCACAAGACAAACCCTGGGAAAACCGAAGATCAAATTATAAAATCATATGCCAAAATAGAAATATTAGTAGAAACCACACCACGTCAAAAGACACCGGCAACAAAAACAAGAAATGAGCACACATGAGCCAGCAAATACCTGATTCCAAAGAATGAATCAAGGACTTACATCAAGAAGTGAAGTATGCAAATCAAGGTGTAGTATCTGTCATCGTGCTTTAGAAGAAAACAAAACACAAAGAGAACCAGCAATGATTGAGAAACCAGTCATCTCAAAAAAAAGCGAGATAATTCCGATGCAATGTCACAATATATGATGCTAAAGCAATTCCACCACACAACGAATCAGAACACAGAATCCAGAACAACACTTCGATGAAGAAAAAAAAAACACAGCTCTTGGTAGTGCCAAAAGAACTCCTCACAGCAGCCAAAACCTAGCATCAGCAAAACCAAGCTAGTTGAAGGAAGCAATTAAACAAAAAATTCAACCACCAAAGAAATCATTACTTCAACAACATAACAGAACATAAAAAACAATCTAAGTGAACCTGAAAACCACGTCCTTAACGAACCAGTAACAAGACAAAAATATCTCAAGCAAATACCCAATAGCATGAGAATAAAGCCATTGATCTAACAGAGTAGTAGTACCAGAATAGTCCAACTCAGGGGTCCTCTTCCAAGTTTTTGTCTTAACCATGATCTGATACTTGATGTTGTTTAGGAAAGCATTAGAATTATTGGGTGGATTCTCATGAGATCTTGCATTTCTCTTTATCCAAATGCTGTAGATGGGTATGCAAAGAATTTCATAATATAATTGTAGCCTGAAATGAAAATAAATGTAGCTGAAGATTTGCAAGAGAAGAAGGCTAAGAAGGAAGTGATTATCCAGGGGAAGGCACTCTCTAATTATATCAAGGAATAAAGTGCGCTTAAAAAATAAATGTTCATGCTTCTTAGTGGTCTCTTTGCTGAGTAAGCAAGTAGAAGGATAGTAAAGACCTCTAATGATGAGGTTAGTTGCAGTTTTGAGTCTACTGAGACAATATTGCTAGGTGAAGATGCAGAATCTAAGAGAGTATTATCCCTTATGCCAAATGTGGGGTGCCCAATCAACATTACGAACATCCTGCCAAGGGATAAGGAGAAGAATTTACCATTATCCCAGAATATAGAGACATCCCAACGAGGAGAGGGGAATGGCTTTCATGCAACCATATATTTTTAAGAATGTATTGATCAAAGCAAGAATGTTCCAAGAATCATTGTCAAAGATGCATTAAGATCAAAGTAAGGTGATAAACCTTAAAACCCAACATTTTTAACAGACTTTTATCATTAATCAGGGAAAAGCGATTGCCCTTGCCTACAACTTTAATCAAGGCCGAATGCCAATAGCAGTATAAGTAAGAATTTCCAAATATGAGAGCAGGGAGGTTTTATCCATATGGTGGTGAAACAATCCCTCCACCATTTGTATTAGGGGCTGTTGTTGTGAATGCCATTCCAGACAAGCTTCATTTTACTATTGGTGTTCGAGATAGATAGAAAGGAGTTCTCAACCTACCTTTCTCTTGAGGAAGTGTGGTTTGGGTCTATGAAAGGGATGCAATTTTTTACCAGAAACTTCCCCATCATACAAAATTCGAGGGCAGACACTCTCAAACTTCTTTAAAACTCACTAACAGAGCAATAAATATCTAAATCAGAAAGATAAAATAGCCCATATTGTATTTTTAGCAAGTTTGAATATACCTGCCATGGATTGAAGTTTAGATTTCCACTTTCCACCCAGCTAGTCTGAGATGAGACTGAATCTTGTCAAGTAAACCTTGCCAATCATTCACTATGATTTTGCTCAAAATAAGGTGAAGGCCAAGATAAGCAAGTGGAACATTCAAGAGTTTGAAAATGATCACTTGGGGTACAGTGATTGGATCAAGAATAGATCTTGCAAAGCAAAGAACACTTCTTTCAAAATTAACAGCAAGCACAACCAAATGTGATTTTGATTTAGGCAAAGAATAAATACTATGACGTATTTTTTGTAAAGGCATGACCAAATACGAGCAGATCACCAGCATAAATAAGATGAGAGAGGTAAATCAACCCAATTTAAATAGGCATAAATAAGTACTTGGGAATGTGATTACCAAGAACGCACAAGAAGCATCCAAAACAAAAGCAAGAGGCATGAGGAATACAGGTAACCATATACTCATTGATTGGGGCAAAATTACAATGAAGGTCATCATTAATAACAAATAAATGAACATTCACAGCATAAGTTTAAATCTGTGAAATGAATCTACGAGAAATTGCTTTGGAAGCAAGTCTATTGAGAAGAAATTCCTAATTGAAATTATCATAAGTTTCCTTTATATCAACCATAGAGTCAGAATAAAACCCCGCTTTTTATTAGTATAGATTTTTTTAGAAATCACCATATTCTTAATGTAAGCAAGATGGTCAAGATGAATAAAGATAGGAAGAACCACTTCAAACATGGCAAGTAGTTTAGTAATGAATTTGTAGAAAGTGTTTGATAACGAAAAGGGTCAAATATAAAATAAAAAAATATCAGTCATGGGATGATTTATGAATTAAAACAATAGGAGTAGATTGTGATATGTTAGGCATCTTGTAGATTTTGAAGAAGTGATTAATGGCTGAGATAATTTAATTGTTAATCATATCCCAAGCAACATTTTAGAATTCAAAAGTGAAACCATCTAGCCAAAGAGGATGCATTCTTGGCAAAGGATATTTTTATCACTCAGTGGGGATAGAGTAGCACCAACTAGACAACTAAAATTAACAATCAAATTATCCCAATTTTATAAACTAGAGAAGAAGTTTACAATAGTATCTGATTTGTCGTTAGTAGTGAAGCAAATTTTAGTTGTAGAGGAGATTTCCTTTATGAAGTTTTGGTTTTTCTTCCTTATCTTTGTTCATCTTAAAAGTTCGATAAGGATGTTAAGCCTAAGTGAACTGTCCCTAGGCACACTAATATGGAAGTAATACCATCATTTAATGCGAAATCTAATAAACTTTTCAAAAGTTACAATAACGGTGATGACAATTTAATCAACACAACGTAATATCAACCATAGATTTTAACCAAGCAATTATCACAGAAATAAATCTATCATGCAAACTTAACAAATTAAAAAGTGCAGAAAAGTAAATTGCAGAAAAATAAAAAATCAAAAAGAACACACAAGAATTTTATAGTAGTTTGGTCAAACAATGACTTACGTCCACTCCCCGAAGTCCTCTTCTCCAGGTATTGCACTAAACCTTTAGTGACTCTCCTTTAGCCCCCACAGCTAGGCGGAGAAGCCCTTACAAAATCTCTTCCACCAAACCGGTGCGCAGAGGACCTAGAATCCTTTTTCACCCTCCTGGTGAAGGAAAAGAACCTGAAATTCTTTTTCACCCTCCTGGTGAAGACAAAGAACCTGGAATCCTTTTTCACCCTACTAGTGAAAGCAGAGAACCTTAGAATGACTTTCACCTTCCCCAGTGCGGCGGAGTAGGCGGGTCCTTTAGTACCAAAGAGATCTTCCCAAAGCTTCCCTCAAGACAAACCTTGACACATGGAGGAACTCAGGTGCAAGTTCACCAGAGCAACCGTGTGAAAATCCCTCACACTCCCTTGAAACCCACAATGATCTTCTCCCTTTCTCATAAACTCCACATTTTCTCTCTCAAGCTCTAGGCTCTCTCTTCAAGCTTTCTTCAGAAAAAACAACTCAGTGAATGGCAAAAAGAGTCTTACAAAGTTTTATGAGAAAGCTTAAATAGAGGGCTTAAAAAAACCCTAAAACTCAATTCTGTCATCTCTGATCGTACAGTACGATCCCGAATCATACAGTACGATTAGTTCAAAATATCCCTGTTAGTACTGTACGAATTGTACAGCATTGTACGATCAGTTCAACTGATTGTGCTGATCATCCAATACGATAAATTATCATCCCATATAAGGATCTGGTTGTATAGTACGATTAGCTCCAATCGTCAAGTACGATCTGATTGGACAAATTAACCAAAATTATTTCCCTAATTATAGGGTTAATTTAGACAAGATTTGATTATATCATACAGTACGATACCTATTAGACGGTACAATTAGTACATAAATTGTATTTCAAAATATTGTCTAAATTATTATTGACGGCTAAGATCATGATTTTAACTGATCGTCCAGTATGATTAGTTCAAATAGTTTTAATTACACAATTAGCCGTTGTAATGATTTTTTGAATAGCTGATCGTACAGTACGATTAGCTCAGAAAACTACACTTCTAATTTTCTCGTTATTTCACTCCCATGAGTGTGTGTGCATGGTCACCAGGCTAGCATACACTCTTACAGAACTTGACTCAAGAAATCAAAAAATAAATAAATTATAGACTCTTTCAGCATATCCTATTCTACCCAATCTTGAGCCCTAAATCTTCATTGAATGGTGTATGATGTACCTGAAATGTTAGTACACACAAAAGTAAATATGCACTACAAATACTATGAGACATAAAGATGTAATCAGTAATATTTGTTATCATCAAAATCATAAACTCGGGAGCACGAGTTGCAACACATCTTACCTTAATCCTTTGGTCAATTTCTTGGTTTCTTTTTTTTTTAATCTTATTGCAATTTAAATTGATAACTCTCGCATTATTAGAAAACTGATACACTAAGGGGGCCCACCTTGTGGGGCCCAGAGGAGCTATTATTCATTATGTATGGAGGAGGAATCAAGAGAAGCTGTTTAGGAAGGTTCCTAATCAAGAGGGAGTTGTTTAGGAAAGTTCTTAATTAAGGAAAGTTATTTAGGAAGGTTCCTAATCAAAGGGGAGTTGTTTAGAAAAATTTTCTAATTATGTTTATGCTATTTAGGAAGTGTTTAATTACTTATGAAGGTTTCCTAAAATATATTTAATTGTTTAAGAAGGCTTCTTAAATCATGTTTAATTGTTTAGGAAGGTTTTCTAAATCATGTTTAATTATTTAGAAATGTTTCCTAAATTATGTTTAAGTTGATTATGAAGATTCTATTTATTTAAAAAGGTTTCCTAAATTATGTTTATGCTGATTAAGAAGGTTCTAATTGTATTATTGTGTTCTAGAGCTATTTAAGGGGGAGTTTGTGTATGGTTTAGGGAAGAATATTGCTGAATTTATTTTCCTAGTAGTTATTGTGAGTTTCTAACGGCGTCTAGGATTTTTGGGAGAGTTGATCTACCTCTCGAATTATAGATCACATGTATCTTGTGTTCTCTTATTGAAGTTTTCATAAAAAAAATCAGCCCTATCTTTGTGTTCCTATGTTGTTTTTCTCTTTTATTTGTTGTTTTTACTTCTGAGGCGTATCAGAAATACCTTTCGAATTCTCTTCAGAACAAAAACTCTTTGATTTAGAGTCCTTCAATTGTACCATATTTCAAAATATAAAGATTATAGGAAATGTTGTGCATAACAGCATACTATTAATCTCATTGATGATATATTTGATGTTGGAGCTATGGATCTTCCCAGCACTAGTGTCTCACATATATGGAACGATAATCCTATTGATTCATCCAACAAGGCCAAATTAGACGAAGTTCTCACAAATCCAGCTTGACTTGATCATTTTCTTTTCCTACACTAAACTTCTTCCCCCGCTATCATCTGATCACTCACTCATCTCCTGCTACATGTGCTTACTTCTGCTAACCTCTTTAGCATATATTTCAATTTAAAACTATTAGAAACTTCATAATCAATTTAACTCCCTCTGTACAGATTTGAAGTGCTTTCATCAAAGGAGCCCAATTACTATGCCTATAAAAGAAGCTTCCTTCAGTCAAAGCAGCTTTCATGTCTTCTAGTTGGAATTTTTCCTCACAATTTTCCAGTTTATAGAGACACTCAAAGATAAACAATCTATGATTTACAACAACTTGAAAGGAAATCCCTTAGACCCAAGCCTGCTTTTGGAAGCTAATCTTGTTCAAAAAGATCTATCTCTTGAGGTGATAGTGAACTGGCTTTCAAATGGGGAAGCACGGTTTATTTAGTAACAGGCAGGAACAGGACATCTCCAAGTTCCCAGCCATAAACAAACTCTCACTTAAAGGTAATTCATTTCGTTTTTTTTTAATTCATTTGATGCTATTATAGGTTTTGTGCATCTTTTGTAACTTACCATTATGATGCTGATGACCACTTTCAGAAAAAATAGATAAAACATGCATGGCTGCTAGTAAAGGTTCTTGATGCTTCTTTTGTATCTTATTTATTAGAGCACCCCGTAACGGGGTAAACAAGAATAACTTCTAGACCTTAAGATACAAATCAAAACCTCAAGATTGAATTTTATTGTCATATGAACTATCGAAAGTACAAATGAGCATTGTCCAGTTCTTCCTGCCACTTTAAGAAGCCAGATATATCAACATAGATCTACTCTAAACTAGAGCCGATAAAAAAATACCTGAAACTTGGAAACTTGAAACTTGCTTGAAATTTAAAAATCTTTTAGATGAAGGGAATTGATTCAAACATATCTGACTTCAGCTTTTAGCTTTGGTTGCTAAATAGAAATCCATTTCAAGTCTGCTTAATGTTTAAGATTGCTTGTTCAAACTCTGACTCAAGCCGTCCCTATATTGATAATTATTTAATACATTTAAAGCATAGTATAAATAAACTATTATTTTATGTATTGACTAGTATTTTATAATGCTTGCAAAAGTGCATGATGGGTTTAGTCCATCCCTCCAAAACTTTGTGTTCATCCTAATTTCAAATCAACTCAAATTTGTTTTGAGGCCAAGTTTGAGTCAAACTAACTCAAACTCAACTCATTATCAAACTTACATCACCCTCATAAAATGCTGGTTCTAACAGGTAGCATGTACATGACACATCATTTTAAAAGCAAGATTGCACTATTTGCTTAAGATGTCATTCATGTCTCTCATATAGTACCAATTATGATGTAATATTTCTTAGAAAAACTAGATGCCAAAATAAATTGAATGATAAAAATCTAAAATGTAATGAGAAACGATCATCAAACTTTTCATCAAGAAAAGGGATGAATTTATGATGAAAATAAGCAGTGGACGCATATACCTTAAGACTTACCCTATCAAGAAGAAATTGTTCTTCATCAGGCAGTCTTGTGTTTGTATGACTTCTGCCACTAACTATTTCCAAAAGAAGAACTCCAAAGCTGTAAATATCTGACTTTCGTGTAACCTGCCCACGGATGGCATACTCAGGTGCCAAGTATCCTCTGATAGAACATTATAAGTACTTCAGTGATGAATAATTAAAAATATCCCTAAGAATACCACCTTTAATATTACTCAACTGCTAGAATTATTGTCAATATTCAGCTTCCCAAAAACATGCAAAAAGTAGGAATGGTCTATTCCTTTTGCAACTTTCAATTGGCATTCATGGTTGTCCATGAACATCACAAGTAATAGACCTAGATGAAAAACCTATTGGACCAGAAATCACCGTAAATAAACAAGCTCGGATCCCCATAAACATGCAAAAAAATTGGGACCAGCAAAATCCTTTGCAAGTTTCAATTGACATTTCATACTTTTCCATGAAGAACATCACATACGATAGACCTAAAGGAAAACCCTATCAGACCAAGAATTGCCGTAAACAACAAAGAAAAAAACTCACGCTGTTCCTGCAACTCTGGTACTGACATGTGTTGCATTTGGTGGCAACAGTTTTGCCAAACCGAAATCTGATATTTTTGGAGTGAAATCCTTGTCAAGAAGAATATTGCTTGCTTTTATATCACGATGAACAATATGGGGCTCAACTTCCTCATGAAGGAATGCAAGACCACGTGCAACACCGATGCAGATTTTACATCTTGTTCTCCAGCTAAGCTGAATGTTGCTGTGGTTTGAACCTACGTGCCAGGAAAAAAAATAAAGCAATCAATCTATGAGACATTGTAAAAACAGAAAACATATTTTTCATGCAACTGTATAGGAATCGTTTTTGGGATTTAAATTACCGAGAAGAGTTTGGGCTAGACTATTGTTCTCAAGATAATTGTAGACAAGTATTCTTGAGTTTCCTTCCATGCATACACCATAGAGCTTAACAAGGTTCTCATGAACTATATCTGAAATTGCCGTAATCTCTGACAAGAATTCCCTTGCTCCTTGTGTTGACTCACTGGAAAGAACCTTTAAAGCTACCTTGGTCCCATTCTTAAGTATTCCCTACACAAACCAATAACAACAATAAAAATGTCTAAAAAATTAATACTTCCATTTTGTCAGATAAGATAGTCACCTTGTAGACTGATCCAAAGCCGCCCTCACCAATTTTATTTCCTGGGAAGAAGTCTTCAGTGGCCACTCTTAATTCCTTGAGAGAAAACAACTTAACATTTCCCGCAGCTGACATATATAAAAGCAGAATGAAATCATTTATTTCCAAAGAATGATTGATATTCTAATAAAGAAACAATTGAATAAATGCAATAGAATCATCAAATTCCACAAAACATAGATTTGAAATGCAGTTCATTTCCTGATGTGCAGCTGGAGATAACATGCTTACCTTCGCCAAGTTGGAGAGTTTGTTCCTCCGATGTACCTTTGGATCGACAAAAGACTAGCCAACAACCCATTAATGTTTAATTGAGTAGCTAAAGACCGCTTCTAAGCCTATAGAATTGCAAAATCGCTATCAATAGATTGAGACCAGCATTTATGAGCACAATTGTTTGACTATGTAATTATAAATAATTAATTTGACAAAGAGTCTTCATGCTAAAATACAAACGGAATCAATGCTAAAAGATACTCAATTGTTCTATGAAAATGAGTGCTAGACATTCATGGTTTCATGATCAGCCGATTACTTTAGTTTTGTACCAAATGATGCGCCCAGAAGCAGTATTATCATAAAGGAATGTTTCTTTGGAATAAAACTTGAAGAAGATTTTTGTTCCATTTGAACGTCTATGCCCTCAATCTACAAATGTGAAACGGTGAGATTTAGAAAATAACTTTGATCTACATCATCAAAGAAGGTAATAAGGTTATGGTGTATTTAAATCAAAAAAAATTTCCTACGATAACCTTTAATTTAAATGATAGAAAAACATGAGCGCAAAATTATGCAGTGAGCTGGGACAAATGCATGCATATTAGAAACAAAGTTATTTTTCTAAACATCCTGCTCATTGCAACCTTTTATGTGCCTGCAATATTATAGGCTACAATTTTGGTCCTATAAGGTTATCCGTTATTATAGCTAGGTTAGCGTACAGTGGCTCAAATGGGTGCAGCTAAGGCTGGGACAAGTGTGATAGCTTGCAATGAGCAGGATGCGATACGTGTGTAGCGTGGCTTATGTTGAGTGGGATGTGTGGCACATATGAGTGGATGTAGAGCAGGATGTGATGGAGTGGGCAATCAAAGTGGGATGCAGTGATGACGGAATGGTTGTAGTGCAGGTAACGAACGTCAAAATGGAAGAGATGGGGCATACAAACTAAGGACAAGAATGATAGTCTGGTAGGGTGGGGATGGAGGTTAGGGAAATCACCCTTACTCTAATATTATGTTCAAGGGAAAAGAACTTGATTAATTTTTAAATAGAATCAATATCAATATATAGGCAAAATAAAAATAATAGAAAATGAGTGAATTACTCAATTAATAGTGAGGATATTCTCAATCAAGAGAACATACAACAACAACATCAAGCCTTTATCCCACTACATAGGGTTGGCTGTATGAATCTTTTTCTCTATTGTGTCTATTAAGAGTCAAATTCTCATTTCAATCTAATAAAAAAATATCATTTCTAATATTTTCTAACAAGTCTTTTTAGATCTATCTATACCTTTCTTAACATAGGTCAAATCTAATACATCTACTCCCCTAACCGAATCATCAGAAGGCCGACATTTTATGTGACCAAACTATCTAAAGCTACTCTCTCTAATCTTATCTGTCACAGGAACTATTCCAACCTTTTCACATATATACTCGTTTCACATTTTGTCTATAAGAGTGAAGTCACTCATCCACTTGAGCATCCTCATCTCTACAGCACGTAACTTAATTTTATGCTTCCCTTTTAATGGCCAACATTCTACGCCATAAAGCATTACAGGTCTCACCACCATCTTATAGAATTTTCCCTTACGCTTGATGGGTACTTTTCTATCACGCAACAGACAGGATGCATTCCTCCACTTCAACCATCCAACTTGAATTCTACTAATAATATCCCAATCTATTTCACCATCACTTTGAACAATAGACCCGAGATATCTAAAAAATGTGCTTTTATTAATGACTTGATCACCCAAAATCATAACCCCCCCCCCCCAAAAAAAACTAGATCTATTATTACTAAAATTATATTCCATGTATTCGGTTTTAGATCTACTCAAATGAAAACCTTTAGACTCTAAGGTTGACCTCCATAATTTAAATTTACCTTCAACTCCCTATCTAGTCTTATCAACAAGAAGAATATCATCATCAAAAAGCATAGGCTAGGGTACATTCTCTAGCAAATGTCTAGTAAGAACATCCATGACTAAAGCAAAAAGATATGGGCTTAATGTTGATCCTTGATATAATCCACCTTAAATAGGAAAATATTTTGGTCAAACCACCTTTTCTTTGAACACAAGTAATAGCACTTGCATACATATCCTTAATGACTTGAATATAAGCATTATTAACCCCTATTGTTTACAAAACTCTCCAGAGCCTTTCTCTTGGAACTTTATCATATGCTTTCTTTAAATCAATAAACATAATATGTAGATCCTCCTTATGCTCTCTGTACTTATCCATCAAACCTCTCAATAAATGTATAGCTTCCATAGTAGATCTACCCGGCATGAATCCAAATTAATTTTTCGAAACATTAGTATCACGTCGTAACCTATGCTCAATAAATCTCTCCCGTAATTTAAAAGTATGACACATTTACTTAATTCCTCTATAATTCGCACACTCTTATGCATCACCTTGATTCTAAAAATACAAATCAACGCACTCCTTCTATACTCATCTGGTATCTTTTTAGTCTTTAAAAAAGTATTGAAAAGTTTTGTAAGCCAAAAATTTTTTTCATCTCCTAAGCTTTTAAATACCTCTATTGGAATATCATCAGGTCCAACAGCTTTTCTAACCTTCATTTTCTTTAAAGCTTCTTTAACTTTAATTTTACTAATACAACGATAAAAATAAAATTTCATTTAGGATGCTAAGGTCAAAAAAGGCAATAATGCATAATAAATATAGAATATTTTAATTTATTAATTCACATCTAAATGAGCAAAACATCCTCTACGGGCGTAAATAAATGCCATGACCCGAAAAATCTGGTTTTTAGTTGACCCATTTAATAAACGAGTCGGTTTTGGGTTCGGAATTTGTCTCATTTATTAAACGGGTGAGTTCGGCTTGACTTGTAAACCCAATTTTGACTCGAAAGTAACCCATTTAATTTTGTTCTCTTAAATTATTTTTCTTGTTGGTATGATCTTCCTATTTTTCTTCCAAGTAAACTAAACTTTATAGTTAACAAATTATTAAAAAAAATTAACCAAAATAGCTTATCAGGTCATTCAGGTTGCCAACGGGTCGGGTTCGAGTTGATTGGTGTGGGCTCCGAAAATTCGGCCCCGGCCTCCGCCCGCTCTTGCTTTATTTTCGGGGAGAGTTTTAACAGATTAAAATTCTGGGGTAAATTTTGGAAGGCAGATGGGTTTGTGGATAAAACACTACCCAGAGATTTCGCCCTCATTTTGCGAGGACTTTATAATTTGAGTTCTGATTTCCTATACGCGCAAGCCCCTATAGTTAATTACCCCTCCCAGTAACGAGAGAGAACTTTTGATTAAGGCTAGTCGTCAATCAGATACGTAGAGATACGTGTTATCTGACATATAGTAGCAGCATATATTTGGGATGTGGAAATTAGAGAGTTTGGGAATTTGGAAGATTGGAAGATTTGGAGATTTAATATTTAAAATTGGAAATTGCACCATCTTGCACTTAAAGCTGATGGTGGGGAAATGGATGATAGACCCGATCAAGATCCCATGGTTCCGTCATCCTAGGCCATCGTGATCCCTGGTCTACTTAGTCAGAGGAGGTAGTCGACCCAACCTGACAGAAGGATCCTTGTCGGCAGCCATGGGTTGCTTCGTCCAAGGGTACCTTGTAGACCTGGGGTGAGTGTTTGTCTAAGGGGACAAATTTGAATCCACCTTAGCTAACAGAGGGCTTTGTACCCTATCGATCATATCCTATTAATTCATATCTCAAGGATTTAATGCCATTGGGGAGCATACGGGCTCTGGCCATAACCATAATATAATGGTACCATTTGGTGGCGACCACCTGGTTTAGAGGGCTCCGAGTCATAACCGTTTATCCTGCAGTGCCATTTGGCGGCGAAACTGCCGGTTAGAGGACTCGTACCACGTCCTTGCTGGCAGGAGATTGTTTGAGAATGGATCCTAGTGATATTTTCGACCAGGCATTAGCTCTTTGTGAACTGAAGTAAATTTTAATTTGTCCACCTCGGCAAACTGTTGCGGAGGGTGGATGGGTTTTGCTTTAAGTGGTTGATGGTTTAATTTCAATTTCAAATATTTTTGAAATTTTGAGATCTTGGGAATTTTTGTGGAGTTTTGGATTTTGAGAAAATTTGAGGGGTTTTAACGATGTAGAGTATTTGGAATCAACCCCTCCGGTTAAGATATACAATCAACACGGCCATCATCGGGATATGGGGTCATTTTTATTTATGGGTTGAACCTTGTCGACTCTATCTAGCAATTGACAGAGGATCGGGTTTCATAGGCTTTATGCCTTTATTAGTGAATTTTCTTAATTATAGGCCTTGAAGGCCTAATATGAACGTATTAAAACAAATATATGGGTTGCCACAACTGTATATTTATTTGATGGTTCGAACCCTGTCAACTCTTATTGACCTTTATAGAAGGATCGGGTTCGAACCTAAATTCACTTATTGACCCGCGCAACATCCCTAAACGTCACGTGTGTACCAATAACACGCTCGTCGGGGCCCATGCGGGTTTATGATACATCCCCTTATGTGTACCTAAGTGTATACAAATTAAGGTGCACATGTGCGGGGGTATTTTTAGAATATTTGTAAACGCCTTATGTCTGCTTGTACGGATGTTGCAGATCCGATGGCGTTGTACAACAGCTTGGGGATTGAATTGTTTGCCGCCTTGTACAAGTAGACTGTCGTGCACTACTTGCATGATCTTTGTATGTAGATTATAGTACACTAACGAATCTCCTGCTTTCTTTCGTAAGAGCTTAGATTTGTTGTGGAGTTTCTATATTTTTCTGTAGATAGCGTTTTGCATACGTGAGAGACTTCTTAGGATGGCTCGTAGGTATTTGAATGTGTTGTAATCTTATATCTTTGATTGCGAAGAACATATGTACTTATGCCCACAGAAGATTTATCGTACCTACTTCATATCTACTGTTGTTATCCACAAGTAATTTCATTGATCGTTGTAGCTCACATGGGAATGGTTGTATTCATCGACAAATGAACTGACCTCAGCCATAGGGATATCATAACCTTAGTTGCATACCACTTGAGTGTGTTTGTCTTCTATTATATGATTGTCGGCTGTAGAGATGCTATGATATCCTTGCTACAACAGCTCGTAGGTATCTGTATTTACTGCATATCGTCTTTTGTTCTTGCTTGCAATGGAGCAACGTGTTTATTCAACATTGAACAGTGACGGATCGTAAGAAGTTCCATAGCATTCATTTCCTTCTACTACGACCGCTTGTAAGCGTGTAGGTGTCTTGTATGTATAGCGAATATACGGTCACTACCACTGTTGCACATACAACAAATCTTTCATTATTGCTAGTAGACATTCATACTCATCCATAGTTCCTCTTGTATTCGAGTATGGATAGTGTATGATTATCCTTCTACAGTCACTTGTGGGCTAATTGTAATATATTCTATTACACATCACTCTTTGTCGGTGTTTTCTGACGGATGTAGTAGAGGCTACTGCATTTTCTTGCAAGACTATTGTGTCGGTTATTATCGACTTCAATTTCATTGCTAAGCTGCATTCACTTGACATCCACGAGCTACTACTATGTTCACTGCACATCATTGTAGTCTTTGCAATCATTCTAAGTTACTTGATCACATGCTTGGAATAAATATCGTGGACCAATTGTCATCATTCACATGCAAGTTATGCAATCTCTTTCACTATATGCATTCATAAGAGTATTTGTTTGTTGTAGGTCTTCGAACCTCCTTTATAGACCTTTGTTTGCTTTCAACTCGATATCAAATTTGAGTCCCTCATAGTTCAGGTCTTGTTCAAGTCCCCTGCAATCTTGTTCAAAGTTCTCTTTTTGTTCAAATCCAAATTCCAAAGTTCAATATCAAGTTTATGCTTATAACAGTTCATTGTCTTTTGCTTGGATGCAAATTATTTGAAATCAGTTCGAGTTCAATACGCAAGTTCATGTGAATCCAAATCATTATCATTTGTTGCAAGTCCTTGTGGTTCAAATGTTCGTTCAAATCGTTCCAGTCAAAGTCCTTTGCATTTGTTATGGCTGAGGTCCAAATCAAAGTCCCCTGTTGTCTTGTAGAAGTTCAAGTCTTGTATGTCAAGTTCCTTGTTATTACATTGAATTCCAAGTTCTTAATATATTTGGTTCAAGTTTGGGTTTAATTCATTTGAATTCATATCATTGTTCAAATGGAGCCAGGTTTGAGTACAAGTGCACGTCCTTTGAGTCCAAATAAGATCCAAATGTAGTCTTCTGTTCACCCGAAATTTCGACAACCTTCCGGCGTCTTCCCCGTTTAAGGGAAACTACAGAAAACTGGGTCTTTCCCACCACGCTAAGAAAAGCGTGTATGGTAGGTGCCCTCTTTCGAGGACACCGCAGCCGTGTAAAGTCTTTGTCCCCACCACGCTAAGAAAAGCGTGTATGGGTCTTCGATAGGTACCTGCATTGAAAGAGCACAGTTTGCTTTCCCCGCAGGTACAGAGCCGCATAAGGATACTTAAGAGTTGTCCCGGCCACGCTAAGAAAAGCGTGCACCAGGCTTACCCACCTCGTCGTAGGTGTCGCACCGGGTTCCCTTCCCACCACACTAAGAAAAGCGTGTATAGGCGGTCTACCGGCTCGACATAAATGTCGAGGATAGGATTTTGGGTGATTACCTGCTCGTTGTAGGCACCGCACCGGGGCCCCATCCCACCACGCTAAGAAAAGCGTGTATAGGCGATTTTTCGGTCTGCTGCAAACAACGAAGTAGGCTCTCAGAGTTCTAGGGTTGAGAGGTTATACCTTAGCAAGCCTCGGTAGTGTTGGCGCGAGGATCGAGACGAGAGGGATGATCTTTTTATTCTTTTTTTTTCTTTTTTCTTTTTTCTTTATTATTATATTTTTTATACATATGTTTATATATATATATATATTATGATACTAAAAATAATAATAATAGTAACTAACTATATTAATAACAATAATAATAGGTATAATAACTATGATATTAATAATTAATATTATATAATAACTAAATAATAATAATAGTAATAAAATATACCTAATGGAGCTTTGGCTTGCGGCTTGAGGGATGTGGAGATCGGGTAGAGGGGTTCGGCCAGACGATTCTGCGGCTCGGGTATAGGAGGCGACGGGAGAGATCGGGCAGAGAGGTCTTTGCGAGCAGGATATTTGCGGGTGGATTAGGGCTCGGCAGCAGGAGAGAAAGGGAAGACCGGTCGCTGGTTGGCCTCGACGTCGGGTTTGGATCGGAAGACAGGGACAGAGTCGGCTAGGATGAAGGCGGGTAGGTTACTTCTCTCTCTCTCTCTCGTGGATGGGATCGGCCTAGAGTCGATTGAGGGTCCAAATCGGAAGCAACGACGGGTGGTCTGATGACTTCGGGAACGTGGGAATGAGACAGAGAAGGAGGTTGGTCGCGAGAGCTGCGGGATTTTGAGTGTGGAGAAGCTTCGCCAACTGCTTGTTTTAACGACAGCGGGAGAAGAGTTGAGACAAAACACACGATCGAGGACTGCAAACGGCGCCGTTCGCAGGGTATGGACTGTAGCAGATATCAGGATTTTGGGCAGGATTTGTGCTTGGCTGGTGGCAGAGGTATGATTTTAGCCATTTTTTTATTTTCCTTTTTTGTTATCTATAGCAGAGGTCAACAATTGGATTCGGGTCGGATCCAAATTCGATCTGTTAACCCATTTTGACACCCCTACACCCTCATCACTAAGTCATTGAACTATTAACAAAGGTTCAACCATCCAACACTATAGTTGTTTGCCGTCAATGACCCACTGATTCAAACCCATTGGAATATTGTTAAACACCACTCAAAGTTATCACCAATGGGTGATCAAAGGCAACAACAGGAGCGGTTAGGCAATGATTATAAGGCATGGTAGTGTTCTAAGGACTTATTTAAGAAGGTATTTTGGTCTTAGGATAACATAAATAATTTTTTACCAAATAAACAACACCAATTATCCATGCCAAGCATACTTTTCAATCCTTTAAGCAATATTACCTATTTATCAGCATTCATCAAAGATCTCACATGTGAATGTAATTGCAAAGTGCAATGTGGCGTCCAACCAATAAGCTATCAATCTCCAAGATAGACTTCCTATCATCCAATTCCCCAATAAGTCTATACTCATATGCCACTAAGCCAACGTTATATCCACATCAATAACAATTCATCCACTAAACTTGTAGTAGTTCTTAAGTGCATAAAAATAATCTTCTTCTTCCTTTTTTTTTTGTTTGGTCAAGTACTCACTTCCTAAATCAACCAATTATTTGTTAACTACTTTAAATGAATGTTCCCTAACTATATTAGCAACTGAAATTTTAGACATCTCAACACAAAATCATGTATATCTTGGCTCTATTTTATTGATGATATGAGGGTATTGACCAATGATGCAATCATGTTTGCACAATTAATACTAAATCTCTATAAAACGTTATGAGAATTCTTGTTCTACAATATCAAAGGTCCATGGTTCACTGATCCCCAAAAATTCCATACCAAGGATCTTTTCAACAGCATTAACTTCCTTAATGTAAGACTTCGTAATCATATATAGACATTATTTGTTTATACATAATCATAATTTCAACTTTTTTTTTCAAACCAACAAATAGTGGCTGGAGGCGAACCCTCACCTCAAACTTTACAAGATGAGAAAATAACTACCAATACATTGGTTGAGTTGTGTTGCCTCTCCTATTTAAAAGATGAGATCAGCGAATCAAATATCACTTAAAAAGCATCATTTATATTTGTGTCTACTACATAGCTTCTATATATCATGCAAAAAAATTTAATATTGTGTTAGAATTTCTAGCATTGTCACATCAATCATACTAAAACCATGAAATCTATTTTTAACATGTATATATCAAAAAAATTTCTCCAACAAGTAAAACATGTGGTCCTCATCATAATTTATATAACTCTTCAGTTGTACCATGAACATGTCCATTAATCTCAATGCAGAAACACAATTTTGACATCTAACTACTCTAGTTCTATATCAAACTTCACCAACATAATATATAACATCCTGAATAAAGTGTGTTTCACATCTCTCAAAAAATACTATGACATTCTAGTTACTTTTTATGGGAACCCTTTTTAATATAACATGAGTCACGAAAAGAATTTTCAAATGTAACTAATATGATTCATAACATAAACACATGAAAAGAAAATTGATGATTCAAACATCATAAGCCACTAAATAATTCAACCACTTGATTTCTTTAAATATAAATAGGCACTACTAGAATTACACGTGATTAGGACAAATCCAAAAAAAACATTAAATTAGGTCACCCAAACCTGCAAGTCTACAACCGTACGCAAATACTGCAACCAGGAAAAACTTGTAAGAGGCGTCAACAAGAAGACTCGATGACATTCCAAACACCACCACCATTCAAAACCTCCACAAGAATCCAAGCAATACCTCTCTTTATTGAAAATTAAATTCACAAAAAATACACAGTAAAATGGAAACTGCAACTTCGATAAACCACAATAAGAGGAACTACAAATAGCAATTCAATATAATGCCAACAAAATAAATTCAATACCACCATCCAAAGCGTAAGTCTAAATGGATAAAGCCAACAACTGTCGCTCAAGCAATAACTCCAATTTCCACTATCATAAGAAAAGTCTCAACTCGAGGTGTAAAATAGATGAGAAAAGCTCAAGGTCCCTCATCTTGAGCTTAGGCTTAAGTACTTAATCAAGTTCAACCTAAACTACGTGCTAACCTAAGGCTATAAATAAAAATCAACCCTCATTCCACCATCATCACTGGAATGTTCTTAATTGCACAAATAACAAATAAAAGACAAAACAAATAAATCTTGCACAGATCATTGCTTGATGTCAACTATGGTGTATATTGCCAACTACCATATGCACATCA
The DNA here is from genome assembly GCA_019925795.1 of Dendrobium chrysotoxum. Lineage (NCBI taxonomy): Eukaryota > Viridiplantae > Streptophyta > Magnoliopsida > Asparagales > Orchidaceae > Dendrobium > Dendrobium chrysotoxum. Next base: position 8,091,443 of record CM034312.1, read on the forward strand.
AGCTTCACCTGCACCTATGATATCTTCATGCTTGAAGGCATCATCTATATTTTTAGATTTACAGCACACCAAACACAGCATCTTTGTTGATTACCACTTTTGGTAGTATTGGATACCAAAGCCCATAATCCTTCATACCTTTTTTTATATCCATTAAAAAGCATTTTTAGATACAACCATAGGTCGGCATAATCCCTTTTCCTCTGCTTCCATGTTCTTCTACTCCTCTGAAGTATATAAACATGAGCAACAAACTTAAGAAAATTAAAAACTGTCACCATCGTCAGTGCAAATATTCATCTGGTGACATCAGTGCAAATATTCATCTCCCAGCATGAAGAACGACATACAAAACATAAAGCGGCAATCTTTCGAGTTACTAATCCATCAACGAAATAAAAGGGCTTCGCTTTGTTATTCTAAAACCAGTTAGGTCGGTCAATTTGATCACAACACCTTTTCAAAACTCTAACGTAAAGCACAAAAGAAATTAGAACAAATACGAAAGCATTTGCATCAAAGTGGTTAAAGAGGTTGAAACAACAGCTACATTTTCCCTCGCAAATAGGCAATCTGAAAGCACAACATATGAAAAAATGAAACCTGCATGCAGAGAGATATCAGGAACCAAACCCATACCTTCAAATCAAAACTAGGTCTCCCAATAGGTCTCGTGTTCCCAGCAGTAACTATTCCACGATCCCTTACTAGAAAGAATCAGCAACAAAGTCCCCAAATAGAGCAACAACCCGAAAGAAACCAAAGCAGACAGATACTTCCCCTAATAAAAAGCCTAAACCACCGAAGAATTTAAGCGAGGTCGAGAGCAGCCAACGGCTGCGGTGATGGTGATGCGAGCTGAGATCCTACCGTGTGAAAGGACGACGAAGAGAAGAAGACGGGGCGAAGTCTACGTAAACGGGCCTAATCATAACGACAATGGGCCCACTTGAGGCCACCAGTGGCAACTTGTTCATCCAGGAAGCCTATTTTGTGAGAGCCCGAAACGACCCGACGACTTGTATTTAATTAACATCTGAGTTAAAAACTACTTCAACCTCTTAGCACAATCCTAGCCGTTCGATTCTATTATAATAGCATCAGCGAGATGTCTCACCCTTATGGAAAGCACGTGGAAATGATAAGTTGGCGTTCGTACGAAATGTTATAAAATTACGCGTGGATAGGGGAAGTTGTTGGATTAGAATATATTCTATTCTTTTTTAATTTAAGGTGATGTTTGGTTGCCGGAAAAGAAAATGCAGTGTAAAGTAAATGCAATGTAAAGTAAATGTAGTGTATTCCGAATACTTTGAGATTGTTTGGTTGTCTGTAAAGTAAATGCAGGAGAACTGTTTCTCTTGTTTGGTTAGGTATATCCAGAGTAAAGTAAAGCGGTATATTTGTAATAATTTTTTTTGGCATTATAACTAGTGTATTTATAAAAACAGTTTATTTATAATAATTAGTATTATTTGATTTTATAAAATAAAAGTAGTGTATTTATTTATTGCGCTATGTTATTATAAATTTTTTTGAGATTATAAGATATAATATTCTACTGTATATTAATTTGGCCAACGGTGGTGGCCGACAGTGGCGGTCAAAGGTGGTGGCCGACAGTGGCGGTCAAAGGTGGTGGTCAACGGTGGTGGTCGACGGTGGTGGCCAGAGGTGGTTGTCAACGGTGGCGGAGGTGGTGGCCAGAGGTGGTGGCCGGCGGTGGCGGTCAAAGGTGGTGGTCGACTGTGGTGGCCGACGGTGGTCAAAGGTGGTTGTCGGTGGTGGTCGGCGGTGGTAGCCGGCGGTGGTGGTCGACGGTGGTCAGAGGTAGTTGCTGGTGGTGGCGGAGGTGGTTGTCGGTGGTGGTCGGCGGTGGTGAGAGGTGGTTGCTGGTGGTGGCGGAGGTGGTTGTCGGTGGTGGCCGGCGGTGGTGGTCGGCGATGGCCAGAGGTGGTTGCTGGTGGTGGCGGAGGTGGTGGCCGGCGGTGGCGATCAAAGGTGATGGTCGACGGTGGCCAGAGGTGGTTGCCGGTGGTGGCGGAGGTGGTGGCCGGCGGTGGTGGTCAAAGGTGGTGGTCGACGGTGGTCAGAGGTGGTTGCCGGTGGTGGCGAAGGTGGTGGCCGGTAGTTGGAGGTGGCCGACAAGGGGTTGCAATGCCCTTGAGTTTGCAATGTATTTAGAAGTCGCCCAAATCGGAGGAATTCTAAATGCACCAAAAATGAACTAGAACAGAAAACACTGCATTTGTTTTACTTTACATTGAATTTACTTTTCATCCAATCAAACACCAAAATTCTCAAAACCCCTGCATTTGAATTACTTTACACTCTAAATGCAGCAAACCAAACAGCCCCTAAGAGATATATATATATATATATATATATATATATATATATATATATATATATATATATATATATATATATATTCAAAATATTATGATTTATATATTTAACTTTTAAATTTAATTATTTATATCATGCTAATGAAGTTAATGGATCTCATCATGCATGAGACGGAAGGTGCGAATACCGCTGAGAAACTCGTTATGGGAGATTAGGATGAAGAGATCGGTATCGTGTGATGGTGACGAGAAGATCGATGACCGGTGGTGTATGAATCGAGCTACATCATAATGGTATGGTTAAGAGAGGCGTTATTTTTTATTTTATTTTGAGTGTTATGCATATAAATATTGAAATTTAAATATTGAATATGTCAATTCTAATATTTTGAATGCATATATAAATCATCAATCATAATTGAAATTTTTTTAATAATTATATGATTTGTTTTAAAATAATGTACAATGAATTTTTATTCATTAATTCTTCGTTATACTTGTTGCGGGAATATACGCGGCAATAGAGATTGAATTTTGCATTTTAGCGTTGCATGAATATCCAACTCACACACAGAGAACACAAGATTTTTTACGTAGAAAACCTTGGAAAAGGAAAAAACCTCTGGGTCTGGCCTAGTTGAAATGATTCCACTAGAACTTGAGTAGATTACAGGGGGCTGACTCGCCTCCAAGGGTGATCAGATTACAAGTATCAACCATAGGGTTGAAGTCGGGGTATGTGAAAGTCTGATGTTCGGGGTCACCCGGTGATCTGGCAGAATTCTAGGCCCTAGGTGGTGGTCTGGTAGAACTTCGGGCCTTAGGCGGTGGTCCGGCGGAGTTGAGGATGTCAGGTGGTGGTCCGGCGGAGCTCAGGGCGTCAGGCGGTGGTCTGGCGGAGCTCAGGGCGTGAGGTGGTGGTCCGGCGGAGCTCAGGGCCTCAGGCGGTGATCCGGCAGAGCTCAGGGCGTCAGGCGGTGGTCCGGCGGAGCTCAAGGCCTCAGGCGGTTGTCCGACGGAGCTCAGGGCCTCAGGTGGTTGTCCGACGGACCTCAGGGCGTCATGCGGTTGTCCGGCAGACCTCAGGGCGTCAGGCGGTGGTCCGGCGGAGCTCAGGGCGTCAGGAGGTGGTCTGGCGGAGCTCAGGGCGTCAGGCGGTGGTCCGGCGGAACTCCGGTAGTGATCAAGGAGGAGCAAGGAGGCAAGAGTGATCTCCGATCTTTATCTTTTCTCCTTAGGATTAGGTGCCCCTTTTAAGGAGGAGAGGGGGCACTATTTATAAATTTTTGGGAGTGACATGGCCTGTAAATAGGAGGAAGATCAAGGGTGATTAGGGAGTGGTTTGAATGGACGGTCGATGTTGAATCCTTTGATTGTGGACCGTTTGCTGGACATTTGAAGGTCTTAGAGATATTGGATATTGGCAATCTTGGGCTCGTCGGATTCTTCTCGTCGAGACGCTCGATTCGACTATAAGCACGTCATATTCGGAGATCGTTTGGTAATCCAAATTATGGTTTGAACCTTCCAACAATGTTTCAGACCCTTGATTTGGACCCATTTGGGCTCGGATTGGGTTGAATTTGGTGTCGTTGGGTTCGTATTTCCGAAACGTTCAGTTCGACTATAAGTTTGCTAAAATCGGAGTTCAGATGACCCCAATTTTAATTTCGAAAGTTTCCTACTTGATTTTTCCTTGAGATTTGTGCCCGATCAGGATAATTTTTTGATGATATATCAATACTCATTTTAAAATATTAATTAATTGTTACAATTGGTCGTAAACTATATATATATTTTGACTAAAAAAATTAGATGTGTTACTCTTTAATTAAGTTTGTCAAGATAAGGTTAAGATGAAAATTAATTTTCTTGTAAGTTCATCAATAGTATATATTAAAAATGATATTACAATGAGTTTTGAGGCAATTCTATCATTGATGATTTTGATACAACAAATAAATACTATCACAATTTAAGGGGCTATTGGTTTGAAGTACAAGGGATGTAAAATATTCCAAATGTATAAGTTTAGAAAATACTGATGTTTGATTCGAAATAAATCAAATACAGTGTAAAATTTTGTTGGGAATTCACACTAGTTTATTTTTTGTGTATTTGGAATATCTTAATTTGGGCAATTTCCAAATATACTAGAACTTCATTGTTTGCCGCCACCAGCGACCACCACTGTCCGCCACCAGCGACCACCACTGTCCGCCACGCCGCCACTTTTGGACACCACCATTAGTCGCCACTGTTGGCCAACCACCACTGCCACCATCAACTGCTACCATCACTAGCCGCCACCACTGCCCACCACCATCATTAACCTCCTATATTTAGACTTTAAACTTCATTCATTTTATTTCAAATTAAAAAAAAAAGTAATTCATCATATTTATTTTACACTCATCCAACCAGGGGCGGATCCAGTTTCTTTTTTCAGGGTGGGCAAATTTTTTTTTTTTTTTGTGGGGATGGGCAAAGACGCTTAGAGTTGATAAAATTATGACAAAAAAGATTTTTTAGAGGGGGGCAAAATACCCAAAATATTCCCTCTAAATATTTAATATTTTTTTTGGAGTACAAGGAGGATCCGCCCATGATCCAAATAACTCTAAATTATTCCAAATACATGACATTACTTTTATACTACATTTCTTTTTCAACCAACCAAGCAGCCTATAAATCATAATAATTGGATTAAAAAGATTTTTTTTGAGGTTGTTTACAATTACAAATATTTTTATTTAATCCTTTTTATCTATTTATGTGAGTTCAAAAAGTCAAATTTTAATTATATTCTATTTTAGTAGGTTTTTTATTCCACCATCTCTCTTTAAATTTAAATTCTAAGTTTATCATTGATGGCTGTTAATATGTTCACGCTCAATAATTAAATAAAACACAATCAATCACAATTGCAAGTCCACAAAGGAGAAGAAGAATGAAACCATGGTGTTTTAAACGTGTGATAAATAACAACTAACGCCTATGATATTGCCTTTAAATCTATAAGTTGATTATGTATCAAGCATGAAATTATTATGTGCGGTCACCGGACTCCGTCTAGAGGTAAATCAGGATGCACCACGTCATCATTTGTTGTGTACCGGGGTGACTTGGCGCGTCCTGATTCATCTCTAAATGATCTGATGACCGCACGTAATAATTTCTAGTATCAAGCAGAGTGTATAATAATATAATATGGTTCTTGATTGCCAAACAAACCAATAGCAGCAATAAAAATATTAAAGAATTCATTAGGCAATATCCAAAGCAAGAGACGAGTTCAAGTTTGGCAGGTATTTGCATGGGTGCAGCTAACCCCTTTGCTGTCGTACGATGTATTTTGGACGGTGGGGATTTATTTAATTAAGGATAATTTGAGGGGTTCAGTTTCAAAAGTTGATGGAACAGATGGAGGGGGATGGAGAAAAGGAGATGTGAGAAGCTCTGTGATTTTCTTGTTGCTTAAGTAAGAGCATTGTGATGACGATCTATTTATTTATTTGGGTATTTTAGGTTTGTACTGTGACTATTTATGGATAGGGTTGAGAAAAGTTATATTGCTGATGCATAAAAGATGTGATGAAAATTTTAATTAAGAATTTCTCTAAACGAGAGTTGAGCTAATTATATTTCCTTTATTGCATTAGATGTGTATTAAGACTTTCCAAGATGTGGAGTCGTGTAATATCCGTCATTAGGAAACCTAGTTAATTTCTATTAAAGATATTCAATATTAATTTGATTAGCATTTATAAGTCTTAGAGTATTTAAGTGAGCCTTGTTTAATAGCCCATTATTAAATTTGGATGAATTGTTTATTTTATCTTCTTAATTTATCAACCAGAACTTCTATAAATCATCACAGTAGTAAATATATATCTAGTGAAATAACTAATAATTACATACCTCAAAATATTACATAATATTCATTCTCCCAAAATCAATATACAATAATTAGAAGATCAGTACAATCAAAAATCTATCACGAACTCCTGATTACAAATATATATATATATATATATATATATATATAAACAAAATCAAAGAAAATCTTAGAATCTCTGTCAATCTCACTCCAACTGATCATGATCTCTTTCCTGACCTGAAATTATTAAAATCAACATAATGAGCTCAAAAGCCGAGCAGCAATCCAAAACTCACTAAAGTAAATGCAAGAATTAAAGAATCAACATGAAATACTCAGTCTAATATAATCAATTGTAGTCAATATAGTTAATGACTAAATATTATCAATAAAACTCAAAATGATCAATAACAAAAGCAGGAAATCATTACAATGAATCTAAAAATTAATAATTGGTATAAAATTTAATCAATTAGTAAAACAACGTGCATAAATCATTCATAAATCACTAAAAGAATCTATCTTATCTATTTATATGCATCATTTGTTTATGTATTATCAATGCATCAAATACTGTTAATGATATTAATATATATGTCATTGTCATTAGTATTATCAATATATGATTAGCAAGGCAAGACATTCAGCTTTGACGTGCTGTTTTTAACATATTTTACCTCAACTGATTCCCAGTTGATCATCAATCATATCAATTATCGCTTATTTAATTAATCAATTATTATATTGAATTAATCAATTATTATTATAGGTGGCTTCATTAAATCAATAAAGAGTCGTCACTCTCTACCCGCCGGTGTAATCAGTCATCTGTTACAGGCTACAACTGGGATAACACCACAAACTATCTTTAAAGAAAATCTCATTAGCCCACCCTCCTGTGCAGGGTAATATGTTTTAACAGTCAACCAATTTTATAGTGTTAACAATCAGCCTTTTTTGTTTCTGCAAATATCACAATCAAAATGCAGTAGAAAATAATTAATTTTGTTTAATACAAGAAAATCTATATAATAATTAAAATCATTAAAAACTATAATGAGATTTGAGTTACTTACAACAAATAGAAGAAAACTCGACAGATGAAAAAGCCCCGAATAACCTTCTCTCTTTTCCCTCTTTCTTTTTTTAGCAAGGCACGACGTTGAAATTCAGATTATTACACCTTGGATAAGTCAAGATGCGGGTTGGAGAAGTGAGATATGTTTGTAAGCGTCGTGGCGCAGAGATTGGCAGTACCTTGGCATTAATCTCTCTGGTGGAGGGGGGAAAAGAGAGTGTGTTGCGATGTCAGGCGACGTCGTAGCAGCGCCAAGTCTCAGATGGAGAGATTTTAGGAGAATCTCAAAGATTCTCTGGTAGCGTAGTGACGCTAAGTAAGGGTGTCAAAATGGGTATTCCAATTGGGTTCGGGTCAAACATGGAATTGACTCAAGTATAATTCAGCTGACCTAAACCTGACCTAATTTAGTAAACGAGTTCTAAAGCTATACTTGGACTCGACCTACACTTTACCCAAGTTGACCCAACCCGACCTACTGACTAGGTAGACAAGGCAAGCGAGTGCAGGCAAGTCGAGCGGGGCAAGGGTGTGTCACATGCGGGTGCGAGCAAGTCACGAGTGGGCGAGGAGGCATGCGGGCTAGTATGTGGGGGTGCTTTGTGCTAGCATGTGGAGTGGGTGTTGGCAGCTAGGCGAGCACGAGGATGACTGTGTATGAGTGCTGGGCTGGCAAGCCCGAGGATGACCACTTGCAAACACAGGCTAGCTGGCGCAGCAGAATGACGAGTGAACCAGTGAATGACGAACGGATTGCGACCACAATGCCACAATGGACGAGATGAGCGAGTCATTCTGAGTTGATTTGGGGTTTTCGGTTAACCCGAACTTGACCCAAATTTGTAATCAGTCCAGGATTTGAAACTCAAATCCAACCCATTTTCCGAATAGGTTGACCCGAACCCAAAATTTTTGGGTCGGGTTCAAGTCAGATTTTCAGGTTGTGTCAAATATTGACACCCCTAGCGCTGGGGAGTCAAATGCTGGGACGCTAGGTCAAATTAATGGTTTTAATAATAATAATAATAATAAAATATTTAAAATCATTTTGTTAAACTCATTCCCCGAGCCATTACTGGAGAAGAGAGCATGAAAACTAGAGGAGAGATAAAGGAGGGGAAAGAATGTAGAAAATTGCATAACACGAGGTTGACTTCTGAAGTCCTATCTTGAATTTCAATTCCAGCAGTTTTATAAAAAGTTGTGAATAAAAATGTGTTTTTATTGAATTTTATGATATTTTTAGTATGTAACTTTTAATATGTTGTTATACGTTTTACTCTAAGTATTCTGACTATAAGAAATTAAATATTTACTAGTTAATTTTTTTCTGAAATTTCCTCGTATATAATTGAATTGAGGCTTTTCTGCAATTTTAATAGTTATACAAAAGTCTTAAAATATTCATATGAATATTCCTCTGAAGTTGAAAGTTGAACAAGAAAAATTCAATGTGCATGATATTATACATGCAATACGGCTTTTACTAATAATTCATGCATTCTTTGAGCGATGCTTGGTTTTATAATTTAGTTATTATTGTATTTGCATATGCATTGTTCATAGCATGGTGTTGGAGATGTTCATATATGTGAAAAAGTCTACTCTCTGATATATTATAGGGGCCCTATATGTTCTGTTTTAGCCCCATCAACCTAGTGTGGATATGGGAGAGATTCTGTACCCACTTTTTGAATGTATGAGTGGGAGATTATGTGGCACTATTCAATTATGATTCTAGTCCCACTTATTATAACATGTATAAGAGATTAAAGAGAGGCATAAGTGAAAGTGAAGTTATAAGCATATATTAGGACATGTGCATTAAAATCATTACATTATATATGTATTAATGATTTAAGTACAAGTGATATTCTGAATTGAATGTCAGAAATTTCTAAACTTATAAATATCCATATGAAGCCTGGTGAAATGCAAAGACCAAATGCAAGTGAATCTCTGATGACAAGTATTTTGTGATGTATCTAAAAATCTCTGCGAAAGTGGCCTTACAACTGAGTGATAACTTTGAAAATAAGTATAACTAAAATCCTAGGAAATTGTGTTTTACTAGTACTTCACTTATTCCCTATAAGTTACTACTTTTTAAATTAAACTGTAATTTGATATTTTAATTTGAATATTGATATATGTGATGGGTCGGAGAAAGAAGTCTACTGAGCTGGTTGTGCTTACTCTTTTTTTTCCTAATATTTCAAAAAAAGGAAAAGGATCAGCATAGTAGATAAGGTGTAAAGAAAAGTTTCCTGGAGTCTGAGTAGAAAGGTACTATTTTATAATTCAGTATTTTTATTATTTTGATGTACGGAAAAGTGGTAAACTAGATTAATGAATGCATATTTTGATGAAATGATGTGTTGAACTGCTTTTATTATTTAGATTTTAAAGTGACTCTAGCTGTCTTTGTTGGTGGCTAAGTTGTTTAAATTTTAGGTTTAGAAATTAAATCCTCCATTAGATCTTAGGGGTTCACAAGTCAGACCTGCTAGAAGTAGTCAACCGACTTAATGAAGTTGGTTGAATCTACACGAGTTAAAAAATCATGATTTTAATTGACATTTAGGGTTAACCTGAAATACTAATAATCTCTAATGATTATGATTAGCTGGAGTGATTGCCTTGATTGTGAAACATAATTATCAAAATATTTATAAGAAATAATAGCAATATGTTTTTGGCACTTCGTGTACCCATTATCTGACATTAACCTGTTAAATATTTTGTACCACACTATTGGTTCTTGCTTGATCAGTCCATATAGATTCCTTTTGAGCCAACATACCAAATCTTCTTTACCTGTGACCTCATATTCCTGAGGCTGCACTATGTATAACTCTTCTTCAAGGTCACCATGAAGAAATATTGCATTTACATTCATTTTCTCTAGATATAAATCCTTAACTGCTACTATGCTTAGCACAACTCTGAGTGTAATCATCTTCACCAATTAAGAGAAAAATTTCAATGTAGTCAACTCCTTCCCTTTGTTGAAAATATTTAACTAAAAGCCTGGCCTTGTAGCGCTTACTATCATCATGTTCTTCTTTCAGCTATAAACCAACTTATTATGTAGTGCTTTTGTCACGCCCTATAATTTAATTTAAAAGAATTATTTATTTTAACTTTTAATATGACAATAAGAATTATTTATTTTCTTTCAATAATTAAATATCAAGGAAAACAAATCTGTTAATCAAAACATCAATATATATATGTATACATTGTTCAAAAAATTATATACATTTGTATTATTTTGGGAACTTGTCAGATATATATGTATTCAATTAACAATAATGAAATCATATTTTTTGCTTATATTGAATTTCAAGAACTCTGGTTGATGTATAAAAGATAGAAAGATGTGTAATCCTTTCGACTTAGATTCTAAGGCTTTACTTGAGGCACCTAAAATTACTCTCGTATGATATGTCATTTTCTTACATAAAGTACACCCCCCCCCCCCCCCCCCCCCCCAGGTAAACAAGTCAAGTCAAGCTTAAGTCATGGCTAACTCAAGCTGACCTACCCAACAGCAAGCTTGAACTCGAGTTCACATGATACACTCCATTTTGGGCCCTTCAGAATAATAACGAGAGCTCGAGCTTGACTCTTGCACTTGAGACATAATTACAAAGCTGAATGGGAGAAGATATTGTGGCACTTAAGCCAAATGAGAGAAGTGAGGAAGTTCAGGTTGGAACATGTGGGAGGTGGCATTGATAGTGATGAGCCAACTTATGATAGGAGCTTCTTGGAGACTACATCGACGACAGCACAAAACTCGCAATAGGAAGTCATTGAGGAAGATGTCGAGAAGACAAGGGGAAAGTTGTGACGAGAGTTCGTGGGATAAAACATTGACAGGATCATGAGACCAGTGAATTTTGAAGAATAGGAATTTGTGAGACATGAATACAGAGCTAGGATTTGAGCTCAAAACACGGACAACATATTTAAATCAAACAAAAGATAAAAAATTGGATTTATGGTTTATGTTATGCAACCTGGTTCGCGAGCCAATGAGCCGAGTCTTGTCTAGCACGAACTCAAGCAGTTATAACAAATGAGCTTTAGTCTGAGCTCAAGTTCGATAATCTCGACTTGCAAGATCGTCAATAATGAGACGAGTTTAAGCCCGCTCACCTCACTTACACCCGTCCTTCAAACATCCTTAGCAAGCTTTCAACATAATTCACACAATATGCATTTATAGTGAGATCTCATAATATAGAGTAAATCTAGCCAGTTGGAAAAAAAAACATTAAATGTGGAGGGCCTCCACCCACGCTGACAGTTAAGTCCTTGACTTGAAGGAAGAAGGAAATACAGAAAAAAAATAGTAATTTAAATTTTAAATCATACCGGATTTAATATATGAACGGTCTTGGCTTGCATCAAATTCAAAGAAGAATTGTTCAATCCTGAAAAGTAAGAAGAATTGTTCAATTCACATATACTGGACTTGAGCTGTCTGATTTTTCTATGATGAACTCGGAAGATTCAAAGTAATTTATGATTAAAGAGCATGGAGATATTGATGCCATGGGGATCAGTATTCTTGTTTTCTAATTTAGTTTGCCCTGGAAAAAAAATTCAATGAGATAAAGAATGGTTGCCGCCATTAGTTCCTTTTATAAAGCAAATAAGCTTTACTTTTAATGAAATCAAAGATTGTAAAAAGAAGGAAGGCTACTAATTTGTTGACCAAATATATACCTACTCGGATTGCGAAGATTCATCTCTTTATATAATTTCCTTTCGACAAGTCAAAGATACAGAAAACCTCAGCATTCATAACAAAAGCAAATATAATTGAAACATCAGTACTGATTCCAACATGCTTACTACTGCATGCACTTAGAGAAAAAAAAAACTCATGAATTTCTTACATGTTATACCTGCAGCTGTGTTAGGTTGTTCTCCATTGAAATTTTCTTCTTGTAGACCGACTTTGTCATTTGCTGCTTGTGTTAATCACTTTCATTTCCACGTCAAGATCAGTAGTAAATTAGCAGAAATGTCACCGATCAACTGGAGCTTTGGTGGAGACAGTATTCCATGAGGAAACAATTTTGGCTCCTTCACTCTATCTGGACTAAAATCTGGGAGAAAGCAAGTTCTAAGATGATGGAGAGTTCATGTTCTCCAGGAACTTGGAAATACCGTTTGTCGAGTAGGTTTGGTTTGGGATAGCTTTCTTACTGCTTTGTAGAATGTTATAGATAAAATAATTTTTTTTTGAAGTTATAGTAAAAAGCAACATTCTAGTATAAGTTTTTTTTAAAAGCAGCAAAAAAATTAGTGGCCAAATAAAAATAATTATAGTTGTGATCTTAAAAAGAAAATATAAGAAAATTGTCTCAAATGAAACCTCAATAATCTTATATTTAGTAAGTATCTTATAAAAATGTTTCCCTGCAGGATTCCATATGAGAGAGAAACTAGTGATAGTCAATGCTATAATCAGTTTGAATTGTAACATTTGTTCTAATGCTTCCTGCCATAGTCAATAATCTATATGTTTCAATTGAAGCTTTATGACCAAAGGGAACCCTACTGAGACCATTCATGAAAATGGGGGATAGTGTAAATTCAGAAGATTTTTTTGAAGATTTGATATGTTCTCCATCCGGCATGTATCCATGACAATAATAACAAGATAAGATCAAATACTTACATGACAAGTATCATGCCTACTAGAATAACACTAGAATGATGTGTCCCATGTAGGGTTAGATTTTAGCTCAAAAATATAAATTGCTCAAAGAATGAATCAATTTTTTGCTCAAATAGAGCCAAATAAGCCAAGCCATGGGCCAAATTTTTGGCTTGATCCAATTTCGAGCTAAAGGTGGATGAGCTAGGATAGGGTTTAAATCAATTCAAAATTATTTTTTTTCTTAACTATAAAGAATATTTTTTTTATTTATATATAATATATTCCAGTGGAATTTTTAGGACATTTGAGCCATTAAGGTAATTCACACACACATCACATACGCAAGCTTCGAACCCAAAACCTCTTAGTTAGCAGCTAAAACACTCAACCAATAGACCAATGTAAGCTACGTTGGTAGTGTGTTATCACGTCTATTTGTCCGAGAAGAATAATTGTTGCTACCCTTTCACTTCAACAGCTCACCAACAATATCCCATCCCATCCTCATGATAGTTTCCTAGATCATAATCATTACAAAGTTGTGAATCAATGCACTGTGTTCAACTATAAAAGCTTCATCGGCTAGTCTTTAAAGGGTTATTGATTACAGTTTCCCTACTTATAAGAAGTCCATAATTACCATTAATGTAGTCAACATCACTAACAATCCTTCGAGGATTTTTCCTGCCTTTCTTATTAGTCATTATTCCAAACTCTGTGATTGACAAATTCCTTAAAAAAAAAGAGTATTTATGTAGTCTAAAGTAATACTCTATATATCATCTTTATTAATAAAGCTTGAATGCTGCCTTCTATTATCTTTTCTTCACACATGTTGTAATAATATACTAAGTATATTTTTCTTCTCTCAATTATAATTATCTTTTATTATCTCCTCTTTTTGGTGCTCACGAGAAATCTCTCACACCATTGAAAATCTCTCAAATTGTCTCTTATTTATAAATACAATGGATATCTTCTGTCGGTTGCTCTAACAATCGATGTAACTCTATGAGCCAAACTACTATAAATCCATGTATGTGCTTCCTCATAGAATAATCTCAACATTATACTTTTTCTTTTCTTATCTTTTTTTTTTTCTATTTTTATTCAACATTTCAAATGTATGCCCACATACAAAATCTTCTTAGAACATAATATTTCATCTTTTATCATAGGTGAGCTTACCCATATAAAGGCTCCATGTTTGTTAATCCAAAGTGTCATATCTCATTTTCAATTATATTTTCTTATGAGTTCATAAGTCAAAACATAAACGAGACTTTTTAATTTATATTTTTATATATAAAGTCAAATATAAACAAATTTTTTACTATAAAATTTTAATTTTTTATACTAAAAGCTAATTTAAAAAGTAGTAAGAAAGCCGTCCCAAACGAAGCCTTAATCATTTTCTTAACACTATCACTTAATTCAATAATTATATTTAAAAGATTGATTAATTTAGTTAGTTCATCTTTGCATGAAATTTTACTTGACATATTAAGTATGACATTCACACATAATTAGAATAAAACTTTACTTCGATGAATGTGAACATAAATAATTTAAAACTTTATAATTTATTTTTAAATCAATATAATATAAGTTATTTATATGTTGCTTATCTCTTAAAAAGTTATTCAGGAATTTTAATGTTCATAGAGCATTGTGACACAAACTTTCTCATGATAGGACATTGAATTTTGATACAGCTTTGTTGAACCGCAGCTAATAATTTATGAATCAGACGTCATTGATTGGTCTAACGGATGAAAAGTTTCAATTTTTGATCGATAATGGATACTCCAAATGAATCGGAAAAGTCGGTTCTTTTTTTTGGGGAGGAGTTTGTTTAGATACCTAGTCGCGGGTTGATTGCCGGCTCTATAACGCGTCTACAGGCCGCTCCTTCCCCCCAAATTGCTTTCGTCCTCTCCGCCTCTCACGCTGACTCGCTCTCCCCCTATCTCTTAGAAACTGGAAGACGACCTCTTTCCCCTGTTTTCATTCCACCTTTCGTCCTCTCTCCATCAGCTCTGCCCGAGGAATTGATTTGCAAGGCGACGAATCTCGATCTGTCGACGCTCATCTTCCACAAACCGTTGCACGTTTACTGTACTCTCTTTCTCTACATCTGTATCTTATACTGGAATTCACTCCATTTTTCGTAATCAACAGATGAAATTGGCCTTTTTTTGTTCTCACGATTTTTTTTGGGTATTTTTATTGATTTTTTCAGCCTGATGCATTGATTGATGTTGATTGCTGATTTTTACTTTAAGGTTCGATTTTTTAGTGATCTTGCTGAAATTTTGGCATAAAGCTGGAGTCTTTTTTTTTTTTTTTTGTAATATGAGGATATATAAGCTGTTCATATATGGATTTGGAAGAATAGTGAGAATCAGACCGAGTGGTATTTATTTCTCTGTCTTTTAAAGGGGGAGTAAATTGTTTGAGTCCTATGAAAGAAATTAATAACTTCGGGAGCTTGTGAATGATAGTTAGCATCTTCGTATTCTTTTTAGAAAGTTTTGTGAGCTATTTAATATCTATCTGTTGCATTTCCCTGATAACCTAATCAAACTTTGGTTCCTTGAGATCTATATCCATGTACGTAGAGAGTCATTCTTTTGAGAATGTTTGCCTGTTGAGAAAAAGGTTAGATTATCTTCTCTCCTTTATAGGTAGACATTTGGATGACTGCTATTACTTTTTTAATGATAATGCTGCTTAAATTAGTTTGATTAGTGGTGTATTTTTGAAAGTTCCGTGAGACGAGCATGAGGAAATGATTTCAGCTGACCATGCTCATGCACCTTTATCATGATTCTATCTCTCTGAGGCAACTTTATGTTTCAGATTATATAATTAATTATGTGAAATTTTGAAGTGATTTAGGTTTCCTTAATTAGAATTCTTCTTTTAAATGACTATACTAATTTTAATGGCTGAGCCATTGGAGTCATTGTTGAATTAGACCATTGCAATGAATATGGAATTGAAAAAAAATGCAAGCAAATATATGGGAAGTGTTAGACTAACTCAATCTTGTTTGATGTCTGGTGTTATATGTGTTGCACATGATTCAAAAGTGCTTGCACATAATCTAAATGCTATAGAATATTCTTCATGAGGATTGAAGAGATCGGATAGCCATTGCCTAACTCGAAGGATCATATTGTGTGTAGATTAGGAGAGTGGTTTTGAAGAGCCTATGAAATAACATGAATATGGCATACATCCCTTCTCAGTTGGTATGCAAATGCTTCGATTTGTGTTAAGGAAGCTCTCTCTTAGGTGGTGCATTTAAGAGACTAGGTTTCGTGGTTTTCATACCTTTATATGTCCATCATGAGAAGGAAGCTAATATGCCCTCCCAGTTAGGATTTTGCAAGTGTTTGCATGAAAAAACATATTCTTCTATAAGGGCTGATCTCTTTCTTCATTGAGGCCATTCTTGGATTGACAAATATGCGACATTGGAGTATTCAATGTTGATGAGCAAAAATAGCTAGGGCTTTGGCAAGAATAAGAGGGTAGTTCGTGAGAGTTATGCTAAATTCAAACTTGAAATTGAATTTAAATGCTCGACTCAAACTTGACTCAAACTCAAAATAATTTCAAGCCGAGTTAATTAGAAATGATTAGATGTCGAGTTGACTCAAAATCTATATGTTGTTTTGTTTTTTTTATATACATTATATTTATATAATAACATATTTTGAGTTAGATTAGGAGTCGTCTCAAATTATGTTTAAGTGAGCAAATATTGATTTCAAATTTGGAGTTGAGCCTAAAATTGACGTGCAAATTAAAGATAAAAGAATCTCCACTTTTAGGAGAATTAGAGAAATACTAAAAAATTATGAAAAAATCATAGATATGAAATTTGGGTTACAACAACTACAACAATAACATCAAGCCTTTATCCCACTACGTGGAGTCAACTACATGAATCTTTTTTCTCCATTGTGACCTGCTAAGAGTCAAATTTTCATTTAAATCTAATAAAAAAAGATCTATCTTTATCTTTCTTAACA
Organism: Dendrobium chrysotoxum; assembly: GCA_019925795.1. NCBI lineage: Eukaryota > Viridiplantae > Streptophyta > Magnoliopsida > Asparagales > Orchidaceae > Dendrobium > Dendrobium chrysotoxum. Next base: position 8,108,472 of record CM034312.1, read on the forward strand.
TAGGCAAAATCTAATACATCTACTCTCCTAACCGGGTCATCAGAAGACCGACGCTTTATGTGACCAAACCATCTAAGGCGACTCTCTCTAATCTTATTTGCCACTTGAGCTACTCCAACTTTTTCACTTATCTGCTTGTTTCACATTCTATCTCTAAGAGTAAAGCCACTCATCCACATGAGCATCCTCATCTATGTAACACTTAGCTTAATTGTATGCTTTTCTTTTAATGACCAATATTCTGCGCAATAAAGCATTGCAGGTCTCACCACCATCTTATATAATTTTCCCTTAAGTTTGAGGGGTACTTTTCTATTACACAACAAGCCCGATGCATTCCTCCATGGCAACCATCCAACTTGATTTGTACTAATAATATCCTCGTCTATTTCACCATCACTTTGGACAATAGATCCGAGATATCTAAAACATGTACTCTTATTAATGACTTGATCGCCCAAAGTCATAATTCCCCCATTAGATCTATTACTACTAAAATTACACTCCATTTATTTGATTGTAGATCTACTCAAACGAAAATCTTTAGACTCTAAGATTGACCTCCATAATTTAAGTTTACCTACCACTCCCTCTCTAGTTTTATCAACAAGAATATATCATTAGCAAAAAACATACACCATGGTACATCCTCCTGCAAATGTCTAGTAAGAACATCCATGACTAAAGCAAAAAAGATATGGTCTTAAAGCTGATCCTTGATATAATCCAACTGAAATAGGAAAATTCTTGGTCCAACCTCCTTGTGTTTGAACACAAGTAACAGCTCCTACATACATATCCTTAATGACTTGAGTATAAGCATTATTAACCCCTTTCTTTTCTAAAACTCTCCATAGCACTTCTGCTGGAACTTTATCATAAGCTTTCTCTGACTCAATAAAGGTTGCTTGTGGAAATTTGGGTTAGGGTGAAGAAATTTAAATTCTCATCTGAGCATGGGGAGAGAGAGAGAATAAGTTGTTGAGTCTAAAAGGGCTCCAAACTCATAACAATAGAGATTGAGAGTGCTCATGCAAGCATAGTAGTGGAGCAAGTTTGGGTGTCCTTATGTAAGAACTGTTGATGACATTAGAGCGTGAATTCAAGAAGCTCTTGAGCTAGTGAAGTTGTAAGTTGGACATAGACAAGAAGGATCATCTAAGGGGTCTTCTTGGATGGACACAACTAGTTTCTGTGGCTTGTGAGAGAAAGTATCTCTCTTTCTCTCACTTGATTATTTCACCTCTGTGAACTTCAGTTTCTTTATGTGAGATTTCCTTTTGGGCTTCTTTTTGGTTGGAATGTTTTTTTATTTTTATTTTTTTTATTTTTTATTATTTTTTTCCTTTTTGGTTGCAATGTGGGTATACTTGAGATTTGAAATTAGGGTTGGTGAGTGTTCATTCATTTTGTACACCATATTTGTGGTATCTTTGATATTGGATCGGATGCTCTCTCATTTTTCATGGATGCAGGTTTGGTCGAATATAAAAACATAAAATTTGCATATTTTGTTTCTTGCATTTGTATCCCTTTGTTTTAATTTTTTGTATTTCGTATTAGATCTTGATTGATGGTTTGACTTTTAGTCATTTGGCGCTCTAGTTAGAACACCATCCTATTCTAATTTATGTCCATATAAATCACCACAAGTAGTTGCTTGTAGAAGTTTATGTATCTCTTTTCAAAACCAATTTTTCATGTTATTTCTAATTCAATGTGAAGAGAATAAGTACTAACCAAATTAGTAATATCTTCATCATCAACATTAGCCTTATCCCAACTATTTTAGTGGCTTTTTGAATCTTCTTTTCCCATTCCATTCATGGTAAAACTAATCCTTAATGTCGTCACTGATAATAACAATAGCACATCATCCTGATAAAAAAATTAAAACAGGTTCTGTGTCATACATCCTAACAATAAGCTTTTCCTAAGAATATTATTCTCATCAACGATAGCTTTTGAACTCATGTTTAACTAAAGCTGTTTTTCAGCCAAATTTACCTACAATGACCCCCTAATAGCCTTTGGTATTCCCAAAGTTAATTTTGAAATCTCGTTTTCTAGGTTATTCTAGCATTATTAGCTCTTTTTCATTTGGTAAGTTCCAATTTGTCTCTTTTACCTGCACATTTTTGAACAATGATAATTTATATCTTTCACTAGCGTTGGCCTTGGACGCTCCCAAAATCTCCTTAGATTCCTTGATAATATAATTTATCATTCTAGCACTTGTTCTGGATCAACTTATAAGTTCAAATATGCTGCTCTTACCAACCCGTTTTTGAAGGGTGATATTTTGTCTTCTTTCAAGTTGTTCTTATTCTATCTTATGCATGCCTTTTGTTTACTTTTTTTTTCCTGCTATTGTATTTATTCATAAGTAGCATTTTTTGTTATTCTGTTACACATTCACCTCGAATTAACTTACAATTTTAAACTGTTCATATCGATGTGATTCATATTGAGTAGATTCCAAAGAAAGAATGCACTTATTGAGTATTACTGTACTTTTATCTTGAACCTATGTTATGCCCTGCCAACTGACTCATTTCATGGAATTTGGCCTGCCATGGTGTATTTTACTTGCATCTTGTTGCATTTGGCTTAAATTATTTCTGGTTTTTGTATCATCAGCTCTTTTTTTATAGTTGTGGTTTTCCTTGATCACAAAAGTATAAATCTATATGTGGGGCCTCTACCCATCGAATTAGGTGATTTGAATTGCCTAGAGTCTGAAATATTAGAGATTGAAATCTCTCCAACTGAGAAGTAGGAGAAGAAGAAGAAAGGCGGAAAATTACTCTGAGCTGCCTTGTCAGTTTCATCTCTTTATTTATAGGTTTGGAAAAGTACAGGTATCAACTAGAGAACTATCATAGTTACAACAAGTTGTAATCCTACTCATTGACAGAAAACAGTTATTATAGTTGTTACAAAACAAAAATATACCTGATAGTCTAACTAAAATAACTGAAACGGTATTACGGTTGTGATGGTTTAGTGTTGAAACTGCCCTGCCTTATGCTGTTTGGAAATCTTTCATCCACCGTGGTTGCTTGCATCTTGGTATTATCAGTATTACATCATTACCCCTGTCATCAATAATCACCTTGACCCCCGCAAGGTCAAAGTCAAGGTATGACTGCTGTATTCTTCTAATAATACCCACTTAGCTTATTCTTTCAAGAGGCCGTACTATTTCACAGGCTCATGAATAGCTATAGCAGCAGGTGGTCACCCATGAACATATTATCCACTGCCTCAACATTGATGAGTGGGGATTATATGAAACTATAGAAGTACGTGGTCACCCATGAACGATTGAAAATGTATTATAGTGGAAGTCTTATGTATGGATGTATTGAATGGAAATTCAGTCCAAGTAAAAATTTTAGCCATGTATTGGGTAGATCCATCACGAAATTGCGGAGGTATTATTCTAATCTTTGTTGGTAACTTTTGTTTGCCCATCAGATTTTGGATGATAAGAACTACTTGATTCAAAATAGTTCCATTGAGTTGAAATAATTCCTATAATTCCTTCCAAACTAAGTTCATGAAAATATGCTCTCGATCTGACACAATTGTTTTTGTAATGCTATGTAATTTACAGATATCTGAAATGAATATGGCTTCCATTTATAGAGGACTGCAAATGAGCATGTTTTGATAGCAGACTAACCTCTTTAAAGAATCGAGGGACTAAAATGATCTTTAATATAATTGGGAATTATTTTGATCCTTTTCTCCTACCATAATTATTGTCTTTCCCGAAGTTTTGGCAAACCTATAATGAAGTTTGTGGCTATCTCTTTCTGCATCGCCGGTAGAATTGACAATGGTTGCAATAATACGACTAGCTGTTGATTATGATATTTTGCTTGTTGGCAAAATGGACTTTGTATTCACAGAGTGTTTGATGTTGCTTTTCATCTTGGCTGATAGAATGGAGCCATAATATGAGTCTTAGTTCTCTTTATTCACCATGATCCCCTATGGGCTGTTGTGAAGTTCGCTTATAATTGAATTTTGCATATTGAATTTTCTGATTTTACTATTCTGTCTTTATAAAATATTAATTTATAATGAATATGGCAAGAAAAAACTTATCTGGCTCATTGCCAATGTTCTACAAAAGATGTTAGTCTGACAAAGTCTGAACTTCAGTTCTTATTTGATCTATCAAAGTTGCTGTGTGACTTGTGTATGCCATTAGTGTATTAGGTGGAATTTCATCACCATCGCCTGAACCAACTTTTGGGACAGAGCATCCACTATTGATTGGATGCACCCTGATTATGCTCAATTGTGTAATCAAAGCCCAGCTATTTGACTAGAAATATGTTAGACCGGTCCACTGGACCGGTCCAGCCGGTTCACACCGGACCGGCCCAGGCAGAACCGAGGCGGACTTCGCTCGTTATCGCGCGATCCGCGCAATCCATCGCCCAGCCAGCGCCCGTTAGGAAAGATTTTGAAGGAGTTTAGGAGGGAAATTGAATGTAGGGACTGTTTAGGGATTTCCTTTTGATTTGTATGCATTAAATACTGTGTTTTCCTAGGGTTAGGGCATCTTGAATTTGGCTGAAATTTGAGATCTCTTAGGTCTTTTGGGCTCTAGCGGCGTCTAAAGATTTGGGAGAGAAAGATCCTCCTCTCGAATAGAGGATCAATTGTATCTTGCGGTTTTCCGTTCCCTTTCATCAAATAATACAAATTATCTAATGTTTTCGTGTTTTCGTGTGGCTTTTGGTGGAGATTTCTCGCTGTTTACCGAAGATCGATAGGAATTACTTGAGATCTTCAAGTGTTTCCTATCAAATTGGTATCAGAGCGTTGTCTTGGGACCATCGGTGGCTGAAATTATAAAATTTTTGCGGTGAAATCTCATCCGGAAGAAGATCTTCTCGTGATTCTTGGGAAGAAATATGGCCGGGAAGAATGTTGAAATTTTGGAAGGCGAAATTGCGCAACTTAAATCAGAGTTGGAGGAAAAATGGTCTGATTTTCAAAATCAGATTTCATCCAATAATAAAGGATGGAAGAGAAGTTTGCCGTGATGGAAGAGATGTTGAAGAAATTGCTTGAAGCCAAAACCCAACCAGTGACATCGGAAGCAAAGGAAACTATCGGCGGCCATGGAAGAGATGGGAACCCTAACACGTTTAGGGAAGGGAAAATCCAGAAGTAGAGATCTTGGAGGGAGAAGATGGAATACCTCCTCTAGAACCACTTTCTAGAGAGGAGATGAGCATTGGCTATGCAAGAAGGAGTGCTGATTTTGAAAGAAGAAGAGGGGATTTTGATGAAGGGTTTTGGTTATGATCACCGAGGGAAGATCGTGACAATTGGGGAGCACTCCTCTTCAAGGAATGGGAGGTTATGGAAGATTTAGGGGAAATTGTGTGACCCGAGGGTGAGGAAACTGAAGATGCCAATCTTTGAAGGGGAGGATGCGCACGGGTGGATCTACAAGGTAGAAAGGATATTTTGCCGTCAATGGTGTGACAGAGGAGGAGAGACTGACGGCGGCGGGCCTATGTTTGGAAGAAAGGCTTTGTCTTGGTATCAGTGGAGGGACATACGACGACCCATACGGAGTTGGAGAGAGTTCAAGGATTGTTTGGTAGAACGTTTCCGAACTGGCAGGGGAGGAGACTTTTACGAGCAGTTCTTTGCCTTGACACAGGAGGGTTCAGTGACGGAGTAGTACCGGGAGAGATTCGAGTACCTTGCTAGCCGATTGGACCGCCTTCCTGAGACAGTGCTCGAGGGAAATTTCATGAAGGGACTGACACCAGAGATCCGGGCAGCGGTTAGAGTAATGAGGCCTCGTGACTTGGAGAGGCTATGGAACTAGCTCAGTTGGTGGAGGATCAGAGGCACCTGGAGAAAGGGGTGGAAGGCAGCAGCTCAAGAGGCACGTACAAGATGGCCACAACCCTTTTGGCAACCAAGGAGCCGACACCGGGTACCTTTCGGGAGACTCCGAAGGAGAAGACTGCCGGCGGAAGACCAGGGGACAACTTCAAGAAACTCACAGAAACAGAATTACAGGAGAAGAGGGCGAAGGGATCTGTTTCAGATGTGACGAGAGGTATACGCCGGGGCACAGCTGTAAGGATCGAACTCTTCAGGTTCTTACCGTTTTGTGATGAAGAAGGAATGGAGGAGGGTGTCGTCTTTCCACCTTGCGGACAAGTGGATCTTTGGGAGGAGAGTAATGTTAGACCGGTCCACTGGACCGGTCCAGCCGGTTCACACCGGACCGGCCCAGGCAGAACCGAGGCGGACTTCCGCCTCGTTATCGCGCGATCCATCGCCCAGCCAGCGCCCGTTAGGAAAGATTTTGAAGGGAGTTTAGGAGGAAAATTGAATGTAGGGACTGTTTAGGGATTTCCTTTTGATTTGTATGCATTAAATACTGTGTTTTCCTAGGGTTAGGGCATCTTGAATTTGGCTGAAATTTGAGATCTCTTAGGTCTTTTGGGCTCTAGCGGCGTCTAGAGATTTGGGAGAGAAAGATCCTCCTCTCGAATAGAGGATCAATTGTATCTTGAGGTATTGTTAGACCGGTCCACTGGACCGGTCCAGCCGGTTCACATCGGACCGGCCCAGGCAGAACCGAGGCGGACTTCCGCCTCGTTATCGCGCGATCCGCGCGATCCATCGCCCAGCCAGCGCCCGTTAGGAAAGATTTTGAAGGGAGTTTAGGAGGGAAATTGAATGTAGGGACTGTTTAGGGATTTCCTTTTGATTTGTATGCATTAAATACTGTGTTTTCCTAGGGTTAGGGCATCTTGAATTTGGCTGAAATTTGAGATCTCTTAGGTCTTTTGGGCTCTAGCGGCGTCTAGAGATTTGGGAGAGAAGATCCTCCTCTCGAATAGAGGATCAATTGTATCTTGCGGTTTTCCGTTCCCTTTCATCAAATAATACAAATTATCTACTGTTTTCGTGTGGCTTTTGGTGGAGATTTCTCACTGTTTACCGAAGATCGTAGGAATTACTTGAGATCTTCAAGTGTTTCCTATCAAAATCTTTTTTCATCCACCGTGGTGGCTTGCATCTTTTTGTTTAACAACATCTTTTTGTTTACCTTTTGTTAATCTCGGTCTCATGTCACCTTTGCTATATTGTGTTGATGGGTTTACTGTGCAGGACTTGAGACAAAGGAGTATTCATAAGATAATAGAGTAAATGACGATTGAAGGTATCAGAAAATGTTTGGTGTTTTCCCTTAGATATAGTTGAGATCCATTCGTCAGTATCCGTTGGTATCAGCCTTTCTGCTTTTCGTGTTGTTTCTATACATCTATTTTCCGTCCATCTTTTCTTTCATTGTCTACTCCTCTCCTGTGATTGCCTGCACGGCTCTTCTCTTGAGCTCTTTTAGTTTATGGGGAACCTGATTGAACCTGAAGATGTAAAGAGTGTGGATCTCTCTGTGAAAGTTGCTGAACAGAGGAGAGATCTAGGGACTTTGATGTTTTGAATAAGGGTGAGAGATACGTGTCAGAGGAGAACTCTAAAAAGAGACGACCGAAGAATGTGACAAAGGATGACCCTTTTAAAAGAAGTCACGATGATGGGGATGGGGATCGAAAGGATAGCATGGACTTGGCCTCTAGCTCTTCAAGCAAAATTGCTGAAAAAGAAGTACAAATTGAGAAAACATTGACAAATGGGGTAGAGGCTCATGATATTGAATTTATTGAGAAGGAATTATTTTCTATTGAAAATTCAGCTTATCATGAACAAGGAATTGCTGAAGGCTTGAAGGTGGAAACTGAACAGCCTTTGGACAATCAATTTGATTCTTCTCTTGTTCTCCTTGGCTGGATGTTAACAGCCATGATGTTTCTTCTGACTCTGAATCTGATGAATCTGATGGAGAAGAGAGTTTGTCTCCTGATACGTCTATGACAGACATTGTTCCCATTATTGATGAGCTTCATCCTCTTCTGGAGTCTGCAAATCCACAGCCAGCTCATAGATCCATTGATACATCTGATGCTGCATCAAGGGCTTCTTCTCCTGAGCGTGAATTTGATGATGCCTAGTGCAGAGGAGGAAACGGAAAACCAAGCAGATGAAGAAGATGAAGAGGCACAAGAGGAGAAGGATAATAATGAAGCTGTTGTGAAATGGACTGCAGATGATCAGAAGAATCTCATGGATCTCGGGAGTTCTGAGCTTGAAAGGAATCAAAGGTTAGAGAACTTGATTGCAAAACGAAGAGCAAGAAGCTGCAAAGATTTCAAACTGACAAAAACCTCATTGATCTAGATACTGAACCTTTGCCATTTATGGAGGATATTTCAAGATTAAATGTTCAAGTTTCAGCAATTTCTGCACCAAGAAGTAATCCTTTTGATCCGCCCTTTGATTCTGAGGAAAGATTGGGCAGCCAATTCCAGGGTCAGCTCCTTCAGTTTTGCTTCCCAGAAGAAATCCTTTTGATCTTCCCTATTATCAAAATGAAGAAAGTGGCAACGTCACTGGTGAAAACTCTAGGCCGTATGATGCATCATTTTCTCAGAGGGATACCTTACCCAGGAGAATTGATAGGTTAATCTTGGAGCAGTTTCAGATGACGCGAGTCAAGAGAAGAGTAAGCCCAAATTAAAGCCTTATTTTGTTCCAGAGAAAATGAGCGAGCCAAATTTTGCATCTTTTGAGAGTCAATTAAGTGAGGAGAGTGATTCTGAGGGGAGCTCAGCTTCTGAATCAGACTCAGCTTCAGCTGTTTTCAATCAGGATCATGAGTTATCGAAATATGAAACACATGAACAAGTGTCATATGTGAACCAAGATGTTGACTTTGTTGAACAGGAGAGTGATTCATCGGTTGAAGTTGGTTCTGCTAATCTTGAGCAAGAAGACAATGGAGCAGATGCAGGTATTCTAATTTCCACTATTTTGTTATTCTCTCTCAATGCAGAATCATGTCCTATTGTTGCGTTTGCAGTCGAAGAAGAAATTGGAGACGTGGAATCTAGTTCACCTGTTTCAAGTACTGCAACTTAGAAGTGATTGATGAGAGGTATGATGGATCAAGTTCTTCTCTTGTTCTGAAGATGTTCGAGGTACTGAAACAAGCATTCATATAGAACCGATTAATTCAGCACACATGTTGGGCGACTCCCTGAAAAGTTTTGATCCCACGCTATCAGTTGTTAAACCTGATCTTCCAGGTGACGGAGCTGAGGTAATTCACTATAGTCAAGTAGGTGAACCTGGTCTTTCAGGTAAAGGAGTTGGGGGAGCTGATGATAGGCAAATAGCTGATCCAGTTTATGATTCTAGTCCCAGTGCAAAGTCTTCCTCTCACATTGCATCACTAGAAGCTTTATTTTCTAACGTTAAAGGTTAATTTAAATAGAACACTGGCTAATCAACACTTTAGGCTTGTAGCTTTCATTGTAGCAGATGATGTAGATTTTCATTTCTCCAGGTAAAGAAGGCTTCAGTACTGGACCTTCATTGGCATCTGATATGCAAGCAAACTTACAAGAAGTGTTTTCAACTCCAAAGGCCTTTGAGCACGGTACAACTTCAGAGGAAGGGAATTTCATGCTTGTCAGAGAAAGTATACCTCCTGTATCACAGGACTACATTGATCAAGTTGTAAGTGACCTGGAAAATGTAGTGGATAAAGTAAAAGGACTTAATGAGGTATCTGATGAGGTCAATGCTAATCTTAGAGAGATTAAAAGTGTTAATGAAGCGTCTGATTCGGGCATAAACTTGGCTGAAAACTTTCATGTGGAAAACTTGTCAGATGGTGAAAATGGTGAGTTACGACCAAAACCAAGCAAGCAATTTGACAGTAGCATGGTAGATTCTTGTTCTGAAAAACAAGATGCTCCTAATCAGTTTCAATTTCCTGTGCTAATGTCGAATGATGAAGGCATATCTGTTAATCAACAGTCCAGCTTGAACATTTCACTCGATCAGCATTCAGTCATGGAACAACCTTTAGCACTTGGATCAGATGCTGGCTCTTCTGTTCCATTTGATGAAAACTTGGAGATGAAAAATGCTAAATTGCACATTCCTGAACCATCTGTTATCGATACAAAACACCCTGCCCAGCATTCAAGTCAAGAAATCGTAGCATCCTGCACATCAGGGTCAACTGTTGATAACTCTGAAGCTCCTGGAGACTCCCCAAAGTCATTAAATTCCAAAGATGAGCTTGGACACCTTGAGCATGAAGTTAATAAAAAGCAGATTGACTTGCTTGTTTGAAGAATTGTTTCTAAAGGAAAGGAAATTTGATTACAAGTGCAGAAACAAACCAGTCAAATAGAGGAAAAGCTGATGTTTTATGGTCTAATGATATCATTATATAGCTATGTCCAGCCCCATCAGTACTGAGTCTGAAAATCCCTGTTCATTCTACATACAAGTTCTACAAACAATTCTGAATGATATAGCATCTTCTAGTAGCCCTTTGGAGCAAATGAGATCACTATTGCCTGTCTTTGTTTACCTTTTGTCATTACATGACAAAGGGTTGATAACATTCTTATCCTACATCATTGAGATTTATGTTGCTCAGTTACTTTCCGGATGGAAATTGCATTGAAAATCTGCATTTTTTGTACAGAGAATTTCTGAACTTTAGCTTATTATTTGCGTTATGGTACATGAGAATGTTGATGGTTCTGTCTTCGTAACGAGAAATTCTTATGTCCGGAGACCGTCCGAACGTCCTTGTATACATTATGTACAAATAGTATATACACAGTGTATATACTATTTTGTACACACTGTGTACAAGGGCGTCCGGACGCCAGACGTAATCATTTCCCCTTCATCACAGTGTCTACATTATTTTTTTTTGTTGATTTGTAAAATTACAGCAGAAAAAATAATTTTTTGAAACTGTTATAAAAAAAATTTTCTGATACAATTTTTTTTGAAATTAATGAAAAAGTAATGGTCTAATAAAAATTTTGATTGCAATATGTAGAAGTAAAGTAATAAGAAAATTATCTTAAATGAAGCTTAAATTTAAAATTATTAAATTATTTAGAGATGAGTGAGATATAAAAGAGTGATTGATTAGCTATATGTTATATTTATTTTAAGGATAATTTAGTTGTTCGAAAATCTCTCCTTTTAAATTTGCTTAGTATGCAATCTAAACTGCATAATACAAATTAATTTTAATTATTTTGATTATATTTTTTGGTTGGAATGATTTTAAAATTTTTAATTTTTTTATAAATTTAATGTAATATAAATTATTTATTTATGTATTAAACACTCTAACATAAATATTTTGGGAACTATGGCCGAGCTCGGAAATTCCTCTGTTTTTAGGAGTTGTTTCTGTACAAAAATGTTTAATTGAAGTAGGATTTATTAAATCCTCTAAATATAAATTTAATAAATTTTATTAAGTTTAAAATCTGAAAATCATTTGATATTAATATATTGTAACTATTTATTTTGCTAAATTTAATAAATTATTTGAAAATTTGTTTCAATATTCAAGATTTATAAGAGATTTTTTTTAAAAAAATACATTAAGTTATATAAATACTATATTTAATAAATCTTGAATAAAGCCAATAATATAATTAAAATGGAAAAAATGTTATATTAAAAAAAATTAAAAATTTAATCGGCAGAATTTAAGATAAATCTTACTCGAATCCGATGCTCAGCAAAGGTCGCATATACCACCCACACATCTCTCCGCCGCCGCCGCCGCCGCCGAGGCATTTGTAGCGTAGGAAAGGCCTGGAGGCGGGATCTCTCTGCCAAAATCCATTTACTCATCAATATTGCCTTGCTTTGATCGCAGAGATTAGAATCTCGGTGTCGAAGAGCGAATTGTAGCTCTGGTAAGGTCACGATTTTGCTCGATTTTAATAGCAAGGAGTGGTGGTATTGGTAAGAGCAGCAGGGTAATGGGCGGGGTCGAAGGCGAAGGGCAGAGGGAAAACCTCGACGCTATTCGTTCCGTCGTCTTTAAAGAATCCGAAACCCTGGACGCGATGAGGTTTAAGAAGATCTCTGGCTATGATTTCAATGGCGGCGTTGATTTCAGACGGCTCATAGATTCCATGGTTTTCACTGGTTTCCAGGCATCGAACCTTGGAGACGCCATCGAAGTCGTCAATCAGATGGTGAGTTTTCTTACTTTTGTCTACTATTCGGAATTCTCAGAGGTCATCTTTTTTATCAATGATTTTGTAGAAGTTAAATTGATGTCGTTGTTTAATTTAGTTAGTGGTGTTTGTGGTTTTTTTTTGTGCAAGTAAAATTTCGAAAGAAAGTTGATCTTTGATTTTTACTTTTCTCCCATAGAAGTTTTTTTTTTTTGTTAAAATGTATTTTCCCATGCTGATCATACTGAAGTTAGATTGGAGGCTTTCCCATGAGAAACCAACTGAAGATTGCACTGAAGAAGAGTTGGATCCTGCATACAGAGAGTCTGTCAGATGCAAAATCTTTCTGGGTTTTACTTCGAATCTAGTTTCATCAGGTGTTCGGGATATCATCCGGTTTCTTGTGGAGCATAGAATGGTTAGTGATCTGGAAGCAACTATTTGTGTTAGTAGACTTCAAAGCATTGATTTTTTTAATCTAATATTTGTTGTTAATGCATTATGATATAAGTTTAATCATATTGAATTTCTTTCGGTTTTGATGTGCTTAATAGAGTAAGTGATTCATGTTTATGCTTGTTAGTGTTGGTAAAATTGATGCAATTTTTTTTTTTAAATTGTCAGCTTTTTATTGATTTGTCCTATGGATTGTATGTTTGTGTGGATTAACCAAATAGGCAAACAGATGATTAGTGTAAACTCTCTTTAAAAAGTGCTTGGTGCTCTTTCACCCTTTATTATTATTATTTGGTCCTCTTACTGAGTTAAATCTATAGATCTTTGGAGGGCAGGGGCGTTTAATATATCAAAGTTGGTCAGATTTGCAGAGTTTTTCCTCATAGGATCAATGAGTATGCTTATTATCCAAATCCCAATCCAGGCTTTGAACGTTTACTATTGCCTTGATTATGGGCTCAAAAACCACTGCTGCAACATTCTCTAGTAATTGTTATGTGGCTTTCTATAAATTCACCAAGCACACTTATTCCTTTTTGTTGTTAGCGTTATCCCAATTCACCAAGCAACAAATCCACCTAATTTTCATTCCATATCAGCTTAGCAAAGCATTTTAGAGTTTCCAACTGTTCTTCCGTATCTTGCAAAGCTGCTGAATGAATAGAAATACCTACTTCGATTGGAATGTCTTCTTACATATCAGTGCTTCATTGGACATTAATGGATGTTTAATAATTTCATTTTCATTATCCCAATGAAGTATATTAACTCAATAATGAGAGCAATGGATCTTCTTTTCATACTTTGTTAGTTTTACTGATTTTTTGAGTTTAAACTGGTTTAACTGACACTTTCAGGTTGACGTTGTGGTTACAACTGCTGGTGGCATAGAAGAGGACCTTATAAAGTGTCTTGCACCGACATACAGAGGTGATTTTTCTTTACCTGGGGCGTATCTTCGCTCTAAAGGATTGAATCGAATTGGGAACCTGTTGGTTCCTAATGATAATTACTGCAAATTTGAGAATTGGATCAATCCAATTCTTGACCAAATGCTAGAAGAACAATTGATGAAGGTACTTATTGCAGTATTATTTTTAAAATTTTAATGCTAGAAAATGGATGTGTGATAAAACTAAGAATGATAAAATGTGGAATGTATGCCAGAAAACTTCTTGGATTAGTACCTGTTCAAGGTTAGTTAAAAAAAATTGACTTAGATGCTATGAGCATATGCATTAGAGTGAAAAATATGCTTTTATAAGATTGGATGACATAGTCAATGTAATGCACAAGAAGGAAAAGTGTAGATTAAAGATATTTTGACTAGAAGTTGTAAAGAAATACTTGTGTAATCTGCCATCGATATGTTTTGTGGCGCTCAATTGAAATGAAGGGTGAGGCTCATCATGCCTATCCCAAAAAGTTGGTATTAGTTCATGTTGCTATTATTGTTGACAATGCTAATGATGATGATTGATAGTTTGTTAGAAAAGGGCATTGTTTGGTTATGTAATTAAATTTTTAACAACGCCTAATATTTTTCTCTTGTAATGCTCTAGGAAAATAATAAGCTAATTATAAATGAAGTTTATTACTTTTTTTCCGACATTTTTTTATTCAGATAATGAAGTCTAGTTTTTTCGTTACATGAGTGTTGTTTTAACAATATATACTTGATGATTTGTTGTTATATCTAGTAATTGAATATTCATTTGAGGGTCCACACAATTCAATGCTGGGCAAACACATATGTTGGAGAGTTTGGTTAGCTATTGCCATGCGTTAACAAGGAGTTATGAATTGGATCATTATTAACATTGTTAGTCTTACCCTAACTATTTGCAATCAGCTTTAGTAATCGTTATTTACCATTTTGTTCTTTTTGAAAGTTGCATGGTATTAACAGTGTTAAGTTTTTTTTCCATAATTTTCAAGCATGTTTTTTTTTCGTCTAACCATTTGTAAATCCTTAAAATTTTTTAAAAATGTCTACGCAAAGTCCATTATGCACCTAAGGAAGTGACGACACAATCTATGGCAAGGTAGGAAATGGATGGCATTTGTATATATATGTATATACGTGGAAGCACACATGCAAGCATGCTAAATGAATTGTTCCTTTTAATTGTTTATTCTATTGCAAAGGTAACTTGTTTTCATCTCTTTCTTTAGCTGCCCCTTTCTTTCTTTTTACTTGTCGTTACCTTTTAGTTTATATGTGAAGATGGTAAATTTACCTGCACGACCTCTAAGGTATCCATTGCTATCAATATTTATGTGATGCTTGATGGATTATTGATTATTTATATTACCTTAATATGATCAGAATATATATTTGCAATTTTATTTGCGGATCTTATGTTGCTTTTTGTTCTGCTTGGTGGGCTGATATAAGTCTTTCCGTCTAAGCATTAGAGTATTTTCTCATCATTCATATAATGTCCCGGGTGTACCTTGGAATTCTTAAGGTAGATGTTTTTACCTTTTTTATATAAAGAGATGTTTGTACTTTCTTTATTTTTTTATCATTATTTTTTTTTATTTTTATGATATACTATGTTTGACACCATTACAGAGTATATGTCATGCCCAATATCTCATTTGGTTTCCGGGGAACTGTTTTATTTGGTTGCTTAAACAATTTTTTCCTGCTTTTCTGTGTGAAAATTATAAATTCCAAGAATATTTATGAGTTTTCATCTCTTGCTTTTTTGTCAAATGACCATTTGATAAATTTAGCCACTCCTACATCTTTTTCATCTATATCTATACATCTTGACATGCTTAACTATGATCTATTATTTTATGATCAAATCCTATTACCTTAGGGTCGTACTCCTACATTTCGGTTTTTATTTATATCACATCTCTTATATTGCTTTATGTCACAGAATGTGGATTGGACACCATCAAAAGTGATTTCGCGTTTGGGAAAAGAAATTAATGATGAAGTTCGTACTTGTATTGGGCATATAAGGTAATTTTTATATCAAATTGAAATTCTCAGCTGCTATTTTTTGCAACATCCTAGAATATTCCCTGGCTGTTTGATTTGTGTGAATAAATTGTTTAACGTTTCTTTTTATTTATGTAAAATTATTTCAATTTCTAGTTATTTTTTCATAGAACTATTTGGGGTTGGCTTTATGAATCTCATGCTCTGTTGTTTTGGCTAACAACTGCCTACGAGTTAAACTTATTTTCGTAATTCATTTTTAATAATTTTAATAATGTAATTTTAGTTCTACTTCATATTCATCTAGCATTGATTTTATGAGAAAAAGGTTGAAATTCTCCGAACTATTTATCGGGGGTCATTTTGGTCCTAAATTATCTAATATGTCCAATTTAATTTTCTTACTCCTCAATTTGATACAAAAGAACTCCTTGATTCCTCAATTCTGATTCAAAATAATCCAACAGAGAGATTATTTTGGATCATATTTAAGAATAAAATGATTAAATTTAACTCATTAGATAATAGGGACTAAAATTGCCCCATACAAATAGTTTAGAGATCATTTTGATATGTTCTCCTAATTTTATCTACTTGTCTAATAGGCATATTTTCTACCCTTCGTTGTACATGTACATGAACACTAATTTATTTTTTAAATATCTTATTTTTAATAAATATCACTCCAAATAGTTCCTCTAATATAATGGTTCATTAATTTATTTTTTTCCAGTTTTACCACACATCCATCGTTTTAATTTCTGCCACACTCAATTGAATATCAATGACTTTTTTAGATCACAGCATTCATATCCATACAATGCCATCAACCTAATTGTATTTGTTTAAAAGTTATCTTAAAACTTCCATAAAATTCCTCTTACCACACAAAATTCTTGAAACACTTACTTCATTTTAACCATTCAGACTTAACTTTAGGTATTTCTGAGGTATACAACAAAAGAGCTTTCCTCTCTAGCAAGGACCATGCATTTTGCTTATGTTTATTGCTGACCATTGTGTTGACATATCAAACCTTTTCAGAATCGCATACCGGTCTTCTGCCCAGGATTAACTGATGGATCTCTTGGAGACATGCTGTATTGTCATGCAATAAGAAGTGGTGGTTTGCATATAGACATTGTTCAAGGTCCTTGCGTGCTCCTTGTAGCTTGTGATTTTTGTTAGTTTTGTTCCTTAATAATTTGATTTTCCCTCTTCTTGCAGATATACGATCCATGAATGGGGAAGCTGTTCATGCTGGTGTTAGGAAGACTGGAATGATTATTCTTGGTGGTGGACTTCCAAAACACCATATTTGTAATGCCAACATGATGCGTAATGGTTCAGATTATGCTGTTTTCATTAACACCGCACAGGAGTTTGATGGCAGTGATTCAGGAGCCCAGCCCGATGAAGCTGTTTCATGGGGGAAATAAGAGGTTCTGCTAAAACTGTCAAAGTATGTTATTTTTCCCTTTTGTTTGAATATGTGATGCTTACTAATAATAGTATATGTAAGTTTGAACACATATCTTACTCCGTTGGATATATAAGATGTCTTAATGTATAGAGTTTAATGCTAATCTATTATGAGATTATGAAAACTATGTAACTAATGTGCAAAATTGGCAGGACAAACAAATAGTTTAAGCAATTATTTTGTTCCTTTCATGAAAACTAAAATCACGATGGAATCAAGTCAGATGAAAAGGCATAGCCTTCTAATACAAATTAATGATTAAAAATTAAGGACAAAAAATTCACACATGTTTTTAAGTTCACACATTTGATCAAAATATTGGTCGTGTCAATTGGAGTGAATATATTTACTCTTTCAAGCCAATAGTGAAATATAAAGAAGAAGAAGAAAGAAGAGTGAGAAAAAGAAGGAACGAAAGTGATTCACTAGAAAGCAAATCTTATTATTTACTGGGAGATAAACTCTTTTTAAATTCCTCAAATCTTATTGATGCAGAATAAATCTCAAAAGCAAAAGAAACCATGCATTCAAAAGAAGAAATTTATTTCGGACAGTAATTGAGTTTTTGCACATGTCTTGGAGCCTTATTTATAATCATAAAGCTGATAGGAAATACTTGAGTTCGCAAGTAATCCTATCGGATCTACTTGAGTTCACAAGCAACCCTAACAAGAAATTGATAAAAACAGCGAAAATACACAAGAACGATAATGAAACAACCTAAAAAAAATAGTAGACTTTATTAGATAACTCAAATCAAAGCAAATATAAGAAAAGGTACAATTGATCCTCTATTCGAGAGGAGGATTGTTCTCGCCCAATCTCTAGACACTAGATCTAGAGCCCAACACTCCCAAGAGACTCCAAGAGAACACAATACTTAAGCATGTCCTAACCCTCCCTTCATATGCCTATGTATAGTCTTAGTCACCCACCTCCTTAACCTCCCACCTCCTTTCCCAAAATAGATTAATTCAAATAAATTAATTCAAACCTCGTTTCCCAAACCTCCTTTTCCAAAATAGATTAAATAAATTAATTCAAACCTCCTTTTCTAAAATAGATTAATTCAAATAGATTAATTTAAATAGTGGACCCCACTTCAATGACTGGCCAATGTGGGGCCGACTGGGTCGATTCTTGAACCGACCTAACAATACCGCCTTCCCAAAGAGCCACCTTGTCCTTAAGGTGGAAAGAGGGAAACTGATGCTTTATCCTCTCATAAGGCTCCCATGTCGCCGCATAATATGGAAGATCCTTACACTTGATCAATACCTCTTTTACTCCTCCCCCTCTCTTGTGTATCCCTTGTAACTCGAAAGGTTCTAGTATCACCTCCATGTCCTCTGTTAAAGTCGTTGATATCTCAGAACTTGTGGAAATATGCTTGCGTTCTCGTGGAGGTGGCCATCCTTGAGGTGGAAAAAACTTTACCGAATTGTTGAATCAAGGGCTGCACTGAAAGAGAAACATCCCCTCCCTCTTCCAATCTGATCACCTCCCACTTGTGTAGTCCCACCAGATAATCTTCCCCCACCTCTTGTATGCTCCTAACCATGGTCTTAAGTGATATTATGACTTTGGATAGCCCCGCATCTCCCTTGATAACCACCTTCCTCCCCTCCACCATTAATTCCATCGTGAGTACTCCCCAATTGTCCTTGGTTTCTCCCAAGGTTTACAACAACTTCATCCTCAGGATGATATAAGTACTTCATAACTCTAATGGGAGAAAATCCTCCCTTACCTGAATCCCCTGGATGGTCAACACCACACATCTACAAATTCCTTAGCCTTTCTCTACCTTCCCTGTACCCATCATCACCCCATAATAGCTGGTGTCCACCAATTTCACCCCCAGTTGGTTGACGACCTGAGTGGAAATGAAATTATGGGTAGCCCCACTGTCAATCAATACTACCACCTCCATGCCTACTATTTCCCCCTTTACCTTCATCGTGTGATTCAAGGTGAATCCTATTACTGAATTCAGGGAGACCTCCGCCACATCGATATGCAACTTGTCATCCATCTCTCTCTTATCTCCCTCCTCAGTTTCCTCGTCATCACAGACGGCGAGAACCTGAAGAGTTCGATCCCTACACTTATGCCCTGGAGTATACTTCTCATCACATCGGAAACATAACCCCTTTGCCCTCTTTTCCTGCATCTCCTTCTCTGTCAGCCTCTTGAAAATTTTCCCACTCCCTCGTCCTACTGTCTTCTCCTTGGTGGCTTCCCGACTTCCTCCTGTTGCTGGACCTTTAGGTGCTAGATGGGTGGCCGTCATCCTATAAGTGCTCCCTGTGCTGTTACTCCTAGCTCCTCTCTCCAGATTTCTTTGATTTTCAACTAGCTGTGCCAACTTCATGGCCTCCCTCAAGTTACGAGGCATGAACCTTCACTGTTGCTCGGATCTCTTCAACCCCTTCATGAAATTTTCCTCCAATACTGTATCTGATAATCGTTCCACCCTACTGGCCAGATGCTCAAACCGCTCTCGGTAGTCTGCTACTGATCCCTCCTGTGTCAGAGCAAAGAACTGCTCATAGAAATCTCCTTCTCGGTCGGTTTGGAAACGTTCTATTCATAGTTTAAAATTATGTAATTAGAGGCGCACCTCTGCGCAATTTATCCACCTGGCGCCTCATTGCTTACACAATTTCGGGTCCGAAGAGGCGTACGCCTCTGTGAGCTTGAGGCGCGCCTCAGAGGCGCAATTGCGCAATTTTGGGAAAGGCGTACGCCTCAAGCTCATGAGGCATTTTAATAGGGGAGCCAAACCTACCGCAAGCAGACCCGCTTGGACGAAGCCGCAGTTCTTTATGTAGAAATTTTTATTTAAGATTAGGACTGAGATGTTGTTTATTTAATGCGCTTTCATTGCACTTATAGGACTGAAGTTACCCCTCATAATAAAAATTTGTTTCGGGGCCCCCTGGGATCCCCGGCATATCTACCCCTTAAATAACATATTTTTTTATACTTTACTTTTATTATTGAATTTTGTTCATGTTTCAAATTCGTAGGATAATAAGCTCTAGTGACGGAGGAATTGGGTCTGCTGATGGTCCAAAGCTCAAAGTCGTGTCCACGCCGTAGTTTATGGATTGAGGATGATGAAGATTTGGCATTCATATATTCAATTGGAAATGAAGATGCCTCCACTGAAGATCCATTTAGTGATGGGACATGATTGGATTTTAGATGTTCTTTCTTATTTGTACTTTGGGAGTTCTAATAGACTTCAATTTATAGTTTTATATTTTGAATTATGCTATGAGATGCATATATTGCATCTATTTTATTGTTTTTTGCTAAGTTCACTTCTCATTTAGATGTTTTAATAATATCATAGGCTCTTACTATTTTTTACCTGCTAGAATACTTAAATTCGTATTTACGCAATTCTTCGTCCGTGAGGCTTACGCCTCGCCTCACGGACGAAAAGCGCCTCGAGGCTTATTTACGCAATTTTAAACCTTGGTTTTATTATGCAGTCATTGAATTTCCTCCAGTTCCTAATAGGTCTCCTCTGGTCTCTCCACTGGTACCATGACAGAGACTTCCCTTCCAAGCACAAGCCTGCCGCTGTCAGCTTCTCTTCCTCGGTCAGCCCATTGACAACGAAGTACCTCTCCACCTTATAAATCCACCCATAAGTATCCTCCCCGTTAAATATGGGCATCTTCAGCTTCCTCACCTTCTGATCTCCACCATTCCCCCTTATTCTTTCATAGCCTCCCCTCTCCCAAGTGCTCGGCCCTCCCCACGTCTCCCGGTCTTCCCCTGCCCTGTCATAGCCCAAACCCCCTTCGAATTCCCCCATTCTTTCTTCAAAATCAGCACCTCGGCGGCCATAGTATCCCTCATGGCGTTCCCCATATCCACCTCCTCTTTCTTCCCTCTGGACAGGCTCCAGATGGGGTCTTCTTCTTTCTCCTTTCATGATTTCACCTCATCTTCCTCCCTACAAATTTTAGAATTCATGTTTTTCCCTTCCACCCCTTTTGCCACGGAAGCCGCCATTTGGTTGTAGATTTTCAACATTTTCTTCATCATGTCCCGGAGATCGGCTACTTGTCATTCCATGGAGGAAATCCTTTCCTCCACCATTGTCTTGATTTGATTCATCTCCCCTTCAAGTCTCTCTTCCAAAGCATCCACCTTTTTGATCGCCATCTCTATTCGGAGTTTGTAGATTCACAAAATCTGAATTTGGGTCTCCAAAAACAGCAACTTTCCTCTTTTCCGGACCAAAAATTGCTGCTGGAATTCGCCAAAGACAGCCCTCCACCGGTCCCAAGACTTGCTCTGATACCAATTTGATAGGAAATACTTGAGTTCGCAAGTAATCATATCAGATCTACTTGAGTTCGCAAGCAACCCTAACAATAAATTGGTAAAAACAGCAAAAATACACAAGAACGATAATGAAACAACCCAAAAAAAATAGTAGACTTTATTAGATAACTCAAAGCAAAGCAAATATAAGAAAAGATATAATTGATCCTCTATTCGAGAGGAGGATCGTTCTCTCCCAATCTCTAGACACTAGGTCTAGAGCCCAACACTCCCAAGAGACTCCAAGAGAACACAGTACTTAAGCATGTCCTAACCCTCCCTTCATATGCATATGTATAGCCTTAGTCACCCACCTCGTTAGCCTCCCACCTCCTTTCCCAAAATAGATTAATTCAAATAAATTAATTCAAACCTCGTTTCCCAAATCTCCTTTCCCAAAATAGATTAAATAAATTAATTCAAACCTCCTTTCCTAAAATAGATTAATTCAAATAGATTAATTTAAATAGTGGACCCCACTTTAATGACCGGCCAATGTGGGGCCGACTGGGTCGGTTCTTGAACCGACCTAACAAAAGCCAATTGAAAATTTTCCTTAATCAACTAAGTATGCCATAAATACGGATCTGCAAAGGTTGTTTTTGGGAAATAAACAGAGGAACCACACTTGGTAAGCCGCAGAAAGCCATTTTATTAGAAGCTGCTAGACCTGTCAATAGAGAAAGAAGTGTGAGGACTTGGTCGCACTTCAGGAAGCAATTGTCATAGACGTTATTGTAACCATTTATATAAAAGCATAGGAAATAGAGGATTGGGTTGCAACGGAGCCACAAATATTGAGCTGAAGGCAATAAGAAACAAATGACTTGGTAGCAAGATGGTCATTAGAACCAACACAAGAAATCAATCACAAGGAATCTTCTTGGCAACAGTAGATTAAGTATCCAAATATAAATCAAACTTTCTTGATAGGTTAAGGCCCCAAGCTTGTATATGCAAACTCTTAATAAAATTCAAAATAATAAAATTAAGCAAAACTAATCAAGATCAACTTTCATGCTGAAATTTAGACACAGCAATTTATGTTTAGGATGATTTTAGGTTTTGATATTCATTCAATTTTGATCGATTTGAGAAAGAAAATTGGCTTTGACAAATTATTCAATTGATAATTATCAAGTAAATCTCTGCATCTTTGTCGGACTTTTTGTAGAGATATTCACTGGTCATCACATAAAGATTTACCTCTACAACATAGGATATCTACCATCAATAGCAGACATGGTTTAAGCACCTATTATAGTTTATGAAATAAGATTGGCATGACCGTCTGAAAATTATGTAGATGATGTATTTGATGTGATTTCTCAAAAACATGGAAATGGAGAATAATCCGAGAGATTGCTTGATGAATCATTACGTAAAGTCAATTTCATTATTAGTTTGGGGCTTAGTCAAGTCGAATGAGTTCCTCATTATTCCTCCATCAAGCGTTATGAAGATGAGGCCAATACTAGCTCATGCCTTGGTAGGCTTAGAGGTGGGTATATTTGATAGACTATGCTCCATCAAAGAACATCTCCTAAATTTTTAACCTCTCACTTTCATAAAGGAGCATAATCTGCTTATCAGATACATTATCGTTGAGCGGTGAATTTGCGAAAATGGGATGTGCGGCCAGAAAATCTGTGAGGATTTACCCTTTCACCGCCTTTTTTTGGGAAACATAAGTAATCTCGAACTATTGGAGTATCACTGCCAATTTGGCTAAATGATCTATCAACATTGGTCTTGTCATATAAACTTTCAGCGGATTGATCTTTAAGATCAAAGTGATCTTATAAGAAAGCTTGTAGTGGAGAAGTTTTTAAGCAATAAAGGTGAGTGCTAAACAATGCTTCTCAATTGAAAAATATCATGCTTCTGCTCCTATCAATCTTCGACTGATATAATAGAGAGCGTTCTTGTGGCCTTCTTCATTATGCTGCGACAACAATATTTTAAAGGACTCATCTAAAATTGTTGTGTGCAAGATGAGAGGTTTTCCTCGGGATTGATGTTGCGAGAATGGGTGGCTATATAAAGATCTCATGATACTATAAAAATCTCATCATCTCATTTGTAACGAATATCTATTTTCATCAACTTTGCAAATGGTTGACATTATTTGGTTTAAATTGTCGAATGAACATGGTTGTCTTTGTAAAGAGTGGAGTTAATGAAGACTTTTCGGTGGCGGTATTTCGATGATGTCTTTATTTTGCTGGGGTCAATCTCAGTTCTCCTATGGCATATTATGTACCCAAGAATTTTCTCTAAGGAAATCACATAAGTGCATTTGAGGAGATTTATCTTGAGGTTGAATTTTCTGATCCTATCAAATACAACCCGGAGATCATTGAGGTGATCTTTGTGATCTTGGCTCTTTACGACAAGATAACTGACATAACACTCCATCTTCTAATGGATCAAGCAATAAAAAATGCACGTCATAGCCCTTTGGTATGTAGCTCCAGTATTATTTAAGCCGAAGAGCTTGACTATGTAGCAGAATATGCCAATGGGTGTTCGAAATTATATATGTTTTTCATCTTCGGGAGTCATCTTAATTTGATTGTAGTTTGAAGATTTAACCATGAACGAGAACTCTTTGTAGTTTGAAGTGTTATCAACTAACAATTTTGACATTGAGAACAGAAAGTCATCTTTTAGACACGCCTTATTGAGGCCCTAGAAGTCGATACAAATATGAATTTGACCGCTCTTTTTCTTCATGGGAACAATGTTCGCTATCCACTGTGTACTTCTCTTCTCAAATAAAGCTCACTTCAGTGAGCTTTTTCATTTTTTCAATCACTTGCACTTCTATCTTCAATCTCATTTGTCTTGGAACTTGTTTGACTAGTGTTGCATCGGTGTTAATAGCTAATCTATGAACTATCACCTCAGGGGATAAGTGAGGTATCTCAGCATATGTTCAAGCAAAACAGTTTATGAATTCACGGAGTACCATTTTTATCTCTTCACTTTTATCTTCCGGTAGGAGAGTATTGATGAAAGTTGGGCAGAGTATCTTCCTCGATTCCTAAATTGATTTCTTTGAACTCATTTATTGTAGCAGCTTGTCCACCATCTTCTTGTTCTTAAGATACATGTTTGGCATATATGGCTTGATCGTCTCAGAGATTGACTTGGTAAAATCCTTTTTTAGCACCACTTTTGGATTGAACTTCTCCCTCTACTATTGCGTAGAAATCTTCCTTTTGAGGATATTTAAGTGAGATTAATCCAAGGCCTTTGATTGTAGGGTTTTCATTTGTTTGCGAAGCTTGTGAACTTTTTCAATACCATGTATGGACATAATATGCTATATTTTTGTCAATCCATGTTCTTCAATAAATCTCATGAACTTGTGGATATTAAGATGTTTGTCTCTTGATGTCCAACATCTCGAGATATAGTAAGTGTGCATGTATTTGACAAGAAAGGACAAAAAATAGTAGAAGCGTTCATCTATCCTCTTTAATTCGGGAAGCTCTACATGAAGGCTAAATTATTTATAGGAATTTTTCAATTTCCTCTCCTTCATCTTCTTCTTCTGCTTTGATAATCAGGAGTCCAAATATAAAACCAACAAGCCTAACAGGTTGTCTTGTAGGCTGATATAGTCCTTCAAATTATTCATAACCCTTTGAGTTATAGTTTTGTTATTCTTTGGCCTTCTTGATTTTATTTTGTTTTTTTCCTGCGGGGAGGGGGGGGGGGGGGTTCATGCGATGGAGTTTGACCAGACTTTGATGAGCTAGTTCGACTTAGGCATCCCTTGATTGGAAGTTTGAAGTGGGTGCCTTGGCGCTCGACTTCTCTTTTAACTCGAGTACTGATTTAATAGGAGATTTGCATTTGATGTTAGGAACTCCTTCAAGCCTTCTCTGCATTTTTACTGTCTTCTTTAAGATCATGGTCTCCCATTTCTCAACCTAAATTAGTTCTTTTATTTTTTTTGTTTCACAATGGAGAAAAAGGATTCATGTTGCTGACCCCACGTAGTGGGACAAAGGCTTGATGTTGTTATTGTTGTTGACAATATAGAAGAGGACGTGACCATCATTGTTGATTCTCTTTTCGGGTGAACCAAAACGTTATTTGATAAAGTGAACTCACATTTTATGTATTTTCTTTCCAGTAAATCCTTGAATGCATAACAATCTTCAATGGGATGGTTAATCACCCTATGATATAGGCATTAATTGGGGTTACTGGTCAGGTTAACCTCCTCAGATCATCTACATTATGGCAATTGGAGACTCACTTTTAGCACATGCTGGAATGATTTTGATACTCTCTCTTTTGTAAGAGTATTCCTTGTTCAGTTTTTCCTTGAGGGATGGAGTGTTTGGATCATCAATCTCCATTATTTGCTTCGAATGACCCCCCACCCACCCACCAAGGAAAGTTCGAGGTTTGTCATTTCCTCTTAACACTAATTTTGGTTGAGAATTGGGGTTACAAGTTTGCTTCCCTTCATTTTCATAATAAGCATGCTGTTTTCCTTTATGTATAGTATAACCACCCATTTTCCTTTATTGGCAATGAAAGAAGTTGTATGTGTTCGCCCGTTATAAGTTATGGAGCTTTGTTTCTTTTAAATTTATCGGACTAGCCTTCAAATTTTAAAAGATTTTGTTTTTCAAATTTTGCAACCCAATCCAATAGCTTCTGGGACGTTGATAGAAGGCATGCAGAGATTAGGTGCTTTATAAGCTTCTTGGTTGGCAAAAAAGAGAAAAAGGCACCTTTAGAGTAGGTGTAGACTCCTAAGAACAAGAAGAGAAAAGAAGAAGAGCATAAATTTCATTTTCTGAATTCAATTACAATTTTTGGGGTCTATTTATAGGGGTTTTCATGAACCGATTTTGGGTTTGATATAGGGTTAGACCAGCTGGTTTAATACAGGTTAAATAAAAGAACTAAAAATGAGTTTGGGGATCAATTTAATGCTTAAATAAATTTAGCCGCGAGCTATTGTAGTCGGTTGGTTGTGGTAGTGCTCCCAATCTTTGAGAGATTTGTATCCTTCTATGATAGACTTTAAGCATTTTATTATCTTGATGCTAATTTTGTGAATTGTTCATCTATTATTGACATTGTTGTTGTACTGTCTTTGAATCTAAAAAAATATATTGTTGCTTAACAGTGTTGTCTTTCGCAATTAATCTTTTGGGAACCTTCTCATCAACTGTAAGCTTGGGATTCAAATACAATACCAGGATTCATTATAGGGCATCATCCTAGACATATACAAACTTCTAGTTAAATTTAAAATAGTAAAACAAACCAAAACCAAAATAAGATTCAGTTAAAATTCATCTTTAGGTTGATCATCTTAATGCAATCATTTTGGTTTTAGACACCTTTAGATTC